>CM024517.1:0-1260702 GCA_014182375.1 Eucalyptus virginea | reverse complement strand
GATGGCCAAACAAAACCTTAGTGACTTTGGATAATTTAGACTTCTTCGATCTATGTAAATTATCGTGGCTCACGAGTTGGGAATTTTCGCACGCAAGTTGTGTGACAGAGAAAGACCCACTAACCAGTTTAATTGTTCCCACGGTATAAATCATAAACAATGACCCACATTCAAAAGAAAAGCCATTTTGGTCACCATTTTTTTTTTTTTTGCTTTTTGGGTAAGAAAGGCCCTATTTTCACTCCTTAAAAGTCAGTCTCTTCATCTTTAAGACTTCTTCAATGATTTTGTGGACGTTGCTGTCGATTTCCTCCACAAAAGAGGAGAGTTTTGTCCATGTGAGCTCTAAGGATCGAAGCGTAAGCGTCTTGGAAGAATCTGCTCTCTCAGATCTGCTTGATTGCTGTGACTCTAGGTGTTTGCTCTAGAAAGTCGAGCGCTCTGCAAGTCTACTTCTCTCTTGTAACACAATGGACTTATCTAAATGTGATTTTATGATCGATTAATATCTATTTTGCAACTCTACTTTCCTGATTTAGAGTTAGATTTGGATTTTGGTGTTATTCTATCCCAATCTAGATATAGATCTGGGATTTACAAGGCGTTATTTGTGCTCTTTCAATTTATTGGTGTTCTTGTTATCTCTGTACAGTAATAGTGTTGGGAACCTTGAACCTAGACACGTACTGCATTTTGGCATGTAGCTACTAGAAAGGAAATCTTGACATATGTTCAGCATTGATGATGATGCGAGTTTCAGCAATTGGCCGTCGATTGTGCTATGATGCTATGACAAATCCATTCTTATGAAAGGAGCAAGTCAAGTTGATTCATTTTTTAGATTTTCACTAGACGGCAACTCTCTACAAATGATTTTGTCTTGAAGTTATGTATCTCTTTAATGTGAAATGAATATTTTCCTTTCCACCAAAAAAACAGTGGCAAGAGTTCTTCAGCTTTAATGCTATAATCCAAAAAACCTTCGGGCATATGACATCACCACTGACCGAATAAAATCTTGACCTTACCCCGACCACACTAGTGCTCCTCAGATGGATTCAGGGGATTATCCGAAGATGGCTGAGGTAATTTAGCTCAGATGTCATTCCACGAAGAAATCGAAAACGAAACCCAACGTGGAGAGTACCTCGGAGTAGAGAGGAGAGTGGCGAATTGCGAATGAAGTCGAGATCGAGGAGAGCGAGTAACTGAGAAGGAGAAATAAGCGAGGGAGAAATGGGAGAGAGAGGGGGGGGAAGGCATCTGACACAAGAGTAAGAGATCAACTTGGGATTAACAGTGAATCGATTGAAAGCGGTTCAACCCTACCTAAGTCTTGGAAGGCCGGTTTTTCAGTAAAATCGAATGGTTCAGGGTATGGAATTGGGAATCGAATTAATCAAGACCAATTACCAATATTTTTATCTGAAAATTAAACCGATTCTCATGTGACTAGCTATTTCTCGGATTGAACTTATCCGATTGCTCTCTCTAATAGCATCCATTTAATTTATGATTATGGGATACTCAATTGCCAATTGTGTTAAAGAGGAACAAGTTACGAAGAACCGACTAATGAGTCACCAGTTTATAGATATTGATATAATCTTTGTGACCATAGAGGGAAAAGAGCAGAAAAGAGCTTAAATTTGGGTATTTAGTCAATTGAAGAGTCAAGTTTTATTAAGCTCTAATCAGATTATTGAGTTCGCTGTAAGTGAAATTCGAGCAATGAAATCCGTATGCTTCACACAGTTTAAGTAGATACCATCTTTGCAATGCGGGTGGGTGTAGTTGTGATTTATGGAGATGCCTCAGTTGCTACTCCTCACAACTTCATGGCTTCACTGTAGTTGCGGAGAAATGACACCAAACGATATAAAAATAAAAAATATCAAACCACAAATACTGGGGTGGGATTAATTAGAGTTCTTCGATTAATTTAAATTATCTTGCTGACGGGGCTCCCACTATGCGAAACTTCACATATAATTTCTCCGACAAAGAAAGATCCCCAACTAGTTGCGTTGTCCCTACTTTATAAATCATAAACAATGACTCGCCTTATTAAATTGTGTTGACGATGGCGCTATTTATGATTCTGCAAGTTCGCTACTCCTACTTCCATCCATCATCATCACCGAGCAAATCCCTCTCCTGCTACATTCCCCTCCTCAAACAATGTCCCTTCAAGAAGCAATAAACGCTGATAATGTTGATGAGCTATACAGCTTAATTAAGAGTGACAAAAATCTCTTAGATGATAAAGGCCCCTTCACACAAACTCCACTACACGAAGCCGCAGAGCATGTAAAACTAAAGTGGCCATGGAGATAGCCACCTTGATGCCGTCGTTCACTCGAAAGCTGAATTGCAGGGGTTATAGCCCCATGCACTTGGCTTTGGAAAAAGCATTACGGCACTACAAGGGCACCGATGACCCTCGACCACGAAGTGATCCGAGTCCGAGGACAAGAGGGGTACACCCTTTACATTTGTAGCCGAGAGAAAGAGGAAAGAGTGAGAAGGAGAACGTGGATATCCTGGAACTCCTAGTTGAATTCCTATTTGCTTGCAAATCATCCATCGAAGACTTGACAAACCAATGTGAGACTGTTCACATTGCCGTCAGACGGGCAACATTAAAGCATTTAAGGTTTTGCTTGGATGGCTCAAGCGAGCTCCCCTACACAAATTTTGAATTGGAAAGACCAAGATGGTAACACTGTCTTACATATTGCTGCATTTGAACAGCAATCTGAGGTACGATTCATCGATTTTATGGTTATTCATGTTTTTATTGTTTAATCTTTCTCAATTCAACACAATCTTATCCATAAACAAATGTAATGGTTAAAAGTACGTGGTTTTTAAGAAATCATTCAGAATGAGTAGATTTGAACGGCACCACCTTGTTTGGTTTCTTTCATAGGAGAGAAGAAAAGGAATTAGGAGGGCTGGATATCGCTCCTTAGTCCTTCCCTCCCAATCTTAATACTTCCATTCTCTCCCTGACAAATTTCCTGTGCACTTTGTCACGGGGTAGGCTCCACCCTAGTATTGATTGCAGTTTTTACATAGGTGGATCCATTCTTTTATCTTCATTAGGTTCCTTGGTGCTTATTCTAATCATTTCATTTCTCTCCAAATCACTCACCATCCAAACATGTAATAGTCTTTATGCCATTCAGATAGGTTATAAAAATTAGGTCAACAATTAGTGCTTTTTATAATTTTAAAAAGTCAAATACTCATATGAAGATAGTGATTATATGAGCATGCAGATTTTTTTTTTATTGTTTTATTTTAGTTTAATATATACAGAAAATCCAATCAAGTATTGAAATTAAAAATTTAGTGGTGGATGAGATTAAACTTGTATGATAAACCTAATAAGTATTTGACTCAAACGACCCAATCTAGCCAAAACATTCAATTAATCTAGTAATCAATATAACTCGATAGTAATTAAAATCTTCCTCATCAATAGGTATAAACCTATCAACAATAGTAATCACAGTTATATTTGCTAAGAAATTAATCATATTCAATAATGTGTTTGCAAAATATTTTTTTGTTTCTATTTTCAGCACTTAGAATTATCAACACTAACGTGATTTTTCAGTTTTTTTCAAAATAAACCCATATTTTCATTTACAAACTGCTAGTGCGAAAATTATTTTAAGGTGGTGATGCTTCTAATTTGAGTTCATTTTAATTGGCTTAACAATGTTTTGACTAGAGGAGATAGTTGTTCAGAGTCTTTATAGCGGAGAGAAGGTATGATAAAATTTGTCTCCCATTGAACCCCTATAAAATTCGATTTTTTGTGAGCTTTTAAATCTTAGTTGGACGGTTTTGGAAGAATAAATCCTTTCAACTCTTTCCATTGTAGACACTTCCACCTGAATAACTTAATTCATTTTTTTCTATTCTTTTAATTTTTCAATTGATTAGTAAAATTTCTTTGAAATCAGTCCACCCAACCATATGGTATAAGATAGAAGCTAGTGAAATGGAAGCTAACATTCGACCCAAAAAAAAAAAAAAATGGAAGCCAACAAGGACAATTAACTTGACCAAAAAATCATCATTTTGTGGATAGAACAATTACTCGCTGATCAATGGAATCTTATGCATAAAGGATATAAATGTGCTTGTCTAAGATAGTCTTTCTCTTCCTAACGAAAAAAAAAAAACCTATATACAATATTTAATTTAATTCTAAACCTTTCAATCATCATGGTTTAGTCCTAAACATTTATGAGAAACCATAGTTATTGCATTCATTACTTCTATGGATTCACCCTATTAGGTAAATAATTTCAAGTGAAAAGACTAAATCATAATTTTTGAAAAGATTTTGGACTTCCTTACATTTTGCAATGATTGCATTTGATAGATAAAATTTATTTAACTTTTCCCCTTCTACATCAATGTGACATCACTATCATCATTCAAATTTATATGGCGCGAGCTCATTTTGTGCAAAATAATAAAGCTTGTGACAAAGTAGTGAATGAAATTGAAGGGATGCATGTTTCATTTTAACCTTTGCATTTCTTCCAGATCATCGACCTATTGCTTGGTCACATGGATGTAAATGAAAAGAACTACCAGGGTCATACGGCTTTGGAAATCTTCGAACTGAATCCTAGTGGCAGTCTAGATATTGCGAAGAGGTTTCGTAGTGCAGGACGTCCAAAAAGACTTATTACTCCAAAACTCTCTCTGTCAGATTTTTTTAGCAGGGAACTAAGTGTCTACGAGAAGTGTACAAATTTCTACAGAGTCCCAAAGGAATCAGCTCGCGATGCAATCCTTGTAGTGTCAACGTTGATTGCGGCTGCCACTTACCAGGCTGCTCTCTCTCCTCCGGGAGGATACTGGCAGGATTCCTCTTCAAATCCCCCAGCCAATTCCACTGCCGTCGCAGCCAATTCCAGCAGCATTGCTCTTAAAACCACATCAAGCCGGAGAAATTATCCTGAGTGGTTTGAAACTATATGTATACACGAGATCTGCAACATTTTGGTTTTTCATCTCCATTCTTGCCAATCCGTCACCACTTTTACGGTAGAGGCCAACTTTTTGTTCTTTCGCCGCTCTAACCTTTTCTCTGCAGTGCTTTCGGTATGTCTTCGTCCAAATTCGTAAAAACAATAAGGCGACAGTATATTGCCTCTACTTGCGCTTTCTTTGCGTGTTCTTTATGACGCTTTGGTTTTATTATTCCATGGGCATGAGGATGAAGCACATAGTAGCTCGACCGCAAATCGATGCCCTAGGGAGGCGCGTCGCAACTTTCTAGATCGAAGGATTGAAAGTACTTCGCAAGTATTATTTACTTTGACAATTTTTGCCGCGTGTGCATCCAATCTATGTTTCTTATCTTAAGGTTTGGAAAAGAAAGGACCTCTATATTGGTTGTTCGTAGTATAGGGTGTATTAATTCCTCGGTCACTGAAGACCTTTAATTTTTGAATTTGGGACTTCGAATAGCCTCTTTCCTAATGTAATTTTATAAAATGACACGGTGGAATGAAAAGCACCGAGTCGCCGCTCGCAAAGATGAGAGCGCTAAGTGCACACACACCAAACGCACAGAGGAAATCTCTTAGTTTTTCTATATTTCTGAAAAAAAGCTCTCATTACACATTGCATATAGGTTACTCTTTGTTGTTAGATAAATAGAAACCAAGCCCCCAAAAAAAAAACAAACAAAGTAATAATAAGTGATGTTTAGATCTTCACTTTCTTTCTTGCAACTATTTATAGTTTTGATTTATTGAGCATGAATTTCTTGATTATGTGCTCAAATGATCGCCCACATGTTAGTGGCTGGGCTTCAAATTAATCCAGGTTGCCTAAAAAAATGCTTTTGTTGAATATAAAAGAAGATACCATAAAGGGCATTAGATTAATTTAGTGTGTAATCAAGCTTTTGAATTCATTTTTAATCTTTGGTTCATAAAAATAAAGTATTCTCCCACACACCTACTTCTGATTTACCGACCCACCAAAAATAAAGATTAGTAACATATAAAATCAAAATGATTTACATATTAAATATTAAAACCTAAGTTGCAAATTGGTATGAACTTAGAGAACCCGAACTAGGTCTAAATTTAGTAATCCATTAATCGAATCTTAAAATAGTCCACTAGTTGGGGAGGGTCGCGGCGATCTCTATTCAAATGAAAGAAAAGGAAAGGTGCAGTCGAGTTTCTCAGATTGGCGATTATTGCAACTCGCTAAAACAACTAGGCAAACTCCGCCTAAGTGAAACCTCAGCCGGGGCATATCAATTCAATTACTTTTTTGAAGTAGTGATCTTGTGGCAATCAGAACGATGACGAAATGTTATTGTGACACCTGATTCTTAATCCATAAATCAAATGTGTATAAAAATAGTAGAAAATAGAATAAAATGAAGAGAAAGATCAACGAAAGAGATAAAAAGAAAAAGCGAGGTAAAAAAGAGCATTTTGAAATCCATTCGACCATTGCATTCGGAACTGGTCTAATAGCTTGATCCATTCATCCCACACCAAGCCCATCATCTCTAACCCAGACTCATAGGCCTAGGAATTCGACTCTTGAACTCTAATCAATGCGTGGACTCGCTAAATGCCCATTTGCATCAAACGAAGCCCATAGGATACAAAAAGGAGGAATCGATGGAAGGACATCAATCCACGTCCAAGTTTTCCGATTGAAGATCAAGGGATCACCTTGTTCGGTTCTTTTGATGGAGGGAAGAAAAGGAATAAGAAGGATTAGTATCACTCCTTCCCTCCCAAACTACTTCAGTTTCTCTTTTTGATAATTTTCTCGTGCAAAGATCACGAGAGAGCTAGGCTCGATGTAGTTTTTACGGTTGATCCATCCTTTATCTTCTCTTATTTCCTTAGCGATTAATCAATTCATTTCTCTCCAAATAACTCTATCCAAACTTATAATAGATTTTTTATGCCATTCAGCTAGGTTGTGAAAGTTAGGTCAAGGAGAATTGAATGCAAGTTCCGAGCTTTGAGTCAGCATTTTTATGTTTTGATTCATTTGGTTCTTTTCATGACAGGCCTTTGATTTGGAGTCGAGGGTTATTGAAGTTTCAAATTTTTGTTTTTATAGTTCTAGCATGCCAAAATTTAGGCATTGGAAAACTCTCTGTATATGTTATCTTGTCTTATCTCTAAATGCGCACATGACAAAATTTACGGAACATAAATCAATTTAGCGAGCAAAAATTGATTTCTCAATTTATATTTTTGAACGAGTTTTTGAGCAAAATAATATGTACGACAACGACTCAAATTTTTATTTTTAGAATAGAAATTCGTTTGATAATATAATAAAATTTCTATTTCTAGGGGCGGTGGGCGGCATTTGACGATTGGCGGCGGGCATCCGGCATCCCATGGCGGTGATCGGTGATGAGAGTGAACAATGAAAACATATTTTATTTTCTTACTTTTGCCCCGGTAAATACAAAAAACTAAAAATATTAACTTCTAATTTCTATTCCAAATCTATTTTGAAATATAAATATCTTCAAAAATAAAAATGAAATTGTATTACTAAACGAATTTATATTCCAATCCTGTTCTAAGAAATAGAAAAACAAAGAGATAGAGAAACAGAAATTTTGTCATGCCCGCCTTAATTGTCTGCTTGTTATATTCGGCTTTGCAAGTTCATTTTTGTCAACTCATTGATTCCTTATTGAAGTGTTTAGAATGGGAAACTCGTCTAGACAGCCACTCTACCATTTGGAACCGATCCTTGGTGTATCATCCTTCTGGCTACCTCCTTTGTCATCATCAGTGCTAACTTGTCTTGGACAAGTTTTGAGCCCAAGTTTTGTGCAGGCTCGGAGGTGCAGGCTCGGAGAATCAGGCCTCGGAAGATGTTCTGGCTGAACTAGTTCAGCTTAGACAGGCAATGTGATGGCCCAGCAGAGATCTGCAGTAAGATACTGCAGCTGCCGATTGATGGACATGGCTTCTCCTCCAACCTTGCTTTGTCCTTGACACTGATTACCGCCGGGCATTCCATGTGGACTGCAGTTTTTTTTTTTTTTTTACTTTTCTCTATAAGTTTCATTGTATCCGCTGCTCTCGGACTCGGGGTAGGGTGGTTAGGTGGGTTCGATTGTGTGTATACCTTCACCAAGGGAACAAGGAACAGTATCCTCGGGACTTTACCGCATCATTTTGTCACTCAACGGAATCAGTAATTTACTTAAACTTAGATATGTGGGTTTATCCTTGAGAAAAGTGTTATGATATTTTAAAACGTGTTGACTCCTTAAACATGGCAGTTGCTTTTCGGGATAATGGCACAAATAGATCTGAAACTGGCAGTTGCTTTTCGGGATAATGGCACAAATAGATCTGAAACTTTGGCCAAATGTAATATGATTCATGAAATTTTAATTTGTCCAATATCGACCTGGAAATTCATGCAGCATAGGGCCAGTTTTTAATAGATTCCAAAAGTTCATAAATCATATTAAACAAATTAAAAAGTTCATAAATTATATTACACACCAAGTTAAAGTTTAAAGTATATCAAACAAATTAAAAATTCATAAATCATATTATATATTGATTTAAAATTTCAAGATTATTAATGTTATTTTCCTTTGTTGTGCCTCATCGTTTTGAGTGGATGAAGTTGGTCCCTGAGGCATTTCGTTCACTTTGAGTCGGTGAAGTTGGTACCGGAGAACTGACCAAAAAAAAAAAAAAAAAGTTGGTACCGGAGCATTTCGTTCACTGTACCGGAACCACCATCTCCACTGAAGTGTTCACTAAGTGAGGTTATCATGCAGTTCGTTTCTGTTCTTTAGCACTCTGTCTCTCCGGCCGAGCATTAAAAACCATCCCTTCACTGTCACTTCCCGTGATGCGTCTTTCACTCATATTTAGACAATCTTTTCTTTGTCAGCTTGTTATATTTGTATTATCCCTTGGCAAATTTTCATCGACCGTAAAATATACACGTGGCAAGGATTGGACATGCATCTCGAGTGCAAGGACGCCAAGACCAAAATTTTAAAATGAGCGATAGAGCGTGTGGCCCCAACGGCATTATTATACCTCAATCAACGATCGTTTTAAATAAGAAATCAGACGCTGAGTCCGTTCAAAATCTTTAATTGGTAAAATTTTGTCAGTGGCCCTGTGATAAGGTGGTTTTGGCATTGACTCTCTTCTGTATCATGAAAATCCACTCGTACATCAACATTTGCCAGCTAGAGAGAGAATTTTTTTAAATCAGATCGAAAATGTTATCATATTAACCTTCATTAATTTAATTAAACATTATTAAATTTGTATAAATTTACTATCAATCGTTATTTCGTTTGGCTTTGCCGACTTTCCTCCAATTCGTCCTTTGCCCCCTGCGAAAGCTAAGTAAGGATTGTTATGTATGTGAGAAAGGAGCTTGGCAAATCTGGCCAAGAAGGAATCAATGCTCTCTTCAAGTTTGGCTTTAGTTCGATGTTGCTTCTTTGTCTTCATTGCGAAGAAGAGATCACGTACAGAAATTAGCCGGTAGCTATATTATAAGTCTCTGATAAATCTGTCGCCTTTATTAAGATAAATGTGTTCATCTTTCTCGTTTCACAGCTACATTACATAAATAACCCATCCCCAAAATTAGCTGGTAGCCATGTTATCTAATTTTGCAGTGTGGTTTTATTCTATTTTTTAAAACAATATGTAATTATAATTCACGAGAGCATTCCTGAAATTTTTGGGTTAAAAGCTTTGAGATTAATAGTAAGTGGACTATTATGGCTGCCGTGTGATTTATTATCATGAAAACTTAATTGCCAATTCATTAAAGAGGAGCGAGTGACGAAAAACTACCAATAACTCATTGGTTTATTGATGTTGGATTTTAACAGGGATAAGTGTAGAAACAAGAGTTTTGGATAGTTGATTAATTGTAATCAGAATTATTTTTTCCAATATTGTTGGGTGTCATTTCTCCCAAACTACTTTTTTTTTTTTTTTTTGGTCGGTCCTCTTATTCCTACTCTACACTCACTCGCGAGACTTGTGCCCGCCTCTCTTGCGGGCGTGGAAGTCGCAACCCACTCTCGAAACTTACGCGTCCCTACCCCCATCCCACGAGGAGGTGGGGATTTGAACCTCACCTCCCCTTCCATGTTGGAAGGGTGGCCACTGGCGAACCCCAGTGGTTCCCAAACTACTTGAAGTTGGGTCATTGTTTATGATTTATCCCGTAGGATCAATGACGTTGGCTGGTGGGTCTTTCTCTGTCAGACAACCTACATGCGAACTTTCCCAATACGTGAGCCAAGTCGTCAAGATAATTTAAATTAATTGAAGACGTCTAATTAATCCTAAGCACATAATTTGTCGTTTAAATTTTTTATCCTCTAGTATCTTGGGTGTCAATCCTCCTAAGAAAGTTACCAAAAAAAAAAAATCCAAAACTTATTGTATATACGGATAGCACTCTATCATAAACTTTTTAATTTTGTAAATTTAGTCCTAGATCTTTTAATTTTGTAAATTTAGTCTGGATCTTTTAATTTTGCTAATTTAGTCCTAAAATTCTTGATAATTTACAAATTTAATCATTTTAGCTAATTTTGACTTAATTTGCTGAAGTATATGCCGTTGTCATATACGGCACAACTGATGGACGATCGGCGCTGACATGAATAATTTAAGATTTTTTGGATAATATTTTTCATTTCTCTTTTAATACAAGAAATTGCTGGGAGTAGTAGATGAGGTTGTCTTGATAAATCACAACTACACCCGCCCAGGTACGCAAAGGCGGTAATTAATTTAAATGTGAGGACGATAAGAATTCCGATGCTGGAATTCAATCAATCGCAAACTCCACATCTGATTGGAGTTTTTTTCCTTCCTAAATTTTAAGTCTTGAGTGGCCAAAACAAAACCCCGGCGACTTTGGATCATTTAGACTTCTTCGATTAATGTAAATTATCTTGGCTCACGAGTTGGGAATTTTCGCATGCAAGTTGTGCGACTGAGAAAGACCCACTAACCATCCTACGGGATAAATCATAAACAATGACCCGCCTTCAAAAGAAAAGCCTTTTTCTTCTTTTTTTTTTTGGCTTTTTAATAAGAAAAGCCCTATCTTCACTCCATAAAAGTCATTCTCTTCATCTTCAAGACTTCTTCATTGATTTTGTGGACGTTGCTGTCGATATCCTCCACAAGAGAAGAGGAGAGTTTTGTCCTTGCGAGCTCTAAAAATCGAAGTGTGAGCGTCTTGGAAGAATCTACTCTCTCCAAATTTGCTTGCTTGCTTTGATTCTGGGTGTTTGCTCCAAAAAGTCGCGCTATGCAAGTCTTCGAAACTTCTCTCTCGTAGCGCAATAGGCTTATCTAAATATGATTTTACGATCAACTGATATCTATTTTGCAGCTCTTCTTTGCTGATTCAGAGTTAGATTTGGATTTTGGTGTCATTCTTTCCCAATCTAAATATAGATCAGGATTTACAAGGCGTCATTTGTGCTCTTTCAATTTATTGGTGTCGGGAATATCGGATTCCCAAAACCGGGTCGACACTAAATCGAACCCCTAAAACAAGTGCGGAAGACGAGCCCGAGAAAATCACATGTATCATCGATCCTAAGGCATATCACAGAATCGAACGTACCTTGTTAACCATAGATTAAATACCGACGCTGATATGAGAAAGAAAAACTGATCTTGTTCGATCCGATGACGTCAATTCGCCTTGAAGGGAAGAGAGTGTCATTTCTTTTATTCTTTTGTTTGTTCTTTTGGAGGGGAGAGGGAGGGGAGGAACGTACATACTGCCAAAAGGTGCGTTCCTCCCTCTCTTTTCCCCCTTAAATACGTCCTCTCCAAAGGAAGTAAAAAAGCGTTCCCCAAAAGTTACAACCCTTCAACATATCCCTCCATCCATGGGCCCTAATCTTGTGGGCCAGGCTTTTAAGCCCAACATGGACGGACAGGCCAACTTAGGCCCATCACATTAATTAATAAATAAAATCATCATCTACCACTCACACATGGTGGGCCGAACAGGATCCTCTTTACCTCTCTTCAACATTCATACCGGTGAATAATCCATGCGACCAGCATACTTTGAGAGCTCATTGCCATACATATGTTATGAATATATAGTAGCTCATAATGGGTATCACACTCACGAGTAGATTTAGTATGCGATTACTCTAGATTGATCGATCACATTTATATATCTATCGATCTCTTTTAAACAATGAGATATATATATATTATATTATATTATACAATTATGATTATCCCAAAGACAGTCATAATTGGTCAACCAATTAATACAAAACTACAATGTGATTCTCGAAATTGATATTCCTCTTTCCTTCAAACTCTCAATTTCAGTTCAGTTTGCTTTTCTAGAAATGTCCCATTAGATCGAATCAACTCATGACCATTGGCAACATCTTAAGATAGCAAACACTAAATAGAAATCTTGAGAATAAGTAAAAGTCATGACAGTAATAAAATTGAGGAACTCTTTTCCTCAAGAGTCTCACACGGCATAAAAGTTGAGATCAAACTTTTACCACTCTTATTAGTCGTCTCATGCATACGTATTATGAAATACGTATTATGGTATTAACTCCTTTCCTATGGAGTGTATGTCTACACTTTCAATACCGTACAGATGATAGTTCAGATATACCCAATGTTTAACTTGAGTTCACGTATCTACTCATTCACAAAATTCATCAGAACTCACATATGGTATTTTAGACAGATAAAGTAAAATATGTGGGGTATCTTACTTTCGGACATAGTACATATCATGTCCTCATCTTAACACTTAGTTAAGGCGACATATATATTTTAAGCTTGAGCTCTTGATTATCACCTAAATAATAAGCTTAAAAACCGTCTCATCTCTATTTATCACATAGTAAATAGAGGCGATTACCCATGTGAGTGGGCTAATCTTATATCTGTCTAACATACTTTCTCAACTTAATGTAATGCACTAAGCATTAAGATGCATAAATGTCAAACAAAGATTCATAGACATTAATAATGAAAAAACACAAGTTCATAAATGTGAACAACTCAGGGAAATTACAATATCAAGTACATCAGATTCTACGCAATCCTAGAGATTTTACATGACCACAAAATACATCTCTAGGTATTGGCTTTGTCATAGGATCTACTACCATTCTATGCATAGATATGTACTATAAGTTCACATCCTTTCGTGTAACCATATCTTTGACAAAATTATACTTTGTATCTATATGTTTGGTCTTGCCATGATATTTTGGATCTTTGGTATACGCTATAGCTGCTTGGCTATCACAGTTAACCAATAATGGATTTGTAGTTTTCTCAATAACACCTAAATGATCCAAAAATCTCTTAAGCCAAACTCCTTCTTGTACCGCTGGTGATAATGCCACGAACTCAACTTCCACCGTGGACAAGGCTATACACGTTTGCTTCTTACTGCTCCATGATATGACGCCATTGTTCATTAAGAAAGCAAATCCAGAGGTAGATTTCCTTTCATCTAAATCTCATCCCCAATCAGCATCTGAATAGCCTTCAAGTCGCAGATCCTTTCTTGGTAATTCAGCTTGTAATCAGCAATTCCCTTCAGATACCTCAATATTCTCTTAATGGCCTTCCAATGTACTTGACCTGAGTTGGATTGGTATCTATTCACCATTCCAACTGCAAAACATATGTCAGGTCTTGTACACATCATAGCGTACATCAAACTCCGAACAGCACTAGCATAAGGAACGTGTTTCATTTGTTCCTTCTCTTATGGAGTCCTTGAACACAGTCTATGGCTCAATCCTTCACCTTTTGCAATGGGAGTGTCTATGGGTTTACAATCTTACATACGAAATCATTCAAGAACCTTATTTATATATGTTTCTTACGAAAGAGATAACAACCTCTTCGAATGATCTCTTAAAATCTTAACTCCAAAAATGTATACAGCCTCACCCGTATCTTTCATCTCAAAGTTGGAAGTTAACCAACTCTTCATAATATTTACAAACTCCATATTGCTTCCGGTGATTAGTATATCATCAACATATAATGATATAATCACAAATTGATCTTTGGATTTTTTGATATATACACAATGATCACCATCTATCATTATAAAATCATATGCCATTATGGCATTATGAAAATGTATATACCATTGTCTTGATGATCGCTTAAGGCCGTATATCGATCTCAAAAGTCGACATACCTTTCCTTCTTGGCCTTCTTTAATGAAACTAGCGAGGTTGTTCCATATATATTTCTTCCTCTAATTCTCCATTAAGGAAAACAGTCTTTACATCCATTTGATGTAACTCAAGATCCATACTAGCCACTATTGTCAGAATAATGCAAATCGAGGTAAATCTCACTATAGGAGAAAATGTTTATTCATAATCAATTCCTTCCTGTTGGTTATACCCCTTCGCCACAAGGCGAGCCTTATGCCTTTCTATCGAGCCATCAGCTTTTCGCTTTATTTTGAGAACCCACTTGTTCCTAATAGCTTTGCGTCCTTTTGGAAGATCAACAAGTTCCCAAACTTTGTTTGACTTTATTGACTCAATCTCCTCTTCCATTGCATGAATCCATTTTTCTTTACTAGGGCAATTTAGAGCATCATTAATATTTCCTTGGCTCATTCTCATCTTGCGGAGTAATCATAAAAATTTCCCCTTTAATGTCAAAACGTCAACGGGGAATACTCTTGCGACTTGTTCGCCGTATGGGAGATTGTACACTTTACACATCATTCCCCATTATGCTCCCACTAGGATTAGATAATGATGATGCCGTATCATCATGTGATTGTAATTGAGAATGAGTTGAATTCAATTCATCACTTCTCATATTACTCCCACTTGACGAACTCCACTAATATCACTATCTTGATCCAAAGTTTCAAATAGGAAGTAATCTTCACATATTTCGCCCTTCTTAGGAAATTCATTCTCTAAGAATGTGACATCCCATGATTCAAATTCAGTTATACTCCCACTTTCCTGCTCACCTATGAACACATACCATTTCGAGTGTTCGGAGTATCTTATGAAAAATACTCTTCTTTCCTCCGGGACCCAATTTCCCAAACTTATGAGATGGCTCATGAGTATAGGCAGCACAATCCCATGGCTTAAGAAAACTTAAGTCTGGCTTTCTACCTGTCCATAACTCATATAGAGTGGAAGTAACTGATTTGGAAGGCACCCGGTTAAGTATATAGGCAGCGATTAACAACGCATCACTCCAAAAAGTGATAGGTAAGTTAGCATGCGCCATCATGGACTTAACCATTTCCAGTAGAGTTTTGTTTTTTTCTCCGCAACACCATTTTGTTGAGGAGTATATGGAAAACTATCTTGCTATTCCTTTTTCATCACATAATTTTCTGAACTCATCGATAAATATTCTCGACCTCGATCGGATCTCAATGCTTTTATTTTCTTGTCTAATTGATTTTCTACCAAATTCATAAATATTTTGAAACAACTTAATGCTTCAGATTTATAAGAAATCAAATAGACACATCCGAATCGAGTATAATCATCTATAAAAGTGATGAAATAAACAGCCCCATGCCTTCCTCTCACATTCATTGGACCATAGACGTAGAATGGAATAAATGCAGAGGAAATTAAGCTCTTTTACATTTTCTAAATGGTTTCCTTGTCGTTTTCCATACTAGGCAATGCTCACATATGGGCAAATCGACTTTTTCAATGTTGCCTAACAAGCCCTCTTTAGCTAGTCTATTCATACGTTGTTGGCCAATATGACTAAGTCTAGCATGCCACACATTCACATCATTATCATATGAATTAGGAGACGTGAGAAGGGAATAACAAACATTTGCATTAACATAGCCAATATCTAATACAATGAAACCATCCAGAAAATAACCACAACCATAGAAATTTGTATCCAAAAACAAATCCACACCTCTATTATGGAAGTTCATATTAAAATCTAGCTTGACCAACACTAAAACAGACACTAAATTCCGACGAATCTCCGAAGCATACAATACATCATGTAGGAACAAAGTACGTCCACCACGCATATTCAGTTGGCAGGTGCCAATTCCTTTTACTTCAGCTTTGGAGTTGTTTCCCACATAAATCCACTTAGTTCCGTTAGTACTCGTCGGAATTCCACGAAGGATTCTCTATCCTTCGCTACATGGTCTGTCGCTCTTGAATCCACAGTCCACAAAGGATTAGAGAACTCGACACATAAGCAAAGTTCTGAAAAGTACAAGAGGTGTATACCTTCTTTGGCTCACGATAGTCTCGAGCATAATGACCTTTCTTGTCACAATTGTAACACTTCACCCTTGTAAGCTTCTTCATTCGAGGACCCTTTCCTCTTTCATGTTGGTCAAGCTTAGATTTCTTCCTGAAGGACTGCTTCCTTGCCTTTCCCTTTATCGAACAAGTTAGAACGTTTGCGCTTGGAGCTCGAAGCTCCATGTGAGCTAGGACCAGCATGATAGATTTCAGCTTCCGGCTTAGCCACCAAGAGGCGGTCCTCTTCCAGCTCAAGATGACGCACTGCATCCTCAAAGATTTTGATATTCTCATTATGGGTTAAGTGCACCTTCATATGCTCCCAACTCTAAGGCAAGGAACGAATCACTTTGCTTGCACTTGTTGCTCATCGGTCGGGACATGGCCAACATCTTTCGAGTTCATTAATCATGTTTGACATCTTTCTAAGATGTTGTTTCATGGTCTGACCATAAGACTTCTTATAAGAGTCAAACTTAATAATGAGCTGCCTCAACCTTGTCACCGAAGTATGACAAATTCTTGCTGCCAATGGTTTTCACATTTCCTTGGCATTCTTAAAACGCCTAAACTCTCGCATGATGTTATTTTCCATGCTACTCAGCAACGTAATGCGAGCAAGAGAGTTCTTTCTTTTCCATGCAACAAATGCTTCCTTATCTCTATTGTCTTTGTGTAGTGTTTCCTTCTTCGGGTTCTACCATGGTTAGATTAAGAGCTTATAATACCTCTTTCTCTTCCAGCACATAATGGATTTTCATGTGCCATATTTCATAGTTATCGCCATTGAGCTTCTCACCTTTGTTCAACTCAGCAACTATGCTCTTTGTGGCTGAAGCCATTGATCGAACATATCGGACATATATGCACGAATTATTAATGCCTATCATTTATGCATCCATTTTGCACAAAACCATCATATTAATGAATAATTTCAAGTAAGGTTTGAGAATCAAAATGTCACTATATTTCCAATCATCATCCAAAATCCTTACTTGAAGTTATTATTAATTAATATTCTATGCAAAATAAATTCTTTGAAATTACAAAAATTTCTATCAACTATCCACAACAGTTAATAATAACATAAAGCAAATAGTACTTGATATCAAACAATGATATAATAAAAATGCTTTCACATAATACAATTAACATATCAGTTGCCACACCAACAACAACTAGGTAGAAAACATTACATAAGATGTCCACAAAGCACACCAAATAAAGACCAGCCAAAACATCTAGCACTAAGTCAATATACGAACTGGGAAATATCCTATTTTGTTCAATTTCTTGATATTTTCCCTTGTAATAATCCAGTAATAATCATCTATAAAATCCATCACAATTTTCTTATACGAAGCAACTCTGTTAACTTCCCATACGCCATTCAACACTTCTTCCCATTCTTGTGGAAGAGTATTCATGAAAAATCGCACAATCTCAAACTGTGGCATGAGATGACCATTCCATATGACCTTTTGTATTTTCCGTTAACTTCAAGAACGTGATCAATTAAGTCGTCACTCTCCCATCGATGATCGTCGGCTTAGCTATCAACTTAGAAAGCTTTTCCTTTTGTACATCGGTAATTGCACGAATAAGTGTGCGCAACTTAAGGAGAGGCATTGTTCTCGCAACAAATGCAAAACAAATATGGGATTATATATAATTCACATAGACTTAATTGGAAAAAGAAACACATTCTTTTCCTTCCTCTTTTTTTTTTTTTTTGGTCAACGGTCAAAGTCAACAGTCAACGATCGAGGTCAACGGTCAACGGTCAGCCGGGTTGGAGTCAACGGGCGGTCGGGTCGGACCGGACGGGCCGGTCAGGCCGGTTGGATCGGTCAGATCAGACGGACCGGTCGGGCTGGTCGGATCAGTCGGACAAACCGATCGGCAAGTGCCACGCTCATGCTTGGCTGACATCATGATGACGTTAGCTGGCGCGTGCTCCCGTTCGTTTCAGCCGCGCATGGCGGCGCATCCGACGGCCTCCGGCAGCGATCCGCGACTTGTTTTTCTCGTATCGACGAGAGCTTCGTCCCTGCACTATCAAAAACGAATTTCGACTTGCAGAAAATCACCAAACAAGGCGAACAGTACGCGGGTGTCAGGTTTTATCGTCCCCGATCAACCGGCAACGGCTTTTCTCGAATTTCGACCACAAAAGTAACTCAATAACATAAAAAGGGGATCGGGAAACATTAACTATGGCTTTAATACCGATGTCAGGAATATCGAATTCCCAAAAACCAGATTCGACACTAAATCGAACCCCTAAAACAAGTGCGGAAGACGAGCCCGGGAAAATCACATGTTTCATCGATCCTAAGGCACATCACAGAATCGAACATGCCTTGTTAGCCACAGATTAAACACCGATGCTGATATGAGGAAGAAAAACTGATCACATTCGATCCGATGACGTCAATTCGCCTTGAAGGGAAGAGAGTGTCGTTTCTTTTATTACTGTTTGTTCTTTTGGAGGGAGGGAGGGAGGAGGAACGTATGTACTATCAAAAGGTGCGTTCCTCCCTCTCTTTTCCCCCTTAAATACGTCCTCTCCAAAGGACGTGTCCCTTCGGTAAAAGATGTTCCCCCAAAAGTTACAACCCTTCAACATATCCCTCCATCCATGGGCCCTAATCTTGTGGGCCAGGCTTTTAGGCCCAACATGGGCGGACGGGCCAACTTAGGCCCATCACATTAATTAATAAATAAAACCATCAATTGGTGTTGTTGTTGTCTCTATACGATAATAGTGTTGGGGATGCTAAACCTAGACACGTAGCTACTAGAAAGGGAAATCTTAGCATATGCTCATCACTGATGATGATGCGAGTTTCAGCGATCCATCGTCCTATGATGCTATGACAAATCCGTTCTTATGGAAGGAGCAAGTCTCTGCAAATGGTACCAAGTTGATTCATTTTCAGATTTGCACTAGATGGCAACTCTCTAGGTATGATTTTGTCTTGAAGCTATGTATGTCTCTTTCACGTGAAATATTCATTTCACCAAAAAGGCAGTCGCAAGAGTTCTTCAGCTTTAATGCTATAATCCAGAAAACCTTCAGGCACATGACATCACCACTGACCGAATAAGATCTTGACCTTACCCCGGCCACACTAGTGCTCCTCACATGGATTCAGGTGAGTATCCCGAAGATGGCTAAGGAAATTTAGCTCAGATGCTATTCCACGAAGAAACCGAAAACGAAACCCAACGTAGACAAAACCTCGGAGTATAAAGGAGAGTGGCGAATTGCGAATGAAGTCGAGATCGAGGAGAGCGAGTAACTGAGAAGGAGAAATAAGAAAGGGGAAGGCATCTGACACGAGTAAAAGATTAACTTGGGATTATCAGTGAATCGGTTGAAAGCGGTTCAACCCTAGAACCAAGTCTTGGAAGGCCGGTTTTTCAGTAAAATCGATTGGTTCGAGGCTGGTTTTCAGTAAAATCGATTGGTTCGAGGTATGGAATTGGGAATCGAATTGATCAAGACCAATTCCCAATATTTTTATCTGAAAATCAAACCGATTCGATGTGAACTAGCTATTTTTGGATTGAACTGGTCCAATTGGTCTCTCCGAATAGCATCCATCTAATTTATGATTATGGAAAACTCAATTGCCAATTGTATTAAAGAGGAACAAGTTACGAAGAACCCACTAATGACTCACCAGTTTATAGATATTGATATAATCTTCGTGATCAGAGGGGATAAGAGTAGAGAAATGGCTTAAGTTTGGGCATTGAGTCAATTGAAGAGTCAAAGTTTTATTAAGCTCTAATCAGATTATTGAGTTCACTGTAAGTGGAATG
Source organism: Eucalyptus virginea (assembly GCA_014182375.1). Lineage (NCBI taxonomy): Eukaryota > Viridiplantae > Streptophyta > Magnoliopsida > Myrtales > Myrtaceae > Eucalyptus > Eucalyptus virginea. The sequence continues at coordinate 1,240,520 of CM024517.1, read as the reverse complement.
CGAGCAATGAAATCGGTATGCTTCACACAGTTTTTTAAACCCAAAAAAATAAAAAGTAGATACCATCTTTGCGATCCGGGTGGGTGTAGTTGTGATTTATGAAGACGCCTCAGCTGCTACTCCTCACTACTTCATAGCTTCAGTGTAGTTGCGGAAGAATATAAAAATCAAAAAGATCAGACCGCAAATTACTGGGCTAGGATTAATTAGACTTCTTCAATTAATTTAAATTATCTTGCTGACTGGACTCCCACATTGCGAAAGATTGGATATAATTTCTCCGACGGAGAAAGATCCCCAACTAGTTGCGTTGTTCCTACTTTATAAATCATAAACAATGACTCGCCTTATTAAATTGCGTTGACGATGGTGCTATTTATGTTACCACAAGTTCGTTACTCCTACTTCCATCCATCATCAACGAGCAAATCCCTTCTTCTCCTTCATTCCCCTCCTCAAACAATGACCCTTCAAGAAGCAATAGCAGCTGATAATGTCAATAAGCTATACAACTTGATTGAGCTGAACGAAAAGCTCTTAGATGACGAATCCAAAGGCCCCTTCCCGAGATACTCCATTTGCATGATGCCGCGGGCAAGGGAAAACTAAAGTGGCCATGGAGATAGGCATCTTGAAGCCATCGTTCACTCGAAAGCTGAATCGAGGAGGTTACAGTCCCATGCACTTGGCTTTGCAAAATAAGCATTATGGTACTATTAGGGCATTGATGACCCTCAACAACAAGTTGATCCGAGTCCGAGGACGAGGCGGGATCACCCCTCTACATTTTGTAGCCATGGAAAAAGGAGACAATGAGCAAGAGAACGTGGAGCTCCTTGAACTCCTAGCTGAATTCTTATCGGCTTGCAAATCGTCCATCGAAGACTTGACGAGCCAAAGCGAGACTGTGGTTCACGTAGCCATCAAGAGGGACAACACCAAAGCATTCAAGGTTTTGTTTGGATGGCTTAAGCGAGTCCGTTTGACACAAATCTTAGAGTGGAAAGATCAAAATGGTAACACCGTCTTACATATTGCTGCATCCAAAGAGCACCCCGAGGTATAGTTAATTGGTTTTGTTCATGCTTTTATTGCTCGGTGCTTGAATCTGACACAATCTTATCAAGCAACATATATAATGGTGATAAGTACATGGTTTGAGAAAACATTCAGAATGAAGAGAATTGAACGGACCACCTTGTTTTGTTTCTTTCGTCGAACAGGGAAAAGGAGATAGGAGGGAGACTTCCCTCCAATCTTCTACTTCAATTCTCTTTCGACAATTTTCCATGCACTGTCACGGAGGATAGGCTCTACCCGAGTATTGAATGCAGTTTTTACACGGGATCTATTCTTTTATCTTCATTTGTTTTCTTAGTGATTATTCGGGAAAAGTGCCAAAAAAAGTCCTAAACCTTTTGTCATTGTGCCGATTTAGTCCTAAACCTTTTTTGGTGCCGATTTAGTCCTAAACCTTTTTAAGTTGTGCCAATTCAGTCCATTTGGCCGCCGGATGACGTGGACGCCGGCCGGAGACGGCTGGCCGGCGAACAATTTTTTAATATTTTTTCGAATTTTTTTTCTTTTTTTCTACTTTCTTCTTCCTCGGCGGCGGCGCCGGCGCCGCCGGCGGCAGGGAGGCGAGGGCCGGCGAGGTCGGCCTCGCCGGCCCACCGGCGAGGCTCGCCCCGCCGGCCACAGGCGGAGGCGAGGCTCGGCTTCGCCCGGCCGTGGCGAGGTCGAGCCTCGCCTCGGGCGGGCGGCGGCGGCCTCGCCGGATCCGGGCGAGGCTCGACCTCGCCACGGCCGGGCGAGGCCGAGCCTCGCCTCGGCGGGCGACGGCAGCCTCGCCGTCGCTAGGCGAGGCTTGTCCCCGCCGGCTGGCTAAGGCGAGGCCGCCGTCGCCGGATCTCGGCGAGGCTCGACCTCGCCCTGGCCCGGGCGAGGCCGAGCCTCGCCTCGGCTGGGCGACGGAGGCCTCGCCGTCGGCCGGGCGAGGCCGCCGTCGCCGGATCCGGCGAGGCTCGCCTTCGCCGGGCCGGCGGGCGAGCCTCGCCCGGCGGCCGACGGCGAGGCCTCCGTCGCCCAGCCCGAGGCGAGGCTCGGCCTCGCCCGGCCGTGGCGAGGTCGAGCCTCGCCGGATCCGGCGACGGCGGCCTCGCCCGGCGGCGAGCGAGGCCTCCGTCGCCCGGCCGAGGCGAGGCGAGGCCTCGCCCGGCCGTGGCGAGGTCGAGCCTCGCCGGATCGGGCGACGGCGGCCTCGCCTTCGCCAAGCCGGCGGGGACGAGCCTCGCCCGGCGACGGCGAGGCTGCCGTCGCCCGGCCCGAGGCGAGGCTCGGCCTCGCCCGGCCGTGGCAAGGCCGCCGTCGCCCAGCCCGAGGCGAGGCTCGACCTCGCCACGGGCGGGCGAAGCCGAGCCTCGCCTCCGCTAGTGGCCGGCGGGGAGAGCCTCGCCGGTGGCCGGCGAGGCTGACCTCGCCGGCCCTCGCCTCTGGCCGGCCGCGCGGCGCCGCGCCGAGGAAGAAGAAAGTAGAAAAAAAAAAAAAAAAAATTCGAAAAAAAATTCGAAAAAGATTAAAAAATTCGAAAAAATATTAAAAAATTGTTCGCCGGCCAGCTGTCTCCGGCCGGCGTCCACGTCAGCTCCGGCCGGTCAAATGGACTGAATTGGCACAACTTAAAAAGGTTTAGGACTAAATCGGCATCAAAAAAAGGTTTAGGACTAAATCGGCGACAAAAGGTTTAGGACTTTTTTGGCACTTTTCCCGTGATTATTCTAATCATTTCATCTCTCTTTTTGCAATTATTCCTAACATAAAAGACTGTAACAAAGCACCGATTGAAGTTGAAGAGATACAGATTAATTTTGTTCTCTTTGCAATTATTCCAGATCATCAAGCTGTTGACTAGGTACACTAATGTAAACGCGAAGAACATTTGGGGTAGGACGGCTTTGGACATCTCCCAAGTGAATCCTCATTTTGATCAAGATGTTACGAAGAGATTACGCCCTAGAAAACATTTGACTCGTACCCTCTCTCTATCACAGTTTTTTAGCAGGGAACTAACTTCCTTCGAGAATTACTCAAATTCTTACGGCATCCACGATGAAACCGCTCGCAACACGATTCTGGTAGTGTCTGGCTTAATTGCGACTGCCGCTTACCAAGCCGTCCTCAGTCCTCCGGGTGGATTCCAGCAGGATGCCTCTTCAGATCCCCTGGCCAATTCCACTGTCGTTACTGCCAATTCCAGCAGCATTTCTATTGACGAGCCCGGAAGCCTTGTAATGAGTGGCCCGGATCTTTTTGTGTTCCTGTCTCTCAACAGCATAGTTTTTGCGTTGTCCGTCATCTCACTCTCGTTCGCTGCTATTTCACTAGGCCGCCCCTCTTCAACTGTTTATATCTCCTTGATTTTCCTCAGCTTTACCTACACTTTTTTCCTTAAGATTGAACTCCCCGTATCCAGCTTATCCAGGGCGTTAATGGGAGTTCTCGGGATGTTGTTGCCTTTGTCCTTGCTGTTCTTCATTTTGCTGCTCCCCATTTCGTTTTGGTCGCGGCACATCAGAGTTGTAAACCGAGTCGATGCCACGAGGAGATGGGTCGGCAACACCTAGGATTAAAAGGATCGAGAAGAACTCGCATGTGTTATTTACTTTAACTACTCTTGTTGCGTGTGCATAATCTATGTTTCTAGTCTTGAGGTTTGCAAGCAATGCTCTTCTTATCAGTCGCATGCAATGGACTCATCCATTAATTCCTTAAGCCCTAAAGACCGTCAAGAAGAGATTATTTCCTAATGTAACTTCATAAAAATAATGCAGTGGAAACAAAAAACACTAAGTGACGAATTGTAAATATGAACGTCCGAACCGTGCATGCATCATATGCAAAGAGAGAAATATATTGATTTTCTGTGTTTATGGAAAGAGGCGAACTATGTGATCCTATAAACCACAAGAAATAAACGCAATTGCAACCCTCTTTGTAGAAAGTTACTACCCAACAAAGTAACGGAAAAAGAATTCCTAAGAATATAACAAAGTCTAGGTAAACATTGGCTTTGTTAACATTACAGTTTTTGGACTACTGTGACAATAATAGCTTATTGTGAGCCACGAATTCTTAAAGGAGTGGACCCCACAGTAATTTATAATTATTTCTTATTTGATTTTTTTATAACAAAATGTTATTCTCACATTAAATTAAAAACCGTCACTCAATCATTTCTCTAAAAGCAATTAAATCACCTAGAATCTTCCAGTCAAAGATAAGATATCTTTGTGCATTTCAAAAGTAACAAAAAAATTAAAACATTAAGTTCAACTATTATATAATAAATGAAGATCCTAAACCAACCTAATTAAAGAAGGAAACTTAAAATTCAAAATCCTAAATTCATCCAATAATTATTAGAAAGCCTTGCCACATATATTCATTTCACATCATTCTCACTAAGAGTGAGCATGGTTCTAGGGTAGAATCAAAAGCCAATGATGTCACGCCCCGATTTTCCGAGCGCGTGCACATCTCTCTGCGGTCGATAGAAATGTGACTTCCCCGGACATGTCGCCGACCCATTCATTTTTATTACACACGCGGAAGCGAAACAAATCCCCTGACAACATTTAACTTGGGATAGAAAAGTAGGCAATCAATCACAACCAAACAAGCTTTCTTATAAACACATAGGTTTATATACAACACTGGATTGTCTACAAAATAGACCGGCTCAAGAAATTGATCGTATTCACTAACGTACATTTAACGGTCATCTTCTTTTTTCAGCGTTTAACTTTTCAGTTTTAACACAACAAGCCCATAGTTTCATTTCAAGGCTTCTAGCGGGGAAACCATTTTAAGCTCGCAATGCTTCTAATTTCATGGAGAGAAGCATGATTAAAATTGTTTTCTTTTGAACCCCTGTGAAACTTCGTTTTAGTGAGCTCTAAGCCCCCCAACTCTTTCCATCGTAGTCACTCCGGCGTAACAAAACATTAACTTAATCTCATTCTTTTATTTCTCCTATTGAGTAGCAAAACCTATTTCCTTCTTTCGTAATTAATCCGTCCAAAAGATAGAAGCTAGTAAAATGGAAGCTAACAAGGACAATCCGACATGGCCATCAAATAATCCCCTTGTGGACATGAGAATTACTCCCTCATTAGTTGAATCTTATGCATAAAATATATAAATAAACATGTCTAATGAAGTCTCTCTCCTCATAAAAAAAATAATTAATAAATAAATAAATAAATAAATAAAACCTCATTTACGAAATGTAATGAAATCATAAGACCTTTCGGTTGACTTAGTTAAATCCTAAACTTTTAGGAAAATCCGATATTTCGAGTCATCACTTCTACAAAATTCACCAATGTTACAACTCACATGCGCAATTTCTATCTATGACATAATAATCTCAGGTGGAAGGACTAGATCGCAATTTCTTGAGAAGATTTGAGATTTCATTACATTAGTTGAAATGATGGCATTTGGTAAATAAGGTTTAGTACACTTTTTCCTTTTGTATATGTATCCCTAGCATCGTTCCAACTTACAAGGCATGAGATCACTCTGTGCACAATGGTAAAGCTTAGTCACAAAGTAGTGACTGAAATTGAAGGGATACATACTTCATTGTGTTCCATTTGACTTCTTCCAGATCATCAAGCTATTGATTGGGTATACAAATGTTCATGCGAAGAACTTACAGCACAAGACGGCTCTGCAAATCTACCTAGAGAATCCTAATCGCAATCAAGATGTTGAGGACAGATTACGCCATCAAGAACATCAAGCAAGACATTTGGCTCCTACCCTTTCACTATCACAGTATTTTAGCATGGAACTAACCGTGTTCGAGAGGTATGCAGGGTATTTTGGCACCCGAAATGAAAAAGTTCGCAAAATAGTCCTTATAGTGTCTACCTTGATTGTGACTGCCACTTACCAAGCCGCTTTCACTCCTCCGGAAGGATACTGGCAGGATTCCTCTTCAAATAACCCAGCCAATTCCAGCAGCATTGCTATTGGAAAACCACATCAAGCTGGAAACCTTATCTTGAGCTGCTCGATGTGTTTTACTATCCTCAACAGCTTAGTTTTTACCGCCTCCATCGGCACGGTCTGCGCCACCGCGATGACACTATACCCCGACACTTTAATGGTTTACTTGTCTTTATGCCTTCTCAGCATTGCCTACTTTGTTTTTGTCACAATCGAAATACCGAAATCTGATATGCTCGTGGTAAAGATCCTATTTGGTTTTTATGAGTGCTCGCTAGTCACCACGTTGCTCCTCCCCGCATCGGTGTGGTCGGAGCACAACCGAGTTCTGCACAGAATCGATGGTACAGGGAGACGCGTCGGCAGCTTGCTAGGATAAAAGGATCGGAAATAATTCGCGAGTGTTATCTACTTTGACTATTTTTGTCGCGTGTGGGGTTTGCAAGAAATAGACTCTTTTTATTAGTTGCATGTAATGGACTCATGTATTAGTTCCTTAATGCCTAAAGACCTTTAATCTTTGCGTGAAGTCGGGATATGGATTTCCTAATACAACTCACGAGGCGATGTGTTTTTGCAGTATATTTCCGTTCTTCAGCTCTCTTTGTCTCTCCATATTTTCATTATCATCTTCATGTGATGCGTCTTTTATGACTAGAGGTTGAGTTTTAATACACAGGATACGAGCTATTATAACTTAAATATATAACTCATCCCCAAAGTTATCTAATAGCTATGTTATCTAATTTTGCATTATGGTTAAGATTTATTTATTTATTTATTTATTTATTTATTTATTTATTTATTTATTTATTTATCTTTTCCTACACAACATGCAGTTATAATTCACAAGAGTATTCCTGAGACTTCTGGGTTAACAGCTTTGGGGACTAAAAGCAGGCGAAACCATTATAGCAGCTGTCCGATTTGTGATTATGGAAAACTCAATTGTCAATTTACATTAACGAGGAGCAAGTGATGAAGAACCCACCAATGGCTTATCAGTTTAGGTATATTGATTTGATCTTATCGACGGTAATAGGGATAAGTTTAGAAACTGGACTTAAGGCTCGGTAGTTCATCAATTGAGGATATAAGATTTTGTCTTGGCGACTTGAATGCTTAAGCTTTTGGAAAAGCTCAACCAAACGCCGATTAAAGCAATGAAATTCTCGTACTCCACACGGTTTAAGTGGCTACAATCGATGCGTGCGAGGTGGGTGTGGCCGTGCTTTATCAAGAGAGCCTCACCTTCTACTCCACACAACTTCAAGTAGTAAAGGAGAAATGACACCCAACTATATTAAAAAGGTAAAATAAAAAATAAAAAAATAATAATAATAATAATAATAATAATAATAATAATAATAATAATAATAATAATAATAATAATAATAAAATAAAATAAATTGTCGGCCCACAAATTATTGGCTTGAGATTGATTACAATTCTTCCTCGATATTAGATTATTTTGATAACTTGGCTCACGCATTGCAAAACGTGGTGGTTAAAATCTTCTGACAGAGAAAGGCCACCTATTCCTGCGGGATATATCATAAACAATGACTCCCCTAATTAAGTTTTCGTGGACCGTGGCACTATTTATGATTTCGCAAGCTCGCTACTCCTACTTCCACCGATCAACAATGAGTAAAGCCCCTCTGCTCCTACACTTCCCTCGTCAAGCTATGGACCTTCCAGGAGCGATAGTAGATGATGATGTTAATGAGCTATATAGGTTAATTGAGGGGGACGGAAATCTCTTAGATCGTGGATCTGAGGACCCCTTCCGAAATACTCCACTGCACGATGCTGCGGACCAGGGGAAAACTCAAGTGGCTGTGGAAATGGCCATCTTGAAGCCGTCACTCGCTCAAAAGCTTAATCAAAAGGGTTATAGCCCCATTCACTTGGCTTTAGAAAAAAAGCATTACCGCACTGCAAGGGCACTGGCAACGCTTGATCCCAAGTTGATCCGAGTCCAAGGACGAGGTGGGATCACCCCTTTGCATTGGGTCACTAGAAAGAAAGGAGACAACAAGCAACAGCTCGAGGACCTCTTGGAGCTCCTAGCTGAATTCCTATCCGCTTGCAGATCGTCCATCAAAGATTTAACAAGTCAATACGAGACTGCCGTTCACATTGCTGTCAGGAAATGCAACACCGAAGCATTCAAGGTCTTGTTTGGATGGCTTAAGCGAACCTACATGACAGAAATCTTGGATTGGAAAGACCAAGATGGCAATAACGTCTTACATATTGCTGCGTCCGAAAATCAGCTTGAGGTATAGTTCATTGATTTAATGCTTATTCTTGCTTTTATCATTCAATCCTTGAAATAGCGTAATAACAAATGTTATGCTGATAAAATATGAAAGTACATTATTCTGATAACATTCAGAGAAGAGATTTGAACAAATCACCTTATTTGGTTTCTTCTGTTGAAGAGAAGAAGAGGAATTAGGAGGAATTGATATCTCTCTTTCCCTCCCAATCTTATATTTCTTATTTTTCTTTTTGACAGCTTTCCCATGCACAAGGTCGCGTATGAGTGGGTTGGACCCCTTTATTGAATATGGTTTTATAGGTTGATCCATTCTTTTGTCTTCGCTTATTTCCTCAGTGGTTAGTCAAAGTTAGGTCAACAAGGAGTGTTTATTTATTAAAGAAAAGTCAAATACTCATATTAAGATAGCGATAATATGAGTAGGTAGATTACTTTTAATTTTTTTTTGTTTAATTCAATAGATACATATGGGCATGTTTAAAAATTCAATTAAGGGTTGGAAATTAAAAAAAATGGAGCCCTGAATGAGATTAAACTGGTATTATAATCATAATTAGTATTTGACTTAAAAGACAAAATTGAGTCAAAATATTCACTTAATCTAGTAATCAGTACAAAAGATAATAAATAGAATATTCCCGATGATATTGTAAAAACCTACTCTAACGGTTCAAAGTTTGGTGACAAATTAATCATATTCAGTGATGTATTTTTAATCATATTCAAACAAATTTTTACTTCCCTTTTCAGGACTTAAGATTATCAACACTAGCACTTATTTTTCAATTTTATCAAGACAAGCCTATAGCTTCATTTCAAAATTTGCTAGTGGAAAACTATTAAGGTTTAAATTTAAGTTCATTTTAATTGGCATAACAATGTTTTGTTTGGAGGATTTACAGAGAAAAAAAAAAAAAAAAAAAGGAAAACAAAGGACAGATATAGAGATCACCTTGTTTCTTACCTAGCACAACAATAACTTAGTGACTTGTACTATTTTTATGTTCTAAATGGTTATAACATTTCTTAACTTATTGAATTGATGAAAATAATTTCAAGAAAACTAAGTAATCAAAATCACAAATGGAAAGGATGAAAGTTGCTATTTACGAAAATGTAAAAAAACCATATTGTCATGAAAATATAAAACGGTCTCTATATATCAAAGCAATTATGATTTATTCCACCACTTTATGTAATTTTCCGTTTGTTTTTAAGCAAACTTCATTTTTTCTCTTCTTCTTACTATTGTGCTTAAGTTAATTCCGATAAGTGATTGTTTATAATGAGTTTGAACCTTGTTCTTGATCTTTGTTGATTAACATATATTAAATATAGAATATAGTCATAAAGAGTTTGTAACTTTAACCATAGAATTCCCGTAAATAACTCAAACTAAGTAATTGCATATAACAAGGACTTTTTGTAAATGAACTTTAGGGAGACGTTGTAGATAAACATATTTTATAAATATTCTTTTAAATTGGAATTGTAATTATTTAATTTATTAAAACTATCAAATCTTAGATGATTATCGTTGAAAATCAATGAACATGTAACTTCTCCAATTTGGACTAAAAGAAGAAAAAAATGATAGTTTAGAAAAGATTGATAAAAATTATTAGATTGATCAAGTTACATTAAAGTTATTCTTTCCTTCTCTTTTATTAATTTTACCATCACTAAGGCTTTAGTGAGGGCTATTTTCAACCATTTAGAGTTTACTGTGTGTCTAAATCTGTTTTAGAGGTGGAAATAGCATGAGCCTATCTTAATTTTTTCTTTTCTAATTTTTTATTTTTCCTATTGATTAGCAAAAATTTCTTTCCTTCTTCCAAAATCAGTCCATCCAAACATCTTGTGTGAGGTAGAAGCTAACAAGGACAATCCAACACAACCATACATAATCACTTCGTGGGAAATAACTCACGATCGGTTGATTCTAATGTATAAAGGATATAAGTATACCTGTCTAAGGTAGTCTATCTCTTCATAGCTAAAAAAACTCACAAAGATATAATTGAATTCTAACATTTTAGTTCACGTGGTTAAGTCCTAAACTTTTATAAATAATCATAGTCATTCAGATCATCGCTTTTGTGGATTCGCCTTTTGTCAGAACTCACATGGGCAGTTCTTGACTGTCATGCAAATTATTTTGGTGAAAGGACTAAATCACACCTTTTAAAAAGATTTAGGGCTTAGTAACATTCGTTGAAATGATTGCATTTGATAAATAAGGTTTCGTGAAGTTTTTCTCCTTGTACATATGTAGTTGCATCACTAGTATCATCCATGCTTAATATGGCACTAGCCCACTTTGTGCACAATGGTAAACTAGTAACAGCGCAGTGATTTTAATTGAAGGGGTACATACTTCACTTCATTTTCTTTGCATTTCTTCTAGATCATCAAGCTATTGATTGGGCATACAAATATAAATGCGAAGAACTTCCAGGATGAGACAGCCCTGGAAATCCTCCAAGCAAATTCTTGTGGCAATCAAGATGTTGTGAAGAGGTTACGCCGTCAAAAATGTCTAGCAAGACTTTTTACTCCTACCCTCTCTCTATCACAGTTTTTTACCATGGAACTAACCTTCTTCGAGAAGCACGCAAGTTTTTTTGGCATCCAAGATAAATCCACTCACAAAATAATTCTTTTAGTGTCGGCCTTAATCGCAACTGCAACTTACCAAGCCGCTCTCAGTCCTCCGGGAGGATACTGGGTGGATTCCTCTTCAAGTCTCTCGGCCAATTCCACCGCCGTCACTGCCCATCCCGGCGGCACTGCTAACGGGAAACTACATCAAGCCGGAAACATGATCCTGAACGGCTGGAAGCTATATTTGTTTACAGTCCTCAACAGCACGGCCTTCTTCACCTCCATCGGCACAATCTGGGCTACCGGCATTTCATTAATGTCCAAACCCTTCATGGTTTACTTCTCTGTAACCATTCTCAGCTTTGCCTATATAATTTCCCTTATGGTCGAATTCCCAAAGCAGAATGAGGTCGCAGCAATTCTCTTATTGGCATTCTTTGGGTGCTCGCTGATCTCCGTGTTGTTGCTCCCCTGGTGCGTGCATGGAATACACATCGGAGCTCTAAAACGCATCGATGCCACAAGGAGGCGTGGTGACTTCCTTGGAACGAAGGATCCGAAATAAGTTGCGTGTATTATCTACTTAACTATTCTTGTCGCCTGTGCATATTATTTATGTTTCAGTCTTAAGGTTTGCAAGAAATAGACCCCCCTGATTGGTTGCATGTAACGGACTTATCTATTTATCCATATTCCCTAAAAATCTTTAATCTTGCTTGAACTCGGGAATTGTAATAGCTTTTTTCCTAATTCAACTTCATAAAATGATGCAGTGGAAACAAAAAGCACTGAGTCACAACTTGCAAACACGAACGCCTCAATCGTACATGCACAAAACTAGAGTAGGGAAATCAATCAATGTTCTATATTTCTAGAACGAGGCAAACTGCGCGATCCGACAAAACACAGCAACAAATAAATAGAGTTACAATCATTTTCAAGAAATCACTACCCAATAAGGTAATACAAAAGGAAATACTGAGAATATAACAAAAGCCTGGCTAAACCTTAAAAAAAAAAAAAAAAAAAAAAAAAAAAAAAAAAAAAAAAAAAAACTACCAAATGAATATCCTAAACTGACTTAATTAAAGAAGGAAAATCAAATTCAAAATCCTAAATTTATCAAACAAAAGATGTAAACCCAAACTTGATGTGCCCCATATCAGTCTCCCTTTATTGGACAATGTTGGAATTCAAGTCGGCGGAAGACGACTTACCTGATTCCGATGCACAAACAGCAAATGGCCTCGGAACGAACGTTGAATTGCTGATGAAACGCGAACAACACTTCCTCACGTTAGTCTAGATGCAATCACAAGGAAAACACCTGATTTCCACGACGTAAATGCAAATTGTTCTTGCAAAACTGAAATGGAATGCCTTCAATGGAAAGGGGAGAGAAAGGAGCGTACGTTCTCTCTGAACGTACTTTTTGCCAACAACAACTACCAACGGTTGTCTTCTAAGAGGTTTTTATACCTCTCACTTCATACCCTTTCAATAATATCTCGCACCCCATCATGGATGTACCTTTTTAATTACAACATCTCCCACTCGGACATGATGGGCTTGATAGCTCTCTATCAAGAATATAAGGCATTCAACATTCATCAAATTTACAAAAAATAATTCATACTGGCAAATAAGCCGTGCGACCAATGAGTACACCTGCACTTGGAAGCTCAAATTATGCACCTGTTAGGGATGACATAATGGCTACAACCCTGAAAAGAAATAAACAATCGATATCTCATAGTGCCCCAGACATATTTTGTTACATCAGTCCAAGTATACCTATCCCTTAAAGGCTATACTTGACTATTCTAAAAAAAGCACCATGTATTTACAATTACATCCGCAACCACATATGGCGATATAATTGGTCGACCAGTAAATACATGTGATAGATGTAAAACAATAATAGTTTTCCTTCGCACTCATGTCTCTCTCAATTTCAGAACAACTGCTTTCCTAGACACGTCCCATAGGCCATATCTATTCATGACCGCCCGTAACATGCTAAAGTAGCAACATTGGCCTTTCACTTCGAGAACATAGTCAGAAGTAAATAGGGATAATTTTACTCATCTTCCCTTATTGGTCGTACAATGCACATGTAGTATGAATTACATGTTATAGTGGATTACTCTTTCTATAAGAGTGTATGTCATTTATCAAATATATCCACTATACGGATCTTAGCCTAAACATAGTCACGTGCTTCTCACGTACTCGTGTTTAGCCCGAGTGCTATATCAGCTCGCTTTCTATAGCGCCCAATTAAGTACTCGCATCCGGCATCTTTCAGGCATACATGATTGTGGGAATATCATGTTCGGTCTTGTTATAAACAAATCACAGACCTCATCTTGACTCCAATCAAGGCAACATATTTTATGTACCAAACTTGCTCTTTAACATTTATTTGTACATAACGTTTCATCTCAACGTGCTATCTAAAGCACTTGAGGCGATTGCTCATATGAGTGAGCCAATCATTGCCTACTGACATACTTTTCCATAACATATGTGTGTAGTGCTAGTCTCATAGTAGATTTGTACTTATTGATAAAACATCAAATTACTCATAAACAAACAAGTACAATACATCTGTCCACAAATACATAAACCAATGATCTTCTACAATAATAGATATCACACTCTACGCAATCCTAGTGACATCCTATAAGTCAGGAATATGTCTCTAGGAATAGCCTTCGCAAATGGATCAGCAACCATTCTATTGGTTGAAATATATTGTAGGATCACTTCTTTCTACGTTATTATATCTCTTATGAAGTTGTTGTTTATGTCAATGTGCTTTGTCCTTCCATGATACTTGGGATCTTTCACATAGGCAATGGCTGCTTAACTATCGCAATAAACTGTCACTGGTCTTGAAACTTCAGTGATAGTGGCTAAATTTTCCACGAAACGTTTTAGCCATACTACTTCTTGCACTGCTGCAGAACATGCAATAAATTCTGCCTCCATCGTAGATAAGGCCGTGCATGTCTGTTTCTTGCTATTCCAAGAAATCGCACCTCCATTGAGCAAGAACGTATATCCAGAAGTCGATTTACGCTCATTTGGGTCTCCACCCCAATTAGCATCTAAATAGCATAATAGGCGTAAATTACTCTCTTGGTAACAAAGTTGATAGTCCATGGTGCCTTTCAAGTATCTCAGGATCCTCTTCAGTACTTTCCAGTGAGCTTGACTAAGATTTGATTGATATTGGCTCATCAATCCCACAGCATAACATATGTCGGGTCTACTACCCATCATAGTATACATCAAACTTTCGACCGCACTAGCGTAAGGAACAGTTTCCATCATTTTAATTTCTTCTGGAGTCTTAGGACACATCTCAGTACTTAGGCCTTCACCTTGCATAACAGAGGTATCAATGGGATTACAATGCTGCATATTGAAACGCTTAAGAATCTTCATAATATAAAACTCTTGTAATAAAGTAAGGAGTTTTCTCGATCGATCTCTTTCGATCTTAACTCCTAATATATAAGCAGCTTCTTCCATGTCCTTCATCTCAAAATTGGAGGACAACCATTCTTTTATGGTGATAACCAAAATTTTGTCATTTCCAACTAACAGAATATCGTCCACATAAAGTGATAAAATCACAAATTTATCTCTGGACCGCTTGACATATACACAGTGATCTTCTTCGATTATCGTGAAATCAAAAGTTATTATTGCTCGATGAAAACGAAGATACCACTGTCTAAATGATTCCTTAAGGCCATATATTGAGCGATGAAGCTTGCAAACTTTATGCTCTTGACCTTTAGCTATGAAACCTATTGGTTGTTTCATATAGATTTCCTCATCTAATTCCCCATTGAGAAATGCCATTTTTACATCCATTTAATACATCCATTTAATGTAATTCAATGTCCAAATGTGCAACGATTGCTAGAATAAGGCGTATTGAAGCAAACCTTACAACTGGTGAAAAGTTTTCTCATAGTCTATACCCTCTTGTTGAGTATAACATTTTGCCACAATGCGAGCCTTATATTTTTCAATGGATCCATCCGCCCTTTACTTAATCTTAAAGACCCATTTGTTTCCAATGGCCTTACGATTGGGTGATAGATCAACTAAGTCCCAGACATGGTTTGTCCTCATTGACTCCATCTCATCTTCCAAAGCTTTTCTCCATTCTTCCTTATCAGAGGATGAGAGAGCCTCTTGAACAGTCTTAGGCTCAGCATCGTCTTTTTGAGCAATCATAAATGCTTCCCCTTCAATCTCAAAACGACGACGGGGAATACTTTTACAATTTCTTTTACGCAATTGAATTTCTCTTGAATTCAATTCATCAGGTGATGCAACACTCCCACTAGGTCTTGTGTGTTGAGGTAAAGCTTCATTTCCCTCTACAACATCAGTGGTGTGTTATTAGGATCTTCCATCTCATATAATTGGAAATCCTTATCAATCTCACCTCTACTAGGAAAATCGTTCTCCAAGAACGTGACATCTCGTGACTCCATTTCAGTCACACTTCCATCAGCTTGTTTACCTATGAACACGTACCCTTTGGAGTATTCAGAATATCTTATAAAGATACATTTCTTCCCTCTATGGCATAATTTGCCATATTTATTGAAAGAATCATGAACATAAGCTGCACATCCCCATGGACGTAGATTACTCAAGTCTGGTAACCTTCCAGTCCATAATTCATAAGGAGTGGAAGTGACAGATTTTGAGGGCACTCGGTTAAGTATATAGGCAGCAGTCAATAACGCATTTCCCCAATAGAAGATAGGTTAATTTGATTGCGTCATCATAGACCTAACCATTTTCAATATGGTTCTATTCTTTCTCTCAGCTACCCCATTTTGTTGTAAAGTACTAGGAATAGTCAATTGTCGTACAATTCCATTTTCATCACAAAGAGCCTTGAATTGCTCTGATAGATACTCACGTCCAAGATCGGTTCTCAATGCCTTTATTGTTTTGTTCAACTAATTCTCTACCATTGCTATATATCGTCTAAAGCAGTCTAATGCTTCTGACTTATGGGAGATCAAAAAGACATAATCGAAACATGTGAAGTCATCTATGAAAATGATGAAATATGAGGCTCCATGCCTCGCTCTCACATTCAAAGGACCACAAATGTCAAAATGTATGAAATGCAATGGAAATTCAGCTCTAGTCCCTTTACCAAATGGTTTTCTAGTTGTTTTTCCCACCAGACAATGTTCACATACAGATAAACTAACATTAGTGAGTGGCCCTAAAAGGTCTTCTCTAGCTAATCTTTGCATTCTTTGCAATCCAATGTGACCTAATCTAGCATGCCAAGTACTTGCATCAATCTCAACATTACTAAAAGATGCAATTAAAGAAAAACAACCATCAACATTAACATTGTACTGATCATAGTCAATGTCTAACACTATAAAACCATTCGATACATAACCCGAACCATAATAAACTGTTCCATACAAAATATCAACACAATCACCATGGAAATTCAATACATAACCTAAGCTAAGAAGAACAACTACAGAGACCAAGTTTCATCGAATATCTGGAGTATAAAGGACATATGCAGGAATATGTTTCGACAACCACGTAAGATTAATTTACATGTGCCGATACCCTTCACTTCAACTCTTGAGTTATTCCCAACATATATCCATCTTCTTCTAGACGGTATCTGACGATACTTCACAAATGCTTCTCGGTCTCTAGCTACGTGGTCTGTTGCTCCTGAGTCTACAGTCCACATTGGATGAGATTCAGCAAGCATTACAGTACTAGAAACAAAAGCATTACTTAAAGTAATTGAGTAATAAGATATCTTTTTCGGCTCAGTGCATTCACGAGCAAAGTGACCCATATTGCCACAATTGTGGCACTCCATCTTGGCCTTGTCCTTCTCCTCACCACGCTTCTTGCGTCGGAAGGTCTTAGCCTTTTTAGGTGCCTGATCAGTCTTCTTCCCTTTGTTGTTGAACTAAAGATTCCTCTTACGTTTGAAGCCCGAAGCTTTGTGTGAATTCGATTCAGCAACATAAGCATGAGTAGAGGATCTCGCAGCCTCTAGGCGCTTATCCTCTAATTCCAAGTGACGCGCAATATCA
Source organism: Eucalyptus virginea (assembly GCA_014182375.1). Taxonomy (NCBI): domain Eukaryota; kingdom Viridiplantae; phylum Streptophyta; class Magnoliopsida; order Myrtales; family Myrtaceae; genus Eucalyptus; species Eucalyptus virginea. The sequence goes on along the minus strand of CM024517.1, from coordinate 1,223,489 downwards.
TCAAAAGTGACAATATTCTTATTATGCGTCATATTGATCTTCATATGCTCCCAATTGTCAAGAAGAGACCTTATAACAGCCTGAACTTGATGTTCATCAGTAAGGGAGTGACCTGCCAACTTCAGCTCACGGATCATGTTTGACATCTCCCGAAGATGCTGTCTCATCGTTACATTTGGACGCTTTCGGAATATGTCAAACTTGATGGTGAGTCTCATTAGCTTAATGGCAAATGTACCCCCAAACTTATCCTTCAAGGCAGACCACATAGCTTGAGCTTTATCATAACTTTCAAACTCACACATGAAATCATCTTGCATACAGCTCAACAACGTGATGCGAGCAATGCTATTTTTCTTTTTCCAAGCTTGATAAGCTTCTAGATCTCTCCTGTGTTGAGCTGAAGTTCCATGCTCAGGTTCATCCATAGTATGGTTGAGGGTTTCCAAAACCTCTTGCTCCTCAAGGATGTATTGAATCTTTCGGTGCTAGATATCATAATTGTCACCATTCAGCTTCTCACCCTTATTGAGGTCAGCCACAATGGTCTTGGATGCCGAAGCCATAATCAATTGCTATATCACATTGACATAATAAACGCAGAATCAATACTAGCACACATTACAGAGTAATACACATATTTAATTTGTAGTAAAGACAAACTAAATTAATGATAATTCAACAAAAGACACAGAGGTAAAAGTTCACTATGTTTCCAATCAACTTCTATATACAATTGTTCTATTATCATTAATTAGTTTAATTGCGCAAATTTTAAATTCTAGGTGAGAACTCTTTCAAATTCTACTAACCTACGAATTCCCACTAGGAAAAATAATTACATAACCTTATGTAATTTCTACATTTTTCCTTAACACAAAAACATAGCATGATAATAACCAACGTGTAAACAACAATCATGCTTCAATTATAATCAAAAATGCAATTCAACATGTAATAGATTTCCTACCATTGTTATAATTTTTTAGCAACTAGAAAATTCCAAGTATATTAAAATATATACATCATATCATTAAACCAAGCTCTACACAGCATATATAATATTATTTGCACACAAGCTAGCTACTGTATTTCCTAAATCACAAGAAAATACAAGTTACAAATGAATAAACTGCATTAAACCCCAAAAAAATACGCGTACATAGGGTTTCCTATGCATTTTCATACATTTATAAAATTCAAAAGTATAAAATAATTATACCACTGTGTAGACAACATTCATACGAACCAAACGCCGCTAACCACGCTCCAATCGGAGCTCGCACGCCCCCCCCCCACGCGCCGCCTAAGTGCGCGGCGCATGTGGCACACACGCCAGTGAGCCAAACAGCTCCTGGCCGATCCGACCGGTCCTACCGGTTTGACCGCCGAACCAGTTGACCGGTCCGACCGTTGACTGGTCAACGGTCGGGTCGGGTCGGATCTCGGGTCGATTCGCCGTCACGGGTCGGTTCGAGTCGCCGGCCGGTGACCGACCGGCCAACTACCACCGGCACTAATGTCATCGATGACGTCATCCCAGCGGTTACTGACCGTTGGATGACGTCATCGAGTGTCACGTCGCTCCACGTGACGCGCGCATGACGCGCACGCATCGATTCGCCGACCAGCGCGTGTTTCGCACGCACTGGCATCCCCAGCGCGTCAGGCGCGTGAGGCCCACGTGCAGTGGCTTCTGGCCGCGCGTGTGGGTGCGTCCAGCATCCTCCGATCGCGTTCAAACCACCGTCAGACTCATCTCGACAAGTACTTTCATCATGTATATTCAAAAGTTGATTTTAGCCAAAAAAATAATTCGAAAAACGGCCAAAACCTCACGGATGTATGAGACCCCAAACCTGTTCTTCGCTTCGATTCGAATTCGAGTTTTTAGATTGCAATTCGAACTAATAAACATCAAAAACAGTGTAGAATACAATCTCTTGATCTCAATATCAAATGGTAAATGAGAAAACTCGATGAAAAACAAGGCAAAAATCACAACTTGGCTCTGATACCAATGTTGGAATTCAAGTCGGCGGAAGACAACTTACCTGATCCCGATACGCAAACAGCAAATGGCCTCGGAACGAACGTTGAATTGCCAGTGAAACGCGAACAACACTTCCTCACATTAGTCTGGATGCAATCATAAGGAAAACACCCGATTTATACGGCATAAATGCAAATTGTTCTTGCAAAACTGAAATGGAATGCCTTCAATGGAAAGGGGAGAGAAAGGAGCGTACGTTCTCTCTGAACGTACTTTTTGCCAACAACAACTACCAACGATTGTCTTCTAAAAGGTTTTTATACCTCTCACTTCATACCCTTTCAATAATATCTCGCACCCCATCATGGACGTACCTTTTTAATTACAACAGACAATAACTAAACCTCAAGTTTTTGAAAAGTCAGGTTATCAGGTAACACATCTCTGCGACAGTTCTCTGACTTTGGAGCCACATCTGCAAAATCAATCAAGATTTCTTGTTTTAATAAAAGATGTCAACCAAACTTCAAGATCGATCCATCAATTTATTCTTTGAATTTTTCTGGTAAAATGAAATCAATTTCGGATCTACTGTCTTTCCTTCCATTTTATATAGCTGCTCTCATTCTCCGCCAGAATCTCGTCTTTGTCTAGAGTTCATTTCAACATGAGAAGGTCTTTTCTCCAAAATCATCTCTCCATTGCCATGGAAAACATGCTCACCCTGAGATTCTTCCTCAAGCTCGAAATCCTCCTGTTCTTGAAAAAGAAATTCGGAAATTTCGACGTGAATGCTTAAAGTTTTGAAAAAGCTCAACCAAACGTCGATTCAAGCAATGAAATTCTCGTACTCCACACGGTTTAAGTGGCTACAATCGTTGCGTGCCAGATGGGTGTGGTCGTGATTTATCAAGACAGCCTCAGCACCGACTCCAAGTGCTTAAGGAAAAATGACACCCAACAATATTAAAAAGGTAAAAGAAAAAAGAGGAATCGTCAAACCACAAATTATCGGCTTAACATTGAGTGCACTTCTTCCTTGATGTTATAATATTTAGATAACTTGGATCACGCTAAAATTTTCTAACCGAGAAAGACCAACCATTCCTGCCGGATAAGTTATAAACAATGACTCCCCTAATTAAATTTTGGTTGACTATGGCACTATACATATGATGTTTGCAAGTTCGCTACTCCTACTTCCATCAATCCATCATCAACAAGCAAAGTCCCTTTTCTCCTACATTTCCCTCGTCAAAACAATGGACACTCGGCTTCAGCAAGCAATCGACCATGATGACGTTGATGAGCTATATCGCTTGATTGAACAGGATCAAGAACTCTTAGATCAAGGATCCATGGGCCCCTTCCCAAATACTCCACTACACTATGCCGTTGACGAGGGGAAAACTAAAGTGGCCATGGAGATAGCCATCTTGAACTCGTCATTCACTCAAAAGCTGAATCGAAGGGGTTACAGCCCCATGCATTTGGCATTACAAAAGAAGCATTATGACATTGTGAGGGCACTGATCACCCTCAACCCTAAGTTGATCCGAGTTCGAGGACGAGGCTGGATCACCCCTTTGCATTTTGCATCTAGGGAAATGGGAGAAAATGAGCATGAGAATGTAGAGCTCCTGGACCTCCTGGCCAAATTCCTATCCACTTGCAAATCATCCGTCGAAGACTTGACGAGCCAATACGAGACTGCGATTCACATTGCCGTCAAGAACTGCAACATTAAAGCATTCAAGGTTTTATTTGGATGGCTTAAGTGAACCTATATGACTGAAATCTTAGATTGGAAAGATCAAGATGGTAATAACGTTTTACATATTGCTGCCTCCCAAAATCAGCCTGAGGTATAATTCACTGATTTTGCAGTTATTTATGCTTTTATTGTTTGATCCTTGAAATCGACTTAGCATAATAAAAATGTTATGATAACAAAATATGAAAGTACATGGTTTTAACATTCAGAGAGGGGAAAATTTCTTTTTATTTGTTTAGAGAGGGGGGAGATTTGAACGGATCTCCTTATTTGATTTCTTATATTCAAGTGAAGAAGAGGAATTAGGAGGGATTGATATCACTCCTTCCCTCCCAATCTTCTACTTCCAATTTTTCTTTTGACAGCTTTCCCATGCACAAGGTCACGTGTGGGGAGGTTCTTATTGAATTTGGTTTTATAGGTTGATCCATTCTTCTATCTTCGTTTATTTCCTTAGTGATTTTGTCTCCAAATCACTTCAGATGGTTTGTCCAATTTAGGTCAACAAGCAGTGTTTATTTATTAAAAAAAAAAAAAAAGTCAAACACTCATATCAAGATAGTGATAATATGTATATGTAGATTAGTTTTAGTTGTTTTGTTTAATTCAGTAGATACATATGGAGATCTTTGAAAATTCAATTTGAGCGTTGGAAACTAAAAGATGAGCACTGAATGATATTAAACTTGTATTATAATCGTGATGTATTTGACTTAAAAGAATCAATTGAGCCAGAACATTCACTTAATCTAATAATCTGAAAAAATGGATGAATTTAGAATATTCCCGACTATACTGTTAAAACCTACTCTCACAGTTCCATGTTTGGTGACAAATTAATTATATTCAGTGATGTATTTTTAATTATTATCAAACGATCTTTTACTTCTCTTTTCAACACTTAAGATTATCAACACCAGCACTTATTGTTCAATTTTATCAAAACAAGTCTATAGCTTTATTTCAAAATTTGCTACTGGACAACTATTAAGCTTTAAATTTGTGTTTATTTGTATTGGCATAAAAATGTATTGGTTGGAGGATTTAGAAGAAAAAAAAAGAAAAGGAAATCACTCTCGATCAGTTGAATCTGATGTAGAAAGGATATAAGTATACATGTCTAAGGTAGTCTTTCTCTTCATAGCCAAAAAAAAAAAAAAAACTCATATACAAAATATAATTGAATTATGAATCTTTTAGTTGACGTGGTTAAGTCCTAAACTTTTATAAATAATCATAGTCATTCAGATCATCACTTCTATGGATTCGCCTATGTTACAACTCGCATGGGCAATTCCTAAGTATCACGCAAATTATTTTGGTGAAAGGACTAAATCGCACTTTTTGAAAAGATTCTGAACTTTGTAACATTGGTTAAAATGATCGCATTTGATAAATAAGGTTTAATTTCCCTTTCTACATCTATCGTTGCATTCCTAGCATCATTCATACTTAATATGGCATGAGCTCACTTTGTGCACGATAGTAAAGCTAGTAACAGAGCAATGATTGCAATTGAATGGGTACATACTTCATTTCGTTTTCTTTGCATTTCTTCTAGATCATCAAGCTATTGATCGGGTATACGAAGATAAATGCAAAGAACTTCCAGGATGAGACAGCCCTAGAAATCTTCCAAGCAAATCCTATTGGCAATCAAGATGTTGTGAAGAGGTTATGCCGTCAAAGATGCTTGGCAAGACTTTTTACTCCTACCCTCTCTCTATCACAGTTTTTTAGCACGGAACTAACCTTCTTCGAGACGCATGCATCTTTCTTTGGCATCCAAGATAAATCCACTCACAAAATAATCCTTCTAGTGTCGACCTTAATCGCAACTGCCACTTACCAGGCCGCCCTCACTCCTCCGGGAGGATACTGGGTGGATTCCTCTTCAAGTCCCTCAGCCAATTCCACCGCCATTACTGCCGATCCCAGTGGCGCTGCTAATGGGAAACCACATCACGCCGGAAACATGATCCTGGACGGCTGGAAGCTATATTTGTTCACGGTCCTCAACAGCGTGGCCTTTTTCACCTCCATCGGCACAATCTGGGCTACCGGCATTTCATTAATGTCCAAACCCTTCATGGTTTACTTCTCTGTATCCATTCTCAGCTGTGCCTATACTATTTCCCTCATGGTCGAATTCTCAGAACAGAATGAGGTGGCAGCAATTCTCTTATGGGCATTCTTTGGGTGCTCGCTGATCTCCGTGCTGTTGCTCCCCTGGTGCGTGCATGGAATGCACATCCGAGCTCGGAAACGCATCGATGCCACAAGGATGCGTGGTGACTTCCTAGAACCGAAGGATGGGAAATAGTTTGCAAGTATTATTTACTTTTTAAGTATTCTTCTCGCGTGTGCAATGTAATCTATGTTTCTAGTCTTGAGGCTTGCAAGAAATAGACTCTTTTTAATTAGTTGCGTATAATGGACTTATTTATTTATCCATAATCCCTGAGAACCTTTAATCTTGCTTAAAGTCGGAACTTCTGATAGCTTTTTTGCCTATTCAACTTCATAAATTGATGCAGTGGAAACAAAAAGTACAGAGTCACAACTCGCAAACACGAACACTTGAAACGTACACGTACAAAACGAACGTAGGGAAATCTCTTGATTTTCTTTATTTATGGAAGGAGGCTATGTGATCCGATAAAGCACAACAAATAAATATGGATGAAACCTTTTCTAGAAATTACAACTCAATAACGTAACAGAAAAAGAAATACTTAGAATATCAAGTTCTAAAATTCTAAACATATCAAATGAGAGACGTTAGGTCAATATTTTGGACTTTTTGTTGAAACATGTTGCACTTTCTAGTTTCTTAATAGGAAGTGTTGGGAATGGTAACATTAGTTTATTCTACACACTACAATAATATAGTAAGTTATAATGTAAAGGTTCCTAGCCTCTAGCTAATAGCATCCTTATGCTAGTAGAACTAACATCTCCAAAAAAATATCTTGATTCTTGGGCTTTTAAATAAGGTCGAGGACATTTGTATAGATAAAAACTAGTTATATTGCCCGTGCTATGCACGAATTTTATAAATAAAATTATGTTGTATTTTATTGGAAGTTTCGTATACATTGATGTCCTTTCTAAAGAGAATAAGAATTACTAAAATGTTTATAGTATTATTGCCGCACATTTATGACATGGAAACCTATTAACCAAATATTTATAACAATAGAAGAATAATTGCCATTGATAAAGTCTCCATGATTTTGCACCCATATAATGACCTAATGGAACAATATTGAGTCTATAGATCTTAGGGGAAAAAAAAGTACCCAATGTAATTAAATAAGTGGGAAAATGACACAAATGGTCCCAAAACTTTGGTTTAATACATAGGGCTGATACCCTGAAAAACCCAAAACTTGTACATCTGTGACAAATTTACCTCCAAACTACTTTTTTTTTTTTTTTGGTAAAGCCCCCAAACTACTTTTTTGACCATGAAAAAACCCAAATTTGTACACCTGTAACAAATTTACCCCAACTAAAAACCCCAAATTGGTACACCTGTAACAAATTTACCCCAACTGACCATAAAAAATCATTAATTGGTACATTTATGACAAATTTACCACAAACAAATTTATTCGATTACAAAAAACCAAAAACTGATAAATTTGTGACAAATATACCCTCTGCTAAATAGGAATAATACAACAAAAGAATCACAAAAATTGTAAATTGTGACAAACGGAGTGTAAAATTCCAAATTGGTATATCAGTCAACTGTTACGTGTCATTTAACTTAATAATTAACAATAAACTTTAACGAAAACTAACAAAGGATAAATTTGTCACAAGTGTACCAGTTTTGGGTAAATTTGTCAAAAGTATATCGGTTTGAGGTTTTGGTGGTCAAAAAAATAGTTTTGGGTAAATTTGTCATAGGTGTACCAGTTTGGGGTTTTTTGAGGTATTAACCCTAATTTATAATGTAACCTGTAAATTTACTTTGTTCAATCCGATCCTTGAACCATTGATAAATGTTCAATACAATATTTCCATTTGCTCAAATGATAAATCAAACATTATTTGATAATGTGAATTATTATATGTTGAGTTGGATTTTTAAAAATGATAAATCAACATATCCATTTTTTTTATCCACTACTTTAAAAAGGGAAAAAATACTAGGGCATTAACATTTCCGTCATTATTTGATAACGTGAAGTATTATATCCTCAATATATATGAATATCTTACGTGGATAATCTACATGTCACTTTTATTTTTTGTCTACCATTAAAACTTAATGAATTGGAAGCCACATCAACAAATTCTATTTAACTTAATTTAATAAAATGGCGACACTAAACATTTTCATATAGTCTAGGAACTAAATTTAACATTTATTAATACTTCCAAGACCACATTGAACTAATTTAATGTTTAGGACAACATTGCACATTTAACCAAAGCTGAAGAATTATTTGTTCCATTTTCTCTGAATAAGCGCCCCGTACCAATAGGAGCAAACCAAAAGATATGCACAACAAACGAGAACACTCGTTTTTTTGCCAATGGTAAATGAATTTCACCCATCAGGCCGTGTCCTTTTCATGCTTTCGATATAATGCTCTGACTAATGAGAATTTTTACAATTAAGAAAATTCATTTCTTTTCTTGATTTTTTATAAATTCTTCTTAAGATTATTGTTTCAAGTAAAAATGTGGCATCTTTTCATTTTCCACCGCTTTGGATATTTCCGCCTGAATCTCACTTGTATCTAAATTCAGATCAACATGAAAGGGGCTTTTTCTCCGAAATCATCTCTCCATCTTGAAGTTACCTATATATTGATCTATTCTTCTAAAGAGAAGTATACCTTTAAAAGAAAAGTACCGAATGTAATTAAATAAGCTGCCTCTTACCAAATAGGAGCAAATCAATTCAAATGCACAACATGCGAAACCGCTTGTCGTTTTGCCAACGTCAAATTAATTCCATTAATTAGGCCGTGCTCTTTTGATGCTTTCGGTATAATGTCCTGACTAATATGATGAGAATTTTTATAATTAACAAAAAAAAAATACATGTTTTATTAATGGGAAGCCTATCTAACAGCACCCTGGAGTTCATGCATGGAGATTAAAAGATCAAAATCTTATTTATTTGGTTTTATGGTCTGGGAAGATTAAAATCTTGAAATCACAACTAGTTGTACCTGGCCTTCCTTTTTGATCTTTTAACTTACTGATTTTCCTGGCAGTATTGTACGCCTAATGTAACCGTTAAATTAAATGTGATATCGAATTTAGTTTCTCTGACTCTTGATTTTTCTACCATCTATTAAAAACACTCGCGGTAGCTGTTATTAAAAAAATAACTCAAAATTCCACAAGCTAGCCTTCATCCAACAAAATCAGAACTCTCAAACAAGCAACCTGATAGCTCAGCAGAAATGTGTAGTTGCCACGGTTGCTGAACGACAGACATGGCTTCACCATTCTTGCTTTTCCTCGATGCTGATCCGACTGCAGGTTTTTTCTTTATGACTTTTGCTGTATTTGCTGCCGTCAGACCGGGCAGAGTAGTTTGGTGGATTAGATCGTCTGTATAGCTTCACCTAGCGGAACATGCAGGAATCCTCAGGACCTTCCCCAAGGAAAGAATAATTACGGTATCAATTTAAGTAAGTAATTTCTTGTACTTTAGTCAGTTCGCTCCAATTCTGTCTCACTCCATTCACTTCAACTTGTTCTGGCATTGAACTAGATGCATCGCAAGGATTCGATTATTTCGGGAGTACGTCAGTTCATGTGGCATGAACTAGATGCATCGCACAACTTCAATTATCCAGAATGTCAATCTAGAACAATATTATATCTAGGCATAGGGTATAATCATCTTGACAGGCTTTAACATTGTCAAAACGAGAAAATCAAAGTATATTTTGGAGCGCCAAGTGATGTCACAAAATTTTCTTATTAAACAAAAGGAACTTCTTTAATTGAAAATCTACGGATTTTCAGAAAGTTGTGTAAAAACAGATAATATATGCTTGCCGTTTGAACGACATAAAGCAAACACCGCGTACCACAATGAAGGTTACATTGCAAAAGATATTTCGTGAGACTGAAAGAGTTCCTGAGTAGGACGGATGAAGCTACTTGAACTTAAATGAAGGATGATTCAAGCTTAACTTAGATTTAGGGGTTTGACTAAATAGGCAATTGACACGGTTCAGCTCAAGCTTGAATAGGCTTTGTCTGAGTAGCATGCGAGCCTAATTGAATAGTTTTTTTTTTTTGGGTCCAAAAAGTAGCTTTCATTTCTCTAAAATAAATTTCCATCGTAAGGCAGATGGGCCTCCATACACAATAGGTCCCATAATATCTGAGAAGGCTTAGAAACCCAATTACATGGCAAGGCCTCAATTTAATGGGTTTTAACGGTCCAATCCACTGCTTAGTTGGCCTCTCCTACATGATGCTCTTGCCGGATTTGTTTAAAATTGCCACGACAAAGCTTTGCACTTGAGATTAGAGGAAGTACATCCCAGCGCTATGACTCCATAGTTAAAGTGAGTTCAGTTTGTTTGCTGAGAAAGTTCAGAGCCTCCAAGGTTGCTAGGGTTTCTACTTGCAAAACCGTAGAAGCACTTGCCAATTTCGTGGACCCATCTACAAGCCTCCCCGAATCGTCTCTGAACACATCTGTTAGATGTGTCTTTTAAAACTTGTTCTGTTTTCATAATTCGAGTTCAGATTTTATTCTTTAACTCACAAAATAAGCTGGCATTCGCTTTGACTGTTGCCTAGTTCCGAAGTAAAGGAGCATGAACATGGTTCTTGATTTTGTGGAGGTCGTTCACCTCTGCTTTTCCGCTGTCTCTCTAATTACAGGACCAACGAGCATCGTTCTGAGCCGGTGATGTTGACGCCCCGAGCACTTCGTTCACTGTACCCGAACGGCAATGTCAACGGAAGAGTTCACTAAGTGAGGTACTTCTGCAGCTCATTTCCGTTCTTTTGGCACACTGTGTCTCTCCAGCTGAACATGAAAGCCATTTTTTCACCGTCATTTTCCTGTCAGATCGCGTAAAAAAAATAGATTCGAACTGCTCAGAATAATGTTTCCAGCTTGACGTGGTTTTCCAAGAGTAATGCTGCTGGAATTGGCGGAAATGACAGTGGAATTTGCCGTGGGATTTGAAGGGGAATCCTGCCAGTATCCTTCCGGAGGAGTGAAAGCAGCTTGACAAGTTGCAACTACAATTAAGGTCAACACTACAATTATTACTTCGAGAGCGAATTCATCTTCGATGCCGATACAACCTACGCACTTCGCGAACAAAAGATAGTTCCAGTCTAAAAAAACTGTGATAGAGTGTAGGATTAGAATGTCTCCCTCAACATGGCCGAATTATGGCGCTCAACATTACACTTCGGCCCTAAAATGTTCACTTTTATCAATTGAGTTCTACATTTTTTTACATTTTGCCAATATAGTCCATCTAGCCAATATTAGCCAAAAACTATTGATGTAAACGCCAACCATCTTATGTGACATGGTTAGCATCAACACAAACAATTTTTATAATTTTTTTTCTTTTTCTTTCTTTCTTTCTTTCTTTCTTTTTCTTTTTTTTTTTTTTCCTTCCAAGCCCAACGAGGGCCACTAGCCAACACTTGTCGGTTAGAGGTGAGGGCCAGTTGAGCCTCACCGGCCCTCATTGAACTTGGTAGGAAAAGAAAGGAAAAGAAAGAAAAAAATTAAAAATTAAAAATATCAATTTAAAAATATTTTAAAAAATTATCTGTACCGGCGTCAACTGTGCTACGTCGTACTATCGGTGTCCATGTCAGTGATTTCAAGTTAAAAATGACTAGATTGACTCATTTGGCTAAACGTGAAAAGTTTTAAAACTTAATTAGCACAATTAAAAGGTTTATAATTAAATTGACCGAAGTGTGATTTGGTTTTTTTGGATAATTTTCCCCTAAACATCAAGTTCCCATGATTCTAACACCAACCGACCCACAGTGGAGGTGAAAAGCATGAGTCACCTATCACAGGATCAAACTATAGGTGAAAGTAGTTAAGATTCCAATGTAGATCATGCAATGATTTTTAAAAAGTAGATCCAAAGTCCAGAGGCTAAAGGGTTCTAAAAAGTGATTCGGTGCACTGACTTAAGAACAAGAACAAGTTCCTCAAATATCATATCACAACATTAAACTATAGGTGAAAGCATTCAAGAAAGAAAAAAAGAACGCTGTTAACATTTTCATATAGACCACATTGTGTCCACTACAGATAGATCATAGATCTGAATTTCACATTAAAAAACAAAAAAAACAAAAAAAAAAACTCTGAATTCCAATTTGCTCACCCCTTCTTGTGACCCACTTCACATTAAAAGAAAAAAGAAAAAAGAAAAAAGAAACAGAAAAGTAAAAGAAAAGAGAGAGCACTGAGAGGTAAGAAAAGCCTATTTTCGATCCTCAAAAGAGTTCTTTAGCTTTCCAAGAGACCTTTCGGCGTATAAAATCAACACTAAATGAATAAAATCTTGACCTTACCCCACCACACTGGTGCTCCTCACATGGATTCAGGGGATTCAGACACCATTCCATGAAGAAATCGAAAACCAGACCCAACGTAGAGGGTAACTCAGAGTGGAGAAGAGAGTGGCGAATCATGAAGGAAGTCAAGATCGAGCCACTGAAGAGGGAGAGCGAGTAACCGAGACGGAGAGAGAGAGGCAGCAAGGCGTCTAATAAAAGAGTTAAAAAATAACTTGGGATTAGCAGTGAACCCGTTGAATACCGGTTCAACCTAGAACTTTGTCTTGTAAGTTCGGTTTTTTTTTTTTCTCAATAAAATTGATCGGTTGAGGATATAGAATCGGGAACTGAATTGATCAACACCAGTTCCCAATTTTTTTTTATCTGGAAATCGAACCGATTCCCTTGTGAACGAGTTTGAAACTGATAAGGCTGGTTCGAGCTAGTTCTCATATTGGATTGGCCTAATTGCTCACTCCTAATATCATCTGTCCGATTTACGATTATGGAAAATTCAATTGCCAATTACATTAAAGAGGAACAGGTGATGATCGAAGTTCGCTATTAGTGAAATTCAAGCATCGAAATTCTTATGCATTTATGCCAACCGGTAGATGTGATTATGATTTATCAAGACAGCCTCAGCTGCTACTCCCCACAACTTCATGTAGTACCGGAGAAATGACACCCAATCATATTTAAAAATAAATAAATAAATAAATAAAAAGAAGAAGAAGATAGCAAATTACTGGGTGAGTATTACTATCAATTAGACTTCTTCGATTAATTTAGATTTTCTTGCTGTCTTGGCTCCCGCATAGCGAAACTTAGCATGCAACTTCTCTACAGAGAAAGGTTCCCCGACCAATTAAATTATTCCTTTGGGATCTATCATTAACAATGACTCACCTTATCATATTTTGATGGACTAGGACACTATTTATGATTTTGCAAGTTTGCCACTCTTTCTTCGATCCATCATCAACAAGCAAACCCCCCTCTGCTCCTCATTTCCCTCCTCCAACAATGACCCTTCAAGAAGCAATAGCAGCTGATAATGTTGATGAATTATACAGCTTAATTAAGGGGAACGAAAATCTCTTAGATCACAGACACGAGGGCCCCTTCCCAAATACACCACTACACAATGCCGCGAACAAGGGGAGAATTAAAGTGGCCATGGAGATAGCTATCTTGAAGCCATTGTTCGCTCGAAAACTTAATCAAGAAGGTTTCAGCCCCATGCACTTGGCTTTGCACCAGAAGCATTATCACATAGCGAGAGCACTAGTGAGCCTTGACCTCGAGTTAATCCGAGTCCGTGGACGAGGCGGGATCACCCCTTTGCATTTTGTAGCTGGCGAAAGAGGAAAGAGTGAGAAGGAGAACGTGGATCTCGTGGAACTCCTAGTTGAATTCCTATCTGCTTGCAAATCGTCCATTGAAGACTTGACAAGCCAATGCGAGACTGCAGTTCACATTGCCGTCAAGACAGGCAACATTGAGGCATTTAAGGTTTTGCTTGGATGGCTCAAGCGAGCTCGCCTTACACAAATTTTGAATTGGAAAGACCAAGATGGTAACACTGTCTTACATATTGCTGCATTTGAACGGCAATCCGAGGTATAGTTCATCGACTTTATGGTTATTCATGCTTTTATGGTTCGATCTTTCTCAATTCGACACAATCTTATCCAGAAACAAATGTAATGGTTAAAAGTACGTGGTTTTTTAGAAATCATTCAGAATGAATAGATTTGAACGGGACCACCTTGTTTGGTTTCTTTCGTAAGAGAGAAGAAAAGGAATTAGGAGGGCTGGATGTCGCTCCTTAGTCCTTCCCTCCCAATCTTGATACTTCCAATTCTCTCCCTGACAAATTTCCCGTGCACTCTGTCACGAGGGGTAGGCTCCACCCTAGTATTGATCCCAGTTTTTACACAGGTGGATCCATTCTTTTATCTTCATTAGGTTCCTTAGTGATTATTCTAATCGTTTCATTTCTCTCCAAATCACTCACCATCCAAACATGTAATAGTCCTTATGCCATTCAGATGGATTATAAAAATTAGGTCAACAATTAGTGCTTTTTTATAATAATAAAAAAAGTCAAATACTCATATGAAGAAAGTGATTATATGAGCATGCAGATTGTTTTTTGATTGTTTTATTTTAATTTAATATATACAGATTGGCATTTTTTAAAATCCAATTAAGTATTGAAATTAAAAATTTAGCAGTGGACGAGATTAAACTTGCATGATAAACCTAATAAGTATTTGACTCAAACGACCAATCTAACCAAAACATTCAATTAATCTAGTAATCAATATAATTGATAGTAATTAAAATCTTCTCCATCAATTGGTATAAACCTATCAACAATAGTAATCGCAGTTATATTTGCTAAGAAATTAATCATATTCAATATTGAGTTTGCAAAAGATTTTTTTGTTTCTATTTTCAGCACTTAGAATTATCAACACTAACGTGATTTTTTCAGTTTTTTTTCAAAATAAACCCATATTTTCATTTTAAAACTGCTAGTGCGAAAATTATTTTAAGGTGGTGATGCTTCTAATTTGAGTTCATTTTAATTGGCCTAACAATGTTTAGACTAGAGGAGATAGTTGTAGAAGGTATGATAAAATTTGTCTCCCATTGAACCCCAATAAAATTCGATTTTTTGTGAGCTCTAAATCTAAGTTGGACGGTTTTGGAAGAATAATTTCCTTTCAACTCTTTCCATCGTAGACACTTCCACCTAAATAACTTAATTCATTTTTTTCTATTCTTTTAATTTTTCAATTGATTAGTAAAATTTCTTTGAAATCAGTCCACCCAACCATATGATACAAGATAGAAGCTAGTGAAATGGAAGCTAACATTCAACCAAAAAAAAAAAAAAAAAACAATGGAAGCTAACAAGGACAATCAACACGACCAAAAAATCATCACTTTGTGGATAGAACAATTACTCGCTGATCAATTGAATCTTTTGCATGAAGGATATAAATGTGCTTGTCTAAAATAGTCTTTCTCTTCATAACAAAACGAAATAAAAATAAAAATAAAAAAATAAAAAAAAAAAATAAAAAATAAAAAACCTATATATAATATTTAATTTAATTATAAACCTTTCAATTTGCCGTGGTTTAGTCCTAAACATTTATGAGAAACCATAGTTACTGCATTCATTACTTCTGTGGATTCACCCTATTAGATAAATAATTTCAGGTGAAAAAGGACTAAATTATAATTTTTGAAAAGATTTTAGACTTCATTACATTTTGCAATGATTGCATTTGATAGATAAAATTTATTGAACTTTTACCCTTCTACAGCAATTGTGACGTCACTATCATCATTCAAATTTATATGGCACGAGCTCATTTTGTGCACAATAATAAAGCTTATGACAAAGTAGTGAATGAAATTGAAGGGATGCATATTTCATTCTGTAACCTTTGCATTTCTTCCGGATCATCGACCTATTGCTTGGTTACATGGATGTAAATGAAAATAACTTCCAGGGTCATACGGCTTTGGAAATCTTCGAACTGAATCCTAGTGGCAATCCGGATATTGCGAAGAGGTTTCGTAGTGCAGGACGTCCAAAAAGTCCTAACCTCTCTCTGTCAGAGTTTTTTAGCAGGGAACTAAGTGTCTCCGAGAAGTGTGCAAATTTATACAGAGTCCCAGATGAATCCGCCCGCAATGCAATCCTTGTAGTGTCAACCTTGATTACGGCTGCCACTTACCAGGCTGCTCTCTCTCCTCCGGGAGGATATTGGCAGGATTCCTCTTCAAATCCCACAGCCAATTCCACTGCCATCGCAGCCAATTCCAGCAGCATTGCTCTTGAAAAACCACATCAAGCTGGAGAAATTATCCTGAGCGGTTTGAAACTATATTTATACGAGATCTGCAATAGCTTGGCTTTTTTCATCTCCATTCTTACAATCTGGGTCACCAATTTTACGGTAGAGGCCAATCCTACGTTTTTCGCCGCTCAAACCCTTCTCTGCGCTGCTTTCTGTATGTCTTCTTTGATCCAAATTCCCAAAAACAATGAGGCGGCAGGATATTCCCTATTAGCACTTTACATGTTCTTTACGTTCGCCGGGGTTTTGCTCCCCATGGTAATGAGGATGGAGCACACAGTAGCTCGACTGCGAATCGATGCCCGAGGGAGGCGCGTCACAACTTTCTAGGATCGAAGGATTGAAAGTACTTCGCAAGTATTATTTACTTTGACAATTCTTGTTGCGTGTGCATCCAATCTATGTTTCTTATCTTAAGGTTTGCAAGAAAGGGACTCTTTATATTAGTTGCGTGTAGTAGACTGGTCTATTAATTACTTGGTCACTGAAGACCTTTGATTTTGCTTGAATTCGGGACTTCGAATAGCCTCTTTCCTGATGCAACTCTATAAAATGACGCGGTGGAATGGAAAGCACCGAGTCGCGACTCGCAAAGACGAGCGCCCGAAGTGTACGCACACCAAACACACAGAAGGAAATCTCTTTGGTGGTTCAATTAAAAATCCAAATAAAGTGTGGGAGATTACTTCTGCGAATCAAAATTTAAATGGATTCGGGGACTTGATAAAATTATATTACTCTAATATTCTTTTGGTACATTTTCTCTTTTATTTTCAATAAAAAAAATTGTAAGCAACTTGGATTAATTTGAAGTCTGTGGATTAATTTGAAGTCTGTCCACTAACATGTGGGATAATCATTTAGGTACGCAATCAAGAAATTAACACTCAATAAATCAAAATTATAGATGCATCGCAAAAAAGAAAGTGAAGATCCAAACGTCCCTGACCATGCCATAATTCTCATATTGGTAATAGTGCGAAATGAAGGCCCAGCTCCTCCAAGTTGTCTATGGGTTTGATTCATACTCTATGTTCTAAAAAAATTTTATCAGGAAGAGACAAAATCTTTATGTCTCAATCGATAAACCAGGACTTGTATTGATGTCCTTTCATTGGTTCCTCCTTTTGTATCCTATGGGCTTCGTTTTAATCCAAATGGGCATTTAGCGAGCCCACGCATTGATTAGAGTTTCAAGAGCCGAATTCGTAGGCCTATGAGTCTGGGTTAGAGATAATGGGCTTGGTGTGGAATGAATGGATTAAGCTATTAGACCAGTTCCGAATGCAATGGCCGAATGGGTTTCAAAAATGGTCTTTTTTTCCTCGCTTTTTCTTTAACTCTTTTGTGCATGTATGCTTCGAGCGTTCGTTTCTATTATGTCACTATATGAACTTTAATTAGGAAAAAATCCATTCGAAGTCCTGACTTCGAGCAAGATTAGAGGTCTCTAGATATTCAGCAATTAATAGATGAGTCCATAACATGCAACCATATATATATATATGAAACATGCAACTAATATAAAGAATCCATATTTTGCAAACCTAGATTATAGGCAGATACGACAGGAACAGTAAAAGCATATAATACTTGTGAATTATTTCCGATCCTTTGATCCTACGAAGTTGCCAACGAGTCTCCTCATGGCATTGATTCGTTTTTTGACTCGGACACGCTTTACCCAAGCGTGCAAGGGGAGCACATGAACAACAAGAACTCATAAAATCCCCAAAGGAAAATTCCTGAGACCACATTAGGTTTTGGTAATTTGATTATAAGGGAAACAAAGTAGGCAGTGCAGAGAATGGATATAGAGAAGTGAACGATGAAAGTGTCAGGAAATAGTGTTATAGTGGTGGAAAAAGTTGTGCTCATGAGGAGAGGTTTTATCGAACTCATACTAATTCGCAACTTAGGTTCAATATTTAACACATGAATCATATTCATTTTGGTCAACAAAAGATTATAAATATATCTTTCGAAGGTAGTCTTCTCTTCATAGCATAAAAAACTCACATGCAACATGTAAATGAATTAAATCGTCTCAATTAACGTGATTAAGCTCTAAAATTTTATGAAAGCATAGTCAAATAGGTCATCACTTCTATGGATTTACCAGTGTTACAACTCATATGGGCAATTCCTATCTATCACGTAAATAATTTCGGCTGAAAAGACTGCTGAAAAAACTAAGTCACACTTTTTGAAAAGATTCAAGACTTCACTATATTGGTTGAAAAGATTGCATTTGATAAATAAGGTGTGGTATTCTTTTCTTCTTTTTTTTCTCCTTTGTAAATCAATTGTTGCATAACCAGCATTATTCAAACTTATTTGTTATTACCTCACTCCTTGCACAATAGTAAAGCTAATGACAAAGCAGTGATTGAAAATGAAGGGATACATTCATTATTTTATTCCTTTGCATTTCTTCCATATCATCAAGTTGTTGATTGGGTATTCGATTGTAAATGTGAAGAACTTTCAGGATAAGACTATTTTGGGAATCTTCCATATGAATACTAGTGGCAATCAAGATATTGCGAAAGGTTATGTCATCAAGGCCGTCAAGCAAAGACGTCTTACTCCTACCCTCTCTCTACCACAATTTTTTAGCACGAAACCAACTATCTTCGAGAAGTAAGCATGTTTTTTGGGCATCCGAGATGAATCTGCTCGCAACGTAACCCTTTTAGTGTTTATCTTAATTGCAGCTGCCACTTAGCAAGCCACTCTCACTCCTTTGGGAAGATACTGTCAGATTTATTCTTCAAATTCCATAGCCAATTCCATTGTTGTTACTAACAATTCCAACTCTTTAAGATGCACGCATAAGTTATGTCAGATAAAGTTCACATCAGAAAATCAGTGTAGTGTTAAGCAAATATATCTTAGTTGGTCTATAATTTATTAGTTTAAGTTTTTGAGTGAATGTGGATTTAGTTAGATAGATTGACGGGCTCAAACTTAAGTTCCCTCTATCGAGCTTCTACTGTGCGCTATCAACACTAGCGACATTGCTATTGGAAAACCACATCAAGCCAAAAACATGATCCTAGATGGCTCGAAGCTATATCTGTTCAAAGTCCTCAACGGCACAGCTTTTTCCACCGCTATAACACTATTTCCCGACACTTTTATCGTTCACTTCTCTATATCCATTCTCTGCACTACCTACTTTGTTTCCCTTATAATCAAATTACCAAAACCCAATGTGGTCGCAGGAATTTTCCTTTGGGGATTTTATGAGTTATTGTTGCTCGTGTGCTCCCGTTGCACGCTTGGGTAAAGCGCATCCGAGTCACAAAAAAAACGAATCGATGCCACGAGGAGACTCGTTGGCAACTTCCTAGGATCAAAGGATCGGAAATAATTCACAGGTATTATATGCTTTTAGTGTTCTTGTCGTATCTGCCTATAATCTAGGTCTGCAAAATATGGATTCTTTATATTAGTTGCATTTTTCAGACCATATATATATATATATGGTTGCATTGTTATTTATTTTTGTGATCCCACATTTTAGACCCACATTTTCTCTTAAAGTTGCGACTGTTCGACATAAATTTTTTCCACGCTTCGTACCCTTTCGTGACAACCGCCCATTGGTTACCGTTTTGATGGAAGACGGGATATAAAAAGGAACGTACGTTCATTTCTGACGGGTGATGACAAGGTTTAACTCAAACTCTCTCATTCAGAATACATCATCAGTACGAGAGTGAATTGGGGTAGTAGAGTGTCTCCAATTTTCTTTAATTTCAGGTTTTTCTGACGAACGCGAACAAGAACAATGGCTGGAGGTTTGTCTTCAATTGATCCTGGCTTCCGCATATGAATTTTATGTCTTACATTTGGTATCAAAGCGTGTTAAGAGCCTCTGCCTTGTTTTGTTGTATTTTCGTGTGTTTTCGGTGTATTTTTGGCCATTTTTTAAGGATGAACAGTAACTTGAAGTTTTGAGGCCAAGAGAGATTCGTCGATTCCGGGTAAAATCCGGCGACCCACCCCTCGAATTCGGACCCATACGGTCGCACCGCCATGAGGAATATTAGTCATGAGTTATTTCGGCATTTCGGTGTTCGCCGGAGGCTAATTGGGCGGCGGAAGTCGCGGTGGTTGAGGATTTGTGTTTTGGGAATTTTCTTATGATTTGGGGCTTATTTCTTCGTCATTTTCACCGAAACTTGTACCCATGTGGTCGTGCCGACATGCTCTTCAAAACCCACTATTAATTTGTGTCTGAAATGGGCTGTCGGAGAAGAAACGGCCGGCGAAACCGCGGCGGAACGGCGAAAAACGGCGAAGAAAACGCTTCTGTTCGCGAGGAAGAAGGCGCGTGGAGCCCACGCGCACGCTGCAGTTGCAGGCGCGTGGAATCCACGCGCCACGCGCTCTCACGCGCGCGGCAACCGTTGCGCGCTTGGGATCCACGTGCACGGCAATTGCCAGGCGCGTTGAACCGCGCGCGTGCGAGGCACACGCCCGTGCGGATTCTGGCGCGTGCCGAGCACGCGCCTGTGCGCTGGACGCGCATGTGCTCGGCATGCGCCCGACGTCTCCCAACCACGGCTCCTTTTTACACTTTTGCCCCAAATTTTTCATATTTTTCCAATCTTGCCCTTGGCCAATTTATTTATTTACTGTTCTGCCCTTGATGTATTTATTTATTATGTCATTTCATGCATTTTTATGAGAATTTTGTGCATGAAATTAAATGTCCAATGGTCCATATATTTAATTAATTAGGGAGTGGCCATAGCATCTTTAATTAATTAAATGATATATTAAAAGCCTCCGGATCATATTTAGAAATGGACATTGATTGTAATTAATTATATTAATATGATGAATTTTATCCCACAGGAATTTTTATTATATTAATATGATTAATTAGGATGAAATATCATATTATTCTTCTTAATTTACCCACATGGATTAAGAAAAGGCATATAATATGGTAGTTTCTTCATGAAGTAATTATGAATCTATTTAAATTAAAAACTTAGCCCACAGGTAGTTTTTATGTTATGTGATTCATATTGTGACATGTTTACATTAGTAAAACATGATTTATTTATATTTGTCTCAAATTTTGTGACATAAGCATGATTATTTGATATGAAGTTTCGCAACCTGTGAATTTCTTTGAATTTAAGTTTGATGTTCTCATAATGAATGGTGAGAATTATAAAGTTTGGAAGGAGTTAGTTCTTCTTCAATTGGGGTGGATGGACATTGACTATGCTATAAGGAAAGATGAACCACATGTTCCTACTGATTCGAGCACTCCAGCTGAGATAGCTCTTTATAACCAATGGGAGCGGTCCAACCGCGTTTGTGCCATGTTTATAAGAGCTAAGATATCTCCTAGTATTCGTGGTTCGGTTACTCAGCATAGCAATGCTAAGGCTTTATTGGAGGCCATAGATGCGCAGTTCGAGAGTTCTGAGAAGGCGCATGCCATGACCCTGATTATGAAGTTTTTATCATTGAAGCTCACTAGTGTTAGAGGTGTGTGTGAGCACATCATGCAAATGAGGAACATTGCAGCTCAGCTTAAGAACCTTGAGGTTGAGATATCTGAATCCTTCCTTGTGTATTATATTCTGAACACTCTCCCACAACAGTATGCACCTTTCAAAATCTCTTATAACACACATAAGAATAAATGGTTAATTAATGAACTCATGACCATGTGTGTACAAGAGGAAAAAAGACTGATTATGGAATTGGGAGAAAGTGCTCATTTGGCAACACAAGGAAAGAATAAGGGCTATGGCAAGCATAAGGGAAAAGGTAAAATACCTCCCCAAGCTGACATTAAGAAAGAATCCAAGTGTTTCTTCTGTAGACAGAAGGGGCATATAAGGAAGGATTGTGTCAAATTTAAGGCCTGGCTCGAGAAGAAAGGTAATCCAATCTCGTGTTTGTTATAAATCTAATATGACTGATGTAAGTCACAACACTTGGTGGATTGATTCTGGATCTACAATTCATATTTCGAATTCCTTGCAGGGTTTTCAAAACCACAGTAAGCCAGTGGGAAGTGAACAAAGCATCTATTCAGGAAACAAGATGCGTTCGCATGTGGAAGCTATTGGGACATATAGACTAGTTCTCAATAGTGGTTTTGTTTTAGATTTGGAAAAGACCTTTTATATTCCTAGTTTTTCTAGAAACTTAATTTCAGTTTCCAGACTTGTACCTTTGGGATACTCTTTTAACTTTTCAGATTCAGACTTCTGTTTATCATTTAAATCTGAAATTGTCGGGAGTGGTACTTTGTCTGATGGTTTTTTTTCGAATTAATTTTTAAGACAATGCCTATTATGATGCGATGCATGTTCATGATAAAGCTGGTATGAAACGATGTGTTGTGAAAGAACATTCCTTTATGTTGTGGCACCGGAGATTGGGACATATCTCCATAGAAAGAATTAAGCGATTAGTAAATGATGGAGTACTCGGTACTTTAGATTTTACTGATTGTGATACTTGTGTGGACTGCATAAAGAGAAAGCAGACTAACAAAACAAAGAAAGGTGCCAAGAAGAGGTACAGAAATATTAGAAATCATACATACAGACATATGTAGTCCGGATATGGACTCATGTGGTCAAAAATACTTTATCTTCTTTATAGATGATTATTCACGTTATATGTATCTCTACTTGATTCATAATAAATATAAAGCATTAGATGCCTTTAAGGTATTTAAGGCGGAAGTAGAGAAACAATGCAATAAGCAAATTAAGATCGTGAGATCAGATAGAGGTGGAGAATTCTATGGTAGATACACTGAAGATAGACAAGCACCCGGTCCATTTGCAAGATTTCTTCAAGAGCATGGGATAGTTGCCCAATATACTATGCCTGGTTCTCCGGACCAAAATGGCGTAGCGGAAAGAAGAAATCGGACCTTATTAGACATGGTGCGTAGTATGCTTAGCAGCTCCAAACTTCCTAAATTCTTATGGACTGAAGCACTTAAGACGGCAGTGTACATATTAAACCGAGTTCCGACCAAGGCTGTCCCAAAGACACCTTTTGAGTTATTTAAGGGTTGGAAACCGAGTTTACATCATGTGTGCATTTGGGGATGCCCATCTGAAGTAAGAATTTATAATCCACAAGAAAAGAAGTTGGACCCAAGGACCATAAGTGGGTATTTCATTGGATATGCCGAAAGGTCTAAGGAATACAGGTTTTATTGTCTATCTCATACCACTAGGATTGTGGAATCAATCTTGAAAATGACTTGATCAGTGGGAGCGATCGACCGAGGGATCTTGTTCCTAAGGGAGATCATTCAGACACTCAACCTTCCACCTCAAGTTTAAGGTTGGTTGTTGCTCATAATGCCCCTTCAGTTCAGCCGGCTATTGAACAATCAATCGTTGAAGTTCCACAACCTGCTGATATTGATCTAGTGGATCCAGTTGTTTAGCAATTACCAGAAACTGTTGAACAACCAGTTGAGTAACATGCTCCTCAAGAGAATGTTGATCCAACATTGAGAAGATCTGCTAGAATAAGGAAATCGGCTATTCCTAGTGATTATATTGTGTATTTACAATAGTCTGACTACAATATTGGAGCTGAGAATGATCCCGAAACGTTTTCACAAGCCATGGATAGTGATAAATCCAATTTGTGGTAGAATGCCATGAAAGAAGAGATGAGTTCTATGGCATCTAATAAAGTCTGGGATTTGGTTGAGTTACCTAATGGTGCGAAGGCCATTGGTTGTAAATGGGCCTTCAAAACTAAGAAATATTCATTGGGTAACATTGAAAGATATAAAGCTAGACTTGTTGCCAAAGGATTCACTCAAAATGAAAGAATCGATTACGCAGAAACTTTTTCTCCTGTATCTAAGAAAGATTCTCTTCGTATTGTTTTGACTTTGGTTGCCCATTTTGATATGGAATTACATCATATGGATGTGAAAACGGCGTTCCTCAATGGAGAACTAGAGGAGGAGGTTTACATGAAACAACCTGAAGGATTCTCCTCTAGTAAAGGTGAGCATTTGGTGTGCAAGCTTAAGAAATCTATATATGGCTTGAAACAAGCATCCCGCCAATGGTACTTAAGGTTTCATGATGTTATCTCTTTATTTGGTTTGATAGAGAATGTCATGGATCAATGTATATACCAGAAGGTTAGTGGGAGCAAAATTTGTTTCCTTGTGCTATATGTGGATGATATACTACTTGCAACCAATGATAAAGGGTTGCTACATGAGGTGAAACAATTCCTCTCTAGGAGTTTTGACATGAAGGATATGGGTGAGGCATCTTATGTCATTGGCATTAAGATCCACAGAGATAGACCTCGAGGAATTTTAGGACTATCTCAAGAAACCTGTATCAATAAGGTCCTAGAGAGATTTCAAATGAAAGATTGTTCACCAAGTATAGCATCCATTGTGAAGGGTGACAGGTTCAATTTGAACCAATGCCCGAAGAACGATATAGAAAGGGAACAAATGTACAACATTCCATATGCTTCTGCTATTGGAAGCTTGATGTATGCTCAGGTTTGCACTCGACCTGACATCACTTTTGCTGTGGGAATGTTGGGAAGATATCAGAGTAATCTAGGTTTAAACCACTGGAGAGCTGCAAAGAAAGTGTTGAGATACCTTCAAGGTACCAAAGACTATATGCTTATGTATAGACGGACTGACAACCTGGAAGTGGTCGGTTATTCGGATGCGGACTTCGCGGGTTGCATTGATTCACGAAAATCAACATCTGGATACATTTTCATGTTAGCGGCGGAGCCGTGTCATGGAGAAGTGCCAAGCAGACTTTGACGCTACTTCCACTATGGAGGCTGAGTTCGTTTCTTGTTTTGAGGCTACCTCGCATGGTGTATGGTTGAAGAGTTTCATTGCTGGGCTTAGAATTGTTGATTCTATTTCTAGGCCATTAAGAATATATTGTGACAATTCAGCTGCGGTTTTTATGGCTAAAAATGCCAAAAGTGGCAGTTGAAGTAAGCATATCGACATTAAGTATTTAGCCATATAAGGAGAATAAAGTGGTCATTGAACACGTTAGCACTGAATTGATGATAGCCGATCCTTTAACTAAAGGCATGCCACCAATGAAGTATAAGGATCATGTAACTAGTATGGGAATAGGTCCCATCATGTAATTTGTCGTCATTTGAACGATTTTTGTTGTATGAAACTCTTATTCAGTTATAATGTTGATTCTCAATTTTTGTGTACACATTTTGTTGTTTATGAAAATAACATTTATCCTTGGTTCTGGAATAAACATGGGGTTTATTCATTAAGATTTATTGTCACATATAGGCTGACATTAAAGAAATAAGATGCATTGTGATACATGGAAGGTATTACTCACTCTTAGAGGACATGTCGCCATGATTCATGTGTTTTGTTTCTTTTCATTAAGCATAAAGTTTTCGTGGAATTAGTTGAATAATTCGTATGATGAAAATAATGGGATCAAGTGGGAGAATGTTATTTATTTTTGTGATCCCACATTTTAGACCCACATTTTCTCTTAAAGTTGCGACTGTTCGACATAAATTTTTTCCACGCTTCGTACCCTTTCGTGACAACCACCCATTGGTTACCGTTTTGATGGAAGACGGGATATAAAAAGGAACGTACGTTCATTTCTGACGGGTGATGACAAGGTCTAACTCAAACTCTCTCATTCAGAATACACCATCAGTACGAGAGTGAATTGGGGTAGTAGAGCGTCCCCAATTTTCTTTGATTTCAGGTTTTTCTGACGAACGCGAACAAGAACAATGGCTGGAGGTTTGTCTTCAATTGATCCTGGCTTCCGCATATGAATTTTATGTCTTACATGCATGTTATGGACTCATCTATTAATTGCTGAATATCTAAAGACCTCTAATCTTGCTCGAAGTTGGGACTTCGAATGGATTTTTTCCTAATTAAACTTCATATAATGACATAATAGAAACGAACGCTCGAAGCATACGTGCGCAAAATGCATACAGTAATCTCCCGATTTTCTGTACTTTTAGAAAGAGGCAAACTAAAGCACAACAGGTAAACACGGCGGCAGTCCTTTTTCTGAAAATTGCTACTCAACAAAGCAAGAGAAAAATAACACTGAGAATATAACTGAAGCCTGAAGAACCTTAAAAAACAACCACATCATGAGGTACCTTCCAATCAATGATGAGATACGAACTCTGAGAATATAACTGAAGCCTGAAGAACCTTAAAAAACCACCACATCATGCGGTACCTTCCAATCAATGACGAGATACACTAACACATTTGAAAACAACTAGATCCCCCATATAGCAGAAATATCCACATGATGTAACTCTGAATAAGATTCTACATTTTCTATTATAGAGATCTTGAGCTAAAATATGCTTAAATGGAACTATGGTAATATTTAAAAAAAAAATGTAATAAGGTAATAGAAAGATAGATTTTATTTAGGAAATGGATTGAAATGAAAATTTATTCTAAAATCTAGGTAATAGTGTAATTAAGAAAACTTGAGATTAGTACAAATAACAAACTTGAGTTTATTATGGAAAGTTGAGCAACCAAATCGAATAAATGAAACATTTATGAACTAGATTGAACATTCGGAAATAGTTTAAAGATCATATTAGACAAATCAAATGTTCAAGGATTACATTGCACATTACGCTAAATTTTAGAGATTATAAATGTCATTTTTTTCAAAAGGAAATTGAAAAACTTTGATTTATTTCTCTTGAGGCTCAGGAACTATCTTAGCAAAGGAAGATATTAGAGTGTCGATCTTCTCTTGGTTGTTGTCATCGGGGATAGCATGAAACGTGCTTATTGGCACATTAGCTCGATCATCAATCCACGAAAATCGTTGCCTTAATACCTTTGGCATTTTAGGTTTGCCTGCTTTTTTCCGCTCAACTTGCACTTGGTCCCACAAGAAACAAACCATCTCCCTTCAATCTACAAGGTAAGAGAGTTCCTTGTCGGCATTTGATGACCATGCAATAGAAGAGGCGATCTACATCGGCAATAAAATCTTTCCTGTTCAGATATCAATTGAAACAGGAAATCTTGCAGCAAATTCACTTAACTCTCTAAGACACCGGTAATGCTCACAATTCTCGGCGGCGATTGTCATGACAAGCTCCACCATGAGGACTGTCTATATATTGTAATAATCATCATAGCTATTACTAAAAATATAACTAAAAGTTCAACAAGTAACCCTTTGTCTGACGAAATCCAAAATCTACCAACAATGGTAAAATTTTGCATCCTTTCCAATGACTCGACTATAGAATTGTACGCAAATTATGTAGGGCCATGCACAACTCTACTGCTTCAAGTTTTAGCTTTCGAATGCTATGACATTAATTGATTTTAGTGCGGACAGTAGTATTCTCTATGTATATCGATAGTCCGAACAACCCTCTTATAGTGTGGACATAGGCCAGAAATATACCATGCGGCTACTCAGGAGTTTCGCCTTCTCTTTGGAGTACAAAATGCATCTTTGATTGTTCTCAACAACCCTATTTTTTCTAACTTTCTTCAATTGGAGATGACAAGTAGAACTTTCTTTTATGAAGTCATGATGGCAAGTCTTTCTTGCGTGATTGCATCTTGGAACCAGGCATAGTACCATAGACTACGGCAAGCTCCGGTCTAGAATTCTCTCCTTCCCCGGTTATTTCTCTGCAGCATGTTTGTCAAAGACAATAAACGGAAGTACATAGTCGGTTCGAAGATGATTCCGCATTATTACGATACTCGATAAACCGGTTTTCTATTAATATTATATTCATAGTACATAATTGAACTCTCGCAATTACATGATAACCGATGGTTATCCACGATTCGAAGAGGCACAAACATAGATTAAAAATTATCGTTCATGGATCAACCGCGTGAAAACTTTTAAAAGCTACGCAATAGTTTTGATCGTAGTAAAATCGCAATTGATCGATTTTAATTATGAAATTTAATTCGATTTCGGATATTGAACTTTTAAGATTTCAAGACTAATTTATTGGACTTCACCTTATTTATCTGCGAATTATGATAAGTTTAAAATTTTTCGGAAAAGAAATTTTCGGATGAAAATTGGAAGCTGAAAAGGAAATTGGGGTCCAATGACAAAGTTGTGATTTATTAGCCAAAATCTTGACTTAAAAAAAGGAAAATAAAAAGGAAATAAAGGGGACATACGACTTGGTTAGGAAGATTTTGGAGAATAAGGGTCTGTTTGTTTGCACTTCTTTTTTTTGTTTTTAAACACTTTTTCTGTTTTTTTGTTTCTGAACAAAAAGGAACAAACGCGTTTGGGTGCGTTTTGTTCCTTTTTTGTTCTTTTGTTCCCGTAAAAAAAAGAAAAGAAAATAAGAAACAACAAATTTGTGTTTCTTATTTCGAAACATATTTGAGGAACAAAAAGGAACAAAATCGTGTTCCTTTTCTATTTCTTTCTCAGCCCTTCGAACACCGCCTCTCCTCATGCGACGAGCGTCTCCTCCTGCGAACGTCTCCACCATCGTCTTCTCCGGCGCCGACAGCCGCCTCTGTCTCGAGACCATCCGGCTTCTCCACCGTCGTCCTCTCCGGCGCCGACAGCCGATGCTCCTTCACCAGGTAAACCTGCTCACTGCTCCTCCTTCACCGATTGACGAGGCCCTCGCAGATCTGGGCGATGGTTGCTCGAAGCTCGAGCGTGAGGGCTCGCTCGAGCCAGCGCTTGCCCAGATCTGCGAGACGCTTGTTCGAGCTGCACGGAGAAATTCGACGGTACTTTTAAGCATGTCTGCCGCCGCGGGAGGTTCCACGGTCATGGAGGGGGAGGACGATTACGTCGAGTACGTCCCCGTCGCCAAGCGCAGGGTGATGGAAGCCCAGAAGATCCTCCAGCGCAAGGGCAACGCTTCTTCGCTCGAGGAAGACCACTAGAAGGCGAAGCTGGCTAAAGTCAAGCCTAGCCTCCTGGTGAAGGCGACGCAGCTGAAACGGGATCAACCCGAGATTACCCCCACCGAGCAGATGGTGCAACATGAGAAGGAGATGCTCGAGAACTTATTCGATCGCAAGACCTTGATGTCGGTCCACGAGTTGGCGAAGGGAATCATTTACACCGAGCCACTGCTGATTGGGTGGAAGCCGCTGTTGCCTATTCGGAGGATGTCGGGGAAGCAGTGCAATATGATTCGGAAGCAGTGGCATATTATTGTTGATGGAGAGGATATCCTGCCGCCAATAAAGAATTTTAAGGATATGAGGTTTGCAGACCCTATTTTGAAGAAGTTGAAAGCGAAGGGGATTGTGCAGCCGACGCCGATTCAGGTGCAGGGTCTTCCGGTGGTCTTGGCGGGCAGAGATATGATAGGGATTGCATTCACGGGGTCGGGGAAGACTTTGGTTTTCGTGTTGCTGATGATCATGATTGCTCTTCAGGAGGAGATGATGATGCCCATTGCTCACGGTGAAGGACCGTTCGGATTGGTTGTCTGCCCTTCAAGAGAGCTACAAGACAAACATATGAAGTTGTGGAGTAGTTTTTGGTTCCATTGAGAGAGGCCGGATATCCAGAGTTGAGGGCTCTGCTATGTATTGGCGGAGTGGATATGCGGTCGCAGGTGGAGGTTGTGAGGAAGGGAGTGCACATTGTTGTTGCTACTCCTGGTAGATTGAAGGATATGCTGGCAAAGAAAAAGATGAACCTTGTAATTGCAGGTAAAATCCTTTAATTCATCCTTTTATACCTTTTGAACTTGTACACTGCTTTCCACAACATCTGGCTGTCTCTGAATAATTCCATCTGTAACTGTTGGCGTATGATCATGCATTGGCAAGTTGATTGGTTTGCTATTGGTAGGAAGTTATTAGTGGACAGCAGACGTGAAACTGCCAAATACTAAATGCTATCCCTACTCTGAAGCAACTACATCGAATCTTCAATAAATCTGCATTGAAAAAACTCAATAGTGCTTAAGTCGAGCATATTTGCGTTCTCAGTGCTCTATGTTTTTGCTTGAGTTCTATGTGCACCATTTGGATTCCAATGGTCAATGCTAGCTCAAAGGTTAAATAGCGTGGCATGGGACATTGATTGAGATTGCTTTTTGAGTTCTTATCTTTGCCTCTTTGTCCTGAGGATATGGGATTTCACCGAACCAAGATTCTTCATCTTGCACTCTTTCCTAAATTAGCCTCAATCTTGATTTTCTGTTAATGTACTGCTGTCTTAAATATTCGGACTTGTTATTTGCGGGGACAATTATACTGATCTGTTGCTTTCTGCAGGTACCTTACTTTAGATGAGGCTGACAGATTGATGGACTTGGGATTTGAAGATGATATAAGGGAGGTGTTCGACCACTTCAAAGCTCAACGTCAAACGCTCCTCTTTTCTGCCACTATGCCTACTAAAATTCAGAATTTTGCAAGAAGTGCTCTGGTGAAGCCTGTCACGGTCAATGTGGGAAGAGCAGGTGCTGCAAATCTTGATGTCATTCAGGAGGTCGAGTATGTCAAACAGGAGGCAAAAATTGTTTACCTTCTTGAGTGCCTTCAGAAAACTCCACCCCCTATCCTTATATTTTGTGAGAACAAGGCCGATGTGGATGACATTCATGAGTATCTACTTTTGAAAGGAGTTGAAGCAGTGGCTATTCATGGTGGCAAAGACCAGGAAGAGAGAGAATATGCTATTTCATCGTTTAAGGCAGGCATGAAAGATGTCTTGGTTGCCACAGATGTTGCTTCAAAGGGGTTGGACTTTCCTAACATTCAACATGTGATCAACTATGACATGCCTGCAGAAATTGAGAACTATCTTTGCCTCTTTGTCCTGAGGTATAGTTCATTGGTTTCGTAATTATTTATAATTTTATTTTTGGATCCTTCAATTTGGCACAATCTTATCCTGGAACAAATATAATGGTAATAAGTACATGGTTTTACAAAATATTCTGAGTGAGGAGATTTGAATGGAACCACTTTGTTTGGTCTCTTTTGTTTTACAAAATATTAAAAGTATATGGTTTTACAAATTACTCACGATGGAGAAAAATGTACCTGTCTAAGATGGTCTCTCTCTTCATAATGAAAAAAAAAAAACGATACAAATATATAAAATAATTCTAAATTATTTAGTTGACAACTTGACATGGTTAAGTCCTGAACTTTTATGAGAAATCATAATCACTGAGGTCATCATGGATTCAACTATGTTACAACTTATTTGGGCAATTTCTAGCTATCACCTAAATAATTTTAAGTGAAAGGACTACATTGCAATTTGAAAAGATTTTGGACTTCATTACATTGGTTGCAATGATTGCCTTTGATAAATAAAATGTAATAAACTTTTCCCCCATGTACATCAGTCATTACATCACTACAATCATTCAAACTCATATGGCATCGGCTCATTTTGTGCATAATAGTGAAGCTTGTAACAAAGCAGTGAATGAAATTGAATGGATACATACATCATTTTGTGACCTTTGCATTTCTTCCAGGTCGTCAAATTATTGATTCAGTATACGGATGTAAATGCGAAGAACTTCCAAGGTGAGACGGCTCTAAAAATATTCCAAGTGAATCCTAGTGGTGGTCCAGATGTTGCAGAGAGTTTTCGCTGTGAAGGACGTCAAGAAAGATCTACTCTCTCTCCATCGCAATTTTCTGAAAGGGAGCCAACAGACTCTGAGAAGTTTACAAATTTTTTCGGTGTCCAAGATAAATCCAATCGCGACATGATCCTTGTGGTGTCTACCTTAATTGCGACTGTCACTTACCAAGCTGCTCTCACTCCTCCGGGAGGATACTGGCAGGATTCCTCTTCAAATTCCACTGTCGGTACCGCCAATTCCAGCAGCATTGCTCTTGGGAAACCACATGAAGCGGGAGACATTATCCTGAGCGGGTGGAGACTATCTATCTACACGGTCATCAATTCCACGGCCTTCTTCGCCGCGATTGCCACAATCTCGGCCACCGCTGTTCAACTGAAGGCCTGCACCTTCGTGGTTCACATCTGTATAGCCAGCCTCTGCCTTGCTTACTATATTTCTCTGACAATCCAAATTCCGGAAACCGATAAGGCGGCACAATATTCCGTAGGGTTACTTTTTATCCTCTCTGTTTACGCCATGTTCAGTTTGCGCATTTGCGCCGCGTACAAGAGAGCAAAGCGCACACTAGTTCGACTACGAGCCGATTCCACAAGGGGACACTAGGCAAGTTTCCTAGGATCGAAGGATTGAAAGCAATTCACAAGTATTATTTACTTCGACAATTCTTGTCGCGTGGGCATCCAATCTATGTTCCTTATCTGAAGGTTTGCAAGAAAAAGACTCTTTTTTCTTTATATCAGTTGCATGTAATGGACTCATCTATTATTTTTTCCAGAGATCTTTAATCTTATTTGCCTTCGAAACTTCGAATAGCCTTTTTCATAATCTAATTTTATAAAATGACGTGGTCGAAATGAAAACCACCGAGTCGCAACTCCCAGAGCCGAACACACAAAGCATACCCACACCAAATGCACGTAGGGATGTCTCATGATTTTCTGTATTTCTAAAAGAAGGCAAACCGAGTGCCGCGATAAAACACAACAAATAAGCACGGTGGCGCCCCTATTTCTAGAAATTTCGACTCAAAAAAAGAAATATCAAGAATATATCGAAATCCTAGTTGAACTTAAAGCAACGACTAGATACTGTGATATCTTCCGATCAAAGATAAGATATCTTAACGCATTTTAAAAGTTAAAATAATCTAAATAGTAAATTCAAATATTCTATACCAAATGACCATCCTAAATATTATTATAGAAATATTCATCAAATTTCATTATTCCTAAATTCATCAAATAATAAATCCAAACTTGAGGTGCCCCACATCATTCTGACGTCATTGGGAAACAAAAGCTTGACCTCAAACTTTTTAGAATGTCGGGTCATTTGAAAAAGAATATTTGCTACAATCCTCTTGAAATTTGGAATCATATCTGCAGAATCGATCGAAATTTCTTGCTTAAGAGAAGATTCCAACCAAACTTCAAGATCGATCTATCAATTGATTCTTTAAGTTTTCCCGTTAAAATGAAATCACTTGTGGATTTAATGTTATTCTTTCCATTTTCTATCGCTTCAAATCTCTCCACCTTAATCTCATCTAAATCTAAATTCCCGCAGTTATGGACTCCCAATCATTTCGAGGCTCATCTAACCGCTCTTCATTGACATTCACCAAGAATTAAAGTACTGCAGAAATTGTCGATGATTACAACTCACTAGAACAGCTAAGCAAACTTCGCATAAGTGAACCTCAGTCGGAGAAATATCAATTGGTTTACTTTCTTGAAGTAGTGATCTTGTGGCGAACGGAACAATGATGAGATGTAATTGTAGACACCTAATTTTTAACCCATAAATCGAATGTGTATAAAAATATTAGAAATAGAATAAAATGAAGTGAAAGATCAAAAGAATGAAAAGAAAAAGCGAGGAAAAAAAAAGACCATTTTTGAAACCCATTCGACCATTGCATTCCGAGCTGGTCCAACAGCTTGATCTATTCATCCCACACCAAGCCCGTCATCTCTAGCCCAGACTCATAGGCCTACGAATTCGGCTCTTGAAACTCTAATCAATAGGTGGGCTCGCTAAAGGCCCATTTGGATTAAAACGAAGCCCATAGGATACAAAAGGAGACCCGGCCTCAATTTTTCCAACGTCTTCATACATGGTGTTCCCATTAAAGTGAAGTTGTTAAGATAAATCAATGCAATAAGGAGGAATCAAGGAAATGACATCAATACAAGTCCTGGGTTTTCGATTGAGACATAAAGATTGTCTTTTCTTGATAAAAAAATTTCAGAGCGTGGAGTGTGAATCAAACCCGTGAACAACTTGGAGGAGCCGGCCCTTCATTTCGCAGTAATGGAAAATGTTGGATTCGATTCTTAACCTCTCCTATTGTAAATAGAATTGAATAAGGGTTAGAGCCACAACATCGAATTTCAAGTAATTATAGTAACACCTGACCTATTGACTTTTTTTAGCTTTTTCGGTGATCGTATTTAAGTAATTATCATTCTGTTATCATATTTAGAATCTTGCTGAACTAGTCTCTGTTTACTATTATTTCGTACCGTCTTCTTTTTACCATGCGACACGTTGGCAAAGCGTGAGCAGGTGCGGACAAGAAAAGGCCAAAGACTTCTGCCTACGACTTAGAATGCCACCCTTGTGACAACTAGCCAAATTTTTTTTATATGTGAACGTGTTTGAATGTTGCTCGAATCTAGGTTTAGACCCCATAATCAGAGGATATCCATTCAACTATTCTCTTGGAAGTGATTGTGGCAATTGGGCCAATGAAGAGATGTTGTCAATGTCTGTTGTTCCATTTACATATAATATTTCAATATTGGATGGACCTTGGACATATAATAGTTCCGACCAGTTGAGCTGTTCCTACATGACAAATCATACATAATGAGCCGTATCATCACTAATTGGATCTTCAAACAGACCCATGTGATTAAGTTCCAAACTTTTATGAAAAGTTTAGTCAAATAGGTGAGCGATTCTCTGGATTTGCCTATGTTACAACTCATATGGGCAATTCCTAACTATTACGTAAATAATTTCAGGTGAAAAGATTAAGTCACACTTTTTGAAAAGATTCAAGACTCCATTGTATTGGTTGAAAAGATTGCATTTGATAAATAAGGTATAGTGTACTTTTTTTTTCCTTTGTACTTCGATCATTGCATCACTAGCATTATTAAAACTTATATGTTATTACCTCACTTCGTGAATAGTAGTAAAGCAAATGACAAAGCAATGATTGAAATTGAAGGGATACATTCATTATTGTATTCCTTTGCATTTGTTCTGAATCATCAAGCTGTTGATCGGGTATTCGATTGTAAATGCAAAGACATCGAAGATAAGACTGTTTTGGGAATATTTCATATGAATACTAGCAACGATCAAGATGCTACGAAAGGTTATGTCATCAAGGACCTCAAGCAAAGACGTCTTACTCCTACCCTCTCTCTACCACAATTTTTTAGCTCGAAACTATCTTTGAGAAGTAAGTATGTTTTTTTGACATCCGAGATGAATCTGCTTGCAACACGGTCCTTTTAGTGTCTACCTTAATTGCAACTGCCACTTACCAAGCCGCTCTCTCTCCTTTGGGAGGATACTAGCAAGTTTACTCTTCAAATTCTCTAGCCAATTCTATTGTTATTATCACCAATTTCAACTGTTAAGGTGCACACATAAGTTGTGTTAGAGAAATCTCACGTTAAAAAATTAGTGTGATGTTAAGTAAATATATCTTAGTTGGCATATAACTTATTAGCTTAAGCTTTTGAGTGAATATGGATTTAATTGGATATATTGACAGACTCATACTTAAATTCCCTCTTGCGACTTCCTCTGGGTAAAGATATAGAGCATTTATTGTGCGCTTCCAACACCAGTGACATTATTATTGGAAAATCACATCAAGCCAGAAACGTGATCTGGAATGGCTCGAAGCTACGTTTGTTCACAGTACTCAATAGCACAACTTTTCCACCACTATAACACTATTTCCCGACACTTTCATCGTTTACTTCTCTATATCCATTCTCTGCACGGCCTACTTTGTGTCCCTTATAATCAAATTACCAAAATCCAATGTGGTCGTAGGAATTTTCCTTTGTGGATTTTATGAGTTCCTTGTTGTTCGTGTGCTCCCCTTGCACGCTTGGGTAAAGTGCATCCAAGTTCAAAAACGAATCAACGCCACGAGGAAACCCATTGGCAACTTCCTAGGATCAAAGGATCGGAAATAATCAACAAGTATTATATGCTTTTAGTGTTCTTGTCGTATCTGCATATAATCTAGGTTTGCAAAATATACTCTTTATATTAGTTGCATGTTATGGACTCATCTATCAATTGCTAACTATCTAAAGACCTCTAATCTTGCTCGAAGTCGGAACTTTGAATGGATTTTTTCCTAATTCAACTTCATATAATGACATAATGGAAACGAACGCTCAAAGCATACATGCACAAAATGCACAGAGGGTAATCTCTCGATTTTCCGTATTTTTAGAAAGAGGCAAACTAAAGCACAACAAGTAAACACGGTGGCAGTCCCTTTTCTGAAAATTGCTACTCAACAAAGCAAGAGAAAAAGAACGCTGAGAATATAATTGAAGCCTAGAGAACCTTAAAAAACAATTATATCATGTGGTATCTTCCAATCAATGATGAGATATCCTAACACGTTTAAAAACAACTAGATCCGCATATAGCAGAAATATCAACATGATATAACTCTCAATAAGATTCTACATTTTCTATTATAGAGATCTTGAACTAAAACATGCTTAAATGGAACTACAGCAATATTTATAAAGAAAGATAGCTTTTATTTAGGAAATGGATTGAAATGAAAATATATTCTAAAATCTGGGTAATAGTATAATTATGAAAACTTGAGAATAGTATGGATGACAAATTTGAGTTTATTGTAGAAAGTTGAGCGATCAAATTAAATAAATTAAAAGTTTAGGAACTAGATTGAACATTTAGGAATAGTTTAAAGATCATATTAGACAAATCAAAGATTTAAAGATCACATTACACATTGAGCCATGAGTGT
Organism: Eucalyptus virginea; assembly: GCA_014182375.1. Lineage (NCBI taxonomy): Eukaryota > Viridiplantae > Streptophyta > Magnoliopsida > Myrtales > Myrtaceae > Eucalyptus > Eucalyptus virginea. Next base: position 1,186,608 of record CM024517.1, on the reverse strand, counting down.
CATTTTTTTAAAAAGAAATTCAAAAACTTTGATTTATTTCTGTTGAGGCTCAGGAACTACAGTGTCAATCTTCTCTAGGTTGTTTTTATCGAGGATAGTATGAAACGTGCTTGTTGGCACATCAGCTCAATCATCAATCCACAAAAATCGTTGCCTTAATATCTTTGGTATTTTAGGTTTGCCTGCTTTTTTCCGCTCAACTTGTACTTGGTTCCACAAGCGAAAAAACCATCACCCTTCAATCTACAAGGTGGGAGATTTGCTTGTCCGCATTAGGCAATCTACATCGGCAATAAAATCTTTCCTGTTCAAATATCAATTGAAACGGGAAATTTTGCGGCGAATTCATGTAACTCTCTAAGACAACGGTAATGCTCATAATTCTCGGCAACAATCGCCATGACAAGCTCCACCATGATGATCGTTTGTCTATTGTAATAATCATCATAGCTATTACTAAAAATATAATTGAAAGTTCAACAAGTAACCTTCTATCCAACGAAATCCGAAATCTACCAACAATGGTAAAATTTTGCATCTTTTCCAATGACTCAACCATAGAATCATATGCAAATTACATAGAGCCATGCACAACTCTACTCCTTTAAGTTTTAGCTTTCGAATGCTATGACGTTAATTGATTTTAGTGTACATAGCTATATTCTCTATGTATATTGATAGAATGCGAATGACCCTTGCATAGTGTGTATATAGTGTTAGAATAATAAGATTTTTTAGTCACATGAACATAATATAAAATTAATAAATACAGCGTACCCAAATCAAATGTAGCCATTAGTGATCCAATGAACAATAAGATGCCTTCCCCTTGGTATGAACCTCCACCATTCTCCTCTATGATGATTCTGATAGATGTATATTTTTTTATGAAAATAGTGGAAGTGTGATAATGAAATGCATACACTCTCCACCTAAAAGAAATCTTATATAAAGGGAATGATGGAACCAACCTTAGACCTTCTCTCTAGGTTTAAGATATGGATTTCACTTGCCTGATTGGATATCACAATATAGTATCCATAATATATTTAGCTAAATTGCGCATATATCAAATATTAAATAACAGACCTGATGAGCCATATAAATGGGTTGGCCCTCTTAAGTCCAACACATAGGGCAGAAATATACCGTCCAGCTACTCAGTAGTTTCGCCTTTTCTTAGGAGTACATAATGAATCTTTGATTGTTCTCAGCAACCAAAGATGACAAGTGGAACTTTCTCCTATGAAGTCTTGAGGCTAGTCTTTCTTGCCTTATGACATCTTGGATTCAGCATAGTACCATAGACTACGGCAAGCTCCGGTCTAGAATTCTCTTCTTCCCCGGTTATTTCTCTACAGCACGTTTGATAAAGACAATGAATGATGACTACATTGACGTACCGCCTCTATCGTCATGGCGTCGGCCGACCCTACGAAACTTCGATATAAAAAGCGAACGAAAAGTCCACTATCACGCATCCCCAAAAAAATGACATTTTCCAAGTGGCAATATCTAATAAGGCAACCGGAACTGGTCTTTGTTTTTCTGCTTATCTTTCGGCGACTGACAAGGGATTTTGTTATATTGACACTTTGCTCGCAGAAAAGAGAGTAGTGGCGTCTTTACTTGCTGTTTTATTTTTTTATAGAATCATTTTTTTATACGATGAGCGTCAAGATTGTTGCGTATAATAAAGGGTGAGAGAGTCGAAGAAGATAACAAGGAAAGCTTGCAGTATATAAATCTTAAACAAAGTGAATATAAAACCATTGATAAAAACCCATTCACCTTGTCCAGAGAGAGAAGGCTCTGCTTTGATTTCGTCTTCCTCATTGTAAACAGCAGCTCTGAAGAACAACCTGCGGGAGGTGATCTCTGCGTGCTTGGAGAATAAAGGTTTAGTTTAGACTTTTCATTTTTTTCGCCCTTCTCGTTTTAGGCAATTAAGGTTCACCATGTTTCGATTTATAAATTTAATTTAGTTTTCGAAGTTTTCGTTTTTTCTGTTTCCCATCAATTGTTTTGGTCAACTAATAAACCATCTAATGATTGGTATGTCTCTGTGACACGAGATTAGAATTCTAGCTCTCTGCAATTTTTTTCAGTCTTGTTGTTTCCTGGGAAGTTTACATGGAAGTTGCTTGTGAAGTGCAGAGCTTTTAAGAGTCAAGTCATAGACTTTTATTTAGGCGACTTCACCAGTTTTGTTCTCAAGAAATGTGTTAATTATAATATAAGAGCACAGCTTTTAGGTGAAGCGTTGTTGTCAACCGTAATTTCCGTGAAGAGCTGATCAGCTTAAGTTGCGCTCCGCATCAGTTTTGATGCTTCAATCCCCTTTCATATTGCCTTGATTTTCTTTCTTGACGCGGTGCATTGACTTTATATTTTATCAAGAGTTCAACGCTCCTATGTCCCCATATATATGTTGGATGAAAACCGCTTCTTTCCTGCAGAGCGTTTGTTCTAAGACCTTGCGATCATGACTGCCGGCCTATTCTTTCTTTTCTTTTGTTATCAATGCCATTGAGGTAGGCAGAATCTCTTTCTGTTGTCTGTCATCTCTGGTTTTAGTTTGTCTCTCTGCGTTTATGTCTATTGCTGAACTGGCTGGAATCCACTCGTAAATTCTTTGCACATTTCAAGTCATGCACAATCCACTGTTATATTTGAAAGTGACGTGGTTGGAAAACTGTACAACGAAACACCTTGTTTGATAGTTATCTGCATGTATTATGTCTGTGGTTTTGTCAAGCCAATGAATTCATACTCCTACTTGTTGCGACGATGTTTTATTTACTTAATTCTCAGACATTTGTATTATAAAAGATCGCAAAATCCAAGAACTAATGGGCCGTGTTCTTGACATGCTTTTAACCTTGATGGTATTGCTGGTTTCAGAACACTTTCCGGTAGCGGATTAGTTGTGTGAGGCGTGTAATCTTTCGTGGGAAAGAGGCTACTGGTAACTGAGAGAGGCGGGACGTGAATATGGGGAACAAAGAATCGAGAAGTAGCAGCAGCAGCAACTACTACTATGATTCCCGCAGCTACGACTCCCGATCATTCCGAAGCTCATCTAATCTCTCTTCATTTTCCGAGAACTACTATGATCGTGACAGAAAAGGCAAGGTGCCGTCAAAATACGCCAGAATCGGTGATGATTACAACTCGCTAGAAGAGGTGCTCAACGCCATGTTCTACTTTTCAAGCTTATTTACAAATTGCGAAATAAAAAATCGAGAAAACACTAGGTTCAAGCCTAATTCGCTGGATAAATGTGAAAATGCAGGTCACAAGCGCTCTTGCGGAAGCGGGCCTCGAGTCTTCCAATCTTATTGTGGGGATCGATTTCACAAAAAGCAATGAATGGACAGGTGCACGATCTTTCAACCGCAAGTGCCTACATCACCTTGGGGATACCCCGAATCCGTATGAACAGGCAATATCTATAATTGGGAGGACACTCTCGAGTTTCGATGAAGACAATCTCATTCCTTGTTTTGGTTTTGGCGATGGTCAGTACTTGCTGATGTTGTTATTAGAAGTAACATGACCTGACAGAGTTGCTAATTACTGGAGAGTTGGATTTCCATTGGTTTTGCAGCTACAACGCATGATCAGGAAGCCTTTAGCTTTCATCCTGACAATAGATCATGTGAGGGCTTTGAGGAAGTTCTTTCCTGTTATAGAGATCTAGTTCCGAATATAAACTTGTCTGGTTAGTTTTAAACAGTTCACCTTCGTGTGTTACAAATTTTGCTTATGGAACTATGGAAACGACTAAGCACCTACGTTTTCGAAAATAACAGGACCGACATCATTTGCTCCCATTATTGACACTGCCATTGAAATCGTGGATAGCAGTGGCGGACAGTATCATGTCCTTGTGATCATCGCCGACGGACAGGTCAGTTTATAAAGAGCTGTTGTTTATGCAGTAACTGCAGACCCTTTTTTGTGCCTTTAACATATGATGAATTTCTCCACCTAAATTATTTGGTTTAACTTCATTTGCAAGGTTACGAGAAGCGTTGACACCAGTCATGGCCATCTGAGTCCTCAAGAACAGACTACAATAGATGCTATCGTGAAAGCAAGGTCGGGTTATTGCAAGACCTACCATTTTACTAGATCTGCTGCATCTAATGCACAAATCACAATCCTGAACGTACATTTCTATGTTTTTCAGCAAGTATCCATTGTCCATCATGTTGGTCGGAGTCGGGGACGGACCATGGGATATGATGCACAAGTTTGACGACAACATTCCTTACCGAGCTTTTGACAACTTTCAGGTTAGCAGACCGAGCTAACCATGATTATAGAACTTGCTTGTGTAAGACTTTGACTTGGTGTAACCCAACTCTTTTCTGTCTTGTAGTTTGTAAACTTCACCGACATCATGTCGAAGTACATGCCTGCATCCAAGAAGGAGGCAGAGTTTGCCCTTGCGGCATTGATGGAAATACCAACACAATACAAAGCTACACTTGATCTCCAACTTCTTGGGTAACGATCGAGTATAAAGTTTAAAATGCAGTTTAAATTAGCAATTTATAACTGTAGGATTTGTATTTGTAATTTCAGACGTCGAAGAGGAACTTCAGGAAGGTTTGCTCTCCCTCCACCGAAGCAGATCCGTGCCACAAAATCTTACCCCAAGCACTCAAGCACTGTCGACCACAGAAGTGGCTTTTCCTACACTCCTACTCCGTTCACTGAAAATCCTTCTCACAAGGTAATTTTTTTTCCTCAAATGCGGAGCTCAACTCAAGTAAATGCCAGGACCAATACAGAAATGAATGTTCAATAGGTTCATGTTCCTTCTTATGATGTGCCTTTCCTTAATCTTCGATAGAGGGTTGCACAAGTCTTGGGTCGCCTGTAAACCTCGGTGGTTCTTTTTTTCTTTTTTTCAGAATTGTCCCGTGTGCCTGTGGAGTAAGAAGGATCTTGCATTTGGATGTGGGCATCAGGTAAACTCAAAAAACACCAGATTTATTTGCTGTTACATCTCTACAGGATCCATAACATATCTGTGTGAGTTTTGTAGACGTGTTATGAGTGCGGAAGGGACTTGGCCTCATGCCCAATCTGTCGCTCATTCATAACTACCAGGATAAAGCTTTATGACTGAACATCAAAACCAAGTAGATGAATAAGGTGATAAATGAGGGCCATGATTTACCGGTGATTCTGCTGGCTCTGGTATAGTTCTCTTTGAGTTTTTGACCCTTTGCGGACATGGAGTTTGCTTTTGGTGTTTGTCGCAACCAGTTCTGTTTTTGGATCTTTGCTAATTGTTTAGCTTTTAGCCGTCAATGTAAATTCTACCTATCTTCTAGCCTGTTTATATCATCCTCCCATTTTCTACAACGTCATCTAATTGCTTACAGGTTCTTCTTGCTTGAAAGGTTGAATGCAATCACTCCATAATTTTACTTTGAATCCCACTGCATTGTGAAAATCACGCCATAATCATAAGATATACCATGCCAATGTCAATTAATAGTCAATTGTTCTCATCTTACTACATAACTGCACTCCCTGTGACAAACACAGAGAGCCTCCATATACTAGGGTAATTCTGCGTATTGTCTAAGTATTATAGTGACCTGACTTCTATGACTATCGGTTTCACTTTCGGAAGAGGGGAGCACCAACAACCCCAAGTGAGAAACTTCACACTTCAAACACCCAGACAGTCCACATAACCAAAACCCAAACAATGACCCCTCCCCAACATGTCCCAACGGCAGCAGACGTAGTTTCAGTTACACCGACCAGAAACCTACATTCGCCGACTGACGGATCAAGGAAAGTGACCATCCCAAGCCCATCGAAATCACAGCTCTGTGAATTCTGCATCTGCAATTGATAGTAACTGTTGAATGCATACGAGATATTTCCCTTTGCTCCAATACCGTTGCATGATCCACCATAGTTGAGCGTAGTGCAATCTGCAACACTACAAGCAAGCTTCATGTGATTCATGACAGCAGAGAGATCCTTTGATGGGTCCGCCACGCACCACCTAGACGGGAGATACTGCACATTCCTCGCATCCTTTAGCAGCCTGTTGCCCAAACCAAGGTTCAAGGCATATTTAGCCTGGCCATCAAAAGAGAAAATTCCCCAGTGCCTCTCAAAGTTCCCAGGGAGTACACTCTTGGCGCCTTCGTCAAGTAGGCTGAAAAGATACACGTCCATCGGAGGGACTCCAGGTCTCAATGGAGTTCCTCGGTTGCTAAGTACATGATTAATAAGGCCTTGATTAAATGCCCGAGCAGCCGTAAGATTCGCATTCAGAGCTCCATCCGTTGGCCAACCCACCTCCCCAATAACTATGGGCATCTGACCATAACCTAATTTAGTAAGTGCTGCAACTAGAGTGTCGAGATTCCCATCAAATGCATTAGTGTACACATTGGCCCCATCTGTCACAGCATGAGTAGTTCCCCCAAAAAATGCATAGTCTTGAGGAAAATCCGTGCTCCCATACAGGCTTAGGAACGGATAAATGTTCACTATGAAAGGGGAACCATTCGAATTCAGGAAAGAGACGAGTTGCGTCATGATTTGGGTGAGTTCAGGACGAAATGCCCCTTGAGAAGGAAGGTCCGCTTCATATGCATCGGCATTGCAAGGGACCACTAGCTTCACGTAACCAGCAAGATTCGCTTTGACCAATGACTGTTGTAGATTAAGGAGGGCTGGCATAACATAATTCTGAAACTGACCCGCGTAGCTTGAGAGGAAGGGCTCATTGCCTACCGCGACATACCTGTCATTTTGTCATTTGAATTTATGTAAATAGTCAAGAAAATTGATTTCACACATCAACACATTAATTTCTTCACCATGTCATGGCCCCAAGATCCAGGATGAACAAAGTTCTTGTGAAGCAGGCATTATAATATGTCAGCAGCAAAGAACAGTGGCAGGGCCTTAAGAGTTAACACTCAAACATATATCTTTGCTTGCTACATATGCTAAATAAACATCAAGTCCAAACTAGTTTTTGTCCTTCTGATTTGACTCTACAGGCAGCTTTAAGCAAGCCATAAGCTTTGCTCTCGCCCACGATATTGAGGTAAGCAGAGATCTATTGCGATGTGTAAAAGACTATAATAGTCCATACAACCTCCCCACACCATCTCAAACCAATGACTTAAACACAGATGCATTTCTAAAATGATATAACAAGAGGACTGAAGAATCCAGACCCAGATAATTCAACCAGCAAGGGACTAACTAAATCATAGAATGCAAACTAGGACTCTTCAATTGAAAGGTGCCGCAATTAAGTTAATCTCACTACTTCAAATATAGTTGTGAAGGAGGGAATGCCAGCAAAAAGCTGTATCTCCACTCTTCCACTTCTAAAAAGTGTCCAAACCCAACATCCCAAGATCATCACATAATGAGAAAGATATACTTAGCTCTACCATAGTGAACTCTTCCACTCTCCATCAAACAATCAATCAATCTAACACAAACCAAACCCCAAACGAAGGAGAAGGGGCAAAAACGAGAACTCGTTGCATCATACCTGATGGCAACACCTCCTTTACCAACAAAACTAGACACATTCTGGCGAACCCAGAGATCAGAGGCAACGCTGGAAGAGCCCAACACGGCCAGCATCTCATTGGGTATCCCCACCATCACCTCAATCCCACTCCCTTCAAGAGCCTTGAGCGCACCCGGGTCCGCATCGAACAGCTTCACCTTCTGTATCTTGTTCTGCTGCAAGAGATCCACCACCGTGGACGGCCTCAGCCTGTGGAAGGAGACGGTGCCCCAGTTCACTCCAATGGCGGATTCTGCGGCCGGGAACGAGGACGAGAGCACCAGGAGGAGCGAAAATGTTGCAACTTTCGTCCTGGGTTGCAGCATTTCCGGGTTTCAAGATTGGTCATCCAGGTGAGAGACGGGATTCTTGATTGGCTAGAAGATATAAAGGAGTGATTTTTAGTGCTCTGCAGGGGCAAGGCGGCGGAGGGAATGGTTCAGATTGAAGCTGCCAAGGAGCAGCAGAGTGTAATCGTTCTTAAAAAAGAGAAAAAGTTGAAGAACCAACCAGTGCCGGAGATCTTTCTTGGGTCATTTCTTGAATTCTTTTAAGCTGCTAATTAGTGTGTGGCAAGTGGAGATTATTATCAGTCCCTCCGTAATCTTGCTGGGGCCCTCTTCTTTCTTTGCACATTTTCAAGAGCACAGGAAAGAAAGAATCCATATATTATCTTGACATTAAACAAAGAATTAAACAAGAAACATGGGAAAGAAAACCCATTCCTTCTGTCTTTATTTGGAGTACGATGTGACAGAACAACTAAGATCAAGATCTGAAGGATCTATCGCGGCCACCAGTAGCATTTGCGAGTTTTACTCCCCATGAAGCTTGGTTTCCAACTGTCGAAATGAACGCTCCATCCTCTGCAGAAAAACGGTCGACTGAGTTCTTGTGTGGGGCTACCGACACCAACGAGTGACGCCTAATAAATAAATAAATAAAACTAAATTTGGCTGGAAGCCCTGACGTTGTCCTTGACTTAGGGAATTTTAGGATCCATCTAGTAACACTTTTATTTCGAAGAATATTTTTTTTAGAAATAGTTTTTTTTATTTTTATTCTCCAAAAAAATTTCAGTAAAAAAACACATTTGATAACTATACAAAATTTATATTCTCAAAAAAAAAAAATAAAAATACGTTTAATACGAATCACAAAACTTTAATTTTTTTTTTTTCCTTATTCTTCCTTGCCGCCACTAGCAGTCGGCGGGCAGCGACAACAGTCGGCCAAGGTCGGTCAACGGCAATGGTTGTTGGTCGGTGGCGACGTCCACGGCGACGGTTGATGGTTGCGGGTGAAGGGTCGATGGTGGTTGGCATCAATAGTGGGTATTGATAGCGGTTGGCATCAATGGCAACAGGCGGTGACGATCGATCGACTGCCAGCGTCTTGGCCGCCGGCAAGCAACAACTGGAGGTGGTGGCAAGCAAAAAAGAAGAAAATGAGAAAAGAAAAAAAAAAAGGAAGAAAAAATAGCTTATTTTTAGAAATTGTTTTTGAGAATATGAAATTACTTTTTTTACTTATTATTTTCAAATTTAGGGGATATAAAGGCACAACCGACTTCACGTGAATATGGGATTTCTTGTCCTAGCCATCTCATCGCGAAACGTCTATTTTAATAGGAAAGGGACAAACTGGTAATATGACAAAAAACTCTATGCCCGAGGTTCTGCCATTACCGACCTAAAAAAAAAAAAAAGGGTTCTGCCATTGATCTTTTTACAGCTTAGCCCTGAAAAATTCAAACTTTACTGCGGGCAGATGAACCAGGACAGGGACATGGCTGTCTTGTGATTGACCCGAGTCTAAGTTCGTGTTTTTTTCTTGCGTGAGCCTTTTTCTGACAAGAGTATTTCAAGAATAGCCATTCGGTTTTGGAAAAATATATTGTGCCCTCTCATCTCGATCTTCTTATGGAAATGATAAAACAAGATTGAGAGGAAACGACACCGTTGATTTCCATAAGATTTTTCAACCTACCTAGCTAGTTTTGTAGGCCGTAGGTAGCCAATGGGTGTTTTCAATTATGAGGGCCGTCCCCCATATTCTTCTAATTAGATATTCATCAGAACTGCATTCATTATTTGTTACTTAATAATTCACCCTATTGTTGGAATGAAATATTTTTCTTCCCCACTATCAGGGAATATCAACCATTTCATACTAAAAAAAAGCTAAACATTGACAGCTTCTCACTTCAAATCATTTTCATACCAAATTTTCCGATCATTGAATATCTAAGCCTTTTTTTTTAATAAGAATATTTCAAGAACCACAATTCGATTTCGGAAAAATATGGACAGTCTTATTATGAACTCGATAAATAAGATTGAGAGGAAATGACACTGTCAATCTCCATAAAATTTTTGGACCAAAAAAAAAAATTTCATAAATTTTTCATTTGTTTTGATCTAGTCTCGTACTTCTTTAAGATTATATGATTCTTGAACTACACTTACTTTTCATTCAAGTTAGTCGTCTATTAAAAATGCAAACGAAAACATTGGCTTGCTTTTTTCGGTCGGTAACCTTTACGAGCCTTCTTTGGGGTCGACTCAACCCCAGCCGCTGCTACCAAATTGTGCCTATCGGCCTGTCGAAAGTGGCTTTGGTGCTCATAGGGTCGACGCCTTACTTATGTTATTGTAAACTTTCTTTATATTATTAGTCTATACTTTTTTTTTCTATACTTCAATATATTCATTTTATATTATATATTGTTTTTACAAAAAATTATAAAAACCAATATAAAGTGTCACATCAGCGTCACATCACTACTTAATGGGCCACACCAAATTTATTTAGCAGACCGGCTAATTTGAACAGGAAAAGGCAAAAATCAACTATCGTACAAACAAAAATCATAGGTGATTAACTGTACTATTATTCTGAAAATCATCGTACAGACAAAATTTTTAAGTTGTTCGGCATACAGATGCAAATTTCTTTCCATTCAGCTACAAGGACATTTTTTATCTGTTATTGTCGGTTGCTATGAAGACTCAACAACCGCGCAAGTTTTCTCATGATAACTCTTCTTAAGAAGCAATCATCTGATATCATAAATCAGTTTTGGCACACCAGGCCAAAACCATGAGCCCGATCAGACCATGCCATTATACATTGTCTGGAATCTGCTGGATGATTAAAAGAACACCCCACAAAACGAGCTCCAACCAGCATCCAAAGTTTGGGACTTTTCCCAACTTTAAACATCAGATGAGAGCTGACAAGAATCCCCTCAGAACATATGCTCAACTGAAGAGACTGCAAACGACAATATTCGCATGTAATGAACCAGAGTAGGACAGTTGTAACATTCCCAGCTCTTCTTTTTCAATAGCAACATGTGTTAGAAGCTGGTTTGGCACCAAAGTTGCAAAAGTCCACCTTGTGATTCCGCGAGCTCGCCTCATGGGATTTTGCCCTTTTTCTTTAATCTATCTTTGAGCGGTCTTTCCACTGGAGACTTTGCTTTATACTGCTGATAAGGTTTTCTAGCTTTTGGGAAAGGGCCTTCACAAAAGTTGCAATTCTCACTCTCAGCTAAAATTGCTTTGGAAAAGAGGCCACGAAATCATCGCCAGTTCTCTCCTAAAACAAAGATAGATTGGGCTATTTATCGACCCAAAGAAGAGGTTGTCTGAAACTTTCTGATTTTCTTCTGCCATTTTCAAAGGGCAGGAAACAAAAGATTCACTTGTGCCATGCCAAGGGCTTTTGCTTAAACAAAAATATCTGTAGTTGCACATGTGCCCATCCCATCTTCGGTGCTTAATCATGCACCTTTCACTTTGCGGTTTTACAAAGATTCACGAGGCCAGATGAGACGCATGTGGCCCCATATTCCATTCTCCCATTCCAAAGCAAAAGACCATAGAAGAAAGACATGATTATCTACAAATAATTGCATCTGAACTTTGTCAAACAACAAAGAGAGTAGAGAAAGGGAAAATCAATGACCGGCATAAATTTTATAACCATCAAAGATAAGACAATTTTGAATACCCTGAAACTTATATCAGCTGATTCATGTTACCAAGTTCTTGTTCTAGTAAAACAATATGTACGCTTCCACTGATCCAAAAGCACATCACCCGGCGCTTTATTTACTACCATCAGGCAACTACAGCATTCCCTGTCCCCAGAATGTGAAACCGATAGGACCATTGGATGCCCACACAAAAAGCGCCACAAAATTTGGCATTAGACATCTAGCTCCTCAAAAAATCGGGCTGATTGGTTACCGACCTCACCCACGCCCACTTATGGTCCCGCGTGTTGACCTGGTGCTTGGCCTTGGCCACCTCGTCGAGAGGTATATATGCATAGTTGCCATTTATAGGACCACAGACAAAGCCAGTATAACCCGCCATGACTCCATGAATTGCAGAGTGAGCCAAAAGAGTGCAGTAAAGGTTGTCGGTGGCGTTCGCCGGGACTGCCCGGATCATGTATGTAGGATCGATGTACTTGACCGTGAACAGCTCGTTCGGGTGATCCCGGTCCCACCATTTCTTCAGCTCTGACTTCAACCACCCACCAACATCCAAGAACACGGGATTTCCTGATTCATCCCGCTCTTCTTTCTGTGCTGCGGTTCGCGGTATAAGATCCTGCCCTGCGCCCTCGGCAACCACCAGCACTGCATGACCATTCTCTTTCAGTCTCCTGTCTAGAAATTCAAGCAGTCCTCCTTCCCCTTCCAAGAAGAACTCGACTTCAGGAATCAAGCAGCAGTCGACATCACGATTACTGAGAGTTGCATGAAAAGCAATGTGGCCTGTACTTCGGCCCATCAGTTTCACAAGCCCAATTCCATTAACTGCACTCTCAGCCTCCACATGTGCAGCATTGATTGCTTGTTGCGCCATTTCAACTGCTGTCTGGAAGCCAAATGATCTATCAATAATGCCAATGTCGTTATCAACAGTTTTGGGAATTCCAGCTACTGCAATTTTTAATTTCCGGCGACGTATTTCCCCAAAAATCTTTACTGCACCCTTCATTGTGCCGTCACCCCCAATGATGTACACCTGCACTGTACTAAAATTAGTCATTGAACAAACAGCATACAATTAGCAGCAATCTTAAAACTAGAACGTTTGATGGCAGAAGAGGACCCAACAAAAATATGAACATTATAATAACCACTTTTTGAATCCGCCCAAGCCCACAGTATTTAATAGTGGACTTGAATGGTCAAGTTCTTGAAGACCAATAAACTTCTAAACTTCTCTCTCTGTCTCTCTCTCTCTCCCTCTCCCTCTCCCTCTCCCTCTCCCTCTTAAAACTAGAACATTTGATGGCAGAAGAGGACCCAACAAAAATATGCACATTATAATAACCACTTTTTGAATCCGCCCAAGTCCACAGTATTTAATATTGGACTTCCCTCTTAAAACTAGAACATTTGATGGCAGAAGAGGACCCAACAAAAATATGCACATTATAATAACCACTTTTTGAATCCGCCCAAGTCCACAGTATTTAATATTGGACTTGAATGGTCAAGTTCTTGAAGACCAATAAACCTCTCTCTCTCTCTCTCTCTCTCTCTCTCCCTCCCTCCCTCCCTCCCTCCCTCTCCCCCTCTCCCTCTCCCTCTTAAAACTAGAACGTTTGATGGCAGAAGAGGACCCAACAAAAATATGCTCCCTCCCTCCCTCCCTCCCTCCCTCCCTCCCTCTTAAAACTAGAACGTTTGATGGCAGAAGAGGACCCAACAAAAATATGCACATTATAATAACCACTTTTTGAAGACCAATTAACTTCTCCCTCCCTCCCTCCCTCCCTCTCTCTCTCTCTCTCTCTCAAAGCCCAAAGCTAGTAGAGACTAGCTTTGGGCTTTCGGCATTCTGCCGAATGCTAAAATTATTTACCAAATACAATTGCATTTCCCCAAGTAGCTTTGGGCTTTCAGCATTTGCATTGATCTCAAAGCTCTTTGCAAATGCTAAACCAAACGCAGCCTATATCTGTAATTACCCCCATTATTGTGCTTGCTTTGCTCCTCAAACAAGTCTCAAGAATAAGGTCTATTTTTCCCATAGTTACACCATTCAGATGTTCACCTCACACCTAAAGCAAGTCCCAGATAAGATCACGGTTTCAAACTTGACAATTGCAAACGTAAACTCCCTAATTAAAGAAGGATATTCAAGCCTCTGTCCCTGTGCTCTATGAAAAACATCACCCCAATCATTTTTGGCTAGTCAAAGACTCAACGTCATAACAGAGAGAAAAGCACACATGTACTCACTAAAGTGCTTCACACTGTGGTTTTCTAGAGATAGCTTACTGAATGCCAATTTGGTAGTATAGTGCAAACTTCAGATGAACATAATAAGTTAAGCTATCCAGAGAAAGCTGAAAATCCATTTGATGCAGTAAGAAAGGAAAATGCAGGACTCACAACAAATATTTTAAGTCAATACATATTTATAAGTACACTAAGAAATCAGACCTTAAATGACGTCTTTTTGGCTTACTGAATTTCAGAAACAGGAAAAAATTCCTCCTTTCAGCTCAGGTCCTTATTAAGAAAAGTTAAAAGTTGATCAAGCAACATTGGGTTTTCAAAAAAATGACCACATGGAAATTGTCTATTAGCAGAAGTTTTATTTAAAACCAACTCTGCAACCCAAATTTCCAAAGATAAAAAGTATTGCCAAGTAGCATGTCCCATGTTAATAGGGTTAAGCCCAGAGTTTGCGCATGATTTCATCAGAACAGATTGCAAGGAGGGACAGCCCCAGAAATTGATAACTCTCGTTGTACCATAAAATGACCAGCTTGAGTAAAAGTACAAACTGTTAGGACGCATGAGCAACACAACTCAGACTCCACGTGAAATCATTGGCAAAGCCCAGCACTGCCTCATCCGAAAGAGAGCCACTTCAACCAAGAACAGTTGACCTTTCAGCAATATGACAACAGTCAGTCGATAATCAAACTCCATTGACATTTCACAGCTGAAAGTCAAGGTTAAAAATAATATTAAACTAGATCCAGTCAGAACTCCACTAATATTAAACCTGATCCAGTCAGAACTCCACTACTAATTGGAGTATATGGCAAATTAGTGCATTCCTATGCAAAAGAGACCAAAGACTGCACCATATCTGGTCCACCACCGACTTACTAGAAAGCAAGCAAGCTAACCTCGCGCACACAATCTTAATCCCCAACGCTACAACAGAAGAGAAGCCATAAAACACAAACCTGATTAAACCCCTTCTCTTCAATAGCATTGACAATCTTTTCGAGATCGAAGCCACCCCTCGAGGTCTCGAGTGCTGTGCCGCCCCTCTGGTGCCACCCGTGCACCATCTTGGGACTCAACTTCACCGGCTCCCTCGAGTAAAATCCTCTGTACCCTGCCGGAATCCCATATATCTCGCGGACGTCATACAACTCCCACAGCCCCACCACAAGCTCCCTGATCACGGTGTTCAGCCCCGGGCACAGCCCTCCGCACGTGACGATCGCCGCCCGTACTCCGGAGGGCTCGAAGAACACGCGCTCGCGCGGGCCTGCCCTGTGGTAGGCCAGGTGCGGCGCCGGCGGAGGGAACATACCTGTCCCAAAAGATTACCCACGCCCAAAATCTCAAATTAACAAACTTTAACATATGGTATCACGATTTCAGAAATTTGGAACGTACCCATCTAAAATATCCATTCCACAAGCTCAAATTCATTAAGCTAATAGCTTAGAAATTAACATAATACTAGATAAACAGAATAAGACCTGCTGAATTCGAGCCGAATTTCAAGAGACTCACCAACTTGCACATGACCACCGTTCAAGAAACCAGTAACCGTTTAAAAAAGAGAGAACTTTTACATATGACGAAGGCCAAGGAGTACCGGAGAGATCATAGACGATCTGACGGAGGACGACGTCGCCGGGGGAGACGTAGAAGCCGTCGGTCGGGTGGAAGAAGTGGTTGCTATCGAGCGGGTTGCGCAGGGTCTGGAGGTCCGGGAGGTAGTCGGTGAGGTGGGGGAGCGTCTGGAGCCTCACCGGCGCGAACGAGAAGGTGTCGAGCGACTGATCTTGCTGCTGCTGCTGCTGCTGCTCTGCTGGCGACTCTGTGTCGGAAGAAGTGGCGAGGTTGGTGGCTTCCGGGCATGACACAGCCATTTTCGACGACGGCGGAGACGGCGGCGGGGACGGCGGCGAGGTGATCGGAGCGGTTGCCGAGGCGAGAAGTTTGGAGGGGAGGGAGGGAGTTGCAGAGAGGTTCGTGGAGTTTTCGAGAAGCTTTCGGAGGCTGACACGTTGATGAGTTACGTGGTGATGTCGAAGTGGATCTGGGGAAGTTCTCGAAACCACGTGCTTGGTTGTGCTCCTGTTTGGGAGCACCATATGGAGAAACTACGGGCTCACAAGGTTTTGTGTTTTTCTTGATTTTGACTTCATAGGATCACGTCATATTTTATGACACCCAGTAATGTAATTTGAAATCATTAATTTGAGGTTCATTTTTTGATTGAGACTTGTCCATTGTACGTCAACAGAATTGTTGAATTAATAATATAAGTGAAATTTAAGTAAACTCTATAATTAATCTTGAAATTTCTAACATGATAAATTTCACGTGTTAGGATATGTTGAAAATGTTTCAAATTCAATAAAATTATGAACCTATTTAGCATATAGGTTGCAACTAGAACCGAATAGAACCACTCATTATTAATTTTATGTAGAGACCTAGATTCAAAGTGAAATTTTCTTAAATCCAATGAAAATATGACAACTTTTATGGTCAATGGAGAGCTAGCAATATGAAGATGAAAAACAATGATGTATTTATTTTTTAAAATCGATTTGCACATTGATGATCGATGTGATCATCAATCAAATTCATGTTTCGAAAACACTTAAAAATCTATGTATGTATGAGGTATAAAGCAAAAGAGTCCGGTAAAAAATTGGCATCAATTGGATCGTTTCAAAATTAGCAAATTAAAATTGTCTCCTTCGACCATTCTTTTTTTCTTTCTTTTTTTTGGGGGGTAAAAATTGTAGACTCCAGAATCAAAGATAAAAACATCAATCACATAGGATGCCTTTAGGGAACATTTTTGAGGAGAAGTTCTAGGGAAAAATGCCAAGGGATGCAAATAGAGTTCGATATAATGTAACATTTCACTGGTCCAACATGTTAATAAATGGATTTGGCCATTTTAAACACATCAAGCTTTCAAACGTTTGATTGGTCTCGAAATATTCAGGAATGCACTAGTTATTAAACAAAAGGATCCAATAATAAAAAAAAATGGCACCGACCAGATCATTTCAAATTTAGCAAATTAAATTGTCACCCCCAAGTATTCTTCGATTTATTTTTCTTTGTTCTTTTATCTTCGGGAATTGTAGACTCCTACCCACCAAGGCCAAGAATCATAAATAAATACATCATTCACATAGAATACCAGGCCAAGGGGTAAACTTTTAGTGACTCAAATGCAAATTGCCCTCAAGTATAATAGTAGCATCCAATTAAATTGATAACAAATGATATGCACTACCTAATATATTCTTATGTTTTATGCTAATCTTTTTTGCATTCTCTCTTAAGCCCAGTTTATCACAACACAATTCTTAGTCGGAGGACCATATATGTTAATATTTATAATTCAAAAGTGGAGGAGAAGGCACTTAGCTATGGCCCAAAAGATCAAAGAATTTCTACAAGCTAATAACAACATTTTTGCCAATAAGGTATTCTTACAATGACATCAAGAAGATAACTCGAAAGTTCAGGTACAAACTACATAGGGGAAAATATGGGTTAGGAAAGCTTCGAAGCAGCAATGATGTGGTTATCAAGATTTTAAGGTAACTTCTAGGGAAAAACACAAAAAAAGGATGCAAATAGCATTGGGTAAAATATACCATTATAAACGCACCAAGCTTTCAAACATTTTGACTTGTCCCGGAATCTTGAGGAGTGCTACTCTATTTAGGCAGTGGGGAAGTCAAAAGGTCAAAAAAAATCAGACAGCCAGGAACCAGATCACGATGTCTGGATACGGAAGGTCTCCCCGACACGGCCTCCCTGCTTTTTATGGAGGTCGACGACCTGTACACACGTATGCGCATCGCCCACTTGTCCCTGCGCATCACGTACACACACCCCACGACACCGCCCACCCAAAAGCCCCGCTCTACATCAACCCTTTTCAACCCCCTCGTCTCTGCTGCTGTATCGCAGAGGGACGTACGCAAAGGACACTGCTTTTACTTCTTTTTCTCCCCTCGTTTCCCTTGTGAAGCAAAGCTCCCTCCTGCGAGATTTCGTTCGGTTTCTGTTCCGATTTCGCGGGCCGCTTAGGTGGAATCGAATTAAAATCGAATCTTATCGAATCGAATCGAATCTCTGTTCTGGGTCTGCTTGGATCGAAGGATGTCGTACGCTTACCTCTTCAAGTACATCATCATCGGCGATACGGGTACTCTTCGTGAATTCCCCAGTTGGTTTTCGCTGTTGGGCAAGCTTCGATTCCGACACCCTTTTCGGGAAATAGTCGTTGTTGATCGCCGTCCTTGTTTGCGGATTCGGAAAGATTGATCTTTTCGTGCGATTCGTTGTTGGGATTTCATTGTCTTAACTTGCTTTTTCGATGCGTCTGTCGCGTTGCGAGGCTTGAACGAGCGTTCTAATGGCGCCTCCGATGCGTTAATCCCGAAAGGGAGTTGCCCGAGTTCTAAATTTTGGATTTTTCAGTTTTTGGTTTTATTGAAATTAGTACTGTTGTTGTGAGCTTGGGATGAAACGAGCATTTTAATGGTGCCTCGGACGCGTTAATCCTGAAAAGGTGATGCCCGAGTTCTAAATATTGGATCTTTAGTTTTTGGGTTTATTGAAATTTGTACTGTTGTTGTGAGCTTGGGATGAGATATCAGCAATGTTTCGTGAATTGGATGTGAGGAGTGTGATGTGAGCTTGGCTGCTCTTCCTCTGCAGGAGTTGGAAAATCATGTCTTCTTCTTCAATTTACTGACAAGAGGTTCCAGCCGGTGCATGACTTGACAATTGGTGTTGAGTTCGGGGCCAGGATGATCACCATCGACAACAAACCAATTAAGCTTCAGATTTGGGACACGGTTGGTGTTCTCTCCTCAAACTTGTGTTACAGACAGCCTTATGTGCATTGGACATTCTTAGCTTTATGGGTCTTTTCTTAGTATATTAGAGACCTTGTTGGAATTTGCTGGAGCACTGCTACAAAGTAGTTTGTATATGACAATTCTCTTGTTCTTTGCGACACCTTTTGAAGCTGAAGTTTGTGTTATTTATGCCAGGCTGGTCAAGAATCCTTCAGATCCATCACAAGGTCTTACTACAGAGGGGCTGCTGGTGCATTGCTTGTTTATGATATCACAAGGTACATTTTTTCATGCTGCTGTATATGTTGTTTCTATCAGGAGGCAGTTTGCTTTTGGATTCAGATGCTTTATTTTAACCCTTAAACATAGTAGCTGATGTTATTCAATCAGATGTCTCCATATGTCAGTCTGGAAAGAACAGTATTCACTTGTTGCTATTGTTTCTGCTGCTATTGTTTCTGCTGTTGCATCTGAAAGTTGCTACATAGTCCAAGTCCAGTCTTGATGATTTAATGTGGAGATATGGTGTTTCTCAGAATATTTGAATATTAAACCACGATGTCATAAAGCAACTTAACCTTTTAGAAGAGTTGATAGTGGTCCCACAAAATTTATGCTGTATAGAGCGGGACTCCTAAGTTCAATTCTTTCCAAGCCCTTGTTTGCCCTTATTTCCCACCTACACGTGAGAGGAAGTATTAGAATATTTGAATAATCATACATGTCTCATCTAATAGTTTAAGCTTTTATAACATTTTACAGTGGTCCCTTAAACTTTCACATGTGTTCAAATTAGATTTTACATGGTTGGCTTTTCCTTTTTCTAGGAGAGAAACCTTTAATCATCTGGCTAGCTGGCTAGAAGATGCAAGGCAGCATGCAAACGCAAACATGACTATCATGCTCATTGGCAACAAGTGTGATCTTGCTCATAGAAGGGCCGTAAGCACGGAGGAAGGGGAGCAGTTTGCAAAGGAGCATGGTTTAATCTTCATGGAGGCTTCAGCAAAGACTGCTCAGAATGTGGAAGAGGTGATGAATCTACGATTTAAGATAAAGATTTCTTGTAATGCAATTACTTCTTGGCCCTCATGGTTTCCTTGGATTTACCTTATCTGACGGAAGAAGCTTTCCTGACAGGCCTTTATCAAGACAGCTGCGACTATATACAAGAAAATTCAGGATGGAGTATTTGACGTGTCAAATGAGGTCAGTTCTGGGTTTTGTCATTCCGTGATATATATTTCTTCAGAAATGGGATTATATGATGCATGTTAGGTGTTTGGGATCAGAGAATGGCACAAAGATATTGTATTACTATGCTTAAGTCCTTTTTCTTCAACTTGCTTGTAATTGAGTTTGAGATTAGTTCTGATTTTGCATGTGGTCTTTTGCTGTTGGTGATCATGTTTTGTTGCAGTTGCTGCTAGAATTAAGTTATTCTATGAGATACGATTTGGTCAAATAGCGAG
The DNA here is from genome assembly GCA_014182375.1 of Eucalyptus virginea. Classification (NCBI taxonomy): domain Eukaryota; kingdom Viridiplantae; phylum Streptophyta; class Magnoliopsida; order Myrtales; family Myrtaceae; genus Eucalyptus; species Eucalyptus virginea. The sequence goes on along the minus strand of CM024517.1, from coordinate 1,166,427 downwards.
AACTACTATTCATTATTTCGCTTTTCCTTTCTGCTGAATACATACTTTGTAATTTCATGTGAGTAGTTTTGATTGCTCAGAATCTTCAAAGCATGCAATCAACTTTTTCTTTTCCCCAAACTGTAGAAAAATACAACCACATGTCTGCAAATATGGTAGATCCTTATCAATGCAATTCAATTAATGACCACTTTTGAGTGTCGCATGGCCGTGCTTAGTTACACAATCATTGTAATGGACATTTTACAAAACATTCTAGGCATGCGTTTTAAAGTGAGAATAGAGGACAAGATAATTTGGTCATAGATTCGTATAGTAACGTCCATTCATATTGCTCGCATTTGTTAATAGGATTACCATTGTATTGGTTGAGTCCACATTGGCAGATCGTTGCATCAAGTATTTGTATTATTGACCAAAATGGTCAGGGTTTACATACTACAATGCGGTTAGCATTGTTTACAATTGTCTAAAGTATGTTCGGGCCATCTGTTGCAGTCTTATGGAATAAAAGTGGGATACGGTGGAATTCCCGGTCCATCAGGAGGCAGAGATGGCGTTGCTTCTCAATCTGGAGGATGTTGCGGCTAGACCTGAATTGGATCTTCACTTCCCTCAAGACACTTTGACCTTGCTTTATCTCTTATTTGCAGTCTGAATTGTGACTTATTATTTGTAAGTAAAAACTTTTACATTTGACATGCCTGTATTTGTTTTGGTGATTTGATTGTAAATTCAGCAGTGTGTTCAGTTTCATCTGTAAGTGGTCTGGGAACAATCACAAGAAGTTGTAATACAAGGAAAAGGGGCCATTCTTTTTGTTTGTTCCATGACTTTCTCTGTGCTCAAAAGTCCATTCTGTCTCCATTTGACTTGGACCAATTCAATATGGTTGAACTAGGTATAAGTTCATTGTACCTAGTTAATCTATTTAGACATGCGCTATCATATTACGGGCAATCTAATCAATTGGGAATTGACATTCTTGTGATGGTCTGACGGATTGTGAAGTTTGGATCTTTATGGATTAAACTACTACTACCATCCAACTTGCTCATTTAATTGTGAGTTGTCTCTAGAGTTTTCTTTTAATGCTGTTTATTTTAAGCAACTGGGCAACAATAATCTATTGAGTTTTAAAATACTTCCATGCTCTCCTCCTGGATCCAGCGGGTGTTTTAGTCTGACAAGTGTATAACAAGACATGAGCAGATAGTAATTCCGTCATCTGTCAGTGATTATCTGGGGTAGGTAGGCTTTTTTGGTCTTGTGCAATCAACATCGAAATCATTTTGGACGATGTGACTGTTATATTCAACTGCTGCTGAGGATTATGTATCTAATGACTAGTTGTTAGCGGATATCTGGCGAATGTTCTTTCCGTTTGCATCGAACTAGTTGACACTATGCCAGGCTATGGTTTTTAATGTTCTTAGTTTTAGGGGACATCAGTAGTACTCAGGAGTTTCTGCTAAGTTATGAAAATCAGATTGGACGACCACTTGCAAAACAATGATGAGCCAAAACTTCTATCGCAAAAACATGCTTTCGAAGTCAGTCCTGTCATAGCTACCAGCATTGATCTGTTTCCCATCTTCTGGTTGGCTGTGGCGCCATGCTTGAGTATCTAGAACTACAATGTGCACGTACAGACAGATCGTAGCGAGCTCTGGCTGCCGGATCAGACAATATGGCGTAGGCATTATTGATTTCGACGAAGTCGCCCTCGTCTCCATTCGCTGAAGCCGAATCCGGGTGGTAGAGCTTCGCCAAGCTACGATAAGCAGCCTTGATCTCCGCCTGGGAGGCGGAAGCCTTGACTCGAAGCACCTGGTACAGCGTGGCTGAGGAGTCCTTGACGGTCAAGACCGGCTCGACAGTCGCCGTGGCAGCCGCCGAGACAACATTGGACTTCCTGGGACGTGATTTCCCGAAATTTGCTGGAGGGCAAGAGCCGGAAGGAAGATGCGGGAGCTGAAGAGACCCGAGCTTCGACATGCTGCAGAAGGGGGGCAATACAAGGTAAATTCAAAGAAGAGAAGGGCAAAGAGCTTCTCAGCTGTCGGGACTGATTGTGTGGTTTGAGGGTCCTGGGGATGGATGTTAAATAAGCTGCAGGAAAAGCGAGGGGTGGAGAGGGAAGGATGCAGTGGGCGCCAACAAGTTTTCTTGAAATGGTATGTTTTAGCAGGTTTTTCTTCACTTGGTTTGTCCTGCACATGGTTCAATGAAAGTGTCTTTTGCTTCAGTTGGAGATCATCCGTCAGCCAGCCGTTCACGTCACACTCTCATCGTGCTGGGGTTGAAAGAGAGTGTTTTCTATTGCCGGGAAAACGACCCTTTTGGACTTAGAAAAAGAGGATCGGCACGTGATGATGCCCCTGGTCACAGACGGACAGCAGTATCGTCACGGTACAAAACGGAAACTGGCGGAAGCTTTCCGGAAGAGCTGGTTTTCTGTGTACTGCGCCTAAACTGCGGTCGGGATTTCACTTCTCATCGCATCTTCTGGTACACAGCCTCACGGACAAACCAAATATATTTAGATAAATCGACTGGAGTTCAGTATAACTTGTCGTGGTACGTCCTTTCGAATGCCAGAAGCAAAGCCGACATCTTTGGAGCGCGATAGGTGGACGTTGATGTAAATGTCGCATTTAGGGGAAAGCATTCTAGGGTATCAAGGGATGTTTGTGGCAAGAATTTGATGGAAGCACACAGTAGAGTATCGATATTTTTACCTAAGAGTTCAATTGGATCCATATTTATTTAAAAGCTTAATTTAATGAATTATACACTAATTATGATATGTTAACTACTCTACATCACTTTAATTTTTAGATGAGGGATATATTTAGCACAACTCATTCACACGTGCAGCCTAATAGAATTAACATGAATTTTTAGGATCATAGAACCTAATAAGATAGAGTTTATGTGACTATATCACATGGTTAATATCTATAAATCACCTCGCACTGGGCATGGGCATGAGATTAAAAGTAGCTTCTCATAGATTTCTTTGAGAAGAAGAATCAATTTTTTTTTTCTCTTTGTTTACATATTGCCAATATAAATTGAGTTTTACTTATTTACTTAACTCAAATCTCACTTCCGATTAACCCTTTTCTTTGTTAAGTACGAAGATGCCCGAAAGCTTGAAGTTGCAACTTTAGTTGTCTTACGTTATTCCCTAACCAGTTCAAGGACTAATTCCTCTAAATATTCAATCAGAAAAAAATTGCATGGCCTTGAGCAATTAGTTCGATGATGGCATAAAGAATTTATGTAATTAGATTTCCTTTTTCTTTGGGTTCAAATTAATTAGATTTCTTCAATTTGCATCATTTTTAGGAAATTGGAAAGTCTACAGAATTAGGTTGACTCATACAATGTCAACATTTATGGTGATATTAATTCTTGTAGCCCGCCGTAATCAGACAGAAACCGTGCAAAGACATAGAGCAAACTGCAATGGCGGGCTGATACGGTCGGCATCGAATTCCATGTTCCCTCGGCGCGTTCCTTGCCATCTCGCGATGAAGATCCGAACTTGGTGCCGCAAGATCGTTTCTTTCGACAAGTACGCCGTCGCTAGATCAGTCGTCTCGAGACCCATCACCTCCTCTGCCGCTCACGCAGCCTTCTCGGACCCAGATGCGCCGGAAGCCGAGAGCTCGAACGATCCCTGCATTATACAGACCAAGGACCTCCTTCGCAGGAGCTCGAATGGTTCCGGGACTGGGCTTCACGTCCTCGACTTGTTGGATCGTGGGCTGCTGCAGCCTGATCGAGCTCTGTACAACAGCATGCTGAGGAGATGTACCCAGTTGAGGAAGATCAATGAGGGGAGGTTGGTCTGTGCCCACGTTCTCAAGTCGATGTTCAAGCACGATAGGCTTATTCATAATACGATCCTCAACATGTATGCCAAGTGCGGTCTCATGGATGAAGCTCGGAAGTTGTTCGACGAAATGCCCGTGACAGATATGGTCACTTGGACTACTATGATCACCGGGTATTCCCAGAACAACCAGTCTGATGGGGCGGTTGCCTTGTTTCCGCAGATGCTTCGGATGGGTTTGCAGCCGAATGAGTTTACGTTGTCGAGCCTTCTCAAGGCTCTTGGGTTCTGGCCTAGTGATAAGTGCGGTAGGCAGCTTCATGCCTATTGTTTGAAATATGGATATTGTTCGAATCTTTATGTAGGTAGTGCTTTGGTTGACATGTACACAAGGCATGACCGAATTGACGAAGCGCGGTCGATTTTCTGTCTGCTGGTGAACAAGAATGAGGTCTCGTGGAATGCTTTGATTGCTGGATATTCTAGGAAAGGTGAGGGTGAGCACGCTCTTTGTATGCTCCAGGAGATGCTAAGGGCTGGTTTCGAACCCACTCATTTCACGTACTCCAGTGTGTTTGGTGCCTTATCAGCCACAGGATCTCTGGAGCAGGGCAAATGGGTTCATGCACATATGATCAAATCAGGGGGTCAGCTTATTGAGTTTGTGGGAAATGCTCTCCTTGACATGTACGCGAAATCTGGTAGCATTGAGGATGCTGAAAAAGTTTTTTATAGGTTGTTGAGACGAGATTTAGTTTCCTGGAATTCACTGCTTACTGGATATGCTAAACATGGGCATGGGAGGGAATGCGTGCGCAAATTTGAAGAAATGCTGAGGAGATTAATTCAACCGAATGACATAACCTTCCTCTGTGTTCTGAATGCTTGTAGTCATGCTGGACTTTTGGATGAAGGGCAGTACTATTTTCGTTTGATGAAGAAGTGTAATGTTGAGGCACGCGTTGTGCATCACGTGACGATAGTAGATCTTCTGGGTCGAGCAGGTCTTTTGGATCGAGCGAAAAAGTTCATAGAGGAGATGCCTATTGAACCTACTGCTGAAATCTGGGGAGCATTGCTTGGTGCTTGTAGGATGCATAAAGACATGAAGTTGGGTGCATATGCAGCGGACCGGGTTTTTGAGCTCAATCCCAATGATTCAGGGCCCCTTGTGTTGTTGTCTAACATATATGCTTCAGCAGGTAGGTGGGGTGATGTGGTTAAAGTGAGAAGGATGATGCAGAAGAACGGGGTGAAAAAGGAGCCGGCGTGTAGTTGGGTGGATATTGAGAACAAGGTCCATATGTTTGTGGCTAATGATGATTCTCATCCACATGGAAAAGAAATCCGAAAGATGTGGGAAGAAGTCAGTGCAAAGATCAAGGAGATAGGTTATGTTCCAGACACTAGCCATGTGCTTTTCTTTGCGGACGAACAAGAGAGGGAATCGAGATTGCAACACCATAGCGAGAAGCTTGCTTTGGCATTTGCACTCCTAAAAACACCCCCTGGATCTACCATCCGAATCAAGAAGAACATCAGAGTTTGTGGTGATTGTCATTCAGCATTTAAGTTTGCATCTAAGGTGTTGGATAGAGAAATCATCCTGAGAGATACCAATAGATTCCATCATTTCCATGATGGCTCCTGTTCCTGTGGGGACTATTGGTAATCAATAATGCAAGTTGCCATATGAAGCTGACTGTGGTGATTAGTGATTCTATTGCTTACTTATCTGCTGCTTTCATCGGCCATAAATTTGCATCAATGGCATTGTCTGCTTGGCGTGCACCAAAGCAGGTTTTGGGCCCTGCAATAGTAGTAATGAAGGGTCCGGAGGAGTTGGTGGAATAAGAGTCCCTTTAGGCAGCTCCCAAAAAAGTAGATCCGCATGGCCAGTGAATGAGCTGAATCAATGCACAGGGTAATGCTGGAGTTTTGAAGGACTTAGGCTATGGCAAACCTTGGAAAGCCAGAGAGTAGAGTTTTTGTCATTGTGGAAATCGGCCCACCATCTGTTTCTTGAGCTTTGTCATGTGGCAGCGAAGGAAGGGATTATCAGCCTGGTATGTTAGTTGTCATTTTGGATCAAGTGATAATGGGCAACCATTAGGATGGCGTCCCGATTGATGGTTGGCATGCTCATTGGAGACACAAAATTTATAGCTCATGCACACTCATACCGGAGATAGATTTCATAATTCTGGATGGACATGAATCTTGTGTGAGAGCTTATCCCTTGGTCAATTTTTGTTCACACAGACTAGGCAATCAAGTGATGAAGCTTGATAACAAGCATAAGACAATTCTTATGCTAGAAAAGCATGGTCTTTTCTATCAAAAGGCATAAATCAATCAAAAGGAAAGTTGAAAACGGATGACAAGGAAGCATGAGCAACCTTCTGAGGTTGGCAAGACGTATGCCCATGTAGTTGCCATAAGAATGAAACTCTTCTTTTTCCCATGTCGCATGGACAGCATTCGCGCATATCACAGAATAGGCATTCGAATGTCGAATTTGATGGGTTAGATGCCCCACAAGCTGCATGTCGTTTCAAGGGTCAAGGTTGAACGGTACTAATTCTTCCCAGATCAAATCTGGGTACCCTCTAGGAAATGCGTCTTCTGCATCATTTGAGATGGTGATGTAATCTCGTTCAGTTTCAATTTTGACCCACTTCATTGTTCAGCAGTGTCAAATCCTAGAATCAATGATCTGCAATTTCGTATTCTCTCCTCCCTCCTCCCGGATCTCTTCATTTAAGCAAAGCTTCCCTGTGTTTCACCATGGTTTCATGTACGAAGGCTCAGTGCCGAGGGTCGAATGTCCGGCAAAAGGAGGGTGGAATAAAAGAGAGAAAATTCACATTATCTAGTTCTTGATTCACATATTTCTGTCTTTTACTGGAGTCATCTTCAATGGTCATGGGATATTGTTCGTATAGTTGCCCAATTTCAGACATTTTCATAACAAATAAAACGCATGACGTAGCAGTATGATTCATGCTTTGCTGTTGCATGAAAAATGCCAGATACAGGGTTTGTTGGTAAATCAGCCTTTTTCTCCTTCCTTCCTCGTACTAAGCGAGGAAAAAAAGACAAATGGACGAGCCGGTTTCGCACCCAAAAAAGCTCCTCTCCGCCTCATCATCCCGCCATGAATTAACAATGAATTAACAGGGAGATCAAGGACAAAAGGTAGAGCTTTAAACAAGGGCTTCTCGAGTAATAGTGACATAGGATTTGCCTAGATAAGTCCATCCTCAAGCTCTTTCTAACCCAGAAAAATGAGTTCCAATGAAAACATGTGTTTGCATTACATAGCATGCTGGAAGAAAGGGTTGTTGAATCTTGCATTGCAATGTACAGATGTGCATTCGTCCTAGACAAATGAAGGGTTACTGTTGACGATGAAAAATATATAGGAAAATATAAAAATGAAGATTCAGGTGAGGTTGTATGTGTGTGGGTGTGGGAGGGAGAGAGGGAGAGGGAGAAGAAGGAGGTGACTCTTGGCAACTGCGTGGCAAGAAAAGAGCAGAAGGTGTGCCTTGGTGGACTGCGAGGCAACCATGGGAACGAGAAACGCTCTTGCATGGTGGTGGTGGTGTCTTCACCTTCACTAATTTTAGTCCCCCCCTCACAAAAGAACGCCCACAACAAAAAGAAAAAAGATTTAATCCGCTTCAGGCGTTTCAAATCCTCCCCGCAAAAAAAGCAACCGCCTTCACCTTCTCCTTCATCCCTGCTGCACCAATATTACCCAAAAAAAAACAAAAAGAGAGAGAGAGAGAGAGAGAGAGAGAGAGAGAGAGAGATTATATAAAGGTGCTGTGTTAGCTGTATATGTATGTCTCTCTGTTGAGAAAACAATTCAAGTTGGAGCTGGTGATGAAGGAAGGGCAACAGCATTGACAGGTTTGGCACAAAAAAGCCTGAATGTTCATCTGGATTCTGGGTCTCGTTTGTTTATCTGTCCTTTTTCTGCCCACTTGACCTTGTCATTCAACTGGTTTAAAGCCGTATAAATTTTTTCCTTTTGCCATTCATGGCTGTGCAGAATCATGTTTTGGCTTGCAATGACTTGCTTTCTACCTTAATAAATTTCGCTGCCTGCTCATTTTATGCAGATCAATATCAGATCAGTGTCCTTTTGATATGCATCATCTTGCATGGATTTTGATTATGAGCTGGTAATTATTTTCCTTGACAGAAAGCTGAGTGAAAATGATGGATCCTGAGAGCAGGAAGAGAGGAAGGGAAGGAGAGGGGGAGGACAGCCAGATTGAAACCTCAGACAACTCCTCAAAGAGACAATTAGTTGGCGTTAGTTATGAGCACAGCAACAATCATGAGGATCACAGAGACAAAAAACTGGAGGACAAGAGTAATTGCAATGATGAAGCAATGGGTGAGTGGGACTATTGCATGTCCTCCTTGGGAGTGTTTGATTTCCCATGGCTGAGGGAAGGCGATGGTATGATCTTCGGGTCAGAGGAGGACGGTGAGAGCAAAGTTGAGGATGTGTTCCCATTCTCACCATCGTTCACGGCTGACCATGGCATGGAGTTCTGCGAGCCGTTGTCATGCCAGAACTCGGCATTATTGCTAGATTCACTGGAAGACGATCATGGCATGCTGTCGCTGGGCCAACAACAGTTGACGGCACAAGGCAGTGATGATCTGGAGGGGCTGGATTGCATTTGGAGCTCTGTCCTCGATCAGCCTCTTGGAGGAGGGCTCTGAACAACTCAACATTGCAATCCTAGACATATATCATCAGACAGTTTCACCTTTCATATAGTTTTTTTCTTATTTCTTTGTCTGTTTTTGTTTATACCAATGTGATTTAAAGCATTTGCGTAGTCAACAACTGAACATATCAATAGTTGTTCAAGAAAAAACATGACAAGTCCTAGGTATGCCAAGAGAGTTAGATATATTTATATCAGTTTTGGGATGAGCCTAGCTGATAGTCTTTCAATCTTACAGCGGCCAGCACATCAATGCTGTAAATCCCACCAAAGAAGGGAGGCAAGTGATGGATTGATATAAGTTTTAAAAGACTCTGAAAACTCTCCAAACGCAACCAACCGCAACCGACCGTAAGAGCTTGAAGCAGCCTGATTTTGCTGGTTCGAATGAAGACCAATTCAAGATTTTGGGCCTCTTCTTCAATTTCTTTTCCTTGTTGGGCCCGATTAGAGCTGGCAAAATGGGTCATAAACACATATTATGACCCATTTTTAGTTAAATGGGTCAAGTGAAAATTAAATACGGATAAAAAATGAGTTAAGTGAAATTTAAATATTGATCTGAAATGGGTCTGAGAAAGTAAAATACAAAAAGAAATTGGTCTAAATGGGTTATTAGGAAACCCCCATCGACTTTTTAACTTTATAAAAATGTTTTTTTATAAAAAAATCGAAATTATAATTATTTTTCATATTTCAATTTTTTTTCTTTTCTTTTTTATTTTTCTTCCCTCCTTAGCTGACGACGGTAGGTGACAGGCTAGGCGAGGCTTGAGCCTCACCGAATCTGGGAAGACTCGAGCTCGTCGGCGTCGGGTGGGGCCTTAACCTCGCCAGATCGGCGAGATTGAGCCTCGCCCAATGCCGACGAGCTCGAGTCTCGCCAGATCCCGACGGGCGAGACTCGAGCTCGCCCGGCATCAAGCGAAGCCTCAACCTCGCCAGTGTCAGGCAGGACCTCGGCCTTGCCGAATCGGCGAGATTGAGCCCCGCCCGACGCTAATGAGCTTGATCTCGCCCGTGGCCGATTGCCGGCCGTCGTCGTGGCCGCGGCCTGAAGAAGAAGAAAAAGAAAAGAGAAAAAGAAAAAATAATTATAAAAACATAAAAATTATATTTTAAAAAATTAAAAAAATTAAAAATTCGAATTTTTAAAAAAATGTTTTAAAAAAGATTATAAAATTTTCCATTAAATTTTTTATGCATAAAAATTGTTAAAAAATTTGTATTGCATAAAAATGTTTTAATAATACTTGTTTTTATAAAAAAAAATCATAAAAAGAGTTTTTTTAGGTTTAGTTAAAAAACTTTCATATTACAGTTTTTAGTTATTCAATGGTATGTTCAATTCAAATAAGAGAAGCATGTGCATAGTCTAATTTTTTTTTAAATATTTCAATTTATAGGTTTTTTTTACTTTTATTTTATTTTTTTTACTATTTTTAATTTAATTTGAAAATTTAATCCAATTAGTATATAGTAGAAGTGGGTTTTCCTAGAATATTAATAGGTTTTAGCAATACGGGTCGGGTCGAGTCAGGTATAGATTGAGTCGGGTATGGGTCACTAGATTTACATCACAAGAATATAGATCAAAATAGGTTAAATGGGTCAAATATGGATCGACCCATTTTCGACCCGACCCATTCCCGCTCCGACCCACCCATTTGCCACCCATACTATGCATCCATGTGGTGCATGACTGCATACATTCAACGATGGCCTATACCTATTTGATCAATGATGAAAAATTTCTGAAAGAGGGCTGTAACTTCCCCAGTCCCCCCCCATCGAAGTATTGAATTCATTTTCACTAACACATCCAGACAAACCATAATAGAGCGTGTTTGCACAAGTGCGCAGATGCACGGGTGGGTTGGGGAAGAGAGAGGGGGGGGGAGGTATAGAGGGAGAGGGAGAGAGAGAGAGAGAGAGATGTATTGCAGTCAATCTTTCTGTATATCTACATGCCAAAGCAAAGTGACCATCTCTACCAGAAAAATGAAGTCCCGCAAAGGGGATGAGCTTCCCTTTCATCCTGCACCCTAACTTTCCCTGCATCTATAAATATGTGTGAACAGTCAAAAGAGGGGAACTACAAAGACCTCAACGACAGAAGACAGACGAGACAAAATATCTACAACACCCCCTTTAATCGTCCAATGATAGATCAGATGGTTAAGATGCCCTATACGCTGTACAAGTTGAGAGATCTGAATCTTCTATGTGCAATTAAGGACTTTTTCCTCCCCAAAATGATGATGAAATCGAATTGTCACCGAGTACCGAAGCTGCAGCCTACAAGTTCTTGAGCGATGATGGAAAGGCATTGTTGCATGATGGTCATGCTGGGATAAGGTGGAAAGCACAGACGATAAAAGCATGTATGGGATGATGGTAGGCGGCTCACATGCTCCATAGACTTGTATATGTAAAGGCGAGATGCCAAACCCCGAAATCCCTCCACGGGCAGATACTTCACCGATGTCCAGAAGAAAAGGATATTCTTTTTCTGCTGAGGTGACATTTCGCTGACAATCTGCATTGGATTTACCAAGAGTATGAAATGAAGAGAAAAGTAATGCAGAATTTCCATTACAACATATAAAATTAGTGAAGATAATTTTATGCCAATTAGGGAATTAACTAGGTCTCTCCAGCCATATCTAGAGGATCGTTCACCAACAGTAATGAGGTATCTTCAGGACCTTTGATCCTGTGATGCAAAATTGCATCTCATCACTACTCTTCTACAATGGGTCAGCACTAAATTACCATGACTAGAGTGTTATCGGAGGAAACTTTCCACAAGTCCAACCCAAAGAAAACTGCAATCTAAAAACCATACGAGAGTACAAACACATTATGCATCCAACAATCCCAGTCTGTCCATAATGTATTGCCGTGGCAACTAGCCTCCACCATGCATCTTGCGTGGTTGAGTCACAGAGCCTAGACATCAGGAATTTTCATCTTTTGTACTTTCTATTAAAAATCTGATGCCTTTTAAAGCAAGGGCAATCTTTCCTCCCTGCAGAGTCCAGACTAAGAAACGCAGAGAACCATTTTTATGCTTGAGATAGTCAAGAGAGCATCTGTACAGATTATCTTTCAGGAGCACACACCTGCAAACCTAGCCATGTAAATAGAGCCCATGCTAACATAAGAATGCTTCTAATTTATTTAATTAGTTTTGGTTGATAAAGACAGGTACGATGAGATTGCACCTTGCACTTGCGCGAGGAATTGGATGACTTACCATTCATAAGCAAGCATACTAAGGACATGAGCAAGTGATAACCTTCTCACCTAGCAGGACAACATGTACTTCTGGTATGGAGACCTTGATTACACGGGTTAAAATGTTCCTCCAAGATTATGTTGGACAGAAGAAGAGAGGTTTGCATCCATGTGGAATGTCTAAGCAAATTTTAGTAGATTGCTTCTGTGATACATTCTAAGTTCGAGGGTTTTTAAACAAGAAGTCTAATTCAGTAAATTTTCCCAGAGCATGCTCAGACTGACCAACTATTGGTTCCAGCTGCAAATTTAATGACAATAAGAATAAATTAAAAGAAGCTAATAATTGACCACTTTCATAACTCAAGGCCACGTTATCTCCAGTGGGAAGAAATGATGCACCCACAGATTAGACAAGCTAATTATGTCTAATAAACATACCTACTCAAGTCCCCAAGAAGATGAAGCATTCTGACTGTGCATGGCTGATTGCCTGCTTTGGCTAGCTATTTTTAGATAAGTAACCTTATGAAAATTAGAGGTATGCTAGGATTTTAGTAAATTTGCTATATCTACTTTAAATCAAATTCAAGGTTTCTTGATTCTACTTAGAGTTGGATTTCAGCAGAATTCATGAATATGATTTAATGCAGTTTACTGAATTCAACCCATTCTTTGCTTCTGAATTCTGTCATAGAATAATGTTATTACTCATGATGCTTAAATGAACCCAACAGTGCTGCCTATAAGCTTTAGGCATAATGTCCAAAGGAATTCACTCATGGCAATATCCTTCCTAATTAGGATCCAAGTCCAGCTTCATCTTTGAGATCCAAAATTTTACATAATATGGAAAACAGAATATGAGGCGCCACAGGCCTACAGCGATGAAAAGACTATGAGAAAAAAGATAATAAAAAGACAAACCAGATAACATTCAAACAAACTACCATATGCAGAGAGAGATTATTGACTCGAAAGTAGCAAATTAAATAATAAAATCCATAAACACAGGCACATACCTTCCAAAACCAGACTATCTGAGGATCATTAGATTTGTAACCATTGTACTCTGTATGTGCCTTCCAATCTTCAACAGAAATATCATTCTCACTCCCGTGTAGCATTTGATCAATATCTTCAAGCTCTAAACTTTGAAAAAAGAACTTCTGCAACCTCAAGTCACTAAGAATATCACCAAAACCTTGTGCAAGATGCGATACCTGTTGAGAGATTGAGGTAACAAACCGATCTTTTATGAGAAGATCAACATAATCATTCCTATTCTTGCTATTCACCACCATGCCCTTCCCACCATCACAGAGTTCCACAACTCTCCTCAATCCCAACTCCTCAACTTCTCTGACGAATGTTAGTCCTAAAGCATCAGAATCAATAAATTCAGTATCCATTTCCAGAATCTGCTTGCAGCTATTATACATGTAAGGATCCGCATCTCTTATGTCTTCCAGAGAAATAGAATATCCACCCAATTGCAAGAAAAATACCCGATCCAAAACAATCCCTACTTGTACTTTATGCATCAGAGCTAAGCCTATCATTCGACCAGAGAAGTTGAAATACTTGAGGTGCAGGGGTTCCACTGTAGAGGCTGCATACCAGTAAAACAACAGAACTCAGGTAATCATCATGACCAATGTCAAATAGAGGACTTACAACTAGAGACAGAGGGCAAGATGAAATAAATCATCTTCAATGTTCAAATTGCAAAACACTCGTGTTGAATGTCAATACTGGTAAGGCATTTAGAACAAAGGTAACGGAACTGCAATAACAGAAGGGCAAGGTGACCACACAAGTAGATCTCAAAAGTTCTTTTTTTTAAATAAATATCAACAGCCCAGCAATCCCCCAAGAAACTTTTTATGTACCCACAGCTCCATGTAGGCATGAATTATAAAAAAAAAAAAAAAAAATTCCCCAAAGAGATGAAGAATAACAAACTACAAGAACCAAGGGTAAAAGAGAGATTTACGTAAGAAAAAATGAGATGAAAATACACTTTCACTCCTAAAAAGTCGTTTGCATTGCACATGTTAACTGAAAGCATAATGGAGGATTAACGGCTGTCACAAAATGAAATTTAGGAGAGTAATATATTGCAGTTGAAAGTTAAGGGGCAAACATGTACAACCTAAAGTTGAAGGGGTTTTGCATTTTCCTCTTACTTGTATGAGATTTAAATACTCTACATCTAGCATGCAATTTCATTAAGACTTCAAGGTCATTGAACCAAATGAATTCCAAGAAACAACCCCGAATTCCTAATAGGCAAAAATAATAGCAAAACTCAACTCTAGCCCCTGGACCAATCTTGCATTTGTAAGGTCAACTTTCCAGCTGACACAACCCCACAATTACTTCAATCAATCTTTATCTTTGTACAGCAATAAAACCAACTATTAAGCCTTAACTGACAACATGCAGCCATATGATCCATACTATGATGTTTCACTCCACTGTGTATCTAGTTCTCCGAGACTATCTTTGTCACAAAGAATAATTGTGTGGTCTGCAAAGAGAAGGGGTTCAACATGCCAAATAACCAGATTGCCTAAAAACCCATACTTCCAAAACCAAATTGAAAATTTTTAGTTAAACCATGGCCTTGTTCAGACCAAATTCATTTGATCCAGTCCAACAGATTGGTCTCAGGTCAAAAAGTGTTAAATAAACGAAGATCAAAACTTGACTGATTGACCCATTTGGTTTGACTTTTTTTTAACTATCTTTACCATTTGTCCTTTAGCAAAGTAGTCTCTAAAATTTTACTCTTTATCTACTTGGCAGGATTGACCCCCACTTCCCATTCCTCAAAAGCCCCAATATCATGATCTACCATCACCTTTGGATTAAAAGTTTAGCCTTTCTCTTCTTCCTACAAGAAAAGACTTTCAAACCCATCTATCATCATCTTTGAAATATTAGCCACCATAGCTCATTTATAGTTAGTACTCATCCAGTGACACAACCTCTCTCTCTCTCTTCGCACGAGAGCACGCTGAAAGTTGCAGAAGAAGCAAGAAAAACAAGAGACAGAAATATCAAACGAGCAATAGTAGGAAGGCAAAGAAAATGGATTAAACCTATGTATTGAACCTAACTGACTGGGTATTTGGGCAGTTCATCTATACTCCGTGCTGTTTGTTCAACTTTTCTATCCAAAACTCTTGGTTCTGATTCTGTTTTGGTGGAAACCAAACAGGAATGTTATAGCTACCAACCCACTCATATTCACTCTACATACTAGAGCTATAAGTGCTAATTATATGTCAAACTCCATTCGATATACTGAAATAATAAGCACTCCATCATTCACTTTTTTTGGTTTCACAAAGCCTAAGACAACAACCAGCATTCTTAAACAAAATCACACACAGAGCCATGCAATATTACCTGGATTTGGGTAGAACCTTCTGCGATCATTGGGACATGCTACAAAAAGAGGATTTTGTTGATCGAAAATAGCTTGGCAAACCAGAACAAACCACTCACGCAAGACACCAGGACCAGTTGCTTCCTCATTTTTAAATTCCATATATATACCCCCATGCAAAGATTCAGCTTTTGCATTAGCTATATACTCGAATGATTCTGACAATAACTGAGACCTGTCGATCAGCATCTCATGTTGTACCCAAAAGTACTCTTTCACTTCAGGGAACATCATCATCACTAAGTGCCTCCTAGATTCAAAATCCATAATATCTTTGTGTTCAAGAAGCCATTCGTGATCATCACTTCGCTTCGCATAACGGACAACAAGCATACACAATGCACGCTTCCTCATGCTCAAAATTGTCCAAAATTGTTCATCAGAACCCAAATAAAGTTTAGAAATGGCATTCAGTTCTTTCAAAATAGTAAGATATCGAGACCACTCTGGACATGCAATATCAATTTCCCCACTTACGATTGCAGATAATGGCTGCTCCATTCTTAAAAGACACTTATCCATCTTCTTTAGCATGTCCTCAAAGATTTGATAAAGCGATTCAACCTCCTCCTTACACAACAGAACATCGCGATGTTCAATTTCCATAGGCAAAGAGATTGGATGCTCGAAACCAATGTATCCAGACATTACAGTTCGCAAAGGGCACAAGAACATCATGAAATCACAGATATCACTCCAAGTCTCCGCATTCGCTATAGTATGAAGGGACAATTCCAAATCTTTGGACAACTTATCTGCCAGCTCTTTAACAAAAGGGAATATCTCTTTTATAAATATCGCTCTCTTTACACTTTTGGTATGTTCCGATACCCATTGAACCTTAGTAAACTTCATCATTGACTGAAAACTACTCCGGCAAGACAAGTACAACGGGTCATGAGGACTCTTAAACCTGAGCCGCCTATACAACGGGTCATGAGGACCTATAATCCTGAGCCGCCTACAAAACTCCAGCACTATTGGTGCACAGTGCGATCGCAAAGACTCTGGCAACTCAGTTATACATGATTTTAGGAAATGCCTAATTGACTCCTCGGCAAGGTCCTTGTTACCCCCAATTGTTGACGTGTAGAGCATAACAAGCGCCGCAGGCGCAGAGGATGAGATGAATATCTGAAGATGCTCAGTAGCTGGATGACCATCTTTCTTAGGAGTCATCGACAAGTACTCCGATATCTTAGTTTTAATAGTTTTAAGAGCATTGGGCACGGTTTTACCTTTACGAAGGCCGTGAACAAGCGAAATCATGTCGCCGATGATTCGCCGAGCCTGCTGGTGCCTCTTGCTCCGGATTCGGACGACCAAATGCAGCTCGGCATCATTTTGGATCGCACACTGGGCCAAAGATTTCCCGCGTTCCAGTACCTTCCCTCCATAAATCAGCCTTTGTTTAACGACGGGAGTTTTTTTGATCAGTTGAATCCGCTCGTGCACCGACTGCACGGTATCGCTGGAATTCGCCCGCAAGACCAAGGTCCTGCCATCGGTCCTCACGAAGAACTGGAGCCGCGAGGCGAGGCGGCGGCTGTCGTTCGCGGGGGAGGAGCACACGCGCCGCCGTGGACGTCGGTCGCCGCGGCGGGGGACGGGCTCATGGAGGATGGGCGCGGGCGGCGGAGATCGGCGGGGGCCGACGGGCATCGGCAAGAAACGCACCGGAAGGCCCAGCGAGCGCGGCCGGGAGCAGAGAGAAAGACGGCGATCGGTGACAGAAACTTCGGGAATATTGTATTTCTGTCTCATTGTATTTCCTTGTACATGTATACATCTACATATTACAAAAAGAGGGCAGGATATACACGATTACAATTTCCAACTTTTATCTCTGAATTTCTTCTACTGAGTCAAATAAAATCAGAATTTACAATAAAATCACAACCTTCTCTAAGAAAAATTTCTATTCCGAAATAATTTTTCATTGCTCCGCACTGCTTTACGGAAGTGAAACCGTTTGATAAACCTATTCGGTTTTCATTTCGGAATAGATTTCATTCCGAAATAGGTTTGGAAAAATATTTCGGAATAGAAATTGAAAGTAAAATTTTATACTTCGATTTACGGAAAATAAATCGAAATAATTTCTCTCACTAAACCCTAATTTCGGTGAGTCCTCCATCATCTCCTCTACGTCTCTGCCTCCTCCTCCTCCTTCGCCTCTCCTCATTTTATTAAAAATATAAATAAATAAAAAATATATATATTCATTTTATTCATTTAAAAATAAAAATAAATTTATTAAAATAAATAAATTAATTTTATTTATCATTTTATTTTTAGTTTATTAAAAATAAATTTATTAAAAATAATTTATTTATGATAAATAAAAATAAATTATTTCTATTAAAAATAAATTTATTAAGAATAAATTTAATAAATTTATTTTTATTTGCCTTGAGTGTTTTGCCAAATAAAATTATTTTTATTTTTATTTTTATTCATTTTAAAATAAATTTATTTGTCAAATAAAATAAAATAGAATAAATAAAATAAATTTATTTTTAAGGATATTTTTATTTTAAAATAAAATGATATTTTTATTTTATTTTTTATGATTTATTTTATTTTATTTTATTTTATTTTATTTTATTCATTATTTTTTTTTTTTGTTACTAAATCATTTTTATTTTTATTTTTTATATTAAAGGTCGTCGATCGCAAATTAGTTGTCCGAAATGAAGAAATTTTGTATCGTTATCAAACGAATTTTATTTTTAGAGTAGAAATTTTGTGTCGTTATCAAACGGTTATTTTTACTAAACTCTTCAGAAATAAAATCATTTACATTAAACTATTTCGGAATATAATGGTTGTCATGCGCGCCCTAAGACTCCCCTCTCAAAGCCGGCCGCTTATATAGGTTGAAGACGCCCAACTTGCTTAGCAGATAAGTATGTTGTCTTTGGCATAAAGACTTAGTGAAAAGATCTGCAAACTGCTTGTCTCTTATATAGGTTGAAGACGCCCAAAAATGGTCTTTGCTTCTTGCTTGCGCTTGTCTCTATTTCTTCTTTGTAATCTTTTTTGTTTCGGCTCCCTAACACTCTGTGCGTAGCGCCCTGAGAGTGTATGCTTTGGAGCCGGTCCTGTATTCTTGTCCTAAGCTATAATACCTTTTACCTTTACCAAAAAAAAAATAAAATCTGCAGACTGCTCCATCGTTCCAATTCCTTCCTCGAGCTGTGATGATTCCTTTTTAATTTTTTCTCGCTCCACCGTTCCAATTCCTTCCTCGAGTTGTGATGATTCCTTTTTAATTTTTTCTCGAGTTGAGTGACAATCCTTTCACCGGATTGCTGCTAATTTAAGTACAGCATCATTATCACAGAATAAATCAGTTGCTCCATCAACTTCTACCCACGATCCAAAAGTATGCTCATATCCAAATTATTTCACAAACCGTTTTTGCCATAGCCCGATATTCTAATTTGGCTGATGATAAGGAAACGGCTGATTGCTTTTTAGTTTTCCATAAAATCAGGGATCTCCCTAAATTGATGCAATGCAGAAGCTTGTGACAAATCTCCTAGTCATTGGACAAGTTGCGTAATCAGCATCGCAATAAGCCTTTATCTTCATGTCGCAATCTCGGGACAACAATATTCCAAGTCCTAGGCAGCCCTTCAAGTATTTTACAACTTTCAATGCTGCATTCATATGAGACTACTTCGGATTATGCATAAATTGACTGAGTATTTGCATTGCATAGTAATATGATAGATCAATTTCCCAACGAGTTGCTGGTAACCTGATGGATCTCGAAGCAACGGATGATGGATCTTGAAGCAACGGATCTTCACTAGATGATGAGGTAGCCTTGTCCTATGAAGCACATACATGTTGACCGTGCTTCCGGTCAACTTTTCTCGACACGCATGTCGATGCGTGTCCGAAAGACTGATGGAGGGTGGAGGCAAGGGAGCAGAGGCTGCGAGCGCCGGCGAGACGAAGCCACAAATAGACCATCGTGACGGCAAGAGACAATTAGAGAAAGAGACGAACAGAGAGAGAAAGAAGAGAGAGAAAGCAAACTCTTGCCCATGAGACGAAGCCACGGACGGACCACCGCGATGGCGAGAGACGGCTAGAGAGAGCGGCGAGGGCCGCCATTGTTGCGATGGATCGGTGACGAGGAGGAGGAGGAGGAGGAGAAGGATCAAGAGGAAGAGGAGAGGAAGGGGGTCGTGCGGAGAGGAGGAAGAGGAGAAGGGTTGAGAGGAAGAGGAGAGGAGGGAAGGGGGTCGTGCGGCGAGCGGCAAGGAGGAATAGGAAAAGGAGGGCTCACTAGGGTTTTTGATAAAGAAACCCAAAAAAAAAAAAAGAAAGGAGATCTGATGGCGTGAGGGGGGGGGAAGTGACAGCTTAGCAGTCATTGTCAAGTGGTGGGGAGGGAAAAAGTAAAATAAATTTTGGGTGGAGGGAAAAGGACGGAGGAAAGAAGGTGTGGATTTTAGGGATTTTTTTAAATAGAAAATTAAATAAATGAAATTTAAAAAATAAATTCAAAAAATAAAAGTATTGAATTTTAAATAATTTTTCATTGTAGAAAATCATGGATTTATTTATATAAATTGATTCTAATTTCTTATTAATTATTAGTTTCATCAATAATTTTTGTTAAATTTAAAAACATGTTTCGCATTAATTATGAATATATCTTTCGAATTTCAAATATTTTGATTTATTAAGATTATTAGTGTAAATTTATTATAGGCTCTTTATTTATTTATTTATTTATGAATTTGAATCAAATTAAATAAAAATAAAAATATTAATTTAATATATAATGTGTTGCAACATGTTGGAATTCTCTATTTTTTAGAAATGACGTGTCGACATGTCGTGTCTCATGTCTGTGTCGCGTGTTGGTGCTACTTAGGCCTTGTCATATTCAAATGTTGTAAGCTTGACATTTTGTTCAATAAGAATGACAACTGGCCTGTATCCTGATAGCCCTGTTTCTAATATAATTTCCAAGACAAATTTCCACTGACTGAGACATATCCCTTTATCAAATCTAGCTATTTTAATACCAAGAAAATATTTTGGAGGCCCCAAGTCTTTGATATGGAAATTGAAACGCAAATACTCTTTAAATTTTCTAACGGCAGAGTCATCATTTCTCATAATGAGTATATCATTAACATATATCAGCAAATAAATTGATGAAGTATTTTTAGTCCATGTGAACAGTGCATAATCATGTTTAGAGTGCTGAAATCCTGCACTTGTGAGTGCATTAGTAAACTTTGCATACCACTGCCGAGAAGTCTGCTTGAGTCCATATAGGGACTTGCGTAGACGACATACCCGAGACTCCCTCTGTTTGCGAAGTCCCTGTGGAAGTTCCATGTAGATTTCTTCGTCAAGATCTCCATGAAGGAAAGCATTATGGACATCCATCTGATGTAAGTCCTAATTGCGAATTGCAGCAATAGAGAGGAAGGAACGAACAGATGTCTCATGATAATCAAAACCTTCCCGTTGAGTGAATCTTTTGACAACCAGTCGAGTTTTGTAGCGTTTAATAGAGCCATCTGCCTTATATTTGATTTTATATACCCATTTGCACCCAATCGATTTTCTATATTTAGGCAGTGAGACTACATCCCAGGTATGATTATCCATAAGTGCATGTAACTCAGATTCCATGGCCTGCTGCCATCTTGGATCACATGTTGCTTCTTCATAGGAGGAAGGTTCATGTTCCTCTGATATGACACTAATGCAACACATATGGTCTTGGGATAGTCGATTAAAAGATACATAAGAAGATATAGGATAATGTGTACCTTGGGAATACAAGATAGAGCATATGTAGTCCTTGGTCCATGTAGGTAGACGGCTATGACGCCCTGATCTTCTTGGTGGCTCCACAATTTGTTGTTCAGATGAAGTTACTTCAATATGTTGCTGTGGTGATGACTCATCTTCTTCATGCGATAACATTGGTGACTCGATTATGGAGTTTGAGTATTCTGGAGCTGTTGGTATGTTGTTCGTTGGAATGAACAAGTATTGAGTATTCATAGACAAATCATCTTCAGATAAGAACGGATGATGATTTGACGTTGCTTCAGTCATTTGAGTATTATATGCTGATTCCTGAAATGGAAATATATCCTCATGGAAAACAACATCTTGGCTAACAAAAAATCGATATGTCAAGGATCCATTTTGTCCCGAGGTCCCACAGTTGTGGCATAGCATAGAGAACCAAAAACTCTTAGATGTTCTATGTCTAGTGACTTTCCAAAGAGCATTTCAAATGGAGATCACCCTTCAAGAACTCTAATTGGCATGTGATTAATCAAATAAGCCGACGTGACCACACAATCTCCCCATTAGGATTCAGAAATGGATGCTTGATATTTAAGGGCCCGGGCTACTTCTAAAAGATGACGATGTTTATGCTCTACGACGCCATTTTGTTGAGGAGTGTATGTGCATGAAGTTTCATGAAGTATTCCATGGGAGGCAAAGAAAGAGCTACATTCCGTGGTGAAAAATTCTCGTCCATTGTTTGTGTAAATTTTTTGAATAGAAGCATCAAACTGATGTTTAATCAAGGAAAGAAAATTCACAATATTTGAGAATGTTTGGCTCTTGGATTGCATAAGAAAGATCCATGTGGCACGAGTGTAGTCATCAACAATAGTCAGGAAGAATCGAGAGCAATCAGAATGAGGGGTATAATAGGGGCCCCATATGTCAACATAAATTAAAGAGAAAGCACTAGTGGCTCGAGACGTGCTTGTAGGAAATCGAGATCAAGATTGTTTTGCTAAGGGACAAATCGAGCAATTTGGATAAGGGAAACGAGCACTAGGACCCAAGCGTTGATGATAAAGGAAATTTTTATTGCTAGTTGCTACATTACAAGAAATGCTTTTATGTAGCAATGACAAATCAAAATCCCTTGGAAAGTTGATCCAAAAATAAAGCCCTTGTGCAACACTACCCAAGCCCATCATTTTTCTAGTCGAACGGTCCTAAAATGAACAATTTTTGGAATTGAATTCAACATGACAATGGTTGTCTTCACATATTTTGGACACTGATATAAGATTGAATTCAAAATTAGGAATGTCTAAGACATTCTTAAGAATAATGTGCTCACTAGGATGGACAGTTCCAATTTTGGAAACATGAGTACCGGTGCCATTAGGAAGTCTAACAGACACAGAAGGGTGGATTTTTCGATTGCAGGAAAATAGATCCCCATCACATACTATGTGCTCACTGGCATCCGAATTGATTATCCATGCATCAACTGAAATATTACTATATTGGGAAATGGAAGTACCTAAGAATCCGACAATCTGGTCTGTAGTTTTCAATTGATGCAATGCCTTTATGATGTTCTGGTATTGATCATCAGAAATTGGCTGATTTGCCTTCTCATTACCCTGAGTCATAACCTGATAGGCAAAATAATCTCTTTCTCTTTTCTCCTTATCAGTCGGTTTCCTATGTAATTTCCAACAAGTATCTATAGTGTGATGTGACCTTTTACAATAATCACAATATTTACCTTTAATTTGGAATTTTGCCCAATTCCCCTTGATGACGTGGCACTTCGTGGACCATATGATTGTTTAAAATTGAGGGCTGATGTGGCCAAATGAGGAGCGTTCGATTCAACCGCACGGATCGCCAAATCTCCACCGTTAGATCCATACTTGTAATATGAGCCGTCCGATCTCCCTTTGTAATCTCCACCGTCCATTTTATGGTTTGTTTCTTCTTCCTCCCAGCTGCCATTTCTCCTTGTTCGTGCCTCTCTCACCCCAGCAAGCTGCCTGAGGGTCTTTGACATTTGCAGCAATTGCCTGGACCAGGCGCCAGCTGCTTGTTATGATGGCCCCGCCGGAACCGTGAGTGTCATGGCCTCCCCCATCTTCACGTATTCTGCCGTCACAAGCCTTTGATTTTCAAATTTGTTTATAAATATTTCAATTTATAGGTTTTTTTAAAACTTTATTTTATTTTATTTACTATTTTTAATTTAATTTGAAGTTTTAATCCAATTAACATATAATAGAAGTGGGTTTTCCTAGAATATTAATAGGTTTTAGCAATATGGGTCGGGTTGGATACGGGTTAGGTCGAATATAGGTCGGATACGGGTCGGGTCGGATATGAGTTATTAGATTTACACTACAAGAATGTTGGTCAAAACGGGTTAAATGGGTCAAATATGGATCGACCCATTTTTGACCCAACCCATACTCGACCCGGCTCACCCATTTGCCACCCCTAGGCCCGATTTTGGCCTCGAAGCTAAGAAGGCCAACCTGACCTCCTATAACAATCTTGATTTTCAGTTATATCTATGTTTTGATTCTTATTTTAGATGCTGTTTGAAGACTATAACTGAGATTTGTAGAATTTTGAGCACCATCATGTTTGTCACTAGTAATTACATGAGCGTATGAATGTGATTTTGAGGTTTCAATTTTCGAATCTGATATATTAATTAAGTTTGAGAAATGAATTTTCCCATCTAGAAAATGGACCCAAGCCAAGCCGAATCAAATCGAACAATTATTTTATGATCCGAGCCAAAATTCCTCATCAAGGTCCAAAGCTTCGGATCTACTAAGTTTGGGCTGGGCCTAAACTTTCAAATGAAAAGAACTACCTGTCTCTTGGTTCATGTTTAGATCCCAATCAGGGCAAATTCTCAGCAAAAGACTCCAAAACTACTAAACAGATTCCCTCTGTCCCAAATAAGTCAATTACAACTAAAATAATCACGACACTTCCCAGAAAGGAAGCCCAGTTTAGCATGCCATGGACCCCCACCATATATGATAAAAAGTGCTATTTGCTGATATTATACTGTCGGTTTACAAAATTAGTTCTTTTAGTAATGTGACAAATTCTTATTGAGTGTCGGATATGGCTTTGGGGGATTCAATTAGCGATTACGATAGATTAATTAATAAAGCAAAAAAGAAAAAAGAACAACAAGGTGGATATAGTTTGATGCGTGGGAAAATAAAAATCATTTCAGACTTCGTTTATTTCTTGAAAATTTGATGAATTGAAAAATATTTTCTTAAAAAATGATTCATTGTATCTTTTTAATTCTTTAATTGATGAAATATATTTTTATCATCAACGACAATTTATAACTAAACATCTTTGTATGTAAATTTTTTCGTTAATTCATTTTTGCGAGCGATATGAACAATTATTTTTAAAGAAGATATTATTCAAATTACTCCTTTCCCGCTAAACAAATGGATGCTAAGTCAGAAAACATTAGTAAATATAGAGGAAATTCAATGTTTCATAAACCGATGGAGATGATGTCAGGCAAGGTGGAGAGCCACTCCATTGCTGACTGCTCACCATGGAACTTCAAGATGCAAGAGAGGGAATGATCCAGTCAATTCCAGCCCAAAAAGGGAATGTAGCAACTATCAAGATCCATGAAGGGAAAATTACAAATTAAAATTGGGAAATTCACTGTTCGAAAGGCCATTTCAGAAAAATAAAAAACAAAACATAACAAGACAAGACAAAACTTGTTTTTATTCTATTTATAAAAAAAAAAATTGATATAAAAAAAGAAAAAGAAAAAGGAAAACCGAAGATGTGATTTAATGTTGGGGGGACCCCTCCAAACAAAGCAATTGCACGAGCAGACAGCCTCAACCACACAGACAGAGCCGTTGCGTTGTGCCGACACTTCCGGTCCCTACCAGCAGCGGCCTCCTCCTTTTATCATCATTCCCTATTTCTTGCCATCAACAATTATTATATTCTCCATTTTCCAATTCAAAAATGATTTCATCTCGTTCGATTTTTTGCTAAAAGAGGGAGTCTTATAACGACTGATCGTTTTCTTCTAATTGCGGGGGCTGCTTCCAGATTGCCTAGGGGTTGGTTGAATAAATGCATAATGAATTAGTCCAATCTCAGTTGCTGTATAATCAGCCAAATATAATATTATGATAGGTTGGTATAGAGTGCTAAATTCAGCTTTGCCTATGTCCTCAGCCATAACTAATTTGGCTGTCGGAGTATATGTGGGGATGCATCATTTAATGACTTAATTCAGGTGCCCTAGGCTTTTGGATTCATCTAGTGTCTTCATCGAATTCAAATATTGGAGCCTTAATAAAACCCACAATCAAGTGTGTCAAACAAATTAAACCGATTGAATAGTGTCAAGAATGGAATTACAATACTCGATTTTTTTTGGAGCTGCATTGAGCGTGGCACTACTTTTTTTTAAAAAAAATTAGGAGTTAGATAATTGGTCGAGAAATTTTCTAGCCAAATCTTATAAAAAATAATACGAAATTACAAAATGTGTAAATATAGCATATATTTTCGAATGAGCACAAATTACGATGTCTCGGTACATCCAAGCTAATCTTGGAAGAAGACTATAAGAATTTTCAAGATACTTATTATTCAATGATTGAATTACTCATTTTATTATATTTTTCGATCGAGAAAGTAAAACTTAAATTCTTTGACAAAATAGGCGTTTATCTCGATCGCTATCTTTTCATCTAGATTAGGGCAAGCGATTTATTTAAGTTGGCAGCTGGAAAGCAATTTCACTTAAGTAGAAAACCTTGCGAATGACCCTTTTGAAAGCGTGGAAAGAGAAGTTCTGCTGCTGCTGTTCTAGAAGAAAAGACCCAAACAAAATAGACCGCTTCCAAAAATAAGATAAGCTCTAGACACACCACTTTTCTTGGCATCAGCAACAAGAGAAAATAAATAAATAAATAATGCTGGCGTAATTATTAGGATTAATATCATCCAAAATCCCAAACGAATGGCTTATGACACATTTTCTCAAAAGGAATGTTTGTCCCATGAGAAATTCAGACCGACACCCTCATTACACAATTTAACCCAATTTTTGTCCCGCAAAAAAAAAGTCCAGTTTGATATTTCTTCATGCCTTTACTTCAAACTAATTTATTTCTCACGAAAATTCTCAACTGATATGAATTCTTGCATTATTGATAGACTATAAAATAGCAAAGGCTTTGGAGAAATTGATATTCAATTCAAGCATGGAAAAAATAAAAATAAAATACATTACACCTTTTATTCACTCTCAAGTACGTTTGCAGAATATTTATGTTTTCAAAAAAAAATTTCCATTCAAAAATATTTTTTAAATTTTTATTCTTCATACGAGTTTCTAAACAGATAAATGTGTTTGGTTTGACTCTTTAATTTTCTTCTACTGTGAAATTTTTGTAATTTTTAATATTTTTTAAGAATTTTCTAATTTGTTTTGAATTTCTCCTTTAGTTGGTCACTGCGCCTTAGCGATGGCCACGGGGTTAGCCTCACAATTGCTAGGTAAAGCTAATCTCGCTAGATTTGGGCCAAGTCTCAACCTTGCCTAGCAATTGCTAAGGCTTGGCCCGTTAGCCTCGGGCAAGGCCGTGAGGTTAGCCTCACCATTGTAAGGTGAAGCGAACCTCATCAGATCTAGGCCAGGTCAAGCCTCATCTAATCATTGCCGAGGTTCGGCGACCGGCTAAAAGAGGAAGAAAAAAGAATGAATAAAAGAAAATGACCTTGTTACAAAAATTATTTTTCTAAATAATTTTTTCACTTTTTTTAATTCTAAATCTATTACCCGACCACTCTATTATTTCAAAAATAAAAAAATAAAAAAGTTATCAAACGGATCTCAAAAAAAATTTCACTAAAACTTGGGTGATATGTTCTCCCTTTCTTAGACAAAAAGAGATCACAAAAATTATTAACTCTCTCCCTTTCTTTGGTCATCTTTCCTTAAAATATAAGGAGTGAGTTCATTCACAGCGTTTGGCTTTCTCTCGCTCGTGAACTTATCTCGTCCGTCCTTGCCCCCCGCGTCTTTCTTTAATCACACCCTTGGCTTCCTTTTCCTTTTCATCGAACCACACGAAGGGCCAGTGAAAATGGTGGAATCTGTTGAATAA
The DNA here is from genome assembly GCA_014182375.1 of Eucalyptus virginea. Classification (NCBI taxonomy): domain Eukaryota; kingdom Viridiplantae; phylum Streptophyta; class Magnoliopsida; order Myrtales; family Myrtaceae; genus Eucalyptus; species Eucalyptus virginea. The sequence continues at coordinate 1,139,160 of CM024517.1, read as the reverse complement.
AAACCTCCAATCAATAGTCCATCTCCATCCCTCCTCTCTCTCTCTAGCTTGCCTTGCTCCTCTAGCTTTCTGTCTCTTCCTAGACATTATCAACGTCCTCGCTTTACTCTCTCTCTCTCTCTCTCTCTCTCCCAGTTACAGGAAAACCAGAGGACCCCCTTCTCCCTCTCGCAAGAATTCTCTCAATCCACACGGCGGCCGGTGCCTTCCTTCCGCGGCGCTCCTTCAAATGTGACTTGAGATTCGAGCCTTCGGGAGCCGGGTTTTGAGGAGCCGGCCATCTGGGTCTTCGCTTTAGGCCTTAAGGAAGGAGCTTTTTGGGTCTTTCTTGCTTGCCTTTCTTGTTTGCGATTGGGGTTTGGGAGATTCTTGGGCTTGCGAGAGGGAGGGGAATGATGCTGGTGCGGAATGTGGTGGTGCTGATGCTGCTGGTGACGGTCGTCGCGCCGATCGTCCTCTACACTGATAGAATCGGCACTTTCAAATCTGCTTCTTGTGAGTTTTCTTTCTTCTCGCTTTTTTATGATTTTTCGCCACGAGGTCTTTTCAAGAAATGAAACTTACCCAGAAATTTCAGATTTTGATTTGTTCCCATCTCTCTTCTCAGTCTCACGTGTATTGGGTTTTTGCCCTTTTGTCTATTTCTTGCAGCGAGGAATGAATTCATAGAGGAAGTCACGTCCTTTGTAAGTCTTTTTTTTTTCCACTTGCAATTGTAGATTTATTTCACAAGCACCCCAGACGATTAATTACTGATTTTCGGCGATTTTGCTTGGTGTTGGTGCGCAGACTTTTAGTGGTGACGCGGGTCGTTTGAATGTGCTTCCACAGGTATATTAGTCCCGGTGTTCTAATTGTTTCTTCTCTTGCTTCTCTCTCTCTCTCTCTCTCTCTCTCTCTCTCTCTCTCTCTTTCTGTGGTTGTTTGTGCTGTTAATTTCTGAGATCTAGCTCTCACCCCTTCTGTTTTGGAAGCAGGAATCAACAGCAACTCTTAAAGAACCGATTGGATTAGTGTACACGGATAATACCACTAAAGGTACTCTTTTTCGGATTGATTAATCTGTTTGTTTTGGATTCGGATTTGTTTCGCTGTTTCTGCTCCACATCATATTGCGTGATATAAGTTGTGTGAATCTTGTCCCAGAAAAAATTGGTCAATCAGTGGAAATTTTTCTTCAAGTTTTGCTTTTAGTTATTCAATTTTTATTTTGTTGATATTATAAATTAGATTCGCAAAAACTAGAAGGAGTAGAGCATAAATCTGCAAGGGTATTGTCAGCGACGATGGATGACAGTCAAGCTCAAAAGGAGAACCCCATCAGACAGGTGACTGATGGGAACAATCAAGGAGTGCAGAGTGGAATTTCGGAAAAATCTACTGTGGCGGGTGAAAATGAAGTCGGGAGAGAAGGGAAAATTCCCAAGGACGAAGATGGGAAGGCTAAAGTTTCCAAGCGATCATCGTCAAAAAATGTTGCACAGAATGTGGTAAATTCATCTCTACCCTATCTAGTTTTCATGTGCCGGGTTCACTCATCAAAACTCTTAGTTACTGAGAATATGATGCAGTAAGGGCTTGTTTCGTGCTTTTCTCCGTGGTCCTAAACTAATACAACTTGCAGGCAGGTCTTGTGTTGAAATCGTTATTTTCAGTTAAGGAGTTCTTTTAGTTGCTTTAACTTTTGGGTTAGTGATTTCTTACAAGGGTCTGAGTTTTTTTCATAATGCATATAGGGTTGGGCATTGGTAATGACTGTAGAATTTGACAATCAAACTTAATTGCTTATGAGAACTTTCTCTTGTCCTTCCTTTATTACTTTTCGAGGTAGAGAACAAGTCGATTGATGGATTTTATTCATCAGTTTTGTTGTTTAGGTCATCAACTGCTATGCATGGTTTTTTGGGTTGATTTCTTGAATGTTTCAAATGAAATTGAAAATCCATTGAGAAATGAACAAACTCAGTAGGTCTCAGAGAGTGTAATTAAGATTTCACAATTCTTGTGCAGGAGGTGAAAGCCGAAGATCAGTCTTCTAAGACTCCCGTCATCGCTGGAAAACAAGAGACTGCAAAATCTGGAGAGGGACAGAATGAGCAAATGGCAATGCCCGATGCTCGTGTCCGGCAGCTTAAAGATCAGTTGATCAGGGCCAAAGTTTACTTATCTCTACCAGCCACTAAGAACAATCCTCACTTCACTAGAGAGCTTCGGCAGCGGATCAAAGAAGTTCAACGAGTGCTTGGGGCAGCAGCTAAGGATTCCGATCTGCCGAGGAAGTAAGTTGATTGATCTATACTGCTAAGTTCATGTGTTGCATACTTTCATATGTATGCTGGTTTATATTGATATCTTGATTGGCACATACAGATGTATGATTTTAAATGTGATTTAGTTTCTCATCTTGTTTAGCTATGAGAACTGACAGAGAGTGCGATGAAATGTGCAGCTCCTATGACCGGTTGAAAGCTATGGAGCAATCATTGGCCAAAGGCAAGCAAATTCAAGATGACTGCTCTGCTATTGTACGGAAACTTAGGGCTATGCTCCATTCAACGGAAGAGCAGCTGCGAGTGCACAAGAAGCAGACGCTGTTCTTGACACAGTTGACTGCAAAAACCCTTCCTAAGGGTCTTCATTGTCTTCCTTTACGCCTTACTAGTGAGTACTACACCTTGAATTCTACCCAACAGCATTTCCCGAACCAAGAGAAATTGGAGGACCCCCGGCTGTTCCATTATGCACTGTTCTCTGATAACGTGTTGGCAGCAGCTGTTGTTGTGAACTCAACCATCACCCATGCGAAGGTATCTTTGTTTGCCTGTAAAGATTAACTTTATTGAAATTGGCTTCCAAGAAGAAAGTATGTGGTAGAAAACTTAGTGACTAGGGAAAATGGTGATGTTGTGATGCTTCTGCTTTTCTTTTCCTTTTCTTTTTGGCTTGACTTCTTTTTTTTTTTCTTTTGGGATCATGGACAGGAACCCTCGAAACATGTCTTCCACATCGTTACAGACCGGCTCAACTATGCAGCAATGAGGATGTGGTTCTTAGTAAATCCTCCGGGGAAAGCAACTATTCAAGTCCAGAATATAGAAGAATTTACGTGGTTAAACTCGAGTTACAGTCCAGTGCTCAAGCAGTTAGGTTCTCAATCCATGATTGATTATTACTTCAGGACTCATCGTGCGAATTCCGATTCAAATCTGAAGTACAGGAACCCTAAGTACTTATCTATCTTGAACCATCTTCGGTTTTACCTACCGGAGATCTTCCCCAAGCTGGATAAGGTGCTGTTTTTAGATGATGATATAGTTGTACAAAAGGACCTTACTGGTCTGTGGTCCCTCGATTTGAAGGGAAAGGTCAATGGTGCGGTGGAGACTTGTGGGGAAAGCTTCCATCGCTTTGATCGCTATCTCAATTTCTCTAATCCTCTCATCTCAAAGAATTTTGATCCCCGTGCTTGTGGCTGGGCATATGGCATGAACGTGTTTGACTTGAAGGAATGGAAGAAGCAAAACATCACGGAAGTGTATCACAATTGGCAGAAACTTGTAAGTATTCACTGGGACATTCTTATATTCAGTCAGTCACATCTTTCATTGTTTGGTAGTACAAGTGACGCTACATGTTTTAAAGCATGAATAGAATGCCAAACTTACATATATACCCTACTATGGTGGAGAGATTTGGAACTGAAATATTAGGTGTTCAATGCTTTTTGAACTCAACTAGGCCTGAATTGCTTCTCCCTTAAATCACTGAAAAGAATTTCTTATTTGCAGAACCACGATAGACAGTTGTGGAAGTTGGGGACCCTGCCACCCGGCCTTATTACATTTTGGAATCGTACTCATCCACTTGATCGGTTGTGGCATGTTCTGGGACTAGGTTATAATCCTAATGTTAACCAGAAAGACATAGAGCGGGCTGCCGTCATTCACTACAATGGCAACTTGAAACCGTGGCTTGAGATAGGCATGCCCAAGTACCGGAACTATTGGGTGAAGTATGTCGATTATGATCATGTCTATCTGCGGGAGTGCAACATCAATCCATAAACCAACTCTGGATTCGCCAGTCAGTGACGTTCCCTGAGCATCAAGCTACCTATTCTTACAGGTCCGCATCACTCTATGTGTAGGCCCTTGTTTTTTGTCAGGAAATTAACTCTCTCTAATTCTTTCTGTACACATTTCAGATTTCCCCTTTCTTTTTCTTTTTTCTCGGTTCATTTTTTGGCATAGTAGTTTCGGTTCGAGGACGAGTTATGCAATGCTCTGTTCCTTATAGCAAAAATTGCTGGTGGGGATTTTGTAAATGAATGAAGCTAGTGTTTTTTTTTCTCTTTTTGGGCTATGTATCATTAGAATCAATGTTAATCTTCTCAAAAACATGATTCTCTCTCCTTGACATTCGACCCATTTGCTCATGCCGATGAGCTCGCTAGAACATGTAGGTTTTTCTATTTGAGTTATGGATGAGGAGTTGTTCTAGTGCCCTTCTTGGGTTTTCTCCTAATGAATGTTCTAAATGGTGAGCTCACCATGAGACATCTCCCTTCGTTCAAAAGGACAAAGAAAGAGGGTCCTGAATCTTTACATTGTCCAACCATAGTAAAACCAGCGTGCATCATTTGTCCTTTTGTGCGCACTGCCGATAGATGTGAGATACAAGTTCTGATTTTTTAGTAGGTTTCGTTTGGGAATTTGTTGTCTTTCGTGTATATTTGTGTGTGTGTGTGTGTGTGTGTGTGTGTACAATGTTAGGTAAGGATGATAATGAATGGTGTGAGCTTTGCTGTGAAGGTGGGAAAGGAAACATAGCTGTCAGATGGTGGGGTACAACAGGTGATGGTACTCAAAAGACCCAGATCTGGGGTGAGGCCCAGCGCGCAACCCCCCACATGTGGTTGGTCAGAGTATGAACTGGAATTGTTAATTGCTTGGAGAAGGCTTGTCACATGCAAACATATTCTTGGCATACCAAAAAATTGCATGCTTGGTATAAATATTCAAATCACTTTGGGAGTCATTTGCCTTCAATTGCGGTTGGAGATGGATGATGGGTGAGGGTGGTGGTGGTTGTCAAGCAAATCATCCGGGTCTTCCCCCACCTTTCGGTGATTACTTATGGTGGGTGTTGGCCCACATGCTTTTTGTCCCTTTTTGACTAGTTTTCTTGTTTTCTGTAGAGAAGGGAAGTAATTGGATAGATGAATGTGTTTGGTGATTGTGCTGTGCTGATCTGCACTTTTGCCATCCTGGATCGCTGAATTTCTTAGTGAATTTGGCTATTGAATCATTGGATTTCGATTTTGAGTACGTTATACAATACAATCAACATCTTTTTGTTTTGAAAATTAATGCGTTTGAACGGAATCGCACCAATTTCAGGTACCTAATCCACTAACTGTGTTTTTAGTCTATGGAAAGATGACAAAGGGCCACGTCAGGCGGCTCGTCAGCGTGAAGTCATGCCTGACCATAAAATAAGAGAGAACTTATATAAATCTGGGTACAAATTCTATGTTGCTCATTAATGTTGGGCTCGAAATTTGAATGGTGAGAGAAATTGAACATACACAATTAGGATATAGATACACCGATCGCCCGGAGCATTAACACTTGTTGTCGCGACATCTCTTTATTGTTAGGTAAGTTGTGAATGATCTCGGGTTGGGTTTTGTTTTGTGAGAATGGTCTTGATATCTTCCATCGTACCCCCCATGGAGATTGTTTCTTCATTTGCTTTAAATCTGCATGGTTGGTTGCCTCAGATTCGGGGCGATTGAAGCGGCTGCAACTTTCATGCATGGCCTTTCGTCTGTGTCGATGTAGACTCGGGTACCATTAAAATAACCTCCTCCTCCTCGTTGTCATAGCTTGTTGTCGCGTGCATTGACAGTTGAAAGTTTGCCATAGTTATTAACGTCATGAAAAGATAATATAATCTCTATGCTCTCATGCACATAGCTTGTTGTCGCGTGCATTGACAGGTCAAAGTTTGCCATAGCTACTAATGTCATGAAAAGATAGTGACACCATGACAGGGACATAATCACTATGCTCTCATGCACATTTGATTTAAGTCTAAGTGCCAATATCTAATTATATTATGAAAAATGATTTTCTCTTTTAGAAATCGAAATCATTTTTCTAAATTTAAGTTTTGTTAGGAAAATATTTTCTGTTAACAAAGAAAACATTTCTAGTTGATTTGTTTTCCTAAACTATTCAAATGACAAAAAATGTTTTCCCAAAAAATATATTTCACAAAACAAAGGAAGCCTAAATGATGCTATTGAATAGAGGACAGATATGGTAGATGACATGTTGCATATTCATTTTGGTATTAAAACCAGGACTAAGATCATATTCATTTACCATAATGGGAAGCCATTTCTATTCTTTCCATCCAAAATTTTAATGCAGAATCCTCCATGAGCTGCAATTAATCAATATCAACAAATTCCTGGAAATTTTACATCTATCGTTTCTATTTAAGAAAGAGATCAACTGTGCTCTTTGTAAGCACGATTTAACCATTCCCCAAAGTTTCAGTCAGAGGAAAGAGAACGATGGCTACATCTCATGCTCTTCTTCTCTTCTGCAATCTCGCGTTCGGCCTTCTCGCGTTGTCCGTCGTCGTCGAATCCTCGGTGGTTCCCCCCGATTATGCGGAAGTCGACCACGTCTGCAGCCGGACAGCACCCTACTATGACAAATTTTGCAAGGACGTTCTCGACTACTGATCCGCGCGCACCGGGTGCCGATGCGTTCACACTAGCCTATGTAGCCTTCGGCTTGGCGCATCGCAACGCTTCGGGCACCCGAGACCAGATAACTTCGCTGCTAAGTAACTCGACTGGTCAAGTGCGCCAGCACCTCGAGCGATGCCGCGGAGATTATGCGACGGCCGTCGCGAATATTCAAGAGGCTTTAAACGACCTGGACTCGAAGATATATGGCAGATTGACCTACTTTTCTGCTACGTTAGACGACCAAGCGAGGGACTGCGAGTCCGCCTTTAAGGGAACAAAATGTCCATTGACTGATAACAACGCGGATCTTAATGGGTTTTCTGTGATTGGTGTCTCTATTGCAGAGGAGCTCATTGTCTGACCTGAAACTATGGGTATCGGTTTCGGAGTCGGTTAATTCCAGACCTAGAACTGGGAATCGGGTAGATCGATTATAGAAATGATGGCTCCAGTCTGAGTCGCGGTTTTACTAGGGAACTGGCCGATTTTAGGTTCTGAATAACATCTGGACATTGCACAATTTCACTATTAAAACATTTGTTTATCAAGTTGTCATGTTGTTTGTTCATGGAGACCATGCTTTGACCTTTTATGGGTACGAAAGGTTTTTTCTTTTTTCTTTTCTTTGATTATGTCTTTTTTGGCAGAAGAGGCTTCAAAACCCGTTTTGGCCTTAGATTTGGCAATGGAACTATATCCACGCAGATTTCGCGGAGTTGGAAGTAGTACCAGTTCTTCCAAATAGGTTCGATTTGGTTCTCGGATGGAACTAGAGGCGATGCTCACCCTTATAGTACACACTTTATTTTGTTCTCATTTTATCGCTAGTTTCACTTCGATCTCTATGTTTGCATGCATATTTGTTTTAACTCCTACACAAACCTTGGAGTTCTTCTAATAATTTCAGCATAGGCCTGCATCGGTCCGGACCTAGGAAGAATCACAGAGAAAAGGGCTAAATGAGTTCATGGCAATTTTAGCGAGCGAAGTGAATTATTGCATGACATAGATGCAATTTGCTGAACTATAAGTGAAGTGTGGCTTTGACAAAGACATGTCTCCTGTGGAATTCTTTCCTACTGTGACTTGTTCTCCAAGGATTTATGTCTTGTCAGCGAGATTATGCTGGTCCATCACCTATTTCACAGTCTAACAGTGTAACAAAATACAGAGGTTGACAAAAGATGCCAATTTTTAGCAGTTTGGAAATTTCTCAACACATTTTGAGCCCTTCGGTCTGTTTGGACAAATTTGAGAGAAATAATTGCAATCTGGCGAGATTCTATCTCTTTTTCTTTTTCGAGTAATTGCAATTCCGTTTATGCGACGTTCTGATCTCATTTCGATAGGAGCTTCTTGCTAGGTACTAGGTCTAGTGAACCAGTGCTCGTGATGCCCTTCAACAGAAGACGTTTATTTTGGAATCAAAACGTGGACATCTTCTAGTTTTTCAGGTCGATCAACTTAGAGCCGTTCGTGGAATCGTCGCAACATGATGCTCAATTCCCAAGAGTACGAGAGATATTGAACCGTTGCCTGGGCATAATGCCTAGCATTCTTTGAATTCTTTTCTGATCCACTTGAATGGTCCAATGATGCATTCCAGCACGTTGATTCTAAAAGAGTGACGACAAAATGGACTTGCTTTAATATCTCTTTTTCTGATGCTTATCCAGTTAACATTGTCAGGAATACGATGACCATCAAGTTAAAGTGTAAGTCATCTTCTTGTTTCTACAGTGACATTTCTCATGAATTTTTCTTTTGAAGTAAGACTGTCTAATCCTGTCCGCAAATCCCTTCTGCTTTGCACTCAGTGATGTATATTTGGTCCTGCTTTCTTCGGTACAGTTCAGATTTTGGTGATTCGATGCTTCATGAAATCCTAAAGCAAGACCCGGCATACTTGCCCATTGCACTTCGTTACACACCGGATCATTCCGATTCCACACAAATTTCACTTACGATCCCATCCGCCGTTTTGTGCCAGCTTTGGTTTTCATTTCCAGAGAGGTTGCTTCTTGATTGTTTTCCCTGCAGATCACTCTTGCAATCCTTTCCAGTGAGCTTGTAGTTGTTACTGAATCGAACAACTAGTTTGTAATGAGTTACGACTTACTAATGTCTGTCATGGAACTCCAAGATTGAAAGACATTGAAGATAGTGAGATAGTTGCAGCATGTGTGTCCCTTATTTGGAACTCCAATGACAGCATCTTGTTCGAGTCACATTCTGTCTTTGCGCTGGTCATCCTTCAGTCAGCTCCTGTCACAACCATGTCCGAGCTAGTCAACAAGGTCCGCAAGCAAGCAACTAACTACACATTCTGCATTAATCTCTGGACGCATTCTGATCCGTGGGCGCCTAATGCCAATGACTACACATTGGCCTGCACAGTCTCTGGCTTGTTTTACTGTACGGCTTCGAGCACTCAAGGTTACACAACTTCAACGCCAACTCACATGACTAGTCGGGGCAAGGACCCCCTCCGTCCACCAGCGCATCCAGTAGTGTCAAACGTTTATAAGACGGTTTTATCGAAACTGGAAGAGGCACTAGCTGACTTGCACTTGAGGAACTTTTTTGGATTGGCTGACTTGGTGATGATTGCTAGTAAGGGCACGGGCGATTGCAAATAGGCCTTTAGGAGACTGCCTTCACTAGTGTCCGATAATAATAGGGATCTTAAAGGCCTCACGAAAACATGTGTTGCAGTACCTAAAATCCATTGCGACACAACATTAATTGCTGCCATTTTATCACTTCAGGCACATGCGATGATGATTGAACTAATAATCTACGGTTGCCGTTCTTTGCCATGATGGAATCGACCCGAGGTCCTTCCATCAATGAATTGGCTTTTATAATGTTGATGTGCTCGGATAACAACTGACTATGGTCTTAATATGGATGGATTTGGTGACAAAAGACTCGCTGATATGCACCTAAATCTTCCTTCCTGGACTGATTGCCTTCATATAGTGGCGTCGATGAATAATGGACAGGCATAACAAGTTTCCTCAAGGAAACTGGATTCCTTCAAAAAACTGTGTGGCTCCCATTTGGGGGGTCCCACCAAGTGGGATTCAATAAATGAAAAAAAGAACAGAAACTTATTAAAAGCATAGTCAATATAAAATATTTTGAAACAAGCTACTGGTCAAACGTCTTTACTTTTAAGACCAAATAAATGTTGGATTTCTATTAACCACACCTTTACGATTAATATTTTTCACACTTACAGTCGTGAACGAAAGTATAATGAATACTATTGTCCGAATAAACAATCGAATAACTTATTTACATAGTTTAAAACTTTAATAGGTTCTGCTTACATAGTTTAAAACTTTAATAGATTCCGCTCGAGGTGATCCAAATTAACTCAAAAATCGAAATTATGATCATCTTGTGACTAACTACAAATGAATTTTATTTAAAAATTCAAGCATATTGGATTTGTTTGACTAAAAAAATTTACCTCAATGCTTTTTCTTCTTTTTGTGCAACCCTATTTTCTCGCCATGCTAGCCAACTTTCAAATTTCTCATTATTCCTAAATTCTTTGAAATCTCAATAAATTAGGATTAAAATACATGTGTGAGTTGCTATGTTGACTGTTATTATATCTAGAATTGTTGAGTTTTTTTATTGAAGTAGTTATCCAAAGTATTAAATGGACCAAGTAAGAAACTGCAATACTTGCCCGTTGCACTTCATTCGACACACATTGGATCATTGCAGTTCCAAATGAATTGCACTTTCGATTTGTTCCCCTTTTCTTGCCAGGTTTGGTTTTAATTTCCAGAGAGGTTGCTTCTTGATATTTTCCTTGTATCGGATGATCACTCTATTAATCACTTCCAGTGTGCTCGTAGTTATTATTGAAGCGGACACTTAGTTTGTTAGAGAGTTACGGCGTGGAAATGTCTGTGATAGCACTTGAAGAGTGAAAAGACAGAAGATAGTGAGAAAGTTGCAGCACGTTTGTCCCTTGAATGAATTACACTGCATTTCTCTCAGCTTCTCGAGTTTCAGCAGAGCTGATTTTTGCTCATGTCTGTTTAACGCTAGAAAAGCACAACCAGCCAACTTCAAAATTCGAAAGCAACCTAAGATAAATGACAGCATCTTACTCATGTCATATCCTATCTTCCGGGAGAATTACCAAAAAAGTTCTAGACTTATTGCAATTGTGCCAATTCAGTCATAAATCTTGTTTTTTTTTTGGCCAATTTAGTCCTAAACCTTTTACAATTGTGCCAATTCAATCCATCCGGCCAAAATTGGCCAGCCGGCGCTGACATGGACGCTGGCCGGAGACAGTGGCTAGCGAACAATTTTTAATAATTTTTTAATAATTTTTCGAATTTTTCGAATTTTTGAATTTTTTTTTTTTTTACCTTCTTCTTCCTGGCCAGCCAGCGCCGGCCAAAGGTGAGGGCCGGCGAGGCTCGCCCCCGCCGGCCACTGGAGAAGGCGAGCCTCGCCTTGGCTGGGCGACGGCGGCCTCCTCAGTCGCCGGGCGAGGCTCGCCTTCGCCGAGTGGGCGAAGGGGGCGAGCCTCACTGGCCCTCGCCTTTGGCCAGCGCCGGCCGGCCAGAGGAAGAAGAAGGTAAAAAAATAAAAATTTTAAAAAAATTAAAAAAATCAAAAGTTTTTTTAAATCGAAAAAAAAAAAAAATTATTAAAAAATTGTTTGCCGGCTGTCTCCGGCCGGCATCCACATCAGCACCGGCCGGCCAATTTTGGCTGGATGGATTGAATTAACACAATTGTAAAAGGTTTAGGACTAAATTGACCAAAAAAAAAAAGGTTTAGGACCGAATTGACACAATGCGTAATAGGTTTAGGATTTTTTTGGTAATTCTCCCTCTGTCTTCCTCATGCTTGTCATTTTTCAATCCTCTTGCGACATAGCCGTGACCGAGCTTGTTCTGCAAGCAAACAGCCAACTGCATTCTGCGCTACATCTCCTTGTTCGGAGCCGCATGCACCGGATGCCGATGACGGCACACCGGTTGGCCCACCTACCCTTTAGCTTGGTGTATCGTAAAGCTTTGAGCACCCGAGGTTACACAACTTCGATGCTAAAAACACGACCGGTCCAGGCAAGGACTCGTCCGTGCACCAATGCATCCAACAGCGTCGAAACAATTATGAGAAGGCCGTATTGAAACGTGAAGAGGCATTAGGTGACTTGGACCCCAAGAGCTTCTTCGGATTGAAAGAAACCGAGAGGATGAAGAACGAAGGAAGAAATTGTATTCTATTCTCTTCGATTGATGATGTAAATGTACAAATCTTCTGTAAATATAATACAATGACTATGTAATTAAAGAAAGTAAATTATCCTATGTATCAATCTATATCTAAATCTAATCTCGATTGATATGTACACAATCGCAATCAGCTCTAATCAAATCAAATCTTTGATCAAATATTCTCGCATATCTTCCAACACGGATCGGCGACTTGGCGATGATTGTTGGTATGGGCACGGACGATTGCAAATCGGCCTTTAAGAGATCACCTTCATCAATGTCCGATAATAATTGGGATCTTAAAAGGTCTCTTGAAAACATGTGTTGCTGTCGCTAAGTTGTTTGCTTCCAAAAATTAATCACTATTGGTCCATCACTTTAGCTCCATCATTTTATAGAAAAACAACAATATATTTTGGTGTTTGGCTGAGTCATAAAAATAAATTGGATAATATATTCCATTATTTCGTAAGAAAAATATCATTTAATCAGAAATTATCGACGTGGACACAGCCTGTCTTATGTGGCACGACCATGATGACGGGACGATTTTTGTAAATTTAAAGATAAATTCCATATTTTTTAATAATTTTTTATTATCTTATTTTATTTTTCTTTTTCCTACTTTCTCCATTGGTCGTCGGCCCTTGACGCCAGGCCACAAGTGATGGCTGACCTCATTGACCTCCGACGAGGTCAAGTCTCACCAAAATATGGTGAGGTATAGCTCGCTTAAGGCAAATGAGCTTGAGCCTCACTAGTCTCAAGAAGACTCGACCTTATCAAAATCTAACGAGCTCAAACCTAGGCCTAAAGTTAGCCCTCGTTGGCTTGCTCCCCTATGACCGGTTGTTAGCGGTCGCCACGGCCCAGTAGCCTACGGATGAAGAAGTAAAAAGAAAAACAAAGAAAATAAAAATATTTAAAAATTTCGAAATTTTTTTAAAAAAGTACTTTGGTCTCGATGTACTTAGAAAAAAAAAAAACGGAAGCCCAAGAAGATCCGACCCGTGACCCGGGACCCGGACCCGACCCGATTTCTACTTCGCTGGGCAAGTACTGCAGCAATTGCTCTTCAGCAGCTTCTCTACTTCCCGCTTCTTCTCAAACCCCCTGCCCGACGACCATCATGAGCTCCTCCTCCGGCGACGGCGGTGAGCCGAAGCTCCCTCAGGACGTCGCGGTCGAGATCCTGAAGCGGCTGCCGGTGAAATCGCTCCTCCGATTCAGGTGCGTGTCCCGATCATGGCGTTCCGCCATCGACGACCCTGCGTTCGTGGGCCTCCACTCTCGCCACTCCGCTCTCTATGCCTCCAACTGGTACCTCGTGTGTCTAGATTACCGCGGTGATCTTCAGGATAGGTGTTCTCTGGTTCCCCTCGACTCTCTTACCCTGCCTTCTCTGTTGCGAGTCGAAACCCCTTTTGTTACTCCTCCTCCCCGCGGTTTCTATTTCGTCGGTTCGTGCAATGGTTTGATTTGCCTCGCCGACCGAAATGGCGAAGGGCCGTACATGTATCTGTGGAATTTGTTCACCAGAAAGCACAAGGCGATTCAAGTATTCCCCTGTCCGGAGGAGCCGCAATTTCGTTGCAAGCAGGCTGATAGTGGTTTTCTAGGGTTTGGCTTCGACGCCGGGTCGAATGACTATAAGATTGTGAGGATTCTCCCATTTCAAGGTGATGATCGGCGATGGTTTGGTCGAGTCAGGATTTATTCACTCCGTACAGATTCCTGGAGAAGTTTGGAGTGTGAGGTTACTGCTTTTCATGAGGACAGCCAAGCGGTCTTCTTGAATGGGAATCTGCACTGGGTTGCTTTCAAGTTGGATGATATGGGGTGTGTGAGCGAGGACGGATCATTATTCGTGTTCGATGTTGTGGGTGAGGTGTTTGATGAAATGGCTCTGCCGGAAAATACGAGTGCCTCTTCACTACTGTCTGTGGCAGTGTTAAATGACTTGCTGGCTGTGTTCTTTCGTGCAGACGCCTTTGATGATAATGATGACTATTATTCCGTTTGTTCTGTTTGGGTTATGAGAGAGTACGGCGTGCCTCAATCTTGGACTAATCTGTGTACTTTTCAGGTTGATGAAGTGGTAGCGAGATTTTATGGCTGGATGTGCAATGGTGAGCTTCTTATGGAAATAGATAGCTTTGACATTGAAAATCGAATTTCTTTGAATCCGATCACACACGAAGTCACAGTGCTTCCATTACCAAGGATAACTGATTTGATCATGGTTGTAGAGAATCTCGTTTCACTTGAGATATGACTCGATTGCTGCTACATTTACTGGTATGAAAGATTGATCATGCTTGCAGAAAAGTTGAAAGTTACATCATATGTGTCCCAACCACAAAATGATGAGAATAGGTAGTGAGTTGGTGCCCATTTACTTGGTAAGCTTTAGAATGCATTTTCATTTTCACTTTTTTTTTCTTCAGGCTAGCAAAGTCTAGTGTGAGTCATGGACATTTCACATGAATTTTTCTTTTGAAGTAAGTCTGATCTTATCTGCGATTTCTGCATTTCACTCAATGATCTGTGTTTTGTCCTGTCCAATTCTGCTCTCTATGGTACAGTCAGATTTCGAAGTTTTGATGCTTCATGAAATCCTAAGGAAAAGCAAGACCCGGCATACTTGCCAGTCGCACTTCATTACACTATTATTATTCCGATTCCACTCGAATTTCACTTATGGTCCTATATGCATTTTTTTGCCAGGTTTGGTTTACATTTCCAGAGACATTGCTTCTTGATTGTTTTCCTGGCATTGGATGATCACTCTATTAATCCATTCCAGTGTGCTCTTAGTTGTTACTGAATCGAACAACTAGTCTGCAATGAGTTACGACATAGTAATGTCTGTTATGGAACTCGAAGAGGAAGAGACATAGAAGATAGTGAGATAGTTATAGCATGTTTGTCCCTTATTTGAATTGCATTGCTGAGCACAAAAGGCAGGTTAAATTGGAGCCTACGTTTGGCAATAGTTAGGACTCATGCCTCCATTGTATGATGATGATACACTAGAAAATGAGTGCTAAGAATATTTGAAGTATCAGTCGGTTGAGAATATAACACTGCCAAAAACCTTGTGCAATCTAGCTTCAAATGATTTGTCTTAAAAGTGTTGGCACGATGAATTTAATTTCTCAGTTTCTGAAGTTTTAGCAGAAGTGATTCTGCTCATATTTGTTGGTGCTAGAGAAGCAGATCTCAGCTATCTTCATAATTCAAAAGCAACATGAGACAATGACAGCATCTTGTTCATGTCGCATTCTGTCTTCTTGGGGCTTGTCATCCTTCAGTCTGCTCGTGTCATGACCATATCTGAGCTAGTTGACAAGGTCTGCAAGCAAGCAACCAACTACACGTTCTGCATTTCATCTCTGGATGCATTCTGATCCGTGGGCGCTTGATGCCGATGACTACACACTGGCCTGCAGAGTCTCTGGCTTGGTTTATCGTACGGCTTCAAGCACCCAAGATTGCACAACTTCGACGCTAACTCACATGACCGGTCTGGGCAAGGACCCCGTCGGTCCACCAGCGCATCCAGTAGTGTCAAAACGCTTGTTAGACGGTTCTACCGAAACTGGAAGAGGCACTAGCTGACTTGGACTCCAAGAACTTTTTTGGATTGGCCGACTTGGCAATGATTGCTATTGCTAGTAAGGGCACGGATGATTGCAAACAGGCCTTTAGGAGACTGCCTTCATTAATGTCCAATAATAATAGGGATCTTAAAGGGCTCTCGGAGACAAGCGTTGCAGTCCCTAAAGTCCCTCGCACCACAACATTAATCGCTGCCGTTTTACCGCTTCTGGTGCATGCGACAACAATTGAACTAATAACCTATGGTTGCCGTTCTTCTCCGTAACAGAACCAACCCGAGGTCCTTTTATTGATGAATTGACTTTTATAATGTTGAGGTGCTTGGATAACAACTGACTATGGTCTTAATATAGATGGATTTGGTGACAAAAGACTCGCTGATATGAACGCTAATGAACATTGGACAGGCATAGCAAATTTTCTCAAGAAAACCGGATTCCTTGTTTGGATCCCATTTGGTGGGTCGCACCAAGTGGGATTCAATAAATGAAAAAAGAAAAAAAGAAAAAGGAAGAAACTAGAAAAGATACTTATTAAAAACATGTCCATATAAAATATCTTTAAACGGATTAGTCAAAAGACAAAACCAATATTAGATTTTTATTAACCATACCTTTGCGATTAAATATTTTTCACACTTACTGTTGTGAACGAAAATTTAACGAATACGATTGTCAGAATAAAGAGTTGAACACCTAATTTACGTAATTTAAAATTTTAATAGATTCTGCTCTAGGTGATCCAAGTTAACTCAAAAATTAGAATTATGACTAACTAAAAATGAATTTTATTTAAAAATTCAAGTATATTGGATTTGTTTGATTAAAAAGTTTTACCTTTGATGCTTTTTTTTTTTTTTTGTACAACCCTATTTTTTCACCATGCTAGCCAACTTTCAAATTTCTCACTTATTCTGGGATTCTTTGAAATCTCAATAAATCAGGATTAAAATACATGTGTGGGTTGCTATTTTGACTTTTGTTGTACTAGAATTGTTTTTTTATTTAAGTATTTATCCAAAGTACCAAATGGGCCAAGCAAGAATTTTCATTTTCTTTATTGAAAAAAAAAGCAATTATCGATATTTGAGAATCTTATATCGAGATTTGTTTTCCAAATTTGTTCCGCAAGGGAATAATGGTAATACGGTCCGCAAGGGAATAATGGTACCGTTCTCGTAGCAAGGTCCTTATGTGTAATGGGGAATTTATTGAAATCCTCGACATCGAAAATAATGTTGGCAGAATCCACCCTGGAGAGCAAGACGTTTCCAAATAAAGCTGCAACCATTTGACGCAATACTGATGATCCTGGAAAGGAAATTTTTACATCTCTCATTCCTATTTAAGCAGAGATTAATTGTGCTCCTGTAAGCACAATTCAACCATTCCTCATAGCTGAATTAGAGTAAAAGAGAGTAATGGCAACATCTTCTGCTCTTCTCCTCTTCTGCAATCTGGCATTCGTCATCCTTCTCGCGTCGACTGCCGCTCAGTCCCCACGCATCGCAGCCGCTGATTCCAGGCTAGTCGATAGGGTTTGCAAGCAAACGCCTGATTACAAACTTTGTGTGTCGACGTGTAATTGTGAGCTTCTTATGGAAATAGATAGCCTAGGTGATGAAAATCGAATTTCTTGGAACCAATCATAGACCAAAATCACAATGCTTCCATTCACACCACCATGTGAATTCGTCACGATTGTAGAGAACCTCGTTTCACTTAAGATATGACTCGATTGCTACTACATTTATTGGTATGACAGATTGATCATGCTTGCAGAACAGTTGAAAGTTACATCTGAATTGAGAAGATATGGTTTTATTCATATTTGTCCCAGCCACAAAATGATGAACATAGGTAGTGAGTTGGTGCCCATTTACTTGGTACTTCTTGCAAGCATTGGAATGCATTTTCATTTTCACTTTAAGCTTTTCTTTAGACAAGTGAAGTGTGTTCTCTATACGAGAGAAAGTTTGCAACTCAAGACCGCATCTGCAACTTTAGCATTGCCAATACTAGAATATTTTAGATGGTACGGAAATGCGCCTATGTGTTCCATATGATGCCACAGTAAGCATTTTTTGGCTAATATAAGACCAAACTTTTCATGGTTTGAATCTTGCATCTCAATCTCTAGGCATTGCAACCAGTGCAACTACACAGTACTATATTTTGTTTCCTATCTTGAGACTTAGTAGTAGCAATGGCAATGAATACCTAGTAAGCTCATTCATTGATCTATGCAGAGAGTTATACCAATGGATTAAAGAAACAATGGAGACTTTATTCTCATGATACACCATTTTCTCCCCCAAATGATTTGTGGGTTGGAAGTCTCACTTCGTCTAACAATACAGTGACAATTTTGCATGTCTAAGGCCCTGTTTGGTAACCATCCAAACAGAGCCAAATTCTGATTCTTTGTTCCCAGAATCAGTTTGGGCCTAGAATCACGTTTGGTAAAATTTTTGTTCCCGGGAACAGATTGGGAATAGAATCAAGAACCAAAAAAATGTTGATTCTTGTTTCGGGAACGAATTTGAGAATCAAAATCAAGAACTCTTCTTCTTCCCTTCAGCCATCTCGCGACCTCCGTCCACCACCGCCGGCCACCGTCCGCCGTCTGTCGCCGCCGTCTGCCTCCACCGCCGCCGCTGGGTCCGGCGAGCTCGCCGGAGGCAAGCCCGCCACCGGCGAGGCTCGGCCTCACCAGATCGGGCGAGGCCGAGCCTCGCCGGGCTAGGCAAGCCTCGCGACGCCCCGCCCCACCGGTGGCCAAGCGAGGCTCACCTGGCCACCGGCGAGGCTCGCCTAGCCCCGGCGAGGCTGGCCTGGCCACCAGCGAGGCTCGGCCGACGAGGGCCGGCGACACTCCGGTGAGGTCGCCGACCCTCGTCTAGCCGGTCGCCGGACCGGCGATCGGCCACAAGAAGAAGAAGAAGAATATGAGAAAAAGGAAAAAAAGAAAAGAGAAAAAAAAAAAAAAAAAAAAAAAAAGGAAAAAAAAAAAGAAAAAAG
The DNA here is from genome assembly GCA_014182375.1 of Eucalyptus virginea. Taxonomy (NCBI): domain Eukaryota; kingdom Viridiplantae; phylum Streptophyta; class Magnoliopsida; order Myrtales; family Myrtaceae; genus Eucalyptus; species Eucalyptus virginea. Next base: position 1,120,492 of record CM024517.1, on the reverse strand, counting down.
TAAAAAAGTAAAAAAATTATTTAAAAATTAAAAGAAATTGATTTGGAACAGAATTAATGAGCATGGTACCAAACGCAATTCTATTCCAGAATCAGAAATTTTGGACAGTTACCAAACGGCTTAAAATGCTTAGAATCAGTTCCCGGGAATAGAATAAAAAAGAATCATTTCTGATCAAAATCTACTCCCGGGAACAAAATCATTACCAAACGCGCCCTAAGAGTGTGGTCTATGTTGGGAAATATGACTTTGAATTAGTAGAGCAAGCAAGTCAAACTTTGAGACGTGATATTACTTTGTTTAAGGATTTATTTACCCCATAATATTGCTAGCCCATAATATTGCTAATGATCACCAGCAAATATTCTTCGGGATACAACAAAGTCTTGAATAAAAATATTAAATAGCGATTAGAATCATTCTCCAAGATTTCTTTAGAAAACAATCGAAAAAATGATTGTAGTTTTGGAAAGAAGACTCGAAAGTGATTTCATACTCGTTCATCCAAAAACTAACATATATATGTATGTATATACATATGTATATATATAAATCGATCTTAAAGAATATAAGCAACTCTTCATGAAAGGTTGCAAACAAAAGTATCATTTCAAAAGAAATTCTAGAATGAACAAATGTATTGACTCGGAAGAAGTTGCAAAATGAACAATTGTAGCCTTTTGGGAAAGGTTGCAAACTGAACGAGTATAATAATTTGTCTTAAAAGACATATATAAATAAAATATATATATAAATATATATATATATATATATATATATATATATAAATTTGAAATATTAAAAATAATAAATAATAATAATTTTTGATAAATAAAATTTCCAAAAATTCTTAATAAACAAAAAACAACCTTTGAACTAATAAATGTTAATAAAATAACCATATGAAATAAAATAAAATAAAGGCATTAAATTCGGAATAATAAAAATAATATTTTTTAATAAATAAAAATTCGAATTTTCATAATTTCCAAAAATACTTAATAAAAAAAAAAACCTTTCAGCAAATAAATTTTTAATAAGATAACCATATGAAATAAAATAAAAATAAATGGGTTAGTACTCCATGTAAGCATGCAAAGTGCTAAGTACGCCTAATAATCGCGTACCGTACATAGATATGGTTGGGTCTAACTCACACCCAATCTTTTCTTTAAACATACCAGAGAAGTCTCACACTGATTATCTGGCCCATCTCCTCTCAACTTTCCTATGGGACAAGAAAAAACTCACTTAATTTATTTTACAAACAAACTTCCAACAGTCCATAGACGAGATAGTCTCTTCGCTTCCTCATTGGAAAGACATCTGGGAGCGTGGCCTAAGGCCTGGGTTTTATTTCTAGAGAGGTGGCTTCTTGATTTTTCCACCGTATTGGATTATCACTTTATTAATCATTTCTAGTGTGCTCGTAGTTGTTACTGAAGCGGACACTTGGTGTGTCGTAGGTTACGCTGTGGAAAATGTCTGTTATAGCACTTGAAGATTGAAAAGAGAGGATAGCGAGAAAGTTAACGGCACGTTTGGTATGCGAGTGTCTAGGCTCTCTGAAGCACCAATTTGGTTCAGAACATCAGGCCGAAACCCTTATGCCATCCAGTTTCAAATTATTCATCTTGAAATGTCAGCTCCGTGAATTGCAATGCTCTCAGCTTCCCAAGTTTCAGCTGAGCTGAATCTGTTCATGTTTGTCAACGCCGGAAAAGCACAACCTCAGCCATCTTCAAAATTCGAAAGCAACATAAGATAATGACAGCATCTTACTCATGTCGTATCCCGTCTTGCTCATACTTGTCATCCTTCAGTCCTCTTGCGTTGTAGTTGTGACCGAGCTAGTCATCAAGGTCTGCAAGCAAACAACCAACTGCATTCTGCATTACGTCTCTTTGTTCGGATCCGCACGCACCGGATGCTGACGACTACACATCAGCCCACATAACCTTTGGCTGACGACCATACATCAGCCACATGACCTTTGGCTTGGTTGGTGTATCGTTAAGCTATGAGCACCCGAGGTTACAGAGCTTCAATGCTAAATAACAAAACCAGTCCAGGCAAGGACCGTCTGTGCACCAGTGCATCCAGCAGTGTCAGAATGATTATGAGAAGGTCGCATCGAAATGTGAAGAGGCATTAGGTGACTTGGACCTCGAGAGCTTCTTCGGATCAGCCGACTTGGCCATGATTGCTGGTAAGGGCATGAACGGCTGCAAATCGGCCTTTAGGAGATCACCATCATCGATGTCCGAAAATAATTGGGATCTTAAAGGTTTCTTGAAAACATGTGTTGTCATGGCTAACTTGTTTGCTACACAAGATTAATCACTGTCATTCCATCACTTCATGCGCGTGCCATGATGACTAAACTAATAGGCTATAGGACAGATATAGTAAATGACATATTTCAAGCTCATTGTAGTATCAAAATCAGGACCATATTCATTTACTCTAATGGGGATCTATTTCTATCATTCCATCCAAAATTTTGTAGCAGAATTCTCCATGTCGCAAAATAAAGTTGCAATTAAATAATACAATCCCGTTAATCCCTGGAAATTTTACATCTATCTTTCCCATCTAAGCAGAGATCAATTGTGCTCCTGTAAGCACGATTCAACCATTCCCCAAAGTTCAGTTAGAGAAAAGAGGAGGATGGCAACATCTCATGCTCTTCTTCTCTTCTACAATCTCACGTTCTTCGCCCTTCTCACGTGGATCATCATTGAATCCTTGGTGGTTACCGCCGCCGATCCTAGGCTAGTCGACTGGATCTGCTACCGAACAACACCCGTTTACAAATTTTTTAAGGATGCTCTCGACTCTGATCCATGCACACCAGGTGCCAGTGCGGTCACGCTAGCCTATGTAGCCTTTGGCTAGGCGCATCGTAACGCTTCGAGCACCCGAGACCAAATAACTTCGCTGCTAAGTAACTTGATCGATCCAGTGCACCAGCACCTCCAGCGATGCCGCGGAGATTATGCAACAATCATTGTGAATATTCAAGAGGCTTTAAAACGAATTGGACTCGGAGACATATGTCAGATTGATCTACTTCGCTCGTACGTTACTCAACCAAGCGAAGGACTGCGAGTCCGCCTTCAAGGGAGCAAAATCTCCGCTGACTGATAGGAACAAGGATCTTGAGGGGTTTTCAGCGATTGGTATCTCTATTGCACAGGAGCTCACGGTCTGACCTAGAACTATGGCTATAGGTTTCGGAGTTGGTCAATTCCTGAACTAGAATTGGGAACCGGGCAGATCGATTATAGAACGATGGCTCCAGTGCATCAGTGCATTAAGCAGCATTGAAACGATTATGAGAAGGCGGTATTGAAATGTGAAGAGGCATTGGGTGACTTGGACCCCGAAAGCTTCTTCAGATCGGCAGACTTGATGATGATTGTCGGTAAGGAGACAGACGACTACAAATTGGCCTTTAGGAGATCACCTTCATCAATGTCCGATAATAATTGGGATCTTAAAAGGCATCTCGAAAACACATTTTGCTGTTACTAACTTGTTTGCTACAAAAAAATTATTCCATCACTTTAGGTCCATCATTTTACAAAAAAATGACAATATATTCCAGTGTTTTGGCTGAAACTTGAAAATGAATTGGAAAATATATTCCATTATTTTGTAAGGAAAATCTCATTTGATTGGAAATTGTTGACATGAACACCGGTTGCCCTATGTGACACGACCGCGATGACGTGAACAATTTTTAAAAATTTAAAGAAAAAATACAAATTCTTTAATAACCTTTTATTCTTTTCTTTCTTTTTCTTTTTCCTTCTTCCTCTGCTTGTTGCTTGGTCTTGATGACAAGCCACGAGCGAGGTCAAGTCTCACCACGATATTGCAAGGTTTGGTGGGGCTCATGCTCCTTTCTCGAGGTTGACGAGCTCAGGCCTAGCCAACCTGAGGAAGACTCGACCTCGCCAAAATTTGGGGAGCTAAAGCCTAGGCTCAAGGCCAGCCCTCGTTGGCCTGTGCCCCTATGGTGGGTCATTAGCCATCAGCAAGGCCTAACGGCCTGTGGAGGAAGAATGATAAAGAAAAATATTAAAAACAAAAAGTATTTTTAAAAATACTTTGGCCTCGATAGATCCGGGCACAAGCATTGAGGACTTGGGTTCGGCCTCAATATTACCAAGCTATTATATTTTATAATAAAATATAATGTTATCTTAAAATAAAAAATGAGATCTTCGCCGTTGACTTGTTTGCCACACAAGATTAATCACTATCAATCCATCACTTTTGGTCAATCATTTTCTAGGAAAATGATAATATTTTTCAGTATTTAGCTAAGACCCAAAATTAATTGGAAAATATTTTTGTCATTTGGTAAGGAAAATCTCATTTGATCAGAAATTGCTTGCAGGAAACCGGCCGACCTACATGACACGATTGTGACAACGTGGACAATTTTATAATTTTAAAGAAAAAAATTTGAATTTTTAATAATTTTATATTTGTTTTTTTTTTCCTTATTTCTTTGTCGGTCACCAAGCATTGGGGATGGCGCACAATAGAACATAGGCGAGGGCTGACCTCGCCAGGATATGGCGAGGTCAAGCTTGCCGGTGCCCAAGGCTAGCAAGCTTGAGCTTTGCCAGTATCTAGGAAGATTCAACCTCGCCAGGATCTGGCGAGCTTAAGCCTCGCCGGAGGTTGGCCCTCGCTGCACTTCATTCGACACACATTGGATCATTCCGGTTCCAAATGAATTGCACTTTGATCTTGTTCCCCTTTTCTCGCCAGGCTTGGTTTTAATTTCTCGAGAGGTCGCTTCTTGATTTTTCTTCCGTATCGGATGATCACTCTATTAATCACTTCCAGTGTGCTCGTAGTTATTACAAAAGTGGACAGTTAGTGTGTCCTAGAGTTACGGCGTGGATATGTCTATCATAGCAATTGAAGAGTTAAAAGACACAAGGATAGTGAGAAAGTACAGCACGTTTGTCCCTTGAATGAATTACACTACATTGACTACAATACGAATGTTTAGGCTATCTGAAGCACCAATTTCATTGAGAACATTACGCGGAAAACCTCATGCCATCCAGCTTCAAATGATTCATCTTGAAATGTTAGCTCCGCGAATTGCATTTCTCTCAGCTTCCCAAGTTTCAGCAGAGCTGATTCTTTCATGTTTGTTTTAACGCTAGAGAAGCACAACCTCGGCCATCTTCAAAATTCAAATGCAACATAAGATAATGACAGCATCTTAATATCTTATTCATGTCATATCCCGTCTTCCTCTTGCTCGTCATCCTTCAGTCCTCTCGCGACATAGTCGTGACCGAGCTTGTCATCAAGGTCTGCAAGCAAACAACCAACTGCATTCTGCACTACATCTCTTTACTCTGATCCGCCCGCACCTAATGCTGACGACTGCACACCGGCCCACATAGCCTTTTGCTTGGTGTATCATAAAGCTTCGAGCACCCGAGGCTACACAACTTCGATGCTAAATAACACGACCGGTCCAGGCCAAGACCCGTGCGTGCACCAGTGCATCCAGCAGCGTCGAAACGATTATTAGAAGGCCACATTGAAATGTGAAGAGGCATTAGGTGACTTGGACCCCAAGAGCTTCTTCGGATCGGCTGACTTGGCAATGATCGCTGGTATGGGCATGGACGATTGGACGATTGCAAATCGGCCTTGAGGAGATCACCTTCATCAATGTTTGATAGTAATTGGAATCTTAAATGGTCTCTCGAAAACATGTGTTGCTGTTTTTTTTTTTTTTTTTTTTTTTTGTGACCCAGGAAACCTCGAAAGCCGACAGCCGGTGGGTAGAACCTAGGGGCAATATGGGGAAACCACCACCCCATGCCACCGGATAAGTCACCAAGTAACTCCACCAGCTCCCTTGCGTTGCAAGAGCGTTGAACCTCTCACCTCCATCGCAAAGGATCACTAAAGCCTACTAAGCAGAGCCACTACGGCCGGTGGTAAAACATGTGTTGCCGTTGCTAACTTGTTTGCTACAAAAAATTAATCTCTATTAGTCCATCACTTTAGGTCCATCATTTTACAGAAAAATAACAATATATTATGGTACTTGGCTAAGACATGAAAATGAATTAGAAAAATATATTCTATTATTTCGTAAGAAAAATCTCATTTGATTGGAAATTGTCAACATGAGTACTAGCTGTCCTATGTTGCACAACCACGATGACGTGGATAATTTTTGTAATTTTTTTTAAAAAAAAAAATCCATATTTTTTCATAATTTTTTTATTCTTTTCTTTATTTTTCTTTTTTCTTCTTCCTCCGCTGGTTGCTAGGCCTTGGTGATAGGCCACAAGTGAGGGCTAACCTTGTTGACCACTGGTTGCCAGATTTTATCATAATTTTTTTATTCTTTTCTTTCTTTTTCTTTTTTCTTCTTCCTCCGCTAGTTGCCAGGCCTTGGTGATAGGCCACAGGTGAGGGTTGACCTTATTGACCACTGGCAAGGTCAAGTCTCACCAAGATACGGTGAGGTCTAGCTTGCTTGAGGCCGATGAGCTCGAGCCTCGCCAGTCTCAAGAAGACTCAACCTCACTAGGGTCTAGCGAGCTCAAGCCTAGGCCTGAGGGCAGCCCTCGTTGGGTTGTGCCTATGTGGCTAGTTTTTAGTTGTTGATTAGGCCCAACGACATGTGGAGGGAGGAGGAAAAATAAAATAAAATAAAAATACTAAAAAATTTTGAAATTTTTTAAAAAAGTACTCTAGCCTCGATGGATCATGGCATGAGCATCAAGGACTTGGGTTTGGCCTTGATATTACCAGGCTTGGCATCCTAAGCTCGGTCTCAATGGACTCAAGCATGGCGATTGAGATCTTGTTTTTTATATTAAGATAATATTATATTATATTATTTTAAAAAATAGGAACCGACCCAAGTCAGATCTTCGGGTCGGAACCGACTTGGGTCACCAACCCCACGGTCGGACTGGGCCCGATACGCAAGCCTAGTCGGGCTTCCCCCAAACTGAAGCCCAGCCGAGAGAGACTTATTAAGTAGCTAGGCCCAGCCCAAGATAAATTAACCCGACTTATAAATAAACCGTCCGGCCCAAAACTGACACGAACCAAACCTAAAATAAGCCGGGCCTCAAACAACTCAAGCCCAAGCCGATCCGACCAGTGACCCGGACCCAGCGGAGGCTGACCCGATATCTATACTGCCGCAATTTCTCTCCAGCCTTTTCCGCTTCGCTCTTCTTCTCAAACCCCTGCCCGCCCGACCATCATGAACGGCGACGGCGACGGCGACGGCGGCGACCCGCAGCTCCCTAAGACGCCGCAGCTCCCTCAAGACGTCTTAGGGGAGATTCTGAAGCGACTGCCGATGAAATTGCTCCTCCGATGCAGGTGCGTCTCCCGATCATGGCGTTCCGCCATCGACGACCCTGCGTTCGGGGCCCTCCACTCTCGCCACTCCGCTCGCGATGCCACCAACTGGTACCTCGTGTGTCTAGATTTCCGCGATGGTTTTCAGGATACGTGTTCTCTGGTTCCCTACGATTCTCTTACCCTGCCTTTCCAGTTGCGAGTCAAAACCCCTTTCGTTACTCCCCACCGTTTCCGTTTCGTCGGTTCGTGCAATGGTTTGATCGGCGTCGCCGAATTTTCCCGGAATCGCGAAGGGCAGTACATGCATCTGTGGAATTTGTTCACCAGAAAGCACAAGGCAGTTCGACTATTTCCCTGCCCGGAGGAGCCGCGATTTCTTTCCGAGGAGGCTAATAGTGAGTTTGTAGGGTTTGGCTTTGACGCTCGGTCGAATGACTTTAAGATTGTGAGGATTCTCCATTTTCATGTCTACGGTCGTTGGTTTGGTCAAGTCGGTATTTATTCACTCCGTACAGATTTCTGGAGAAGTTTGGAGTGTGAGGTTCCTGCTTTTCGCTATGACGACAAAGCGGTCTTCTTGAATGGGAATCTGTACTGGCTTGCTTTCAAGTTGGATGATACGGGGTCTGCGAGTAAAATGCATCATTATTCGTGTTCGACCTCGCGCGTGAGGTGTTTCATGAAATGGTTCTGCCGGAAGAGACTTTTCAGAATAAGAATAAGAGTGCCTCTTTAAAAGTGTCTGTGGCAGTGTTAAATGAGTCGCTGACTGTGTTCATTGGTGCAGAGGTTTCAGAAGTCGTTGAGGATTACGACCTCTATTATTTCGTTTGTTCTGTTTGGGTTATGAGAGAATCTTGGACTAAGCTGTATACTTTTCAGGATCCAGAAGTGGTAGAGAGATTTTATGGTTGGATGTGCGATGAGCTTCTTATGGAAATACCTAGACTTTGCAGTAGTCGAATTTCTTGGAATTGGATCACAGACTCATTCAAAGTGCTTCCATTACCAGGGACAACTGATTTGGTCCCCGTTGTAGAGAATCTCGTTTCACCTGAGATATGACTCGATTGCTGCTACATTTACTGGTATGAAAGATTGATCATGCTTGCAGAAAAATTGAAAGTTACATCTGAATTGAGAAGAAATGGTTTTGTTCATACATGTCCTGACCACAAAATGATGAGCATGGGTAATGAGTTGTGCCCATTTACTTGGTACTTCTTAAGCTGTAGAATGCATTTTCATTTTCACTTTGAGTTTTTCTTCAGACTAGCAAAGTCTAGTGTAAGTCATCTTCTTTTTTCCACAATTTCACATGAATTTTTCTTTTGAAGTAAGACAGTCCGATCTTATCCGTGATTTCTGCATTTCACTCAATGATCTGTGCTTTGTCCTATCCAATTCTGCTCTATATGGTACAGTCAGATTTCGATGTTTCAATGCTTCATGAAATCCTAAGGAAAATCAAAACCCAGCATACTTGCCAGTCGCACTTCATTACACATTATTATTCTGATTCCACACGAATTTCACTTACGGTCCTGTACGCCTTCTTTTGCCAGCTTTGGTTTACATTTCCAGAGATGTTGCTTCTTGATTGTTTTCCCCCCATTGGATGATCGCTCTATTAATCCATTCCACTGTGCTCTTAGTTGTTACTGAATTGAACAACTAGTTTGTAATGATTTATGACATAGTAATGTCTGATATGGAACTTCGAAGAGTAAAAGACATAGAAGATAGTGAGATAGTTACAGCATGTTTGTCCCTTATTTGAATTGCATTGCTGAGCACAAAAGGCAGGTTAAATTGGAGCCTACGTTTGGCAATAGTTAGGACTCATGCCTCCATTGTATGATGATGATACACTAGAAAACAAGTGCTAAGAATATCTAAAGTATCAGTCGGTTGAGAACATAACACCGCCGAAAATCTTGTGCAATCTAGCTTCAAATGATTTGTCTTAAAGTGTTGGCACGGTGAATTTGATTTCTCAGGTTCTTAAGTTTTAGCATAAGTGATTCTGCTCGTATTTGTTGGTGCTAGAGAAGCAGATCCCAGCCATCTTCATAATTCAAAAGCAACATGAGACGATGACAGCATCTTGTTCATGTCGCATTCTGTCTTCTTGGGGCTCGTCATCCTTCACTCTGCTCGTGTCACCACCATATCTGAGCTGGTCGACAAGGTCTGCAAGCAAGCAACCAACTACACGTTCTGCATTTCATCTCTGGATGCATTCTGATCCGTGGGCGCCTGATGCCGATGACTACACACTGGCCTGCACAGTCTCTGGCTTGGTTTATCATACGGCTTCAAGCACTCAAGATTACACAACTTTGACGCTAACTCACATGACCGGTCCGGGCAAGGACCCCATCGGTCCACCAGCGCATCCAGCAGTGTCAAAATGCTTGTAAGACAGTTCTATCGAAACTGGAAGAGGCACTAGCTGACTTGGACTCCAAGAACTTTTTTGGCTTCAAGCACTCAAGATTACACAACTTTGACGCTAACTCACATGACCGGTCCGGGCAAGGACCCCGTCGGTCCACCAGCGCATCCAGCAGTGTCAAAATGCTTGTAAGACAGTTCTATCGAAACTGGAAGAGGCACTAGCTGACTTGGACGCCCAAGAACTTTTTTGGATTGGCCGACTCGGCAATGATTGCTAGTAAGGGCATGTACGATTGCAAACGGACCTTTAGGAGACCGCCTTCATTAGTGTCTGATAATAATAAGGATCTTGAAGGCCTCTCGGAGACATGTGTTGCAGTCCCTAAAGTCCTTGGCAACACAACATTAATCACTGTTGTTTTACCACTTCAGGTACATGCGACAACGATTGAACTAATAACCTACGGTTGCCATTCTTCTCCGTAATGGAACCAACCCGAGGTCCTTCCATCGATGAATTGGCTTTTATAATGTTAATGTGCTTGGATAACAACTGACTATGGTCTTAATATAGATGGATTTGGTGACAAAAGACTCTTTGATATGCACCTAAATCTAATAAAGTAATGCTAATGAATATTGGACAGGTATAGCAAATTTTCTAAGGAAACCGGATTCCTTGAGAAAACTGTGGATCCCATTTGGTGGGTCCCACCAAGTGGGATTCAATAAATGAAAAGATAAAAAGAAGAAACTAGAAAATATACTTATTAAAAGCACCGTCAATATAAAATATCTTTAAACGGACTAGTCAAACATTTTTACTTTAAGAAAAAATGAATATCAGATTTTTATTAATCACACCTTTACGATTAAATATTTTTCGCACTTACTTCGTGAACGAAAATATAACGAATACGATTATCAGAATAAATAGTTGAATACCTAATCTATATAATTTAAACTTTTAATAGATTTTGCTCGAGGTGATCCAAGTTAACTTAAAAATCGGAATTATGATCATCTCGTGACTAACTAAAAATTAATTTTATTTAAAATTTTAAGTTTATTGGATTTGTTTGATTAAAAATTTTTACCTGAATGTTTTTTCTTCTTTTTGTACAACCCTATTTTTTCACCATGCTAGCCAACTTTCAAATTTCTCACTTATTCTGGAATTCTTTGAAATCTCAATAAATTAGGATTAAAATACATGTGTGGGTTGCTAATTTGACTTTTATTGTATCTAGAATTGTTGAGTTTTTTATTTAAGTATTTATCCAAAGTATCAAATGGACCAAGCAAGAATTTTCATTTTCTTTATGAAAAAAAAAGCAATTATCGATATTTGAGAATCTTCCATCGAGATTTGTTTTCCAAATTTGTTCTGCAAGGGAATAACGGTACCGTTCTCGTAGCGAGGTCCTTATGTATAATGGGGAATTTATTGAAATCCTTGACATCCAAAATAATGTTTGCAGAATCCACCCTGGAGAGCAAAACGTTTCCAAATAAAGCTGCACCCATTTGACGCAATACTGATAATCCTGGAAAGGAAATTTTTACATCTCTCATTCCTATTTAAGGAGAGACTAATTGTGCTCCTGTAAGCACAATTCAACCATTCCCCATAGCTGAATTAGAGTAAAAAAGAGCAATGGCAACATCTTCTGCGCTTTTCCTCTTCTGCAATCTTGCATTCGTCATCCTTCTCGCGTCGATTGCGGCTCAGTCCCCACACATCGCAGCCGTTGATTCCAGGCTAGTCAACAGGGTTTGCAAGCAAACACCCGATTACAAATTTTGTGGCTCGACGTGTAATGGTGAGCTTTTTATGGAAATAGATGAAAATCGAATTTATTGAAATCCGATCACCGACGAAATCGGAATGCTTCCATTCACACCACCATGTGAATTCGTCACGGTTGTAGAGAACCTTGTTTCACTTGAGATATGACTCAAATGCTATGAAAGATCAATCATGCTTGCAGAAAAGATGAAAGTTACATCTGTATTGAGAAGAAATGATTTTATTAATATTTGTCCCGGCCACAAAATAACGAACATAGGTAGTGAGTTGTGCCCATTTACTTGGTACTTCTTGCAAGCATTAGAATGCATTTTCATTTTCACTTTAAGTTTTTCTTTAGATTAGTGAAGTGCGTCTCTATATGAGGGAAAGCAGAGTAGAATGCATTTTCATTTTCACTTTAAGTTTTTCTTTAGACTAGTGAAGTGTGTCTCTATATGAGGGAAAGTTTGCAATTGAAGAGAATGCATTTTCATTTTCACTTTAAGTTTTTCTTTAGACTAGCGAAGTGTGTCTCTATATGAGGGAAAGTTTGCAATTGAAGACCGCATCTACAACTTTCGCATTGCCAATACTAGCATATTTTAGATGATGTGGAAATACACCTATGTGTTCGATGTGATGCCACAGTAAGCATTTTTCGGCTAATATAAGACCAAACTTTTCACGGTTTAAATCTCGCATCTCAATCTCTAGGCATTGCAAGCAGTGCAAGTACACATTACTATATTTTGTTTCCTATTTCAAGACTTAGTGGTAGCAGTGACAATGCATACCTAGTAGGCTCATTCATTGATCTATGCATAGAGTTATATTAGTGGATTAAAGTAACATTGGAGACTATATTATCATGATACACTATTTTTCCCCCAAATGATTTGTGGGTCAGAAGTCTCACTTCATCTAATGATACAGTGATGATTTTGCACGTCTAAGAGTGTGGTGTATGTTGGGAAATATGGCTTTGAATTAGTAGAGCAATCAAGTCGAATTTTGAGATATGATATCACTTTGTTTAAAAATTTATTTGCCCCACAATATACTAATGATCACGGGCAAATATCCTCCAAAATACAACAAAGTCTTGAGTGAGAATACTAGATAGTGATTATGATATTACTATAAGATCTCTCTAGGAAACAATTGAAAAAATTGCTATAGTTTTGGAAAGAAAACTTGAAAGTGATTTTATATTCGTTCATCAAAAAACTAGCATATATATATTGATCTTAAAGAATATAGGCAACTTTGTGAAAGGTTGCAAAACAAAAGTATCCTTTCAAAAGAAGTTCTAGAATGAACAAAGGTATCTATTCAGAAGAAGTTGCAAAATGAACAAATGTAGCATTTCGGGAAAGGTTGCAAAATGAACGAGTATAATTTCCAAAGGTTATCTTGAAAAGACACATATATACAAATTTGAAATAATAAAAATAATAATTTTTTAATAAATAAAATTTCTAATTTTCATAATTTCCAAAAATACTTAATAAAAAAAGCCTTTGAACTAATAAATGTTAATAAGATAACCGTATGAAATAAAATAAAAATAAAGGAGTTGAATTCGGAATTATAAAAATAATAAATAATAATTTTTAATGAATAAAATTTCGAATTTTTATAATTTCCAAAAATACTTAATAAACAAAAAACAACCTTTCAGCTAATAAATGTTAATAAGATAATTGTACGAAATAAGATAAAAATAAATGGGTTAGTACTCCGTGCAAGCATGCAAAGTGCTAAGTGTGCTTAATAATTGCGCACCGCACGCAGGTATGATCGGGTCTAGCTCACACCTAGTCTTTTCTTTAAACACACTAGAGAAGTCTGACACTTATTATTTGGCCCACCTCCTCTCAACTTTCTTATGTGGGATAGGGAAAAACACACCTAGTTTATTTTACAAACAAACTTTCAACGGTCTATAGATGAGATAATCTCTGTGCTTCCTCCTTGGAAAGACATCTGGGAATGTGGCCTAAGGTCTGGGTTTTATTTCTAGAGAGGTGGCTTTTTGATTTTTCCCCCTATCGAATAATCACTTATTCATTTCTAGTGTGCTCGTGGTTGTTACTGAAGCGGACACTTAGTGTGTCGCAGGCTGCGGTGTGGAAAATGTCTATTATAGCACTTGAAGATTGAAAAGAGAGATGACAGCGAGAAAGTTACAGCACGTTTGCTATGCGAGTGTCTAGGGTCTTTGAAGCACCAACTTGGTTCATAACATTACGCCGAAAACCTTATGCCATGCAGCTTCAAATTATTCACCTTGAAATGTTAGCTCCGTGAATTGCATTGCTCTCAGCTTCCCAAGTTTCAGCTGAGCTGATTCTGTTCATGTTTGTCAACGCCAGAAAAGCACAACCCCAGCCATCTTCAAAATTCGAAAGGCAACATAAGATAATGACAGCATCTTACTCATGTCGTATCCCGTCTTGCTCACGCTTGTCATCCTTCAGTCCTCTTGCGTCATAGTCGTGACCGAGGTAGTCATCAAGGTCTGCAAGCAAACAACCAACTGCATTCTGCATTACGTCTCTTTGTTCGGATCCGCACACACCGGATGCTGACGACTACACATCAGCCCACATATCCATTGGCTGACGACCACCCATCAGCCCACATAACCTTTGGCTTGGTTGGTGTATCGTAAAGCTTTGAGCACCCGAGGTTACACAGCTTCAATGCTAAATAACAAAACCAGTCCAGGCAAGGACCATCTGAGCACCAGCACATCCAGCAGTGTCGGAATGATTATGAGAAGGTCACATCGAAATGTGAAGAGGCATTAGGTGACTTGGACCTCCAGAGCTTCTTCGGATCAGCCGACTTGGCCATGATTGCTGGTATGGGCACGAACAACTACAAATCGACCTTTAGGAGATCACCGTCATCGATGTCCCATAATAATTGGGATCTTAAAGATTTCTCAAAAACATGTGTTGCCATGGCTAATTTGTTTGCTACGCAAGATTAATCACTGTCATTCCATTACTTCATGCGCGTGCCATGATGACTAAACTAATAGGCTATAGGACAGATATAGCGAATGACATATTTCAAGCTCATTGCAGTATCAAAATCAGAACCATGTTCATTTACTCTAATGGGGATCTATTTCTATCTTTCCATGCAAAATTTTGTAGCAGAATCCTCCATGTGGCAAAATAAAGTTGCAATTAATTAATACAATCCCGTTAATCCCTGGAAATTTTACATCCATCTTTCCCATCTAAGCAGAGATCGATTGTGCTCCTGTAAGCACGATTCAACCATTCCCCAAAGTTCAGTTAGAGAAAAGAGGAGGATGGCAACATCTCATGCTCTTCTTCTCTTCTGCAATCTCACGTTCTTCGCCCTTCTCGCGTGGATCATCACTGAATCCTTGGTGGTTACCGCCGCCAATCCTAGGCTAGTCGACCAGATCTGCTACCGAACAACACCCGTTTACAAATTTTTTAAGGATGTTCTCGACTCTGATCCATGCACACCAGGTGCCAGTGCGGTCACGCTAGCCTATGTAGCCTTTGGCTAGGCGCATCGTAACGCTTCGAGCACCCGAGAGCAGATAACTTCACTGCTAAGTAACTTGACCGATCCAGTGCACCAGCTCCTCGAGCGATACCGCGGAGATTATGCAACGGTCATTGTGAATATTCAAGAGGCTTTAAAATGAATTGGACTCGGAGACATATGTCAGATTGATCTATTTCGCTCCTACGTTACTCAACCAAGCGAAGGACTGCGAGTCCGCCTTCAAGGGAGCAAAATCTCCGCTGACTGAGAGCAACAAGGATCTTGAGGGGTTTTCAGCGATTGGTGTCTCTATTGCACAGGAGCTCACGGTCTGACCTAGAACTATGGTTATAGGTTTCGGAGTTGGTCAATTCCTGAACTAGAATTGGGAACGGGGCAGGTCGATTATAGAACGATGGCTCCAGTGCATCAGTGCATTATGCAGCATCGAAACGATTATGACAAGGCCGTATTGAAATGTGAAGAGGCATTGGGCGACTTGGACCCCAAAAGCTTCTTCAAATCGGCGGACTTGATGATGATTGCCAGTAAGGAGATAGACGACTACAAATCGGCCTTTAGGATATCACCTTCATCAATGTCCGATAATAATTGGGATCTTAAAAGGTATCTCAAAAACATGTTTTGCTGTCACTAACTTGTTTGCTACAAAAAAATTAATCTCTGTCCATCACTTTAGGTCCATCATTTTACAGAAGAATGAAAATATATTCCGGTTTTTTTGCTGAAACCTGAAAAATAATTGGAAAATATATTCCATTATTTCATAAGAAAAATCTCATTTGATGGGAAATTGTTGTTGTGAACACTGGTTGCCCTATATAACACGACCGCGATGACGTGGATAGTTTTTAAAAATTTAAAGAAAAAATACATATTCTTTGATAACCTTTTATTCCTTTCTTTCTTTTTATTTTTCCTTCTTCCTCCACTGGTTGCCAGGCCTTGGTGACAAGCCACAGGCGAGGTCAAGTCTCACCAAGATATCGCAAGGTTTGGCAGGGCTCGTGCTCCTTGCTCAAGGTTGACGAGCTCAAGCCTAGCCAACCTTAGGAAGACTGGACCTTGCCAAAATCTAGGGAGCTAAAGCCTAGGCTCGAGGTTGGCCCCCGTTGGCCTGTGCCCCTATGATGAGTCATTAGCCATCGCCAAGGCCCAACGGCCTGTGGAGGAAGAATGATAAAGAAAACAAAAAATATGAAAAAATTCAAAGTACTTAAAAAAAATTACTTTGGCCTCGGTAAACTTGGGCAAAAGCATTGAGGACTTGGGTTCGGCCTCAATATTATCAAGCTATTATATTTTTTATAATAAATTATAGTATTATCTTAATATAAAAAACAAGATCTTCGCTGCTAACTTGTTTGCCACACAAGATTAATCACTATCGGTCCATCACTTTTGGTCAATCAAAATGATAACATTTTTCTAGGAAAATGATAACATTTTTCAGTATTTAGCTAAGACTTGAAAATGAATAGGAAAATACTTTTTGTCATTTGATATGGAAAATCTCATTTGATCAGAAATTGCTTGCAGGGAAACTAGCCGTCCTACGTGACATGACTG
Organism: Eucalyptus virginea; assembly: GCA_014182375.1. Classification (NCBI taxonomy): domain Eukaryota; kingdom Viridiplantae; phylum Streptophyta; class Magnoliopsida; order Myrtales; family Myrtaceae; genus Eucalyptus; species Eucalyptus virginea. The sequence continues at coordinate 1,103,793 of CM024517.1, read as the reverse complement.
CGATAACATGGACAATTTTTTATAATTCTAAAGAAAAAAATGGATTTTTAATAAAATTTTTTTTTTATCTTTTCTTTCTTTTTCTTGACCTTCTTTCTTTTCCGGTCGCCAAGCATTGGCGATGGCCAGCAATAGACCATAGGCAAGGGCTAACCTCATCGGGATATGGTGAGGTCAAGCTTGCCTGAGGCCGACAAGCTTGAGCTTTGCCAGTCTCTAGGAAGGCTCGACCTTGCCAAGGTCTAGTGAGCTTAAGCCTCGCCCGAGGTTGACCCTCGCTACACTTCCTTCGACACACATTGGATCATTCCGGTTCCCAATGAATTGCACTTTCAATCTTGTTCCCCTTTTCTTGCAAGGCTTGGTTTTAATTTCCCGAGAGGTCGCTTCTTGATTTTTCCTCTGTATTGGATGATCACTCTATTAATCACTTCTAGTGTTCTCGTAGTTATTACCGAAGCGGACACTTAGTGTGTCCCAGAGTTTCGGCATGGATATGTCTGTCATAGCAATTGAAGAGTTAAAAGACACAAGGATGGTGAGAAAGTCGCAGCACGTTTGTCCCTTGAATGAATTACACTGCTATACGAATGCTTAGGCTATCTAAAGCACCAATTTCATTGAGAACATTACGCGGAAAACCTCATGCCATCCAGCTTCAAATGATTCATCTTAAAATGTTGGCTCCCCGAATTGCATTTCTCTCAGCTTCCCAAGTTTCAGCAGAGCTGATTCTTTCATGTTTGTTTAACGCTAGAGAAGCACAATCTCGGCCATCTTCAAAATTCAAATGCAACATAAGATAATGACAGCATCTTATTCATGTCATGTCCCGTCTTCCTCTTGCTTGTCATCCTTCAGTCCTCTCGCGACATAGCCGTGACCGAGCTTGTCATCAAGGTCTGCAAGCAAACAACCAACTGCATTCTGCACTACATCTCTTTATTCTGATCCGCACGCACCTAACGCCGACGCTTGCACACCGGCCCACATAGCGTTTTGCTTGGTGTATCACAAAGCTTTGAGCACCCGAGGTTACACAACTTCGATGCTAAATAACACGACCGGCCGAGGCCAGGACCTGTCTGTGCACCAGTGCATCCAGCAGCGTCGAAACGATTATGAGAAGGCCACATTGAAATGTGAAGAGGCATTAGGTGACTTGGACCCCAAGAGCTTCTTCGGATCGGCTGACTTGGCAATGATTGCTGGTATGGGCATGGACGATTGGACAATTGCAAATCGGCCGTGAGGAGGTCACCTTTATCAATGTCTGATAATAATTGGGATCTTAAATGGTCTCTTGAAAACATGTGTTGCTGTCGCTAACTTGTTTGCTACAAAAAATTAATCTTTGTTAGTCCATCACTTTACAAAATAACAATATATTTTAGTATTTGGTTGAGACATGAAAATAAATTAGAAAAATATATTCTATTGTTTCATAAGAAAAATCTCATTTGATCGGAAATTGTTAAAATGAACACTAATTGTCCTATGTTGCACAACCACAATGATGTGGACAATTTTTGTAAATTTAAAAAAAAAATCCAGATTTTTTCATAATTTTTTATTCATTTCTTTCTTTTTCTTTTTTCTTCTTCCTCCGCTAGTTGCCGGGCCTTGGTGATTGGCCACCAGTGAGGGTTGACCTCATCAACCACTAGCAAGGTCAAGTCTCACCAAGATATGGTGAGGTCTAGCTCGCTTGAGGCCGATGAGCTCAAGCCTTGTCAGTCTCAAGAAGACTCGACCTCACTAGGGTCCAGTGAGCTCAAGCCTAGGCCTGAGGGCAGCCCTCGTTGGCTTGCGCCCATGTGGCTGGTTGTTAGCCGTCGATAAGGCCCAACGGCCTGTAGAGGGAGAAGGAAAAAGAAAATAAAAATATTAAAAAATTTTGAAATTTTTTTAAAAAGTGCTCTAGCCTCGATGGATCAGGGCATGAGCATCAAGGACTTGGGTTTGGCCTTGATATTACCAAGCTTGGCATCCCGAGCCCGGTCTCGATGGACTTAAGCATGGCGACTAAGGTCTCGTTTTTTATATTAAGATGATATTATATTATATTATTTAAAAAAAAAAAATAGGAACGACCCAAGTCGGATCTTCGGGTCGGAACCGACCTGGGTCACCAACCCCACGGTCGGACTGGGCCCGATACGGAAGCCTTGCCGGGCTTCCCCCAAACTGAAGCCCAACCGAGAGAGACTTATTAAGTAGCTAGGCCCAGCCCAAGATAAATTAACCCGACTTATAAATAAACCGTCCGGCCCAAAACTGACACGAACCTAACCTAAAATAAGCCGGCCCTCAAACAACTCAAGCCCAAACCGATACAACCCGTGACCCGGACCTAGCCGAAGCTGACCCGATATCTACCACGCTGGGGCGAGTACTGCAGCAATTTCTCTCCAGCCTTTTCTGCTTCCTTCTTCTCAAACCCCTGCCCGCCCGATCATCATGAACGGCGACGACGGCGGCGGCGACCCGCAGCTCCCTCAACACGTCTGGATGGAGATCCTGAAGCGACTGCCGGTGAAATCGCTCCTCCAATTGAAGCGCGTCTCCCGAACATGGCGTTCCACCATCGACGACCCTGCGTTCGGGGCCCTCCACTCTCGCCACTCCGCTCTCAATGCCTCCAACTGGTACCTCGTGTGTCTAGATTACCGCGATGGTTTTCAGGATACGTGTTCTCTGGTTCCCTACGATTCTCTTACCCTGCCTCCCCAGTTGCAAGTCGAAACCCCTTTCGTTACTCCTCCTCCCCACCGTTTCCGTTTCGTCGGTTCGTGCAATGGTTTGATCGGCGTCGCCGAATTTTCCCGAAATCGCGAAGGGCAGTACATGCATCTGTGGAATTTGTTCATCGGAAAGCACAAGGCAGTTCGACTATTTCCCCGCCCGGAGGAGCCGCGATTTCTTTCCGAAGAGGCTAATAGTGAGTTTATAGGGTTTGGCTTTGACGCTGAGTCGAATGATTATAAGATCGTGAGGATTCTCCATTTTCAAGTTGATGATGATCGTCGTTGGTTTGGTCGAGTCGGGATTTATTCACTCCGTACAGATTCCTGGAGAAGCTTGGAGTGTGAGGTTCCGGCTTTTCGCGAGGAGGACAAAGCGGTCTTCTTGAATGGGAAACTGCACTGGGTTGCTTTCAAGTTGGATCCCCGTGCGAGTAAAGATGCATCACTATTCGTGTTCGATCTTGCGCTTGAGGTGTTTTATGAAATGGCTCTACCGGAAGAGACTTTTCAGAATAAGAGTGGCTCTTTAAAAGTGTCTGTGGCAGTGTTAAATGACTCGCTGGGTGTGTCCATTGGTGCAGAGGCCTTTGATGATGATAACGACAATTGTTCTGTTTGGGTTATGAGAGACTACGGCGTGCCTCAACCTTGGACTAAGCTGTATACTTTTAGGAATGAAGAAGTGGTAGAGGGATTTTATGGCTGGATGTGCGATGAGCTTCTTATGGAAATATCTAGTTTTTACGATGAAAATCGAATTTCTTGGAATCGGATCACACGCTCATTGAAAGAGCTTTCATTACCAGGGACAACTGATTTGGTCACGGTTGTAGAGAGTCCTGTTTCACTTGAGATATGATTCGATTGCTGCTACATTTACTGGTATGAAAGATTGATCATGCTTGCAGAAAAGTTGAAAGTTACATCTGAATTGAGAAGAAATGGTTTTATTCATACATATCCTGATCACAAAATGACGACGAGCATGGGTAATGAGTTGGGTAATGAGTTGGGTAATGAGTTGAGCATGGGTAATGAGTTGGTGCCCATTTACTTGGTACTTCTTGCAAGCTGTAGAATGCATTTTCATTTTCACTTTTGAGTTTTTCTTCAGACTAGCAAAGTCTAGTGTAAGTCATCTTCTTGTTTCCACAGTGACATTTCACATGAATTTTTCTTTTGAAGTAAGACAGTCCGATCTTATCCGCAATTTCTGCATTTCACTTGATGATCTGTGTTTTGTCTTGTCCAATTCTGCTCTATATGGTACAGTCAGATTTCGATGATTCAATGCTTCATGAAATCCTAAGGAAAAGCAAAACCCTGCATACTTGCCTGGTGCTCTTCATTATGCATTATTATTCCGATTCCACTCGAATTTCACTTACGGTCCTGTACGCCTTTTTTTGCCAGCTTTGGTTTACATTTTCAGAGATGTTGCTTCTTGATTGTTTTCCCCACATTGGATGATCGCCCTGTTAATCCATTCCAGTGTGCTCTTAGTTGTTACTGAATCGAACAACTAGTTTGTAATGAGTTAAGTTATGTCTGTTATGGAGCTCAAAGAGTAAAAGACATAGAAGACAGTGAGATGGTTACAGCATGTTTGTCCCTTATTTGAATTGCATTGCTGAGCACAAAAGGCAGGTCAAATTTGAGCCCACGTTTGGCAATAGTTAGGACTCATGCCTCCATTGTATGATAATGATACGCAAGAAAACGAGTGCTAAGACTAATTAAAGTATCAGTCGGTCAAGAACATAACACCGCCGAAAACCTTGTGCAATCTAGCTTCAAATGATTTGTCTTAAAGTGTCAGCACAGTGAATTTCATTTCTCAGTTTCTGAAGTTTTAGTAGTAGTGATTCTGCTCAAATCTGTTGGAGCTAGAGAAGCAGATCTCGGCCATCTTCATAATTCAAAAGCAACATGAGACAATGACAGCATCTTGTTCATGTTGCATTCTGTCTTCTTGGTGCTTGTCATCCTTCAGTCTGCTCGTGTCACGACCATGTCTGAGCTAGTCGACAAGGTCTGCAAGTAAGCAACCAACTACACATTCTGCATTTCATCTCTGGCTGCATTCTTATCCGTGGGCACCTGATGCCGTTGACTACACAGCAGCCTGCACAGTCTCTGGCTTGGTTTATCATACGGCTTCGAGCACTCAAGATTACACAACTTCGACGCTAACTCACAGGACCAGTCTGGGCAAGGACCCCGTCCGTCCACCAGCGCATCCAGCAGTGTCAAAATGTTTATAAGACGGTTCTATCAAAACTGGAAGAGTTACTAGCTGACTTAGACTCCAAAAACTTCTTTGTATTGGCTGACTTGGTGAAAATTGCTAATAAGGCATGGACGATTGCAAACAGTCCTTTATGAGACCACCTTCATCAGTGTCCGATAATAATAGGGATCTTAAAGGGCTCTTGGAACACAACATTAATTGCTACCGTTTTATAACTTCAGGCACATGCGACGACAATTGAACTAACAACCTACGGTTGCCGTTCTTCACCATAACGGAACCAACTCGAGGTCCTTCGATTGATGAATTGGCTTTTATAATGTTAATGTGCTTGAATAACAACTGACTATGGACTTAATATGGATGGATTTGGTGACAAAAGACTCGCTGATATGCACCAAAATCTTCCTTCCTGGACTGATTGCCTTCATATAATGATGCTGATGAATATTGGACAGCTATGGCAAGTTTTCTCAAGGAAACCGGATTCCTTGAGAAAACCGTGGATCCCATTTGGTGGGTTCCACCAAGTGATATTTAATAAATGCAGAAGAAAAAGAAAGAAACTAGAAAAGATACTTATTAAAAGCATCCTCAATATAAAATATCTTTAAACAGATTGGTTGAACATCTTTACTTTAAGATGAAATAAATGTTGGATTTCTATTAATCAAACCTTTATGATTAAATATTTTTCGCACTTACCGGCTCAAACGAAAATATAATGAATACGAATATTAGAATAAAAGTCGAATACCTAATTTAGTAATTTAAAACTTTAATAGGTTCTGCTCGAGATGATCCAAGTTAACTCAAAAATTCAAAATTATGATCATCTCATGACTAGCTAAAAATGAATTTTATTTCAAAATTCAAGTATATTCGATTGGTTTGATTAAAATAATTTATCTCAATGTTTTTGTCTTCTTTTTGTAGAACCCTATTTTTTTACCATGCTAGCCAACTTTCAAACTTCTCACTTATTCCGGAATTCTTTGAAATCTCAATAAATTAGGATTAAAAATACATGTGTGGGTTGCGATTTTGACTTTTATTGTATCTAGAACTGTTGAGTTTTTTTTTTTTTTTTTTTTTATTTAAGTAGTTATCCAAAGTATCAAATGGGCCAAGCAAGAATTTTCATTTTCTTTATGAAAAAAAAGCAATTATCGAGATTTGTTTTCTAAATTCGTTCCACTAGTTGCCTAATTTCCATTGAATGGGAACATATGGCCCGCAAGGGAATAACAGCGCTGTTCTCTTAGCAAGTTCCTTATGTATAATGGGGAATTTATTAAATCCTTGACATCCAAAATAATGATGGCAGAATCCTCCCTGGAGAGCAAAACGAATCCAAATGAAGCTGCAACCATTTGCTGCAATACTGATAATCCTGGAAAGGAAGTTTTTACATCTCTCATGCCTATTTAAGCAGAGATTAATTGTGCTCCTGTTACCACAATTCAACCATTCCCCATAGCTGAATCAGAGTAAAAAAGAGCAATGGCAACATCTTCTGCTCTTCTCCTCTTCTGCAATCTTGCATTCGTCGTCCTTCTCGCATCGATTGCCGCTTAGTCCCCGCGCATTGCAGCCGCTGATTCGGGCTAGTCGACAAGGTCTGCAAGCAAACGCCCGATTACAAATTTTGCAGCGATGCCCTGAACTCTGATCCGCGCACGCCGGGCGCTGATCAGATCACGCTAGCCTATGTAGCCTTCAGCTTGGCGAACCGTAAGGCTTCGAGCACCCAGGGCCAGATAACTTCCTGCTAAGTAACTCGACCGGCCCTGTGCACCAGCAACTTGAGCAATGCCAGGGAGATTACGCGACGGCTGTCGCGAAGACTCAGGAGGCTTTAACTAACTTGGACTCCGAGACCTATGCCGGATTGGACGTCTTGGCAACTAAGGCCGGCGACGCAGCGGACGACTGTGAATCGGCCTTTAAGGGGACGGAATCGCCGTTGACCGAAAGCAACAAGGTTCTTAAGGGGCTTTCAGAGATTTGTGTTGCTGTTGCACATCTATTTTCTTAAGGATCGATGCCCATGATAATGTTGAAGCAAATTCATCAACCTGTTTAGTCTTGATTTGAATCATGTTTGAGTTACATTTTGAATTTTTCTAGCAGGCGAATTTGTGAACTTTTCTTTCCCTTTGCCGCATTGAATAGATATATCGTGTTTTTGGTCAAAATCAAAACGAAATATGTAAACATATCGGTGGCAGATTTCAGGAAAAATGCGATTAATTCCTGAATTTTCGATTTTTTATTTTATTTTATTGTGATTTGACTATGTTTTTTTTTTTTTTTTTTTTTTTTGGTTAGTCTATTCCTACTGTCATTTTGCGGGCGACAAAACTCGAAATTACATGATACATTCAAATGATTTTGTTTCACCTCCCTTTCCATGTTTTGGCGACAAAATCCCGATTCATGATACGTTCAAATGATTTTATTTCCTCTTTCGATTGATTTCCCTTTCATTTCCTACCTTTGATAGACATGGAAATTGGAAAGTGGGCTTCATTTTTTTTCTTGAATAAGACACTCCTATAGCCAAACGGAAAACATACACCACATAGAACGAATATAACATGCGAGATCTCAAAACTGTAGGACTCCAACTCCTTTCGTATTTTCCCCTTCTCTCATTATCTTGAAATTATGGTAATTTCCATTTACCATAAGTGACTGCAATCAAGGAAAGTTCACCGACATTTTCTAATGAGTAAGTCATTATTAAATAGACATAATTCTTTGAAAAATTACCAACTTTAGGATCAATCCGACTTCTATCTTGAACTTTTTTTATAATAAAAAAAAAAATCACCATCTTTCACTCTAGTTTTAAAATTACTAAGTGCACTAGAAGTTTTAAAACTTGTTATGAAAGTGTAATTGAGTCCTAAGCTTTCAAAAAGTACAATTAAGTCATAAAATTTATTATAAAAGTGTGATCGAATTTTAAAATTTTCTAAATGTGCAATCAAATCTTAAAATTTGTCACGAAAGTGCAATTGGGTTTTAAAACTTTTGAAAATTGTTTTGACAAGTTTTAAGATTTGATTACATTTTTGAAAATTTAAGGACTTCATTGCATTTTTGTAATAAATTTTAGGAATTAATTGTACTTGTTGAAAGTTTTAGGATTAAATTGCACTTTCTTTATAAGTTTTAGGAATTTCAATACACTTATTCCTTTTTAAAATTATCAATATCGGTGAAGACACAAATTCTTATAATGAACCTCTTAGTAATCCTAATATTGAAAATCTTAAAGAAACGAGTGGCAACCTTTGGACACATGGATAGATTTGAGACTAAATTGAAAGTAAATTCATGATAGAATTGGGATTAGACTTTAAATAAAGGTTTTTTTTTTTTCAAAAAATTAACCCTAGTATGATATGAAATCCTAGCGCGATAAATGCGCAAACCATATATAGAGCTAGTGCAGGATTCCGACACTAAATGCTTGAATCCGAAAGCGAGCGAGACAGGCTTTTAATGACGGGATAAGGCATCTTCATCACCTGTTGAATTTTCGTATCAGCTATTCAGAGGCAAGAAATCAGTTCTGAATCTGAGTTAGAGAGCCAGACTTCAGTTTCTTTTCATTAAATTGAGATCCAAACTTACTTCAGATATCAGATATGTTTTCTATGAGATTGTGGGGATATATGTCCGGGCAATGAAACTTGGTTCATGCATCAGCTTTTGGAATTGGAAGCGGATCAAGAGATCGGAGTGAAAAAATGAAATGAGTAAAAAGTGAAGGTGCATACTCTTGGGGTGAGCATCACATCCGGTTCAATCCGAGAATTGGATTGAATTCGCCTAGACTAATTGGTCCATCGTCGGTTATTAGAAGAGCCGGTTTGATTCTCAATTTTGTGAACCTATAATCGGATCAGGACTGGTTTAGTTCCCAATTGTAAGGTCAGAACCGGTTTTAAAGCCTCTTTAACCGAAAAAACAAAAGGAAGAACACCATTGCACCCGTCAAAAATCAAACCATTGTCTCCATGAACAAACAACATAACAACTTGATTTTTTTAGTGAATTGGAGCAACTTTTATCTATCATTATAAGGATTTGGCCCAAAACCTAAAATTGCCTGGTTCCCTAATAGAACTACAAAATGGACCGAAACCAACGGTTTTAGATAGAGGTGAGCATATCGAACTAACCAAACTGGGAATTACTCGAACCAAACCAGCTCAAGGGCATTGGTCCGGTTCCTAATTCCATAAAAATGGAAAGTAATGATTTTCGATATGGTTCTCCATTTCAGGATGGAAGTGGACCGACTATTTTTCTTAAAAAATATTATTTTAATTTCTTAAAAATAGCAATAAATCCTAAAACACTAACAACTCTGGTATTTTTTTTTTTTTTTTGCTAAGTGATTGGTACCCGATCCCAAAAACTAGGAACGGGCCCTCTTGGTCCAGTTTTCGATTCTTAGGTAGAACCGGATCGAATGGAAATCGATCATCTCTAATTCCATAACGAACCTAATCAATTCCCGATTTTAAACTAGGAACAGACCTACTTTGAAATCGATGCTAGTAGTGTACGAGAAACTGTCGGAGCTCCAAATATAAGTCTATTATTACCTTCCCCACCCTACCTACTGCAAAGTGGGTGGATTGTAGGGCATACTTCATGCTTGTGTACCTAACAAATGATGGAGATCCGGTTGAAGTGATGGTCTCTCATTGAATTTCTAAACATGTCATGATTCACTTGCCTCGAGCATTCCGACCGTTGACAAGTACTTCAAGAGGACCAAACTAGGAATATTCATTTCCTTTTGTACTGTCTTAATGGACCTTACCATGGATTAATAATCAGCTTAAAATAGACCGAGCAATGATCGTTGTCGTTGGGTACATGACAGCATCTACATCTCTCTATCCTAAGCAATTATTTGTCAAGGGCGATCTCTCCAAAGCATACATACACTCCTCACCTCCTCGGCCAAGCGAAAATGTAGGAAATTTTGAAGGAAATGCTAGAACGAAAACAACGTGTAAACTATTCTAGTTAGGATCGCCTACATAGGCCAAAATTATAGGTATAATCAACTGGTACGATTCTCAAAATGTTTCTTGGATCTCCAAATAACCTGGCCTTTCTTGGGTTAGTGCCCCTAAATTATCAAATAACAAGAATGTTTGAATGATTAAGGGTATCCCAGAGGAAATCATAATTTAGACCATCCCAAAAGATGTCGTGCACATTCTTATTGACTGTATTGTCATCCCTAAAACTCGAAATTTCTTATTATAAAGAGAAACGCACTCAAAGACTATTATTGTCATCGGGAAAAAGGGAAATTTCAAATTCATATGGCTAATTTGAGATATTCAACTGACATCAACGCTTGTAAAATTTGGAAATGACTTGCATAATTCCTAGGCAACGCAACGCACATTGAAGCTAGTCGCCTTTCAAAGGGGGCGAAAAAGCTAGTACCTCTTGAGAAATCTTCAAGCTCAATCACAAACAAGGGTTAAAGCAAGGATGTCGTACATCCCTTGCATCGGGAGCAAGCCATTCTCTCTTAGATGAAATGATGGAGGAAAATCACTTGGTATTCATATGTTAAGCACGAATCTGGATTGGTTTTGATTTTTCATGTGCTTGCCACCGGCACATGATGCAACGGACACTTGATGATAGCTCGAATTAAAAACATGCAACCTGAGCATCGATCCAACACCAGTCGCTCCTCCTTTTCTCCTTTTTGTTCTCTTTCTTCCTCTCCTCACCGTAGTGCCACCCTCGCTCCCGGCCACGGCCCCGGCCCGCCCCCATGGGCAGCACTCCTTCTCCAGCCACTTCCCCCAACACACTCTTCGTTTGGGTTGCAATGGGCAAGGTTCACCACCATTACTTGAGATCATCATCCTTGCCCTCAGGACCTTACATATTAGGTCGCTAGATGTTTCTGAAATGTAATCGTTTTGTTTAATTCAATGTGCAATCATACCTCCTCCATGAAACCCTGCTATTTTCATGTATAGAGAAAAATCTAAACATGGATTTGAATTATAAGTGGAACAGAATTCCTCAAAATCGCATCTAATTATATTAGGGATTGGAATTCCAACTTCGTTTATTTCGTGGAAAATGTGACTTTTTTGGAAATTATTTATAGGAAATTATTTTATAAAATAATAACAATATTTTTTTGTGTCTAGCTGAGACCTAAAAATGAATTAGATAACATTTTCCATCGTTGATATGGAAAATCTAGTTTAATTTTTACAAATAGATGTACACCATTTGAGCACTTATAATTTACACATGAGCGGTCAAAAACTTAGGTACGGACACTAGAGTCCCGGGTCCGGTCTTAATGGACACCAACTCAACAATTGGGGATTGAGGCACAAGAACCTAGGTTGTGGGCTCAGCCTTGATGGATCCACTTGCGGGCACCAAGGTCTCGAGTCCAACCTTGATAGACTTGGGCACAACTTTTGTTGACCCATGCCTAGATTTTGGGGATTTGAGCTTTGGTACTAGGATCCCTTTTCTTAGAGCGAGATCACTCCGAATGAGAAATTCAAAAGATCTAAGTGGCATCAACCACAGTCGCACAAGTATTCCTTTTTAATTTTTTTACTATAGCGAATGACGTGGCGCTCCCTATCCTTTTGAGCTTCTATTTATAGATATATACGAAGGAAAAAGCCTTGCATTTCAGCCATATCTCTCACTATCCCTCTCCATCAGAACCTCACATCCCACTTCCACTTTCTCACTCCCCCGCTGTCACAGAACCCCAAAGATATGACGTCGTTTTCAGCTCCAACTCGCCCCGCCCCCTCCTCCTCCTCCTCTTCTCCGCCGTCGCCGCCGTCATCCTCTCCGCCGGCCCTTCCTCCGCCGCGACGGAGCTCGTGAAGCAGGTCTGCGGCGGCACCGGCGACCCCCGCTTCTGCTCCGCCGCCCTCTACTCCGACCCCCGCACCCCCACCGCAGACGCCTACTCCCTCGCCTACGTCGCCTTCGGCCTCGCCTACCTCAACGCCACCCACACCGGCGACCACATCTCCCGCATCCTCAGCAGCCCCTCCCTCGCCCACCGCAGCCCCGCCCTCGCCAGCGGCCTCCAGTCCTGCCGCCGCGGCTACGCCGCCGCCGTCGCGAAGCTGGCGTCCGCCTACAACGACCTCAACTCGGAGACCTTCGCCGACCTCGCCGGGTACGCCGGCAGCGCCGCCCGCGTGGCCGGGGACTGCGACGGGGCCTTCGGGGGCAGCCCGTACGCGCCGCTGGTGGCGGGGAGGAACCGGGACCTGAGGCGGCTCTGCGAGATCTGCGCCGCCGTGTCGAAGCTCTTCACGTGAGGGGGCTGGGCCTTGTGCGGCGGAATCCAATCCGGCCGTGTTTAGCGAACCGGTGGATCATCTCCGTCGCCGGGGATCGGCCGGTCCGACCGGTGTCTGTTGTCTGTAGCATCCGCCGATGGTTTTCCTGTCACGAGTTTTTGTTTTGTGTAAGAAAGTTCCCTCTCCCTCTCTCTCTCTCTCTGTGTGCACGTGAATTGGTGGGGCCCGGCGGGTGTCTTGGACGAGAAGAACGTGAAATTGTGTTCGTGTTCGTGTGTCTTTTTGTCACGGGAAATTCGCATCCGTTCTGCACGTACACGAGAAACGGTCCGATCGGGTTTAAGACGTTATGATTGACAAGGAGTCCGGTCCCCAGTCATCTCTTAACACACGATTACAAACATGAGATAAATAAATAAGCTCTCGTTTGATTTGCTCTTGTGATTCATCGCTATTGATCGTGAATAGAAAGACTAAATTTGGTAAAATTATCGAAAAAAAAAATCTTAAATCATGTCGATTCAGTTATATAAACATTTCAATTTATCGATTTAATGTTAAATTATTTGACAATTTAAAAATGTAATCTTTATAGCCAATTTTAGCTAAAAAGCAATGGTCGATAGGACTGTCGGTGTCGGTACTAATACGGACAATAATTGCATTTTTTTTCATTTTCTTTTTTTCAAAAATTAAAATGTGAAAAAAATGTGAAAAGAGAAAAATATTGTAAATATTGTTCAAATTAGTGTCGACCGTTGAACATTTGGTCCAAAAGATTATATTCACTGAATTGAAAATTTTAGGACTAAATAAACATCTGTATAATAAGTTAAGGACTTTTTAAGGTAATTATACCAACTAAACTCACCTACCTAACTAATTTTCAATATGTGATAACCCAATTAATGTTGAATGAGACAAGAACCAAATATGTCTTGTTTGAGAGCAATGCATAGGTCCTACCATATCATTTTGAGTCAAATCATTCTTCTTTTACATTTTCCTTATCACAATTATTGTCCAAAATAAATAACTAGAAGGGTGACAAGGGAATCGCCACTATATATTAAAATAAGGATGACAATCTTCATTGATCAAATTACGTAAAGAAATATTAAATGATTTGTCCTTGGGGTTTGAGTAAGATCTTCATAGACTTCTCCTTTAGCTGATAATGCAATTGACACGACTTTTAATCCCCAATAAGATTATCTAAACTCCGCTTAGAACTTCGGTATTTAATTATAGGACAATCTCGCCAAGCAGCAGGAGCTTTTTAGCTTCAAGTTGACGCTACCCCAGGTGAGCTGATAGTACTGCGTTCCTTATTTTTACGTAGTGGTGCACACACGACCAACCCTCTATATCCTCTAGATTGCTTAACATCCTCTTAGTTGTCGAGGTTCATAGGTCTCATTGGATGAAGAAATTTAAGGATATATTCAGGTCCAAAGCTTACTCTATCAAATTGGTCACATTATGTAATCATAGTCAAATTTAGGATAATTTTCTTCTAAAAGAACATGTCCCAAACAAACCCTTGACCTTGCCATAACTAATCATATCTATTGTATCATTTTCACATGCTTAACGAGTTATTGTAATGGCTTAAATATATGCCATAACCCAGTCCAAGCACAAGTAAAAGAGAGATCAAGTGAGCACAGTAGTATAAGAATTACATTCAATGTGAAATGAGAGAAGCCTAGAGTGGAACTTGCATAGGACAGCTCCCAACAGGCAGAAGGTCGAAACACAAGTTGAAAGCAATGCTTGGCCATCTTCTGCACCGCCAATCTCCTTGGGGTGATCCAATGCTAGTAAACACGGAAGTTCTTCATTGGAGACAACCCTGCTAAGCTGTCAAGTCATTGTCGGTGGAGTTGGACAAAAGTTGGGATGGCAATGGAGCAAGTTGGAGTTGCAGGAATTTAATGCAGGCTCCTCGTGACACAACCCCCTCCATTGGTCCCTCATTACCAGCCTTAGCTTCTTCATTTCGAAAACCGTAAACGCTCAGCTTTTTCCTAATTTTAGTAAGATATTCAAATTGATATTTTTAACTAGTGGTCCCGTAATACTTATTAAGAAAATTAATTGTTTAAATGAAGTGATGTGACGGATCTCTATTTGATGATGCTTAATTGAACACAGGAAATTAAATGACAAGTTGAACAACCTTAGCACATCATTCTTTGTAATTTTAACATTGTTGCACTTCAAGTTACGGTTTTCTTTTTGGACTTTTTCCTATGGATTTAGAAGGACACAAGGCTCGGTAGGTTGGAGCCTACCCGACTTTACATGGAAATTCTACTAAAATTTCTCAATGCGGGAAAGTTACCGAGACCTAAACATAATAGCGAAGGGCACTTTCAATCTCCCTCTCTCCCTCTCCAATACAGTTCTCCCATCGCTGCTGACCATATTTGGCTCCTCTTGCAGTTGGCACATGATCTACAAAAATGGGCCCTAGTTTCCAATGTAGAGAGAGAGAGAGAGAGAGATGGTTGTTGGGGAGTTATGGCGGATGCGGACAAGGGACGAGACCAAACCGTGGTGCCGTTGGTGGTAGCTATGGTTGCCCCGACAAGCGGCGGCTGGTCTACTTAGAGACAAAGTGAAATGGGTGGATGAGCTTGTATTCGGTAGAAAAATGCTTGTATTCGGTAGAAAAATGCCTGTAATTTACTCATGTAGTTCAAATCAGACACTATTTTCCAGACGTGAATCTTCAATGGAAAGCCAATATAAAGCCAAGTACGTTAGATAGGGTTGGACCTACCCAAGTTTTTACCATTGGATACTACATATCACAACTTTATCTACTTGGGAAGTTTTTAGCCACAAAAACACACACTTCCAACTCACTTAATTCTTCAATATGTTACAAAGAAACCTATAGTCTGCGATCAGAATTACACTCACTCGAGAATCAAAAAACTTGAATGACATTTTTACTCTCCAGGTTCTTCTAGGGAAAAGTAGGAGAGAATTTGATGATCCACGATTTTGGGCCTACCCCAGATGAGCCCTGTCAGTTAGATTCTGGACCAGAATGGCAGAAGTTCAAGAAAGCAAGCATTTCTGTGGCCACTGACCTGACCATTGGGCCATTCCATGGTTGGGCTTATTTACCTCGAGAATTTGAAGTCTTGAATATCATCTCAGGAGTCCAGCCTGCATACACACTCTTGTTCCGCATGTATGTCTCAACATCCTTTGTTGTACTGTGTGCATCAAAAGTTTGAAGAGTTTTATAGACCTCAAGAGCTGCAACAGAAAAGACTGACCCTCGCTAAGTTGAGGGATTTGAAGCCATTGACTGCGTTATCAAATTCGACACTAATATCCCAGAATGGCAGTTTAAAAACTCATGTTCGCATCCTCAAATATTCATTATCCCGATCTGATAGGTTTTGCTCAATGTGTATAAGTTAAAACACTGTTCAAGGTTTAGACTGAATGACCTCGATCATCCATTGAATTGAAGTGTGGCTGTGTAAGTAGGCTGTCTTAGACTACAATATAAGTGATTCTACTTTTCATATTTGGATGAAAGATTGTCTCATGGAGAGAAAAGGGGAGATTGGATATAGAGGGCCAACTGGATTACAGATAATAAACCATGATTTGGCCCCATTCTTGACATTGACAGCAAGAGAATCGCAAGTCAAAGGTTCATTGGCGGTGAGTGATGACAAAAAAAAACGTAATAATTCCAGAAATCTAAAGAAAATAGAACACTTCAAAGCTAGATTTCATATTTTCAGCACTAATACGCACGATCATTACTCCTCTGATTACGCTCCTTTGTTGTTCCTTGATGAAATACTAGCTGGGAGGAGGAGGAGGAGATATTATTGAAAAGAAGCCAACAAGGGTTTGTGTATACTTAATGGGAGACACAAGAAATCATATGGAGGAAATTCTGTGCACATCTTGCTCTCTGGACAACATAATGCGAGAGATGGGGTCCAATTTCGTCGGTGCAATTGACAATAACTTCATTCCGGAGATTACGAATGGGTACACACAAATCTTTTAGACACTTGTCAATCATTTCATGGCGTCAACAACTAGCTAAATCAACCCCTCTTCTTGATTAAGGATACTATCGTGGATAAGATTTGCAAATCATAATATAAGGTAGAGATATTAAATCAACAGATTCGCCGATTGTGAGGGGGATGCTTTAATGATTCAGCATCGGATACTTAGTGAGAATCCTCGTATATGATGAATAACCAAATTCCGATTGAAATGCTAAATCAATGCACCTTAGTATGAATGAATGAATGGTCCCATATCCTAAAATGTCCTTATATCAAAGATAAGTAGAGATAATTGTTTCATTGCTGATCAGAGACATCTTGATGTTTCATTTCCTAGGTCCCTGATTTTCCAAACCCTAATCAATGCTCGTAAGAAGGGGGTTTTGCAAAATGGGAAGACAACCAAAGGGCAAAAGACCATGCGTTGATTATGTCTTTTTCTAATGAGCTAATGATCAAAGAAAGACTACAAATTCGTCCACTTTAAGTGGGATTTGACTTGGTCAAGTAAAAAAAGCACCATCTTATGTAAGCAAATCAAACAAAATTTCCCCTGGTAGACTAGCAAATGGCAAGCCAATGCAAAGATACAGATCAGCCTTTCACCTTTTGCTTCTTTTCATGTGCAAGCAAGGATCTGTAAAATCTCTCACATGTGTCAGTCAAAAGGAGAAGAGCAGGATTCCCCAAATTCCACATACTGTTGAACAGTGCCCTTTAGACTTTAGCTCCATTGGTCCTACTCTATTTTCTAGGCAGCTTTTTCTCAATTACTTGTCCTGTTCTAATCATTTGGTGAGACCATTCTAATATTTATAAGCAATAAGCTTTTTGTGATAGATTTTGCTAACAGAATCTTCCAGTAAAAGAAGAAGTTCAATTTAATCTAGCAAAAGGATCCTGCATGATTCAGCAGATTTGAAATTCATATGATGCCTTAATTTGAATGATCTCCCCCAGATTTAATGTAGAAGGGATAGCTGATGGCTCAACTACTCAAAACTAATGATTAGTGTTGTTTAATCAGGTTGATTAGAAGGAAATCCTATTTTAACTGAAAAAGAAAAGGTTAATAGTTTGATGGGATCTCCATCATCATTTTTATTTGTCTATGAGTGAATGACTCTACCTCTCCAAGAATAATTAAGTACATCTTTGGCATCTTAATAGATAGATACGAGCTAGTTTGTTGCATCAAACACAATCTTAACTTAGTCATGTGAAGTCAGATCAGTTATCAAGACTTGGCTCAACTCTCATCAGTATACATCAAGTTCAAATCAATCCCATTCTGACTACAAAATGTTGACATAATAGACCATGCAACTGCCATCGGCATGTTTGATGTGAAGTTTATTGGGATGAAACATGCATGCCAATATGACGCAACGCAATTTGCAAGTTCGCTCATCAGAATTTTTTTATCCATATAATACCATGTGGTACTGAGACAAACCATTTGAGGTTCATATTCATCAGGCCGATTCCCATCTCTATCTTTCACACTCACCATCAAGGACAGAATACATGTTTGTGTAGGCCTTTTTCAGAGTTTCACTCTGCGCCCCGGCCCCCCCTCCCCCGGCGCGTAGGTAAAGATCAGCTGAAGCATTTTGGTGAGTCTGCTGATGTATATATACAGAACAAATTGATCAGCATCTTTCTAATAGACTAAAACATTATATTTTATGTAGCATGGTCGGTTCGCATATGACATGTGCTGGTAATAAAACGAGTCTATATGATGTACTTCTATTGCTTCGATTGCCAGGGGCCAATGCCGCTTCTCTGTTATGCATAATGCAACGGCCCGAAGGAAAGTGAATTTGGCGCAAAGCCACTTGTTGCTTTATGTGCAGCATCATTCTAAAAGGTTAAAAGCCATAAAAGAACCAGAATGTCCGTTCTTCCTGTTCATCAGACCAGACTTGAATTTCAAATGCAACGGTCTTTGTCTCCATTGTTTTTTTTCCCTTTAGCTTTTTCCCCTTTCCGTCTCATATTTTCCCATTTTTATGATTGAATTTAATCAACTCAAAAGCACCTGCGTGGATTATTAGGATGGTTACGATGGTAACAAAGTTATAATAGTTTAAATACTTGGTTCTTCTTTGGTTAATCACAGAATTCAGTTCAATCTAAACAACAAACCTTTAAGACTAAATTAATCCACTGTTGCAAAATGTCTCCTGCTAACCACATCTATACACAACCAAACTCGGGTTTCATATTATACAGGTTATTGTTTTCCCTTTTATTCACGAGACTTCTTTTACAGGACATAGGAAAACTTTTGGTTTGGTTACTGTCCTTGTTTGTTGTTCGAGAAAATAAAAACTTGATGGAAAAATTTTAAACGAATATCGGAAAGATAAGCAGACATTGAGAAGCAAAGTTGGGATCATTAAGGATGGTGGGTATGCTAAGTTTAATGTGCAATGAATATCGAGCAAAAATCCCCACTTAACAACTATCAACGCACATACATATCAGCTGTTATTGGGGAAGCAACGTTGTCAATTCAAGGATATAAGGCAACGTCCCACTTGGTTCTTTTAAAGCACAGAAAAAGACTGGTAAAGTGTGCACAGACCTCACATTTCATGCACCACACCAACCCTCCTCAAGTCTCATTCTCTCTCTGAACGTATGATGATGTCATTTGGGACCCTTCTTTTTTTCCGGGTCCCCTTTGTCCTGCAACAATGTATTGACTGCATTTACCCAGTAATGCTGATTTCTATATACAAATTTCAATAAATGTCAAGGTCTTCAAATTCAAAACTTCACACATCATTCTCTCTTTCTTCTTTTTTTTTTCTTTAATAAAATCATCATAAGATATGGAATATCCTCTACCCCATCCCAAACGCAAATTCTATGTAGATATAACAAAATACAAATGAATTGCATGTACCATCGTGTGCGCGTGTTTTTAATTGCCTCAAAGTTGCATCTCTAATGTCCAATAGTATTAGCATGGCTATAAGCGCGCTAAGCAACATCATCAGAAGAGGGTGACGTATACAAGAAGATGAAGTCTATACCTATGGTGAATGACAATTATTTCTTTGACTTATATGCTGCCTATATGTAAAATCTAATGCTCAGCAGTATGATATCCCCCTTTTCTCCTTGACTTCATGTTCCAGCCCCAACAAGTATCTGTCATCAACTCATTCAATCTGTTTTCACTCTAATCTTTCTAATTTGCAGCTGCAAATACTTAAAAGGAGAGCATGAATTTTTACTGAGGCATTGAAGTGAAATGAAACTCATTGTTCAAGGGGATTAGTAAAGGGTAAATTGCAGACAAAAAAAAAAAAAAAAAAGAGTAACTTGGAGAAATGACACCGGGAAGGAACTTGAATGCTTCTAGGGAATTGTTTTACTGAAGATGCAAGGAAATGGATTACAACACTCCATTACAAACAGGAAAGTGACAGCATGAGAAATAGGATCGAAATAGGGGCCGGATTTGGTTTTTTTCCACAGTAAAACAAGAAAGCAAGTTCGTTTTGAAAGAAAAAAGGAAAAGGAAAAAGAAGTGTTTAGTTTATTCCTTTTCCATAAATAAAGTAACAATGATGTGCAATATAATAATGAGGGAGGAAGGGCGTGGAGAAGGAAGACAATAATAGAATAAAGCAACAGAAGCTGACCATTTTTTGCAGGCATTTGGCAGAGATTTGTCTTCTCCCCCTGCCAATTTTTCTCACTTCCATACCAGCACGAACACAAGCCCAAGTCCCACATTTTTTTTTTCATACCTCATCGTCACAATCATCATCATCATCTTCTTCTTCTTCTTCTCCTCTGCTTTTGTTTCTGAAACAACATTTCCTGCAACTTGCGTAGTAATTTGAAGCAGAGGAAGATAGGAGAGAGAGGAAGAGTCTAAATTTGAGGAAATAGGAAATGGGGGTTGGAGAAGGAGCAACCTCAATGCTGAGGAAAGCTGCGAGGAAGATGGTGGTTGCAGCTTGTGCCTCCTTCTCACGTAAACAAGATCTTGTTGATCCTCCTGTTTTTGGCAACAATGTATGTCTCTGTTCCTGTCTCTCTCTCTCTCTGCGTAGTCTGTATCTGTATCGATGGTTTCTATTTCTTCTCCCTTCTGTCGTCAACAAAAAGATCATTTTTTTCTTTGGCACATCTACTTAAATTGCAAATTAGTGCATGCTTATGCAAATTCTGTTTTCAGCAGAGGCCAGAGAGTTCCATCCACAACAATTCTTAGGAAGAGGAATTCTCTTTGTTTGAAATTCTCTAGCTGCTTGGTTCTCAAAGCTCGTGTTAGATTTCACCAAATAAGACCCATGCGTTTCTTGAAAAGTATACCTCCCCACTTTTGCTGCATTTTGCTCTCTCTCTTTTCCCCCCCTCCCCCCGAGCGGTGTCTCTGTGATTTTTCCGGGTCTTCATTTTTCCTTGTAATTCTTCAACCCATTTATGCAAAACTTGTCCCTCTCTTTGGTTTTCTGTCACTTGTGACTGCACTTGATTTTGATAGCTGTTTTCGTTGATGTTGAATAACGGAACAGATCTCGAATTCATCAGTGATGTCTCTCAGAAAACGAGAGAATTTCTCAGAAAGCGTGGAGGAAACAGAATCTGCCAACAATGTCACTTCCAAGGTAACAGCTACTTACACATTGCCCTCATTCCAAGTATCAAAGGTTCATTCTTGATTTCCTCCCATAATTTCTTGAAGTTTAGGGAAAAGAAAAACGAAAACGAAAGCATGCTTTAGAGAGAAAAAAAAAAAAGCTTTTGAATTTTAGTTAGTGTTGAGTATGTGAAGCTTCTGGCTCGTTCTGTATAGTCTATCTATTGCTACAAAAGTAATTTAAAAAAAAAAAAAAGTGGCGTGCGTCTATAGTCCCCCGTGGTCACTGTGCCATCATAATCTTTCTTCCTAGGATTAGAGCGCGTCGGATCTCTCGACCATTCAACAAATTCGCCTTCAAAAGCGATCACGCGCTAAATTTTCGCTTTTGGAATCCAATGGCTCTTTGATTTTGACCACTTCCTCACATTTTTCATATTTTCTGCTTTTTCTTTATCGTTTCCCTTTCAAATTGGTACAGTTTCTAACATTTTTATTTCAATTCCTAGAGCTCGCACAAATAAAAAAAAAAAAAAAAAAAGCTAAATATGAATTCTCCTTGCAAGCTTTACTGTCTTTTATTATTACTATTTTTTAACCAAATTCTTACATCTTCTGTTTTGATTTGAAGGCGAGTGCCTGCATGCTAAACTCCTCACTCTTGTAAATATCCCTGAACTTTTATGATCTTGAACTATGTTCTGTTAATCAGTCTTATCAAGAAAAGCATTGCAACCTTACAATTTGGAGAGGGCTTGATTTGATAGACAAAACCATTGCCTCCTAAAGCAAACCAAAAAAATAAATAAAATAAAGTGCAGGGGAGCGCTGAGTGTAATCCGGTAGAAGCTAAAAATGTGATCTTTATACTTACATATTTCACCTAGATCTTAGAAAAATCATAGGAAAAAAAAAGCTGCCTAGGGCTCTTCCCTCTCACCAACCAGTTAGAGAGTTGGTCAGTTTCAGCTAAAAGAGAGGCCGAAATCAAAAATCATGCACTGACCCAGGGCCCACTGGCAACGTCCCACCCACGAATCACCAGTAAATTTTCATCAGATTTTGAACGCTGATTCGATTTTTGAATGCTGTCCCTCACTTTTTTCGCAACCACTCTCGCCCACATTTGACATGTCATGTGATAATTCTAGAAATGACAAAACTCTGCCATGTTTCGGGTGGGTCATGCTGTCGAGTGTGTTCTTGAACGAGATCGATGTGCACCCAAAAAAAAAAGCCTTGAAACATGCCTTTCTTTTACCAAATGGTGTGAAACTTGGTGGGGTTGGCATTGCACTAGAACACCCACGATTCAATGCCCCCCACAAACCAAGAACATAATCGATTGATTTGGACCCCATTAGCATGATCACATTGCCCAGAGCAATTATATGGTGATTTGCTTTGTTTCTGGGGAGAGAACACAGTCATCATGTGTAGCGATATTTTTCAGTGACAAAGTACTTTGATTTATTGAAACGTCAGAATCTCAAGATGAGCAATGTCTTTAAGTTTCAGGAAAGCAGATGCATTGCTTCCTGAGTCCTACAGATAATCCTAGCTTGCTTTGCAGCATCTGAACAGAATATTTCTTGCTTCACCTGCTACACTCCAAATGAGATGCAGCAGCAGATCTGTATCAAATTTACCACTGAGGTAGTTAAGTTAAAGAGAAGGAATTGAACCAATATTCAGAAGTAGAAACTTGAACGTTTGCCGCGAATTAGATGAAGATAATCATTTTCCTGTAGGGGTAAATTTAACCTCATAAGTTGAGTGACAACTCTGCATCCAAGAGATGATGGAAGTTCTGCATGATTTGTGATTTCAGTTCTTTTCAACTTTCTGTTCATATGAAGCAACCAATTTATCACCTCTTAGAATGTGCATAAGAAGCTGACACTCAGTTTCATCCTTCTCATGTGGCAGAACGTGTGTGCAATATGCCTGGACCCTCTGAGTTACAGCACAAGCAGCAGCCCGGGGCAGGCCATATTCACCGCCCAGTGCTCTCACGCGTTCCACTTCACCTGCATCTCCTCGAATGTCCGGCACGGGAGCGTCACTTGCCCCATCTGCCGTGCCCACTGGACTCAGCTTCCCCGCAATCTCAACTCACCTTTTTCCCTTTCCTGCAACCAAACGGATCCCATCCTCCGAATCCTAGATGACTCCATCGCCACCTTCCGTGTCCACCGGCGCTCTTTCCTGCGCTCTGCTCGCTATGATGACGATGACCCGGTAGAGCCTGACCATACATCCAGTTATCCCCACGTAGAGTTCTCTCTCATGCTGGTCCCACCCTCACACCCCAGCTACCGTCCCTGCACACACCCGTTCCAACAAGCTGGTGAACAAAGATCACACCATCCTCGTGGAATCACGTCCTCGCATCACCTGAGCGGCTCATCTTTGTTCCTGCATCAATTGCCGATACCGAAACATTTCACGTCTCCAGATCAGACACCTTACATGTGCACCTCGCATACTCGACGAGCATACCTCTCTGTGAAGCTCATGCACCAACCAGCAATGGATTTGGTCCTTGTGGCAAGTCCCAACGGCCCGCACCTTAGGCTCCTTAAGCAGTCGATGGCACTGGTGGTGTTCTCTCTCAGACCGATCGACCGCTTAGCCATTGTCACCTATTCATCTGCAGCTGCCAGAGTTTTCCCACTGAGGCGAATGACTTCTTACGGAAAGCGAACGGCATTACAAGTCATCGATCGCCTTTTCTACATGGGACAGGCTGATCCAATTGAAGGGCTCAAGAAAGGAATGAAGATACTCGAAGATCGAGTCCACAAGAACCCACAATCATCCATATTGCATCTGTCCGACTGTCCGATGAGGTCCTACCACTCCGTTAATGTGGAAATGTCAATACCCATACACCGGTTTCACGTGGGGCTTGGGTTTGGCTCGTCGAATGGGTTCGCCATGCATGAATTCGAGGAGTTCTTGGGAAGGTTGCTGGGGGGTGTTATCAGAGAGCTTCAACTGAGGATTGGAGAGGATGGCAGGATCATAAGGCTCGGAGAGCTGAGAAGCGGTGAAGAGAAAAGGATCTTGTTGGAGTTGTGTGAGGAAGAACATGTGTATGTGGAATATAGCTATGCCGAGGGCGGGGCTGACGAGTGCATTAGGACGGGAGAGACTCTGGTGAGTCTTGAGGACAAGGGAGAGAGAAGAGACAGTACAGATAGTGCAGTGAGAGATATGAGCATTGGTGGGAGGAATAGTAGTGTGGAGAGTTGGGACTACCATGACCCTTTCATGGCTAGAAGATGGGCCAAACATTTGCACGGTTATAGGATGTGAATTAACTATCATTGGTAATATTGTTTTGAGTATAAAGAACAACAATTCGACCTGATATTGATCGATTTCCAGTTAGTATGCTAACAATATGAATTTGTGACATAGGTAGGATACTTTCATATAGCAATCTCAGGCGCCAAGCCTCAGATAATTTAACAGAAATGATCATTGGTGGGACTGCAAAATCTTGAACATTCGGTCATGCAACATGTATGAAGAAATTTTTGCCAATTACCAAGAACTCAAGAAGCCCTTTGAGAAAGAAAAAGTTGCATAGAATCCCTTAAAGAAGCAATTCTTTGTCAAGTTTCTAATCATCTTTCCATGTAACGGCCAAACAATAATACAGTTTGTGTTAGCAGACTGAATAACAAAAGATGTTCCTGGAAGATGTGGCAGGTTCCAAGCCCTAAACGATAACCATTTCGTAGTTAAAAAGAGCCATCTCAAGATATATGAACAGCTTATGCATCCATGTAAAAGAAATGGAATCCAGGATCAACAACAGGGATTTGCAAATGTAAGTGCTATTAATCATGGTGGTAATCATACACAGAGAAGTCACTATACAACAGAGAGCTGTCTTTGGAGTAATGAAGCAAGAAATAGCAATTATCACAAAAATAGCAAGGGTTCTCCTTGGCCCATTTATCATCCAGAGTTACCTTTGTAGCTCTGTAGATCTTGCACACGCAGCATTTTTGTGCACGTGTTTTCTGCTGGAATGTGACAATCGGATAAGCCGCTCGGCTAAGTACATCCTCTGGATGAATCAACCTCATATCTCTAATCACAATTGTGTGCTTGCAATCTCCCTGTACCATGTAATTTTCCAGAGAAGCATCAGCATCCGTTGGTCAGGTACCAGACGAACAATGAGTTTGTTCACAGAAGAAAGATGTCAGGGCATCGTCAATAAAATTTTATGGTTGCCGAAGATGAATATGAGGAAAACAATCGCCACACCTGATGACAATAAAGATATGCGGCACCTAGCTGAAATTTCAAATCGCAAAACCGCGTCTTTTGCATCTCCACGGCTTTGAATTGAGGCAGGTGGGAGATTGCCGAGTCACCTACAACATCCTTCTGCTTCTGCCCCAACTCACCAGCTTGGATGCACTCCCATTTTTTGAGAGCTTCATCCTTTGAATTCCTAAGCCACTCAAGGATGGGTTCACTGTAATCTATAGCAGTGGGGTCCCTCAAATCATTGCAAAAGAAATCCTGCATAACACAGAATCTTCACAACGTGGCCATATCGCATTATGACAAATTGAGAGGCGAGAGAGCTTATTACCTCTATGAGGAAATATCCTGAAGAATCGTGCTTTCCAGCTTTCTGCATTATATGGTCCGTCAAGCAATATATTTTGTCCCTTAATTCTGTCAATAATTGTCTTCCAAGAACCAAGAACTCTTGTGTCTACAGAAAATTTCAGAATAAATTCAGAAGACAGACAAGAGATGAAAAATTAGTTGGGGTACAATCTCTTTTTTCAGCTGAAGCCCAGTCAAATGTCATTCACAGCACATACCCTCTTAAAATCTTATTTCAAAGATGGATTGCATGAAAGCATCTACCTATTCAAAAAAAAAAAAATTCAGACGTGAATAAGATGAAAGTAAACATCAACCGAGAACTTACCAAAGAGGGTCCTCTAAAAAATCGCTAACAAGCTAAACTATCAAAAGCAACCCAGGCTGAAGACCCTCAACAGACAGGTGACCATTCTCTACCATAGTTTCTTGTTACTTATTTTGCACTGGATTAACTACACCAAGTACTAACTTTATTTCTGCACGTTGGATAATCAAAAGCCAAATAAAAGAACCAAACCAATTCCACAACACCAAACAGAATGTCAGGGAACATGGTCCCTTCCACCACAACAAAATAAATAAACAGACATAATACCTTGATCCATCTCTTCACATTATGGTAAACCTCCACACAAAGAATAATTTCTGGATACATCACAGGCATGTTTTCCTGAAGGTCTGATGATTTCACCTGCACACATCAGAAGAGAAATGAACCTAAGAATTATGGTTATTATTAGTGTCGAGCTTTGAATAGCCATAAAAATCATGTTCTGAGATTCATTTAAGTTCATGCATCATTCTGAAATAGCAACCATAAGCATATTATTATAATTTATCCAAAGGAAAAATTCTAGGCAAATTCACAGTTCACATTTTTTAGATTTATAAGGATATTTAGAATGGTGAAGCAGCTCAGTTATGGACAGTTAGCTCCAAAAGATACTAAGGGAAGGAGATAACTAGAACATGAGGAAAGCGAGTGTAGTCAGTACCACAATTGAAGGTGAGGTAACAAGTGGTGCATAAGTATAAGATAGACGAATAGAAGCCCAAGATACGTGTAGCCAAATGAACTAAAAAAGGAAACGGAATGGTCAAGTTGTGAGCAAACCTTCACGGCAGAGTTTGTCAAGCTCAAGGTTTTCAACCTCTCAACTCTCTCCATAGGTGGAACTGCACCTTCATCAATCTTACAGACGGCACTGGACAGATAAGGTTCTATAGTAAGTACAAATCATCATATACTTATAACCTGAAGAATTTTCCAGGTTAAGTCACAAACTTGAATGAATGCAGCCTTGCTGCTTCCTTGTCTTCATCCTGCTTTACTTTGATCTTCACAATTTCATCCACTTTTCTCATGTAACAATGCTGAAAAACAACAATGACCAATTCTAAGAATCTTATGGCACTGACAAGAATAGAAGAAGAAATATCCAGAAGGACAGCATAGTTCAAAATAGAAAAAACACCTGAGAACAAGCAGATGCTTCAATAGCTTTTATTCAAACAACTGATATCAATCATATTCAAGCAAATGGTGCCTAACACATGAAAAATTTCGCAATTAAGCCTCAAGCACGAAAACCATCTCGCAATATAACCCCAGATGCCAAATCTAGGAGATATAAATGCGAAAAGAGATTATGTGAGAGCGCTTACAATTTCCAAACATCTTTGAGCCAAACCCACTAGATAGTATTAACAAGAAAATGGTAACTGCATTCTTTTCCTCATTAATTTAACAATGATAAGCTAGTTTGAACCAATAAAAACCAATTCTTGTGTGAAAGAGTTTCAAAAACAAAGTGCCAGTAACTAATAGACAGAGCAGAAGGTAAGGAAACACACAAGGACCCTCACACAAAGTTACTGGAATTTCAGCAAGTTAACAGCCAAATGACATACTTCGAGAGCTTGACTGTTTTCCTCATTTCTTGTTCTTTTCTTGGAGTTCTTTGTGCTTGAAGTTCTAGCTGTTTTTTTAGAACGAAAGCCATTAATGCACTGTAATGCATTTGAGGCTTCTCCTTGGCTGGCTGAGTTCTCTGAATTTGGATGCTCTTGGCTTGTTGCTCCTCGGTCATCTTCATGCCTGAGTGTAATAAACCGAAAGTTAAAACAGTTCCAGATAGGCACTTCACAAAAGAATTTAGTGCCAAACAAAAGGCAATCCAATGAAAAAGAGTACCATCTTCATGGATAACATACAGCAAAGTATTGTTCCTAGAGTCTAGGTCGAAAGATGGACGCATTAACCAGGTTGATATTGACACAAGCCCTCAGAAAAGGCACGGAAGCAAATGCAGGTCCCTAATAGTATGTGCTACAGGACTAGCAGGGTGGCTTTCACCCCGGTCACAAGTGCAAGCATTGACTTTGAATATGATGGAATAATTGTCTCCAAGCACCAACATCTCCATATAGGAACTAACACAACTAATACAATTAAAATCTTCAACATCCTATCACTCTATCATTGTTAAATCAAAAGGCATGTGGAGGTATAAGTGGGTGTTTTTATTCGCCTGATCCAGATAAAACAACGACATTGGCAAAAACACACCAAAAAAGAAAAATAATAATTACCGTGACTATATAAACTTGTGATGCATAATATTACTAATAAGCACAGCTAAAAAATTTCTCGCAGCAGCTCACTTAAAATGCACATATGCGGACCCAACAGATATAATTTACCTAGCATTGGGTTGGCCTTCTGGCTGCTGTTCAGAACAATCGAGAAGCTCCTGATCCTGCAAACAACAACCCCGTATGAGCAAGTAATGAATACAAACAATAGACTCGACAGACCTAAAAAAAGAAACCAAAAACTGAAAATGGAGCAGCATACTTGAAACGCCTCCTTCATAGCCATGTCTACCAATTCCTCCTCACTGAACACTTTGAGCTCGTCCACACTGCACACACAATCACCAACCCGTGGAACCACTCCCTCAATGAGAACAAGCCTCTCGACCAAAAAGAACAAAACTTTCGCAAAAACCCTCCATAAAAAGCCTTCCCCAGATGCACAAATCCACCATAGACTTAATTCACTTACGATAAATCCTCATCGCACTCCTGCCGCGAGCCGCAAGAGACCTCCTTCTGCAGCTTCTGCAAAGAACCCAGAATTCGCCGTCACAAACGCGGACTCGGGAAGACAAACAAGCAACTGGGTAGTCACCCAAAAAGGCCATCGACCGCTTCGATGGATAGAGAGAGAGCGAAGGGGGTCGTGGAAGGTTTTACGGGACCTGGAGCTCGCGAAGGAGGGAAGCTTCGAACTCGGGGACGCGGGTGAGGGGGCCGATGAAATTGGGGACGAAGAGGGGCCCGCCTCGCGGTATGGAGACGCTGCTGTACTCCTCTTGAGCAGCGCCGGCGGCCACAATCGATCCTCCTCCTCCTTCCTTCTTCCGCCATCATCTCTGCAACACCCAACCTCGCACGCACGCACGCACGCACTCGTCCCCCCGCTCTTTTTAGCTTTCCGCGAATTTGCCTTTTTGGGAGAAGTTGCAAAAAGCCCTCAACTTTGGAAAAATTACAGATTACCCCCTCTTAAATTTTAATTTTTCCGTCTGTATAGCTATCGACCGTTGCCCGCAAATGGACTTAAACTCATTTTTTGTACCATGGCCCTGCCACACGATTGATGAAATTAAGAAGCAAATTTTAATGAAGGATATTTCAATCAAGAAACGTGAAATAGTCTATTTTCAGGTAACTTGACGATTATGTGTAAGGAAAAAAACTAGTGTTATGACATAATTTAAAGCTCGATAGAGTGATGTATAATGTCTTAAAGCTTGTGAGATGTAACAAAATGATATCAAAAATGTCAAAGTTGAAGAGATGAATTATTAACTGTTTGGAAGTTTGGAGGCTATTGGGCAATGACACTGAATTTTAAAGATGGGAGACCAATTTTCTTTCTTTTTATTTGAATCATTTTGCCACCAAAAGTGTGTTGACCTGCGCAACTCATGCTATGTTGGGAAAATGGTATTAAAAAAAAAAAAATAATAAGGAGAGTGGAAATTTGAGGGTACAAATGAGGAAAAATTCTAAAAAAATTCTTAGCAAGAAATGAGAGGGGAGTGAAACAAAGCATTAGTAGGCGGGCTTGGTGTTGGATCAAAGGTTAGGACATACGAAATTTATAAAGCCCAATTGCATGTTTGGGTCGAACCAGGTTCAAGATCAAACCGTCAGAGAGAGATAAAGCCCAACAACTACATCGGACACATTCAATCAATGTTGAAGTTACTTCAAGGATGATTCTTGCCTATGCCCGCACGCTTCCTCCTCCATATCCATTGGCACAAGTCTGAATGAAAAAATATGACAGTCAACTCAAGATAACCATAGACTAAAGAGGGAGTTAGATGTCTCCATGATCGAAAGTCCCGTGTCAAGAACGCATCGCGAGGATGACTTGTGTGATTTTACTCATAACCCAACTCCCCAATTCCTACCGCTCGACTTTTGAACCCATACCCGTCTGAAGTATCAAAATACAATAACTTAATATAATTTCTCATGTCGCGTTCATCGCTTGATAAAGTAGTAAATTAGTATTTATGAACATGTATTGTCCTACAACCATTGAGATAGACAAGTCACATCAGTCCATGTATTCGATTTACTTTTGAATATTTATGTTTTGAATCATGCCGTGTATGATCACTTCATGTTGAATGTGGTTTAACCTTGAAAAAGGAATAAAGGGATTGGTGCAATTGAAGGGGATTCGGCATTAGGGGAAAGTCCAAAGCCATCCCTATCAAAGTCGCCGGAATAATTTCGATCTGGGGACGGAATATTACGCAGAAGATTCCCTTGGGAGAAGGCCGGTCAGCACGTCATCAAGCTCAAACCTCTCAATTTAAGAATTGCTTAGAGAAATACGGTTTGACGGGCAGCAAATGTCTGCCCGCGGGCAGTTCTCTATATCATCTCCAAGTGTTATTTTTGCCTTTTCTTATTGTCCTAGTCTCGATTGCCATAACCCTTTTCGGCCTTGTTTATTAGGGACAAGAAAAGTCCGTGCCGTCCTTACGGTTCGGATTCGTAGTCTTAATTATTTTTTTTGGTTTCATTTGTTAATTTCTTTTTGTGGTGAAGTTTAAGTTCTCTCTCAAATTGGGAAGGTTCTATGATCAGTAAAATATATTCAAAATGCGGAAATTTAAAAATGGTATAATTAAGCTTCACAGCCCATAATGAATGGTGGTGCAATTTTAATCCTCGGTTGGCTTTTGCTTGTTTTGTGCGAGAGAGAAAAATCCATCATTTTTCAAATATCATGTCTTTCCCTAAATGACCACGAAACCTACCTCACCTCAATTATCTGATTTGTCTTTTCTAATATTTTCTATTTTCCTTTGATCAGTTATCTTCAATTTATCTTAGCCAATTGACGTTGCCATTGGTGAGTAGCCTGTCCTCCTCGGTTTCGACCATCGGCGACGCAACCCCTTTGTCCACTCTAAACTAAGCGCAACACCATATTGGCAATCATTCCTTAGCTTATTCTCTTTCTTGCATGCGCGTGCATAGTTAAGAGGGGCTACGTCAATGATGACCAAGGTTGTTTCTTGGCTCCTAATCATCAACTTATCTACAATAAGTCAAATCTGGCTCCATCAACCGCGACCTAAGTGAATTAAATGAGTGGAATCTAATGAAAAAAACCCTTAACTTATTCAATAGGCATTAAATACTAAGAAATATAGAATGATTAAAAATGCAAAACCATAGCCTGCCTTTGGCCACCATCTTAGTGTCCATGGTTGCGAAACGCCAAAACTCAAGTAGCCATGACCATAAATGGGAAGAAGAAGAGAGTGACCATACTTGTGAGCCCAAAGATTTGGTGGCCGTTGTGGTGAATGAGAAGAGAGAGGCATAGAAGTCACAGGACTCGAGTGGTCATGGCCGTGATCTCAAAGCTCCGGCAAATCATGATTAGAAATGCAAGAGAAAGGATGGAGACATTAACAATTTCTAATAGCATTAAATACCACATCAGCAAAAATTCTAATCCGAATAACTCAAAACGGCATCTCCAAAGAGTAGATGATGCTTTTTAAAAAAAAAAAAAGTAGATGGACTATTTAAATTTTTCTAGCTTGGGAATCTTTTCGGCAAATTTATGCTCTCGACCGGTGGCATTTCAAATAAAAAATAATATAACCACTTAAAAGACCATTGAGGGGAACACAAGTGTTTGAGTGTAAGGCAAATTAACGTTGAACACTATTACAACGGTCATTTAGCATCAATCCAACCAAGTGAAAGCCACTTCCCATGCATGTAATCATGCCCATGCCTACATAGGAGTGATTACATATACATACATACATATACACACACACACACACACATATATATATATTGAAATATACAAATATATTGAGAATTTGAAATATACAAATATAAGAAGCACGCGCAATTCTTTTTTCTCTTCAAAATTAAGAATTTCTCTTCCCATCTTTGACTCAAAATAAACAAACTTTGACATAATTATACCATGTCATGATATGAATTTTATGTTTTGCCATGCCCGAAAAGGAGTGATTTTTAATTTTTTTTAATTTAAATTTCAATCATATTAAATATTATTAATGAGGAAAACTGTTTAAAAATATATAAATATAAGAAGCACGCGTGATCCATTTTTATTGAATATATCAAAATTAAGAATATCTACTCTTATTTGTGACATAAAAAAACAAAATCCCAGGATAATTATACCACGTTAAAAACATAAATTCTATGTTCCCCCAAAAAAAAAAAAAATACATATGAACCGATATGGACCGGGAAAAAATATATAGAGACAAATTTTCTTTTTGTTTTGATTATCAAGAATGAATACAAGGTAAAGCAAAATATCTTGCCAACTAGATTCGGACCGTATCCTCGAGAAAACTGTAATGATATTTTGCTGCAGTCAAGACCAACAAATTTCTGGCAACATTGACAGCAACAAAAGGACCACTGGCTTCTCTCTCTCTCTCTCTCCTCTTCCTTTTCCTGTTTTTCTTTTCGTCGGAAGAAATGGTCAAATTCCCTCATTTGTTATTCCTACTCGCTGCAGCTGCAGGCGATCTGCGGAAACGCTTCGCAGCAGCAGCAGCAGAACAGATATAAAAAAACAAAGGGCAAATTTTTAGCCCAAAAAGAAAAAAAAGATTAGAAAAAGGGGCAAATAAAATTAAAGAAGAAGTGGAAAACGAAATTGAGGGGGGGCAGTGGAATCTGATCAGAGACCCAAATAGAAATAGAGAGACACCCTCTTTTCCTTTACATTTTCCTCCTCCTCCCTTTCTGTGCCCGAAACAGAGCAAAGCTCCCATCTTTCCTCCTTGCCAATTCGCTTTCGCCTTCTGGGTCGTCCTCCTTGGCCTTGTTCATGTACTTTTTCTTGCTCTGCTATTGGATGTACGCCCCGGTTTTCCAGGACTCTGCAGATCTGCTTCTGGGTATGCTTCCTTTCGCCTCAATCTCTCTTTTCCTGCGCATTTCTGTCTCGCTTCGTGCCTGGTGTCGTCAATTGGAGATTCTCGTTTCTTGCTTCCGGCTGGGAACTGAATAAAAATCGAAGCTTTACCATCCCTAACGTTTCAGCTCACGCTCCTTGTTACCGGGTAGAGAAGCAGCACGTCTTCGCATAGGAATTAACGGCTCGATGCATGGTCGATCGTCATTTGAATTTGGTCTTTTTCTGATTGAGGGTTCCGTGTCAATTAGCTCTCTTGTGGGAGGTTTTGTTTTGTTTGTGTTATCTTCTGGGTCCCCTGTCTTTGGAGGTTTTGCATCTTCTTTTTCAATACACAATTCTGAATGGTTGCAGATTCATGGCATTGTTTTCTTTTTTCCTTATGTTAATTGTTCACTTAGAGAGGGGAAATTGCTGGGTCAGCTTAAATTTTCTTATATATCATTTCTTTTCTTTTCACTTCCCTTGCTTTCCCTGGTAGAGTTATGGAATTTTAGTCAAGACGGCTCGATTCATTTACTTCCTCTTTTCTGCTCGTTTGAAATGAAGCTAATAGCAAGACCTAGTTGTTGCTACCCTCTTAATTCTGTCAACGGTTGTTGTTTCATTGTCGACATAGTTCTACACTGTCCAGACTGCTGTTTGTTGCAAACTTAAAATTTTCCTGTATTCATGTAGACAAATAAGTATATGGCAGTAGATAACGGTATAAATCAGATGCATTCTTTTGATGTCGGATGTATTGACGTTATATGCTCGCGCTCATGCACAGCTTGCATATGCATGCAAACAGACCGTGTATGGATGGTTAGCTTGAGTTTGTTCGTGCACGTTGGAAGCTGGATTTTTCTTTTTGGGGACCAAATTGATCTTTATAAAGACGAGTAAGTAATTGTATCTCTTGCACCTACCACTACGTCAAGATCTAATTGGTGATCAACACGGTGATGTTGAGTTTGTCTACGGGGTCATACTATATGAACTTGTACGTTGCCAGCTGGTGGTTAATTGCGGGATAAAATAGAATAAGGATGAGATGCATCTGTGAATGCTGTAGATTTTTGACTCCATGCTTTTGAAGTCATTGGTATCTTTGGTTCTATGTACTGTTCTTGATAAACACCAACCAAACTTATTGAAGAGGACATAGGAGGAATTCAAATAAAATAGAAGATATTTTGGGCCATGGAAGGTAGCAATCAGTAGTATGGCTTGCATTTAGGCAAAAGCGGTTCAAGAGATCATGAGTTTCTTTCTTCTAGTAGCTTTAGGAAAATGAAAAGCATTTCTTGTTGACCCTTCAAATCTTTTATAATGTGATTTGTAACATTTCTCTTTTGGTTTTTGCAGTTCAATGAAGAATGTATCAACAGAAAAGTGGCCCTAGTTCAAGTTTAGTTCCCAGCAACACAATGGTTCATGGTCAACATTTAGACAGTGGTGCCAACACAATGGACTCCATCGGTGGAGGGAACAATCACAGTAACAATGCCAATCTCGCATCCAAGCAGCGGTTACGGTGGACACATGACCTTCACGATCGCTTTGTTGATGCTGTGGCACAACTTGGGGGGCCAGATAGTAAGTCATCACGATTATGTTTGTGTTATCTTGATTATCTATGATTTTTCATTTTATACTCAATTCAGCTTTTATTTTGTAATGTTTTGATCTAGTTACAAAGTAATGGAAGGCTGCAATTTATAAAGATAGTATACAATGAAGAAATGACAAGGCATCTACTCTCTATTTGTCCCTCTGTGTAAAAGATCCATGATGACATACTTGGCCATAACTCACATGTGGGTGAATTGCTTGAAGGACATAGAACTTTGTGGAAGATTTCATATTGATGACTTTAGATTGTGAAAATCAACAGAAAGAAAATAATAGAACTGAACATGTAAATTTATGTCATTTGGTTGATGTGGCCTATTTCCATGAAAAAGATAAGTAAAATTCACCAAGAAAATCATTTCAGGTTATGCACTCAAACCAAGCCCTAGATACATCCGTCCTCTTTGAGTTTTTGAATACCTCAAAGAGAAGCGGAAGAGGAAATGCATACAAAAGCACCCACAAAGAAACAACCTTGAAGCTCAGCTGCTGACTAAATCCATTTAACTTCTTTTGGTCTGGTTGATATGTACAATGGGGCATTGCCCATGCACCCTTGTGAACTCAGCATACTAGGCCCATTACCTCCACTATCACAAGCAATCTCTTGAAAGTGTTAGCTTTCATTTCTGTTTTGTATTAGGGATGTGATTCAAAATAATCAAGACACTCTCTCATGAATGGAAAAAAACAGAGTAATTTAAGACATCCCAAAGTTGAATGGAATTGGCCCCATTGTTGCATACTAGTATGATGTTCTTAATTAGCAAGCAATATTTTTACATCAATTTTATGCATCTTCATTTCTTCTGGCTAGTAAATATGCGCTTTTTCAAGAGTTAAGAAATTAACTGCAGAATAGAACCTGGGTAACAAATAGAATAAGCTAGATCTACTTCTACATTTGCCTTAAAGAGTTTGTTAATGTTTAATTTATGCATAGATATTAGTGTTTCTGATGCATGTTTCACTGCTTTCTTTCAGGGGCTACACCTAAAGGTGTTCTTAGAGTTATGGGCGTGCAAGGTCTAACAATATACCATGTTAAAAGTCACTTACAGGTTCAAAGGACAATTTCTCCTCTTTTATTTATTCTAAATTCATATTAATTCTTTTATGTTAAAAAATTCTTCTGTGTGATTCAAGTTGACTAAACACTTGTAATGCTTGCAGAAATATCGACTTGCAAAATATCTGCCTGACTCCTCCTCTGACGGTATGATTTGACAAGTGTTAATCGGTTTTCTTGTTGCTTTTTTAATCTGAGATGATTATTGTGGTCACTCGAAGTGAATTCTTAAGATGCCTTAGAATGGATCTCCATCTACATTCTTGTGATTCTTTCTGACTTACTGATTGTAGGTAAAAAAGCTGAGAAAAAAGAATCGGCGGATGTGCTCTCCGACATGGATGGTTCCTCGTAAGTACCATTTCCTCTTAAAATCGTGTTTACTTAAGATACAAGATGTCAAGTAGGTCATCAGTTGTAACTCTAAATTGAATTGTTGGAATTATCGATTCCCCTGATGGCTTTTCTTGTCTGCTATTCTTGAAAGATAGTAATACAGTATCTGGCAGGATATTACCAATTTTATTGAGATGTAATTCAACTTGGATTTTTCTATCTGATTCTTCTGTTTTTTGTATTAATCTGATTCTTTTGTTGATAATAGATCTTCTGGTAAATTGTTGTGTTTATATTTTATGTATCTTTAATTGCCAACATTTGAACCTTCTACTTTATTTATGACAAAATGTTTGTTTTTTCCTGTCTACTAGAGGTGGGATGCAGATCACTGAAGCTCTCAAACTGCAAATGGAGGTGCAAAAGCGCTTACATGAACAGTTGGAGGCAAGTTCTTTGTATATTAGCTTCTCATTGGTTGGAATAACATGGTTAGAATTAATATTCTGATATTCAGATCTTTATTGCAAATCCGACATCAGAATCCTCAAATCATTTTTGATAATGTGCCATATTTGTAATGTCAAGAAGTTTCGAGGAGTGTGCCACACTTTTCCCTATATGATTTCGTTCTTGAGATCATTCATTAATAGAACATCAAGACAATCAAGTGCACAAATGCTAAAAGTGATATTATACCACTTTATCTAGCTGTCATATATATGATTCTGTGATGTGTGAGGTTAGGTGCTCATGTGGCCTTTAGTAGGACGTCTGCCTTCTTACTATGGCAAAGATGCATATGATTCCTGTAAGCTATGGCCTCTTCAAGCTAATTTCAGTACATTTGATGTCAGCAGGTGCAGAGACAGCTGCAGCTGCGGATAGAAGCACAAGGCAAGTACTTGAAGAAGATAATCGAAGAGCAACAGAGACTTAGTGGAGCACTCGCAGATGGGTCACCAGCTGAATCGGGTGACAAGGGCCAAGAAGACAGCAAGACTGATCCACCTACCCCAGCTCCTATCTCGGAGTCACCCATCCAAGATAAGTCTAAGGACTGTGCCGTAGCCAAGAGCCTCTCACTTGATGGATCACTCTCATCTCATAATCATGAACCATTGACCCCCGATTCCTGTTGCAATGTCAGTTCGCCAGCCGAAAGCCCTGATGGCGAGAGGTCAGCCAAAAAGCCACGGGTGACTGCTGGTGCTTCGCATGCTAAACCTGAGATCGTGCTACACCCGATATTCGAATCAAGCTTGGGTTGCTCCTACACAAACTCCTCATTCAAACTACCTGACCAGGGATCTGTTTGATTCCCAGTAAGAAGATAAAACTAGAATGGTCAAACTGGGATTAGCCTTGGCAGATATATTGTAACATCTTGTACTGCTTGGTGTATCAACTTGCGTACTAGTTTGTTTCAACTTGCATGTGTAGCTTGCAGGAGAAAGTGAACTATTTAACTTGGTAAGTATTATATAGGTAGCTTAGAGGTCATTGTATATGTTGATGCATCCTTTGATGCTTAGCTCAAACTTGTGAGGATATGGCATTTTCTGGGCAGGTGGTATTGAAGGAGTATGTGTACTTGTTGCGTATGAGTTCTCTTCAGTAGGTGTTGATGAACCTGAAACCCACATGTCCCAATTTATTAGTCGTTGCTTAGGATAGATTTAAATATTTCGCTGAATGCAGAATACTGCAACGAGAAAGCTACAAGCAGTACATTTAGAATAGCACGTGCTTCGGAAACACCTACTGTAAGTTAGGACTCCATTTAAAGATAAGACGATGATACGCCGCAATTGCCCCACCAAGACATTGGTAAATATCTGTGAGAAAATGAAAATGTCGGCAATTACATTTGACGGTAGGCTCCGTAGGGAAATGAACTTACTTGAATTAACTGCCAAAACTCGCAGGCGTTGCCAATCTACCTAATAGTCATGGAAAAGGACTGGACACCTGCCGTCAACCACACCCGCTGCTTTTTCTAAGTGCCAACTGCAGGCTTCTAGGCACTAAATATGCCGAAAAGCCCGAGGCTTTTCTAATCTTGACTCTGACACACAGTAATGCATCCTTTGCACATTACTATTTGTGCATGACAATATTATGAAGGCTCTGTCAAGACACAACATGAGGAAAACGCACACCGTTGCTGGTGAAGCTTAAGGAAATAAGGGCCTCTTTCAACCTGGAACATGGACAAGCACAAAGCTACTCAGCTGTATACGCTCCCCATTGCTACAACAAAAAGTGAACTCAACTAAACCTGCTTCTTAAATTCAACAAAAAAATTACACAACCCCTTTCAGCAATATCATGACATATTGCGGGAGCAAAATTGTTAGCGATTGATCTTCTCAATGGCACAGAAAATGATACATTTCTTTTTAAGATGATGTAATGTTCTCTGGTGAGCTACTCAGGCCTCGGTGCGAGAAAAGACGCCTAGAAACTTCACATATCTGGCGTTGAGATGTTTTATCCAGACTGGAGCAGCAATCTCTCAGTCATATCAATATGGGGTCCTAGTGTTCAGAGCAGCAAGTTGAAGACCAGCTACCCATTTGTATAGCTGTATGGAAGGCTGAAGAGCCCATGGGAACGAGAGGAATTTCCTATCATGTCAGAACAAGATATTGCTTCACAGCATCTTCAAGTTCTATCTCCGGAGTAGGCAGTATGCCAGTGATGAAGGATGGTTCAACTATGTAGTAGGTTTGACTATGCCCTGAAGCTTCCACCCACCAAGTCCAGCCAAAGCAAAAGCCTGCACAAAGGAACATACCATATAATAGAGAGATCCCAGAAGATGATATTGATAGACTTTTGTCGCAAAGAAAGAAGGAATTTGGCGACTGTTAGGAGGGAATGTCTACAGTCCTGTGGACAAGAAAACAGGATGCATGTCCTCACAGGAATGTGATGACCCTATAAGTATGATATCGGAAGGTTTGTTTTAAAATTCATAACTGAGTTACTGTATTATATGAAGATTCATAAATATATATGAAATTTACTATTACTAACCATCCCAATAAGGAAAAGGAAATTCTTGAGAAAAATACCACCTCTTCAGGAAAAGTTTGACTACATCTACATGGGTACTTACTGAGTATAAGAGATTTATGAACACTACAGGAAATGTAATAATCTTGAGCATGCAGAGAAAGGTGATGTGGCAAAATACGCGTGCATGTGTGACCTGGCTCACTTGTTCAAAGTACCTACTTACAGTTTGTCGCATTACTTTGTTAGCCAATTTTATAAACCAATCTTCATATCTCTAATAACACTAACCATTACCAAATTACTAAATGATTTAGTATTGTGAAATCTCTTTTGCTCAAAATAACTGAAACGATCATTTGACTATGACAGTATTTAATATAAATAAACTAACTGTTTAAAATCAATATTTATGTAATTACCTAAACTTTATCATTTCCGAAGGTTTAATAGAATGGTGACAAAGCCACTTTGCACATATTGTGATTTTCTTTAATTGCTAGTAAATTCTAGTTTACCTAATCCATACTTTTCTGAGTTTTCCAAGTTCTCCATAAGGATGAAAATTCTGTTACTGTTCCTAATTGAGGGTATCTATCAGGCAGTAAATTACCTGTTAGATTGTCATTGTGCTTAATTGCTCATAATCGATGGTATCCACTCTTAGTAACTCTTGAAGAAGGTTTGTAATCTTCCCTCAGGTGGTCGTCGGCTCAGCTGTCCTCAGCTCAGTGTCCTCATAGTTGAAAGTTTTCTTGAAGGATGATAACTTTCTGTCATTACTATAATTTCTAGTAGGTCCCATAATCAGTAACTTTCTCGTAATATCATAATTTCCCTTAGGTGCTTGTAATTTTAACTTCTTGTCCACCCTTAGTAGAATTTCTTAAAAGTCTTGTTTCTTTTTGTGTCTGCAATTGAGGGTAACTCAGCATTAGCAACTTTTCCCTGAGATCGTAATTTTACTTAATCGATTCTAATTCAAAGGTACCTACTAACTCTTCACAAAGATTGCATTCTTCCTCAGGTCATCGTAACTTTTAGTGTACCGAAGTCTATAACTTTTCTTAAGGGATGGTAATTAACATTAGAGCTCATAAATTTGAGGGCTCATATTGCTGATTGTGATTTTCCTCAAGAGCTTGTAACTCTGAGGGTGCTTCTTGTTGATAACCTATCCTACTGACATAGTAACTGTTTTTAAGCACTTGTAATATCGAGGGCTCCTATTGTCAATAAATTTCTCATGAGATTGTAAATCTCCTTTTGAAAGTAATATTGAGGGTTCCTATGGTTAGTGACTTTCCAGTGGAATCTTCATTTACTTCAAATTCTTGTGACTTTGAGGGTTCCTTTGACTTTCAACACTAAGTCTAAACAATTTGGAGCACAGATCCAAGAATAACATGACCAGTAGTCGCATTTGCTCTTCTAAGGAACACTGTCTTTTTGTCAACTGGCTAGCTAAACTTCTGACTCTTTGAAAACTTGTGGTCATGTTTAAGTCATGCCCATACAAATGCTTGGAGCAATGAAAAAAAGAAAAGTTTCCTCAGAAGTGGAGAATGTAGATGCCTACCTCTTCCCAAGATCTTCCAGTAGCTTCGAGCAAAGCAGCATTGCATGTTTTAAGTTCAATGGATGCACCAGTAAACATGGAAGCCGCCTCCTCCCATCCCCTATTATGCCCCATACACCTGCACAAATACTCATATGCTTGAGAAATCTGTCCATGCTGTTTCAAATTATGAAACCAGAATAACTGAACAAGTTACTATAAAAGGAAGATATATTCATGAAAGCATTTTTGCAATACACAAACCAACACTATAGTCCATAATCAATCGATAGGACTGTTCAAAGTACCTAATCACCAAAGTGAACTCGCATTAAGGTACAAAAGAAGGCATTGTCCATGCTAACAGCGGAAATATTTGGGTCAGAGCATCTTTGGTATCACCTTTTTCTTAAAAGGAAACACCTCCCCAGTAGCATTAAAAGTATGCTTTACCCTATGAACCTAACATTACTATAAATATACAAAGATTACAAAGGAAAACAATATTGGACCCATTTATCCATGTGTATGCATTGGACTCAAATGAGAAGCATCCAGAATAGGAATATGTCAATGTCCTATATGTGTCAACAGCTTCAGCAACACTACCCAATGAACATTAGAAGACACTCAAATCTAGCCCTCTGCAATGATGCCATTACAATAATCAAACCACGACAAAGTGATTTAGGTCCACAAACAACACCAGATTACATCCTTTAGAGAAACTCGTATAGTGATTGCATCCTCTAGGAATCTTGCGTCGAAATGCGATAATTTGAAGAGGAAACGCTTCATGTAACTCCAGAATAATCATACTTCCATTCAGTAAAAGACTAGAATGAGGACGCACATTACAGTCAGTATCTCGTCCCTAGAATATTTACAGATAGCGTTCTGCAGGTGCTCTGCTGTCTGACCATCCATTGCTGCAATCGAATAAAAACTCGAAATGAAATGGACCTCGGCTTCCAAAAAGCTTTCTACTCGTTCCTGCATTATCCGCAGTGTCTCACGCGTTCGAACTGCATCACTACCTCAAAAGAGGGAATTCAAATCGAAACCAGCCAAAGCATAGATCACCAAAATTAGTATCATAAACTCATCCATCTTTGGCAATCCGCTAATCTACGCATCAGAAATCGCTGACCTTAACAAAATAAGTTCAGGGATCCAACCCAACTGGTGAAGCTTGCGTGCTATCTTGACAGCATCGTCCTGACCAGTCTTACTGAGAGGGCGATCATGATCTAATTGAAATGATTCACGAAAGAGCCTAAAGTTAGAAGCTTGGCAAGCAACGGTATTTCCACTCGTTCACGGGCATCCAAAAGAATAAAAAGGCATAATCACAAAGAACTTAATTACTAATAGGAACGAAAATCGCCTAGAAGCTTTCACATTGCCATCTTATTCTCTCAAACACTGCAGCAGTCCTCCTCA
Organism: Eucalyptus virginea; assembly: GCA_014182375.1. Taxonomy (NCBI): domain Eukaryota; kingdom Viridiplantae; phylum Streptophyta; class Magnoliopsida; order Myrtales; family Myrtaceae; genus Eucalyptus; species Eucalyptus virginea. Next base: position 1,061,572 of record CM024517.1, on the reverse strand, counting down.
AACATCTAGATAAAGAAGAATAAAAATCACATTTTTGGACTAGACCAGAGCAGCTGAAAGCAAATTCGAACATCCCTTTTTTTTTTCTTTTTTTTTTCCGGGGAAAGAAAATGAACCTCTGAGGGAACGGTCAGACCAGGAGCTCTCGGCGTGGCGGAGGAGGATGAGGCGGCGAGGGGCGGCCGACTCCGAGGAGCTCGGAGCCTCGTCCTCCGCCGCCGAAGCGGCCCGGCCCTCCGCCGTCTCCACGGCCACGGAGCGCCTGGGAAGCGGCGAGCCGGGGCCGCTCCTCCTCCACCGGAGGGGGGGCGGAAGATGTGATCTGCAGGAGGCGGCGGGGTTGGGCAGCGCGCAGCAGAGGGCCGCGTTCGCCATTCTCTTCTCGGGTCGGAATCAATTCTCCGGAAGCGCGACGCCGGCACCGCGGCTTGTCTTCGTCCTCCTGAGCGCGAGGATCTTGCTCATGAGAGAGAGAGAGAGAGAGAGAGCTCAACAATGGAGTTTCCGCTCGTTCTTGCTTCTTGCTTCTTGCTTCTTGCTTCTGCTCTGTTTCTTTCCTTCTTTTTTTTTTTTTGTTCCTCATTTTTGTCGTCGGTTGTTAAGTGGATAATGTTCACGCACGCGCACGACAGTCTAGGTGATCAACCAACGCATGAAAAAGAAGGCTGATTACACAACTGACGTCTCATGTTAAATTCGGATAATGAGGTAATATGTAAAAGGATTGATTTATTTGGTGAGATATGGAGTAATTATAATTGGATATTTAAATAAGTGGGGTTGTGCAATATCTGAGGAGAGCCTATCTCATATGTAAAATAATTTTGGTATCACCGACTTTGTTCTATCCTTTATAAGCACTGGGGATGGGTTGGGCTCCCTCGGGAGCTAGGGAGCTCGACTCGCGCTTCCCCGGTCCAATCTCAATCGGTACGTAGGATGGGATGATTACTATTTTCCTTCAGCTCGATGAAGCAGGATGTTTTTTTTTTTTTAATTAAAAAAGAGAAGGGATTGTAAAAACACAAAGTGAAATCCAAACACAACTTACTAATTATCTTGAACGATTGTGATAGAGTAAATCAATCATATATTAGGTATGAATAGGATCCACCTTAAATATGACATTCACATCACGTCCTTTTGCAATTGAGATTAACTTTATCTATTGACGTGAATGTTAAAAAAATTATATATTTTTTTTCTATTATTAGTTCAAGATAATTTTGAATATTAGTCTTTTTTCTTACTTCCTTATTAGCTAAATTACGTTATCACATTTACAAGCTAATTTATACGGGAATCTGTTTCTCTTTTACTTTCTTTCTATCACTAGTTCAAGATTATTTCGAATATTAGTGTTTTTTCTTACTTCCCTGTTAGCCAAATTAGTTTATCAAATTTATAAGCTAATTTATACAGGAATTTGTTCTATTTTAATATATGACTCGGTTTCTAGCAATTAAAAAATTCTATAAAAGAACAACAAGATGGATCCCATGTTCCTCACTTTCAAATTGTCTTCGAGCAGATCAGATTAACCTTGTCATACTAATTAATTAAGAGAACACTATACTAGTCAGTATAGTTTCAATAAACCAGACAATGCCAACACTATGCAACTCTGGCTTGCTTACTTAAGATCTTGCCGAATGAAGAATAGCAGGGCCAATTATCATTAGCGAATCAATTATGATTACGAGATACAAAACTCATTACAAAGGATACGGCCAAAAATCAGCATTATTGTGCCCAATTATATACAATGCTTGTAGAAACAATGAAAGAATCAAGGTGAACTTGCATCTTTTCCCTGGTTTTTTCTGCAGGGAAACTGAATGTGTCAATACTGACTGTTTACTCTACCACGCGACTTCCACCACCAAGTGAAAACACAAGCAATCATCTCAGCACATAGATCCCAGTGCAGCCAATGTATCAGATGCCGCTGTCAAGCATTATCCTTCATGAAATTGACTGACGGTATCGGTGAAATTGAATAATCTGGCCTCTCAAGCTACACTCCTCCACCTGAAAATCGCAGGACAAACACCTTCAGATGACTTAGGTAGATAAGCAGGGAAAAGTGTTACCAGACTGCATCAGCACAACTCGATACAAGAGTAGTCCTACTATCTACATTACTACTTGATCATATGTGAGACCTGAATCAATTCAAGCAGATTTGATTAGGCTAACCTGGGATAAGTATCTCTTGGACAACAAATCACCACTTTCTTCAATAACAACTCTTTCTCTACTGGCCACTCTGGCTAGTTCAGAAATGAAAACTTCCAATTGTTCAGCCTGCATCAAGCAATTTTCTAATATTTGAGAGAGGCAAGGGGAAGTAATGATGATAAAACATGCATGCAATGTATTGTACCTTGGGCATGAAGCTTTCGACGTGGGAAGCAATGGCGTCCATAATCTTCATGGATGAATTCAGAACTTGCCCTACCTCTCTAACATCAACCTGTAAAGAGTACAATTTAATGTGCATAAAGCTCATCAAGAAAGCATATATATTACCTTACATTAGACTAGTAAGATTAATAATATACCTTGACATTCCCACTGATTGGTAGTTGAATAGAAGCATTCAACAGAGCTTGGCTCACTTCAGACAAAGATGCCAAATAATCGCTCTCAAACGCAGACCACTCGTCAAGATGTGGCATCTAGATGCAAGAACAGTAAAACCATATATACATAAATACGTACAAAAGGAAGTGAGAGTGTGACAAAATTAATAAAGTGATCAGCACAGGCAAACATTAGTTTATATATAGTAGGCAACTAATAGTGAATTGACAAGTACAGTCCATAAATAATTTTATAGTCAAAATTACACACAAAGCTCGTGACCATACCTGAGACTCGAGAATTGCTGATACTGCTTTCGCTCTTTGTAGTATACCAAGTTCAGCACGTTTCCTCATCACAGAATTGTATAAATCACCTAGCTTGACAGTGAGAGAAAAGAGCATTTTCTGCAAGGAAATCGAAAGATGATAAATAACTAGAATGTGCTTAAATCAAAGTAACAAATGGAGGACAGAGTTAATCAGAGGAATAAGCCTTCAAGCTAAGCCAATATTAAGTGCAATTCAATAAAAGAATGCTCCTAAATTAGCCAAACTCGTCAAAAGTAGCCAGTAGTTGAAAATGGCTACTTTCACAATTTCATAAGTTAAGGATTCATCTGCCATAGGAAAATAGTGGAAGAGAATCCTTTCCACCCCTTCACATGATGGTATTTCACAGACATATAAAGTTTATATACATGACATATTGGGCTACGTGAGGAAGTCACTTTATGGCAACTTTCAAGCAGGTCACTCTGCTCTTGAGATTATTTGAAGCTAAAGTCAGTTCATCCATATTTTGCGTTGCATGCGGCATCATCCTTCTCTTATTATCCTAATGTTGGCTGCAACAAAAGATTTACTGATTTTCATCAGTTGCTATGCATACTGAAAGTGGAAGTTGAAAATTTCTCCAAAGTCTGACATAATTCTCTGATGCAGCTACTTAATCATGGAACTGATATTGAAAATCTTCATGAGTCAAGCCTAGTCGACACAATCCATTCAATAGGAGTTTCCCTGGTTTGTTGAGTCAATCCTGCTGTGGATATCTACTCTCTGAAGTCTGAATACCTATGCAAGCCATTGCTCCATAAAGGCTGACATTTGAAGGTGTCAGAGTTCCATTGTGTAAATGTCCCAATGAGAGGGGCTTTAATAGTTAACACATCTTTAACAAAAATTCTGGAGTTCATGCAACTCAAGGTTTGAACTACACCCTCTCCTATATTCCCTTTGAGGTCTGAGTTCCCAAACTCTCTGTTCTTTTCACTCTAAGAAGGATACAATACAGAGCTTCCTGCACAACTCTTCATCCAAGTTCAGTTTTGACCATTCGATTGTTATCTTTTATACTCATACCAGCAATTCTCTCACCATCACATCAAACTTGAAGCTCACTTCAATCTCTCACAGCGTCTACTCAGAGCAGGACCACAGTCCAGTCTAGAACAACTAATGACAAGGTAGCCAACGATGGCATTGGTAATGAAAGCCATAACAATAATTGCTATATGGTCATCCAAATGATAAGTCTAAGAGTAAATGTGACAAACCTCGGCTTCCCTTTTTGAGCTTGCATAGTGGCCTCTGCTTTTGCATTGGCAAACCTCCACTGGAGATAATGGTTGTGGAGCAATTTTAGAGAATGTACGTCTTCTTGATGGCCGGAAACTTTCCTTCCCTTCTTTGCATCCATCACCGTCTTTGTGCACGGTGCAACTGGAGGTAAACAAACTTTCCCACCATTCATCGGCATCATATACTGCTTCGATGACCCATGTGCTAATTTTTCGCCTCCCTTGACAGAATTTAACACGTCGCAACTCGATAATGGCGAACTAAACGAACGTGAGAGTGGGGAAGCAGGGATCTTAGAAGAATCGGAACCGCTAAGATTACCAATCCTATTCACATTCCTCTCCACTAGCAACCGGTTGGACACTGACGGCAACATATCTGCTTCAGGCATGGAAGACCGCAACAATTGTGCAGAGTTCTCGCTGTTACAATCCCCAACTGAACTGGTTTCTGCGTTTGAATTCTCGTCAACTGCTGTTTTCGAACCAGAAGCATGACCACCAGTAAGTGACATCCCACTCGAATGCAACAATTTCGCAGCTGCAGAAGCTCCAGCGCCGACCGCTCGCGGAAGATTCTGGGGCGTCTGTCTAAACCTCGACGACACGATTCTATCCATGCTAGTGCTCACCATTGGAGTGTCGGGCCTCGAAGCTCGGCTCGGAACTTTGGACCCTTTAATCTGCGGTCCAGCTCCGAGCAACGGCGTGTCCAAGCTCCTGGTAAGTTCCGACCTGCTTTCATCAGCATGAGACGGAGGCTCGAGGTCCAGTCGCCGCCGCCTCTGCGCAGACACCGATCGCTGCTGCTGCTGCTGCTGCTGATGCTGATGCTGTTGCCGTGAGTCCGCCGCCCCCGCGTGCCTCACGACCGGCGACCTGGAGCCAGGGAGGTGGAGATCGCCAGGGGAAGGCGACGAAGAAGAAGAGACCACCGGAGACATGAACCTCGAGCGGACTTCCCGCACCCGCGGCCGGCGCTGCGTCGGCGGGGGCGGCGGCGGAGGAGCGGCCATCGCGACCATCTCCTGCTGCTGCGGCTGCGGGTGCGTCGGTGGTGGAGCGATTTCCGCCATGGATCTTCAACCGCACGATCGATTCCGAAGCGGCGAAACGAATCTAGAAAACGCCCTCCGAAATCGGAGCCAGCTCGATCAAACCCTAAGTCGGGAGCGCAGCGAAGCAATCGAATCGCCGCCGGCGTGCGACGATCGCGCGGCTTTCGGAATCGATTGCGCTGCAGAGGCGGCGGCGGGGATCGTTCGGACACTCGGGTGGGCCGTCGACCTGAAAAGCGACGGCGATGACGACGGTGATGATGGCGGTGGCGGTGGCGGCGGCGGCGGCGGCGGCGGATGGAGGAGGAGGAGGAGGAGGAGGAGGAGGAGTTCGAAGAAGAGTGAAGACGGAGATGGAGAAGAGAGGAAGAGAAACGGTGGGGGGGCAAAACTAGCCGTTGCAGGATTAGACGGGACTGGGACTGAGGAAAAGCTGCAACGGTCGTATTTTTTTCGAAAAGCGGGTTTATGATGATGCCTGGGGTGGACCTGAATTACTAAATTACTTACCATTTCTGCTTTCTGTGCCATATGTAATAAAACTGATGGATCCTAGAATAATGTATATGCACAAATTAGATTTATAGATTATTTTGGTAAAGCCGTTCGATCCTAATTTTTCGGGCCCTCGATTTTTTTTTTTATTATCTTTTCATATTGATTTAAAGAAAGAAAAGTTAGTACCGTATTCCTTGTACTAATGATGCTGATAATCATTTAAGAGGACAATGTGAAGATTTTATTTTCAAGTACTGTCCTGTTAAATTTGATTCTAGTTTTTTAATTGTACTATTGCATTGTCTGCATATTGTGCCGGGAGTACCGGTTATTATCGCAATGTAAGCTTATTTTCTAAATCAAAATATACGGAATGCTTATTAGATTATATTTGATTTCAAAGAAAAAGGAAAACATTTAATGTCTGCTATCAGTTTAGGTAATCCGACATATCAAGTAGACCTAATCACTATGTAGGTTGACGAACTTAGTAGCAAGCCTAAAATCCTCGTCTATGTTTGCCCATGATGATTGAAAAATGATTTTATTTTCAGAAAGGAAAAAGTTTGATCAGGCCTGAGCATGGGTTTTAGCGGGCCAATCTCGAGAAGGGAATTATTTGCACAGACCCACTCATTTTTCCTTTTGAGTCAGTCTGGGCACCTTCGGATCCAAAATCATCTTAAATTCAAGCCAAAAATACAAATTTGTCCAAGAGAATATTACCACAGCATAAATTGTTTTGTCTTTAAAAATGCAAATTTATCAAGGTGAATATTACTCAACATAAAACTCCTTTGGATCCCGTGTTTGAAGATTCTAATTACCTAATGACATCTTCGTCCTAGGACAAGTTACTGACTATATTAATCATGCAAATGGCAAAATTTGACATGTTATTTTCTACAAAAACCAAATGCTCCCATGATACCAAGAAATGAGTTAGGAAATTTCAAAAACAACAAAATCGGATGAGCTAAATTGATCCCAAAATTGGATTTTTTTTTTCCCTTTCTGCTTGTCTACCGTTGGGTTCTGATAAACATGCTCCACCACTGCACTCATTTCCAACCGAAAGCTGTCCATGCAACTTGCAAAAGAAACATAGCCTACTGTACATAAAGTCATCATTTACCATGACAGGTGAATAACAGCCAAAAAGCTCCTATCAAAGCAAGCCGAACAAAGGAGTATTTTACTATTTTACTTCACGAATTCAGGAATCCAAATGGAGAATCAAGAACAATGAAGTCCCTTATCTGCTCAACATCTTCAATTTCAATACCGTGGATCCTGCTTCCTCTCACGAGCCTAACACACCAGATATGGTATGTGAAAGCCTGCTTGAACCAGTTTCGGCGACATGGCTTGCAAAGAGTTTCGTCTGAGATTACTCTTGGCCCATTCTTAATTCAGCGAGAACCGATTTCCGACTTGATCATCCATCAGAGTCTGCAACTAAGGACGAAATGAGCTCCACTCTCCTCTTCTCTCTTGCAGTTCTTGATTTTACTGGAAACCTGAGAATCCAAACAGACAAATTACTCCACAGCAATTCTGTTCAGCTTCTGTACAGCATGGTAGAGATAGTGATTATACTCCAAAAAGGAAAGGCAGCATTTTGGATGGACCTTTATTAGACAGGTGGTGGAGCTGGTCAATCAAATAAGGGAAACTCAACTAAGTAGAAGTACAAATGAACATACCAATCGACTTTACGTCCAGTCTAGTCTAAAAGAAGAGAGAGTTCATCAAATTTCCTGGGCAGAGCAACGGCAGTCCCTTGGTGGTGATACGATCATGTGTGTGTGCCTACCTACAAGGCCACAGCTGAATTCCCATTTCTTCCGAAGGGCAGCTGCCACTAAAGCAGATGCTTCTTCTACAGTCCATCTCTTCTGATCTGTCTTGAAGGCCCCATAGACATCTCCCTCCTCGCACTCATAGTCTTCTGTCCTAACACGATGCTTTAGTCCTGCGTTAACCTATCCAACAATGTGATCAAGATTAGGCAACGCCAGTTGCATAGATGACAAATGAGCATATTAAGAGACAAAATCAGATAGGCACTACATCACAGCTCTAATTCTCAGCATAAACATGCTGAAGTTACATCAACTTTCTTTAGGAATAATGAACCAAAACAAATAACAAAAGATAATACATTGTTGTCAAGAAATTCAAAAGAACAAAGCCAAAAAAGAGAAAAAAAAACAAACAAATAAAACAAAAGCAGAGAGTGAAGAAGAAGAGATAATTGATCCATCAATAGAACTCAAGAAGGCCACGTATTGAGAAACTAAGCATCGTCATGCTAGGAGGACGAGATGCTTAAGTCACTAGTCTCGGCCTTCCTCAACCCTCTACTGCATAATTCATGTGATTGAAATGGTCCAAAGTTCTTATATCTATTGTCCGGATAAATCTTGGAAGAAAGAAGATGCTCTTTTCCAGTAAACTGAGACTTTTATGTTGAAGTTAAAAAAATCATAAGTGAAGAAAGAGCTCTCCTGCAGGCTTTCCTAAAGATCTGTTGGTGAATATGATCTCTCAAATGGTCTCTTGCCCTCATTCCTCACACACATCAAACCAACAATGCTTACCATCAAGAAAATGAGAATCTATCTATATAGGGAGCTCGCGTCCATTAAAAGCTAAGTCCAATTAGCAAATGATACATAAAATGACAACAACATTTCATAAACAGACATGCACACGAGTGCAGCATAGCCATATACTTATATAAGGCCAAAGACAACAAGAACAATAGGAATCTGAATTCTGTAAGATGTCAAATTCAATAAAATTTACTTGACATAAGTATGAAGCCGCCGCAGTTCTATTCAAATGAAAATCTGTTCTCATTGTTTCAATTTCAACAGATTTTCATTTGAATAGAGATGAGTGCATGTACGGATCTAATGGCCAAGATGACCAATATGAACTTCAAAACAGAACCTATCAAGCAATAAAAACCATTAGTATTAATTATCGTTCGAGTAGGACTTCCTTAAAAATGCAAAAGACAAGCTGGTAAGAAAATGCTAAAAGACTCATCAGTTTCATACTCATGTTTGTTAGTCTGTTACATCAGAATCTCCTTGTATCTCTCTCTCTTCCCTGCAAACACCCCCCAAACACAAAATCAAGGAGTAAAGAATACGGTAGGTATGTCCTCCCATTTTTCCCTTGAAGATATCCTCATACTGTTCACATCCAGGACTACATTACAGATATCATCACAAAAAGGCTCAACTATCATAGCTTGGCGGCGTTAAACCCATCAAGCTGTTTACAAAGTTATCTCTTAATTCGTTATCTAATAAAGGTGACTTTTAACTAAAATAAGCCAGCAATAATCCAAGCAATGCTACATTTGAAAAAAGAATAAAGGGATAAGTGCAAGAGAAGTCCTAAAACTTGTTACAAAATGCATTGAGTCCTAAAACTTTTTGCAATTAAGTCCTAAAATTTGTCAAATTGGTTCAATTGAGTCTTAAAGTTATCACCGTCGAACCAAAATATTGATGTGGCGCAGACGTGACATTTTAAATGATTTTTTTATTTATTTTCCAAATGACTTTTTAAAATTATTTTTTATTCAATTTTAAAAAAAATTATATTTAAAAACTAAAATTTATCTTTTAAAACACTATTTAAAAAAAAAAAAAAAAAAGAAAATGGCAAGCTCCTCCGCCACCGCCCATCACCGAAGGGGCTAGCGCTTGGGGCTAGCGAGGCCTCACCTTGGTTGGTGGCGGCCGACGACCATCACCAGCCCCTCCGGTGATGGGCGGTAGCGAGAGGAGCTGCCATTTTTCTTTTTTTTTTTTAACAATTTTTAAAAATAAATTTTATCTTTTCTTTTTAGTTTCTAAATCTAATTTTAATAAAAAAATTTAAAAAGCCATATGGAAAATAAAAAATCATTTAAAATGCCACGTCAAAGCATTTTCCGTTAGTAAATCGATGGTGTTAACTTTAGGATTTTTTTTTTTTTTTTTTTTTTTTTTTTTGTAAAAATGTTAACTTTAGGATTCAATTGAAATAATTTGATAAATTTTAGGAATTGATTGTACTTTTTGTAATTTTTAGGACTCAATTGCATTTTCGTGATAAGTTTTAGGACTTTTATCGCACTTATCCCAAGAAAATATTAACAAGGGGTACTCTAAAGATATAAACTTTGCCCATCCGAGTTCAAGAGTAGCTCCATCGGGTAACATATAACTAGGAAGAAAAACTAACAAGTTGTCAGAATGCCAAAGTGGCCTATCTTAAACTTCGTTGATAATGATCCTGCATCTCACTTCCATCGTGGCATTAAGGAGTCCTACATAATTATCCTGATTTTATTGGAAAACTTTGCCTCTTTCTTCTTGGTGTTTGGAGGAGCTTGCATCGATGATGTCAATTCTGCACACATTAAAGAACACTGAATCTCCATAAAAAAGTATCAGCAAGATCTGTGAGAATCCTTGCCTTGCGACATCTTTTAAAAAATGCTCCTATGCAAAAGCCAATAATCATAAAAAAAAAATAAGTAAGAAGTTTAATGCAGGTAAGACAAGACTTTCATGTATATTATATATGCAAACTAAGTACTATCAAGATAACTACACAATAGTATATTAGGCAGAGAAAATAAAAGGAATTCAATTAGAGTTAGTAAACACGTTATAGAAGTAAATATGGAAGAGATGGAAGAGTGGGGGACTTTTCATTGAAGAGCTTCATCAAGATCACCATCTCCATTGACCGTGAGAGAATATTCAGCTCCCATTTCCTCTTTGCTCTGGTAATTGCAATTCATTAAGGAGAAATCATGCCAAGAGGGAAATCTAATCACCAAGAAAATTTAAGTCGGTGAAAAAAAATGAGTCCATGGCCCTTGAATATATCGAGATTTTATTTGAAGTATGATGTTATAGGCTTTTTGTAGGTACAAAAATCGAGTGAATATAAAAGTTATCATTTTTTAGAATTTTTCCATTCGACATATCATTGACTCGATTTTTGCACTTATTAAATGCATGATTCAATGTTTTGAAATTATCCTAGTGGGAGAACTTTCGAAAAATTCATATTCATGTGTTTACTAAGGAGAGGTGTTGTGGCTTGATCCTGCTTCTTCTCCTTCTCGTTCGTCGCTCTCACTTTCTCGTCGCTCTCCCGTCGCTCTCTCGCTTTCTCGTCATTCTCCTGTATGTGCTGCTCTATTATGGGCCCGCGTCAACGGCTGTTTACAATGATCACATTGCCTCTGGCCTCCCAAATATACAAGTTTTTTTCTCTTCGGATTATCTTGCCGACGTCTATCATCTCATCACTCGTATGTCATTGTTTGTCGATTTTGACATTGTTTGACCTTCGCCGGTGTCATCCACATCGGCCTCAAGTTCAGAGACTTTGAAGAGATATATATTGTGGAGGGGCTGCTAATCCCTCCTTGGAATGGACGGATTATCTACAGCAACTTCCATTCAGGCCTGCGGCAAGAGCCCTTACTGTATCCGATGCCGCCGCCAGTGCAAGAACTGGCCGAATTATTCCCAAACCCATTCTCACAGCCATTCCCTCACGATGCCATGTAACCGGGCATAAATTTTCCATTTGACATTCTATTAATTGGATTTTTCCCCAACGAAAAGCCTGTGAATCAATGTTTACAATTCATCAATTTTTTGAAAAAAATTAATTGAGCATAAGTTTTCTTGTTGCATATTCCATTAACTCCATGTTTGCACTTACTAGGCCCGTGACTCGATATTTTCGATTCAATAAATTGAAAGAAAAAAATTGCCATAAATTTAATCAAACTTTGACCAACCATAACTCTCTTGTTCAACATTTCATTGACTCGATTTTTGCCCCTAGGGAAAAACGTGAAAAATCTAACCAAAAAATTGAGTTGATTTTGAGCATTCATACAAAGGCAAATAGGGGAAAATCAAGATAACGTTAGAATAAAAAAACTGGATTGATTTTAAGCATTCATACAAACAAGGTGAGTAGATCTAACCCCTTGCTTATTAAAGCCCAGAATGATAGGCTTCCCCACCAACCGTCTAATTGGATCATCAATCCTACAAAGAACACCGAATTTCCATAAAGAAGCATATGTAGGATTCGCCGAAGTCCTTGTCTTGCGACATTTTTTGAAAAATACTCCCATGCAAAAGCCAATAATTAGTTACGAAAAATAAGTAAGAAGTTTAATGCAGAGAAGAAGGATGTAAAAGATATCAATTTCCCTAACTGAAAGTGAAATCAATCAAGCAAAATAATATTGAAACTTGTTGGGGAGAATAAAGTTTACACATTTTGGGATTATTCTGCATTTGTTTTAGCTCGAGCAAAAAGCTCATCATGAAACTCAAATCTCTTCACCATTTTTTTTTAATATAATTTCCTTAGTAACTCAATCCGCTCATATAAGCTTGGTGAAGGTAGATCAACTAAATCAATGCCCATGTACTATAGGATTATCATGAAAACTTCCTTGCTGGGGAAATTGATATCTTTTACATACTTTATCTATTGACTCTATTTTTGTACCTACAAGGTTCATGATCAATACTTAAACTTGTACAAAGATAATTTCAAGAAAAATTCATTTTTCTTATGGATTCTATTTTTATATCTACAAAAAGCTAGGGAACTAATGCTTAAAATCATATCTCATTATATTCAAGAAAAATTCATTTCCTCATTAACTCAATTTTTGCAACTACAGACTTTCCATAGGTGCATCGGTAGGTGCCAAGATGGTAGGTGCGGAAATTGAGTCAATAAAATATCATATGGAAAACTTATGTCCAATCAAAGTTTGGTCGAATTTGTTCAAATAATACATTAAAATGATTTTTAAAAAATCCCAATTTGATGAATTCAAAACATCATATCTTGATTTTATACAACCATGTCCCACATTATGGACATACTCTAACTGAAAATCAATCATATCCTAGGAGGTATTGAATATGTACATAAGTATATGAGCTCATAAGCACTAATTAAGTATTGTTTGAAATAGTTAAAACTTGACAATTTAGTTGAAGGTGAAGTCAATCAAGCAAAACAATTTGTTTCCTATCAAAAAGAAAAAAATGTTTCACATAAATATGAAGCATAAGTTGAATAACCCTACTATTCCTATCAAATTAAGATCATAAGTTATATATGCAATAAATCTTGGATAGAATTGGTTCTTTGTGGCAATTGTATATATCATGAGTCAAGCTTCGACCTCACTAAGGTAGCAAAATAAACCATTGATCAATGGAATATAACTACAACTCAAATTACTTCAAATTACTTAATGCTAATTAGTCAACTATTAGAGCAACACTTAAGTGAACCACTCAACAATTGTTATTTTCATGGGAAACTTGAATATCCTATGCATGAGAAACATCCGAGGGTAGAAGTCTCTCGAATCTCTCGAAGGGTGATCAACTTCTAAGTATTATACAAACAGCACAATAGTATGAATCACCGATATGTTGCCGCAAAAAAAATCTGCCCCTTTTGTGGATGATAGCGAGGGCTTTCCCATTATGTTTTCTGCAAGTCTTTCAACTGACAAAATGAGAAAAAGACGGTTTGCCCAAGATCCAAGCACAATGCAATAAGATGAACAACATAATAACTGAACTACCGAAAGGAGAAATGGTATTAAAAGTATTATCAATTTTTATAGAAATCTGTTTGGTAACACAATTTCATTTTTTTACAAGGGGTTGCTGAAGGACGTCCAGTTCACCATTGACCGATATTGTGAGAGAATGTCCAGCTCCCATTGTCTCTTTGCTCTAAAAATCGTTCAGGGAGAAATTATGCCAAGAGGGAAGTCCAATCATTGAGAAAATTTAAGTTACTGAGAAAAATTGAGTCAATGGGAAGGATTTTTCCTTGAATATATCATAATGTTATTTGAAGTGTTAGGTCATGAGCTTTCCGTAGATACAAAAATCGAGTCAATGAGAAAATGATGTAAAAGTCATCCTTTTTTAGAGTTTTTACAATGACGTGTTGGAAGTTAAATGTAACTGTCACACCGATTTGGAGATGAGAGGCCAAGTGAGGCCGAACATTAGCGCATATCTCATTTATAAATTAATTTTGGTATCACGAACCTTGAAGAAGGGTTGCCCTCCTCCGTTGAAAATTGAGGAATCTGTTCTTTTTTATTGTATGCAACACTTAGGGTTGCGAATGTCTAAGCTTCTAGCAATTAAGTTCATAGAAAAAGAATCAAAATGGTTGAGCTAAGATTGATTATAGGAGATGTCATCTCATCGGCAATTTCTTTCTCCAGTCTAGATATTCTCTGCTCCAACAATGCATTTTCATTTACTGCGCTCTTCATGTTTTCTTTTACTTCATGTGCCTTCTCGCCACATGCTTTTAGCTCTTGTTGAAGTTTTTGTAAAACCTAGTTATAATATCCACCATTTTCCATAAAAATTCATATATAATATCTAGCAGTAGGATCTTAGTTCATAACTAGAGTAATCGATCACCATACCTGATTATTTACTAAGAGCAAATCTTTCTTTGTAGTTGATTGGTCAACTTGGTCAATTTTTCTTTCAAGCCCCTCTTCTCTGAGATTGCAATGTGAAAAGGCAAAAGAATTTATTTAGAAGAAACGAATAAAAAATAAATCACAATAATAATTAGGCAAACAAATTATACTTGAAGAGCCATGTCTCTCTCTCAACGCAGAGCTTTTAGCCTAATGGTTAGTGTCATTTCAATTAAGTTTTGCTTCTCTAATCTCAAAAAATCTCTTAGAGCCTCCATTTTTTTCTAGAAGATCACTTATTGCCTTTGTTTTTCATGTAATTCTTCCAGCAACTAATAACACGCCAAACCATATAAATTTTAGTGAGAGTGAGAAAGAGAAAGATGGGAACGGTAGGGTACGGTACCAAGTATAGATAGCACAACTAACAATGCATTCATATCATGCACAAGTTCCATCATGCAAACTAGCTACATGGAGAGCCTTCAATGCCCTTAAAAATATCCCTGAGAATGCTACAAATTACATAATTACTTGGGCTGATAATTAACAAACTAGAATTTCACAAGATACATACATTTGGTTGAAAGAAATATACATCAAAAGCTGTAGTCTTAATGCCAATCAGAAAGAAAAGAAGGAAAACAAATAGGGATTACTAACACACTTCCACCATCCACATAGAAAAGAGAGATCGATGAAGAAAAAAACCCATATAAAAAAGCCCTAATTAAAGCACTAGATATACCTTTTATGGCGACAATGAAAAACCTACTCCAATTATTGTGTTATAGAAAACACAAGTTGGTGGTTAATTATTGTAGGTATGATATTTAGTCATTTACTTGATCAACATTCTTCTGAGGATCCTCCAAAGCTTTAAATAAATGTTGCACACATTTTTCGTGAACTTCCACATGGTTTTAAATTGTCAGAAGCATCTACATTTAGAGAACCATTAGCTATGAACGTAGGCCCAAAAAGTTGTAATCTCGTGAGATCTCTAGCTTGTGGATGAAGAACAGCACAAATTTGTTTACCCTGCATAAAAATAAAATACAAAGATTTAGTAGTTTATCTCTAAAACAATAGATTCCATAGAAACTCAAAAATATGTAATTCACTGAAAAAGTAAATACATAAAAGAAATCATTAGAACTTGTTTCGTTTCAAAATCGAATGGTTGAAAATTTTGTCCATCTTTCATTGGGAAAGACACGGAAGTATCAGTGTAGTTAAACTCATATATAATGTGCAGTAGGGATTTAGTGAAATCTTGTCCATCTTTAATTGAATGATTCAAAAATACGTAGATTAACTAGAAAATGAACTGTCAACAATACATGCATATATATTTACATAGGGATTTAATGAGAAAGGATATGGAAAAATTATTACTCAAGTACATGTTTCAGGGTTTTCAACTAATTTCGGCCAAAATTTGCAATGCATAAGCTATATAGCATTATTGCTTCCAATAAGATAATTGCCAAAACTATAATCATGTTGCAACTGTTATGAAGTAGCAAAGACTTATCAATAAAAAAAAGATGCAACATTTCAAACAGAAACTAACAATTACTCCAAAAGCTAAAAGGTAATATAATGGTTGAATGCATATTAGAACATAAGACAACTGCACAAACATGAGATCTGTTATGGTTCCATCAGACTCCAAAAAAATCTTATTTTTGAATGTCAATTTACAGCGCAAAATACCTCCTTTATCCCAATCTTTCGTTACTTTAAATTTAGCTAGTATGTCTTCGATGTATTTATTGTCATCTAACTCGATATATTCCTCTAAATAACCAAAAATAAACATCTAACAACTTTAGGTAATCATGCTTGAAAAGCAATAATTGACTAACGAGATTTGGAACTGCTAACTACTCTGCAGCACTCAAAATGACTGAAGCTAGGGTATGCTGAAAGTTTGATAATTCCTCTAAGTTCCCGAAGTAGTTACAAAATTATATCATTGTAGTGCTCACAAGCTCAAACGAGGAAAAAGATGAGTGAGCACAAAAAATAAAATTCACTTCCATCAATAACACCACTTAAATTTGCAATGATGAAATGAGAATGTGGCCAAGTTGGTGGTTAATTATTGTAGGTAGGATGTTTAGTCGCTTACCTAATCAACATTCTTCTAAGGATCTTCCAGAACTTTAAATAAATGTTGCATACATTCTTCGTGAACTTCCACATTAGATGGTTTTAAATTGTCATAAACATCTACATTTACAGAACCAATAGCTATAAATGTAGGCCCAAAAAGTTGTAATCTCGTGAAATTTCTAGCTTTTGGATAAAGAACAACACAAATTTCTTTACCCTGCATGAAAATGAAATACAAAGATTTAGTAGTCTATCTCTAAAACAACGGATTCCATAGAAACTCGAAAATATGTAATTCATTGGAAAATGTAAATACATAAAAGAAGTCATTAGAACCTGTTTCGTTTCAAAATCGAATGGTTGAAAATCTTGTCCATCTTTACTCGGAAAGACACGGAAGTATCAGTGTAGTTAAACTCATATATACGTTTTAATTTATAAGAACGCAAGTATCTTTTGGAACTAGGTGAAAATAATGAACCTGTGTACAAGTAGAGGAAAATCAAGAAAACATTATAACCAAAAAAAGAAGAGTTGATTTTGAACATTAATATAATATAAATGCAAGTAAATCTAACCCCACGCTTATTGATGACGCTCCACAACCAATCATCCAATTGAATTATCGATCTTGCACACATTAAATAGCAACGAATTTCCATAAAAAGTTGTCCGCAAGATGCGCATGAATCCTGACCTTAAGAAAAATGCTCCTATGCAAATGCCAATAGTTATGAAAAATAAATGAGAAGGTAAGACAAGATTTTCATGTATATTATATGCGCAAGTTAAGTACTCTCAAAGATAACCAAACAATGATCTATTAGGCAGAGAAAAGAAAAGGAAAGTGAGCCATTCAATTCGAGTTAGTAATCAAGTTATAAAAGCAACTATCACTATTTCACCATTGACCGATATCGCAAGAGAATATCCAATTCACATTGTCTCTTTGCTTGGGTAATTGCAATTTGTTGAGGGAGAAATTGTGCCACAAGAAAACTCCAATCACCGAGAAGATTTAAGTCCTAAAGTGAAGACTCATCAAGTGGGTAAAAACCTCAAAACACAGAAAATCCATTTAAAGTTCTAGTTAGCTTATTGATTCAAAAATATGTAGATTAACTAGAAAATGAAATGTCAACAGTACTTGCATATATAATGTGCAGTAGGGATTTAGTAAGAAAGGATATGGAAATTCGGGGTTTCCAACTAATTTCGGCCAAAATTTGCAATACAGAAGTTACACAAAGTTATTGCTTCCAACAAGATAATTGCCCAAACTATAATCATGCTGCAATTGTTATGAAGTAGCAAAGACTTATCAATAATTGCCCAAACTATAATCATGCAGGGATGGAAGAGTGAGGAAGTTTAAATTGAAGAGCTTCATCTAGATCACTATCTCACAATTGACCGACATTGCAAGAGAGTCTCTTTCCTCCGATAATTGCAATCTATTGAAGGAGAAATCGTGCCAAGAGGGACATCCAATTACTAAGAAAATTTAAGTCACTAAGAAAAATTGAGTCAATAGAAAGGTCAATACATCAAGATGTTATTTGAACATAATAGAAAGGACATTTCCTTGAATACATCGAGATGTTATTTGAAGGTCGAGTCGTGGGCTTTCTGTAGGCACAAAAAACGAGTCTATAAGAAGAAGGATATAAAAGTTATCACTTTTTAAAATTTTTCCATTTGATATCCCATTCACTCGATTTTGCATTTATGAAATGTCGTGATTCAATGTTTTGAATTTATCCTATTGGGAGAACTTTCGAAAATTCATATTCATGTGTTCTTCAGAAAAATTTGACGAAATTTTGATTAAGCATAAGTTTTCCATTTGACGTTCCATGAACCGGATTTTTCCACCTACGAAAAATCCGTGAATTGATATTTTCAATTCATCAATTTTTTGAAAAAAATTTAATCAGCCAATAAGTTTTCCATTCAATATTCCATTAACTCAATGTTTGCACTTACTAGGCTTGTGACCCGATGTTTTCAATTCAGCAAATTGAAGAAAAAAGGAATAATTTTGCCACAAATTTAATCAAACTTTGACCAGCCATAACTCTCTTCCAACATCCCGTTGACTCGATTTGACACCTATGGAAAATTGTGACTGGATATTTTTTATCCACCAAGTTGGGAAAATATTTGGAAGGAGTGTATTAATGTGTTTTAGGACTAAATTGGAATCCGTTTTGTTTCAAAATAAAATGTATGAAAATCTCACGCAAATCTCGTGCAAATCTTCAAAAGGTTTAGAACTAAATTGGAACAATTGAAAATTTTAATACTAAATTGGGATCTGTTTCATGTCAAAATGGAACGTGTAAAAATCTCGTGCAGCTCTTACTAGGAAAATAATAGAATGATTGGCATGGCCAAACTGCTTTATATGTTCTGATTGAAAAGAATGCAAGTATCCATTGGAATTAGGCGAATATAATGAATCTGTGTACAAGTAGAGGAAAATCGAAAGAACATTATAACAAAAAAAAAAAAAGTTGATTTTGAACATTCATACAAAAGCAAATAGATCTAACCCTATGCCTATTGGTGCCCATAAGGATACGCTCCAACGCCAATAGTCCAATTAGATTATCAATTTTGCACAAAGAAGACCATATTTCCATAAAAGAACGTCTATAAGATCCGCAGGAATCCTTGCTTATGACATCTTTTGAAAAATGCTCCTATACCAAAGCTACTAGTCATAAAAAAGAATAAGTAAGAAGCTCAATGTAGGTAAGACGAGACATATATATTATATACACATGCTAAGTACTACAAGAAAACTAAACAATGGTATATTAGGCAAAGAAAAGAAAAGGAAAGTGAGCCGTTCAATTCGAGTTAGTAATCAAGTTATAGAAGTAACATATGGCAAGGGATGGAAGAGTGAGGGAGTTTTCATTGAATAGCGTCATCTAGATCACTATCTCACCATTGACCGATATTGTGAAAGAATGTCTAGCTCCCATTGCCTCTTTGCTCTGAAAATCAAAGTTTGTTGATGGAGAAATTGTGTCAAGAGGAAGTCCAATCACCGAGAAAATTTAAGTCACTTAGAAAAATTGAGTCAATGGGAAGGATTTTTCCTTACTATATCAAAATGTTATTTAAAGTGTTAGGTTATGAGCTTTCCGTAGATACAAAAATCAAGTCAATAAGAAGAAGGATGTAAAAGTCATCATTTTTTAGAATTTTTACAATGCCATGCGGAAAGTTAAATGTAAGATTATCCTGAACACTATTGCACCGATTTGGAGATGAGAGGCCAAGTGAGGCCGAACATTGACCTCTCATCAGCGCATATCTCATTTATAAATTAATTTTGGTATACAAACCCTAAAGAAGGGTTGCCCTCCTCCGTGGGGAATTGTCGAGGTCAACTCTTGCGCTTCCATAGTCCAATCACAACTTAGTTTGCCTCTGAGCTTGGTGAAGCGAGATGGATTTCCATTAATTAGGAAGGAAAAAGGTTTGTAATACTGTGAAGAAAGATTCAAACACAACTTCCTAATTATCCTAAACAGTTTTATTTATATCTATTTTACTGGAGTATATCAACCGCAATTGTGATTGACTTTACTTATTGAAGTGAATGTTAAAAATAGCTACACATCTCTATTACCATATCAGGAATAATATTGACTAATAATTTTTTTCCCCTACTTCCATATTAGCTAAATTAGTTTGTACATTTCTAAGCTAAATCTTTATGGTAATCTGTTCTTTTTTATTGCATGCAACACTTAGGTTGCAAATGTCTAAGCTTCTAGTAATTAAA
The DNA here is from genome assembly GCA_014182375.1 of Eucalyptus virginea. Lineage (NCBI taxonomy): Eukaryota > Viridiplantae > Streptophyta > Magnoliopsida > Myrtales > Myrtaceae > Eucalyptus > Eucalyptus virginea. Next base: position 1,041,395 of record CM024517.1, on the reverse strand, counting down.
TCCACAGAAAATTCTTAAATCTGGAATTCTTAAACTCTATGGAGAAAGGACAACAAGATGGATGCCATTTTCCTAACTTTCAAATTGTTTTCGCACAGATCAGATTAACCTTGTTATACTCATTAATTTGGAGAACATCACACTCTGCTAGTCAGTAGAGTTTCACTAAACCACACAATGCCAACACTATGCAGCTCTTGCTTATTTACTTGAGATCTTGCCATTCCTCAAGCAGCTACTTCGCCAAATGTAAGTATAGTTGTGTTACTGCATGGCCAAGTATCATTAGCGAAATAATTATGAAATAATCATTACAATGCTCGCAGAAATAAAACTCATTACAAAGAACAGCCAAAAACCAGCATTATTGTGCCGAAGTATATACAATGCTTGGAGAAATAATGAAAGAATCAAGGTGAACAGGCATCTTTCGCCTGGCTTTTTTCTGTGGAGGAAACTCAATGCGTCTCAAAATATTGAATGTTTACTCTACCACGCGACGTCCACCACCAAGCTGAAACGCAAGCAATCATCACGGCACATAATTTTCCCTGTGTAGTGAATGTATCAGATGCTGCTGTTAAGCATTATCCTTCATAAAATTGACTGACGGTATTGGTGAAATTGAATGATCTGGCCTCTCAAGCTACACTCCACCTGAAAATCACAGGACAAACTCCCTCAGATGACTTGAGTATATATCATCAATGAAATGTCGCTGCATGGTCTGAAAGGCCTAAACGTGATGATGGAATTTGACCATGCAGAGCTGTAAGCAGCTGAGGCTTTACTTGACTGACGCACCATTGTGGTGTGTAATGAAAGAAGTGAATGTTGTATAGGGAAAAGAAAATTGTATACTGGAAGACAGCCAAAAAACCTCCATAAATTCCAAGAGAGCTTCATGGTTCACAAACAAATGAATCAAGGATTATCATGGACTTTAAAAAGATACCCAACTCACTTCGAATGCATCCATGCAGCTAACTCACTACTTTTTTTCCCTCACAAATTCAGGAATCTAAATCAAAATCAAGAACGATTAAGTTCCCTATCTCCTAAACATCTAGAATTTTGGTACCGTGAATCTTTCCTCCTTTAGTGAGCTGAACGCACCAGATATGATAAATGAAAGCCTGCCTGAATCAGTTTTGAGCAACATGGCTCACAAAGAGTTTCGTCCAAGATCACCCTTGGCACATTTTAAACTTGGTGGACCAATCACCGACTCAATCATCAATCAGAGTCTGCAACTAAGGACCAAATGTTTTCTAGTCTCTTATTCTCTGTTGCAGAAGACACAGTGCGAGATGCATCCATACTCACATTCCATCTCTTGTCCTTGATTTTACTAGAAACCTGAGAATCCAAACAGCAAATTGCTCCGTTGCAAATCCGTTCAACTTCAGTGGAGCAAGCTAGAGAGAGCGATTATAGTATGAAAAGGAAAAGCGACATGGAGGATGGAACCTTGACTTAGTAACGGGACAAATGAACAAAATGAACAACTTCCTTCCAATTTAGCCTAAAAAGAGAGAGAGAGAGAAAAAAAAAAAGATTTCATCACATTACTTGGGTGGAACAATGGCAATCTCTTGGCGATATTCTGTAAAATGCAAGCAGGGCAACAACTTGTCGAATAATGTGCATGTGCCTACCTACAAGGCCATGACTGAATCCCTACTTCTTGCAAAGCAACTGCCATCAAAGCAGATGCTTCTTCTAGTGTCCATCTCTTGTGAGCTGTATTGAAGGCCCCACAAACATCTCACTCTTTCCAATCAGTCTCTTTCCTAATACCACACTCTAGTCCTGCATTAACCTGTCCAACTATGTGATCAACATTAGGCTATGCCAGTTGCATAGATGACGAATAAGCAGATAAGCCACTGCATGCAGCTCTAACTCTCAGATAAACATGCTGAAATTGTATCGACCTTTTTAGGGCATGATGGTAGTGCACTGGTTTTCTCTCAGAATAACCAGTTTATCCAAAACATATAACAAAAGATAATACAGTGTTGTCAAGAAACACAGAGGAATAACGCCAAAATAAAATATTTTAAAATAAAAGCCAAGAGTGAATAGATAATAATCCTTCAATAGAACTTGAGAAAGCCACGTATTGGGAAACTAGGCAATCATCATGCCCAGGAGATGAGATGCTTATGCCCCTAATCTCAGCCTTCCTCAACCCTCTACTGCAAAATTCATATGATTGGAATGGTTCAAAGTCATAAGATCTGTTGTCTTAATTAGTCTTGGAAGAAAGAAGATGCTCTTTTCAAGTAAAGTGAGACTTCTAAGTTAAATTCAAAAATTATATGTAAATAATGAGCTCCACTGCAGGCTTTCTTCAAGATCTGTTGGTGGACACGATCTTCTCAAATAGTCTGTTGCCCTCAATTCCTTGCACACATCAAACCAACAATGCTTACCATCAAGAAAATGAGAATCTTTTTATAAGGGGAGCTTGTGTCTATATAAGGCCAATTGCAAATGATACATAAAGTAACAAGTACATCTCATAAACAGTCATACACATAAATGTGCCATAGCCATACTCATATAAGACCAGAGACAACAAGAACAATAGAAATCTGAGTTCTGTACAAGGTCAAATACAATAAAATTTACCTGAAATAAGTATGAAGTGGCTACAGTCCTATTCAAACAAAAATCTGTTCTTATTGTTTCAATTTCAACAAGAAAGAAAGTCTCTAAGCAATATTCAGTTTTTACCCAAGCATGGCTCAGATGCCTATTTTCAATCTGAAACACAATGCTGCCTCCTCTCTCCTTGAAGGGGGAAAAGACGGAGGACTTATAATATTTCTCTAGATTTGGCAAAAGCAAAAGAGCCCCTAATGAAATTCAAATGGGGACTGATGCAGAGCTCACTCTGGCCTCACAGGGAGGGCCTCTGAGTTTGCAAGATGGAGCTGCCATAGCTTTGTGGCTAGAGCAATAGGAGTGGGGCCCCGCAGAGAAAACAGCATGAAAACATCAAAGAAGCATATACACATTAAAGAACGCCCAGTGTGGACTCATTAAGAATATGCTCAGGTAAAACTCTCCAATACAATGCAGTAAATTTGACTCTTGTGCTACCCATTTGCCAAAAAAAACGACTAGTTCAGGTTCCACATGTTCCATTTGACCTCCCAGATTGAAACCCCCAATTAGCGAGATTCATCACCAGTTCAAACAATCTATCTAATGCTTTTGAGATAGCAGTTCGAGACGGTTACCAAATAATGGGGCAGTAACCCATAATTCATATTGTTTCAATGGTCAAGTCAAGCATATCTTCAGCCATCAAGAAGATCTCTTTTTGTCAATACTTTCTCCACCAGCAGTGTACCGAAAGCATTTCCCACAATAATCGCTCAATAGCACAATAACACCCAGAAGTTTATATCCAACTTCTGCCTTACTGATAACTTCTCAAGCGACAAGATCAACTTCATCACGATCAGGATGTACGACATCTACCCTCATCATGCTTCGGTAGCAATCGGGTATTGGGGCACCAGCCTGCACACAGAGCTCTACCACAGCGGGAGCTTTGCCATAGTACCTCTTCAAGTTGTTATTCAAAGCTGGCCTGTTTAAATTCTGGACATGCCAGACATAATTAAGGCCAACAATATCATCTATTGTTGCTTCCTGCCATGCATGCAAACCATTGCGAGATTGGTGCTTTGATGACTTGCACATTCTAACTTTATGGCCCTTGGGACCCACCTGAACCTCAGGACAGTACCCGCAGGTCCACACGGTATAACTTTCCATTATCCTTTTCACTCCTTCCATCATTTCAAACCACCACTTCAGCGTCCACACACTCAATTGCTTTATGTTTTCTACTTCATCAGTTAAATTACTCCAGATGTCCAATTTGCTTTCTTCAATATAGCTGGTTCTCAATGGAACAACATCCCTTCCCGTTTCATCCATTTTGATTGCTGATTCAGCAAACATGTCTCTGTCTATTTTGTGTGTTTCACTTACGGACTCAAAGTCTACAATTCTTCCCTCAATACAATAGACCGGTTTTGTTCTTCTCTTTGAGGGAAACCTTTCAAGGTCTACACCAGCTTGTACACAAAGCTCTACAACAGCAGGAATTCTTAGGACTCTGTGCCTCTCATGATGCCCAACTCTTGGTTTCCCAACACGATCATAGAGATGGAAACACTTGGGGAAAAATACAACGTCTTGAACACCGCCCTTTCTCCATACATGGGTAGCGCTACGAAGACCGCTATTTGGACCAGTGCATGTACGGATCTCATGGCCAACATGACCAATATGAACTTCAGAACAGAACCTAACAAGCAATAAAAACCATACGTATTAATAGATGTTCAAGTAGGACTTCCTAAAAAATGCAAAAGACAAGATGATAAGAATATGCTAAAAGACTCATCAGTTTTATAGTCATGTTTGTTAGTCTGTTACATCAGAATCTCCTTGTATCCCTCTCTATCTTTCCCTGTTTTCCCCCCATCAAGGAGTAAAGAATACGGTAGGTCTCTCCTCCCATTTTTCCCTTGATATCCTCATATTGTTTACATCTAGAACTACATTACATATATCACCACAAAAATGCTCAAGTATCACAGCTTGGTGGCGTTAAACCCATCAAGCTGTTTACAAAGTTATCTCTGATAAAGGTGACTTTCAACTTAAATAAGCAAGCAATGCTACATTTGAAGAAAGAAAAGAAAAAGAAAAAGCATTAACAAGGGGTACAAGAAAGAGAACAAGTATGAAGACATAAACCTTGCCCATCTGGATACAAGAGTAGCTTCATCAAGTAACATGTAACTAGCAAAAAAAACTAACAAACTGTCAGAGTCTCAAAGTAGCCTGTCTTTGACAAATTCATTGATCACATTGACATGTTAAAGGAAGATGCTTCAATATCTAATCAACCGCACAGCCTATCAAAGCTTAAGCAACATGAGCCAAAAGCCATCAGAAGTTAACCCAATAATACCTACAACGTTGTACCGGAACAACCTTGATGAGCTCCGATAAACCCTTGAGTAGGGACCCTCGAGCGCGATAGACACGGTGAGCCACCTCGACGAGCTCGGGCACGAGCAACCCGTTCTCTGGCGGGTTCTCGAGCATGAGACAGGGCTGTAACTTTCGAGCTTCTCTCTCTTCCCTCGCCCTCCGAATCAGCTCTTTCATGGGGGTCACAAAAGGCTTTCTTTCGGCTTTCCGCCTCGGAGGCCTCGGCACGTCCGAATACAGCTCGCCATCGCCACCATCATCATCCACTCCTCCACTCAATGCGCCAGATGATGAAGAAGAAGCAGCAAAAGCGTAGCTTGGATTGAGATAGCGATTAAGCCTTTCTATGTGAGAAATCTGCACCCTTATCCTTCTCAGCATAGCTGGCCACACTTGGCGGAGATACAGATGGGAACACACAAGAAGAAATGCCATTCAAGATCAGGGCTTTGAAGGTCGCATTCAAAACCAAACATTACAGTTGAAATTGTAAAAATTGGAAGAGAGAAGCGAAAAGCACACGCTAATACAGTCCAAATTTCAACCGACCCAGATAATAATGAGGGATGAAAGATTGAGGGAAACTAGAAAAATCGCATCTTTAGCACATGAAAGTGAAGATGTTCTTCTCCAGGTACCTTGGGTGGTGCCGGGGGCTGTCAGCGGCCACCGGTGGAGGAGACGGCGGCGAGAAAGGAGGAGAAGGTGGCGGAGCCGACGGCGCGGGAGGAGGGCGATCGTGGACCCACGCAAGTCCTCGGGAGATTAATCCTCAACTTTTTCACCGGCGAAAGCCGGTTGTCTTTGGCTTTAGACGATTTTTTATTATTCTTTTATTATTTTTTATTTGACGCGTTGGCTTGGACTCTTGAGAAAGATAGATAATTTTTTTTAAAACATAAATTTTAACTCAGTTCAGAGAATGAAGCTTTTTAGAAATTAAGCCGCGAATGATAAACATTCGGCTCCAAAATTCAATTTTTCTATTTTTATGTGAGTTTTACGCAAAAATAAGCATTTAATAATTATACAAAATATCTATTTCAAAAATAAAAATTTATTTGAAAATGACAGAGAATACCATTTGGGAGTTGATTGCGGACAGATGGTGGGCAATCGGCAACGGACAATTGATGTCAGGTGATCGGCATCCAATGATAGGCATTCGTCATTCGATATCCCACAATCGATGATGAGCATCCAATGACTGGCACTAGGAGGCGATTGCAAATGGCTAGCAAGCAACCGAAGTCCAACATAATTGGCGATCGACATCCCCATGATAGGCATCCAGTGTCCGACGACCAGCGGTCATTGTCCAATGTCTGATAATTAGCGTTCGACAATTGACGTTCAGTGATAAGTGTCCGACGATCAATGTCCGGCGATCAACGTTCGGTTATCGACATTCGGTGATAGGTGTCCAACTAATGGTTGGTTATTGTCCAATGTCCAATGACCAATGTCTGACGGTTAGGTGGTAGCCACTGACGGGTGGGCAATCGACTATTAACAAGAGCAAGCAATGAGATGAAGAATTTTTATTTTTTACTTTTCTTTTAGAAATAGAAAAAGTACAAAATTTTTACTTTTCTTTTCTATTCCAAATCTATTTCTAAAGTAAAAATTTGTTCTAGAATTAGAAAAATGAAATTACGCTATCAAACAGATTTTAATTCCAAAATAAAGGGTTAATACATTTCAATTTTAAACTTTTTTTTGACTATGAAAAACCCAAACCGGTAAACTTGTAACAAATTTATCCCGACTGATTATAAAAACCCTAACCGGTACATTTATGACAAATTTACCCCAAACTAATTTATTCGATTTGCAAAAAAACCCTAAACCTGGTAAATTTATGACAAATATACCCTATGCTAAATTGGATTAATACCACAAAAAAATCATAAAAATTGTAAAGCGTAACAAACGAAACGTAAAATCCTAAATTAGTATTGGTTAATTGTCACGTGTCATTTAACTTAATAATTTGAGAATAAAATTTAACGAAAACTAACATAAGGTAAATTTGTCACAAGTGTACCAGTTTAGGATAAATTTGTCAAAAGTATACCAGTTTGGGGTTTTTGGTGGTCAAAAAAATAGTTTGGGGTAAATTTGTCACAAGTGTACCAGTTTGGAGTTTTTTAGGGTATTATTCCTTCCTAAAAATAGAAAAGTACAAAAACGGAGAAATAAGATGCTTATCATGCGCATTCCAAAAAAACACTCAATTTCACTTCGTATACCCTAGGCATAGCCAAAACGAAATTTTATCTGGATTTTACCTTATTGTTACCTACAATTGTAATACCTTAGCTTAAATTTGATGTAACTATACTTTGAAAAAAAATGAAAGAAATTAAAGCAATGCTATACCTTGTTATACAAGTTTATGATGCATAAGAATCTCTCTCCTGTTACGACCATCACTTTCAATTTGTGAGGAATTATACATCTTGAAAGGTGTGATAATATGTCATAACTCCATTCTTTTATTTTTTTTTTTAAAATTATTTTATTGTTGGTAATATGTCATAACACCCATAAATTCATTAGGCGGTTGTAATAGAAACGTTGACTCCTATCAACGTTGAACGTCATAAATTGGTTCAATAAACCTTAACAAGGTACGATATGGAGTACCATCTTTCACCCATCAGTGATACATCCTCTTAATATATATAACTAACATGAGATTTAGTTTGAGTTATGACAAAAGATCAATTACGATAAGTTGCAATTATAAACAACAAATGGATTTTCCAAGCTCCCAGAGCGTTTTCAATTAGTATGATTATATGTATGTTTTTAAAAATTTTTTACTATATATAAAAAAGTATATCACGTTTCTAACATTATTACATGTATTTTATTGTCAAATTCAAAACTAGGAGAAAATATAAAAAAATAAAATTGAAAAGGCTCATTAACAACCTATTTTCAGTCAATTGATCACTTTTCTCTTCTTGTTTTTTCTTTGCAATTCTAAAACCAAAATCCAAAGATATCACATTTCTTGAAGATTGAGTGTAGTGTCGGAGCATAAACTAGTTGGATTACTTCTCGGATTTTGACTTACATTTAAAGGTCCGTAGATATTAGATAATATTCTTTTCGTGCCCTTTTCATTTATTTTTCGTGATCTCTCCATGGCGTTCAATTTCAAAATTTCCTGAGCTCCACGTATGGTTCATCAATATTAATATAATTTCCCGCTAAAGGAACCCGACAACGTAAAATAAAACCGTTAATACAGTTGAGAGCGTTTCAATCTCGTTCTCGCTCCATGTCATGTTACTTCAACCGCTCTCTGGTTCTTCCCAAGATGAGCTTCCCCTCTCACTCTCTCTCCATTTCCACCACCATTGCCGCCAAGGCCATCCCGCCTCCTGCTCCTCCCGAGCCCGACCCTGTTTCTCCGCAATTCGCGGTGCTTCGCAAGATCGAATCTTGCAAATCCATTCAAGAGATCAAACAGTTTCATGCCCTGGTCATCAAATTGAGGCCCCTCCAGACCCAGTTCGTGTACAACGCCATTATCAGAGGCGTCACGAGTTTCAGGACCGGCTGTGGCTCCTCGTTGGAAGCAATTCTGTTGTACAGAGAGATGCTTATGAAAGGACTGGTGCCCACTGATTATACCATCCCGTTTCTTCTCAAGGCTTGCGCGCAGGAGTTCGCTCTGAGGGAAGGCGAGCAAGTTCACGTGCACGCCATCAAGACTGGGCTGTTGGGTTCGAATGTCTACGTGAAGAATACTCTGATGAGGGTTTATGCGGTCTGTGGGGTTATTGGAGCTGCTCAGAAGCTGTTCGACGAATGTCCCCAACAGGACTTGGTCTCGTGGACGACGTTGATTCAAGGATATGTCAAGACAGGGTCGCCGAGGGAAGCTGTTGAGGTGTTTTTAGGATGTGTGAAGCTAGTTTTGTAGCTGATGAGATGACGCTGGTGATTGTGCTCTCGGCATGCGCTATGTTGGGAGATTTGAGTCTAGGGAAGAGGATTTACAGGTATATGCATGAAAATGGGGTAAAGAGAGATGTTTTTGTTGGAAATGCTTTGGTGGACATGTTCCTGAAATGCGGCGACGCGGATCTCGCTCGCTGGGTTTTCAGTGAGATGCCCATGAAAAATGTGGTATCTTGGAACTCCATGATATTGGGATTGGCTCAACAAGGAAAATTCAAGGAAGCATTGGTTGTGTACGAGCAAATGCAAACCATAGGCATTAGGCCTGATGATATTACTCTAGTTGGTGTTTTGAATTCTTGTGCTAATCTTGGATTGCTTGAGTCCGGGAAGTGGGTTCACGCATACATCAATAAACATAAGATCAGCGCAGATGGATTCATAGGGAATGCGCTGGTTGATATGTATTCAAAATGTGGAAGCATAAACCAAGCGCTTAGAGTTTTTCAAGGGATGAAACACAGGGATGTCTATTCTTATACAGCCATCATCGTTGGTTTAGCAATGCATGGAGAGGCAGCACAGGCTTTGGAAATCTTCTCTGATATGTCTTTGGTGGGCATTAGACCGGATGAAGTAACTTTCCTCGGCGTGCTTTCAGCATGTAGCCATGCAGGACTTGCAGATGAAGGACAGAGACATTTTGAGGACATGTCAAGAGTTTATGGCTTAGAACCTCAAACAGAGCATTATGCCTGTATGGTGGACCTTTTAGGTCGTGCTGGACTGTTAAGCGACGCGGAAGAGTTCATAAAGAATATGCCGATTGAACCTGATGCCTTTGTTTGGGGGGCCTTATTAGGAGCCTGCAAAGTTCATGGGAAAGTTGAACTTGGGGAACTTGCAATGAAGAAACTAGTGGAAATCGAGCCAGAGCGAGATGGTGCATATATATTGATGTCAAACATGTATTCATCAGCAGATAGATGGCGAGATGCATTGAAATTAAGAAAGTTCATGAAAGAAAAGCATGTGAAGAAGACTCCAGGTTGTAGTTCCATTGAGCTCAACGGCATAGTTCATGAGTTTAGGAAAGGCGAGAAATCTCACCCCAAAATTGAAGAGATCAGCAGGTTTCTCGAAGAATTTACGAGTCACTTGAAGAGCTATGGCCAGCAAGATATAATTGCATTTGCTTGATCTTGAGGCAATTGGGTGCTTGCCGAGAGAATTCGAAAAAAGAAAAAGAAAAATCTGTCATGTAAGAAAGCAATACAACAGAAAGTCAGCTGTGAAAAAAGTTGATCGGTCATGGAAGCCGTACTAAAATTTCTGGTTGTGTACTTCATCAGAAACCAGATTCTATTCTTTGACCATTTCTTGCACTGAATTAATCATGGTGACTTCGCTGACAATGCCATTAACTTCTTCTAGAATGCTGCACACTTGAACTCCATCCTTCATCTATGACAACAAGAGATCCAACTTGTGGTGAGAATGAAGATGCATTATCTCATTGCCATTCGGATCATTTTAGAGTCTGTTGAGGTCTCTAAAAATTCGGTTTGTAAGTTTAATCAGGACAATCTGAATTCGGGATCCCTAATAGCATTCTATGGACTACCCTTTAAGAGTGCTTTGGTAATTAGACAAGTAGTTTTCTCTCACCCATTAATCAAGCAGTATTCTCTCGCCACATTTTCTTCACAATTTTAAAATCTTAATGACCCGCATCGTCTCTCTTTCCTCTCCCTAATCTTTCCTTGAAAATGAGAGAACAGGTTAAGTTTAATTTATGAAACTATTCGACCAAATTTATCTTCTGCACACTCATCGTGTGTGTGTGCCTAATAAAATAAAACAAGAAAAATTGTTCGTCTGTTGTTTATGCTCCACATTTTTTGCTTCTCTTTTTCATTTGTGAAGCGAAGCAAACGGCAGATGAGAAGTTCGAAAAGATTTTTGGCTTCCCGGGATCTTCTCTTCCTAACGGCCATATTAGCCAAAAGATCAGCTTCCACCAGATCCTCTGCTATCTTTCCCAACAACCCATATATCACTCTCTTTCTCTCGCTTCTTCTTTTATTTTTATTTTTTGCCATTGTTACATTACTTCTTTCATTTTCACCACCTTACTTGCACCAGAAGTTCTTACTTCCTTCACGCTCTCTCTCTCTCCACCTCTAAACTAAGCTCTCATACTATAGGTGGGTCTCTATCTTGCGTCTTGTTTACTTTGATTCGTTTGCCAACGACTTGGTGTTCAAATGGAAGATTTCAATTAGAGGCCACTTTTCAGCCCAGATGCTGTAGTTGTGATCTTCTCCTGCGAAGGTTTAGTACCTCATTTTCGCCTTTTACACCCTTCTGATGAATGAGTCATATACTGTCTAAGAGTTCCTCCAAATAGATAGTAACATAGCTTCTGGTCAGCCTAGAAAAATTGAATGCACATATTGTGAGTCTATCATATGACACTTTTAATGCTTGAAATGCAATATCATTCATCTGCTCAACTTGAAATGCATATGCAAATGTTGCATATTTTATGCATACTCACTTCTGTCTTCTTGGATGTACAGCGTCCGATCATATACTGTCTCTCTAGTACCTTCTTAGCTGAAGAACAGAGAGACCAAAATGCAGAAGATGGTCAACACAAGAACCTTGGAATCATCCTTGTGAGGGCTAACTCCTTTGATTTTCTTCTCTCTCTCTCTCTCTCACACACACACACACACACACACACACACACCACACACATTACTCTTCAATATTAATTCAGCGCTCTATCTTGACTTTCTTCACTCGTCCCCTTGTTTTTCAGGTCGTCTAAGTTGAGTACCCCATCCGAACTTCAGATTCTTGTTTGCGGCGAGCCCTTCACATCGAGTAAAGTGAGGAAATTTGTCACAAGATTAATCTTAGATCACATAAACTCATTTTTGCTTTTCTTTGTTAGATCAATGGTTATGGCCTAAGCTAATGTGAATTGCTGACTGCAATTTAAAATTTAACGGTCCAATTGTTCTATCAGGAGCTTCTAGCAGCAAAATCAGCAAAACTAGCTGCTTTGTTCGAGGAAAAAGATCCCTGCGAAAAGATATCTTCCTTCCTGCGAGACATTTCTGCTGATCCAAACACCTTTGAGCTTGTGGCAAGGTTCTGTCACGGGTTCGATATTCAGCTTTCAACAGAAAATGCAGTACCCCTCATTTGCCTTGCTTTTTACCTGGAAATGACTGAAACTCACAGCCCCAACAATCTCCTGAAGAAGGCTATTGATTTTCTCGAAGAAAGAGTTCTGCCGAGCTGGAACGAGACCATCAGGGCCCTGCGACTCTCGGAGAAACTCCTTCAGCAAGCTGTGCATCTTGGCCTTATCAATGCCTGTTTAAGTTCAATCGTTGCAAAGGCGCAAGTCGAACCCCACCTTCTCGGAAAGCCAATTAAGGCTCCCAAAATGGATGAGAGCAGTGAGGGAGAGGAAGATGGGGAGTGTAGACCCAATGCAAGGAGAAAGCTTTTTGTTCTCGACTGGCAATCAGAGGATTTAACAACTCTTCCTCTGCGATTTTATGAGCCAGTCATTCAAGCAATGAACGAAAAAGGTGTCCCACCAGGATATGTGGCCGCATCTCTTTGCCAATATGTGAAAAGATGGATTTGTTCCAGCCCAACAGGAGGAGAAACCATGTCAATATGCAAGAGGAACTCTCAGAGGGAAGTAATCGAAGCAGTGGAGAGACTCCTGCCTCACGAACCAAGGCTCCTTCCATGTACTTTATTGTTTCATATGTTGAACTCTGCAGTCACATTGGAAGCGAGTGCTGACTGTAGAAATGGATTCGAGATCAGGATAGGTAGACAACTTGACCAAGCAACTGTGACTGACCTCCTAATACCCTTTTGGGGCTACGCCACAGAAACACGATACGACATCGGTTGTGTCAAAAGAATCCTGAAAAGTTTCTACATGAACTACACTTGTTCGGATGCATCAGGTTTTATCAAAGTAGCGGATCTCATTGAAGAATTATTGGCAGAAATAGCAAGCGACGTGGACTTAGAGGTCAATTCGTTTCTCGCCCTGGCTGAGATGTCGCTTGCAGCATCTTTAGAAAATCATACAAACTCCGATGGAATATACCGTGCAATCGATATTTACCTGGACAAGCATAGATTCTTGACAGAGTTGGAGAAAGAAGAGGTGTGTCAGTTACTGGACTTCCAGAAAATGTCTCCCGAAGCATGTGAACATGCAGCACGAAATGAAAGGCTGCCACTTAGGGTGGTTGTACAGGTGTTGTTTACTGAGCAGTTGAAGCTACGAGAAACAGTACGGTTTGGAAAGGATGGAGAAGAAGAGGCAGAGGAAAATGAAGGGAAGTTGAGCCGTACCGAGGATGAATTGAGGGTCGAAATGGAGAAGATGAACAGCAAGGTGATGGAGCTTGAGAGAGAGTGCGGCATGATGAGGAAAGAGATGGTGAACAGAAGCGGCAGCAATCATAAGTTGGAGAAGAGAGGGAAAGTTAGTATGTGGGGAGAGATAAAGAGGAAGTTTGGGTGCATGAGCAACATACACGATTGTAGCTCTCAAGTGAAGAAGAAGAAGGTGCATCCTAGGCATCGCTAATGGTTTTTTGAATGTTTCACTTTTCGGGATAAAAATGTTTCTTTCGTTTCCATGTATATAGTGGTTTCTTGCATCCTCAACTGGGCTTAGTTACTGTTCAACTGATTGTGATCCCGGTAGTGTTCTTTGGTTCAAAGAACTGTTCTTTGGAGGGAATGTCAGGGCTATTTGACAGAGCTTAACCAAGATTATTCATGTGACAACTAAGCTTCGTAGAATTTCATTATTAAATAATTACTAATTTGAGATTCTCTCTTTTACCTAGATATATTTTCTGGAAATATAAATGAAGAGTTCATCGGTTGGAACCTCCAACACCGGCAGAAGCTCATTGTGGTAATGTGCCATCGACAAAGCTTTCGGTATGAATTATTCTACAAATTTGTCCAGTTGAAAGAGTTTGCCCTGCGAAAGTAATCAGAAAAATGTACTTATGCTTCGTTAAAATCAATACATAAACAGGAATCAATGTTATATTCAACTATGTATGCTCTGACACACTTGCGATAGCTTGTCCGGGCAAAATATTTGGGTCATGCACTTCGAATTGAAATCCAAAAACAAACAAGCTTGCTGGCAAGAAAGCATTAAGTATTTCACATAATGATAATCATCTTCCTTTCTGGTTTTGTTTTTACATGTATGACTTTTCTCTCATGAAAAGGAGGTAAAAGAACAAACGAGTTCACTAAATACATCAAACTGTCACTTTTCCACACTTTAGCCCAGAAGATCATCACATCATCTTACATGACATGAAGGCCATGTCAGTTTCAGAGACCTCTGCTCTTGCACACAGATGCTAAGACAATTCCTATCACATGTAGGTAAAATCTCATTGCAGTCGGTTTCTATCTCGCCAACCAGATTCACAGCTTGAATTACGAAGCCAAAAAAGGAATCTTTTTCAGTGAAATCACATTGACTCGATCGTCCATCTTGATCTATAACATATATTGACAGCTATTTGCACAATATGCATCAGAACTGTATAACATTAACCTTCACACAAGGTTCATTTACAAGAGGAAACCCCAGTCAATGGCATCTCGCTTTCCCTCGAAGAGATTGACAGATCCTGATCATTCAACGTACTTGAAGTTGACCCTGTGTTGCTATGAGAATGATCGCCTCCACCTTCTGTATTTCCCAGAGCATTATTATTATGCCCTTCAACGCCTGATTGATGTCCGTTTTGCTCCTCATTCCCCATCACAATCACAGCGCCAAAATGAACATGCCTTCGCTCGTCATCATTGTTGTCTCTGCTGTGCGGGGAATCTTTCACCGGCGACTGTGGATTTCTCGCCGGTGCCGGCTCTGGCGCCACAGCAGTGCTATTTACACGAGGGGTGAACCCTTTTGGTGGATTATATGCAGGTCTAGGCCGGAGCCAATAGTAGAGATAAACAAGAAGCCAAAAGCCCCATGGAATGGCCTCAAGGACTATGCCGGCGAGGTAGAACCAGCTGGGGGATGCGGTCTTAGGACGGAATAAGTAGAGGCCGAGGAAGACGCCCCCTACGACGATGCATACAAAGAAGAGGCTGATTATGGTCAGGACCCGCGCATCGCCATCTCTTTCTCCCATGGAGATCTAACTTAGATGGCTAAATGTTATGAATATGAGAAAAATGAAGAACATGAACCAAATTACAGACGAGTAATGGTCGATCCTATATCTGTTTCTTCCGCTAGGATGGTTGCCGGAGGAAGACAAAAGCGGTGTCGGCATCTCATGGTGGTGGGGGAGAGAGAGAGTGAGAGAGAGAGAGAGGCGATCAAAGCGGGAGTTTGTTGATTGTTCTTTGCACAGCCGCTAGGGGCAATGCTATAAATACATAGGCAAAACGCATGAATGCAGGCCAGTAATATATGTCTGTTTGATCTTCTCGGTGCAGCTCCAATTCTTCGTTTTTCGGTTTTTATAGGTAGGAAACAAATTATCAAAAGGAAGAAACGAAAATCAGAAATGGATGGTAGCTTCTTTAACATCTTCTAGACCTTCTTTGTTCCGAGGCCATGAACACGGGTTGTTTTTCAGCCAACTATCAATGCAAAGAGCCAGCCCATTTCACGTAGGCTAAGCAATACGTCACCAATCGAATTGGGTATATACCTAGTTTCCAAGAGAAGTAATTAGAGTAAGCATATGAGTTTGTCGAGTATGAACCATAGACATTCTAATACTATTTATAATGACCCGATGCATTCTACGTGATTAAGTCAAAATGAATAATTTCAATCACACAAAATTATGAATATTAGATGGTGAATATTAGCTTATATATTAGCGACCTCTCCCACTCGTCGTGATACTTGAAATATCACCACCAATGTACAAACACTCCTATATGTGATTAATAAGTTTAGTATAAAATATAAAATTTGATGTGGCTAGTAATTTATCTGGTGATAATGACTTTTGTGATAGTGACTTTTGACTGGTGAAAGCAACTAGTGATACCTTTATGATAATTAATTTTCACACTGATATCCTGTATTTTTACTCAAATACAAAATATTTTTATTCTCGTAACAACTGAATTATAGCCAGGACCTTATTTTTCCTCCTTTTTTTAACACCACATCCTAGGATAAGATATTTTCCGCAAAATATCGAGTGAAAAAAATATCAAGAACCAGACAGGAGCAAGAACGCCATTGAAGGAAGCTGAATACGAGCAAGCGATTGAAGCATTACCCAGTTGGCTTCTTGCGAACGTGGTCAGAGAAACGAAACAGTAGAAGGAAAAGAGCAAGCCATGCAAGAAAGTTGGGTTCTTCCTTGCACATTATTCAAATGCATTATCGCGAGGCCAAGGCTTCATGACAACAGCTTCAAATGGAGAGTATCAAGTAGCTCGGAGAAAGGCGATTCTCTTGACAATTTTAAGAGGGACAGCTTTTACTTCGATAAGCGTGGCAAATTGAGGAGATTCGATCACAAAAAGGTCTCCAGGAAAAAGGGTAATCACTAAAAAAATTATTTTTCTCTATTGTTCTCTTTTTGCCTAAAATTTGTCTAATTTTGACGAGTTTTGGCAGGTGGGTCTTTGAGAAGCCAAGGTTGGAAGTACGGCTCTGGGTTTGTGGATGGGATATTCCCAGTTCTGAGTCCTAGTGCTCAGCAAATTCTGAGCTTCGTTATGGAGGAAAATGATGCTAACAGGGTCAATGCTTGTCTTGATACTCTCCCTCCAACTCATGCCACTTGGGATGATGTCATAAATGTAGCTGTTCAACTTCGTTTGAATAAGAAATGGTACCCAATAATCCTGGTGAGACGAAGATTAGATCTTTTTCTTTACATCTTATTTTCTCTGTTGTTTAATGGAGGAATCTTTCATGCACCATCTGCAAAGCAATTTGAGCTGACCAAAGTTTGACGAAAGAATTTCATTTTCTGAAGATATTTAGTGGTTGGCTTGTAACGTCATTCGCTTTTTCTGTTTTTGATTATGGTTGGATATGTGATTGTTCTTTCGTCCTCTGCTAATTTAGACACTAGTTACCTCACATCCATGGTCTATATGTCCTTATAATTGTTCTTCGATTCGTTTAGTTAAGACAAAGTTGGCTTATAAAGCTGGAAATTCTGCAAACCTTCAATTAGATGCTGATATCTGTATGATGTCATGATTTTTCTTCAGTAAGAGAGGATATACACAATGTTGTTTACATTCAGTTTCTGACTTTCCTAATGTTTGTGATGATATGCACAGATAGGTGAGTGGTTACTGCATAGGAGCTCCTTCCAGTCAGATGTAATCTGCTACAATTTATTGATAGATGCTTATGGACACAAGTCAATGTATCAGAAGGCAGAAAGCACGTATTTGCAACTTCTTGAGGCTCGGTGTGTTCCTACTGAGGATACATATGCCCTTCTTCTGAAAGCCTACTGTACATGTGGCTTGCTAGAGAAAGCCGAGGCTGTCTTTGCGGAGATGAGAAAATATGGCCTTCCTCCAAGTGCGTTATGGTAATATATAGTAATCATCTGATGGTAGAGTCATGGGCTAACTGAGTTTTTAACTCTAAAAGAGGACTTTAAATGAATAGGTTTGCACGTACTAGGTGGAAAGGTGTAAAGATGCATTGTTGATTGGCATGAATTTCTTGTCTTGCTGAAAGTAACAAAAAGAAGTTGGGCAAGACATTATTTTGCTTTGGATGTATTGCAATATCATTCATTTTGCTCTCATCTTTTACATCCATAATTTTTGTGGTGTTTGTAACCAAAAAGAGCCTTTTGACAGAAGATTTTTTTTTTTTTCCTGGTCAAAGACAGAGGATACTTTATTTGGTATAATATCATATGGGATGAATTATTAAGGGCCAACATTTCTTTCATTTCATAATGAAAAGAATATTACAAGCTGAAACATTCATAAGGTCTCTGTGCATCATTTTAGTATAAGGGGTTCTCTGAGCAGCCTAAGAGATAAGTTTTGCATTGTATTGATTCCATTCCACCATTTTATGTTTGGTACTTCATATTCAGTCAGGCATGAACAGGACAATCTCTCATTCGAGCAGGTGCTGCTGTGTATAATGCATACATTGATGGGCTAATGAAGGGAGGAAAGCCTGAAAAGGCAATCAACATCTTTGATAGGATGAAGAGAGAGTCTTGCCAACCAACGACTGAGACGTACACCATGCTAATCAACTTGTTTGGAAAGGTGACTTTGATTGTACAATGTACTCATGTCTTTCAGCAGCTGTCCTATTAACTATAGTCACATTAAAGTGCAACAAGCTTCCATTGTTGTGACTTCAATGTTTAATTAGTGATTGAGGTCCTCTTAACAAGTTTGGCCTGAAGTGCAATATGTACTCGATGCTGATCATTTTAAATGATTCTTATTATCTAGAGGAAATGTATGAGATCAGCTCGCCTCTCATATGATCTGCATTTGTTAGTCCATGCTTTGTTCTCTTATGTGGAAATTTCTGATAGCTCATGTATATTCCTGTACAGGCAAGTAAATCCTATATGGCCTTAAAGATGTTCAATGAAATGAGAAGTCAAAGGTGTAAGCCAAATATCTGCACATATACCGTTCTCATCAATGCATTTGCAAGGGAGGGGCTATGTGAAAAAGCAGAAGAGATATTTGAGCAGCTGCAGGAAGCTGGGCATGAGCCTGATGTTTATGCTTATAATGCACTCATGGAAGCTTACAGGTGTTTATTGATATGGTTTCTTCTCTTTAGTTTTTTTGGCGACAATAACCTTAGCAAGCACTGAAAAAATACAGTGACAATACTTATAGATAAGAAGGTAGCGGCATGATAGTTAACAGAAGAAGCACAACAAGAGAAATCTTATAATTTCTGGTGCTTTAAGATTACAATATATCACTTTACATTACGGCATTTTTATCTTATGTTACGTGTGAGAATGCTAACAAGGGTTAGATTGCATTAAAAACAACTTCAGTAATTG
The DNA here is from genome assembly GCA_014182375.1 of Eucalyptus virginea. Classification (NCBI taxonomy): domain Eukaryota; kingdom Viridiplantae; phylum Streptophyta; class Magnoliopsida; order Myrtales; family Myrtaceae; genus Eucalyptus; species Eucalyptus virginea. Next base: position 1,022,355 of record CM024517.1, on the reverse strand, counting down.
ATGAGTGTCAGGAGAACTTAGTTGTGTAATTCTTCGAAGAAATTACTGTAACATTTGGCTTTTGCCTCCTCAAATCTATAGGCACAATATGAATTATGGTTTTCGATTACCATTAAGTTAAGGCTGAAGGAGTTCATAGGGAGCATAGAGATATTTTAGGTTTGCACTTGAAGCTGCATTGTTCACGAGCCTAAAAAATTTCCTTTCTCTCACCATTTCTGAAATTGATTAGGTCAAATTCTTTGACAGCCGTGCAGGTTATCCCTATGGTGCAGCAGAAATCTTCTCACTCATGCAGCACATGGGCTGTGAACCTGACAGGGCTTCATTCAATATTATGGTAGATGCATATGGGAGATCAGGTCTTTATAAAGGTTAGTCGCAACTTGAGCTGATGATGCTGTACTAGATCATCTTCCAATAGTCAAGTCCATTAGATCTAAAGATACTATGGTGTTGATCGGGTCTTTATGAAGGTTAGCAACTTGAGCAGATGATGCTATCTACAGTTACTATGGGGTTGATGAGATTTGAACTTGAAACACTGCACATGTGGGGTATGGGTCATTTTTTTTTTCCTTCTCAATTATCAGAAGAGATTAGTGAGCATGAAATTGAAATCTGGAGTTGACTTAGTTGAAGATCAAACAAGTGCAATCTACCTAGAGTGTTGGCCATTAGCATTCTGTCAAGTGGGAGGGGAGATCGGCACATGATCAATCCTGGGAATAGCAAAAAAAAACAAAATCTATGTAGAGTGCTCTCTTCTGAGTAATTTTCTGTTTTTGGATTGGTTAAGCTTTGCATTTCACATTTTCCTGAATGAGCTTGCAATAAATTTTAGAGTGTAAATAAGAATTATGATGTCAGATACTGATTCCTCTAATAAAATCAATGCCAATATCTCGCCATTTTTTATTTTTTATTTATTTGGGCCTCATATACTCTATGGTTAAGAGTAATGGTTATTTTAAGTTTGGCTATGAGGATTGAAAGTGATCCAATAGCTGTGAATGCTGGAATGGCATGATGTTTTCTCATTCATGTTTGCGGACCATAAAACACTTGGGGGACAAAATTAGAGTGCATCTCTTGCGCATACTAGATTCATTCTCGTAAGCACTTGCCTGCTGTCCCCGTCCTTTATCTCACTCTTCTTGGTGCTTGTGGTTCAGATGCAGAATCTGTTTTCGAAGACATGAAGCGACTAGGGATAGTCCCCACAATGAAATCGCACATGCTACTTTTATGTGCTTACTCGAAAAGTGGCAACATAGCTAAGTGCGAGGACATTGTAAGACAGATGCAGCAATCTGGGCTCGAGCCAGATACTTATGTCCTCAACAACATGTTGAACCTCTATGGTCGATTAGGACAATTTGAAAAGATGGAGGAAGTGTTGAATGCAATGGAAACCGGGCCATATGTAGCTGATGTAACCACCTATAATACACTGATCAATGCATATGCCCGAGCAGGGTATTTGGAAAAAGTCGAGGAGCTTTTCCAGATGATTCCTACCAAAAGTTTGCAGCCAGATGTCGTGACGTGGACATCTCGACTTGGAGCATACTCAAGAAAGAAGCTTTACAAAAGATGTTTAGACATTTTTGAGGAAATGATCGATTCTGGTTGTTTCCCAGACGGAGGCACTGCAAAAGTGCTGCTTTCGGCGTGTTCAAGCGAAGATCAGAGAGAGCAGGTCACAGCTGTCATCAGAACCATGCACAAGAGCATGAGAACTGCTTTGCCTGTATAAAGGAAGCACGCTTCCTATAGTTTGATGAACGAGAACAATCTTGGAAATGAAATGGCTGTGCAAGGTGTGATTTCTTGGTTTACGTCGTCAGCAAGCCTGCCTCTCCTTTGGTCAATATTCTACCGCGGCACAACCACACTAGCTCCAGATTAACGGTTTGGATATATGCACGACACTATGGTTATTGCCGAACTTGATGTTACAGAAAAAGAAGAAAACAACTGTTAACAGTAGTTTGATAGAAATTTTCTGCAAAAGCTCGAGTACTGTTGCGTTCTGTGTCATGGTGATACTCTTCTTTTCATGATGGTGACTCATTCTTTCTCAAAACAAATCCAAGATCAGGTTGTTTTTCAAAGAAAGCTGAAGATAAGTACTTAAAACACATGAAAAAAAATATCGTGGCATTTAAATGTTTCAAAGCACGATATTATGAATGTCCTTTCATTTAAGAATTTTGCAAAACAATAGGGCTCTAGTGTCTAAATGTGCAAATGTCGTGCTAGGAGCCGGGTTGAGTATGCTTGCATGTTCGTTCATAAGTGAAATTGGAGGTTTTTATTTGTAGCTTGGAGATATCCTCAAGAACATTAAAGTGAAGCACCAAGAGAGAAGCCTGGATGACCAATGCATTTGTCGTCTGATGGTAATTTAATTTAATTAAAGTTAGTAAACCAATCTAATTTAGATTGGTAATTCAATAGAGTAGTTAGTAAATTCAAAACATTAACAGGTTATGTAAATAAAAGTTAGTAATTAGTATAAGATATGCTAATTTTCAAGCTATATACTATTTGGTATTTTTAAAATAGTTTTGATAAGTTGTTAATAAGTTACCTTAAAAAAAGAAGTCATTAGTCATTCTTTTACAAAAGGTTTTTTGATACTTACACATAGTTATTGAAATTAAATCTTGTTAACGAGTTCTTCCTGGTTACTTATTAAATGTACTTAATAAGGGAAAATTTGATTTTTAATACATCGATTATGCATAACACAAGAAAGACAGTGCATTGGAAATTATAAATTGTTTAACCAGTATCCCAAACACTCACTGAGAGAATTTATTAAACTTTACCATTTGCACGTAAAAAGACAAAATTGTGCCAATTGATGATACGAAGATGATTTTTCTACCGGAACATAGAAGTAAATATCTGAAGGTGTCTCGAATGGTGAATGTGTTTGCTCTCCTCGCTCAAGATTTGGGTTTGAATCACTACGCTTTTGGCATTCTTTTCGGACCATTCCAGGAGCACAGACACGTGCGACCTTTGGTAATTCCCTGGTGTGTGTGGTACGGGAGTATTGGGTGTTCAAAAAGTCACGGAAGACCCATTGATATACACAAAACCATAGAAGGAAATTTTCAACCAGAACATCAGGCCAATTGCCGAAAGAAGTGATTTTATGGTAGGAACTAGCTGACATGAATGGAGGCGGAATTTGCGAGAGAATCGAGATTTAATAAATGGAAGTTGGTCTGCTAAAGATTCCTATACTGCAGCCACTAAGCACGTGAGGTTCTTATTGGTGCACAAAAATCAGCCTTCCACCAACTTTGTGCTCATTGGAGTTTGCTGAGACAAGTGACTAACCACCATAATCTTTTTTTGTCAGCTTGGCCTCATTTCGATCAACTTGGAATATTTATAATGAATTTCCAAATTTCCATGCAACAACCCCAACAACAACCAAGGAAGTTATTTTCAGGAACAGCCACCAAACTCCATATCCTATGTAAATCTTTGTGGGAGAGGGAGAGGGAGAGGGAGGGAGAGAGAGAAGAGAGAAGGGCATTGTGGAGTGTGCAGAGACAACTTTAGAATTACAGAAATGGCGTCGTCGAGGTTGTTGTGGGCGTCAAGAGCAGCCTCGTACCTCAGGATCTCGGTGTTCCACAGAGGATTTTCCACAGGTAAGAGAGAGAAAGGGCCCTGCTTTTTATCTTGATCTTCTTCTTATTGATCAAAGCTTTGTCTTCAGATCTTGCTTTCAGACTTTCTCCATATATACTGTCATGATGAGTTGATTAACATATTTATGCATAGAGGTGGAGCTCACTACCGATACGGTTTTTAGAATGAATGATATGTGATCTATCCTATGGAAAAAAGTAGGAGAAAAAGATCTGATTTTGATCAACGGGTTGCATATGTGGCATTGTTGTGCTGAGCATAGATCGGTGGGATTGAGCCAATAACGTTCGTTCCCTGTTGCTTGGGCCGAAGTGGCATTGTTATATGTAGTGTAAGGTTGCTTTAAAGAAGATGCTGAGTCAAAAGCTAGAGCACATTGATCAGCATGAATGAGTTGTAGAGCAATCTGCCTAAAAAAATGAGAATCTGCTAAAAAAGGACTGACATATTCGAGTCCCTAGCATCTCCAATTGAAAGCTCCAATGGCATTGGTAAGCCAGATCACATCTGTTTCCTAAACGTGAAGTTTTCTCTCTTGTTGTGCTGCTTATTCATGAATTAAGATCAGATGACTATTTTCAATTATCTAATTCACACGCTCTGACCAGCTTGTTTCAAATCTGTGGATCATCCTCTTATACACAGTGTGCTGATTGCTATAGACATTGCCTCATATTGCGTATCCCTGTCTTGGAATTATTGCAGTTCTCAAGGATCTCAAGTATGCCGATTCTCATGAGTGGGTGAAAATTGAAGGCGCTTCTGCAACTGTTGGCATAACCGATCATGCACAAGACCATTTGGGAGATGTTGTGTACATCGAATTGCCGGAAGTAGGGGCTGCGGTCGCGCAGGGCAGCAGCTTTGGCGCGGTTGAGAGTGTCAAGGCCACCAGCGATATATACTCCCCCATTTCAGGGAAAGTCGTTGAAGTCAATGAAGAGCTCCACAAATCTCCCGGTCTAGTGAGTTCTTTTATAGAATTATGCTCCTGTTGCATTGGTTTTGGAGATCGAAACGATTAGTTGAATTTGGTCCTTCATGGCATACTGACTCAAAAAGCATAAGATGGTATTTTGTTGGTTCAGTTTTTGCTTGAATCGATGTGTTAACTAGAGTAGCTACTCTTTTAATTGATCACTTGAATACCATCTTTTGAACTACTGTTATCTTCTGTGGAGATTGTTCGAAACGTTGTTGCCAGGTTCAGATAGATAGAAGGGTTCTTTATATGTGGATTTTCCAGGTTAACTCGAGCCCATATGAGGACGGGTGGATTATAAAGGTCGAGGCGAAAGACGCGAACGAAGTGAACAACCTGATGGGGGCCGATGACTACTCGAAGTTCTGCGAAGAAGAAGATGCAAAGCATTAAGCCTCTGCCCTTGCAGAAACTGAAGTTGTGTTTAGGGGGAGGCATGGCACTCTTCTTGGACAACCGAGCACCCCTTTTTTCAGACATCACCAGCTGGGCCATACTTTACCGTTGTGGTTTCTTCCAACTGTGACTTTGGAGAGCATTGTGTAGAATTTCATGTAATAATTCTTGGAAATCCTTCGTTTCCATCACAATTGTGTCATCTTACCGATTCAGTTTTTCCAATCTAAATCTTTAAGGAACGCAATCTTCTCTATTTGTGAAGGTTGTTGGGCATATAAAACTCGCATCTCTCGTATTCCGAGGCCACATTCAAAGTGTACTTTACAGATTTACATTGTATGAATATTGTGGAAATAAATTTGGCCAGCTTATAACAATTTGAGCCATGTTGTGAGCAGACCTCTAACCACCTTAAAAGCTTTGGGCATTTGCTATCTCATGTGAAAAGACTTCATTGTTTCTAATTAAGCATGGAGTGAATGGTCGTAGTTCAAATCAACTATTCCGTAATGGGGTGGGACAGTAACCTTCATAGGAGTAGCTACAGTGGCCACCTCGCCCTGCTCCTACGGGCTATAAAAAAAGGGCCCGTGTTGGCCCGACCTGACCCGACCCTAAATTTAGGTTATTTTGCAACTGGGCCGAAGTCTTCTTCGGGTGTGGAGCCGGCATCTTAGGGTCGAGCCGGGCCGGGCCAGCACGGAACTTTCGAGTTCCGACACCGGTACCGCATGACGTTTTGGTCCCCATCTCCTCCAACATGGCAACCCTCACTACCGGAACAGTCATCGCCGTCGCCACCCAACCACCATCGTTGCCGTCGGAACTCAGCCACCACCGTCTCCAACCACCCATCACTGTCGCCACCAGATCTCATTAAAATCAGCGACCAGCCTCACCATCACTACCCACCCAGCCACCATCGTCGACGTCGAAGCCGAGCCACCAGCGTCGCCACCAGATATGGCCAGAACCAGCGACCAACTTCGTCGTCCCAGACGTGTCCAGAACCAGCAACGATGGCCGGCGTCTCTCATTGGCATGTGCTCAACCTTCTTCTATGACGAAGAACTTGATGAACGATTGTATATCTGGTATTCTGAAGTCTGGAGATCTGACCGTGTAGAAGCTGCGTGCGAGATGGAGAGAGACGTTTGGAGTTTTAGCTTGTCTGGATTTGAAATGGGGTTCGGCGAGAAAGTCTTTTTTCGTGTCAGACATGGTTCGGTTGCGGTTGCACCGTAAATGTGCTGAATTTGTTTTGTGTCCTATGGGTTGCAAGTTGCAACCATTGAAGAACGATTCTGTGTTTATCACTGTTGTCTGTGCAAAAATTGCATTGAATTGCTTGTCTTGTATGTATGCACATTACGCCTCTTCGAACTCTCTTTCGCAGAAGCTTTCGCAAGCAATCAAAAAAAAAAAGGAGGAGAAGCAACAAACATTAGAGTCCTTTCTTGTAGCTTGATTCCAGTAGGTGGCTGAAATCCCGAGCCCTTTCCACGTCCTAGACGATCTTTTGATCTGATAAAAGGAGGAAAAAAAAAAAAAACCGACCTGGGTTTTTTCTTCGGGTCTTAAGCGTTTAACACCACTTGTTATTCACATTAAAATGAAAAGATCACCTTTTTTAAGAGCTTCCAAATGGGCCCAATTACAATCTCTATGGGCCTTTTGGGCCTTCTCTGTTTTCCCTTTCTTCTTTCCCTTCCTGTTTTACATAATCACGAGGAGAGAGAGAAGCCAAGGATTGGGGTGGTGGCGTGGAATAAAAAAAGCTCCGGCGAACCGTCATTTGTTCTCTCCCCTGCTCGCGTGCTTGCCACGAGCTCCGTCGCCGGTAAACCTTCGTCCTCCACCTTTTTTTTCTATGCATATTGGTTCTCCGCAGCGGCAAAACCAGCCGCAGCAAACTCTTCTTAATTTTCCTCTGTTTCATGTTCTGGATCATCCCTTCTGCAGTCCGGTCGGGGTGTGGATGACCGTGATCAGGGTTTATGCGTTGAGGCTTCTTGCCGATGCAATTAAGGACGGTTTTAGGGCTTTAAGTTGGAGCGTGATAGATGATGGGGTTTGGTAGTTTCGATGGATTTTGATGGCACGAGCTTCGGAACGTTCTTGCTCAAGCACATTGCGTTGTGTCCTGCGCTCATTTCCTCTGAAGTTTTTTTTTTTTTTTTTTTTTTTTAAATCCTTAATGAAAGTGATGAGACTGAGATTGATGTGGAGAGGTTCTACTGTTGACAGGCTTGAGATTTGGATAGATTGAATTAATTTCCGGTTATTTTATGTTTGTTTGCTTTGTGCTTTTGGTTGGGCTCTTGCATTGAGAACTTTTAGTGCGAAATCAAACATTATTTTGCCAAAAAAAGAAAAATAGAGGGGTGGTTTAGTTCTCTGTTCCAGGTTCTCTAGAACCATCCCTCTGGCTTATTTCCCAGTTTCCTCCCTGGAACCGTCTGGACCCTGCTCGTCCCTAGTTGTTGTCACTGCATGGCTTATACGGTATTGATGATGATGATGCAAATTTAAGTTAAAGTACTTTCAGTTGCAAAATTATGAGTTATTAATGGATTGATCAATGATAACATGAGCTTGAGAAACCACCTCCAGATGCAAATTTCCAATTCACCTTGGGTTGACTCTTGATTGTTGTTTACAAGCTCTATCCTGACTTTGGTGGCGTTGCTTATGTTTGATCCATTGTATGAATTATAACTGAAACTCTGCAAATAATCTTTGTTGTGTAGTTATATTCCGTTGTGTAGTGCTTTAGTGCATAGAAGATACAACCTTGAGCTGGACTACAGCAAGCATCATGGTGAGAGCCTTATCAAACCTTCTCCTCAAGGGCATTACAGGGTCCCCAGCAGGATGCTCTAATAGAATGGTGAGCTGTTGTTCCTGTATCAACTAGCATAAAATATGGTTATACTGGTTATTATGGAACGGATGGAGGTGCATCGGACTGAATTCTGAAGATAAAAGATGGTTGTTGAGGTGTGCCTTAAGATAATGAGTAGAAACTAGTTTAGCTGGGCAAACAAAAGAACAGGCATAGAGATATGGAGCTCAGCAGATGTTGCCCTGAGTAGAGGAGTCGCTCTAAACAGCTTATCTTCTTTGCTCTGAAGGGTCTTAATTGGAATTACATAGGATATTTTCTTAAGGACCCCAAGTTGCTTGTTCTCCAGCTTGACAGTTAAGCTTATGTGACACTCCACTGATGGAAGTGCAATGCTGGCCATTACTGGCTGTGACTTCCAACTTCAAACTTTAGCTTCTTTTCTTGTCATTGCCAATATGACAACTTTAAAATAAATTTGCAAACTTGTTTCTCAAAGGATAGCAGAGGCAGTGCTCAATTGAGATAAAAGCCATTGGTTATTGGTCATGTGTTTAGACCCACTAACTCTCAAGCCTTATCTCTGATAATGTCTAAATTAGTCGCGCCTGTATCTTATTTGTTATGTTTGCAATATTGTGCTAGCATCTCTTTTGCAACTATTATTAGCAGGTATCTGCATTGTCTATTCAAAGAGGAATGAGATACTCTACAACTGTACCAAATGACCCTGACATGCATGATGACTTCAAACCTATGGATAAGTTCCAGGACTCTGCCACTTCTTTAAAGGATGTTGTTGAACAGGTAGGTGCTCTGTGACATGACATAACATGGTTTACAGTTCTTCGTTATGTTCTGTGTCCTACTTACTTTCTCATCTATTCTCTTCATTTGTTTTACTTCATTTGTTTATGGTTTAGGATGTCAAGGAAAATCCTGTGATGATATACATGAAAGGGATCCCTGAGTTTCCGCAGTGTGGGTTCAGCTCTCTAGCTGTAAGAGTATTGAAACATTACAGTAAGTTCTCTTGCCTTTTATAGCGTTTTCAGCATGCCTTTGTTGGACTTACCTACTGATGCTTTCAATTTGAAAGACTATGGAGAATTGACAAATTTGCCTGCTGAATGTATTTTCTGATCTTTGTTATAGGCTTGTACTAGAACTTTGCAAAATGTGATACGTAGATCTGGTTATGATATGATTAGGGATGAAAGTACTGGACTGTATTGTTTTTAATTGGTACAGGGAATGCTTTTTTTTTTTTTTTTTTTTTTTTTTTTTTTTTTTTTGTGTCAAAATTTGGTACAGGAATTAACAGGGAGCTGTTCTTGACTGTTCTGGATGGTGTTATTGGCAGAATATACTCACATTCCAAATGAACCTATTGAGAAAACCATGAATATACAATTCCAATTATAATTACTACTGGGAATGCGAGAGGACGTAACTACTGCGTTCCAAGGTACTGGAGTAGTGCATGAGACTTGAGTACTGATGCTGATCATCCTTTGCATGTGTTATAACTACAAACATCAAAATTCAATCATCTGTATCATTAACCAAAATGTTACGGTCAATTTTTATGTTGAAACATCTATGTCCTCTGTAGTACCTACACATCTCATGCCTCAGTGGGAGTGTTCTGAAGGCAAACTAGCTGGAGAGTTTTTGTCAAATGCTTAGTTTCCAGAGATTTCCATTATTGAAAGAGCTTTGGTGGGCAAGAAGCTTTAAAATTGAAAATAATCTAACCCAAATCAGCTGTATTCATTGTTTTTTTTTTCAGTGGATTAATGTCTCTTTCTGTATGACGGGCTTGTGCATTAGCTATCACAGCTTGTCATATGCTGATTGCAAGGCGTCATTATATGTGGAAATATAATATTGTCCATGTCTTTTGATGTCCTATACAGATATAACGTCCATATCCACACTAAGTGCTAGTGAATGTTGTGCATAGAAGCAAATGTCAGGGATTTCATTCTTATCTGTTTCTTCATACATATCATGGTACCTTCATGATATGTTAAGTTTTTGGATTTGATTGATTGAACCAGTTGAAATCTTCTAACCACCCTTCAGATGTTCCATTTGGTGCTAGGAACATTTTGGAAAATGCAGAGCTGAAAAGTGCTGTGAAAGCTTTCAGGTGAGTCTCACCTCCCTTTTACAGTGCTTAATTTTGGCCGATTTTCCATATAACATTTTACTCGTTCACTATAAATGCTTCAAAGGCCCTTGATATAACATATTTAACAATGCCAAGATGATTAAGTATTGATAAACTCTCTCAAAGCTATGGCAGCCGATATCTTTCAATGTTTTTGTTTCTTATTGAACAAAATACTTCAGCCTCTAGTATCTACCTAGAATTCACCCATCACATCAAGGCACTCTGGTTCTAGTATGGACTTCTGCATTTTCATCTACATTTTGAGAAAAGCGCATGACATTGTGTCATGGGTTTTATTCTTCATAGAATAGATAAAACTTGCAACATGAACCTATGTTGGCTGATTTATGCTGAAATTTTCAATTTTGGAAATGAGATTTCATATGATTCTGTTTGCTTAGCTGTTCTTTCTTTTGCAGCCACTGGCCTACTTTCCCCCAGATATTCATCAAGGGGGAGTTCATTGGAGGTTCTGATATTATTTTGAGTATGCACCAAGTGAGGGTTTGTTCGATACTATTTTTGCTCTTCCTACTTCCAATTGTATTTGCTGATGTGGCTTCTTTTCCATCCAGGGTGGAGAGCTAAAGGAGAAGCTCAAGGATATTGCAGCCAACCAGGAGAAGTCTGCTTAAGTAATACATGGCCAATTAGAGAGAGAAGGAAATTTGGGGTGGGTTTGTGTTCATTCAACCAATGCCATTCTTCTTGTTTTGGTGCTTTGTGATGATCATCAAGAGTGTACCAATGAACTTGCCTTTAATAATTATGTCCTTATACCTGTATGCGTCGAAATAATGTAGCTACTATTGTGAGTTATATAGCAAATGTTGCATGGCCAATACTTGCAGCAGGTTAGAGTGGTCATGTAGTAATTTTGCTACTGCTGCTCTTATTTTTTCAGTGCAAAATTGATGCATTGTCTATGGCCTCTGTTTTTTTCCCCCGGCTGAATCTATCAGGGTGGAGCTGAAACACATGAACGGTAGAAAATCGTGCACCTCTCGTCGACAAGGTGTGCTCAGGGTTTTATGTTCTTGCTGTGTAATTGTGTACTACTGAAGCTACATCACATCAGAAAAAAAAAATGATAATTGCGATGCAGGTGGTCATTGGAATAGATAGTAATTCTGTTGGAACTCTCAATAAAAAGCAACTGGCAGCCACTTTCATGGGGGCAAGATGCCTTATTACCTAGGAAAAGATTTCATATATCATTCGATGATGAAATTAAACAAATTCCATATTTCCTCGTGTTATTGACTCCACTCCCTGTCCATTTGAATTTATGCTTGATAAGCAAATCTACATCATGGAAGACAGCTCAATATCCAAGTCCATCCGATAATCTTTTCTCATAACAGATACGGAAACATGTTGCTTCAAGGTCATTCATTGGCTAAGAATGCCATAATAATCAGGTATAACCTGTGTGTGTATTGAGCCGCTGTAAAATGTGTCGCTAACATGATTTGATTTGGAGAATTGCTTTTCTTCGCAGTTTTTTGTGCTTATGAAGTTCATAGAGTTTGCCCTTGCGAAGATTGTCAGATATCTGTAAATAAATCTGATTGAGCTTCGATACATTGTATGTAAATTGGACTACACTATAATAATTGGAAAGTCGAATGGGAGGCGACTGACATTTGTGGTTTGGTCATGTATATGAATATAAAAGAGTTGAGAATTTCAAAGAGGTAATGAATATAAAAGAGTTGAGAATTTCAAAGAGGTAAAAATGAATGAACATGTAACTTGAATCCAATGAAATCTTGATCTATGGAGTGATCAGCAAGACTAGCACAATTCTTGGTTGGGAATTCTGGTAACTAGCAATTTCATTCTTTATTCTGCCTATAGGGCTATGTACAGTGATTAGTGACTTCAGAAGAGCTTCCTTCAATTATTTTGCAGCCATTTATATCATACACATTTGAATATCATCCTATATATAATTATTTCCAATGATATAATACTGAAGCGAGCTATCTGTATTATTTCCAGTAATATATATGAGCGAGCTCAACTTCCTGGGGACAAGAGGCTTATACTATGGGTGATAATATTGTGTACACATTTAGGCATTTAACCCCGACTGTTCAGGGAATGAATTGATTGGGAGTGGAGTTGCTACTAGAGTGGCAGCAAGCCAGGGGTTAGACAACTACGAGAATATCAAACCCAAGCCTCTCATCCCAGCACCAAAAGGAAACTATATTGCACTTTGGTCCAAGCAATTATGCTTCTCTCGTTTGAATTAAAGTTCTTCAATTGGGAGAAAACTAAGAATGATCGATTTGAAGGTGGGTAGGTTCAAGATCTAGAATCTAGAACTTACCCTATTATAATCGGTTCCCAGCTTTTGAACCCTAAAACCTACTCTGTTTGCCCTATTATAATCGGTTCCCAGCTTTTGAACCCTAAAACCTACTCTGTTTGCACTGAACTTGTTTTGGAACCTACCCTGTTTTTCCGTTTGGTTACAAGGTCTACCTTGTTTACACTAGAACTCATTATACAACTGCCAGATATCCTAGAATTTTACATAAATATGTAAGGAAACAATTAAGGAATCCTCTTAATCTACACTTTATATTCCTCTTTTGACTAATATTAAATCCATGTTTGCTGCCGATGTTTATGCAATGTTAGGATTTTGGCTTTGCATTGTGATGTTGGTTTATGATAATGAGTATTGTGGATCCTTAGTTTTTCATTTAGCCAAAATCAATCATCCTTGAAAATTCCCGTGTAGACAAACGAAACGCCTACCAAAATGGACAGACCAAACAACAAATCCAAACAAAAGCGCAGCGCAAACCATCCCACCTTTCGCATCAACTTTCTCACTCCAGTCCTCAGCTCCACCGATCCTACCAACTTCCACACAATCCTCCCCAACACCAACAACTTGATCACCAGTGTTCCTCTTGCAGCGCTGCAACGGGAAGAAGAACAACCCCAACCCTGCACCCCCTCCAAACACCAAAAAAAGAGTCTTGGCCACCCCCGTCGCTCATGGCTCGCAAATCCTCGAAGCTCAACATCGCAGATTATGTAGCCGGCGTTCTTGTAAGAGTTCAGAAAGGTGCAAGCTTTACACGACCATTTCGGGGTCACTCCAACCCCGGCCAAGCCAGAGCTCAACCCCCGGTACTCGCACGCAATTTCACGCTTCAATGGTGATCCTCCAGGACCTATCTGTCAAGAAATGAGACACACGATCAATGACATTTCCACATCGGCAAAGGACAAGTTAAATATTTGGGAGATAAGAAAGACGAAAGAGCTAAAAATGGAAATCTTCTCTTCCGGTGATCCAGCAAATTGTGGTACAATTCAAGCTATGTTAATGCAAATTGCAATTGTTTCCCCATTTTCATTTTCTCATCTTGATTTACGCCGGAAGGAGCTTGACTAGTTTGAGTAAGGAAGATGGCCTAGAATTAATTAGAAGGCAATCTGCATTTCAAGAGATCACATTGTAGCGACTCAATCACAATTCATTTATGGCAGCTTGACATAACTACAAGGCCCTTCATTGTTTGGACAATTTTCTCTCCTCCTTTCGTTCGCTTGATCTCCCTATACTCATTCATGCGTCTTTTATTCATACACTCTCTATCTGTAATAGAGATCGGGACTTCCAAATCCAAACATGAGACATCTATTAATTGTGTCACATTTAATCCACAATCCACATGCTTTTTAAAATTGATCATGCACAACGTAACAAGATAACATGTTTCTTAACTCTAACAAAAGAATTCCACGCCGGTGTTCAGAAAACTAAAGCAAATGGTGAACGATAAATGACAACGCCTTCAATTGTCTCTGGAAACCCTCTTCTAAAACAGGAACTGCATATGCTAAAAACGAGTTATTACTTACTCTGCAATTAATCTGATAACATGTTGGCGCACCACATCCGCGAGTTCCCCTCCATTCCTGCCCGTTGCCCAATATCATTCAAAATAAGCCGCGAGAAGTATAAAATGTTTGAATTAAGGTATCAGCGGGAAAGAAGAAAGTAAGTACCCAAAGTTTTCTGATACAATTCCTCCGATAGAAAAAACCAGACTGAAAGATTCGTGCCACCGTTGACGAGTTTCTCCGGAACATCATGCCGTAGCATGTTCGTCAAAAAATGATCCCATAGTTTTTCTTTTGCGACAAATCCACTTCATAGAAGACGGGCAAAATCTTCTGCCCATTTTCTTCAACGCATTTGAACATTTGAACTAGTTTATCAAGACAGTCATGAGATGAGGCAAAATCTTCAGAGATAATCGGAATAAATATCTTGCAGTGATCCATGGCATTGTGAACCTCGCGATCAACATCTTTACCAATGAGGTATTGATCATCATCTCTGAACACACTGATATTTTCACGCTCGAGGTGGTAAGGAGGTGAGAAGCAAAGGTCTTTTTAGTAGCAGGGCTAGAGATCGGGAACACTTGGCAATAACTTTTTCTACTTTTCTTCCCTACAATGCAGCACGACAAATTAAAGCGATCATGATAAGATATAACCTAACAGTAATTGTACGAAAATTCAAAAGAACAAGGGAACTTTAAAAAGCCACCAAATCGGTCTAAGGCCATAAACGACGCAAACATTATATGCATTCTCTATGCGGGAATTGAAGGGAGGCCAAAGCCGTCACATGATGAATATTACATGAGAATACTTACCTAACGTGGGGATTCGTTCGATCCACGGAGGACTCAATATACTGGAAACCTTTTCAACCACCAAACTCACCAGACGCCTGCTCATATATACACAAAAGCAACATTAGGGTACAGTTTGATCCCTTCGTTCCCCTAACTCTATTGATTGCAAATCGGTCATTCCCATCCAAAAGTGCACAGGGTTTGTATGCAGATTTATGACGAATCTGGCAAATATAGATAAATACATATACATACCCATCTCCAGCAATCTTCCGTGATGACCATCCTCCAATCCTCGCGACAGACCTCAGCGCTTCCTTCCATTCTTCCACTTGTTCTGGCGTATGGTGTTTCGCCAGTTCACGAAAAGCCTTTCCAAACTCCCCAGTTTGGTCACGTACATCAGAGACATCCACGTCATAGAATACAGGGAGGACTACTTGGCCCTTCTCTGCGCCGCATTCCATCATCCGGCAGAGTTCCGCGAGGCATTTACTACTCGCATAATTTTTGGAGATGATGGGGATAGCGATCTTACTATTCTCAATGGCCCGGGAAAGCGCTGGGCTTATCTGCTCGCCGAGAAGATCGCGGTCGTCCTTGAACACGGAGGATTCAGCAGCTACCAGCCCCTTATAAAGGTGATCAGCGAAGCCCCGGCGAGTGTCTTCCCCTCTGAAACTCAAGAACACGTCGGGATTCCGAAGAACAGCTTTTGCGCAGCGGTTTGGATAGGCTACTCGGGCTTGCCGATGCAACTCCCAACCCCCGACATTCCGGTTAGCGCAGCGATCGAGGACTGCAACTGCAGACCTCTCGCCACCCAAGAAGGAAAGAGAAAGAGAAGCTCGACGGAAAGAGAAAGATAGAGAGGAAGGAAATAGGGGGAAGGAAATACCACATCCCTGAAAAGGAAATAGGGGGAAGGAAATACCACATCCCTGAAAAGAAGCTAGAGAAGCTAGGGAAGCGATGGAGACGGAGAGAGGAGCTCGAGAGGCGAGAAAGGAGCTCGAGGGGCGATGGAGAGGAAATCGAGAGAAGGCCCACCCCTAGCTTCGCGACGCAGCTTCGGGACCCTGGAAGAGGTGGGGGAGCCACCCCTAGGGGGGGGGCGTTGGGTGTTTGTAACGAGTCTCGAAGGCTGCTCGATTTATATAGATCGAGCCAGTGGCAGTCCCGTAAATTCGAGAAACTCCGTGGCGGGCCTCTCCCCCAGCGGGGCGAAATCGGGTTAGGTGAGGGGCCGCTACGTGGAGGGGATGGGGATGTCGACGCGATCCGTGATTGTCGGGATGTCGACGGCCGTAGATATGAGGAAGGCAAGGGAGGAATCTGCGCTCGAAGCGGCTGGAATTACGTGGTTTGCCCAGCGCCCGTTATTTTCGAGAATGACGGTGCCATTTGTGGCCACAGAAAAAAATTCCTTTTCTTCGAGAAAATATTTGAGTGGAGGATTTTTTGGAAATTATAAAGTGGGATCTTTTTGTTGTACCGATAAGTCGATTAAGAGAAACCACATGAAGCACAAGTCGATTTTATAGTGAATGTTTCAGCCACCTCTTCACCTTCAAGGACACAAGCGGCTACTATATCGGCCTATTAATTCTTCAAACACTCGTTACGAAATGCAGAAATCTACCCTCTCATTTAAAAAGTCCTTAATTCTCGAATGTAATTTTTTCTTCTCCACCTATGAGGGAATACCCCACTATTTTACGTCTCAGAGTTTAAACAAAATAATTTTAGGACATATTCGAGTCCACGCTTATTGGATTACAACTGATGATATTTGATCTTTACTGTATATCCCTCCCGCACTTATTCAATGGATAAACAACCAATCATTAATTCAACGAAGATAAAAAGGGCCCGATTTTCATATATGTCAATCTTAGATTCTAATGACTGTTAAGAAAAAATAAAAGGGAAATAGACAGAGAAAAGAGAAAATGAAAATGGCACGGAGGCACTAGGTGTCAGATGGAGAGATGGGGAGGTGAGGTGGCTGCCTCGATATATGCTCATCACAGACAATAATGCTTGTAGTGGACGGTTTCATCAAATTTGTTCAAGCTTCACCAATAATTGAAGTTGAAACCCTTTGGATCAGCCTATGAAAAGTAGTTCCCCGTGGAAAGCGAGAGAGCTATTGATGGAAGAGGAATCACCGGGTTGTTCGGTTCAATGGTTGGGAAGCTAAGCTCCTTAGAAAGGATTGACCGAGAAAAGGTCTTTCTTTCATGGACTAGATCCCAGCAGACAGCGATCTTCTTACTGAGATACCAAGGTTTCACGAATCAGATGGGGAATCACCCACACGAGGACCATAAGACGCATTATAACGCTCTACAGAGCCCGATGTAGTCTCTAAGCTTTTTGTTATTTTAGAGATCCGAAAAAATTACAAAAAGAAAAATAATATTAATATTAATAAAAATAATAATATTATTTTGTTATTTTTCTCTCTCCCCCTCTTTTCCTTTTCTCTCTTCTCTCTCCTCCTTCCCCCACGTGACCTTTCCCTCTCTTTTTGGCCGTTCACCCCTCTTTCCCCTTTTCTTTCTCTCCCTAATCCCCTCCCCAGTCCGACCTTCCCTCCTTCTTCCCTTATGCCGTTTCCCACTTACTTTTCAAACTTATCCCTCTCTCTCTTCCGTACGAAACCCCCTCCCCACGCCGACCTTCCCTCCTTTTCTCCCTTTTGCCGTTTCCGCTTCATTTTGACTTTCAATCTTATCTCTCTCTCTCTTCTCTCATCCCTCACGTCACTTTTTTTTTTTTTTTTTAACGATCCTACTCTCACTCCATTTTTTTTTTCAATCATACTTTATTCTTACTTTACACTTATTCTCAAACTTTTGCTCTGTCTTTTGCAGTGCGTGGGAATCAAAACCCACTCCTGAAACTTACGCGTCCCCACCTCATCCCTCTGAGAAGGTGGGGATTTGAACCCATCACCTTCCCCTTTCATGTTGAAAGGATAGCCATCTCCTTTTTTCCTCTAACTTTATGATTTCTTTTTCTCTCTCCTCTCTCTTCTCACCTATATCCGCACTTATCCGACACGTGTCGGAGCGTGTCTGGAAGACTGATGGAGTGTGGAGGCGAGGGAGGGCGAGGGAGCAGAGTTCGTGAGCGCCGACGAGACATAGCAGAGGCCGCGAGCGCCGGCGAGATGAAGCCACGAACGAACCACCGCGACTGCAAGAGATAGCTAGAGAAAGAGCCGAACAAAGAGAAAGAAGAGAGAAGGCAAACTCCTGCCGGCGAAACGAAGCCACGAACAAACTACCGCGACGGCGAGAGATGGCCAGAGAGAGGTGAGGGCCGCCATTGTTTCACAGCACCTTGAATCCTTCCTCCGGTATGTTCCTCTTCCTTTTATTTTCCTTCAATTTCTTCTTTCCCTTCCACGAATTTACTCTTTGGATTGAGATTGAAGAATTTGGGCACTGTTCATTGTTCAGAATCTGAGTAAAAATAGGTGGGTATTGGGACTTTGGAGAAACGGGCAAAAATTTGGAAACTTTGTGGTAAAAGCAGGTCCAGAGAAGATATCTCTTGCCAAGGAATGCGGAGAGGCTCTTCAATCTAGGATTGAATTATTAGCCGATGCTGTTTCTGTTACTATAGGACGTAGAGGTATGTGGACTCTTCTTTTTCTACTGCTTAATTCCTGTTTCTGTCAATTTAATCTGGGAATCATTTGTTTATTTCATCATTTATATAATGTGGAGGGTTGTGCTGGAGTTGGAGTAATGTAGTGGCCATTTGGACAGAGCGAGATATTGCGCGTTCGCTTCTTAGTTATGAGGGAGCTGGCTGGTCGAGTTTTGTGCAACTTTGGAGTGGAGTAATCTTGATGGCCTACGGGTAGAGCCGTGAACTTTTAGCTTGAGTTGGGCAAATGAACTTCTCCTTTTCTCGAGAGGGCAATGCTAGATGTTCACAACCTTTTATTGCGACATTTCAAGCTGACTGTGTTGTCTTGCTTTCCTGATTCCATTGTTATTCTTTTCTTCATTATCTCTTTTGTTGCTCCATTCCTTATTCATTCCCATGGACTCGATGTAATTCATGGATTATTCTTAGATGTCCTATCACAGAAGATAGTTTTTTTTTTCCACCGCATGCACCTGATAGAGTTATTTTGGTTGCGATGGGAACTGATTCCATTGTCTCATGCTATGGTGTCACAGTTGCCTGAGCGACAGAACTTTCAGATGCAATCGAGAATATGCCAGGGCAATGTTACTCCAAGAGGTCATTCATGGTTGATGGTTACTTCTCTCCCAGAAGCTTGCTCTTATGCTTATACTCTTAAAATTCTATTTTTGCATCCAAATGTATATACTTCCAGGTGGCTGCCCGCACGAATGACTTGGCTGGTGATGGCACAACTGCCGCAATCATCTTGGCTCAAGCATTGATCAAATCTGGGTTGTTGGCAGTTCCATTTGGGGCTAATCCAATCTCTATAAAAGAAGGTATGGATAAGACCGCAAAAGCATTGGTCTGGATTTTGTAGGAAAAGAGCTTTCTCGTAAGAGGGAGTGATTATGTTACATTTATCAATTCATATTTTTTTTTTTTTTTTTGTGTGGTTTTTCCAAGGCAAGAGCTATTCATAAAAAAATTATGAAATTTGTGCACCATTTTGCAGCCGCGGGGTCAATCTCTGCTGGAAATCAGCACTTTGTTGGAACGGTAATCACTGATGCTATAGAAAGGATTGGACATGATGAAGTCATCTCTATCGAGTTGTCCTCATCTTCTGAAACCTTTGTTCTAGTCAAAGAAGGAATGAGGATAATTGAGGTCCCCCTAATGTCATCAGAGATAAGATAGTTGTGCTTATTCATCGACATCAAAATTCTATGCTGCCTGCGAATCCATTAGAAAGTTCTATGAAAACGACCCAGTGTTGTCTTTACTTATAATTATATTAAAGATCCGCATTTCATATTAGGTAATGTGGTTTGAATTTAGGAAGGAGCACACACTGAGGTGGAACTTGAAGACCGGAAACCTAGAATAGAAAATACAAAGCAGGTCATTTTTGCTGCAATAGATGAGGGAATAGTACCATGCTGTGGTGCAGCTTATTCACATCTTTCTGAGTGTATCCCCGTGACAAGGAGCAAGATGCAAGATCGGGAGGAGTAGATTGGAAACTAAGGTCGTTGGCTCTCGACCAAATGTTATTCATGCATACCTAGTTCGGTCCAAGGAGCATCGTCTGGCACCTTTGTTCTCTGGCAAATTGTCTAATCTTATTATGCAGTGACAATGGTGGCTTTGAGGATGTACAGTATGTCCAGTAAGATTTGAGTACGGTGGTTTTGTATGTCAAATGAAAAGTTCAAATTGACAGGAGAAGTTGCCATTGCCGGATCATTAAATGCAAGAAAATGTAGAAAAGGCCTGAAGCTGGCATTGCCTGGTATAGGGGTGTGTTCAATGGTTCTGGAGTGGATATGCTTTCTCTCTGTTGATCATTGGATTCTGACGTCAATTTTTTCTCAGTTGACCAGTGTAGAAATCTTATGTGGGCTTGAGGAAACTTTGTTTTACTTTTTCTTGTGAATAATGACCTGCCTTATGTCTTCAATAATTGCTTGGGCATTCTATACAGAATGCGTCGAGTTGTGGATCTTCTCTATCATTTTGCTGTTGTTCTCGAGGTATCTTTGTTCTTATAGTTGGTCCATAACACAATGCGATTGCTGGCACTCCTTGCTCCAGCAAAAGCCCTTTCAGCTAATGCAGGAGTCGATGGCGATAACTTGTGGAGAAAACCCAAGCTTTTGCAATTAATGCAGGCACTTCTCTGCACTGAATTTTTAAGCTTGTTTACCTGATCTCTCCTCTGAACCGTGACACGAGGTCTTGCTTGAGCTCTATTATTGATGGCTGTGGAACTGCTACTAAAACACTGTCGAAAGATCTGTTAGTTATTAGATTGTGGCTTCGAGATAGCTTACCTGGCAATTTTTGTGAGTCAGTTCCTTCTGGACTCGATGACAAATTGAGGACAAGCCCGGCAACTCATTCTGGCCCTCAGCAGTACAGTCATTATGACGCCTGATAGGAAGCCAAGTCTCATTTCTTTGTTTTTGCCTGAAATCTCTGGTAAGTCGAGACTGTCCTTTGCAGCCACATTGAAGTAACTTATTCTGCATGCTCATATGGATCTCTTTTGTTTCTTTGTCCGTGTCAATCTCTTCTCCAAGGAGGCAAGTTTTCTTTTGTGTAACCCATCCTGCTTGATCTACTTCTTGCCCATGTATTGCAAAGTTAAAAGCATTCTCTCTGGCAATGTCCTTTCTCATGAGAATCTTATTTTTATCTACAGCGACCAAGAAAAATGGTACAGCAAACTTAAAGCCTTGCACACTCCATGGCAAGATAAGAGCAGACTGTGACCTTTACTATATGTTGGAACCTTCAATATTTGTTAGTTTTCCCAGATTCTTTTTTTTAGTCCTTCAGAATGTAATTTTACCGTAGTCGCCATTCATTCATGATCGTTTTGATTCTTATACCTGCCTGGTTCCTCATTTAGCAAAAGCTAATTTGTTGCCTCGATTCTCACAAAAGGCTAAAGGAAATCATAATTGCCTAGAGGGAAGTGCTAATTAGTACAGGATGTGGTATATGCAAATTATTCATTTTGTAGAGTCCTGAGGGCTGGCATCAGGCACTTGGGTTCACTATTTTCGGGGCAACAGCTTGAAGTCCAGAATTCTCCATTTTATATGTTTGCCTTTGCTTTTCAATGTAGCTTTAAGATGATTTGGTAAAAAGACATCAATATCTGATAGAATGAAAACAGAGAGAAACATATTTTGCTGCTCACTGAGGCTTAGCGTTTCCCCTAGTCTGCCTGTGCTGGATTTTTATTTTGTATCTGCAGTGTATCTGGGAAAGATACACACACATCAGAAAAAGTTAATGAAGCAAAGGCAAGGCCGATCTTCGAACGGAGTAAATGTATGATTAGCTTACTTTTCTGGCTCTATTCATGCTTAAAACATCTGGAACCAAAATCGAGACTATCGTCGACTTCTCTTTTATTTGATTTTGATTCAATTTTAATGCAATATGCAAGTGAATGCTACTGTTAAAGTACAGGGAAGTTAAATACATAGAATTTGCCTTCTCCATCTCTTTTTTATTACCAGTTTAAGAAATAACATATATTTGGAATTCAGAATTCATCATACATAATGATCACGTGTACACATGATCAGACAAGTTGACCTGAAAGTTGGAACCCTGAATAGAGAGGACATAGAGGCTATCTTGACAATTGCGTCAACATTGTTCTCTCATTTGAGACTAAACATGTGCATTGCACACATAAAAAAGGAGAGTCAAAACAATGATTGAAGCATACGCAGAATACCCAGAATAGGCTCCCATTAGATCCAGGCTTCAAATTAGGACCTTAAGTTTTTCTATCAAAATGAGTGTTTATCGTGAAAGCTTAAGAATGGGCTGATTAATATTGACCTAGCACCATGTTTTAACATTCTAAAAAATACCGGCATTGCCTGTGTTCAGGAATGCGCTTAATATATCTAGTGGGCTCGTTTTTAATGGGGACAATGATTTCTTCAATATTCTATTGAAGCTAAGCTATGAGTTTGAACTCTGAAGTACCTCCATGTAGATTGCAAGGTCCTTTTTATTTTCTTTTGTCTGTTCCAGTGATCTCGTCATTATCATTATGCACTGGCCCTATGTCCCACATGGGATGCCCGCCTGACAAGTGAGGTAGTGCTGACCAATATGCTTGACGTCCAATTTTGGGCTCTTTTTTTTTTTTTTTTTGACAATTTAAGTTTTTAAAAATGGTTTGTCCAACTCTTATGTAATCACGTTTGGTTTTAGTCGATCCATAAAGTTAGTGACATGAGCAGATCCTTGGAGCTGACTTTTTTTATTTTGGTCAGACTTGGAGCTGACTTTATCTGGTCAAAATTGGCCGCATTTCTTTTGTTTTGTTTTTGTGTGTGTGTGTGTGTGTTTTTTTAAGGTTTTTGTTTTGTTCTTTTTCTTTTGTGATGAAGTAAATTGCATATGTGAGATTTATCTTATGCAGGATCCTTTTATAGTCATGAGCTTTCGAAACTATGGGTGATTGCTTATTTTTGTTTAGAAGTTAGTACCTTAATTTTTCAGCTTTAGTTGGAGGACCACTAGCACTAGTATCCTTAATTTTTTTGGTCAGTATCTGACTGTTTTCTCTTCGACAACGAGTAAAACATTGATGTTTAACGTTCTTCAGATATGACTTTTATATGGTATCTCATGATTTGAAGTTGTTGAAATTGTTTTTAAAAATAAGGAGAAAAAGGGTAATTGCAACATTACTCTCTTCTCTGACAGGTAACTAAAGTTGATCGAGATGCAGTTCTTTTGCTTTAGGTCTGAAATAACGTGGAGTTAGATGATTGTCTCTATGGAAAATGTGGAAAAAGTGCTATTTATTTAATTCCTATGCTCTTTCGCGAGCGCTCATCTTCTAACCTGTGTCTGCTCAAGGCATGCATCAATAAATTCTGAGCCTATTGAATGCATGCCCATCTTTCAACAATCAAATTCCCCTTTATGGTTTCTTCACTGAAGTTTAGATTTTTTTCTGCCAGATTGATTAAAAATGCTTGTGGAGTTTGAGAATGTCAAAGTCCTTGCCACTGATCAGAAGATTTCAGATGTCAAGGAAATGATTATTTTGCGGGAGAAGGCAGCTCAATTGAGCGTGCTGTTACTGATCATTGCAGAGGATATCTCACTGCAAGCACTGTCGAGGACTCGGAGACGGAAAGAAAGGTGCCGAAATATATTCAACAAGCATATCCTCAAAGCCCAAAATTGTTATTCGGCAAAATTCCAGGGAAGACCAAACAACAATATTCATAGCTCTGAGAGCAGTCATTCTACATTTAGGCACCTTGTGTTTCGTGGAAAGCACTCTACTTATTTTCCAGTGTTTGGTTCGCTCCTTATTTTTCGGTGTTTGGTTTGCTTGGGAAAATAAATCAAACTGAGAACTTATGTTTAAATTCAAGAAAATAATTTCCTCTTAAAAAATTGCAAATCAATTTTCTAAATATTATTAGGTATTAGTGTTTGAACTTGAAACTTTAAATTTGGGCTCGAAATCCTAATGTTGATTCTTGAGTCCTTGCGCTTAGGTTGGGTCCATTGACACTAGGTTTGGGACCTCGGTACCTATGTTTGGATCCCGATGCCCACACCTAGGTCCATTGAGGTTGAGCGGCCCCTTGGTGCCCACATTTGGGTCCACTGAGGCTGAACCCCGAACCCAAAACCGCGGTGCCCTTCCCTGATGACTCGATACATGAGCTTGGATCCATAAAGGCCAAGTGTAGGATCTTGGTAATTGAGCTCGGATCCCCAACACCTAAGCTCGAGTCCATTGAGGCCAAGCTTGGGATCCTAATGCTTTGTGCTCTGTTCCATCAAGGTCACCCTTAGGACCTAGGTGCTTGTGCCTCGATCCTTCGCTATTGCGTTGAGGTACAACGACAGAAAATCCAATTTATTTTTAGGTTTTAGCTAAATTCCAGAAAATTATGTCATTTTTGTGAAAAATGACTTTTTAGAAAATATTTTCTAGGATTGTCACGCTTTTCATAAAATAAATAGAGACTTTGTATAAAAACAAAGTACAACCCCAATGTTGTGAGGCAGCGGTCTTTTAAACTAAGACCAAAGGGAAACAAATGGAACAAGTAAGCCTTTGGTCGATCTAGCGAAGTACAAAAAACTGTCCCATTACTCCCTTCACGAAGGGGAGGAGTTCAAATCCTCTCTCCCCTTAAGTAGAAGATTTAATTCCGTCCTGGGTTTCTTCGCCGATCGCCATGCGCTGTACGGGTTACGGGTCCCAAAAAAAAAAAACTGTCCCATTACCTCCCTTGATTTAATTCCGTCCACGAACCCTGGAGTCTGAATCGACGGTGATGGTCATTAACACCATGCCCATCCAGTGGTCCTCCAAAACCCACAACTTCGAGTTGTCAAGAAATGACCACGTGATCAATAGTGTTTCTGCATTGGCAAAGCCCGGCTGGTTAATTTTGCGTATAGCTAGTCACCAATATAGAAGGCGACAAACCACCCCATGGTGGGCGAAAGGCTAGGGTTCGATTTGCATGACTTAAGTGGGGTCCGTGGGTGGCCCACGCACGTAAGAACGGGGGAGTTTAGTCGTCGGCTGAAGGCGACAAAAATTGGAAAAGAGTCTGATAGCTCCATTTGCACAGTCGACGGTGAAAAAAACAAATGGGGATGACCTGTCTTAAAATTAAAAAGCAACTAGCACCCACTTTCGTTGGGGCGAGATGCCCTAATTACTAGAAAAAAGAATTCCTGAAACATTGGATGACGATCTCAAATGAAATCCATAATCCCGGGTGTTATGGTTTGACTCCATTCTGCATTAATGCATGATAAGCAAATCTAGATCATGAAAAACAACTCAAAATCTAAGTCCATCTGATGGTCTTTTCTCGTAAGAGAGACAAAAACATGTTGCTTCAACTTCATTCATTCACTAAGAATGCCATAATAATTGGGGACCACCTATGTGCGTGTGCGTGTGCATGCGCGTATTGTGCCACTGTAAAAGATGTTTGACTAAATGATTTGAAGAATTTTCTTTCTTTGCAAATTTTTGCGCTTATGATGTGAAGATTGTCAATCATCTTGTACATAAATCTGATAAAGCTTTGATACTTTGTACATAGATCGGACAAAGTCATAATGGTTGGAAAGTTGACAAGAAGGCGACTGAGGTTTGAGAGTGGTCTTTTATACGAATAAGGAAGAGTTCCGATTTTCGAAGAGGTGAAAATAATTGGAATCTAATGGAATCTTGATATTTGGAAGGGTGAATAGTTGTATAGGTGAGAAATGATATTGGAGACTTGTTCTTAAGTTGAATATAACAGTGCTTCAATATCAAAGGGGCGAAAATTGCAAATTTTCTGTGTTTTGGACTTAACATATGGAGAACTTTTGGAGAGAATTAAGATCCTAAATTTCACCGCTACCAAAATTTAGTAGAGTTGAAGATCACATATCAAACAAAAGTTCAATATTTGGGTGATGACAAACTAGGCAGGTAGAGTTGTAGATGTCATCTATGATTAAAATCTAATAGAGTTTCAGTTTTTAGATGTCATCTATGATTAAATCCAATAGAGTTTTATGTATTTAGAGGTTGCAAGCCACTGGAGTCATAAGAATCCAACAAAATTTCAATCTATAAAATGGTGAAGGTCATGAGGATTTTTCGCGCCTTGTATGCAGCGAAGATTATGACTTCTGCAAGTCAAGATCACTAGGTTTATTGATTCAAATCTAACAGGTTTGATGTTTGCAATGTAAATATGAAAACAATTACTCGTTTATTATTTGAATGGGCAAGGATGGATCATGATTGACGTGAAACTAGTAGTACCATGATATCTAAAGTGATGAAATGTTGGGAAAATTTGATTGCTGAAACTAGTAGTACCATGATAGCAATAGATTTTTTTTATGCCTTGATGCGTAATAACGATCAGAGTCTTTAATGTATTATTTACCTTCACTATTGTTATTGTAGGGTTTAGAACTTATATAACTTCAAGATATACACCAAAATTGCAGAGAAATGATTTTGACAATCACTCAATCTTACTCTTGAAATTTCATCCTTGATGTGTTGTCAAAAATATCTATGTGAAGAGATGAAAAGAGATGAAAAGAGAATTTCTAAGAAGAAATTGTTGCTATAAACAGTTGTATAAGGTGGGATTTGATTTCTATTCACGGACAACTAATCAAAATATATTTTTCGATATGTAATTTATTCCCGACCATCACCATCCTTTGTATTTGTCACACCCCAAAACTACAAGGAATGGGGATGACATGGCCAACCTTCCATGAATTATGTATATCTCAAGCTATATATATACATATCAGATAATTAACAAGTTTGTTGCAACATTAGAATTTCTATAATCCACCAAAATAATATACATTTAGAACTCAACCAGTCCAACCACTAGCAAAGATTATATACACCACTTTCTTAAACCATACCCAAAATAAAATTCCCAAAAGTTTTCCAAAAGCTCTCTCGTCTTACTACTTGCTAACCCTGGGACATGGGGATGCTCCAAAATCAAATAACATGTGTGTTATTTGATCCTTCGATCTCGCGATTCGGGTGTTGCGTTATAAAGTTGAGCCGGCTTGGCGAGGCATCCGTGGTATGCACGTGCCAAAAACCCTTTCTTCTTTTCCCCCTTCTTCATCTTCTTCTTCTTCTCCTTCTTTTTTTTTTTTTTCTCCTTTTTGGTCGAATGAGCTCTCTGCTGTCCTTTTTAACCTAGCCCTCCCCTCCCTTCCTTTTTACTTTTTTGACTTTTCAACTTATCTTTCCTTTTTCTTCTTTTGGGCCCCACCAGCCAAATATTACAGTATTGATAATAACTTTCCTTCATAACCATCAATAACTTCTTCTCATAACCAATAGTCACCTCTTTTGCATAATTAAGAGTCACATTTTCTCTCATCCAATAGCTACCTCTTTTCCTAACCAAGAGTCACCTCTTTTATGATAACAAATTATTTCTACATGAAATTTATCTTTCGATACCTATTTGTGACTTTAGTTTAAAATTTTGGACATATCCAGAGTGTCATAACTTATCAGAAAATCAATTCTTTAATGACATTGCTTTTGCTCTGGAGGTACACATTATAAGGTTGACTGGAGATGATCCGTCTCATTTCGAGCTATACCCAACAAGTATCATAATTCGGAAAGTGTGAAGAACCCAAGTGCAAGCATTGTGACTTCAATGTGCTTCCTCCTTTTAGTTAGGTTGCAACCATTTATTTCCAATGATATCACACTGAGGCAATCGGTATTATTTGCACAAACATACATGAGCAAATTCGATTTTTTTGTGGATGAGGCTTATAGCGTGGGAGATGGTGGTGTGTGTACATATTTAGACATTTTGACACTTGCTGTGCAGGGAATGAATTGAGTGGGAATGGAGTCAGTACGATAGTGGCAGCGAGCCGGTACGCATCTGATACAATTCATCTGCAGAACTTGGTGTTAGACAAATACGAGAGTATCAAACCCAAGCCTCTCATCCTAGCACCAGGAGAAAGCTATAATGCACTATGATCAAGGAATAATTGTACAAGACCCAAAATCCTTAAATCAGTTGCTCTTCGCATCCACAATCTCCTATCAGGTACCTTCTGTAGTTACTTTCGACTACTTTGATATCTTGGATCGACAAAGTTTCCTCCTTGTAGGGTCTGATCAGCACCTCATTGAAAAGATTCTTGATCCGACATATCCTCATGGCATGGCCAAAACATTTAGAATGTTTCAAAAAAACAACCGTTCTTCGGCTTGTTCTACTTGATCAGAGAATTAAACTTTTAGACGAATTGAATTGAGTCGGCCATTGCCGGTGCTGTCTTCGCCTGTTTCAATCAGTTTCAGCTTCTTAGCTCTGATGGGCATCATGTTCGAGCAATAAATCATCCCTGGAAATAAGAGAAATTAAGAAAATGCGCGTACTTGAAGCGTCTGTTTCATGTTCTAAGATGGTGGCCTCAGCCTGCAATTACTTTCCATCCCTCTACGAGGTGCTCTTTGCCTTCTGATTTTTCCTTGTTTAGTACTGTAATATGGTCCCATGGTGGTCTTTCCATGCTGTCTTTATGATGATAATGCACTTGATGAATATTGGTTCTCTGCTTTAATTTTTTTCTTTTTTTCTTTTTTTGGTCTTTCTGCTTCCAGAAATTTGGTGCAGATTACAGAGGTCTCTCTTCAAGAAAATGCTCCTTTCTTAAAGGTCGTTTTGACACCACACGGTTGTTCCAATGCAAGTCGAAGCATTTCCGGGGAAAAATGGGAATTGACTGAAGTGGAGTAACAGTGCAATGTTTTCTTTTTCCAATTCCTTTGCAAATCCCTAGTGGCTTGTTCTACTTGATCAGAGAACAGGTATCCAATCAAATATTTCTATTTGCATATCCAAAGAATTAGCACAATCGAATATTACAGAAATTAATGGCAACAAGCATGTACAACGTTTGCGACAAGTCAAATTGAGATCTATCAAAAAGCCCCTCTCATCAACAACTATGTATCAAATGGCTTATTTTTCCACGGAATGCATGATCAGATTTTAGCCCAAAGATAGTGTCTTCCACTGATCAGCAAATTGTAGTATATTTCAAGCTATGTAAATGCAAATCGCAACTGTTCTCCCATTTTATATTTTCTCATCCCGTTTTACGCCAGAACGAGCCAAGTCTTTGAGTAATTAGAAGGCAATTGTACTCCGGCAGATCACATTTGACTTCAACTCATTAGCAAATCCTTTATAGCACCTTCAGACAACCAATGAAGCTTGCCCCTCTTTTTATTGTTTGGACATTTTTCTCTCCTCCTTTCATCTTGTTGGTTCCGTGCCCTCATTCATGCTTCTTTCTCATATCCTCTCTCTATCTATAACAGATCAGATTTTCAAATCGGAACACAAGACATCCATTGATCCTGTCACATCTGAATATAAGAAGAGCAGAACAGATGCGTTAGCAAGTTTCTTAACTCCAAAGGAACTCCTCGCCAGTCTTCAGAAGATAAATGCAACCGATGAACTATGACAGATGACACAGTTGATGGTCGAGGAAACTTCTTTGGCAAAATAGGACTCACCTACATTTAAGATGAGCAATTACTAACTCCAGGATTGAGACACTACTCAGTGGATAGGGATGGGGGATCATGTGTTTAGGGGGGATTGTTCAACAACCTCGAAACCTCCTCGACAACCTGTTTGACAAGTACCTCTTCATGCCTGCCAATCGGCAAACAAACATTAAAGTACGCTTTGAGTAGTGTAAGAAGTTTCCAGCAATAGAATCAAATTAAGGTTTAGGTGGGAATGAGGATAGAGTAAGTACCCATTGGCAACTTTCTCTGATACCCATCCTTCAAGGGACCCAATCTCCTTAAGAGCTTGCTTCCACCGATCGTAAGTACTTCCGTCAACCAGCTCCTTATGTGGAAGGATGCTCTCTTCAAAACAATGCGATAGGTCTTGCACATGTGAGGGATCCACTTTATAGAAAATGGGCAATATTATTAGTCCCTTTGTTCTCTTGCAGTCAACCATTCGAGTGAGCTCTTCCAGGCACCAAGGCGAGGAGGAATAATTCGAAGAGAGAATCGGAATGGATATCTCACAGTGGTCAATGGCATTGCTAATTTCATTAGTAAAATCTTTACCTATGAGCAAAGGATCATCATGATTAAACACTCTGATTCCTGATGCCACAAGACTGACGTAGAGGTAATCAGCAAGGTTGTATCGAGTATCGGGGCCATGAAAGGCCAAGAACACTTGGCATTTACTTTCTCTTCTTTTCTTCTCCAAAAAGAAAAGATAAACTGCAATTTTAATGGGACAAACCAAAGCGATGACGATAAGATGATAAGATGTAGCCACTACAAAAATGCCGAAGATTGGCTGAAATAGAATCGGGAAATACCTAATCCTATGGACAGGGGGAGCCGTTGAATCCACATCCTTTTCAATTCACTCAAAACCTTGGCAACCACCATTTGCACCAGCTCTCCTTCATGCCTCCCCCACACATACACGTAAAAACAAAGTTAGGCTTACAGTTGGATGCCCACCTTTCCCCAAATTCTGCAATTCTGGATCGGTCATTTGCATCCAAACGCACAGAGGTTCAGATCCGGAATTGGAACAGATATAGATTCTTAGATTGGTAAATAAATAAATACATACATGCAAAACAGAACATACATACCCATCAGCAGTGCTCTGTGATATCCACCCTCTAATCCTCGCTACAGAAGTCAGCGCTTCCTGCCATTTCAGCACTTCTTCTGAGCTGCACTTCATCTCATCATCAAAGTTACCGCATCGGCGACCTAAATCAACAACATCCACTTTATAGAATACAGGGAGGACTAATTTGTCATCCCTTCTGCGGCAATCCATGATCGCAGCGAGCTCCTCGAGGCAGCATGTGCTACTCGCATACCCTCGGGAGATGATGGGTATCGCGATTTTACATCTACTGATGGCCCAGACAAGCTGCTCCGCGCCTTTCTCCTTGCGGACCGGGAGCGCGCAATCGTTGCGTGACACGCGGACCCCAGAATCCAGCAGCCTCTTGTAGAGGTGATAGACGAAGCCGGTGCGATCGTCTGAGGCTCTGAAACTCAAGAACACGTCGTAGTGGGTTGCTAGGGCTTCCATTTTCTTCTTCCTTCTCTTCTTTCTTCTCCAAACTTTCCCTTTCTTCTTTGTTCTCCAAGCTGGTTTTTATCTTTTTTATGGCACGAAAACTTATCCTTTTCTTTCAGCTTTTTTTTTTTTTTTTTTGGGGTTTGTGTCAAAGTCTACTTGACCCAAGGCTTGCCATATTGTGACTCGTGGTTTTAATTTTCTGTTTAAAAATAAATCAACATCGACAAAACCAACTCTTGAGAGCGCAAATCAACTTGCATGAGATAATTTTCTTTATGTAAATACAAAGTTATAGCTATTGAAGTAAAAATGTGACCAACTTTCGCTTATTATTAATAAGTTGCAAGTTTAGTTTGGTTAAATTAGAAGTCATTAATGAATAAAATAGTCCATAATTTGAAAGAAATCGATAATTTTACTGAAAAGGTCATTAATAACAAATTGTGCAAGGATAATCAATCAAAGTTTTTGTTAATTTAATGTTTAAAAAGTCATCAATGAATTACTAAGCAATTGCCACTGAATATTGCAAATCTTGCTAAGTAGTGAAGCCATGTCCCTCGTCAATGCGCCAAATGTTTATTGATGGATCAATCGAGGGTTAAGATTAAGATGGTGGATTGATAGGAGCACATGATTGCTAGCATCCAATGTAATCTCGGGTTGGAATATAAAAGCCACGCTGTCATCTTTGCGAAAACTCTCTGAACAATCGGCCCGTTTAATACCTGATCTTTGCAAATTTACTTTTCCCGTCCCATTTACCCAACTTTGATTGAACCGGCAATTTTTATTATCATCAAAGTTTAGACCCCTCAGAAAAACCCAGGAAGAACCACCTTGGGAATGTCTGCCTACTTCACAGCACCCTCAATCCGTTTACGAATTTATGCACTTTGGATTAGATTGAAGAATTGGGCCCTATTTGCTGTTCAAAATCCGAGTGGAAATAGGAGGGTGTTGGGTCTCCCGTCAAAAAGTTGAAAACTTTGTGGTAAAAGCAGGTCCACAGAAGATATCTTTTGGCGAGGAATGCAGAGCGACTCTTCATCGATTTATCTCTTGATTACGGGAACCTAACGACCATCCACATCCATATAACTTTGCAATACGTAGTCAAGGAAAGTAGATCAAGCAGAGAAAATAGATAGGCAACAAAAGAAAACCCTTCTCGGAGAAGAGATTGACACGGACAAACGAACAAAAGAGATCCATTAAAGCAAGCAGAGCAAGCTAATTCTGATGTGGGACCGTCTGAAGTTATCGAATATTCCAAAAAGAATAAAGAAATCAGACTTGGCTGCCTGTCAGGCATCATTCCATGCTATAGAAATTGCCATATTGGGAGAAATCAAAAGGCAGCAAGACCAACCATCAGCAAGTTAGAAAGAAATCTTTCCAATCATTCCAATTTGCTTAA
This sequence comes from Eucalyptus virginea, assembly GCA_014182375.1. Classification (NCBI taxonomy): domain Eukaryota; kingdom Viridiplantae; phylum Streptophyta; class Magnoliopsida; order Myrtales; family Myrtaceae; genus Eucalyptus; species Eucalyptus virginea. The sequence goes on along the minus strand of CM024517.1, from coordinate 989,821 downwards.
ATGTTCCTAGGGATGGGCAAGATGGTAATTGTGCTGGGTTCTAGAGTTCTCTTGAGATAAATGCCAGTAGTTGGTAGGTCGGGAAATGTAATCTTATCCGATAAATCAAATATGGATCAATGGTTGTAACAAGATGGCTACTAATATAAGAAGATGTGTCCTCGCTTCATTGTGATCATTCAAGCCATTTGTTCCTTTCTCTTCCAGAGCTTCTCTCTAAAATTCTATCTCAATAATCCATGTCACATGAATCTTATTTTTATTTCAAACATCTGTCAACATTGAATAGTCACCTTAGTCACCTTGTACTCAAACATTTGTCAACATATGCGGCAATACTCAGTGTATTGTGGCTCATTTCACCTCTAATTGTAGGAGAACACCTGAAACATATTCATCAAGGAGTATATATATATATATTCCAAAAAAAGAACAGAGTCATAAAGAAATTTCTTTAGCAACAATTCCAAGAAGGCCAACAAAAACGTTCATGGTCCCTGAGCAAATGTTCCAATTGTACAGGATCCTTCAACAAACTCCAAAACCTCTTTGATGACCCATTTTACAAGTAGTCTTTCATTCTTGCCACTCTCTCTAAATAAAATTGGAGTAAGATTGAGTAGTATAAAAAGTTTACAATAATGGATCAAATTAACAATTTGGTGGGAAAAAAAGATTCTTCGATACTCATCCTCGGTAGGACCAAGCTCCTTCAGAGGTTGCTTCCACCCACAACTCATAATTACTTCCCCCTAGATCTTTATGTTGAAGTAGTGACATGTGTTGCAGTTGGCGGGGTTCCAGTTTATCAAAGATGGGCAATACCTTTTCCCATTTGTCTCCTTGCATTCAACCATTTGAACTAGCTCCTCAAGATAGGAATATGAGGAGTCAAATTTTTCAGAGATGATCAGAATACATATCTTGTACTAGTTAATGGCATTACGAATTTCATGAATAATGTCTTTACCCATGAGGGATGGATCATTGTTAACCATTTTCATTCTGGTATCGACTAAGAAGACAAGCTGGATTGAATATTCTGATTGTAAAAAAACAAGAACACTTACCATTTACTTTTTATTATTTTATTATCCAAAATAGATACATTGCAACCAGTACCAAATTAGTGGTGATAAAATGTAGTTATTATATAAAATATTCTGAAAGACCAAATTAACCTTAAATAATGAATGCAGAGAATACTTATGAATGATAGGTAGGCCTTTTGGCTCAAATGAAATTGGAAGATACTTGAGAGCTTATGAAATTGGGGAGTCATTTGATCCACGTCATCTTCAATTCACTAGAAACCTTTGCAACCACCATTTCCACCAGCTCCGCTTCATGCCTGCCCCTATATATTATATATAACCAAAGTTAAGAGTTGCAGTTTGATTCCTTCCTTTCCATCCAAGTGCACATACAAATGACCGGTGGATGTTTTCATGCTCTATTAGGCAACTTTCCTTTACACCAAAACAACGAGTAGAACATAATTTGACTCACTGCCCAAATATATAAGGGATGCAGCTCATATCCTCTTTTAAGTGTCAGTTCAGCTTTTGACGAAATATGATGGGTTTCGACTCCTATTATAGGTTACATAACATGCCCATCAGCAAAGCTCTGCGATGCCCATTCCTCTCCAAATTTATCCTCTCCAAATTTACCGCGTTGGCAACCCACGTTAACATAATTAAACTTATAGAATATAGGGAAGACTGATCTGCCATGCTCTCTGCAGCAATTCATCACCTTGGTGAGCTCCTGATTATACGAGCTTGTCAAATATATCCTAAGTCAAAGACAAAATCATCCTTCCCATGTTTTCTTTGTTTTATGCTGACTGGAACCCAAACGTGTGGTGCTGATATCGCGAGTGTTAAATCCCTCTAATAATAAACCAAATCTAATCGCATTTAACGGTGTTGCTTATGTGAATTTCATTTCTATCTCTATTTGTGCTGGTAATGCCCATCATCTACTAATAATTTTCAGCGTGTCAATATTCTTTTGCCCCGTGATATCTCTGTTTATTTTCCTCTTTCTCTTTCTTCTTTTTTTGGGCAAAATAAATTCGAATCAAGCACATAAACTCCTCGACACTTCATGTTCTTATGTAAGGGCCGTTTAAGCTTCTACACTTATGGACCTTACTCATTATACATTCTGGCTTATGGGTTCCTCAGCGGAATTGTCCGTACTGATTAGTCAGTCGCTGGAGACTTGTGACCCTCGAGCCCGAGGGGGAATCTTACATTTTTTTTGGTCAAATAAATATTCCTTTCATTGATACGAAGGAAAAGTGCCTGGACATTTTCCCAAGTCAAACATAATAGAGATAAGAGACAATGGGGAGGATTAGACAACCAATTTGTTGCAAGGGAGTCATTTCGGCAAGCCTTCGCAACGCAATCTGCGGCCCGATTCGTTTCTCGCGAACAAACGGCGACAGACACTCCAGCTAAAGAGCCCAACAATTGTTGACAGTCCACCACTACTGATTGGACAACCCATGGGACTTCAGCCCGGCCCGGGATAGCATTTCCTGCTGTCAAGTTGTCAGTCACAAGCTGAAACTGAACTGCTGTAGTTCTTTGACTCTGTTCACTGAACTGAAGAGCTGCCGTTCGAGTCTTTCTCCACAAAGTGCAGACCTTCCTTGAAGGCTAGGGTTTCCACGACGAGGGCGGATGGAGCAAGGACTTTCTTAACAAAGCCACCCATGAGACACCCGCAATGGTCTCTGCATAATCCGGCAACAGCTCCCTGTTTTGAGTTGCTACACGGAGATCCATCCACATTTAATTTCAAGGAGCCTATAGGCGGTGGTGTCCACTCTTCCTTTGGCAAACCTCCCCCTTCATTTCATTGCTGTTTAGCAGTACTGGGACTCCATTTTCTATAGAGTTCTAGATCATACATTTTTTTTTTTGTCAGTTCTAGATCATACATTTGCTTGCTTGCTTTCTAGCCCTTTCTCTATCTCTAGTCCCATTGACGTTAGAGCAAATGTCTGTCTGACAACATCTTATTTGAAAAAAAAAAAATGTTTGCAATGAAAAATTTCACAAACGTCGAATTTTTGTATTTACGTATCAAATGTTGCACGGCCAATACTAGCAGCAGGTTGCCAGCGGGGCGGATCCCCGGACTCAAATCAGGGGTGTCCAATCAAAGGGCTCTTTGGAGGGTGGTAATTTTGCAAAGGGGTCAGGAAACTGGTTACTAACCGCATTAAGTTGTGAGGTGCTAGAGATGGAAGAGGCTGTTGCTGAAATGCACAGCTGTGCCCTCTCCTACCTTTAATGGTAAGTTGTTATAACCCAACGGAGAGGTGAGCGCACCCTTGGTTATAACAATAATGGTGTGGTCGAATGGTAATTTTGCTACTCCTGCTGCTTGGTTTGTTTAGTGCAAAATTTTGTTCTCTTTCGTTTGGGATTTCGTGTGTGATATATCGAAAGATGAAACTAACACCCTTCGTCATTTGCAAATATAATATTTGGAGGAAACAATGCTATTCAACGACATATAAGAGTACTACAAATTCTTGTCCTATGTTTGTTTGCTCTCAATTGAAACTAATGATTATAAAGAGAGAAGATTATACTCTTTAAAAATTTCTCGTAATTAAAGGCTTGGCGAATGAAAAAGGATCAGGACTCTGTTTCCTCTCCTTTTCTTTGCTCTTTCCCATTCATCTCATACTTCAGTTTTATAGGAATGGGGAGAACTTGAGCAAATTTCATTCGATTCCAGAAGTGATCTCCATGGTGCTTCGACACAGTGCCTATACTAATGACAATGGTCGGACTACAAAGCACAGACCGTCAAAAGGAGGGAGGGAGGACAGAAGAGTGCATCTTCTTAAAAGTTGAGGGCATGCTTATTCATTTCTGCCCTGAGGAACAAAATCAATCGTTTCGAATTTTCTGTCTTCGTTTTGGGGAGAAGAATTCCCATGTCTATTATATTGTGTACATCGCCCCTGTTCATATCGTGTTGAATGAGTTGTCGGTGAAGGAAATCCGTAATTATGTTTTCATGCCCTGATGAAGCTTGATATCACAACATGAGACCCTCAGCCCAGCTGCATTGTTTTCTGAAAGAGCACCGCTTTTGAGATATGCACAAAAGACGGAAATCTCACCACCACAGTAAACCACAGCTTAGATCTAGACCAGTAACTAATCGAAACTATCCATGTTTAATCAGGAGATGAACAGTAAAAGTATCAAAATTTTGTGAATAGTGCTCACTTTAATACAAAAAATTTCCGTTGGCTCACTTAAGTGATAAATTGAAGAATAGAGAGAGACTGACAAAAAAAAAAAAAAAAAAAAATACAAAAAACAAAAAAATTATTTCGAAGAAAAACAATTATTTAAGTACCGATGATGAGATATTTCTACCAAAATAATTATGTGGTGTTTATAATTTAAATTGAGTTGATTTTTTTGTTAAAAATTTCAGTCCACGAGGAATAGCAAAATGGCATTGCTTAGTCCAATGTGGCTGGGCAGGACTAAATGGTGCTGCAGCAACATCATTGCCCAAATACGACGTCACACCATTCTACCTAAAACTACACCGTGCATAATGAATGAAAGTTAGGGCTCGTGTTTGTCTCACCGTCCACCATTCCCCTTGTCAATGTTGCTCCCCGTCCATTGGTCACTGTCCCTTGCTCGCCTGCCGTCGCTTGCTCTCCATTGCTCATCATCTCTATCACTCTTAGTTAATCAGGTCAGTCATCCTCACTTAGTCACTTAATTGGAGGAAAAAAATTATGGCTTGGGTGAGAAGAGAAAAATTAGGTTGTTAGTGCTAGAGGAAGAATCATTCAAACGAATTTGAGCTGTTATTGAAACTTTTGCCCTCCATTTGCAAGATTGAATAGTTAATTTTGAGGGCACATCGAATTAGATGTAAATTTTTGTTGAATGGCCGGTTAGGGTTTCAAATTTGGGGATTTAGGGTTCTTATATAGGGGAAACCTAGTATACGACATCATCTGTGGTTTTGATATTGACTAGACCCTCCAACGAGCTAGTCGGCTTCAGAAAATATATTAAAAAGAGGGCCACGTTGGATTTTCGGCCAAACATATGGGAGTTAGCATTGAAGAGATAGTTTTTCAAAAAAGTTGACACATAAGTGATAAAAATAAAACTTTTAGCCATAAATTGAGTGCCACACTTCTAGTGTCCTTCTGTCTGTTTGGCCAAAGCTAAATGTCAATCCTTTGATTTGATTCCTTATTAGTAGTGATGCCAAATCCTAATAATTGTCAGACAAGAATGAACTCTGAAATGCAATGTAAGCTTCTCCTGCATAAAAGGGAAGGTACACAAATATGAAGAAATTACTAGGGGTGAACAAAATACACAAATTACTTTGAAGAAATTTGTGAGTCTAGTCTTTGTGGAAAAGAATTAACCGAATCCTCCTTTTTTTCCACCAGTGTTTAATTGGGGCCATCACCCAAGTTGCAAACATGGATTGATTAATCAATCTAAAACTTCCCAAGACTGGAGGTGGAGAACATGACCAATTGCTCTTGAGACCGGTTTGGTACTCAGTTCCAGAAAATGGAGAACCGCTTCTCTTGGTCCGGTTCTCGATTTTTGGATGGGATTGGATTGGATTGGGAACAAATCACTTCCATAAATTACTCAAACATCGGTCAACATATGCTTGCAACAACGCAACACTTTAGAGTCACCAACAGCCACCAGCACTGGAACATATTCAACAAGCTATCTTTATGCCAAAAATTGCACCTTGCATCGGAACAACTAGAATCCAGGGAATCATAGTCATAGCTCCTTCAGGAAAAATTCCACATTTAGAGTACCTCAATGAATGCATCATAGTCAAAGTTCTCAATTGAAGACATTCTTAGAACCAAAAGAGGAGAGGAAAGGGAAGTTAAGAATAAAGAAGAAAAAGAATGCCCTTTGCAATTGTTCTAGCACTATGTTTGTAGGCTTACAGTCCCTTGGCAGTCTTCTGAGCTTCTAAGGCTCAAACACTTTGCATCGGCTTCTCCAATTTTCGTCTACAAGGGCCTGGTAGCCGTTTCTGGAATGACAATCGCCTGCCGGTTGGCTGAGTAGGATGGGGAGGACTTGTATGCGGGCAGACAGTACGAGGGATGAACGGCCGCAGCGAGTATCGCAAACCCAAGGCCAACGCCGTACATTTGAACATTTGAAATGGCTCTACGTGATGGTGGCAAGCCCAAAGATGTGTGCACACACCCGTTACTCCAACCAGAAGCTGCGGCTATTCATCATCTGTCAGCTACCGCAGACCCCTCATGCCCAGGGAAGCCCGACTGGAAGTGCGTCGTCGTTCCAGACCACACGACCCCAGAAATGTGCTCTTACAATGCCTTCTCGTCGAGGACCTCCACGAGCAAGAGTCGCTTCTCCGAGAGACGGCGTCCCCTCGTTCCGATGCTCTGCTTCAATAACGCCAAGAAGCGTTTCGAAGAGCTCGAAGCGTCGAACGAGAGAGGCTGAGGCGCAAGATGGAGGCGTGCAGAGCCAGAGTTCGAGGAAAATAAGCAGGCGAGCGAAGGCCAAAGATTTGGGATTAGCATTTTTCTCTTCTTGGTCGGTCTAGTATATTATTTATTTATTTATTTTAATTTTTTGGTCTCGTTAGTGTTTTAATTTAAAGGTTTACTACACGAAAAACTCCAAACTAAACTAATATACATGTTATAAATTTACTCAAAACTAATTTTTGAATCGCCAAAAATCTCAAAATTGATACACTCATGACAAATTTTACCAAGTCCATGTGATTTATTTGAAGTAAATTTATCATAAGTGTATTAGTTTGAGATTTTTGATGACTTAAAAATTAATTTGGCGTAAATTTATCACAAGTATCAATTTCGGGTTTTTGTGACTTAAAAATTAATTCGAGGTAAATTTGTTATATACATTCCAGTTTAGGGTCTTTAAAGTGACCAAAAATTAGTCTATGATAAATTTGTCATAAGTATATTAATTTAAGGTTAAATTTTGGGAAATCTAGCAAATTTTTTGGGATATAAGGATAATATTTTGAGGATTAGATTTAAATTTGGAAATTTTGGAAATTGAGTTCAAATTGTTTTGAATAAAAATACCCTTGTTCATGACATACCGAATTAATTGAGACAAAATCACCAAGGCTTTTCCGAGACAAACACTACTCCAGACCAAAAAAAGGTCCCATTTCAAGCGATTTTTTTGTAATTCTTCCTTGAAAACCATGACTAAATCGCACCTCCTGTGTTTTTAAATTCGTCTTTTTGACTATTGAAATGGTTAGTGCTTAGTCATAAATCGACTCGCGGTTTTGATTTTTTTTTACTGTTCTGTTGAAAAGAAGACCACACCGACAAGAGCAAAAACCAATTCGCATGAGATAATTTTCCTTATGTGTCGGTAACTTCTTTGCTAAATTCCACATCATAACATTCGTAACTTTCTATACGTCCTAATAACTCATTGATCATTTGAAATCGTTCATCGAGCAAGTTAATATCCAATCAAAACAATTTACAACTAACGAGCCTTAGTTACGTTCTCTTGACTAATCTGATAATGCTTCTGCATCAATTTGTGCGATCGGATTCTTCTTCTTCTTCTTCAGTGGGGAGAATCCAAAATATGATGTAACGAAGAAATGTCTGCATAAATTTTTTAAAATATCCCGAGTCAAATGAAACCCATCTATTTATACATTTTCTTTGTTTTATGTCGACTTCAATTCAAGCTTATGCTAACATTGTTAAACACCTATGATGATGATGTGATAAAATCAACTCTTATGACCCTAAATAGTGTTCGTATTAATTACTTTGTTATCATGCTATATGCGATCGTCTATACTCATTTTGTGTGCAAGTGAATGTTATTTGTCTCGTGTTCCACTAGCCTTGCTAGAGATAATTACATAAATAGTCATAAATTTAACTTGATATGCAATGTGGTTCTTGAACTTGTAATTTATTCAATGTAGTCCTTAAATTGTTGCCTAATGTACAATATAGTTTTAAACTTTAATCTATTTAATGTAGCCCCTAAACTTTAGTATATGTTCAAGTTAATCTATAGATTGTATGAAAATGTTTAATATCATTCTTCCAATAATTCAAGTTTAGGAATAATAATGAACATTTTTGCATAATCAATATAATAGATAAAACATCTATCAAAAGTTTAGGAATGACGTTATATACTAAAGTAAAGTCTAGAAATCATATTGGATAGGGACGTCTCTCACAGTTTCGTTCGTGGGTCCTTCTCGTAAAGTCCTTTTCTCGCCCCTCCACGAAAGTTACCTGTTTCGGCTACGCCTTCCTCGAAGTCCTAAAACCTACACATTCATGCCATTTGCCAGTGCATTGACAGACCACGCGTAAACATGAGCTTAGTTCGTCGGCAAATCCTCTCTCTGCAGCATGTTATGAAAATGTGATTTTTAGATTCTTATTTTTAACTTTGGAGTGCGCTGCTTTGGCACCCACTCACGGGAAGAAATGTTCTGGGGTGGGCTTCTCTGGATTGAACAAGATCCGTGGCTATGCTCATTGTGCAAAAGCCCCCGTAAGTTCATTATGCATATAATTGGCTGAAGAGCCGGGTGTATCCTTTGCGTTTGCGCTTGCTATCTGATCTGAAATACTCAATTTTGCATAAAGGGGTTGCATCACTGATGATTAATTGGACGGCAGCTGCAGTTTTAAGATCATGGCTGCTGGTTAAGAAAACATCTGCAAGGCACCATGGACTTTGACATAATGAAGAAGCACAATCATATATTGGAGAAATTAATGGCAACAAACATGCTCAACTTGCGCAACAAGTCGCATTAAGATTGACGTGCTAAATCCTTGTAACAGATCTAATGTTCCCTTCTCTTTTCCTACGAAAAATTGTCTCTCAACCACATTAGCTAGGTATCAAATGGCTTATTTTTCCATGCGTGCATGATCAGATTTTAGTTTTAAGAAAGATGAAAAAGTTAAGAAACGATATATTCTCTTCTAGTGACGGGGTACAGTGCTGTATATATCAAGCTGTGTTAAGGGAAGTTGGAACTGTTTTATCATTTTCATTTTCTTATCTTGTTTTACACCGGAAACGAACTGAGTTTTCGATTGGTTATAGTAAGGAAGATGGTCAGAGACTTAATCCGAAGGCAATCTGAATCTCGAAAGATCACATTTAACTTCAACTCCATAGCAACTCCTACACGGCCCCTTCAGACAACTAATTGACCTCACTGGGCTTTTATCGTTTGGACATATTCGTCTCCTCCTTCCATTTCCTCGGTTTCCATGACCTCATTCACGCTTCTTTTGGTAACAGAACAGACTTGTCACATTTGAATCCAAAAACAGACATATTTATTAAATAGATTACACGACATAATATGAGTAACAAGTTTTTAACTCTAAAAGAATTCACCGTTAGTCTCTAGAAAATTAATGCAAATGATGAACAATAGATGATGACACTTTGGATCGTCTACGAAGATCCTCTTGTAAAAGGAGATGATTGAGTCGTTACTGGATGTTGAGATTGAGGCCCCGAAAATGCCCCTTCCTTTGGAGTTGGGGCTCCATGATCGACTCAATGTTCAGTGGATGGTGATGGGACGGTCATGCGTTTGGCGATTCATCAACAACCGCAAAACCTTCTCGACAATTTGTTTCACAAGTACCCCTTCATGCCTGCCAATTGCCAGATAAACTTAAGTTAGTTCTGAGCAATAAATGAAGTTTCCAGTATTAGGATCAAATTAAATACGCTATGAACAGTATAAGATTTCAGTAAATGAGTTTTCATGGGAATGATAAAAGTGAGTACCCATTTGCAATTTTTCCGGATTCCCATCCTTTGGAAGACCCAACCTCCCTGAGAACTTGCTTCCACTGCTTGTACCTACTTCTTTTGAATAGCTTCTTTTGTTGACGCATGTTGCCTCCAAAAGAATTTAATAGGTCTTTCACATCCGAGGGCTTCACTTTATAGAAAATGGGCAACATCTCTTGCCCCTTTGTTTTCTTGCATTCAACTATTTGAGCTAGTTCGTCAAGGCACCAATGAGAGGAGGCAAAATTTTTAGAGAGAATTGGAATGGAAATCTTGCAGTGGTCAATGGCATTTCGAATCTCACTACTAACATTTTTACCTATTAGGGACGGATCATCAATTTTAAACACATTGATTCCTGCATCCATAAGGCTATTGCAGAGGTGAGCGGTGAAGCCACATCTAGTATCAGGGCCATGGAAGGCCAAGAAAACTTCATTTCTTTTCTTCTCCGAAAAGTAAAGATATACTGCAATCCAATTGACAAACCAAAATGATGATGATGCAATCCAATATGACAAATCAAAGTGATGATGATAAAATGTAGCCAGTATGAACATTATATGGAAAATCAAAACAGTCCAATGTGACTTTTAGGGCGCATTTGGTAACATTTTTGTTAGGGGAACAATTTTTTAATAGAAATAGTTTTTTTTTTTCTCTCTGTTCTAAGGAACAATTTCGAGTATAAAAACGCTCTTGGTAAATGCAAAAATTTCTACTCTAGGAATAGAAATGCGTTTGGTAAATTTTTTAATTTTTCAATATTTTTATTATATTTTTCTTTTTTTTTACTTCTTTCTTTGTTCTTTTTTTTTTTTCCTTCTTTCTTCGGCTGGCGACCTCGCGCCGCTTGGGCGAGCTCGAGCTGGCCCAGATTCGGTGAGGCCGAGCTCGCCGATGGTTGGGCGAGCTTGACCTCGCCAGATCTAGGCGAGCTCAAGCTCACCCAGCCAAGGCGAGGCCGAGCCTTGCCGGGGGCCGACGATGCTCCTCGGCAAGGTCGCCGGCCAAAATAAAGAAGAAGGAAAGAAAAGGAAGAAGAAAAAAAGTGTTTTTCGGAATTATTTCTGGAAACAAGAAAAACTTCTTGCTTATATGTTCCAAATATGTTCCCGAGAATAAAAAAATAGATTTTTTGTTTAAAGGAACAAAAGTATACTAAACGCTTTTCTATTCTTTTTTGTTTCACTAACAAAAGAATGTAACTTTTGTTCGGGGAATAGAAACAAAAATAAACAAAGAAGCCACGAAATTGATCTAGGTCATAAACCAGGCAAACCCTACACGCCTTCTTTATGGGGGAATCGAAGGGAGGCCAAAGCTCTCCTATGACAAACATAGAGAATACTTGAGAATGGGAGGCGCTGGGCTCAAACGGAAGGGAGAGATACCTGATCTTATGTGGTAATAAGACATCAACATAGAAAAAATGAGGAGCCTTTTGATCCACGTCGTCTTCAAAACACTCGACACCTTTGCGACCACCATTTTCACCAGCTCTCCTTCATGCCTGCCCACATAAACAAGTGTAAAAACCAGAAACAAGCGTACCGTTTGATTCCTTTACTCCCCTAACTCTGTCAATCTGGATCAGTCATTTTCCTCCAAGGGCAGGGAGGTTCGGATTCTGATCTGTAGATTCGTAAATACATACATATATATACACACACACATACATACCCATTAGCAATGGCCTGTGATGTCCATCCTCTAATGCCCGCGACAGAAGTCAGCGCAAACTCCGAATTTTGCACGTCTCTTGAGCTGCAATGCCTTCTATGTTCCCGTAGAGCCTTTCCGAAAATACTGCGTTGCTCAAGTACATCAACTACATCTACCTTATAGAACACAGGGAAGACCGATTTGCGATGCTTTGTGTGGCAATCCATGATCTCATTGAGCTCACAGAGGCATGATTTACTCTGTGCATACTGTTCGGAGATGATAGGGATTGCGATCTGACAATTCCTGATTGCCTGGAGAAGCTCGAGCCTATCTCCTTGCCAACAGGGAGTGCATCGTTGTCCCTGAATACGTGGAACCCAGCATCTACCAGGCTGATGTAGAGGAAATCAGTGAAGCCAGTGCGAGTATCTTCGCCTCTGAAGCTCAGGAACACGTCGTAGTTTTGAGAGACTGCCCTTGTTTTCTTTGGCACGATTTTGCAAGCGTAGATGAGCAGAAGGGCCAGGAGAACATATGCAAAGGCATACATTTTCTTCTCTTACTCAAGACTTGATGCTTTCAAGACTCAACTCGTTTTCATTTACCCGCCAATCCAAGAACCTCAACGTGAAAACGTTGAATCATTCCGGCTTGTGTTTTGCCTCCATGTTTCCAACAATCGCACCAGAAGACACAGTAGAAGATCGAAGCGGAAATAACGACTTGAAGAGAAGACGAAGAAGACGACGAAGGAGGACGAGGAGGAGAAGACGACGACGACGACGACTGATAGTGCACAGAAAGAGAGAGAGAGAGAAAATGGAGCGAGCGAAGAGAGGGAGCGCGAGCGTTACGCGCCGTCGTCGTCTCCTCCTCCTCGTTAAATGCCGAGAAAGTTTTCTCTCTCTCTCAGTCTCTCTGCGGGGAACGAAGACGGGGAATCTCGTACGGACGCCCGCTGGCCGTTGGATGACGATGAGACGATGGAGCCGCTCGCGGAAATTAAGCGTCGATTTAAGCGTCGGTTTCAGCGCCGAAGTCTGTTGAAGTTGAGTGCCGGTCTCCCACTTCCGTTTTTCCTCTTTTTTTTACTTTAATTTATTTCGCTCTCGGTTTGGAATTTACCAGGTTTTGGAGGATGAGCAACGGTCCCGATTCGTTCTCGGCAGACGGACGGTCCTGATTTTGGGTTCTTGATCGGGCAAGTTTCTTGAATCTCAAGAAACTTGCCCGATCAAGAACCCAAAATCAGGACCGTCCGTTTGCGATTGATTGCGATCATTATCGCTATGAAATTTATTACATTAATTGTTGAGATTGATTCTTTTTCTTTAACATGTTCCATCTTAACTCTCAACTTTTATCATTATCACTTCTCAGACCATGAAAATCGAATCTCCTATATGAAACTAAGAGCACGTTTAATAATGATCATGTTCTCTTTTCTCACATGCTCACAAATCAAATGAAGCGTTTTCATCTTTACTATCTACACTCATTTTGCGTCCATGTCAATATTTGTTTGCCCCGAGTGGCATTCCAAGTTGCTCACAGCCCCGATCACACCTTTTTATTTCACACATCCTATCTGAACTCCATGGTTGAGATCTCCATCTGTCTTTTTCTTTTTTATTTGGCAAAAAATGTTGGAGATATCGAAAAAACTCACTCCTTGATACTCCATGTTCTTGCCTTGATGTCATTTAAGTTTTTACTCTTATCAACATCACTCATCATATATTTCGTCTTTGATTGACTCATCTGAAACCTTTTAATTCTAAAGTTTCTTTTAAAGATTATGAGGCCCTTGTTCCCGCTTGGATTCCATCGGCCAGCACCACATCAATCCGAGACAAAGGAAAAGACATACACTACTAGCAGGGAAATTTTAGTCGCTTGCCCAAGAAAAAGGCCATTAAACAAACTGTCTTTGCTTGTATCAAACTTAACTTTATTTATTCCTCGAAAAATTGTTTTCTAAATTAACCTATTCACCCCTTCTATAGCCTCAACATGATCGATGAATTAGCTAATGCAGTTTCTTCTTCTGAAATTCCTGTTTCTGTCATTTTAATCTTGGATTTTTTTTTATTTGACATTTTATTATTATGAGGGGCTGAAAGTTATCTTGAAGGCGTACGTCCGGATTGTGCTTTTTTCAGATTGAGTTTTGAGTGTGAACTTTCGCTTTTCAGTAAAGAGGGCAATGCTGAATGTTTCGAACTTTTTAGAACATAATCCCCTCGTTAGAAAAAGAAATTTCTTTAGCATGTCAGTAATTTTTTTTTAATAGAACCATACGTAAGATTTATGCCATTCATATATGGGGGAAAATTATCCAAAAAATCTTAAATCTATTATATTTTTATCAATTTAGTTATAAACATTTAAATTATGCCAATTGAGTTCTAAATCTTTTCACGTTTTGCTACGTTTTGTTAATTAAGTCAATTCGGCCAATTTTAGCTAAAAATTATTGACGTGAACGCCTATTCTATGTGATACCGTGGGCGTTGATGTAGACATATTTAATAATATTTTAATATTTTTCCAAATTTATATTATATTATATTATTTTTTCTAACCTATTTTTTTAACCCTAGGGCGGAAAGGTCGCTGACCGACCCTGTTATTGGTAATTTCTTTAGTAAATTCAATTATATCATCAGTAATGTTGAGGTAGAAACGACTGCTTAGACTAAAAAGGGCGCACTTCAAGTTCAAGGCACATATCATTTTTTAGTGTGAAGGGCGTGTGATTATTAAGGAGTGTTGTCACATTATTTTACAGAGGGCAATTTTGATAGCGGATTGGATTGTCAAATCCCATACTTTGTGCATCATTTTGTGTGATCGATTCTTTTACTTAAGTGGGAGACATTGAAATATGATGTAATAATAGATGTTTATATCAAATTTTACAAATATATCAAGTTAAACTAAAATCATCTTTCCCATATTTCCTTTTCCTTCTTTTTTTTTTTTTTTAATGTTGACTAAGATCAAGCTCATGCTAATATTGCAGTTTTTAGACAATTATAACAAAAGACCGAATCTTATGATACTTAAATGGTATTGGTTATATGAAATTAGTTACGCCATTCTCGTGCCAATATGCCCATAGGTTACACTCATTTTGTGTGCATATCACCTCAGTCCATGTCTTCAAACTTCACTAGCCTTATTATAATATTATAAAAAAAATTCTTCAATTGATTGTTGACATGTAAATTTTGCATGTTCATTTAGGGTTTAATTGCATTGAAAATTATAAATTAATTTTTAACCCTTAAACAGAAATAATTTTCATAAAATTGCATAGCATATAGATGTTCGGAGCATTTGCATTAATATTTATAGAATTCACTTGAAAAATATTTTTAAAAAAAAAGAAGAAAAGAAAAAGAAAAAGAATTAACTAATTAATTAATTATTTTTTAAAAACGAGGCGGGCCGGGCTGCCCCGGTCCCTTCTTTTCCTTTTCGTCTTTTCTGCTTGGGCCCGGCCCGTCCTCCCCTCTTCCATTTCTTTTCGGCCCGGCCTTCTTCTTTCTCCTCCTTCTTCCCGTCCTTCCCTCTCGCGAATGGAACGACGCTGGTACGGGGAGCGACAGTGAACACGCGACTCGGTTGGGCCTACAACTCGGCCACCCTCACCGCCGTTGGACGGCGCCCCCGGGCTTCCTTTCCCGACGCCATATCTTCGGTAAGACAGACCCGGTTGCTTTGTCTTCAATTTGGGAGTCGATTGTCCGAGGATCCCGACTCGGAAGACATTGCGTGGAGGTCGGCCGTAGCTCGATTCGTCTCGAGCTCGTCCTCTAGCCACCGTCTTCGAGCCGGTTTTGGCCGAGCCGGGAAACCGACGGCCGTTCCCTTTGTTAGTCCATACGCGTTGTTGTTGCGTTTTGCGGAGGTTGCTGTTTTGATTTCAAGTATGTCTTGGGTGATTTCTTCCAATTCTGAATGTGCGCTCGGGATGTGAGTTGCTCAACGTTCTCTCTTCAATCCACTGCACACCATTTGTTTGATGAAATGTTTGAACCAATTTCGTACACATTTTCTTCCGACTTTGAGTTACTCCGCATGTGTATTGATAGAGTTCCCTTAATGGCGATTTTTCACTAATCTCAAGATATGTTTTTTTCTTCTTCTTTTTCTATCACCGTGGTTCAATATGTCGAGTCTTGGTCGGCGCCTCAGGCCGGTCACGATGGCTTATATGGTATTGATGATGATGATGATGATGATGATGCAAATTTAAATCAAATTACTTTTAGTTACAAAGTTCTGATTTAGATAACCGATGGTGACATGAGCTTGAGAAACCACTTTCAGATGCAAAGCTCCGATTCGCTTTGGGTTGACTGTTGATTATTGTTTATGAGCTCTATCCTGACTTCGAATGTTATCTACTATTACGTAACTTTTAATCCATTATATGAATTATAATTGATACTCTGCACATAATCTTTGTTGTGCAGAGACACTCCGTGGTGCAGTGCTTTAGTGCGTAGAACATATAACCTTGAGCTGTGCTGCACAAAGCATCATGGCAAGAACCTTATCGAACCTACTACTCAAGGGCATTACAGGGTCCCCAGCAGGAGGCTCTAATAGAATGGTGAGCTTTTGTTCCTGCATCAACTAGCATAAGATGTGGTCATACTGGTTATTATTGTATGGATGGAGGCGCATAGGATTAAATTTTGAAGATAAAAGACGGTTTCTGAGGTGTGCCCTAAGATGTCAAGTAGAAGCTAGTTTAGCTGGGCAAAGAAGAAAACCGAAGTAAATCGTGGAGTCACCGTAACCGTTTTCCGTCTTTACTCCGAAAGGTCTTAACTGGAATTACATAGGTTATTTCCGCAAGGACCCCAAGTTGCTTCTTCTCCAGCATGACGGTTGTGCTTATGTGATGCTCCATCGATGGAATTGTATTGCTGGCCATTACTGGCAATGACTTCCTATTTCAAACTTTAGTGTCTTTTCTTAGCCATTGCCAATGTAAAAACTTTTAAATAAATTCTCAAACTTGTTTCTCAAAAGATAGCGAAGGGAGTGACCGACTGTGATAAAAGCCATTGGCTATTTGTCAGGTGTTTGGACACTCTAAGTCTCAAGCCTTATCTCTGATAATGTCTGAATTAGTCGAGTCTGTATGTTATTTTATATATGCAATATTTGCTAACAACCCTTTTGCAACCATTATTAGCAGGCATCTGCATCGTTTATTCAAAGAGGAATGAGATACTCCACAACTGTACCAAATGACCCTGACACGCATGATGACTTCAAACCTATGGATAAGTTTCAGGACTCTGCCACTTCTTTAAAAGATATTGTTGAACAGGTAGGTGCTCTGAGATATCACATATCATGGTTATACAGTTCTTCGTTATGTTCTGCGCCCTGCTTACTTTGGTAATCTATTCTCTTCATTTGTTTAACTTTGTTAGTTTATGATTTAGGATGTCAAGGAAAATCCAGTGATGATATACATGAAAGGGGTCCCTGAGTTTCCGCAGTGTGGGTTCAGCTCTCTAGCTGTAAGAGTATTGAAACATTACAGTAAGTTCTCTTGCCTTTTATAGGGTTTTGCCTTTTATAGCATTTTCATCACGTCTTTGGTGGACTTACCTACTGGCATTTTAATTTGAAAGACTATGGAGAAGTAGCACTGACAAATTTGGCTGTTGAATGTATTTTCTGATTTTTCTTTTAGGCTTGGACCAGAACTTTGCAAAATGTGCTTCACTGAGCTGGTTATGATGTATTTAAGGAGGAAAGTACTGGAGTGGATTGTTTTTAATTGGTACAGGAATTAGCATAGAGCTGATCTTGACTTCTCTGGATAATGCTATTGTAGGAATATACTCACATTCCAAATGAACGTATCTAGAAAACTGTGGATATACAATTCCAAGTATAATTACTAATGGGAATGTGAGATTACATAGCTACTGCATTCCCATGTACTAGAGTAATGCATGAGACTTGAGTTCTGATGCTGATCATCCTTTTGCATTTGTTATCACTTCAAACATCAACATTTAGTCAGCAGGAGAATTCTTAGATTCCTGGGATTTCAATTATTGTGAAGGCAAACCAAATGGTACCGAAAATTATTATGTTGAAATTTCTTTGTCATCTATAGTACCTACACATCTCGTGCCTCAGCAGGAGAATTCTGAAGGCAAACCAGGTGGAGAGTTTTTGTCAAATTCTTAGATTCCTGAGATTTCAATTATTGAAAGAGCATTGGTGGGCAAGAAGCTGTAAAATTGGAAAAAATCTAACCCAAATCAGCTATGTTCATTTTTTCAGCTCATAATGGTGGATTAATTTCTCTTTCTGTATGATGGGCTTGTGCATAGCTATCACAGCTTGTCATATGCTGATTGCAAGGCTTTGTTGTACATGGAAATATAATATTATCCATGTCTTTTGATGTCCTACACAGATATAACGTCATATACTACACCGAGTGCTAGTGAATGTTGTGCATGGAAGAAATTGTCAGCCATTTCATTAATATCTATTTCTTCTCAGATATTGCGGTTTCCCTCATGAGGTGTTAAATTTTGGGATTTGATCGATTGAACCTGCTGACGTCTTCTTACCACCCTTGCAGATGTTCCATTAAGTGCTAGGAATATTTTGGAAAATGCAGAGCTGAAAAGTGCTGTGAAAGCTTTCAGGTGAGTCTCACCTCCCTTTTGACAGTGTGATTTTGGCTGATTTTTCATACGACATTTTTCTTGTACACTGAAAATGCAAAATGCTTCAAAGGCCTTTCATTTAACGTATTTAATAATGTCAAGATGATTAAGTGTTGATGTACTACCTCAAAGCTATAGCAGTCAATGTAGGTTTTCTTCGATGTTTTCATTTCTTGTCGAACAGAATACTTCAGCCTCTAGTATCTGCCTAGAATATTAACCGTCACATCAATGCACTTTGGTACTAGTATGCACTTCTGGATTTTCAGCTACATTTCGAGAACAAGTGTATGACATTGTGTCATGGATTTTATCCTTCATAGAATAGATCAACTTGCAACATGTACCTATTTTTGCTGATCTGTGCCAAATTTTTCAATTGTGGAGATGAGATTTCATACGATTCTGTTTCCTTATCCATTCTTTCTTATGCAGCCACTGGCCCACTTTCCCCCAGATATTCATCAAGGGGGAGTTCATTGGAGGTTCTGATATTATTATGAATATGCACCAGGTAAAGGTTCTTTCGATACCATTTCTGCTCTTCCTACTTCCAATTAATTTTGCTGATGTGGCCTTTTCTCCATCCAGAGTGGAGAGCTGAAGGAGAAGCTCAAGGATATTGCAGCCAATGAGGAAAAGTCTGCTTAAGCAATACATGGCCGAGTAGATATAACTGGAATTTTGGGGTTTGTGAGGTTTTCATTCAACCATGTTTTTCTTTCTGCTCTTCCTACTTTCAATTTAGGTGCTTCGTGATGACCGTTGAGAGGGTAACAATGAATTGAATAATTATGTTCTTATACCTGATCAATGCATCGAAATAATATAACAACATTTTTTATTTGTATATCAAATTTTGCACGGCCAATACTTGCAGCAGATTAGAGTGGTCGTATGGTGATTTTGCTACTCTCGCTGCTTTTTTTTTCAGTGCAAAAAAATGAGGCATTGTCTATGATCATCTTTCTATCTATCTATTTATTTATAGCTGAGACTATCAGCGTACATGAACAATAAAATATTTTGCACCCTCTGTTAGATATCTATGTTGGCAAGGTATGCCCCTAGTTTTCTGTTCATATTGAGTAATTTGTACTAATTGGAAGAAAGAGATGAAAATGCGATTTAGGTGGTGAACAGGAAAAAAATTGATTATGTTGAACTCTTGATGAAGGGCAGGGGAAGTCCTCCAAGTTTGCACTGTTATATGTTCCTCTTCTATTTGGATTTAGAATGTTTCAAAGCATCGCTCATGACGTCATTTCCACATTGGATTGTATTATTCAGGCAGCTATTCCAAAATTCGTTCTCCATCATTTGGGATTTCATGTATGATTTATCAAAAGATGAACTAACGCAGGTTTCGTCATCTGCAACTTTAATCTTTGGGGGAAAAAAAGCTATTTGACGGATATATAGGAGTATGATAAATTCGTCATATGTTTGTTTGCTTCCAATAGAAACTAATGATTATAAGAGAGAGAAGATTATGCTCTTTAAGACAATTTCTCGTAATTAAAGACATGGCAATTGAAAGGGGAGCAGGACTCTTGTTTCCTCTCCTTTTCTCTATAGCTCTTCCATATTCATCTCATACTACAGTTTTATAGGGACTAGGGAGAACTCGAGCAAATTGCATTCGATTCCAGAAGTGATCTCCATGGTGCTTCGACATAGTGCCTATACTAATGACAATGGTTGGACTACAAAGCACAAAGGGAGGGAGGACAGAAGAGTGCATGGTAGATGAAGACCGCCCAAGTTCGTCTAGGGTTTAGGGAATGTTCCTAGGGATAGGCGAGATAGTAATTATGCCGTGTTCTAGAGTTCTCTCGGCTAGGGATAGGCGAGATAGTAATTACGCCGTGTTCTAGAGTTCTCTCGGCATAAATGCCAGTAGTTGGTAGGTTGGAAGATTCGTTCTTGTCCGTTAGATCAAATATTGATCAATGGTTGTAAAGAGAGGGCTACTAATATAAAAAGGGGTGTCCTCCCCTCATTGCGATCATCCAAGCCATTTCAATTATACAAATTTTCTTTATTTTTCAGAGCTTCTCTATCTTTAGGATCTGGTATAGGATTTGGGTGAGTGAGCAATCTCAGTTTAGGTGTTCCAATGATCCAAACGATCCAATGAAACCTAACTTGTCACACCGTTTTGATCTCAAATGATTGACTTTTGACACATAAATCTTATTTTTATCTTATTACAGCAACTAGGAAAATAGATGTGGCAAACTTACGACTCTATTACTAATAACACTTCAAATCTGCGACCTGTGACACATGCTTATTATAGTAATTAGGAAAATGAAAATTAGATGTTGCAAACTTACATCGCTACTCATAGAGTTACCAACGCCACTTCAGATCTGTCACTGATTTGTGGCTCATTTCACCTCCAATTGCAAGATTACATTCCAAAACATATTCAACAAGCATATCCCATCGCTCATAAGTACTTTCGCATTTGAGATATGTATTGTAGTTGTTGGGCACCACTTTATAGAAGATGGGCAATACCTTTACCCATTTTTCTTCTTGCATTCAACAATTTGAGCTAGCTCGAGGCAGGAATATGAGGAGTCAAATTTTTCAGAGACGATCCGAATACATATCTTGCTCAATCGCATTACGAATTTCATGAGCAATGTCTTTGCCTATGAGGGGACAATTACTATTAAACACTTTGATTCGAACATCTACAAGACTACCAATTTGGATTGAATATTTTGGCTGTAAAACACTTGCCAATTAATTTCTATTCTTTTCTTCTCCAAAATGTATGGATACATACCAAATTAATGGTGATAAAATGTAGTCATCATATGAAATATTTAAATGCATTTGCATTTGGTCAAGAGAGTCTTAGACCCCATTGCAAATATTGAACCAAACGGCGGCCTATATCCTAAGTTAAAGACAAAATCATCCTTCTCACATTTACTTTGTTGTGTTAACTGGAATCTAAACATGCGGCGTTGATGTCGTGAGTTTTAAATCCCTATAGTGACAGACCAAATCTGAACGCATTTAGTGGTGTTGCTTATGAGAATTTCGTTTCCGTCACTATTTGTGCCGCTATGCCCATCATCTACAAATAATTTGGTGCGTGTCAATATTCTTTTGCCCCACTATCTGTGCCATAAGACTTTTTTTTTTGGGTGTCATAAGACTTCGCTAGCATTCCATAATGGCTTTCCCTTCTCCACTTCATCCATCCTGTCTCAACTCTTTTTTGGGTGATATTTCTGTTAATTTTCATCTTCTTCTTTTTGGCAAAATAAATTCGAATTGAACGCCGAAGCTCCTTGACACTTCATGTTCTTATGTAAGGGCCGTTTGATCTTCTACTCTTATGGAGCTTACTCATTATACATTCCATCTTATTGGTTCGTCAGCTGAATTTAACACATAAACTCCTTGACACTCCTGCTGCTTGGTTTGTTTAGTGCAAAAAATAAAAATAAAAAAATGAGGCATTGTTTGCTTCAGCTTCTAAAAATGTCCTAAGTTAGACTAAACGCGTGCTTCCCCACGTTTCCTTATTTTATGTAGACTAGAATCCAAGCACGTCCTAGTATTATACTTTTTTAAACACCTAATACAAAAAAAAACCAAGTCTTATTACACGAAATGGAGTTAGTTATAAGAAATTTCATTACGTCATTTTTGTGCCGTCCCCATATACTCTAAATGCTCCATGTTTTCAGTAGTCTCCTTTCACATCATTTTTTTAAGTACTTTTCAACCTCTTCTAGTACAGTGTGCGCATCTTGCTCGAATCTTCTCATCAAAGCATCCCAAAATCTTCAATTCAACATGATTGGTTCACCTCGGACAACATTCTTTGGTCATATCCTTGATTGGGGTAATACCTAATTTTTTCTTGGATAGTCATTTCCAATTTTTCTTTTCTTTTCTCACATGCTCACAAATCAAAAGGAGCACTCTTATCTTTATTGTCTACGCTCATTTTGCGTCCTTGTCAATATTTGTTTGCCCCGAGTGGCATTCTATAGTCGCTCAAAGCCCCCATCACACCTTTTCATTTCACACATTATGTCTGAACTCCATGGATGAGATCTCCATCGATCTTTTCCTTTTATTTGGCAAAAAATGTTCGAGATATCGAAAACATTCACTCCTTGGTACTCCATGTTCTTGCCTCGATGTCATTTAAGCTTCTACTCTTATCAACATTATTCATCATATATTTTGTCTTTGATCGACTCATCTGAAAAGCTTTTAATGTTTCTTTTAAAGATTATGAGGGCCTTGTTCCCGCTTGAATTTCATCGGCCAGTACCATGTCAATCCGAGACAAAGAAAAAGACATACACTACTGGGAGGGAAATTTTTGTTGCTTGCCCAAGAAAAAGGCCATTAAACAAACTGTCTTCGCTTATGTCAAACTTAACTTTATTTATTCCTAAAAAATTTGTTAAAGTTAAGTTTTCTAAATTAATCTATACACCTCTTCTATGGCCTCAACATGATCGATGAATTAGCTAATGCAGTTTATTCTCTTGAAATTCCTATTTCTATCATTTTAATCTTGGATTTATTTCTTTATTTGATTTTTTATTATTAGGAGGGGTTGAAAGTTATCTTGAAGGCGTATGTCCGGACTGTGCTATTTTAGATTGAGTTTTGAGTGGGCAGAAGAACAACTCAAGTTCCATAACTTGGCACAGGAGGACACTTAAGTGCCATAACTTTGAAAAAGTACACTTAAGTGCCAGTTTCAAAATTAAATGGAACACTTAGGTGCCACCCTGGCAAAAATTCGGCAAAATGGCCGACGTGGCAATTTTCCGGCAAGTTTGGTCCAAAACGGCGTCGTTTTGCACGCGATGTGGTGAGAAAAAGCAAAAACGACACCGTTTCATGTCTAATGTGTAAATAATAATATAAAAATTAATTAAATTATATTTAAATTAATTTTATTTAAATATTCTAAAAATTTAAAAAAATTTAAAAAAAGGGGGAGGTCGAAGGAGGCGGCCGAGGGCTAAGCCCTTGCCACCGCCGCCTGCCCCGCCGTCCCCGGAAGGGCCGACGACGGAGGGGAGGGTCGACTAGGGTTTCCGCCCCGGCCGGCCGGCAGCGGGGCCGTGAGCCCTCGCTAGATCGCGACAAGGGTGGCGACCCTCGCCCAGATTTGGGCGAGGGCTTGCGGGCCCTGCCGGCCGGTCGGCCGGCGTTGCCGGCCCCCGGCTAGGGCCGGCAACCCTGGTTGACCCTCCCCCTCTATTGCCGGCCCTTCCCGGCGGTGACGGCGGCGACGGTGGTGGGGAGGTGGCAAGGGCCTATAGCCCTCGTTGGATCCGGGCGAGGGCCGCAACCCTCGCCCCAAATTTGGGTGAGGGCTCGCGGCCCTTGCCGCGTCGGCCGGGGTCGGCGACCTCGGTCGACCCTCCTCTCTGTCGCCGCCCTTCCCGGCGCGGGGGGAGGCGGTGGCGGCGAGAGCTCAGCCCTCAGTTGCCCCCTTCGGCCTTCCCTTTTTTTTTTTAAAGAATATTTTAAATAAAATTAAGTTTAAATCTAATTTAATTAATTTTTATATTATTATTTACACATCAAACACGAAAACGACATCGTTTTTGCATTTTCTCGTCATGTCAACGTGCAAAATGACGCCGTTCTAGACCAAACTCGACTGAAAATTGCCACATCAGTCATTTGGCCGGATTTTCATTGGAGTGGCACCTAAGTGTTCAATTTAACTTCGAAACTGACACTTAAGCATACATTTTCGAAGTTATGGCACTTAAGTGTCCTCCCGTACCAAGTTATGGCACTTCAGGTGTCCCAAACTCGTTTTGAGTGTGAACTTTCGCTTTTCAATAAAGAGGGCAATGCTAAATGTTTTGTACTTTTTATACCGACGTTCGAAGTCGATGGGAAATAATTACGGATAGAACACGATCCCTCGTTAGAAAAAGAAATTTCTTTAGCATTCAGTGTTTTTATTTATAGAACCATATGTAAGATCTGTGCCACTCATATTTAGTGGGAAAATTATCCGAAAAGTTTTAAACTTATTGTACTTTTGTTAATTTAGTCATAAATCTTTCAATTATGCTAATTAAGTTCTAAATCTTTTCACGTTTTGTTAATTAAGCCAACCATTCCATGTGGTATTGCAAGCATTGCCACATACATTTTTAATAATATTTTTATTTTTTTCGAATTTTTTATTATATTATATTATTTTATTTTTTCTAACCTATTTTTTTAACCCTAAGCTGGTGAGGTCGCCGACCGACCCTCTTAGTTGGTAGAAATGACTGGTTAGTATAAGGGCGCACTTCAAGTTCATGGCACATATCTTTTTTAGTGTAAAGGGCGTGTGATTATTACGGAGTGTTGTCACATGCCCCCCTTTCTTTTCTAACATTCCAATAGCCCATTGTTTTATAGAGACCAATTTAATAGCGAATTGGATTGCCAAATCTCATACTTGTGCATCATTTTGTGTGATCAATTCTTCTACTTAAGTGGGGAGACATCGAAATATGATGTAATAATCGATGTTTATATAAATTTTTATAAATATATCAAGTTTAAATAAAATAATCTTTCCCATATATCCTTTTTTTTTGGTTATGTTGACTAAGATCAAGCTTGTGCTAATATTGCAGTTTTTAGAAACCTATAACAATGGAACAAATCTTATGATACTCAAATGGTATTGGTTATATGAAATTAATTACGCCATTATCGTGCCAATATGCCCATAGTTTACACTCATTTTGTGTGCATATAGCCTCAATCCATGTCTTAAGACTTCACTAACCTTATTGTCATCTTATAAAATTTATCCTTCAACTAGTCATTCATACCTAAATTTTGCGTGTTCATTGAAGATTTAATTGTATAGAAAAATATGAATTAATTTCTAACCCCTAAACAATTTTTCTTTTTCATAAAATTGGATAGCATATATAAGTTGGAACATTTGCATTAATATATACAGAATTTACTAGAAAAATATAAAAAGCGGAAAAAGAAAAAAAAAGAATTAACTAATTAATTTTTTTTAAAAAGGAGGCGGGGCCGGGCTGCCCAGGTCCCTTCTTTTCCGCTTGGGCCCGGCCTGTCCTTCCCTCTCCCTTCTCTTTTCGGCCCGGCCCTCTTCTTTATTTCCTTCTTCCTGTCCTTCCCTCACGCGAATGGAGCGACGCTGGTACGGGAGGAACAGTGAACCCAGCGGCAGAGGCAGAGCACGAGGACAGGGGCGTGATTCCCGGGTCGGGGCCAGGCCGGTAGGGCAGCTGGCGGTGGCAGAAGCCAGGCGCGCTGCCTGCCGGTGGCCGTTAAAAGGAGAGAGGGCCGAGAGAAGGGAAAAATAGAGAGACATCGGGAGAGAGACGCGCCCCGGGGGGAGGGGGGGATTGAGAAGGAGAGCGAGAGGCCGAAACCGAGAGCGACTCGGTTGGGCCTTCTCGGCCACCGCCACGGCCGTTCGACGGCCTCCGGCGCCCGCGGGCTTTCTTTCCCGACGCCATGTTTTACGGTCAGTCGATTTCCTGAGGATCCCGACTCGGAAGATATTGCTGTGGCGGTCGGCCATTGCTCGATTCGTCTTGAGCTCGCCATCTCTCCACCGTCTCCGAGCCGGGTAGGGAGCCCCCGCGACTCCACAAACCTTTTTGTGGCCTCGCCTGTTTTGTCCATACGCGCTGTTGCGTTTTACGGAGGTTGCCGCTGTTGATTTCTAGTATGTCTTGGTGATTTCTTCCAAGTCTGGATGTACGCTCAGGTTTCGAAATGCTCAACGTTCTCTCTTCAACCCATTGCACACCATTTCTTTGACAAGATGTGTGAACCAAGGTCGTGCACATTTTCTTCCGATTTTGAGTCGCTTCGAATGGGTAGTGATAGAGTTCGCTTAATGGTGATTTTTCACTTATCTCAGGGTATGTTTTTTTCTTTTGGGTCACCGTGGTTCAATATGTCGAGTCTTGTTTGGTGCCTTCGGTGTTTGTTTGGTAAATGTTGGCAAGGTCGTGAGTGAGTTGTTAGTCGGTCTGTCTCACTTGGGTAAGGTCATGAGCGTGGTCGGGCCGGTCACGATGGTTGCCATTAATACCATGGATACTCTGTGAATTGTTGCTGTTAAGTGTTGGTGATAGCTGGCCCAAAAAAAGAAAAGAAAATAAAAGAAAAGAAAAGAAAAGTGTTAGTGATAGCCTGTCATTCTGATTATTATCTTGTTTACATTGCTTTGGTTACGTGAAATTCTTGCTAAGTCTGCTTTTGAGTACTTGCTTTCATCATTTCACCAAAACCTTCATTTGATCACATTATCCAGGTTGCAGAAAATGTGTGTCAGAGAGGTTTTCATAGGTTGCACATTGCGCCATGTCTTGCCATGTTTTGCACTTGCGAGGCCTTCATTTTACAGTAGGTGGGCAATGTCCTTTGCCCCTTTGTTCTCTTGCATACAACCATCTGAGAGAGGAGGTATTCTTTTCCAACAATATTGGGATGTTATCATATGATGGTCGATGGCACTACAATCTTTTGCCCTTGTGAAGATTGTAATCATTTGAACATAAGGTTTGTACTTTGTACACAAATTGGTTGAGCCATATTACTTGGAATGTTGACTTGAAGGTGACTGAAGTTTGGGTTGGCCTTTAATATTAATATGGAAGAGTTTCAAAGAGGTGACAACATTTGGACATGTAACTTGAATCCAGAGATTGCATCCCTCGGTCCACTCCTCAAGGGTGTGATCTGCTCCATGAACGTGGCAATTGCCAAGTTGGTGAAGTGAATCCAAGAGCTTGAGGCAAAAGCTGGAGATGTGCAGTGCTAGGTTTGAGGAAGGGTTGGTGAAGTGAATCAAAGAGCTTGAGGCAAGAGCTGGAGATGTGCAGTGCTAGGTTTGAGGAAGGGAAGAAGGCGAGCGAAGGTCACAGGTGGAGATTTGGGAGTTGAAGGAGGCAGCAAATGGTTTAGTTTAAACGGGAGTAAGCAGTGAAATTTGGGATTAAAGGATAAGATTTTGGGATTAGGGTTTAATTTGGGAAAATTGGAAATTGAGTTCAGATGATTTTGGATAAAAATGCCCCTATTTATGGCATGACAAGCATGTGGACTTTTCTGACGAAGATTCGTACCACCAGCGAGCTAGAAGATTACAAATCACCAATTTCAGGAGTTTCTTTGAAACAAACACTTCCCTAGCAGTTATTCTACGAACAGTGTCCTAATTTTTTGATATTGTCCTTGAAAACTTTGGCGAAAGACTTGCTATAGCAGAATGAACCATAAGAAAAAATGGTCCTAGAACCCTCTCTATTGGCAATTGACTACTCAATGCCATTTATAATCAATTTCTTTCATTTTTTCCCATTGCCCGTAACATTTCAACCATTTATTTATTTATAGATAAATTAGGCAAATTGGAGATTGAAGAGGAAAGACCCTATCAAGTCGCTGATAATATTGAAACTAGAATCCTTGATGTGCAAAAGTAGCTAGCGGAAATGGAAGGCAAGGCAAACAACGTGCTGTAAATGGCAATCACTTTACAATGTACGTAGCTTGATGCTTCAAGTGCACATTGAGCGGACTTGGTCTCTTTGCGTGGGGCGGGTGCTGGTTTTTTTAATTTTATCACAGGTGCAAATCAGCATATAGGTATTCTAAGGTCGGCATACAGATATTTCAAGATCTGAAACATTGGTTGGAAGAGAGGGGTTTAATTAAATGATTGAGGGACTTAGACGGGAGGCTCATACACTACCGACCCACTTCAACACCAATCATCTTTAAATGAGAACACAGCAAATCCTCAAACTAATATTGTCAGGCGTCAATAATATTTGGTGTTGAAGAGTGTTGACTAGTAACTAAGCCTCCTGCTCCCGCTGTAAGTCACTTAATCGTTGGATTAAACTCCCTCCTTGCCACTATATTGTTTCTTGGAATACGAAATGCTAACTTGCACGACTAATAAAATTATAAAAGCCACCTCTAGTCCTACACAAACCTAATGAGACATATGCGCTCAATATACAATTGAACCATCAAGCTGGCCACATTGTAAAGAAACTCTCAGACGGATGTCATGTCGTAAATAGCTGCAACCTCGTTTGCCTTATTTTCCATCTCCACTGGTTCCTTTTATATATCAACAATTTTATTTTCAATATTGTCAGTGATGCTATGGGTCTTTCCTCTTCAATCTCCATTTCACCTATTTCATCCGGAATTGAAATGTATGATAGGATAAAAGAGAAAAGAAGAAGATTATAAATTGGATCGGGCAGTCAATTATTAGTAGAGGAAGGGTTTTGGGACTATTTTTTTTTTTTTTGGGTAATTACTTCTGCTATAGCAAGACTTGCACTAAAGTCGTTGGTGGAAGAAGAAGAATGTCTTCCACTGCAGAGTGGTCGTTGTCGGAGAGGTAGGAGAAATTGGCCATGGCTTTGTTCTTCTTCTGGTGGGTTTCTGTTATGCTGTCGTGATTTCCGATTTGTGATTATGATTGTGGGGGGTTTTGTTAGGTTTTTGCACAGTTTTTTCTCACTGGTTCTGTCTTTGCTCTGTTAACGCTAGCAGTGGGGAGAGAATTGTGCTCAACTGCAAGCTTCCTGTCGACTTCCTTAAACAACTCTCGATCCAAGCAATCGTAGAGTCGTAGACTTGGAGTTCGAAGCTGTGTGGGGGCAGCAGATAGTGACAAAGATGGTAAATGGCAAGGAGGAGAGAGAGACGGAGATTATGCTGGCTAAATGCGTGAAACAAAGAAGTGGGACTGTGGGACCCACCATGTGCTATTTTTTAGTTTTATTTTTTGGTTTGAATCTGCTCTTTCCAGTTTCTTCGTGCCCTTTTACGAATTATACCCTTTGGATTGAGATTGAAGAATTGGGTGTTGTTCACCGTTCAGAATCTGAGTGGAAATAGGAGGGTATTTGGTCTATGGAGAAAAGGGCAAACAGTTGGCAACTATGTGGTGAAAGGAGGTCCAAAGAAGATATCTTTTGGCATGGAATGCAGAGGGTCTCTTCAATCTGGGATTAATAAATTAGCTGGTGCTGTTTCCGTTACTATGGACCTTTTTTTTTTTTTTGGGCAGTCGTTACTATGGGACCTAGAGGTGTGTGTTTCTTTTATTTCTTCTTCCGAAGTTCTTGTTTCTGTCATTTTAATCTTGGAATTATCTGTTTATTTAGTTGTTTATATATCATGGAGTGTTGTGCTGGAGTTGGAGTAATTTAGTGGCCATTTGGACAGACTGAGAGATATTGTGTTTTTGCTTATTAGTTATGAGGGGGCCGGCTTGTCTAGTTTTCTGCAACATTGGAATTGAGAGTTATCCTGAAGGCATATGTGCAGAGCTGTGCTCTTTTAGATTGAGTTTTGCGTATGCAGTTTTCCTCTTGTAAATAGGGCAATGCTAGACGTTCTGTACTTTTGGCTGTGACATTTTAAGCTGACTAACTTGTCTTGCTTTCCAGATTACATTGTTTTTCTTTTCTTCATTGTCTCCTTTGTTGCTTCTGCCCTTATTCTTCATCATGGACTTGAAGTAATTCATGGAGTATCCTAAGATGTCCTATTCCCAGAAGATAGTTATATGACACCGTGCACACGATAGAGTTCTTTTGGTTGCCATGGGACATAATTACAGACAGAACACACTCCCCTTGTTAGAAAAAGAGATTTTGCCAATGTATGAATGTTTACGGTACCATACGTAAGATCTATGCAAATTAGATATAGGGTATGCTAATCTAGAGGTATGACAAGTGTTTCTCTAATTCTTTCTGGAAGTACAATTGCTCATATCTAACATGCAGTTTGGGTGAATTTGACGTGATCTATTTACTTATTTTCTATTGTCCAAATTAGGCTTGTTGAACTCAAAAGTTATAACTAATTAGACAAACTATATTAATTGATTCTATAGCATATCAGGAAAACAGTTTTTAATGAAATACTTTAGCTTGTAGCATTTGCACTCATTAAAATAATCGACAACTCATATGTTCACAACAAACTCTAGAGGCATGACAAGCGTTTCTCAGAAGTCCGGTTGCTCATACATCTCTAACATGCAATTAGGGTCAATTGGATGTGGTCTATTTACTTATTCGTACTGTCCAAATTAGGCTTGTTGAACTTAAAAGTTATGACTAATTAGACAAAGCTAAATTAATCAATTCTATAGCATGTTAGGAAAAGCAATTACTAATGAAATACTTTAGCTTGTGGCATTTGCACTCATTAAAATAATTGACAATTCGTATGTTCATGGCATACTAGTGTGATGCCACGTATAATCATATCACAACTTTGAAATCCAAAGACAACATGTATTTAAGCGTCTAACATGACATGTTTGACAAATCTTGGAAGTAGGTTCTCGTATATAAATTGGTAAGGTAAAGTTTTTTATACTTACATCAATATGTCACATATCAATGTGTGAATGCGTATAATGTGTTGTGTTGTTATCAATAACATATTGACTTCTATCACTGAAATTGCCCAATGTGTTTGCATGGGTTGACCCATGTATGACACACATGCTTAAGTGTTATCCAAACCCATGTTCATCGTATGTCATAAACATTTTGTTGAAAGGTCGAGATAGTTCAAAAATAAGAGATACAATGGATGCTGAAAAGTAGAAGTCTGATGTTAGCCCTTTGCCGGACAACGAAGGTTGCACTTGGAAAAATGCTCTGTCGGATTGGAATTTCGGCTCATGGAGTCGGATGATTGATCAGTTTTCTTGTCAATGATATATGTTTAGGAAAGATTTCAAGAATATCAATGCTATTCTGGCGGATTATGTTTTTATTTTTATGTTATTGTTATATGTAGAGTGGTACAAAAACGCCCTTTTGAGGGAAAATTCCTCAGAACAATATAATTTCGTCAACTGGCCGTAGTGTAGACTTACGTTATTTCCAGTTATATTCGGATATACTGGACGGACTCCATTATGGCCTAATTGATTTATTTAGATTCACTTTACTTCAGAATGCAATGTTGTCCTCTCAGAGTCCGAAACTCCAAAGGTCTTGAATAATGGTGTCACGATTGCCTGAGCAATATAACTTTCAAATGCAATGGAGAATGCTGGGCAACGTTAGACCATGGGATCATTCATGGTTTATAGTTCTCTCCCAGAAACTTTCTCCCATGCTTATGCTGTCAAAATTCAATTTTTGCGCTCAAATGTATGTACTTCCAGATAGCTGCCGGCATGAAATACTTAGCTGGTGTTGGCACAGCCACCGCAATCCTGGCTCGAGCAATGATCAAACCTAGGTAGTTGGCAGTTTCATTTGGAGCCTAATCCAATCTCTTTAAAAAAACTGTAAAAAGGATTAGGATTTTGACGGGAAAAGACGTGAAAAGAGCTTTCATGTAAGAGGGAGTGATCATATCAAAGGTTATCGATTGATTTTTTTTTTTTGTGCTTTGTCCAAGAGATGAGCTATTCATGACGAAATTCTTAAATTTCTTCAGCATTTTGCGGCTGTGTTATTTATCTCTGCTGGAAACGATGACCTTATTGGAAGAATAATTGTGATGCTATAGAAAAGAATTGGACATGATGGAGTTATCTCTATTGAGTCATCCTCATCTTGTGAAACCTTTTTTCTAGTCGAGGAAGGAATGAAGGTGGTCAATTTAGCTTTAGGTTTGAAGTAATACGGAGTTGGATTATTGTCTCCTCTCGAAGTTTGGAAAGAGTGTTATTCAGCTCTCTATCTTCTAAAATATGTCCCTTAAAGGGATAAGGTCTTCCGATTGCCTACATTAACAAATCCTGAGCTTATTGAGTGCATACCCACCTTTCAATTAAAATTTTACCTTTGTATGATTTCTTCACTTAAGTAAAACTTTTTTTTTTTTTTGCCAGATAAATAAGGGCTATATGTCGCCCCATTTCATTACAAACCAGGATAGACCTCTCACGGAGTTCAGGATGCCAAAGTCCTTGTAACTGATCGGACGATTTCTTATGTCAATGAAATGATTCCTTCGCTGGAGAAGGCAACTCAATCAAGGCAAGGACTGGAAACAGTTGTTATGAACAAAATGCAAGGCTTGATGAATGTAACTGTTGTGCAATATCCGGGGTTCAGAGATGGAAAGAATGGTGTCTTTGTTTGCTGTCAAGTTCCTTCAAGAAGCACTCTTACCCAAACCATGTGATGAGCATTTCCATCCTTTAAGCACATGTTCTACTTTCTGTTTTTTTGTTCCATTAGCATTGTGAGGTGGGACTTGAAGACTGGAAACTTAGGATAGAGGATGCAGAGTAGGCCATATTTGCTGGGATGGATGCTGGAAACTTAGTATGGTACCTGGTGGTGGTGC
The DNA here is from genome assembly GCA_014182375.1 of Eucalyptus virginea. NCBI lineage: Eukaryota > Viridiplantae > Streptophyta > Magnoliopsida > Myrtales > Myrtaceae > Eucalyptus > Eucalyptus virginea. The sequence goes on along the minus strand of CM024517.1, from coordinate 957,174 downwards.
AGCTTATGTACATCTTTCTATAAGGAGCAAGATGGAAGTTCAAGAGGAGCAGATTTGTTCTGACGTCATAGCAACAGTATGATTCCTGCTTCTTTTCATGTCTTCTTGTGCATCATTTTGTGTGTAATTTAAATTCCAATGAGTAGTTTGAAGGAAACTGAGGTGCTTGGTGCTCGACCAAATGTTGTCATGCATACCTAGTTTGGTCCAATGAGCATCCTCTGGCGACTCTAATCCCTAGCAAATCGTCAATCTTGTGGTGCAGTGATAATGGGGCCTTGGAGGATGTAGAATGACAAACCATGGCCAAAGTAAATGAGTTGTTTGTGCTCTATATATTTGTAATAGAACATGAGCAGGCAGATCTATGAATGAGTCTATAAATTAGTTATCAATAGCTTGAGAAAACATCGTGCCTTGTATGTCAACTGAAAAGTTCAAATTGGCAGGAGAAGTTTCCATTTCCGGACCAACAAATGTGAGAACGTAGGCAAGGCTCAAAGCCGGCATTGCCTGATATTGGGGTGTGCGCAATGGTTCTGGAGTGAAGTTGCTCTCTCACTGTCGATCATTGAATTCTGACAGCAACTTTTTCCGTGGACCAGTGTAACAACCTCTCATGTGGGCATGAGAAAACTGTTTTTTGTCTTTGCTTGTGAATGGTAAGCTGCCTTACGTCTTCAATAATTGCTTGGGCATTTTAAGTGCAATGCCTTCTCTCTTCCGATGAAAACTTCCTCTTAACGACATTAGCGTGGCTTCTTTTTCCATGCGTGCATATTCAGATTTTAGTTTTCAAGAAAGATGAAAATGCTAGGAAAGGAGATATTTCTTCTGGTGATTTGAGTACATTGTAATATATTTCAAGGCATATAAATGCATTCCCATTTTGTTTTTGATTGGTTATAGTAAGGAAGATGTGCTAGACTTAATCTGAAGGCAATCTGTATTTCGGAAGATTGCATTTCACTTCATGTCAATAGCAACTCCCTTATGGTACCTTCAGACAACTAATTAAGGTGACTTGACTTTTTATTGTCTGGGCATTTTTCTCTCCTTCTGTTCCCTTGGTGTCCCTGCTCTCCCTCGCTTCTTTTATATTCTCTCTCTTTTTTTTTTTTTTTGAGTAAAGGTAAGTATAATATAGATTTTATCAAACGAATATACAAAGAGAGGAAGCCCGGCACCAACAAAACAAACACTCAAAAGACAAAAGAGTCAAGAGAGTGTAGGGGTGCCGTGGTACCACAATAAAAAAGAGGCAAACAGCCACTAGGAGGCAAAAACAAGAAGAAGAAGGGGAAGTCCTCTCTCTATTTGTAAAGTAAGACTTGTCAAATCCGAACATGAGGCATCTGGTAGTCGCGTGACATCTGAATCCACCAACGACATTCTTATTAAACACATTACATAATGACTTGTAACATGTTTCTTAACTCCAAAGGAGTTGATCACCATTATTTAGATATTAAAACAATGAGGATCATCAAGGAAATCCTCCTATAAAACAGGAATCACATATCCTAAATGTGTATTGTTACTTACTCCAAGATTTATCAATATTCAGTGGAGGGGATGGTGGATCATGTGTTTGGGGATTCTTCAAAATCTTCAAAACCTCCTTGATGACTTGCTTTACAAGTATCCCTTCATGCCTATCAATTGCCAGATAAACTTGGGGTAAGCTCTAAATGATATAAGAAGTTTTCAATAATCAGATCAAATTAAGGTGTTCTAAACAATATAAGAAGTTCTCACTAATTAACTCAAATTAAGGTGTTGGCAGAAATGATGAAAGTAAGTACCCATTGGCGATTTTCTCTGATACCCATCCTTTGGAGGACCCAACCTCCTTGAGAGCTTGCTCCCACTGCTCATAAGTACTTTCATCGACCAGCTCCTTATGTCGAAGCATGTCCTCTCCAAAACAATGTGATATGTCTCGCACATATGAGGGCCTCACTTTATAGAAGATGGGCAATATCTTTTGCCCTTTTGTTCTTTTACATTCGACCATTTGTGCTAGCTCTTTAAGGCACCACTGAGAGGAGGCATACCTTTCAGAGATAATCGGAATGGATATCTTGGAGTGGTCGATAGCATTGAAAATCTCATGAGCAACATCTTTACCTATGAGGTTCGGATCATCATCGCCATACACTCTAATTCGTGCAGCCACAAGGCTGATATAGAGGAAAGCAGCAAAGCCATGTCGAGTATCAGGGCCACGAAAGGCCAAGAACACTTGGCATTTACTTTCTTTTCTTTTCTTTTCTGAAAGGTGAAGATACACTGCAATCCAGCAAGATAAACCAAAGTAAATATGATAAGATATAATTAAAATGAATTATAGGGAAATTCCGAAAGGGTAAGGTAATTTTGAAAAGCCATGAAATTGGTGTAGGAGATGAACCACGCGAACCATACATGCCTTCTCTATGTGGGGATTGAAGAATGGCCAAAGCTCTCGCGTGATCAATCCAGAGAATACTCACACAAGTTAGGCGTTTGGTTCAAATGAAATTGGGAAATAACCTGATCTTATGAATATGGGAAGTCGTTCAATCCACGTGTTCTTCAATTCACTCGAAACCTTTGCGACTATCATCTTCACTAGCTCTCCTTCATGCCTGCCCACATATATATAAAATCAAAGTTAGGCGTCTAGTTTGATTCCTTCCTTCCCCTATCTCTGCCATTTTGAATTAGTCTCTCAAGAAAATTACTAAAAAAGTCTTAAACTAATTATACTTGTGCCAATTTAATCCTAAACTCTTTAATTTTGGTCAATCTAATCCTAATTTTTTTTTTTTTAATATTTGACAATTTAGTCATAATCCTTTTCATTTTGCCAATTGACTTCTACACTTTTTGACGATTTGTCAATTTAGTTTTTCTAGTTAATTTTGGCCGGAAATTGATGATGTGATGGTCCAATTAGCATTAGTTATTCTATGTAATACAATCGGTGTTGACATGGATGATTTTGTAATTTTGTTTAAAAAATGTGATTTTTTTTTCTTTTTTCTTTACTTTTTCTTTATTCTTTTTCCTTATTTTCCTCCATCGCTCGCTAGCCTCTAGGATTTGGCGAGGGCCTAGTGAGGGCCTTGCTAGCAAGGCTCCTCACCATCACTATAGGCCACAAGGGCCGGGATACCCTCACCGACCTTGCTCTCGTTGGTGGCTGGCAACTAATGGAGGGAAATAAGGAAATAGCTAAAAGAAAAAGGAAATAAAAAAAAAAGAAAAAATGAAGAAAAATTCAGAAAAATTTTAAAAAAAGATTGCAAAAATTTTCCATGTCAATGGCAACAATAGCACCTAGGATGATTGGCATTGATTGGCCCGCAATGTCTGCAATTTTAGTTAAAATTAATTGAAGGTCAAATTAGCAAATGGTTAAAAGTTTAGAATTAAATTAGTAAAATGTTAAAATGGCTTAGGACTAAATTGACACAAACACAATAGGTTTGGACCAAATTAATCAAATTGAAAGATTTATAACTGAATTGATGCAATACAATAAGTTTCAAACTTTTTTCAGAATTTTTCCCATGATTCCCATCCAAGTGGACAGGGATTCGGATTCAAATTTGTGATGGATATAGATGCGTAGATTCGTAAATAAAAACATACGGACGCACAAAAATTTATACATACGTACAAATAACATACCCATTAGCAACTGTCTTTGATATCCACCCTCTAATCCTCGCTACAGAAGTCAACGCTTTCCGCCATTCTAGCACTTCTTCTGAGCTGCACTGTCTCTCATGTTTAGATAGAGCCTCTTCAAAGTTACGGCCTTGGCGACTTACGTCAACGACATGCACCTTATAGAATACAGGGAAGACTGATTTGCCATGCTTTTTGTGGCAATCCATAATCTCTGCGAGCTCACGGAGACACCATTTGCTTCGTGCGTACTGTTCAGAAATGATGGGAATCGCGATCCTGCAACCTCTGATGGCCCGGAGAATCTCTGCGCCAATCTCCTTGCCGACTGGGAGTGCGTCGTCATCCCTGAAGACGTTGACCCCAGCAGCTACCAGGCTATTGTAGAGGAAATCGGTAAAGCCGGTTCGAGTATCTCCGCCTTTGAAACTTAGGAACACATCATACTTCTGAGAGACCTCGCTTCTTTTCTCCTGTTGGAATCTGCAAGCGCACAGAGACATATGGGCTAGCAATAGAACGATTGCTAGAGGAAACATCTTCTTTGTTCGTAACTTCTATTTTCTCTTTTCAGATCTAAGTATGTGTTCTTTCAAGGCTTCTCCTTTTAAAGACTGTTGCTTTCCACTAAAATTGTTTTTTGCTTACTCACAAATACCAAGGCTTCATCGTGAAAAGTAGTCCATTCTTTAATTCGTCTTCTTGTCTATTAGCGGGCGAATAGGAACCTGTCAACTTCGCGGAAAAAAGGAGAACGACTGCTGAGGCATACGTCTTCTTCTCTTATTTTAGAGTCCTTTCAGGAGTCAAGTCATCAGGGTCAACTCAAGTCAAGCCGTGACAGTCGAGTCATTAGATAATTGTCTAAGTCATGTGATGACTAACTCAGTCCCCAATCTTTCTTAATTTTAATTTTTCAGACAACTTGCTATTATAATTATTATAATTAATTTTAATCAAAAATCGTTAACATAAACACCGATTCACTGACACTAGATTGGATAATGTTTATAATTTCTTATAAAAAATTTGAATGTTTTTCTCAACTTCTTTTTTTTCCCTATTTTCTCCCGTCGGGTGGGCCGTCGGGTGGGCTTGGTGATGGCCGACGGAAGTCACAGGCCATAAGGGAGGGTTTCCATCCCCAGATTTGATGAGGTCCTCACGATGTAATTACACTTTCCACGTAGCTGTGTTCCCCGATGATTCCGGCCGTGATCATACAAAATAGTAGGGAGATGCGCTTTGTTAGTTATGCAGCGGAAAGGTTTCGTCCTAACACAACGGCGGATGCGTTTCTTTCTCGCCACCCATGCTATTGCTGGTCTTTTCTTCTGTCTTTCTTTTAGAAGTTCTCAATTTTTTTTTTTTTTGAGATATTCAATTACCCCCTAAATAGGAATGATTATGACGCTAGCAGTATATGCCTAAACTAATAATTAGGGATAATGACATAATTGATATCTGAATTTTAGTTTAATGTATAATGTGATCTCTAAACTTTTTATTTGTTCAATGTGGTTCTTAAACTTTTAATGTAATCCCTGAGTTATATGAAAATGTTTAATGTGGTTCTTCCATCAATTCAAGATTATGGACAATATTGAATATTTTCTATAATTTAGGAATTAACTTGAACATGTATCTAAAATTCATGAATTATATTGAATAGGTTAAAACTTCATGGGTACTGCACATTGAATTAAAATTCAGTGATTATTTGTGTCATTTTCCTAACAATTACATGATTCATTTTATGAAAATATCTCTCATTGAGCAAAACTCGACCAATGAGAATGTCTGAACTCGACCGCCTTCTCCATGTCCAAATTATCCTGCATGTTGGAATCTTTGGCATGCTGAATTTATTGACGCAGAAAGACTTCTTCGGTTCATACAGAAGACGGGGCCCATGTATTATATATATTTATTAGTGGAGTCCGCGATTTTTATTTTTTTATTTTTTTTGGGGTCAAGGGGTCAATGGGTCAAATAATTAATCAAAGGCGTGGGCCTCCTTTGTCCCATTCATTAATTCTCTCCAAGCGGGACCATACATTGGGAAAGAATCGGTGGAGCTCCAATGTGAGCTTTCTACTGTTTTCAACCCACCGGAGAAGGCTTCCTCGAGGCTTCTCTTAACCACCAACAAAAAAAATTAAATATTAAATCACACTTTTATTTAATAACTTAAAATTTTAAAATAATCAATAGTAATTTCACAAAATCTCACATGATATTAAAATATGATTGAGTTTCAAACCCCAATCCACACTTAATAATAGGCAAAAAGAGAGCAAAAATAGAACACTTGAAAATCTCACAACTACAAATAATGATTTGACTAGTTAAATTCTTGTGGTTAGAGTTTGTGTAATTTCTAGAGTGAGATTTGACTGGAAATTATAAAGAGCTAAACGCTGAATAAAGTTAATTGAGTCAAGAAAATTCCAAAAAGAGATGAAGGACCGCCATCTGATATCGGAATATCTTTTAATGAAGACAATGCACTCTTTTTATAGTTGTCTTTTTTCTCTTCGAAATATGATGAATTAATGGCCTGAACTATTTTTCGTGTATCAAATTTAAGTCCATTGTTTTTTTTAAAAAAATAAAATAATAGATTCGGAAAGAGGCATTTTGTTAGGATGAAAGGGAGAGTATCATAATTTCAGGTCGGTTTGTTCGACCGGCCCGTTATTAGCGGATCGTTCGCTCGTGACTAACCAAGACAAAACTCAAATTGCCTTCCCAGACGACAGCAACAATTACATCGATCAATACTCTGCACTGGACTTTGCGATCGACTCTAAGATGCTGACTCTTTTCTCCTTTGATTTTCAGGACTACGAGACATTCATTGTCCTAGGAGTTCAAAACAGTGTTTTCTTTTTCTTTTGTTCGCTTGCTGATCAATACAGCATTTGACAATTAAAATCAGCACCCTAGCAAATAAGTGATCCAAAGCTAGGAACTGTCTATACTCTTCTCATTCCGTCACTTTCCTTACACCTTTAGAGTTTCTTCCGTAAGTTCAGTGCATTCGTGCTCTAGAGCCTCGCGAAACAGGCGAGTTGTGGCGTGAAGGGCAGAGAGTTCCTTCCACCACGCCTGTCCCGTTCTCCGACATAGCATAAGGCTAGAGCTAAATTGCACGGTCGGTCGCACTTAATCTGTGTCTCAGCTGATCAAGGAAATAGGGACCTGCATACGTCTATATGGTTGCTGGCTTTGCGGTTCAATGATAAGTTACTTATAATGATGATGATGATGATGATGATGATGATAGAATTTCTGATGAGTTGCGATGGCAAATGAATGTGATCTTGACTTGTGAGTACATTTGGACTCCCAGTCAATTCGGATTTGTGCAGTAAGTCATTGATAGATCTTGGAAAGTATCCGGAAGCACCACGGTTTGAAAAAAGAGATTTGTAAACTTCCCCGAAGGGATCATGTTCGGAAAACTTCGAAGCATTATTCAGAGCAAATACAGCTGAGGAAGTGCAGCACGGGGCAAAGGACGCTCACCCGAATATAATCCTGAACCATTTATTTGGAATTCCTTCAAGATATAAAATACTATCTGAATTTTGGAAAGTATTGAAAAAAAATAAATTTAAATTCACGTGTCCAAGGTAATGAAAATTTTAGGTGTTTTGGCTAAAAGAATTTTAAAGTATATTTGTGGTAAGATTTAAATTAAGTAAAAAGATTGAAATTAAAAGTCTATGTAGACATACGATGAACCTTACTCGAGCTGATCAAGCTTTCAAACTCAATGTCTTGTCCAAACCATCCAATTCTATCTTCGTGCCCATTGCTTCGGACTTGTACATCAAGTTAAATTTCGTTGGCCAAAGGAGTTTGCGATATTCATGGCCTAACAATTGGGTCTAGGAGTGTATCATCCAACCAATGATCACCTTTAAAACCCACACAAAAGATAGGGAAAAGTGTAAAAAAAGTCCTAAATTTAGTCCCAAACCTTTTAATGATATCAATTTCCTGTTTTTTTAGTCTAAATGGTGTCGATTCAGTGCTTTTGTGCTCGAGATCCTTATGTTGAGAATATGTGTTGCTGTTGCCGGGGTCCAATTTATAGAAGATGGGCAATACTTTTGCCCATTTTTCTCCTTGCATTTAACAATTTGAGCTAGCTTGAGGCAAGAATATGAGGAGTCAAATTTTTCAGAGATGATCTGAATACATATTTTGCATTGGTCGATAGCATTACTAATCTCATGAGCAATGTCTTTACTTGTGAGGGACGGACAATCACTACTAAACACTTTGATTCCAACATCCACAAATTGACCTCAAAAAGCCAATTTGGATTGAATATTTTGGCTGTAAACCCTTGCTATTTAATTTCTCTTCTTTTCTTCTCCAAAATGTGTGGATAAACTGCAGCACCAAATTGATGGTAATAAGATGTAGTTATCATGCAAAATATTCTAAAAGACCAAATTAACTTTTAACCACTCAAGGCTCTCACATGATGAACGCAGATAATGCTTATGAATGGTAGGTAGGCCTTTGGCTCAAACAGGATTGGGAGATACTGAGCTTATGAAAGTGGGGAGCTGTTTAATCTACATCATCTTCAATTCACTTGAAAATAACCAAAGTTAGAGTTGCAGTTTGATTCCTTCCTTTCCATCCAAGTGCACACCCAAATGAGCAGCGGATGTTTCCATGCCCTATTAGGCAACTTTCTTTCACACCAAAACAGCAAACACAACATAATTTGACTCCACTGCCCATATTTATAAGGGACACGGTTCAGATCCTCTTTAAGTGCGAGTTCAGCTATTGACGAAATATGACGGGTTTTGAGTGCTATTATACCATTATAGGTTACATAACACACCCATCAGCAAAGCTCTGCGATGTCCAATCCTCCAATCCTCGCTACAGAAGTCTGCACGCTTCCCTCCATATTAGCACTTCTTCTGGGCCGTACCGCATGGCATGTTTACATAGATCCTCTCCAAATTTAACCGCGATGGCAATCCACGTCAACATATTTCACCTTATAGAACGTAGGGAAGACTGATTTGCCATGCTATCTGCGGCAACTCACCATCATCTCAGTGAGCTCCTGATTACACGAGCTTGTCAAATATGGCCCCGTTTTATTCAGTTTTGGGGAAATGTCCTTGAGAAAATACAACTACATTTGGGTTGAAGAGGTTTTTCGAAATGTAAATAGTGTTTGATAAATTGTAATTTTAAAGTGTATTGAGAAATAATTTTGATTTAAATGACATTTGATAAAAATTACATCTGCGAAGGACTTTTACTAAATTTCAAAAAAAAAAAAAAAAAAAAAAGAAGATTTTTACATATTTTTTTTGGAAGTTTAGCCACCAGATGGCCTTGCCTGAGACCTGAGGTGGTGTGACCAAGGCGGCATCGCTTGAGGTCAAGCGGCGGTAGCCGGTGTGTGACCTCTTGTCCGGTGATCGTTGACCTTCGATCGACTTTTCTATGTGATGGTCTTTGCGGGAGATGAACAATAAACGATGGGCCAAGACTTGTATTTCAAGAATGCAACTTCACGAAAGATCTCCGGACCTATTTTGAGCTAAAGGCTTTTAAAGCCATTTGAAGATACAATTATATTTCCCCAAAGTTAAGCAAAAAATAAATCAAACGCATTTGCATTTAATTAAGGGACTTTAGAGATCGCAAATACCGATCCAAAAGGAGCCTATATCCCAAGTTAAAGACAAAATCATCCTTCCCACTTTTACTTTGTTTTGTGTTGACTGGAATCCAAACATGTGATGCTGATGTCGTGAGTTTTAAATCCCTCTAGTGGCAGGCCAAATCTGATCACATTAAATGGTGTTGCTTATGAGAATTTCGTTTCCGTCACTATTTGTGCCGCTATGCCCATCGTCTACAAATAATTTTGTGCGCGTGTCAATATTCTTTTGCCCCGCGATCTGTGCCATAAGACTTTTTTTTTTTTTTTTTGGGTGTCATAAGACTTCGCTAGTATTCCGTAATGGCTTTCCCTTCTCCACTTCATCCATCCCGTCTCAACTCTTTTTGGGTGATATCTCTGTTGATTTTCCTCTTCGTTTTGGCAAAACAAATTCGAATCGAACGCAGAAGCTCCTTGACACTTTATGTTCTTATGTAAGGGCCGTTTGATCTTCCACTCTTATGGACCTTACTCACTGTACATTCCATCTTATGGGCTTGTCAGCTGAATTGAACACATAAACTCCTTGACACTCCTGCTGCCTGGTTTTTTTTTTAGCGCAAAAAAATGAGGCACTATCTGCAATCCTTTTTTTTTTTTTTGGCTGAATCTGTCAGCGTACATGAACATAGAATATTTCGCACCCTCTGTTAGATAACTATGTTGGCAAGGTATCCTCCAAGTTTTCTGTTCATATCGTGTAATGCGCACTCCTGAAGCAATCACATCGGACAGAAAAGAAAGAAAATGCGATTCGGGTGGTGAGCAGGACAAAAAGTGATTCTGTTGAACTCTTGATGAAGGGCAAGGGAAGGGCCTCCAAGCATCCCCTGTTGTATCTTCTTCTTTTGTACTCATTGACTTGTGATGTATAACCCATCTTCCACACTGGATTGTACTTCAGACAGCTACTCCAATATTCCGTTCTCTTTCATTTGGGATTTCGTGTGTGATATATCAAAAGATGAAACTAACACCCATCAAGGTTTCGTCTTCTGCAACTTTATCTTTGGGGGAAAAAATGCTATTTAACGGATATATAGGAGTACTACAAACCCATCATGGGTGTTTGCTTCCAGTTGAAATTATTGATTGTAAAAGCGAGAATTATAGTCTTTAAGACGATTTCAAGTAATTAAAGACAGGGCGAATGAAAGAGAAGCAGAAGCCTGTTTCCTTTCCCTTTCTCTGCTCTTTCCCATTCATCTAAATACTGTGGTGCTTCGACATAGTGCCTATGCCAATGACAATGGTCAGACTACAAAGCACAGACCGTCAAAAGGAAGGAGGGAGGACAGAAGAGTGCATCTTCTTAAAAGTTGGGGACATGCTCATTCATTTCTGCCTTGAGGAACAAAATCAATCGTTTCAAATTTCTGTCTTCCTTTTGGCAAGAAGAATTACCATCTCTATATTTTGTGTATATCGTGCCTGTTCATATCATGTTGAATGGGTTGCCGTGGAAGGTGATATAGCTAGAACGAGTACCTAGAGGGGGGTGAATAGGTATAAAAACGATTTTTCACTTAAATCACACAACACTAGACAATCGATGGAAATAAATGACAATCGAAAGACTTAAAGAAGGGAAAAGAGAATTGAACACAATGATTATAGTGGTTCGGCTTTTGTTTAAGCCTACGTCCACTCTTCTGCACTGACAGCCTATTGGCTGGATTCCACTATGAACAAAGAAGTGTTACAGCGTTGTTCTTCCTTGATTCAGTGATGTAGATGATCTACCACACTTGCTCAAGATATCACTAAGTATAAACACTCTTTTGTGTATACAATTTTGCTCAGAATGAATCGACTGAATATCAAGGAACTTGGACTGGAATTCGTCTATCGAGCATGCACTAAAATAACTTGAACGACTTCCTTTTATACTCCTTCATGCCATCATACCCGTTGGCACTTACCAAAGGAATTCCTCCAATCTACCCGTTGGACGGAATCAATTAAGGAGATCTTTCGAGCTATTAAAGGAACTTGACGATAGCCCATCAATCCTGTTCGCCCATACAACCAGGATCTTGGTTTCCAAGAATAGAACTTTCCAAGATTTCTTCGTCAATCATCGGATCTTGAATAGAAAGAATCCGTTAGCTTAACCCAGCCAAGATATCTTCTCCAGAGAATAGGACTAACTTCTTAACCAAACACCTAGGTTCTGGATAGCCTCTCGACACTTTGGATTAGAAAACGTCAATGAGAATATCTTTAAGTCTTGAGTCTTGAGTCTTGAGTCTTGATGTCCAACTGTCTTCGGACTCTAAACCGAAAGTCTCGTAATAATCCGGACTAGATCGAAAGAAACGTTTTGTCGCTTCAAAATATTCGGCAAGATTTCTCCAACAATCTCCCCCTTTTTGATGGTGACAAAACTTTCTTGTAGATTTGAACAACTTTGACCTGCAAAATATTACTCAAGTAATATGGCTATCTCATAACAATTAATAAAGAACAACCAGACTCTGCATCCACAAGAAGATTGGTTAGTCCTTCACAAGTAAAACCATATAACAATACTTGATGTAACTGCAAGCATTCAGATATCAAAATCCACACTACAGACTAAGTTCAAGTTCAAGCTCATACCCAATTCAAAACACATAAAAGAGATAAAATTTTAAAGTTGAAAGTTCAAAAGGTTCAGAGTTCAAAAGGTTCAAAGTTCAAAAGGTTCAGAGTTCAGAGTTCAAAGCTGGCATTTTCTCCCCCTTTTTGTCATCATTAAAAAGGTGAGAAAGTAGTCAATTCTGCTTGGGAATGCGAACGATCTGGAAATCTCCCATGGATTGAACTAATCCTTCCAGCCTCTTCAAGTCTTCCTTTAGATGAGCTACCTCTTCTCTTGTGGCATTGGCTTCAATTTGAAGAGAGAGATCTTTGAGCTGATCTTGAAGGGAAACAGAAGATGCTTTCCCAGCATTCTGCAGGACTTGAATTTCACAGTCTAAAGCATAGATTTGACCACGCATTTCCGAAGGATATCAAGTATGCGACAAAAATCTGCCGAATTATCCGTCCGAGTACCGACATTTGACATTTTGCTCGATGGATCTTACGTGTAATCGCGCAGATTTCGATGTTGATGTATCATGTCCTTCTCCGGGCATTTGAGAAGCCTGAAAATCTTATGGGTTTGCTTTAGAGCGACTCACATCTTCACAAGGAACAGATGTAGTCTTCCTGTGCTCAACTCCTTCCCCTGCTTCTCCCCCTGTTTCTAAAGCCTCGGATGGGAAAGAATGAGGTTCAATCTCTGCAGCGTCTTGAAAAACTTCATCTTCATCTCGCAGACTTTTCTTTGGCTGCTTCTTCTTCTTCTTCACTTTTTCTCTCGCTTCTTCTTTCTCTCGTTGCTTCTCTCTCTTTCTCTTCTTGCTCTTCTCTTTCTTTCTCTTCTTCTCGGCCTTTTCTTGTCTCTCTTCTTCACTCTGTTTTTCCTCTGCTTCTTTTTCCTTCTCCTGACGTTCCGTTGATTCAGATACATAACGTTTTCTCCTTATCAATGCAGAAATAGTGCGATCTTCCTCTTCTTCTTCTTCTTCTTCGTCATCCACCAAGAGTCTCCTCTTTTGCTTTTTGGATGGTGGATTGATTTGCTCCTTTCCTTTCCTTTTAGATGCCGAAGGTACTGGAGATTTCATTTTGAACTGCTCCATTGCCTTTTCAAGTTCTTTCGACGCATTTTTGTCACCATTCGCGAGACCCACCACCATTTTATCGCATGTTCGAACACACAGAGATTGTGGGGGCTCAATGTTTAAGTGTCTCGAAGATCTTGGTCACAAGACTTGCATAAGGCAGTTGTCCCTTGTCCTTCACCATTGCTCTATACATGTGAAAAGAATGATGTGAGGAAGAGAGAATTTCTTCCCTTTGATGATTGCATACATCAATTTTGCCTCTCGAATTTGACACATCTGTCTTTGATGTCGATTTCGGCCTAAGACAGTTGATGACAATTTTGTGCAGCAAAATATTGATAGCACGCATTCTCGTGTAGACAATTTTCCCTTCTGTGCTGTTGCCTTTCACAAGATCCAGCATAAGACGAGCACTGGAAACTTTAATTGGTTGATATGATCCTCTCTCTACTCCAATGATATCAGCCAACATGTTCACATCTACTATGTAGACTTGGTCTCGGACACTAAAGGACATTCTATTCTCATCCAAAAAGCTAAGATTCGAATAGAAATATGCAGTCAGTTGAGCATATCCTTCAGTAGTGTCAGAGCAAAATTGCTCAAGTTGCAGTAGATCGAACTTCTCCCTTAAGTTCACATGAATAGCATCCAGAAAATCAAAATCAACGCTTCTAGGGTTTATCACCCCTCTCTTCAACAGCCTGAAAAACAAATTCTCCTGATCTTTGGATTTAAACAAATCCATCCTCTTTCCTTTCACCTTTGCAGCAACACCCAATCTCGGTTGAAAATCATAGAACAATTTATCATCGTCATTTCCATCAGTAGGAGTCTGTCCAGCCACACGAGGATCACTAGGAATACTAGCAAGTGCTTCCTCTGCCCTTCCTCTAGGAGCAATTCCCAACTCCTCCATTTGACGCAGAAAAAGATATCCATTCCCATAGTTCTTACTTTTGAGAAATTCATTCACGTGGTTCAACGGAGTTCCTATGCTTTTCAAGGCACGATAGAGTTTATAGATAAAAGAGGGTTTTTGTATTCTTACAGGCTCAGCTTCCTCGATTATCTCATCCTCTTGATGGTGACCCGCACTTTGTGGGGTAGATGAAGAAGAATCACGTGCTGGAGAGCGAATCGGGCTCTGTTGCTGACTTGATAACTCATCTTCTTCGGTGAGATCAACATGGGTAGGACCCTCTCTCGCTCTTTGTGGTCCCCTGCTCGCTATTCTTGAGGATTTCCTTGAAGAAGACATCTTTCTTTGACACTGAGAGATTTCTTTAATCGTTTTCCCAAGAAAAGTTGACAACTTTCTCAAGTTTGAACACAAAATGGAAACGAGATTGAGAGAAGAATGTTTTTCGAGGGTTTTGAAGATAGAGAGAAGAAAAACTGTATATATATAACTCTGTTTCAAAATGGAAAAACCAATCGGTACGAAGGAAAGTGAACCGACGAATTCTTTTAAAATCAATAACTGTCATTTTTAATAGAAGTTATATTTTTGAAAAGACACGATTCTCTTTTTCTCGGTAATTATAAATTGGTTAAATAATCATACCTTTTCGAGACAGAATAAAATAACAACTTACAGTTAATACCCATGAGTCTGAGTCTGAGTCTGAAAGTCTGAGAGTCTTTAGACTTTAACTTCCTCAAGCTTCAAAATGTTGAGATCGGAGCGAATAAAATCAAATTGATTTTTCTCCAAAGGCTTTGTGAATATATCCGCCAGTTGACTCTTTGAATCAACAAATTGAATCGAGATTTCTCCATTTTGAACATGATCTTTGATGAAGTGATGTCGAATCTCTATATGCTTTGCTCTTGAGTGAAGAATTGGATTTTTTGTGAGATTTATTGCACTAGTGCTGTCGCATCTGATTTCTGTGCATGAGTCTTCAATTCCGAAGTCTTGAAGCTGTTGCTTAATCCACAGAATTTGCGAACAGCAGCTGCCAAGAGCTACGTACTCTGCTTCTGTTGTTGAGAGAGCCACAGTACTCTACTTCCTTGAAAACCAAGATACTGTCCTGTTTCCAAGTAACTGGCACGTACACTGAAGTACTCTTTCTATCAACTCGCAACTCGCTAGATCGTGTATCGAATATCCGGAAGATTAAAGTCTCCCTTCTTAGGATACCGAGAGACCAATGCTTGAAGATGAAGCAACGTATTTGATAATACGTTTCGCAAAGACCGAGATGAGATTCTCTAGGGTCCGATTGAAACCTAGCACGAGATGCAAACACTTAACAAAATATCAGGTCTAGAAGCGTAAGATAAAGAAGTGAACCGATGATACTCCCGTATAATTTTTGATCAACTTTCTTCCCTTCTTCATCTTTGTCTATCTTCAAGGAACAAGACATTGGTATGTCTGTCTTTTTGCACTTTTCAAGCCCAAATCTTTTGACAAGATCATTAGCATATTTTTCTTGACAAATGAAAGTTCCTTCCTTCAATTGTTTAATTTGAAGTCCAAGAAAGAATGTTAACTCTCCCATCATACTCATTTCAAACTCATCCCGCATAGACTTAGAAAATTTCTTGCCTGAGACTTTCATTAGATGATCCAAAAATAATGTCATCTACATATATTTGAACAAGTAAAAAACTTTTGTTTTCCTTTTTGATAAACAAGGTAGTATCAACTTTACCTTTAACAAATCCATTTTGTATTAGAAACTTACTGAGTCTGTCGTACCACGCTCGAGGTGCTTGTTTTAAACCATATAAGGCCTTTTTCACCAAGATCGAGTCCGGCTTCTTTGGGTCTTCAAACCAGGTGGTTGTTCCACATAGACTTCCTCATGGATAAATCCATTCGGGAAAGCACTTTTGACGTCCATTTGGAATAACTGAAATCTTTATAACAAGCAAAAGCAAGCAATAATCGAATAGCCTCTAACCTTGCTACTTTGGTGCGTAAGTTTCATCATAGTCTATCCCTTCTTCTTGCGTATATCCTTTGGCTACGAGTCTGGCCTTGTTTCGTACGACTTTACCTTTCTCATTCATCTTGTTTTTGAACACCCATTTGGCTCCAATAACGGTTTTACCTTTTGGTTTAGGAGTCAATTCCCGGACATCATTAATGATAAACGTGCCCGAGCTCATCTTGCATGGCTTCAATCCAGCTTTCGTCGACAAAGCTTCTTCTATGCTTTTTGGTTCAATTTCAGAAATGAGAGCTACGGCACTAGACTATTCACGCCTTTTGGATCTCGGTGCGAATTCCTTCATTAAGTTCGCCAATAATTAGATCTTTGGGATGATTTGGACTTATGCTTCCGATTGCTGGTTGATTTATCTCGGCCGATGATCCCTTTCTTTGCCCGAATCTTCACAAATGGCTTGATCTTTGGTCTCCCGAGTTTGTGACGCCTCTTGTGTTGAAGACTTTGGAGAGGTTGGAGCAAGATCAGATTCTTCATGATGAGTCTGATTGGATTCATCTTGAACTGAGTCTTGAAATTTGACATTCATTGACTCCTCCACAGTCGGACTCTTCTTGTTATAGACTCGGTAGGCTTTGCTTGATGAAGAATATCCAAGGAAGATGCCTTCATCTGATCTTTCTTCAAACTTACCAACATAATCTTTTGCATTTTTCAATATAAAGCATTTGCAACCGAATACATGAAAGTATGAAACAATAGGCTTCTTACCTTTGAATAATTCATAGGGGTTTTCTTTAAAATAGGTCTTAAAAAGACTCGTTAATGATATAGCAAGCTGTTGAAACAGCTTCAGTCCAAAATCGAGAAGAAATTTTGCTTTCAATTAAAAGAGTTCTTGCCATTTCTTGAAGAGATCTATTCTTCCTTTCCACAACTCCATTTTTTGAGGAGTATATGGAGAAGAGAACATATGCTTAAAGCCGATTCATCACGAATTTTGTAAAATCTTGATTTTCAAATTCACCACCATGATCTGTTCTTATGCTTGAAATAACACATCCCTTTTCATTTTGAACCTTTTTAGCAAATTTTTCAAAATATGAAAAGGTTTCGGATTTACTTGATAGAAAAATACCCAAGTAAAGCGAGAGTAATCATCTACGATTACTAAGCAATATTTCTTACCTCCAATACTACGGGTTCGGTTGGTCCGAAGAGATCCATATGAAGTAACTGCAGTACATGATTAGTTGAGACATGATTTATAGACTTATATGAATTTCTTACCCGCTTTCCCGAATACATGGAGTACATGATCAGTCTTTTGATAAGGCAATTTGGGTAGTCCACGAACAAGCTGCTTTGATGAGATTTTGGCTAGTTGCTTCATATTAATATGCCCAAGCTTTCTGTGCCACAGACTTGCTTCGTCTTGAATTGAAATCAAGCATTGCGATTCTTCTGGTTTCACGTCCGTAAGATAGATATTTCCATGCCTTCTACCCAAGAAAGACCGAGTAGAGTCTTTCGGTTCGGAACATATTCCTTCTTGAAAGAAGATCTTAAAACCAAGTATCACATAGTTGACTCGATCTTTGAGAAGATTGTAATTGAGTCCTTCCACTAGAGAAACATTGCTTATTGTGAGATTTCCAATTTTCACAATTCCAAAACCCACAATTCTTCCTTTGCTATTTCCTCCAAATGAGACTTTTCCACCATTTATTTGAACAAGCTTTATAAAGCATTTTGAGTCTCCCGTCATATGTCTTGAACATCCTTTGTCTAGATACCACTTTACCTTTCTCTTGATAGATACCGTATTCAAAGAAATATCTCAAGCTTTCTTTGGTACCCACATTTTCTTGGGTCCTTTTGTGTTAGTAAGATAAACAGTACTAGCCCAAGTTTTCTTAACATGTCTCCAAACCATAGGACATTCTTTTTCAAAATGATCTGGACTTTTGCACTTAGAACACCTGAGAGCATCTTGACCTATAGACTTTACAAAAACCTTTTGAAATGATTTTTATAAGCTTCTTTTGAAGGTCTTTGCTTAATTCTTTCTTTTACTTTAGGAAAATCAATTAAGGGAATAGTTTCTTCTGTCATACCTAAGCCGACTTATTGAAATAAGGTCTCATCTTGAAAGAATTTTTTCAAGTTTCTCGAGACCCTATTGAAAATTTCTTTGAAATATTTGATGAGTCAATTTTTAAACGAGAATTTTCTTTCAAAAGATTTTCTTCATTTTCTTTAAGAGTAGAAACATTCATGTCTAAACATTTAACTTTTTCTTTCAAAATATTTTCCTGCTGTTTTAAAACCGAGTTTTCCCTTTTAAGTTCAGAAATTCTTTTAAGAGAAGTCTTAAGACTTAAACACAGCTCATCAATATACTTAGAAACCTTGATAGGAATTTTGAAATTACTTACTTCAAATTGTCCGAGTCGATTCGAGTTTGAGTCTCGAGTCCGATTGCGCCATCGACACAAGTTGGCATATTCATCATCACTTTCTTCACACTCGTATCACCCGGGTTTCAGCTTTGAGAGCCTTTCGAGACTTTTCAGCCTTTCCTTTCTTCTTCTTTAGAAGAGGACGGTTGGGTCCGATGTGTCCTTTTTCTTACATTCAAAGCAAACAACATCTTTATTTGCTTCATCATCATCAACAGTCTTGGTCTGTTGTCTTTGAAAGCCTTGTCTCTTAGAGTTGAATCTTCTTCCTTTTCTATTCAACTTTCTGAATCTTCTTATCATTAGAGCAAGCTCCTCATCGTTCATATCGTCTTGAGAATCGTAACATCAGAATCATCATTTGATTTTAATGCAATGGATTTCTTACCTTTTGGATCTTCGTCTTCGTTTATTCGTTCCACTTCATAAGACTGAAGAGTTCCAACCAGCTCATCGACAGATAGTGGCATGATTCTTTGCGTCTCTCTTATTGAAGTCTTTATGTGATTCCAATCCTTTGAGAGTCCACGCAGAAGCTTGTTAACCTTCATGGGATCAGAAATTGGTTGACCTTGATTTTGTAGACCATTCACAATTTCTGTAAAACGACTAAACATGTCAGTTATTGATTCTCCAGATCTCATTTTGAAGGCTTCATATTGACCGAGAAGAATATTGATTCTGGTCTCTTTTACTCGATCAGTTCCTTCGTATGTGATATGTAACCTATCCCGGACATCTTTTGCTTTGTATCACAAGAAGATATTCTGTTATATTCAAGTAGGTGATAAAGCACAATATAAAGAATATATTGCTTTTACATCAAGAGTTTGTCTCTTGATTATTTCTTCCTGAGACATTCCGCTAGCTTCCACAGCTTCTTTTCCTCTTTCTGAGACAGCTGCAACTTTAGGAATGATTCCTTTTTCTACAACGTCTCATTCCAGAGGATCCTTTGATCGTAGAAAAGCTTTCATCTTGTTCTTCCAGATGTTGTAATCCTTTCCATCAAAGTAGGGAGGTCTGGTATTGCTTTGCCCTTCCACCAGCCCTGGTGCTAACATACTAGCCATGGATCTTTTACTCTGAAGTAAAACACTTCAAATAAAGTGAGTACGCAGGCTCTAATACCAATTGATATAGCTAGAACGAGTACCTAGAGGGGGGTGAATAGGTATAAAAACGATTTTTCACTTAAATCACACAACACTAGACAATCGATGGAAATAAATGACAATCGAAAGACTTAGAGAAGGGAAAAGAGAATTGAACACAATGATTATAGTGGTTCGGCTTTTGTTTAAGCCTACGTCCACTCTTCTGCACTGACAGCCTATTGGTTGGATTCCACTATGAACAAAGAAGTGTTACAGCGTTGTTCTTCCTTGATTGATGATGTAGATGATCTACCACACTTGCTCAAGATATCACTAAGTATAAACACTCTTTTGTGTATACAATTTTGCTCGAATGAATCGGCGAATATCAAGGAACTTCGGACTGGAATTCGTCTATCGAGCATGCACTAAAATAACGTTAACGACTTCCTTTTATACTCCTTCATGCCATCATACCCGTTGGCACTTACCAAAGGAATTCCTCCAATCTACCCGTTGGACGGAATCAATTAAGGAGATCTTTCGAGCTATTAAAGGAACTTGACGATAGCCCATCAACTGTTCGCCCATACAACCGGGATCTTGGTTTCCAAGAATAGAACTTTCCAAGATTTCTTCGTCAATCATCGGATCTTGAATAGAAAGAATCCGTTAGCTTAACCCAGCCAAGATATCTTCTCCAGAGAATAGGACTAACTTCTTAACCAAACACCTAGGTTCTGGATAGCCTCTCGACACTTTGGATTAGAAAAGCTGTCAATGAGAATATCTTTAAGTCTTGAGTCTTGAGTCTTGAGTCTTGATGTCCAACTGTCTTCAGACTCTAAACCGAAAGTCTGTAATAATCCAGACTAGACTGAAAGAAACGTTTTGTCAGCTTCAAAATATTCTGGCAAGATTTCTCCAACAGAAGGAAATCGGTAAGTATGTTTTCATGCCCTCAATGGGGCGCATTATGAAGACAATTCCCGATGGTGAAAAAGAAAATTCGTGGCAATGCCAAGATGATCATCAACTCTCACCATTTACACATATTTTGAGCCTAATGATCATTTCGTTTCTCAACCCATGAACCCAGCCTATGTTACGTCCCTTACAAAATCTCTTCAGATTAGGGCACTTGAATTAACATAGGAGTTCTTATGTTTATAAGCATTGCTCGAAGAAGTGCGAGCAAAATTATTTCTTTCTCATTTTGCAGGGTTTTTGACTTGTAAACCCAGAGATGATTACAAAACTGTTCTTTCAAATGCCTTGACTCAAAGAATCCATTTGTTAAGTCATTGACCAAGTCTACATTACTGTCTATATTAAAGATCTCTTAGATTGGTAAGGTCATATTGCTTGCAAGAATACTTGAACCCTTGTCGATATGATAATGGTGAGATAGAGTGATTCTTCTAAAATAGCCATTTTGAATGAGAGTGAGTGAAAGTCTTTTCTAATTGAAAGTCTCTCATTTAGTATTCTTAAGAAATCCATGGAACCAACCATTTGTCAAGACAACATCGAAAAAAGGAGAAGCTCACCATCTGTGGCATCCGAGAATTTTGACGACCCTTGGATAGGCGGCGATTCGTGATTAAGTGATGAAAGTATCGTCGGATGATGTCATTGCATTACATGTGAACATTTAGTTCATATTATCGTTGGACCAATGCATTTCGTTTAGTACTGATCTAATCATCGAATAAACCATAGTCTTGTCGGAAAACTTTCATAAGCTCAAGTGAAACCAACCTCATCCGTACTTTGCTGACCTTGGAAATGACGGTACATCACGGATTGACGAAGATGTCAACGGATTCTGTCATCGGCATAGGTGTTGGACTCCGTTGTATCATCGGCCTTATCGGCACCACACTCGACCCTGCCGACTCGTGTATATTTTTCCGATGAAACTACTCGGCTATACTACCTAAGTGTTCATGAAGTAAGAAAGGAATTCGGGTTTCGATCCATTGATTTTGAGAGTTAAAGGAACGGAACATGGCCATGCGTGAAGAACATGGATGCCCGCGTGGAAAAGAGGAATCACCCACGCCCAACGCTGCCCCAATCTCTTTCCATTTGGTCGATGTTTTAGTCAACATTGTGAAGGAAATACCGACTAAAGCAGGGCCAACGTTAGCCACGTTGCTTCTCCATTATCGGCCAGCAAATTAAGACTAAGAAAAGGATTAAATAAAATGCTGAAGATGTCACACCCCAAAACTACAAAGAATGGGGATGACACGGCCGTCCTTCCTTACGAAGGACGCGGCCTCAAACACAACCAACAAACTGATATCAACTTATATATATCCATATATACACATATCAGATAAACCAATAAATTGGTTGCAACATCAGAGTTTTTATAATCCACCAAAAATAGATATACATTTAAAACTCAGACAATTCAACCACTAGTAAGGATCATGTGCACCACTTCCTTAAACCATACCAAAAAAACAAAATAGAACTCCCCAAAAGTTTCCCACCGACGGCGCACTTGCTCTATTCGCCGCTAATGGAGGAACCTGAAAAAATCAAAGGAGAAGTGGGATGAGCAACCACAGCTCAGTGAGTAGTACATATCTTCTAAACAGATCGAACAACCACTATGCATGTATACAAAGCAATACCAAACTTCATAACGCCAACTCAATACCAAACTGCATGTATAAAATACATATTGAATCTTATAAGAGTTATTTCTTATCATCAAAGTTTTATACTAATATGGAAAACTCATTGAAATCGCCATCAAAAGTCAAGTATCAATGGTCGAATCCATTGAATAATCTCCATAAAAAACACATATCAATGGTCTATCCATTGATCAATCTTTTGCTCAATAACTAACCATGGTCACGACATAACGCCTTATGACCAGGCAACCAAGATTCTTCCCTTGGTAAGATCTCCACCTACAAAGCTGGTGGCTAGGCCTAGAAGGATATTCTAAACCTAGTATGCATACCTCAAAAACCCCTCACAGGGTTCACAGTCATATTGGGCATAAATAATCATTCTCTAATATAAAAAATCCAATCCAGAAATCAATATCTTAAACCAAACAAATAACATTTTGCAACATAGCCCATCATCCATTTCATATCTGTTTCTCAAATCATCATAAACATTTCCATAAATCAGTCGCAAACTAATTTTATATATGTTTTTCCATAAATCTTGTATAACATGCTTTTCAAATATTCACAATCAACCAAAGAGTAGCAATTGCTCGATCTGGCTTTTATGCAATAAAAATGCTCTATATATATATATATATATATATATATATATATATATATGATTTTATAAGACCAAAAAAGATATAGTACCACTTACCTCGTCGTCTACAACCAAACAACGAACGATACTTGTATCGTCAAACTCAAGGCTCTATCAAATAACCGAGAAAAATGTTAAAATCTAATAAAACTCTATCTCCACTACAAAACAACTAAATTATGCCTTAACTCTAACAAAAAGATTTCCACGTACTAACAAATTGCATAACCAAAACGATTGTTTAAGCACAAAACTTAGTCATGCAATAATTTCCAACCCCGTTCCGAACGTACTTATAGTCAATAGAGAGCCCTTGACACATATTACAAGAATCCCAACTTGACCGTCCCAAAATCAAGCCAAAAAATGACAAAATACGGACCCAAAGCTGCTGGACGCGTACTATTCACTGCGCGTGGGAAACTTTGAAATTCTGTTTCGGACAAACCATAAGCTCAAATCACAATCCGTAAAATCCCACGGCTCCACAACACCTTAAACTACCAATCCTACAAAATACGTGGCTCAACGACTCCAAAATCGGACTTCGCCGCTCGATTTTCCAAAAATTCCGAATTTGAACCCTAAATCCAAAAATTACTTCAATTGGACGAACGAGGGGCCTAATCTCTTACCAAGTGCTGCGTTATGGAGTCGAGTTGGCTTGGCGAGGCGTTTGAGGCGTGCACGTGCCAAAACCCCTTTCCTTTCTTCCCCTTTCTCTTCTTCTTCTTCTTCTTCTTCTTTCTTTTCTTTCTAGTTGAGGACCCCTCAGCTTCTATTTAACTAAGCCCTCTCTCCTCTCCTTTTTGCTTTATTGACTTTTCAACTTCTTTTTCTATTTCTTTTTTTTTATTTCCTTTGGGGCCCACTAACCTAATATTACATTCTACCCTCCTTAAAAAAATTTCGTCCTTGAAATTTTCATGTACTTCAATCATGAAACAAGTGAGGGTATTTGTGTCTTGCCTCCTCCTCGAGTTCCCAGGTAGCCTCTCTCTCGGTGTGATTTTGCCATTGTATTTTCACATAAGGAATGGTTCGTCGCCGAAATACTTGATCCTTCTTATCGACAATGTGAATAGGCTGCTCCTCATATGTCAAGTTCTCTTGTAATCTCAATGGTGTAAAGTCTAGCACATGTTCAGGATTTGGCATATATTTCCGCAATAAAGAGACATGGAACACATTATGGACACCTGATAGTGCCGGTGGCAAAGCCAATTTATAAGCGACTTCACCAATTTTCTCTAAGATAAAAAATGGTCTCATGTACCTTGGACTTAATTTCCCACGTGTGTCAAATCTCATTACACCCTTCGTAGGAGAAACTTTTAAGAATATGTGATTCCCCACATTATATTTTAACTTGCATCTTTTCAGATCCGCATAACTTTTCTGACGACTTTGAACCGTTCTGAGACGTTTCCGAACCAACCTAACTTTCTCTTCTGACTGTTGAATGAACTCTGGGCCAGTTAGTCTTTTCTCACTAACGTCGTCCAACAAATAGGACTTTTGCATTTTTGGTCATATAAAGCTTCAAAGGGTGCCATCTTAATGATGGAGTGATAATTGTTATTATAAGAAAATTTTGCCAAATGTAGATGTTCATCCCAAGAACCGCCGAAGTCAATGATGCATGATCTCAACATATCCTCTAATGTCTGGATCGTTCTCTCTGACTGTCCATCTGTTTGTGGATTGAAAGCTATACTCAAGTTGAGTTTGATGCCCAATGCTCCTTGCAAACTCTTCTAAAAGTTAGACACGAACCTAGGATCTCTATTAGAAACAATGCTTACTGGAACTCCATGAAACTTCACTATCTCATTAACATATCGTTTTTCCATATCTTCCATTGAAAGGCCAAACGATATGACAAAAAGTGAGCGGACTTAGTCAATCGATCAACAATCACCCATATAGCATTCTTACCACTTGGCATCCTCTGTAGACCGACTACAAAGTCCATGGCAATATGCTCCCACTTCCATTTAGGTATCTCTAGAGGTTGCAACTGTCCACCTGGTTTCTGATGCTCAATTTTCACTTGCTGGCAAACTAAACATTGATCAACCAATTTTATTATACCCTTTTTAATGTTGACCCACCAAAAGTTTTCTCTCAAGTCCCTATACATTTTAGTGCTTCCCGGATAAATTGAAAATCTAGTACTATGAGCTTCTTGTAGGATCTCTATTTTCAGCTTTGAGTCCTCAGGAATACATAGTCGACCATGAAACCTCAAAGATCCATCTACATGTAAACTAAAATCTGCTTGTCTTCCAGCTTCCACACCTTCTTTAATTTTTTTGTAATTGTGGATCTTCATTCTGTTTAGCCTTAATTATGTCAATCAACATAAGTTGTACTTAAAGATTAGCTAATAAAGCACCAAGTTGCTGCACCAACACCTCCAAGTCTAACTTCCTCATATCTTCAAGAATGGGTTTCCGGTAAAACTGCCATATTTCCAAAGGATTTACAACTCAAAGCATCTGCTACCACATTAGCCTTACCCGGATGGTAATTAATGGATAAGTCATAATCCTTCAAAAGTTCTAGCCATCTTCTTTGCCTAATGTTCAGTTCTTTCTCAGTAAATATATACTTCAGACTCTTGTGATCAGTAAAGACTTCATATTTTTCACCATACAAATAGTGTCGTCATATCTTCAAGGCAAACACAACCGCCGCTAACTCTAAATCATGAGTGGGGTAGTTCTTCTCATGTAATTTCAATTGTCTAGAAGCGTAGGCAACAACTTTGCTATCTTGCATAAGAACACAATCCAAACCTTCTTTGGATGCGTCGTAGTAAATTACGAAGCCGCCACTTCCAGAAGGTTGAGTTAGAATAGGAGCCGACACCAGCCATCTCTTCAACTCTTGAAAACTGCATTTACATTGGTCTAACCATTCAAATTTAACTTTATTCTGAGTAGACGGGTAAGTGGACCAACAATCTTTGAGAACCCCTCTACAAGTCGCCTATAGTAGCCGGCTAGCTCAAGAAAACTTCTCACTTTTGTAACATTAGTTGGACGATTCCACTTAATAACTACTTCAACCTTCTTTGGATCCACTAATATGCCATCTTTCGAGATCACATGACCCAAGAATTCTATTGATCAAGCCAAAAGTCACTTACTAAATTTGGCATCCAACTTCTTTTCATGCAAAGTCTGCAAGACAAACCTCAAGTGTTGTTCATGTTCCTCTAAACTCTTCAAATATACTAGGATGTCATCAATGAACACTACAATAAATTTGTCTAGATATTCCCTGAACACCTTGTTTATCAAGTCCATGAAGGCAGCATGTGCATTTGTTAATCCAAAAGGCATGACGAGAAATTCATAATGGCCATACCTTGTTTTGAAAGAGGTTTTAGGCACATCATCTATCTTTATCTTCAACTGATGATACCCAGAACGAAGGTCGATCTTGGAAAATATCTGAGCTCCCTGAAGATGATCAAATAAATCCTCAATCCGGGGCAAAGGATATTCGTTTTTTACCGTTACCTTGTTAAGGTCTCGGTAATCTATGCAAAGCTGCATACTACCATCATTCTTTTTCACAAGTAGAACAAGAGCTCCCTAAGGTGAAACATTGGGTCTGATGAAGCCCTTATCCAAAAGCTCTTGCAGTTGCATTTTTAATTCTTTCAATTCAGTGGGTGCCATTTGATATGGTGCCTTAGAGATTGGTGCTGTACCGAGCATCAATTCAATATAAAAATCAATTTCTCTATCAAGAGGCAAGCCTGGTAAATCCTCAGGAAACACACTTGGAAACTCTTTAACGACAGGAACATCTTCCAACTTTACTACAACCTTATTTGTGTCTTTTACACAAGTTAAATAACCACAACAACCCTTTCTCAAAAGTTTCCTCGCTTGCAAAGCCGAGATCAACCTTGGAGAAGTGTTTTGACAACTTCCCGAAAAAGAGAATTCACGTTGATTCGAAAGTCTAAATATCACTTTCTTTGAAAAACAGTCAATAATAGCACAATAGGTAAATAACCAATCCATCCCTATAATAACATCAAAATCTCGAATATTTAACTCTACTAGATCCACAGGCATTTCAACATTGTTAATTCGAATCACACATCTCTTGAACACATGATGACCAACTAAGAAATCACCAGTAGGAGTATCAACACACAAATCACATTCAAGAGGGTCAGGCAACACATCAAGCTTCTTTGCAAATTCAGTTGAAATGAAGGAGTGCGTAGCACTAGGATCAAATAACGCATAAGCACATTATGAGGCAATAGAAATATTACCTGCAACAACTGCGTTAGATGTTGCCGCATCCTCCTTGGTCATCACAAAAATTTTCCCACTTGTACTTTGTCTTTGTTGGTTCTCTTGGGGCTACCAACGAAAGGGGTATTCCTCCGCAAGGAACATTGGTATGCTAGGTGCCCTTGTCGCCCACATAGATTACATGATCTATTGCCAATAGGAGGATTCCTTCGTGTAGGACAATCTCGCAACATGTGTCCCGCTTTCCCACATGAGAAGCATACTCCGGTTTTCTGATGACACTCACCATGATGATAATTTCCACATGTATTACAGGGGCCCTAGTTACTCGGATTTTTGAACTATCTTGGCCGGCTGAAACTTCTTCGCCTTCCACTACCATCAATATGGCTACTTTGTACATTTGTGGGCTTAAACCTTTTGTGTTGAGGCACTCCTTGTGTGTCATGCTTCAGAATGCTTTATTCCACCTTGATTGCTTGTTCTAGCACATTCTTATAAGTTGTTAATACGAAAGGTGCAAGTGCGAAATTAATTTCAGGTTGGAGCCCTCCTAGGAAATGGTCGGCCTTATCTTCCTCATTTGTTACCAAGTGCTCCACAAACCTACTCAATTGATTAAAGCATACTAAATACTCCAAAACCGTAGAGTCACCCTGAGATATATGTACAAAGTCACCCTTCATCTTTGCCTGAAATGACTTTGGGAAGAATTGAGCATTGAATGTCTTTTTAAAGTCCTCCCAGGATATAATAACATCCCTACCTTTAAGACTTGGCTTCATTCCATCCCACCAAAACTCTGCTTCACCTTCTAGGTATTGGGTGGCAAATTTAACTTTCCGATCCTCGGGAACCTCTTCAGCTTGAAAGATCCCATCAATCTTTTTAATCCAACGCTCAGCCGCTAGAGGATCAGCTTTTCCATCAAAAGTGGGTGGTTTCGCCTTTCTAAAATGAGCAAAAGTGCTTGAACCAGTCGCTCCATCTTCAGTTAATTCTTTTGCTTGGCGATACCAATGGATCATTACTTGTGCAAATTCAGTTGAACGGGTTGGCTCTTGATCCTCTTCTCTGACTTCGCGCAAGTCAGGACTCCTATCATAGCGGTCCTTAAGTCTCCTTCTCAAAGACGCACCTCGAGAAGCTTGAGGCATGTCTCTAGCCTCAGGGGTAGCGACTCGTTTGCCTTTGCAACTCCTACGAAGCGAGGCAAGTGTCTCAGAGTCGGTACTCATGATCACTTGAATCCAAGAATGAAACTACACCTTAGAATCTAAAAGACTAACGCAAAAATAAAATCTATCACACAACCTCACAACCACAACTACATCCAAAAAGATCAAAACTTAGGCTCTGATACCAAAAAATGTCACACCTCAAAACTACAAAGCATGGGGATGACACGGCCGTCCTTCCTTACGAAGGACGCAACCTCAAACACAACCAATAAACTGATATCAACTTATATATATATATCTCAAACCATATATATACATATTAGATAAACCAACAAATTGGTTGTAACATTAGAGTTTCTACAATCCACCAAAAAGAGATATACGTTTAAAACTCAGACAATTCAACCACTAGTAAGGATCATGTGCACCACTTCCTTAAACCATACCAAAAAAACAAAATAGAACTCTCCAAAAGTTTCTCACCGACGGCGCACTCGCTCTATTCGCTACTAACTGAGGAACCTAAAAAGATCAAATGCGGAGTGGGATGAGCAACCACAGCTTAGTGAGTAGTACATATCTTCTAAGCAAATCGAACAGCCACTATGCATGTATACAAAGCAATACCAAACTTCATAACGCCAACTCAATATATAAAATACATATTGAATCTTATAAGAGTTATTTCTTATCATCAAAGTTTTATACTAATATGGAAAACTCATTTAAATCACTATCAAAAGTCAAGTATCAATGGTCGAATCCATTGAATAATCTTCATCAAAAACACATATCAATGGTCTATCCATTGATAAATCTTTTGCTCAATAACTAACCATGGTCACGACACAACGCCTTGTGACAAGGCAACCAAGATTCTCTCCTTAGCCAGGTCTCCACCTACAAAGCTGGTGGCTAGGCCCAAAAGGATATCCTAAACCTGGTATGCATATCCCAAAAACCCCTCACTGGGTTCACAGTCATATTGAGTATAAATAATCATTCTCCAATATCAGAAATCCAATTCAGAAATCAATATCTTAAACCAAATAAATAACATTTTGCAATATAGTCCATCATCCATTTAATATCCGTTTGTTAAATCATCATAAACCTTTCCATAAATTAGTCAAATTTCATATATGTTTCTCCACAAACCTTTTATAACATGCTTTTCAAACATTCACAATCAACCAAAGAGTAGCAATTGCTCGATCTGGCTTTTATGCAATAAAAATGTTCTTCTTGATTTAATATATATACATACATACTTCAAAACATGATTTTATAAAACCAAAGAAGATATAGTACCACTCACCTCGTTGTCTACGACCAAACGATGAACGATACTCATATCGTCGAACTCAAGGCCCTATCAAATAACTGAGAAAAATGTTAAAATCTAATAAAACTCTCTATCTCCACTACGAAACAACTAAATTACGCCTTAACTCTAACAAAAGGACTTCCACGCACTAACAAATCGTATAACCAAAACGATTGTTCAAGCCATTCATGACGCGGAGTTTAAGCACAAAACTTAGTCACGCAATAACTTCCTCCTCTGAACCCCGTTCCAAACGTACTTTTAGTCAATAGAGAGCCCTTGACACATATTACAAAAATCCCAACTTGACCGTCCTAAAATCAAGCCGAAAAATGACAAAATACGGGCCCAAAGTTGCTGGACGCGTACTGTTCACTGCACGTGAGAAACTTTGAAATTTTGTTTCAAACAAACCATAAGTTCAAATCACAATCCGTAAAATCCCATGGCTCCACAACACCCTAAACTACCATTCCTACAAAAATACATGGCTCAACGACTCCAAAATCAGACTTCGCCGCTCGATTTTCCAAAAATTCCGAATTTGAATCATAAATCCAAAAATTACTTCAATTGGACGAATGAGGGACCTAATCTCTTACCAAGTGCTACGTTATGAAGTCGAGTTGGCTTGGCGAGGCGTCCGAGGCGTGCACATGCCAAAACCCCTTTCCTTTCTTCCCCTTTCTCTTCTTCTTCTTCTTCTTTCTTTTCTTTTCTTTCTTTTCTTTCTAGTTGAGGACCCCTTAGCTTCTATTTAACCAAGCCCTTTCTCCTCTTCTTTTTGCTTTATTGACTTTTCAACTTCTTTTTCTGTTTCTTTTTTTTTTCTTAGTTTCCTTTGGGGCCCACTAACCTAATATTACAGAAGACACGTTCCTCACTTATAGAAGTAAGGTGTTGAGCGGTCGAGAGGAAATTTGAGCATGTTGGACACGTGTACTTTGGCTGCCTCTCGCCTGATTAAACCACCGAAAATTCCCCTCTTAAGTTGACTGGTTTTAGCAAAACCAGTGGCCATTGTATTTGTAACCGAAAAAAAAAAAAGAAAAAAAAAAGAGAGAGAAGAACCGAGTGGGAATTTGAGCGAGAGAGAGAGAGAGAGAGAGAGAGAGAGAGAGAGAGTGATCAAGAGAGGGTTTGAGCAAGGAAGTTTGTGAGCGAGCAGTGAGTGGGTGCATGGTGTGAGGAAGGTGGAGGTCGCGCTTCCGTCAAGCACGGTGCTGCCGCCGTCAACGCTACCAATCTTTGTAGCCGTTGAGCTGCTCTCGAGACCCACGAGCCCTCTGTTTTGCTTTCTAATCGAGCTTAGGAGTGAGGCAAGTAGAAGTTCATTAATCTATGTTATGTATGCTATGATTATCTGGTGAAGTGCCGGTAGATTTGAGAAAACATTGAAATGGAAACTGCATGTTGGGTTTTTGGATGATTGAGATAAAGATTGAGTGCTATTCTGTGGAGGATTAAATGTATTGTTGCCGTGTTGTGTTGGATTGAGCTTGATGAGTACTTGATTGAAGTTAGAAGTCATTGCATGTTGCTTTTGAGTCTTGCATGTCTAAAAAATTTAGTGAAAGTTGGCTGTTTTGATTGAGCAAAGTGAAGTGATGCTTGCCAAGTGAAGAAATGAGGTGTATGTTGAGATGAGTGAGCTTATGGATGAATATATGCTTTGAGCCGAGCTGTGGAAGGTTTCTCTGTTAATAAGAACTTGCTAAAAGTGTTCTTAGATGCTGTGGAAGAGACTTGAAGTGTTGTAAAGGAGATTGGTAGAGAAACAAATGGTTGGACTGAGCTAGAAATGAAGAAAACCATATATGAAGATTCTGTTTTAGAGGAATATAGATAGAAAGTCTTTTTATTTGTGTCGCTTTGATTTATAATGATGAAGATAAGGAAAGGAATCATTTTACATAATAGAACACCCATTAGATTGAGTTAGACGTCTAGCTATAGCCATATGAATGTAAAGACATGAAGATAGAAGTGAATCTATTGAAATCAGTACACTATTTTGCATAAGACAGCATGACCTTTGATGATTCCACGAATTTTCTGTAATTATCTAGTTAGAATTGGACTTCAAACCCTTAATGAAAGTTGTATGATACATCCTTAGGAATAACATATCAAAATTTGAGAATAAATGGACAATTTTTGGTCGATGAAATGATTTTCTTTGTAAATGTTAAATCTGGAAGCTATTACAGAGTGTTAGTAAGGAATATCAAAATTACTGCTCTTGATATACAATGAATCTGACTTAGTGTTCTTCATGAAACATTTTCCTTTAGGTCTTGTTTATAACATATCCAAATTTCATAATTTTTTGAGTTCATTTAGGGGTTATTCCAAAATTTTTATTAAAACTGCACATTCTGGTTTTTAAGCTGTTTTACTCCAACTTTGCTCAATTGATTTCAAAAGTGAATGCATCTTGAGTGGTTATGTGACATGATGATACCGGCATTGACATGTCATGTAATATTGAGATGTGATGAGACTCAAGAGACATTTTGTCATTACATTGAAAAATGTTTTTGAAATTAAAATGTAAATTGCTGCTGTTGAACCCTCGGGTCAACGATGCCCCGGGAGTCGGGATGCCTAGAGGTTCGAATGAGTCGATGCCCTTTGGATGCCTGGTTGTATTATGAATACATGCCCAGAGGTTTTCCCCGGGAGCATCGGGATGCCTGATGGTAAGTTGGTATGTAATTCCGGAAGGCAGGGGTAACCATTTTCATAGCGAGCCCTGGCGATCTCTCGTGATGCCAGGTGGGGTGCGAGATACCCGAATGTGTGTGCCAGATGCCCAGAGGTGTGTGCCAAAGGTCCTCGGGAGTTTCAAGATGCGCGGTTGTAAGTATTGTACGTAAATCCGAATGGAAGGGGCAACCATTGTCATGGCAAGCCTTGGATGTGCCTCGTGATGCTAGGTGGGGTGCGAGATGCCCGGAGGTGTGTGCCGAAGGACTTCGTGATGCCAGGATTGGGTGCGAATGCCCAGAAGGACGCAAACATTGGTCAGCCGGGGGGTGAAACCTTTTGAATGTTAAAATTGATGGTTCCACTATGTTGGAGGAATCATTCTAAAGTGTTTTGAAGCTGACAAAATGTTTTCATCAGTCTAGTCTGGAAGCTGTGCAGACCTTTGCACTTTGAGTCTAAAGGCTTTCAGATCACCAGACTCAGCACACAAGACTCAAGACTCAAGACTATTCTCATTGACAGTCTATAATCCAGGGACGAAGGCGATCCAGAACTAAAGTGTTTGGTTGAGGATTTGGTCTTATCGACTGGAGAAGATCTCTTGGTTGGATTTGATATAATGGATTATTTATTCGAAATCAAGATCGTTTGAAGATCCGATGATTGACGAAATATTCTTGGAAGGTTCTATTCTTGGAAACCAAGATCCTGATTGTATGGGCGAACAGGATTGATGGGCTATCGACATGTTCCTTTAATAGCTCGAATAATCTTATTGATTGATTCTGTCCAACGGGTAGATTGGAAGAATTCCTTTGGTAAGTGCCAACGGGTATGATGGCATAAAGGAGTATAAAAGGAAGACGTTCCAAGTTGTTCTAGTGCGTGCTCGATAGAGAAATTCCAGAGTCTGAAGCTCCTTGATTATTAGTCGATTCATATTGAGCGAAACTGTATACACAAAGACAGTCTATACTTAGTGATACCTTGAGAGAGTGTGGTAGATCTTCTACATCGAGAAATCAAGGAAGAACAATGCTGTGATATCTCTTTGTTCATAGTGGAATCCAGTCAGTGGGCTGTCAGTGCAGAAGAGTGGACGTAGGCTTGAAACAAGCCGAACCATTATAAACCTTGCGTTCAATTTTCTCTTCCCTACTCTCAGTCTTATCTTGATCGTTGCTTGCTTATTAACGAAGATAAATTGTCTCATTTCTGTTAATTGTCTAGTATCGTGCGATTATTGTGAGAAGTTATTCTTTATACCTATTCACCCCCCTCTAGGTACTTGTACTGGCCATATCAATTGGTATCAGACCTCGTGTACTCACTTTATTTGAAGTGTTTTACTTCAGAGTAAAAGATCCATGGCTAGTATGCTAGCTCCAGGGCTGGTGGAAGGGCAAAGCAATACCAGACCTCCTTACTTTGATGGAAAAGACTACAACATCTGGAAAAACAAAATGAAAGCATTTCTTTGATCAAAGGATCCTCTGGAATGGGACGTTGTAGAAAAAGGAATCACTCCTAAAGTTGCATCTGTCTCAGAAAGAGGGAAAGAAGCTGATGAGACCAGCGGAATGTCTCAGGAAGAGATAATCAAGAGACAAACTCTTGATGCAAAAGCTATATATTCTTTATATTGTGCCTTGTCACCTACTGAATATAACAGAATATCTTCTTGTGTTATAGCAAAAGAAGTCTGGGATATGTTACATATCACCTATGAAGGAACTGATCGAGTGAAAGAGACCAGAATCAACATCCTTCTCGGTCAATATGAAGCCTTCAAAATGACACCTGGAGAATCTATAACCGACATGTTTAGCCGTTTTACAGAAATTGTAAATGGTCTTGAAAATCAAGGACAACCAATTTCTGATCCCATGAAGGTAAACAAGCTACTGCGTGGACTCTCCAAGGATTGGAATCACATAAAGACTTCAATAAGAGAGATGCAAAGAATCATGCCACTATCTGTCGACGAGCTGGTTGGAACTCTTCAGTCTTACAAAATGGATCGAATTAACGAATCCAAAAGGTAAGAAATCCATTACATTAAAATCAAATTATGATTCTGATGTTACAGATTTTGAAGATGATATGGACGATGAAGAGCTTGCTCTCATGATAAGAAGATTCAGAAAGCTGAATAGAAAAGGAAGAAGATTCAACTCAAAGAAACAAAGCTTTCAAAGACAACAGACTAAGTCTGTTGATGATGATGAATCAAACAAAGATGTAGTTTGCTTCGAATGTAAGAAAAAGGGACACATCAGACCCAACTGTCCTCTTCTAAAGAAGAAGAGAGGAAAAGCTGAAAAGTCTCGAAAGGCTCTCAAAGCCGAAACCTGGAGTGATACAGAGTGTGAAGAAAGTGAAGATGAGTATGCCGATTTGTGTCTGATGGCGCAATCAGACTCAGACTCAAACTCTGGATCAGACTCAGATAGTGAATTTGAGGTAAGTAATTTTAAAATTCCTGTCAAGGTTTCTAAGTATATTGATGAGCTGTGTTTTAGTCTTAAGACTTCTCTTAAAATGATTTCCGAACTTAAAAAGGAAAACTCTGCTTTAAAACAACAGGAAAATGTTTTGAAAGAAAAAGTCAAATGTTTAGATATGAATGTTTCTACTTTTAAAGAAAGTGAAGAAAATCTTTTGAAAGAAAATGCTCTTTTAAAAATTGACTCATCAAATATTTCAAAGAAATTTTCATTAGGGTCCGAAAAACTTGAAAAAATTCTTTCAGCTCAAAGACCGTATTTCAATAAGTCTGGTTTAGGTATGACAGCGGAAACTATTCCATTGATTGATTTTCTTAAAGTAAAAGAAAGAATTAAGCAAAGACCCTCAAGAGAGGCTTACAAAAATCATTTCAAGAAGGTTTTTGTAAAGTCTGTAGGACGAAATGCCCTCAGGTGTTCAAAGTGCAATAGCCCGGATCACTTTGAAAAAGAGTGTCCTATGGTCTGGAAACCTATTAAGAAAACTTGGGCTAATACTGTTTATCTCACTAACACCAATGGACCCAAGAAAATATGGGTATCAAAGAAAGCTTGAGACTCTCATTTGATTGCAGGTCTCCTCAAGAGAAAGGTAAAGTGGTATCTGGACAGCGGATGTTCAAGACATATGACAGGAGACTCAAATTACTTTACAAAGCTCGTTCAAGTAAATGGTGGAAAAGTGTCATTTGGAGGAAACATCAAAGGAAGAATTGTGGGATTTGGAACTGTGAAAATTGGAAATCTCACAATAAGTAATGTTTCCTTAGTAGAAGGACTCAATTACAATCTTCTCAAAGATCGGCCAACTATGTGATACTCGGCTTTAAGATCTTCTTTCGAGAAGGAATATGTTCTCGGGAACCAAGAAAGACTCTACTCGATCTTTCATGGGTCGAAGGCATGGAAATATCTATCTTTTGGATGTGAAACCGGATGAATCGCAATGCTTAATTTCAATCCAAGACGAAGCAAGCTTGTGGCACAGAAAGCTTGGTCACATCAACATGAAGCAATTAGCCAAAATCTCATCAAAGCAGCTTGTTCGTGGTCTACCCAATTTATCATACCAAAAGTCTGATCTATGCACTCTATGTATATTAGGAAAACAGGTAAGAAATTCATTTAAGCCAATAAATCATGTCTCTACTAATCATGTACTGCAGCTGCTGCATATGGATCTCTTCGGACCTACGTAACCCGAGCATTGGAGGTAAGAAATATTGCCTAGTAATCGTAGATGATTACTCCCGATTTACTTGGGTATATTTCCTTGCAAGTAAGTTCGAAACCTTCTCGTATTTTGAAAATTTTGCTAGAAAAGTTCAAAATGAAAAAGGATGTGTTATTTCAAGTATAAGAATAGACCATGGAGGTGAATTTGAAAATCAAGATTTTACAAAATTTTGTGATGAATCTGGCTTTAAGCATGTGTTCTCCTCTCCATACACTCCTCAGCAAAATGGAGTTGTGGAAAGAAAAAATAGATCTCTTCAAGAAATGGCTAGAACTCTTTTAATTGAAAGTAAGATTTCTTCACAATTTTGGGCTGAGGCTGTTTCAACAGCGTGCTATATCATCAATAGAGTCTTTTTAAGACCTATTCTAAAGAAAACCCCTTATGAGTTATTCAAAGGTAAGAAGCCTATTGTTTCGTACTTTCATGTATTTGGTTGCAAATGCTTTATATTGAAAAATGCAAAAGATCGAGTTGGTAAATTTGAAGAAAGATCAGATGAAGGCATTTTCCTTGGATATTCTACATCAAGCAAAGTCTACAGAGTCTATAACAAGAAGAGTCAATCAGTGGAGGAATCAATGAATGTCAAATTTCAAGACTCAGTGCAAAATGAATCCAGTCAGACTCAACATGAAGAGTCTGAATCTGCTCCAGACTCTCCAAAGCTTACAACTCAAGAAGCATCTCAGACTCTGGAAGACCAGCATCAAATTGTTCGTGAAGATTCAAGTAAAGAAAGAGATCATCAACCAAACAAATCAACCAGTAACTCGAAGCATAAGTCCAGTCATCCCAAAGATCTCATTATCGGCGAAATTAATGAAGGAATTCGCACCAGATCCAAAAGGCGCGAAGAGTCTAGTGTTGTGGCTCTCATCTCTGAAATTGAACCAAAAAGCATAGAAGAAGCTTTATCTGATGAAAGCTGGATTGAAGCTATGCAAGAAGAGCTCAGACAGTTTAACATTAATGATGTCTGGGAACTGACATCCAAACTAAAAGGTAAAACTGTTATTGGAGCTAAATGGTTGTTCAGGAACAAGATGAATGAGAAAGGAAAAGTCGTAAGAAACAAAGCAAGACTCGTGGCCAAGGGATATACGCAAGAAGAAGGGATAGACTATGATGAGACTTATGCACCAGTAGCAAGGTTAGAAGCTATTCGATTATTGCTTGCTTTTGCTTGTTATAAAAATTTCAGGTTATTCCAAATGGACATCAAAAGTGTCTTCCTAAATGGATTTATCCATGAGGAAGTTTATGTGGAACAACCACCAGGGTTTGAAGACCCAAAGAAGCCAGACTCAGTCTTCAGACTGAAAAAGGCCTTGTACGGTTTAAAGCAAGCACCTCGAGCTTGGTACGACAGACTAAGTAAGTTTTTAATTCAGAATGGTTTTGTCAAAGGTAAAGTAGATACTACTCTATTTATCAAAAAGGAAAACAAAAGCTTTTTACTTGTTCAAATATATGTGGATGATATTATTTTTGGATCCTCTAATGAAAGTCTGTGCAAGAAATTCTCTAAGTCTATGCAGGATGAGTTTGAAATGAGTATGATGGGAGAGTTAACCTTCTTTTTTGGACTTCAAGTAAAACAATTGAATGAAGGAACTTTTATTCATCAAGAAAAATATGCTATTGATCTTGTCAAGAAGTTTGGACTGGAAAAGTGCAAAAAGACCGACATACCAATGTCAAGTTCCTTGAAGATAGACAAAGATGAAGGAGGAAAGAAAGTTGACCAGAAGCTATACAGAAGCATCATTGGTTCACTTCTCTATCTTACTGCCTCTAGACCTGACATTTTGTTTAGTGTTTGCATCTGTGCTAGGTTTCAATCAGACCCTAGAGAATCTCATCTCAGTGATGCGAAACGTATTATTAAATACGTTGCTTCATCTTCAAGCATCGGTCTTTGGTATCCTAAGAAGTGAGACTTCAATCTTCTTGGATATTCAGACGCAGATCTAACCGGTTGCAGAGTTGATAGAAAGAGCACCTCGGGAACTTGCCAATTGCTTGGGAACAGGATAGTGTCTTGGTTTTCAAGGAAACAAAACACTGTGGCTCTCTCTACAACAGAAGCAGAGTATGTAGCTCTTGGAAGTTGTTGTTCGCAAATTCTATGGATAAAACAACAACTACAAGACTTTGGAATTGAAGACTCATGCACGGAGATTAGATGTGACAACACCAGCATAATCAATCTTACAAAAAATCCAATCCTTCACTCAAGGGCAAAGCATATAGAGATTCGACATCACTTCATTAGAGATCATGTTCAAAATGGAGAAATCTCGATTCAATTTGTTGATTCAAAAAGCCAACTAGCGGATATATTCACAAAGCCTTTGGAGAAGAATTAATTCGATATTATCCATTCCAAACTCAACATTTTGAAGCTTAAGGAAGTTAAAGTCTAGAGACTCTCAGACCCTCAGACTCAGACATTCATGGCTATAGACTGTAAGTTGTTTTTATATTCAATCTCGAAAAGGTACGATCATTCGTTCAGTTATAATTGATTTATATTATCTTTAATTTCCGTGAAAACTGGAAACTTGCCTTTTCAAAAAGATAACTTCTATTTAAAATGGCAGTTATTGTTTTTAAAAAAAGGGAGACGACTGTTCACTTTCCTTTATGTCGATTGGTTTTTTCCTTTTTAAAACTAGGTTATATATAGTCGTTGTCTTCTTGCTTAAACTACAAAACCCTAAAAGGCATTCTCCTCCCAATCTGTCTCGTCTTCGTGTTCATCCTCGAGAAAGTTGTCATCTTTTCTTGGGAAAGCGAGTAAAAGCATCTCTCATCGACAAGAAACGATGTCTTCTTCAAGAAAGTCGTCAAGAATCGCGAGTAGGGGACCATCGAGAATGAGGGAGGGTCCTACCCACTTCGATCTCACCGAGGAGGAAGAGTTACCGAGACAGCGACAAAGCCCGATTCTCTCTCAACCACGTCACTCTCCACCATCTACCCCACAGGGTGTGGATCATCAACCGGAGGAAGAAATAATCGAGGAAGCAGACCCTGTAAGAGTACAAAAATCCTCTTTTATTTACAAGCTCTATCGTGCTTTGAAAAGCACTGGTACACCTCTGAACTATGTAGATGATTTCCTTAAAGACAAAGGGTATGGAAATGAGTATGTCTTTTTGAAACGGATGGAGGATTTGGGAATTGCTCCAGAGGAAGGGCTGAGGATGCACTTGTGAACATTCCAAGTGACCCTCGTGTAAGTGGATTGAATCCGATTGACGGGAATGACGATAACGTGGGGTGATAAACCCCAGGAGTGTCGATTTTGATTTTCTGGATGCCATCAATGTGAACTTGAGGGAGAAGTTCAAACTGCTTCAACTAGAGCAATTTTGCTCTGACACCACATACGGTTATGCACAATTGACAGCATACTTCCATTCGAATCTTAGCTTTTTAGATGCGAATAGAATATCCTTCAGTGTTCGAGACCAAGATCATGTGGTGGATGTGGACATGTTGGCAGACATAATTGGAGTTGAACGAGGACGATATCAACCGGTCAAAGTTTTCATTGCTCGTACCACACTGGAACTCGCTAAAGACAGGAATACCTACACAAGAATGCATGCCATCAACATCTTGCTACACAAAATCGTGATCAACTGTCTCCGGCCAAAATCAACATCCAAGACGGACGTGTCCAATTCTGAGGCGAAATTGATGTTCACAATCAATTCAGGAAAGAAGTTCTCTCTCCCTCACACCATTCTCTTTCACATGTACAGAGCGATGGTGAAGGACAAGGGCCAGTTGCCTTATGCAGGTCTTGTGACCAAGATCTTCAGACACTTGAACATTGAACCTCCCCAGACTCTTTGTGTTCAACCATGCGACAAAATGGTGGTGGGTTTGAAAATGCTGACAAAGATGCGTCTGAAAGAACTTGATGAGGCAATGGAAAAGTTCAAAGTGAAAACTCCAGTTAAATCTCATCCAGTCTCTTCTGCGTCGAAAAGGAAAGGGAAGGAGCCCATGGGTGCTCCATCCAAAAAGAAAAGAGCTCTAAATCTAGAGGATGAAGATGAAGAAGACGAACTCACTATCTCTCGCCTTGGGCGGTGAAAAGACTCGATCGTTACGTATCCGAATCAACGGAACGACGGGAGAAACGAAAAGAAGCAGATGGAGAAGAACAGAGAGAAGAAGAGAGAAAAGAAAAAGAACAGAGAGAAGCAGAGGAGAAAGAAAAGAAAGAAAGAGAAGACAAGGAGAAGGAAGTTGAAGAAGAAGAAGAAGAAGAAGAAG
Organism: Eucalyptus virginea; assembly: GCA_014182375.1. Taxonomy (NCBI): domain Eukaryota; kingdom Viridiplantae; phylum Streptophyta; class Magnoliopsida; order Myrtales; family Myrtaceae; genus Eucalyptus; species Eucalyptus virginea. Next base: position 916,813 of record CM024517.1, on the reverse strand, counting down.
AAGCAAACAAAGAAAAGTCTGCAGATGAAGCTGGAGAGGAAGGCAATCAAGACGCTGCCGAGCATGACCATCACTCTTCCCCAAATGAGGCCTTAGAAGCAAGGGGAGATGGCGAGAAAGGAAGGACTACACCTGTCCACAGAGAAGGTGTGAGTCGCTCGCAAGCAAATCCAGAAGATATTCAGGCTTCTCAAATGCCTGAGGAAGGACATGACACCTCAACACCAAATCTGCGTGATTACACCGAAGTTCCATCGTCTGTCTTTACGCCATCCGATCGAGCAAATGTCGGCACGCTTGGACGGACAATGTCACAGATTTTAGTCGTATCCTTGATCTTCTTCTGGAAATGCAGGGTCAAATGTACGCTTTGGAATGTGAACTTCAAGTCCTGAAGAATGCTGGACAAGCATCTTCTGTTACCCTGTCGGATCAAATGCAAGACCTCACTCTTCAAATTCAAGTAAATGCCAAAGGAGAAGAGGTGGCACATCTACGGGAAGACTTGAAAAGGCTGGAAGGCATCGTATAGTCGATGGGAGATTTCCAACTCGTGCGCGTTCCCAAGCAGACTTGACTCTTTCTCACCTTTTTAATAATGAAAAAAATGGGGAGAATTGCTAGCTTTGAACTGAACTCAACTTTGACTTTATTTGTGTTTTAACTTTAGTTTGTTTGGATATTTTGTTTGGATATGTGTTTTGAGTATGACTTGAGTGTGGTGAACTTGGTGAAATTGACTGACTTGGATGTGGATTTGAAATTGACTGTTGCATTTACATCAAGTGTTACTCATGAAAGACTAACCTATCTTCTGTGGATGCAGAGTCTGGTTGAGCTATTAATCTTTATGAGATATCCATATTGCTTGAGTAAAGTTTTTGCAGGTCAAAGTTGTTCAAATCTAGGAAAGTTTTGTCACCATCAAAAAGGGGGAGATTGTTGGAGAAATCTTTCTAAAGTGTTTTGAAGGCGACAAAACGTTTCCATCGGTTTAGTCCGGAAGCGTGCGGACCCTTGCACTTTGAGTCGAAGGCTTTCGAGATCACCGAGACTCAAGCACACAAGACTCAAGACTCAAGACTATTCTCATTGACAGTCTATAATCCAGCGACGAAGGCGATCCAGAACTAAAGTGTTTGGTTGAGGATTTGGTCTTATCGACTGGAGAAGATCTCTTGGTTGGATTTGATATAACGGATTATTTATTCGAAATCAAGATCGTTTGAAGATCCGATGATTGACGAAATATTCTTGGAATGTTCTATTCTTGGAAACCAAGATCCTGATTGTATGGGCGAACATGATTGATGGGCTATCGACATGTTCCTTTAATAGCTCGAATAATCTTCTTGATTGATTCTGTCCAACGGGTAGATTGGAAGAATTCCTTTGGTAAGTGCCAACGGGTATGATGGCATAAAGGAGTATAAAAGGATGACGTTCCAAGTTGTTCTAGTGCGTGCTCGATAGAGAAATTCCAAAGTCTGAAGCTCCTTGATTATTAGTCGATTCATATTGAGCGAAATTGTATACACAAAGAGAGTCTATACTTAGTGATACCTTGAGAGAGTGTGGTAGATCTTCTACACCGAGAAATCAAGGAAGAACAGTCTTGTAATATCTCTTTGTTCATAGTGGAATCCAGCCGGTGGGCATCGGTGCGAAAAGTGGACGTAGGCTTGAAACAAGCCGAACCATTATAAACCTTGCGTTCAATTTTCTCTTCCCTACTCTCAGTCTTATCTTGATCGTTGCTTGCTTATTAACGAAGATAAATTGTCTCATTTCTATTAATTGTCCAGTATCGTGCGATTATTGTGAGAAATTATTCTTTATACCTATTCACCCCCCCTCTAGGTACTTGTACTAGCCATATCACACTAAGTGTGCATGTGGTCTGGTTATAGGACTAAACTGTATGTCATGGAATGAGACGTGTCATTACAGTTTGGCCCTATGATCGAGACTTGTGTAACTGGACCTGATGCATCTTATTGGTTGGAAATGCACTGGTCATTGCATTGAAGAGTTATATGGTTTGGATGCATACTCATTCATTGATTGCCTATCTTGTCTATCTTGCATGAATCTAGATATTGATGGTACTACACGATATAGCTTAATGAATCTTTTACTGCTGAGTGCTTGTACTCACCCCGTTTAGGGACTAACATTTTAGACTAGATAAGATGCCTCTACTGTCACGGCCACCAGCAAATGGACTGAGTGGTTGGATATGACCGCGAGGAGGAGGACAGCAAAAGAATGAACTTTTGGACGCCGACACTGATCGATGGACTCTAAGTATACAACTGTTGGAAAAGATGTCAGTCATCTTTTGAAATATAGCCGAGTATAGAAGACTACGGCATTTTGGTGTACCAACGAATGATGTCCATCTAATTTAAGTAAATAAAAGTATTCGACTTTTATCTTATAAAAGATTTAGTTGGTGTGCATTGTCTCTAAATTTGGAATAGGGAGGTGTTGGATTTTGCTTCCGCTATATATATAGACTGCGCGGGAACCGATCTAAATGATATAAACCCCTAGGACTTATGGACCTATTATAATTCTATGGTATCAGAGTGATATATTATCAGGTCAAGAGAAAGGCAAGTGGACTGTGGTGACCCTAACAGATCGAGGGCCGTTCGAGGGGTGCCGCACCATCAGTAGCGAATAATAGAGTTTTTGAGGCCAAGGCAATAGACATGGGCTTGGCCTTAACGAGTTCAAACCTGTGCAAAAGGCCATTAACATACTTGGCTTGAAATAAAAATGTACCATTGGAGTAGTGATGATTCTAAATGACAAGGAAATAGTGAAGTGGTCTAAAGACAATAATATTTGGGGAGTATAACCAGTGACAGAAGATATCATCAACATACTAAAGAAGTTATAGGCTACCTTGAGGAGAAGCACAAACGAATAAAAAAGGATGAACTTACTTGCACAAGATACATCTTTATTAAATAAATTACACAACATCATAACATTTGTAACATGTTCTTAACTCTAAAAGAATTCCTCACTAGTCCTTAGAAATTTTTTGGAAATGATGACACATTTGATCATCGAGGAAATTCTTCTTGTAAAAAAGGAATCACAAATTCTAAAATGAATTGCTTCTAACTCTACGATTGAGTCAATATTTGGTGTACAGGATGGGGCATCATGTGTCTGGGGATTCTTTAACCAACTTCGAAACCTCCTTGACGACCCTTTTTACAAGTTCTCCTTCATGCCTGCCAATTGCAAAAAAGAAAAAAAAATTGGTGTAAGTTCTAAGTAGTATGAGAAGCAAATTAAGACTTTGATGGGCATGGGGAAAGTAAGTACCCATTGGCGATTCTCTCCGATACCCATCCTTTGAAGGTCCCAACCTTCCTGAGAGCTTGCTCCCACCGCTCATAAGTATTTGCGTCAACTAGATTCCTATGTCTAAGTATCCTTTGTCCAAAAACACCTGATAGGTCTCGCACGTTTGAGCTCTTTACTTTATAAAAGATGGGCAATATCTTTTGGCCCTTTGTTTGATGGCATTCAACCATTTGAACTAGCTCATTGAGGCACCAAGAAGAGGAGGCATAATCTGCAGAGAGAATCGGAATGGATATCTTGCAGTAGTTGATAGCATTATAAATCTCATTATCAATATCTTTACCGATGAGAGATGAATCATCATCGTCAAATACTCTGATTCCTTCAAGCTGAAAGCTGACACGGAGGAAAGCAGCAAGGCTGTGTCGAGTATCAGGGCCGCGAAAAGCTAAGAACACTTGGCATTTACTTTCTCTTCTTTTCTTGTCCAAAAAGTGAAAAAGCACTGTTATCCAAATAAGACAAACCAAAGAGATGGTGATAATATATAGCCAAGATGAATCACACAAAAATCTTTAAAGACTGAGGTAACTTTGAAAGCCATGAAAACGGTCTAGGTCATAAACCGCACGAACCTTACGAGCTTTTTCTATGTGGAATTGAAGAATGGCCAAAGCTCTCACATGATGAATACAAAGAATACTTTCCAAAGGTAGGTGCTTGGCTCAATGGAATTGGGACATACCGGAGCTTATGAACGTAGGGAGCCGTTCAATCCACATCATCTTCAAGTCACTTGAAACCTTTGCGACTACCATTTTAACTAGCTCTGCTTCATGCCTGCGCACATGTAAGAGTAAAACCAAAGTTAGGCGTCCAGTTTGATTTCTTCGTTCCACTAACGATTTTGGATCGGTCATTCCCATACAAGTGCACCGGCTTTTCGGATTCATAAATACATATATACACACCCATCAGAAATGGTGTGTGATATCCATCCTTTAATCTTCGCCACAGAAGTAAACGCATTCCACCATTTCTCCATTTCTTCTGCACTGATCTGCATCTCAGGTCTACGTAGGGTGTTTTCAAAGTTAACGCGTTGGCGATGGATATCACCAACATCCACCTTATAGAATATAGGGAAGACTGATTTGCCATCCTTTCCCTGGCAATCCATAATCTCTTTGAGCTCGCAGAGGCACCATTTACTCTGCGCATACTGTTCGGAGATGATTGGGATGGCGATACTGCAACTCTTAATGGCCTTGATAATCTCTGGGCCTATCTGCTCGCCCACTGGGATTGAGTCATAATCCCTGAACACGTGGAGACCAGTAGCTACTAGGCTGTTGTACAGGAAATCAGTGAAGCCGGTGCAAGTGTCTGGGCTGCTGAAGCTCAAGAACACATCGTATTTCCGAGGGACTGCACTTCTTTTCTTTTGTAGCAATCTGTAAGCGTACACAGAAAGAGGGGCTAGTGGAAGAACAATTGCTAGGACATTCATTTTCTTCATTGTCCTTAACTTCCCTTTTTCCCTTTTGGGATCTAAGTAAGTAATCTCTCTTGCAAAAAGCGATCGATCAAACAATAAAATAGATGGAACAAGAAAATAAATCGAACACTAAATTTATATGATTCAGTTGTAAAAACCTACGTCTACGGAGAGAGCGGTGACGGATTTACTATAGATCAAGCGATACAACACACCCAGTCACTCAAATACTCTAAGTAATTCTCCAAACCCCGATTAAACTCAATAACGCACTCAGTGTTTACCCCGCAATAATGCTCGTGAAATAATCTCAATCTCATGAAGGAATGAACGAATCTTGAACTCGTAAGATTTAATCGGCCTGAACACTAAATCTTCCTAGATATCATTCACGAACAAGAACAATGAAGATAACCTCTCCCAAGCACTCGATGACGAAACGACACTTCAAGGCCACTTCTTTGTGATCAATCAGCCACCCACGGCCACAAGTCTCTCTATATATAGTGAGGCCCTTGTTCTTCCTTTGCCCACTTCTCGTTGGGTTCTATTTCCTACCTTGCCTGACACGTTAATCCCAATCATGATGCAGGTCAAAGTCAACACTAAACTTTCCTATTTCGTTATTATCTTGAACGGATGATATATCGAAATGGATTTCCGTAATCTACAAATCCTGTACTTTTATTGGACTTATCAAATTGGCAATTTATGACCCAAAAAAAAAAAAAAGTTCGCCAACTTATGGTCCAACTATTCACTTTGCAACTCCAACACCAAATAGGAAATCTTATGCATGTCCACAAAAATTCAGCATTCATATTTTTTTTTCCTTGAATTTATCTTGGATATTAAAACTCGAAACATATTTTAATATATCCAGTGCTCTCTCTTATCTATGCTTGATGCTTTCAAGATTCTAGTTATTGTGAATATTATTGTTGAATATTGTGATTCATTTTCAACGAAATCAGAAAACTACTCGTTCAGCCATGAAGAAAAGAAGATTCAAGACTGTGGAAGCTTATCCTATAAGAAGCTAGAGGAGTCTCCGCGCATGGAAAACGTGATTTCTTCGTTAACAATATTAAATTAGTATCTGAGTCCGACGCAGATCCAATCCTTTATCGGCCAAAGTCTTGAGCAGATAAACATTAAGTGAGGAAAAAGCATGGCTCCCGCTTTGTCCCCAGGAGTTTGTTGGTTTAGTCCATCTTCATGTGAGGTCCAGCTAGCGTAGAAAAGAAGAGAGCAAAAATCAAAATGAAAAGGGAGTGCTTCGGGCGTGTGCCCGAAGTGAAGAGGAGAGAGAGAGAGTGCACCGAGAACTCACCGAGCGACAGCAGTGGAGAAGAAAACCAAAAAGAACTGAGATTTTGCGGCTCCTTGTCGAAAGCCAAATATTGACGGAATTGATTCAAATTTAAATATATTATTTGTGAGACGAAAGGCTATAAATTGAGTTAGCCTAAATTGATATGATTGAAAATTTTAAGATTAAATTTGCATCCGTACAATAAATTTATGGCGTTTTGGACAATTATTCCCACGTCTTTATCTTGGAAAAATTGTCTAAAAAGTTCTAAATCTATTACACTTTTGCTAATTTAGTTATAAACTTTTTAACTTTGTCAATTGAGTTCTAAACATTTTCACTTTTTTTCCAATTGAGTCTATTCGGCCAATTTTGGCCAAAATTTGTTGACGTGGACGCTAGTGTTGACATGGACAATTTAAAAAAAAAATTCGAATTTTAAAATTATTTATTATTTTTTTTTATTTCTTTCCCTTTTTTCCTCTACTTGATCACCCAATCGCTAGAGGTCCCAACCGGCGAGGGTCGGCCTCAGGCGAGGTCACCCTCACCGGGATCTAGCAAGGGGCGACCTCGCCTGCCTCGGGCAAGGCTCGACCTCGCTAGAGGCCTACGAAGGTCAGCCTCACGGGCCTCAAGTGAGGTCGGGATTTGGCGAGGGCCCTAGCGAGGGCTAACCTAGTAAGTCGCAAGCGAGGCTTGCCCTCGCCAGATCCGGCGAGGGTGAGACTGCCCAAGGCCAATGAGGCCACCCCTTGCCAGATCCCGGCGAGGGCAACCTCACTTGAGGCTTGCGAAGCCAACCCTCTTTGGCCTCTGGCGAGGGCGAGCCTTGCCTGAGGTTGGTGAGGCCGACCCTCGCCGGTTGTGGCCTTTGGCTGATCGCCGGACGTTGGGCGACTAGCCAAAGGAAGAAAGGAAAAAAAAATACAAAAAAATAATAATAAATTTTGTTCACGTCAGCGTTGGTAGTACTACTTAGGAAGATCGGCGTCCACGTCAGCAAATTCCGATCAAAATTGCTTGGATGGACTCAATTGACAAAATGTTGAAAGGTTTAGGACTTAATTGGTAAAGTTGAAAGGTTTATGATTGAATTGACAAAAGCACAATAGATTTAGGACTTTTTGGACAGCTTTCCCCCTTATCTTGACACATGATTAAATGGCAGTGTTCATGCATGTGATGCCATTTCAAAATAACATTATTGGTAAATGACATTGTTTATTCATTCTTATATCGAGGACAATTTCAAGTATAGAGAAAAAGAAAGAAAAAAGAGAAATGAGAGGAACTTAATGCACAGTTTCCATTAAAAGAAATGTCGCGTGACATACAATTTCGATTTAAGAAAAAGTTAGTCGAGTCCAAAGCCTTTTAGAAAGATAGATATTGGACCATTTTTTATTGAAGACAGTGCACCCCTCTTTGAAGTATGATTAGTTAATGTCTTAAACTATTTTCCATGTATCAAATGAAGTCCATTATTGTAATAAAACGCGAAAGAAGCATTTAGTTAGGAAGAAAGAGGGAGAGTATCATAATTTAAGGTCAGTTCGTTCGACCAGGCCACCATTAGCGGATTGTTCGCTCGCGACTAACCGAGACAAACTCAATTTGCATTCCCACACGACAACGACAATTACATCAGTCAATACTCCCTATTAGACTTTGCAATTGACTCTAAGATGCTGACTGTTTTCTCCTTTGCTTTTGAGGACAGCGAGATATTCATTGCCGTATGAGTTCAAAACACACCATAGCGTTTTTTTATTATTTTGTTTGCTTGCTATCGGTACATGGTATTGATATAAGCTTTCAGCTTTTGACTATTAAAATCAGCACCCTAGCAAATAAACGATCACCAAAGCTAGGGTCTCCACATACTCTTCGCGTTCCCACTGCGTTCCAACACCTTTGGAGTTTTCTGCGTTAGTTCGATGTATTTGTGCTCGAGAGCCTCACGAAACAGCCGAGTCGTAATATGAAGTGTTAAATTATGTGTCGAGTTTAAGCCGTGCACGAAACTCGATTAGTTTGGAGGATTTAATTTAGTTATTAAAACAAAAATAAGCCTGGTCTTTTTATCCTGCGCAAATCTGGACTCTTGGGGGCGGCGGAAGTTGATTTTCTATTTACTTAGGATTTTTTTGAGTGGAATGACTTCTTCGACCTTTCTTGATATTGCTGCACAGGAATTTCTTTTTGAGTGGAATGACTTTTTGGCTCGCATATATTCTCTACATATATTTTTATTTTGTGAAGCCAAGGAGTAATAAGAGGAAACAAGATAAAAGCGTGAGTTTTGCTTTAAAAGGCCGCAGCAAGGGAAGAAAAAGAAGTCGTGGGAACGTGAACGGCCTTCTCGGTTCGGCCGAACCCGAAGCTTCTGCTTTGAGTTTGAGCATCCAGTGATGTAAGCCTTGAGTTTTAGGTTCAATTGAAATACTGACCTGTAATTTTCGCATTTGAACTTAATTTAGGTAGGAAAAACACTCGAATGTATGAACGCATCGTAATTACAATTATCTGATTATAGTGAATTATTTAATGTTGTCTCCTCCTATAAAGTAAATATCAATATGACTTGAATTACATAAATCTATGCTGTCTTTTATTATTTATCGTTTATTTTTCTAATAATTTCGTATTGATTTGATGGCAAGATCTAATATATATATTCTGTGTTAATAATAATAATAATAATAATAATAATAATAATAGTCGTAGTGGTAGTCTATGAAACACGACACGTTATCCGTACTTTCATGTCGTGTCTAACACGTGTCGGAGCGTGTCGGACACATCGACACGCTCAGACACGCCATCAACGCGTGTTAAATTTTTCGACACGTGGTCAATATTTTTCAGCTCTCTTGACATGCGTGTCGGATGGAAGCGAGGGTGAGGGAGGAGAGGCGAGGCTGCGAGCGACGGCAAGCCCCCAATAGCGAGAAACCACCAAAGAAAGAGTAGAGACTGAGGCGAGGGCGGCCACAGTGATGCTGCGGAATCGGCGCGAGACTGCAACTGCAAGTGAGGAAGGGCCGAAGGCGAGGCGGAGGAGGAGGAGAAGGATCGAGAGGAAGAGGAGAGGAAGGGGGTCGTATGCAGGTCGCGCGGCGAGGAGACGGAGATGGATCGAGAGGAAGAGGAGGGGAAGGGGTTGCGAGGTCGTGCGGCGAGGGGAAAAAAGTGAGGAGAGGAAAGGGGTTGCTCTTGCGAGGTCGTTCGGCGAGGGGCAAAAAGTGGGACGGTAGCTAGGTTTTTGGAAACTCAAAAAGAATAGAAAAAAGAGGGACTCAATGGGGTGAAGTGACAACCTGTCACGTGGGTGGGGGAGGGGAAAAAGGTGAAATAAATTTGGGGTGGGGGAAATAGTCTGACTTGGGGAAGGTAGGGAAAAAAAAAATTGAAATAAATTTAGGAGTGGGGGAAATAGTATGACGTGGGGGAGGAAGGGAAAAAAAATTGAAATAAATTTGGGAGGGGGAGGGGGAATAGACGAGGGAAAGATGGGAGTGGGGGTTGCCGGTGGACCCTTTGAGGAAACTTTTTTAATCGGAAAAAATAAATGAAATTAAAAAATAATTTTAAAAAATAAAGTATTGAATTTTAAATGATGATAAATTTTGATCATCGTAAAAAATCATAAATTCATTTAAATAAGTTGATTCTAATTTCTTCTTAGTCATCAACCTTATCAATAACTTTTGTTAAAGTTAAAAACATATTTTCAAACATAGATACGTATCAATTATGAATATGCCTTTCGAATTTCCAATAAATTGATTTATTAATATTATTAGTGTAAATTCATTATAGGCTCTTTTTTTAAAATTAATTAATTATTTATGAATTTAAATCAAATTATTTATTTTAATATATAACGTGTCCCAACGTGTCGGAATTCTCTATTTTTGAGAAATGACGTGTCGACTTGTCGTATCGTGTCGTGTCACGTATTGGTGCTACATAGGTGGTAGTACTGATAGTAGTAGTAGTGGTCGTAATGGTGGTGGTGGTGGCGGTGATCAGAGTAAAATTCCAAACGGATACACCTGAGGTAGCGCAGCACGAGGCCAAGGACCCTCACTTGAAAGTAATCCCGAACCATTTATTTGGAATTCCCTCAAGATATAAAAATATTATATGAATTTTGAAAAGTATGAAAAAAATAAATTTGAATTCACATGTCGAATGTAATGAAAATTAGTAGTAGTAGTGGTAGTGGCAGTAGTGGTGGTAGTAGTAGTGGTCGTAATAGTGGTGGTGGTGGTTGAGAATGGATACACCTGAGGAAGCGTAGCACGGGGCAAAGGATCCTCACCCGAAAGTAATCCTGAACCATTTATTTGGAATTCCCTCAAGATATAAAATATTATCTGAATTTTGAAAAGTATAAAAAAAAAAAATTGAATTCACGTGTCGAATGTAATGAAAATTTCGGGTGTTTTGGATAATTTTTTTGAAAGTGTATTTGTTGTAAGATTTAAATTAAGTACAAAGATTGAAATTAAGAGTCTATGCGGATATATGATGAACCTTCCTCGAGCTGATCGAGCTTTGAAATTCAATGTCTTGTCCAAACCATCCGATTTTATCTTCGTGCTCGTTGCTTCAAAATTGTACATCCGATTAAATTTCGTTGGCCATTGCAGATTTGAAAGGAGTTTTCGATATCCATGGGCTTGACAATTGGGTCTAGGAGGGCATCATCCAACCAATGATCACCTTTAAAACCTACACAAAAATGGGAAAAAAGTGTCATAAAAGTTCTAAACCTTTTAATGATGTCAATTCAGTCCTCAATTTTTTAAATTGGTACCAATTCAGTGTCAATTGAATGCTAAAGCTTTTGAATTAGTGACAATTTAATCTTAAACGTTTTGACCTGACGCCAATTTAGCCCTTCTCGCTAATTTTGGCTTGATATTATTGATGTGGACGCAAGCTCGCTTATATGGCACCACTAACGTTGATGTGAACAATTTTTAACAATATTTTAATATATTTTTTATTTTTTCTTTCTTTTTTCTCTCATTCCTTTCTTCTTTATTTTGCCAGTGATTGGCCATCGGCCAAAGGTGAGGGCTGGCACCCCCTAGCACCTAGCGCTGGAAAAAAAAAAAGAAAAAAAGAAAAAAATTTTGAAAATTTATTTTCACATCATTTCATTTAACTACATTTTTTTATTCTCTTGCGGAATTGTGGTGTATATGTTTTTTGTTGGGGAACAAAAGAAAAAGATATTAAGTATCCTCGACTTTTCGTGTCCTTGATGTCTAGCTGCTCACCTCGACATTGGTCTTGAGATTGCAGGTTTGTGTTCAGGAATGATCATCCGTCTCCCATAGGTAATGATCTTACCTGCAAATTCTATCAGACCATAGTGCTGGAACTTTATCCCGATTTTGTTGGAAAATATTGCCTTCTATTATTGGTGTCTCGAGGGCCGAGGCGACCAAAAAGGGACGGAAGATACTTCTGATATTTTTATAAGCTCAATGTCTTATAAGGGCTGAATATATCCCATTCTTTTCAGAAGTATAACCTCCAACATAAGGATGAGGAAGACGAACCTACCCATGAGCTAGGCGGACGCTTTGAAAGAAGTTTGAACCCGCGAAGGTTGGGATTCCAATACGTGGCTAATGGATATAGACTTTCATCATTCCCAATATTATTTGGCAAAAGAAGGGATACTGGTCCAAATGGTTATCAAAGTGGTTTTGAAGCTGTCAGAATATTGGGTGGAAACAAACCGAAAATAGGGAAAAGTGTTTTTCATTCTCTGTAATTCAATTGTACAGTTTACAGCCCTATTAATAAGATACAAGCTTGAACTAATTAGAGAAAACAAATATATAGAATTCTAATTTTCCCTAAATATACAAAGTAGATCAATAAGAATCAATTATGGTCAATTATAGGCAACAATATCTTCAACACTCCCCCTCAAGTTGGTGGTCTGTACACATCAAAGACACCAAGCTTGCTTAGTAGATGCACGTGTTGCATTTGACACAAGGGCTTAGTAAATATGTTTGCGGAGTAAATATGTTTGCGGGATGTTCTGTTGTACTTATTCCTCTTGTCTTGATTACTCCAACTTGGATCTTATCTCTGACAAAATGGCAATCAACTTTTATATGATTCGTCCTTTCATGAAAGACAGGATTCATTGCCAGTTTGAGAGCAGCATTGTTGTCACAGAACAGGACAGTTGGTTCTTTTACCCAAACACCAAGATCTTGAAGTAAGCCCCATAGCTAGACTATTTCGCAGCTAGTCTTTGCCATTGCCCAATATTCCACTTAAGCAAAGGATAATGACATAGTCGACTGTTTTTTAGTTTTCCATAAAAGCAACAAATCTCCCTGTTTTATACAGAATCCTGTAACAGATTTTCTGCTCATGGGGCAAGTAGCATAATCTGTGTCACAAAATGCTGTCATTTCCATGTTATTATCTCGAGATAACAGTATTCCCAAACTTGGACATCCTTTCAAAGTACTTCACGATCTTGTTTAGGATTGTGCATAAATTGACTGAGAATTTGCACTGCATAGCATATGTTAGGTCTAGTCATTGTGAGATAAATAAGCTTCCTGACGGATCTTTCAGTAAAGGATCTTCATTTAAGGGTGAGAGTCCCTTATTATACTCAGTCGTGGTTAACTTGACATTTTGTTCAATCGGAATAACAGCTGGCTTCCCATGCAATTTCCAACAATTATCCTGTGTATGATTGGGACGCTTACAATAATCACAAAATTTGCCTTTTCCTTTGTTGGAATTTCCGCCATGGTATTTATTTGAGAAACTTGCCGAGTTATGGCCGTTAGATCCCCTCCACGCCAGTTCAAACGTGGCTTGTTGTGAGCCATCAGATCTGGGCTCCGCCAAGATGTATCCTGGACCGTCCGATTGTCTGGGCTAGCTGTAGCTGTTGGATGCAGAGATGAAATCTTTGCCGTTCGCTGGAAAAGGAGTCTGCAAGAGGCCAGGACCGTCGTATCGGCCGATTAAATCATGGTTGCTCGTTCTAGATGAATAAATAAACTTGTCTTCTCCATTTGCTAACCCTAGAGCTGCGACTGCAGCTCCCATGGCCGGACCTTGCCACGGCCAGCTTCTACTCCGGCATTGCTTTAGTTGCGAGGATGACTTGATCTCCAACTTTTAGGTATTTTGAGGAGGCCAGGCGTTGCGACTCTTCCTGGACCGTGAGCTGGTAAATCCGGCCGAGCGAGGGTACGGGTTCCATGGCGAGTATTTGGCTGTGAAACGGTAAGTAGCTTTCGTTTAGTATGAGTAGAAACCGAGTTACCTTCTCCCTCTCCCTTATCACCCAGTATTGTGCTAGGGTTGTTTCGGGTCCCTCCAATTTTTCTTCGGCTATCTCCAATTCGTTCCATAGTGCCGATAACTTGTTAAAGATGGTTGAGATTAAAAAATTCCCCTATCTTAATTCGGATAGAGCCTGAGTTATGCTGAAAATTTTGGCTCGATTAAGTTTACTATACATTTCCCGTATATTTTCCCATATTCCTTTAGTATCTTCGGTTGGAGGTAGTCCGGCGGCGGCCTCCGGGGTGAGGCAGTTGCTGATCCATGTCCGGATAAGCTAATTACATTTCCTCCAGTGGCGCGCAAGTCGTTCGTCGCTAGGAACCGGAACTGTTCCATCTATAAACCCTTCTTTGTCTTTTGTGATTAGGGCCCGACGGAACTCTCGTGACCAGATGGAGTTATTTTTCGGCCCCAACAACTGCTGTGTGATGAGGCGGAGCTCTGGTCTGTCCGCATTGAAGGTGTAAGGAGGGTCTCTTGGTTCGGGTCGAGCGCCGGTGATACCTGCGAAGGGAAGAAAGCCGGGTGCATAGGTCGGGTATGGACTTGCCCCAAATCCCGATGCACCCGAACCTATTTGATTCAAGAAAGGCCATCCCGTCCCACCAGAGTTGGACTGATTATTAGGTTGCGGGTCTTCTCCCCTTGGCCCGCCATTGGTTCTCTCGGCAAAAACGGTGGAGCTTTGAGTTGGATTCATCGGACTCGTCTGACCTGGAATAGGTTGAACTTAGATTGGAACCCATTGAACATATGGGCCCGGAAGAAATTGCCCCGTATTAGGGTGAACAGAACCCTGTCGCTCTTCAAGGGGTGGCACTTGGTTCGATTCTTGCGTTTGGTTTTCTGTCAACCGATTTGTCTGTTCATCCAAAGGTGAGTTGTTCAATCCTTGGATGTTAGGAGAAATTTCTGGGTCTTGGGAGATCCCAGATTTCGATGCTTGATTTCTCGGCATTTTTGTTTCCTTGCTATTTAGTCCAGAAAAAGAATTTTTGCAGGCTTGGATGAAACAGAGGAGTCGCCAAGCTGAAGAAGAAAAGAAACAGAGGAGCAGGAAAAAAAAAAGGCTTGGACGAAGAAGAAGAATAGAGAAAGACGAAAGAAGGAGCGGAAGCTAGAAGACAGGCTCTGATACCATGTCAGAATATTGGGTGGAAACAAACCGAGAATAGGGAAAAGTGTTTTTCTTTCTCTGTAATTCGATTGTACAGTTTACAGCTCTATTAATAAGATACAAGCTTGAACTAATTAGAGAAAACAAATATACAAAATTCTAATTTTCCCTAAATATACAAAGTAGATCAATAAGAATCAATTATGGTCAATTATAGGCAACAATATCTTCAACAGAAGCAGCAACACAATCTTATAACGAATGGTTGAGACCACCTCACCTCCCACGGGGCTGTAGCACGTTGAATGATCACGATTAAAATGAGACAATTGAGTTATTGTGATTTTATCGAAAAAATATTCCTTTCTTTGCTTCGCAATTTAAGTTGCAAATTTGGTTCGAGTCAAGCGATAGGATAACAACCGAGTGAATCAAATTTTTCCCACATGTGAAAGGAATTGTCCTAAATTTATTTTACATATAAAAAATCGTGTTTATGAATAATGAAAATTAGGTAGTTCAATAAAGATTAAGCACATGCTTTCTAGTGAGTCTAAAGTTAATCAGATTTAAAATAAGAAAAATATGTTAAGTTTTCTTCATGAGTGTTCTTTAGCTCTATTTCCCAAAACTATTATATCAAATTAAATTTTCTCCAATAGAACCTTATCTTGAAAATTTTGAATAATAAGCTTTTCGTAGATGCAATCATTGTGTGATAGGTAATGATCTTACTTGCAACTTCTATCACGCCATTTAGGAGTGTTGGATCTTTATTCCTATTTTGTTGACAAATTTTGCCTTCTCTTGTTGGTGTCTTGGGGAGCTCATGGTTAAGACGAGGAACACAATGGGGCGGAACACGCTGTAATATTTTATAAGGCCTAAGCCTCGCAAGTATAGAATATATGCCATTCATTTTAGGAGCACATGCTCCAACATAAGGATGAAGAAGACCATGAGGAATAGGTAGAAGCTTTGACGGACGTTGGGCCTGCAAAGATTGGGACGTTGGGCCTGCAAAGATTGGGAATCCAATATGTGGCTAATGGGTACATACTTTCATCATTCCCATCAAAATCCTAATTTGGTCCAATAAAATTCTCGTACTACAATCTTATTTGGCAATTCATAAGAAAGAAAGAATACTGATCCAAATGGTTATCCAAGAGGTTTTGAGGTAGCTACACAATCCCTCACGCATGGTTGAGAACATCTAACCCCCCATGGGACTGCCTTAAAGCTATAGCACGTTGAATGATCAGGATTTGTGATCGGTTCAAGGAAATATAAGATGCCTTTGACTCTTGGGGTTTCCTCTTGTAAATATCCGTCAATATTTGTTAGAGATCAAAATAAGACAGTTTTTTTTTTTTTTGTCAGTAAAATAAGACAGTTGAGTCAATGTGATTTCGCCGAAAAAAGATTCCGCTCTTTGCAAGATTCGAATAATAAGTTTTATGCACAATCAATAAGCTTGATTCTTAATTTAACAACAAATATTATAAGCATGCTTTGGAGTCAAGAACAGTATGATTTCAAACAAGAAAAATATAATGACTTTTTTCATTGTATTTTCTTTAGGTCTATTTCTCAATGTCATTTAAATTTTTTAACAATAGAATCTTATTGTGAAAAGTTTGAATAGAAAGCTTTTCGTAGATACAAAAATCGTGTCAATTGAATGTTGCAAGGAAAATCTATGCACAATTATGCAAAAATCGTGCCAGTGAAGTATGGATGCCAGGTTAGTAGATGACTTGGTAGTTAGTGACCACTGAATATTTTCTCATGAATTAATGTATGTTGATGTGCGCTCAATGAAAGAGCACACGGATAGAAGTCTCCAGCGGACCCCCCCCAAAAAAAAAAAAAAAGCCAACCGGCAAAAGGTACAGTATTGCGTTGAGTACCCTTCTGTTCTGCACTTCTCATATTCAATGATCTTCTTAAGTTTCAAGTCCACACCACTGGGATCTTTGAGATCTATTTCAATGAATTGTGCCACATTTATTACTGTCGTGTTTTGGAAGTGCAATTTGTGGGTTGTTAACTTGTCACTGCTTCGAACTCTTATCGCGATATTACTGTAAATTACTGTAACATAATTGATAAACAGGGTTTGGTGAGGAAAAAGGCTATTGCTACGTATGGAGTGCTGCCTGCTGTATAGCCCTCCGCCTTATACTAGTTTGACCCTTGTGAAAATAGATTTGCTACTGCCAAATTAGATGGGACCATATGCTCATGGCTGCTGGAGGTTGGAGGAAGGAGCAACATTCATCCAATTGAATCATCTCTTTGCTTTAATGGCCATGCCTCGTATGTAGTAACCTCTTTAGATTTGTTGAGCAATCACTATCTTGTTTAATTTTTTTCTGCACGTGATACTGGAAATCGGTTTTTTTTTTTTTTTTTTTTTTTTTTTTTTTTTTTTTTTGAGCAAGATACTGGAAATCGGGTTGATGCAAGATTTTCCTCTGCACTTCAGATCATGATTTTTCACTAAGGGACTTTGTGATATAAAGTAACAAAGAACAAAATGAATTGTTGTGGATAACTTTTAACAATTTTTTTGCGGCCAAAGATTTGGTTTGCCATTTTGGGTCCTGAGACAGCACGTTCCTTCTCCTAGTGTTGGTGTCCTATTTGATGGTACATAGCGGAGTTCATTCAATGCTGATGAGATGCACACCGGTCAATATCGTGGCTTTTCATTATCAATTTGAAAATTTTATCCACCACCCACCTTCCTCGTGGCACTAGATATACGCCATATTGAGTTTAATTTTGGCTGCGGGGACACTGCCTATGTTAGTTCGAGCGGACCACTTCAGATCATGATTTTTCACTAAGGGACTTTGTGATATAAAGTAACAAAGAACAAAATGAATTGTTGTGGATAACTTTTAACAATTTTTTTTTGCGGCCAAAGATTTGGTTTGCCATTTTGGGTCCTGAGACAGCACGTTCCTTCTCCTAGTGTTGGTGTCCTATTTGATGGTACATAGCGGAGTTCATTCAATGCTGATGAGATGCACACCGGTCAATATCGTGGCTTTTCATTATCAATTTGAAAATTCTATCCACCACCCACCTTCCTCGTGGCACCAGATATACGCCATGTTGGATTTAATTTTAGCTGCAGGGATTAGTTCTAGCGGACCAATAATGGCCGCAGCTCGATGTAGCTCAAATAACATGAATGTGGTTGTATGGGATACACTGGCTCCAACTTCTACTTCTCGAACCTTTATAATCTGTCATGAAGGTCCGTCCTTTTTCTTCAACTGAAAATATGAATTTTGTGCTCGGTTTGTACTTTTTTTTTTTTACCGGGCTCGATTTGTACTTTCTAAGCACCAGATGTCGCCTACAAGGACGCCTCATTTAGATGAGGCAGTGCATCTTTTTGAGCCAACTCGATGGGGGAGATGAATTTATTAATTACAAATGTTGGTGTAATTGGTTGGAGGAAGCATAAGGTATGGGCAAAAATGATGTCCCAGTAATTGGTGTAATTGGTTGTGACTTTTACCTATTGACTTCCATATCGCAACTTTACCATCTATAAGGCTGATGGCTCGGTGGAGAACCTTGGGGCCCCGCTATCTGCTCGCCGACCGGGAGCGTGGCTTCGTCTGTGGACCGGCGGAGTCCAACAACTAACTAGCAGGTTTTTGGAGAGCAAATCGGGGGAGTAGGCGCGAGTGTCTCTGCCGCCGAAGCTCAAAGAATACGTCGTAGTTCCAAAGGGACGGCGCTCGTTTGGCCATGCCGGAATCTGGAAGCGGCGGACGTCGGGTGAGGGTCGAACCGGGGCATTCATCTTCTTTGTTGTTCCGCGACTTCCCTTCTTTTCATCCTTTTAGTAAGACGTGTGTGTTTTTATACTTAAGAGGAGGGGCAGAGAGAGCGAGAGAAGAGCAGAGACCTCCCTTTTGTTTTCTTTTTTCTTCTCTTTTCTACCCTTTTTTCCATGCTTGTTGGATTCTCCGCAACCCTTCTTAAATTGCCTTGCTTTTCTTTTCTCTCCTCCTTTTTTTTAAAAGAAAAAAATTCTGGATCGGCCTTTTAGCAATCCAATTGTTGCGTGGCTGATGCGATTCAGGGGCTGCAGCCCCTGTTCTTGCTTTGATTGAGGCCTCATAGATGGTGGGGTTTGGTAGTTTAGACAAAGGTTGATGTCACGAACTTCAAAACATTTTTTGCCCAAGCACGTTGTGCTGTGTCCTACACTTATTTCCTTCGAAATTGGTGTTTTCCCCCCTTGTCCTTCATGAAAGTAATGAGACTGGGATGGCAAATGCAATGGGTAGAGGTTCTACTATTGAGAGACCTGGGATTCTTGATTACTTGAATGAATTTCTGATTTTCTCATGCTTGTTTGTGTGGTGCTTTTGCTTTGGCTCTTGCATCGAGAATTTTTAGTATGAAATGAACTATGATTTTGCACATTAAAGAAGAGGGGATTGGCATGGTTCTCCATTCTGGGTTCTCTAGAACCATCCCGCCGGATTCTTTTCAGGTTCCAGCCCTGATGTGGAACAGGTCTGCCCGTACCATGCTCGTCCCTAGTTATTTCCACTGCATATTTTATATGGTATTGATGATAATGTAAGTTTTAAGTTAATTTGCTTTCAGTTGCAAAATTCTGATTTATTAATGCATTGGTTTTCTGATGACGCGAGCTTGAAAAGCCACTTCCAGATGCAAAGTTCCTATTAGCTTTGGGTTGACTGTGGACTCTTGTTTACAAACTCTATCCGCGCTTTGGTGGAGCTACTTGTTCGATTGTATATATTATTACATATCTTTGTTCCATTGTATGAGTTATAACTAATGCTCTGCCCTCAATCTTTGTTGTGTATAGATTTTCTGTTGTGTGGGGCTTTAGTGCATAGAACATATAACCTTGAGCTGGACTGCAACAAGCATCATGGTGAGAGCCTTATTGAACCTACTCCTCAAGGGCATTACAGGGTCCCCAGGAGGATTATCTAATAGAATGGTGAGCTTTTATTCCTGTGTGAAGTAGGGGAAGGTGCGGTTATACCGGTTATAATTGAACGACTGGAGGTGCATAGGATTCATTTCTGAAGTGTAAAGATGGTTTTTGAGGTGTGCCCTAAGATCTTGAGTAGAAGCTAGGTTTGCTGGGCAAACAAGAGAACCGACATAGAAACGCCCCCAGGGGATGTTGCACTGAGTAGTGGAGTCAATGTAAACCTCTTTCTTTACACAGAAGGTCTTCATTAGAATTACTTAGGTTATTTTTGTAAGGACCCCATGTTGCTTCTTGTCCAGCACGACTGTGTTGCTCATGTGATGCTTCACTGATGGAAGTGCAATGCTGGCCGTTATGGCAGTGACTTCCTATTTCAAACTTTAGCTTCTTTTCATAGTCATTGCCAATGTAACAACTTTTAAACAAACTCAAATATCTTTCTCAAAGGATAGTGTAGGCAGTGCTCGAGTGAGATAAAAGCCATTTTTTATTGGTCATGTGTTTTTAGTCCCACTAACTCTCAAGCCTTATTTCTGATAGTGTCTGAATTAGCTTAGTCTATGTTATCTTTGTGTTTGCAATAATGCGCTAACTACCCTTTTGCAACTGTTATTAGCAGGTATCTACACCGTTTAGTCTAAGAGGAATGAGATAATTCACTACTTTACTAAATGACCCAGACATGCATGATGACTTCAAACCTTGAGTAAGTTTCAGTGTTCTGCCATTTTTCTAAAGGATTTTGTTGAACAGGTAGGTGCTCCATGACATGACATGACATGACACGGTTATCTAGTTCTTTGTTAGGTTCTGCGATCCTAATGACTTTGCTCATCTATTCCCTTCATTTGCTTAACTTCATTATTATTATGATTTGGGATGTCAAGGAAAATCCTGTGTTGATATACATGAAAGGGGTCCCTAAGTTTCCACAGCATGGGTTCAGCTCTCTAGCTGCAAGAGTATTGAAACTCAACAGTAATTTTTCTTGCCTTTTATAGCGTTTTCAACATGTCTTTGGTGGACTTACCTAGCGCTGCTTTCAATATGAAAAATTATGGGGATGTAGCTGAACATAATGTGATTTTTGTTCTAGGTTTGGACTAGAACTTTGTGAAATTGGGATTTGTAGAGCTGGTTACGATATGATTGGGGAGGAAAGTACAGGACTGGTTGGTTTTTAATTGGCACGAGAATTACCATGAGCTGATCTTGACTTTGCTGGACAATACTATGGGAGGAATATACTCACATGCCATTTGAAACTCCTTGAGAAGACCATGAATGTACAATTTAAAGCATGATTAGTACTGGGAATGTGAGAGTACTGATGCTGATCATCCTTCTGCATGTTTTATCACTACAAACGTCAACATTCAAAACTAATAAAGAAATGGTAACTGTAAATATTTATGTTGAAACGTCTTTGTCCTGTATAGTACCCACACATCTCGTGCCTCAGCGGAAGCATTCTCAAGGCAAGCCAGGCAGATAGCTTTTGTCAATTGCTTAGTTTCCCAAAATTTCCATTATCGAAAGAGCTTTGGTGGGCAAGAAGCCATAAAACTGAAAATATTTCCATCCAAATCAGCTATATTTATTTTTCTTCTCCAACGTCTAAGGGTGATTAATTTCTCTTTCTGTATGACAGGCTTGTGCATTAACTATCCCATCTTGTCATATGCCGATTACGAGGCTTTGTCATATACGGACATATAATATTATCCACCTCTTTTGATGTCTTACACGGTAATCATGTGCATAGAAGAAAATGTCGGTGATTCTTCATTCTGATCTGTTTCTTCTTGCACATCGCGACGCCTACATGATATGTTAGTGTTTGGGATTTGATTGATTGACCTGTTGAAGTCTTCTTTCCACTCTCGCAGATGTTCCTTTAAGTGTTAGGAACCTTTTGGAAGATGCAGAGCTGAAAAGTGCCATAATATATGTGGAGTGTTATGAGAATGCCCTTTCAAAGAAAAATTCCTCACAAGTGCTAGGAATATTTTGAAAGATGCAGAGTGCAAAAGTTCTGTGGAAGCTTTCGGGAGAGTCTCACCTACCTTTTGACAGTGCCTGATTTTGGCTGATTTTTCTATCACATTTTACTTGTATGCTGAAAATGTTTCCGATGCCTTTGATATAACATATTTAGCAATGCCAAGATGATTAAGAGTTCAGATACTACCTCAAAGCTAGAGCATGCAATAAAAGTTTCTTTCGATTTTTTCCTTTCTTGTTAGGCAATACTTCACCTCTAGTTTCTGCCCAAAATTCCATCCATCACATCAAGGCGCTCTGGTAATGGCATGGACTTCTGCTTTTTCAGCTACGTTTTGAGAACAATCGTATGGCATGTTGTCATGGTTTTGTTTTTCGTAGAACAGAGGAGCTTACACCATGAATCTATGTTGGCTGATTTATGCTGAAATTTTCTATCGTGGTGATGAGAATAATGCGTAGGACTCTGTTTTCTTAGCCATTCTCTCTTTTGCAGCAATTGGCCTCCAGAAATTAACAAGCTGGGGTTCATTTGAAGTTCTGATATTATTTTGAATTTGCACCGGGTGAGGCCTCGTTGGATACCATTTCTGCTCTTCCTACTTCCAATTAGTTTGGCTGATGTGGCTGTTTTTTTCCATCCAGAGAGGAGAGTAAAAGGAAAACCTCAAGGATATTGCAGCTAAGCAGGAAAAGTAGGCTTAAGCAATACATGGCCGACTAGAGAGAAAACAGGAATTTTGAGGTTTGCTTGGTTTTCATTCAACCATTTGCCTTTCTTCTTATTTTGGTGCTTTGTGATGATCATTGAGAGTATAACGGTGAACTTACCTTGAATAATCATATACCATGCCTGATTCATGCATCAAAATTATGTAGCTTCTATTGTGATTTATGTATCAAATGTTGCGTGGCCAATGCTTGCAGAAGGTTAGGGTGGTCGTATGGTGATTTTGCTGCTCCTGCCGGTGCTTGTTTTGTTGAGTGTAAAAAGTTGAGGCATTGTCTATGGGCTTCTGTTTTCATTTTTAGCTAATTCTATCGGCGAACAGGTGAAAAACATGCACCTTGTAAGTGAAAAACATGCACCTTGTTATGTTGATGAGTTATGCTAGCAGAGTTAGAATTATACAAATGGAACGACCACTAAAAATAGAAGAAGAGAGAATTGCGATTTAGGTGGTGAACAGAACAAAGAGTAATTCTATTGAATTTTCGGTGAAGGGGCAAGGAAGGTCCTCCAAGGCTTTCATTATGGTATCTTTCTCTTATATTTTATTTATTTATTTTGGTCAGAATCTCTCCTATTAGAATTTAGAATATTTAAGAAATGCTCTAGACATCATTTCATTTCAGAAAACATGTTAAAATATCTAAATAATCAATCACGTTTTTATCTAATAGTTTAACCTTTTAAAACAGTTGGTATTGTTTCCATCAAAATTTCACGTAATATCGGAATTGGAGGTCTTGAGTTTAAATTTTCCAGACCCCATATGTCTCCCAAATTAAATATTTTCATGCTTAATACTAGGCAAAAAGAAAGACCAATAGAAGAACATTAGAGATTGATAATCCCATATAGAACCAAAGTTCAAATGATAAACTAGGCAGGTAAAGCTTTAGATGTCATCTATGATTGCAATCCAATAGATTTTCAGTGTTTAGTTTTCAATGTCTTCTTTTTTTAATTTTTTTAGCTTTCAATGTCTAGAAAGGTGAAAGTGGTGTGATTTTTCTGTGACATGGACGCAACAAAGATTCTGATTTTCTACATGTCAAGATCATTGGGTAATCTAATAGGATTCTGAATTCATAGGTTGACATAAGTGTCTCAGAGTCTCTATATACAATTGAGCTTTACTAGCACAGTACTTTTTTGGATTACTATGAGAATCCACAAATTTTAAACAAATTAGACGACACAACAATTTATATTTATTTATTATTTGTTTCTTGTGGTTTAAAACAGACTGTTATTTTCATAGTAGAATAAATATTGTCACTCAATTATTTCTCTAATCTAAATTAAAAAGATATTTTTTACTCCATAATTCTAAAGATGAGAGAAAAAAACATTCTTAGTATATATAAAAAGGATGGTACATGCTCATATCTACGTATTTTAAAAGATCTTTATATATGCATAAAATACTGAAAAAGAAAGAAACTAGATCAAATCCTACAAAAGTTAAATAATAAGAACTTTCTTTTTGTCATTCTAACATCTCTTTATTTGATTTTGACATCGTGCAAGAAGAGAATGAATCATGTCATGATTGTATGATTGCATGCATGCGAAGTTGTTTCGCTTGCTTGAATTAATGCTAAAGGACCGTTGTAGAAGTCATCTTGCGCTATTCCGGTGATGGATTTTGATGACGTGGGATTAATGCTGTTAAATATTGCCAACACAATGTTAAAGCTGTTAAAAATCTATTGGCCTGAAATTTTTTTGTTCTTTTTTCAAATTCTCTCTCTCTCTCTCTCTCGTGATTATAAGAGGGACAAACTACAATCAAGGTACAGTCAGAAACATAATTATAGAAAGACCTCATAATACATATAAATCACGTATTAATACCTCAATCCGAAGTAAAGATTGGATCTCAATAACACGAAATGCAGACTAGGTAGTCCCTTGGTGAAGATGTTTGCTGGCTAATCAGCTATAAGCATGTAGCGAACTCTTAGATTGCCGAAAGTATCCTGCTTTATAACAAAGTGAAAAATCTAACTTAAATGTGCTTGGTGCGAGCGCAATAACATAGGGTTGAGAGTAAGGCAGGTGGCGTAAATGTTGTCGCAATAAATGGTGAGAAGATAAAAAAAGGGTGACCCCAATTCACAAAGTAAATGACGAATCCAAATAGTCTAATAAACATAGTGAGTGATACAACACTCAGCCTCTATACTAAAATGGGCTATGATGGATTGTTTCTTGGCACTCAATGAAACAAGATCAACACCTAGAGGAACACAAAAATATGAGGTGGACCGTTGAGTATCGAAGCACCTAGCCTTGTCTATTTTTGCATAAGCAATCAATGAAGTGGGAGAATACCACTCAATGTGCAATCTGTGAGTGGATGTGCGAGCTAATTGCTAGTATAGACATTTGATGGCCTAGAGATAAGGTAATCTGGGTTAATGCAAGAATTGATTAACCAAGTTAATAGCACAAATAGTATCAAGTCTTGTCATGGCACATGCTGTAGTGAACCAGCCATCTATCAAGACAATGTCAAAAAAAGGAGAAGCTCACCATCATTAGCGAATAATAGAGTTTTCAAGGCCAAAGTTATAGACACGGGTTTAGCCTTAACAAGTTCAAGCTTGTGCAAAAGGCCATTAGCATAGTTGGCTTGAAATAAATATGTACCATCGAGTGATTCTAAATGACAAAGAAATAGTGAAGTGGTCTAAAGACAGTAATAGATGAGGAGTATAACCAGTGACAAAAGATATCATCAACATACTATAGAAGTTATAGGCTGCCTCGAGAAGGAGCACAAACGAATGAAAGAGGATGAACTTACTGGCACAATATGCATCTTTATTACATAGGTTACACAACATCATAACATTTGTAACACGTTCTTAATTCCAAAAGAATTCCTCACCAGTCCTTGAAAATTATTACAAACGATGACACATTTGATCATCGAGGAAAATCTTCTTGTAAGATAAGAAGTGCAAATTCTAAAAATGAATTGTTTCTAATTCTAGGATTGAGTCAATATTTGGTGTACGGGATGGGGCATCTTGTATTTGGGGATTCTTTAACCAACTTTGAAACCTCCTTGACGACCCTTTTTACAAGTTCTCCTTCATACCTGCCAATTTCCAAAAAAAAAAAAATTGAAGTAAGCTCTAAGTAGTATAAGAAGCAAATTAAGACTTTGATGAGAATGAGGAAAATAAGTACCCATTGGCGATTTTCTCCGATACCCATCCTTTGAAGGTCCCAACCTTCTTGAGAGCTTGCTCCCACCGCTCATAAGTAGTTGCATCAACAAGATTCCTATGTTTAAGTATCCTCTGTCCAAAAACACCTGATAGGTCTCGCACGTTTGATCTCTTTACTTTATAGAAGATGGGCAATATCTTTTGGCCCTTCGTTTGATGGCATTCAACCATTTGAGCTAGCTCATTGAGGCACCAAGAAGAGGAGGCATAATCTTCAGAGAGAATCGGAATGGATATCTTGCAGTAGTTGATAGCATCATAAATCTCATTATCAATATTTGTACCAATGAGAGATGAATCATCATCATCAAATACTTTGATTCCTTCAAGCTTAAAGCTAATGCGGAGGAAAGCAGCAAGGCTATGTCGAGTATCAGGGCCACGAATAGCTAAGAACACTTGGCATTTACTTTCTCTTCTTTTCTTCTTCGAAAAGTGAAAAAGCACTGTTATCCAGTAAGACAAATCAAAGTGATGATGATAATATATAGCCAAGACGAATCACACCAAAATCCCAAAAGAATGAGGTAACTTTGGAAGCCACGAAAACGGTCTAGGTCATAAACCGCATGAACCTTACGTGCTTTTTTATGTGGAATTGAAGAATGGCCAATGGCCAAAGCTCTCACATGATGAATACAGAGAATACTTTCGAAAGGTAGGTGCTTGGCTCAATGGAATTGGGACATACCGGAGCTTATGAACGTAGGGAGCCGTTCAATCCACATCATCTTCAAGTCACTTGAAACCTTTGCGACTACCATTTTCACCAGCTCTGCTTCATGCCTGCACACACACACACACACACACACACACACACACACGAGTAAAACCAAAGTTAGGCGTCCAGTTTGATTTCTTCCTTCCTCTAACTCTACGATTTTGGATCGGTCATTCCCATATAAGTGCACGGGCTTTTTGGATTCATAAATACAAATATACATACCCATCAGCTATGGTATGTGATATCCATCCTTTAATCTTCGCCACAGAAGTAAACGCATTCCACCATTTTTCCATTTCTTCTGCACTGATCTGCATCTCGGGACTACCTAGGGTGTTTTCAAAGTTAACGCATTGGCGATGGATATCACCAACATCCACCTTGTAGAATACAGGGAAGACTGATTTGCCATCCTTTCCCTGGCAATCCATAATCTCGTTGAGCTCGCGGAGGCACCATTTACTCTGTGCATACTGTTCGGAGATGATCGGGATGGCAATCCTGCAACTCTTAATGGCCTTGAGAATCTCTGGGCCTATCTGCTCGCCGACTGGGATCGAATCATAATCCCTGAACACGTGGAGACCAGCAGCTACTAGGCTGTTGTACAGGAAATCAGTGAAGCCGGTGCGAGTGTCTGGGCCTCTGAAGCTCAAGAACACATCGTAGTTCTGGTGGACTGCACTTCTTTTCTTTTGTAGCAATCTGTGAGCGTACACAGATAGAGGGGCTAGTGGTAGAACAATTGCCAGGACAATCATTTTCTTCATTGTCCGTAGCTTCCCTTTTTCTCTTTTGGGATCTAAGTAAGTATTCTTTCAATGCTCTCTCTTATCCAAGACATGATGCTTTCAAGATTCGAGTCATTGTGTATATTAATGTAGGAAATTGCGATCCATTTTCAACAAATTCTGAAAACTAGCCATGAAGAAATGAAGACTGAAGATTGTGGAAACAAGCTAAGAAAATTACTCGTCAGAAAAAGCCTATAAGAAAAGATGATGAGTCCGAGTTGAATTTGAATGAAGAAGTACCAAAGAAAATCCTCGGACAAGCTAGAGAAGTCTCTATTCATGGAAAACGCGGTTTCTTCGTTAGCAATGTTAATTTAACATGCGAACGCAGATCTGATCCACACGCAGAGCATTTATCGGTCAAAGTCTTGAGCGGATAAACATTATATGAGGAAAAAGCATGGCTCCTGCATTGTCCCTAGGAGTTTGTTGACTGAGTACCCCTTCACGTGGGGCCCAGCTAGCACAGAAAAGGAAAGGGCAAAAGTCAAAAAGAAAAGAAAGTGCTTCGTGCAAGTGTGCGTGCCCGAAGTGAAGAGGAGAGAGAGTGCACCGAGAACAGTGGAGAAGAAAACCAAAGAGAGCTGAGATTTTGCGGAATGGAAGTGGCTCAAATTTGGATATATTATTTGTGAGATGAAAAGCTACAAATTGACTTGGCCTAAATTGACATGATTAAAATGTTTATAACTAAATTTATATTTGTACAATAAATTCATGACGTTTTGGATAATTATTCTCACCTCTTTATCTTGACACATGATTAAATGGCAATGTTCATGCATGTGATGCCATTTCAAGACAATATTATTGGCAATGGCATTGTTCATTCATTCTTGAATTGAGGACAATTTCGAGTATAGGGAAAAAAAAGGAGAGATAGAAATGAGAGGAACTCAATGCACAATTTCCATTAAAAGAAATGTTGCGTGACATGCAATTTTGATTTAAAAAGAAGTCAGTCAAGTCCAAAGTCTTTTAGAAAGATAAAGGACCTCCATCCGATAGCGGACTATCTTTTAATGAAGACAATGCACTCTTTTTACTGTTGTCTTTTTCTCTTCGAAGTATGATTAGTTAATGTCTTAAACTATTTTCCATGTATCAAATTATTTCCATTTTTTAAAATAAAACGCGAAAGAGGCATTTAGTTAGGATGAAAGGGGGAGAGTATCATAATTCAAGGTCAGTTCGTTCGACCAGGCCACCATCAGCGGATTGTTCGCTCGCGACTAACCGAGACAAACTCAATTTGCATTCCCACACGACAACGACAATTACATCAATCAATTCTCCCTATTAGACTTTGCAATCGACTCTAAGATGCTGACTGGTTTCTCCTTTGTTTTTCAGGACAGCGAGATATTCATTGCCGTATGAGTTCAAAACACGTAATAGCGTTTTTGACTTGTGAGTAGATTTGGACTCTCAGTCAATTCGGAATTTTTTTTCAGTCAATTCGGATTTGCGCGGTAAGTAATTGATAGATTTTGGAAAGAATGCGGAAGCACCACGGCTTGAAAAAATGGTGCAGATTGGACTGAAAAAAGAGTTTTGTAAACTTCCTCGAAGGGATCATATTCGGAAAACTTAAAAGTAAAATTTAGAGTAGATACACTTGAGGAAGTGCAGCACGGGGCAAAGGACCCTCACCCGACAATAATCCGGAACTGTTTATTTAGAATTCCGTCAAGATTTATAATATTATCTGAATTTTGAAAAGTATTAAAAAAATTATATTTGAAGTCACTTGTTGAATGTAATGATTATTTCGGATGTTTGAGATAAAAAAAAAATTCAAAGCGTATTTGTCAGAAAATTTAAATTAAGTAAAAAGATGAAAATTAAAAATCTAGCCAGACACACGATGAAACTTACTCGAGCTGATCGAGCTTTGAAATTAGATGTCTTGTACAAACCAACCGATTTTATCTTCGTGCCCGTTGCTTCGGAGCTGTACATCCGATTAGATTTCGTTGGCCACTGCAGATTTAAATGAAGTTTGCGATATCCACGGGCTTGATAACTGGGCCTAGGAGGGTATCGGCCAACCAATGATCACCTTTAAACCCCGCACAAAAGTCGATAGAAGGATTTAATAATAATAATAAAAAGAGCCGGATATCGACTGGGAAGTCTATACTACTGTCTAGATACCATATGCCTTGTTATGTGATGAATCGGTCATGATCGCTACTCACAGTGCGAGTCCTACCATGAGCACAATGAGCGGGGCTCTGTTTGTGTCCTCTCCTCTACTAGTCTTTTCCCTTTATCTGATACTTCATGTTAATAGGGACTAGGGAGAATTTAAGCTAATTTTATCTGGATTCAGAAGACAATCTCCCGGGTGCTTCAAAAATTTCAAGCCATAGAATTCTGCTTTCGTATTCAAACATGGTGCCTGTGCTAATGACGGTAATTGGACTACAAATGGCTGCATCAAGCCATATTCATTGGTCCGTAAGAAAGTATGGTCCATCAAATAGAGGGAGGTCAGAGTGCATCTTCTTACGAAATGAGGACATATTCATTGCAATATAAGATGTTCCAACTTTTCATCTTCCTTTTGGGGAGAAGAATTTCAGTTCTCTCTATGCATTTTGTGTAATATTTTCACTCTTATACCTCTTGGAAAGTTGACTTGAAGGCGACGGAGATTCAAGGGGCAGTCTTTAGTATGAATATGGAAGATTTTCTATTTTCAAAGAGGCGAATCAATGGATGTAACTTGAATCTAACAGAATCTTGATTTTCAGAAGGGTGAATAACTGGATAGGTGAAAAATGATATTAGAGGATTGTTATTAAGTTGAATCTAACAGAGTATCGATACCTCAGATGTCGAAATTGCAAAATCCCTTTGTGCATATCAAACTAAAGTTCAACATTTGGGAGACGAGAAACTAGACAGGTAAAGCTAAGGATGTCATGTATGATTGCAATCTGATAGATTTTCAGTGTTTAGCTTTCGATGTCTAAAAGGGTGAATGAGAAGAGGATTTATGTGACTTGGATGCAGCAAAGATTCTGAATTTCTACTGGTCAAGATCACCAGCAGGATTCTGAATTCATAGATTGACATAATAAAAGTACCTCGTGGTTTGTTCATTCTTATTAAAAAAAGGTACCTTCCATTTCCCTCCATAATTCTAAAGACTAGCAAAAAACATTCATAATATTTATAAAAAGGATGGTACCTGCTCAAATTTGCATATCTCAAAAGATTTTCAGGTATCTAATGATAAATAAGATTGAAATTTTAAATTCTACAAAAACTTAAAGTCACTTTCAGTAGATCTTTACTTGTGCATGAAATACTAAAGAAGAATCATTGCTGTTAAGTATTGCTAATACAATGTTAAAGCTGTTAAAAAATTTATCGGCACGAAATTTTGTGTTCTCTTTTCAAATTATCTTTTCCTCTCCGTCCGTCCCTCCCTCCCTCCCTCCGTTGACTCTATCTTCTTCATCGTCTTCAAATCATTTGTCATTCCCCATCTCTCTCTCGCATCTCCGACCACTTGCCGCAAAGTGACAATACCTTTTGTTAATGTTTAAAGTCAAAGAGAAAATGATGACAAATTATTTATTGCAGCTCAGCCTCAATTAGGATTGCAGGATTATAAGAGTGATTAATTGCAATCAAGTACATCTAGAGAAAGACCCCATAATAAATTAATACTTTAATTCGAATTAGGTGTAACAAATGAGAGATTGGATCTCAATAATGCGTAACACAGACTAGATGAGCCCTTGGTGAAAATGTTCGTCAATTGTTCCGTTATAGGTACATAGCGAGCACGTAAATCATTGAAAGTAACCGGCTTTCCAACAAAGTGAAAAATCCAACTCCATGTGTTTGATGTGAGCACGAAACATAGGGTTGAGAGCAAGATAGGTGGCAGAGATGTGGTCAGAATGAACGGTGAGAGAATAAAAAAGGGGAACCCCTAGCTTATGAAGTAAATGATGAATCCAAAAATTCTTAGCAACATAAGGGGTGACGACGCGATACTCAGCCTCTGTACAATAATGGGCTACAATGGATTGCTTCTTGGCATTCCATGAAACAAGATCAATGCCCAAAGAAACACATATATCCTAGGTGGACCGTTGAGTATTGGAGCACCCAGCTTAGTCTACATTTGTATAAGCAGTCAATGAAGTGGGACAACACCGCTGAATGAGCAATGCGTGAGTGGATTTGATAGCTAAATATTGATATAAATGTTTGACAGCCTAAAGATGATGTAATATGGTTTAATGTACGGATTGACTAACCGAGTCCACAATAAAAACAATATTAGGTCTAATCATAAACGCAAAGTGTAGTGCACCAACTATCAATTGATACAATGTCAGGAAAAGTGAGAAGTTCACCATCATTAGCGAACAACAGATTCTTCGAGGCCAAGGTTGTAGGCACAAGCTTGGTCTTAACGAGTTCAAACTTGTGCAAAAGGCCATCAAAATACTTGGCTTGAAATAAAAACATATAATCAGAGCGGTGATGTTATTCATTGACAAGGAAAAAGTGAAGTGGTCTAAAATCTTTCACGAGAAATTCCTGTGAGAGTCGAATAATAAAAGATGGTAATAAATGAGGAGTATAATCGGTAATTGGGATATCATCAACATAAAATAGAAGATACAGGCAACCTTCAGAAAAAGCATAGACTAATAACGAGGGATAAACCTACTGGCAGAACATAAATGTTTATTCAATAGATTACACAATATCATAACATGTGAAACATGTTTTTAAACTCAAAACAATTAATGCAAATGATGACACAGTTGACCATCGAGGCAAATCCTCTTGTAAAACAAGAATCACAAATTCTAAAAATGAGTTGTTACTAACTCTAGGGTTAAGTCAATTCGACATATAGGGATGGGGGATCCCGTACTTGGGATTCTTTAACAACCTCGAAACCTCCTTGACGACCTCTTTTACAAGTACTCCTTCATGTCTGCCAATTGCCAAATAAAATTTGAAGTAAGCTATAGTAAAAAGAAGTTTCACTAATGGGATCAAATTAAGGTTTTGATGGGATGAGGAAAGTAAGTACCCATTGGCGATTCTCTCCGATACCCATCCTTTGAAGGATCCAACCTCCTTGAGAGCTAGCTTCCACCGCTCATAAGTACATTCATCGACAATCTTCTCATGTTTGACGATCTTTTCTCCAAAAACACCTGATAGGTCTCGCACATGCGAGGGTCCTCACTTTATAGAAGATGGGTAATATCTTTTGTCTCTTTCTTCTCTTGCATTCAACCATTTGAGCAAGCTCATCAAGGCACCAACGAGAGGAGGGATAATCTTTAGAGAGAATTGGAATGGATATCTTACAGTGGTCGATGGCATTGCAAATCTCATGATCAACATCTTTGCCTATGAGAGATGGATCAGCATCGTTAAACACTCTGATTCCTGCAGCTACAAGGCTGATGTAGAGGTAAGCTGCAAGGCTGTGTCGAGTATCAGGGCCGCGAAAAGCTAAGAACACTTGGTATTGGCTTTCTCTTCTTCTTTTTTCCGAGAAGTGAAGATGCACTGCTATCCAGCAAGACATACCAAAGTGATCATGATAAAATATTGGCAAGACGAATTATACAAAAATCCCCAAAAGACCGAGGTAACTTTTGAAAGCCAAGAAATCGGTCTAGGTAATAAAACGTACGAACCTTACATGCCTTCTCTACGTGGGAATTGAAGAATGTCCAAAGCTCTCACATGATGAGCACAAAGAATACTTCGGAAAGGTAGGTGCTTGGCTCAAATGGAATAATGACATACCTGATTTTACGAACATAGGGAGTCGTTCGATCCACATCGTCTTCAAGTCACTCGAGACCTTTGCGACCACCATTTTCACCAGCTCTGCTTCATGCCTGCGCACATACATATGTAGAACCGAGTTAGGCGTCCAGTTTGATTCCTTCCTTCACCTAAATCTGCAATATCATATTGGTCATTCTCATACAAGTGCACAGGCTGTCAGAATTCATATATACATGTATACATACCCATTAGCAATGGTCTGTGATATCCATCCTTTAATCATCGCTACAGAAGTCAACGCATTCCACCATTTTGCCATTTCTTCAGGGCTGATATGAATCTCAGGTTTACGTAGAGCCTTTTCAAAGTTGACGCGTTGGCGACGGACATCGCCAACATCCACCTTATAGAATACAGGGAAGACTGATTTGCCATGCTTTTTGTGGCAATCCATAATCTCGGTGAGCTCACGGAGGCACCGTTTACTCTGTGCATATTGTTTGGAGATGATTGGAATTGCGATCCGACAACTCTTGATGGCCCAGAACTTCTCTGGGCCTATCTGCTCACCAACCGGGATTGAGTCATTATCCCTGAACACATGGAACCCAGCAGCTACTAGGCTGTTATAGAGGAAATCGGTGAAGCAGGTGCGAGTGTCTGGGCCTTTGAAGCTCAAGAACACGTCGTAGTTGCGAGGGACCGCACTTCTTTTCTCCTGCAGCAATCTGTATGTGTACACAGAGAGAGGAGCCAGTGGTAGAACAATTGCTAGGGCAGTGATTTTCTTCATTGTTGGTAATTTACCTTCTCTTTTTGAATCTAAGTCTGTGTTCTTTCAATGCCCTCTCTTATCCAAGACTTGATGCTTTCAAGATTCTGAGTCATTGTGTATATTATTGTTGGAAATTGTCATCCATTTTCAACTAAATCTGAAAACTACTCGTAGTCATGAAGAAATGAAGACTCAAGATCGTGGAACAAGCTAAGAAAATTCCTTGTCAGAAAATGTCTATAAGAAAAGATGATGAGTCCAAGTTCAATTTGAAGACTCTCACTTGAAGAAGTATCAAAGAAAATTCAAGAACAAGCTAGAGAAGTCTCTGTGCATGGAAAACGCGATTTCTTCGTTGGCATTTATCGGTCAAAGTCTCGAGCGGATAAACATTAAACGGGGAAAATGCATGGCTCCTGCATTGTCCCTTGTTGACTGAGTCCACCTTCGTGTGAGGCCCAGCTAGCATAAAAAAGAAGAGAGCAAAAGTCAGAAAGAAAAGTAAGTGCCTTGTGCAAGTGTGTGCGCCCGAAGTGAAGAGGAGAGAGAGAGTGCACGGAGAGCTCACCGAGAACAGTGGAGAAAAAAACCAAAGAGAGCGGAGATTTCACGGTTCCTATTTGAGGCAAAATATTGACGGAATATTATTCATGAGACGAAAGGCTATAAGTTGAGTTAGCCTAAATTGATATAATTAAAAGGTTCAAAATTAAATTTACATATGTACAATAAATTTATGACATTTTGAATAATTATTCCACCTCTTTATCTTGACACATGATTAAATGACATTATTCATGCATGTGATGCCATTTCAAGATAATATTATTTGCAAATGGCATTGTTCATTCATTCTTAAATCGAGGACAATTTCGAGCATAGGGGAAAAAAAAGAAAAAAGAGAAATGAGAGGAACTCAATGCACAATTTCCATTAAAAGAAATGTCGTGTGATATGCAATTTCGAATTTAAAAAAGTCAGTCGAGTCCAGAGTCTTTTAGCAAGATAAAGGACCGCTATATCGGACTATCTTTTAATGAAGATGATGCACTCTTTTTACTGTTGCCTTTTTCTCTTCAAAGTATGATTAGTCAATGTCTTATTAAACTATTTTCCATGTATCAAATTAAGTCCATTTATTTTAATAAAAAACAAAAGAGGCATTTAGTTAGGATGAAAGGGGAGAGTATTATAATTTAAGGTTAGTTCGTTTGACCAGGCCACCATAAGTGGATTGTTCGATCGCGACTAACCGAGACAAACTCAATTTGCATTCCAACATGACAACGACAATTACATTAATCAATACTCCGTGTTAGAATTTGCAATCAACTCTAAGGCTCTGTTTGTTTCGCGGAAAACGTGGGGTTTTAAAAATATTTTCCAAGAAATCATTTTCCAGGAAAATGTAATTATTTTCCTATGTTAAGATAAAACTTGAAAATGAAATGGAAAATATTTTTCGTTGTTTGGTAAGGAAAATAGTTTCCTCCATATACTCTTTTTCATTTATTTTATTTTTAAAATGGATTTTTCATATTTTTAAAAATCAATTTTTAATTTTTAAAATCTATTATTATTATTTTTCTTTTTTCTTTGTTTTCCATCTCCTTCTTTCTTGGTCGGTTGTCGGACATGGCGACGGCTCGCGACCGGCCACCAGTGAGCCTCGAGCTCGCCAACAAGCATGAGGCTCGCCGCTCACCAAATTGGCGGCGTGAGCGTCAAGCTCAAGGCTCGCCATAACGACGAGCGCGAGTTTGAAATCAACGAGCTTGAGGTTCGCCTAGCGATGGTCGGCGACTAGCTAAGAAAGAAGAAGATGGGAAACAAAGAAAAGAAAAAAAAAAAAAAGAAAGGAAAAGGAAATTAAAAATAATTCGATTTAAAAAGAAAAAGAAAATTAAAAAATAATTCAAATAAAAAAAGAAAAGAAGAAGAAGAAAGGGAGGAGGAAGTGAGGACTTGTAGAGGTGTGAGATAAGAGAGATCAAGTGAGGAAAATATTTTACACTTTTTAAAAGTGGAAAACATTTTCTCCTAATTTATAAGACTTTTTTCCTTTCATAAAAAAGTTTTCTCAAGGAATTCATTTTTCGTGAAATGAACATCAAAAAATGTGAAAAACGTTTTTCCAGAAATTATTTTCCATGAAAAGAACGGAGCTTAAGATCTTGACTGTTTTCTCCTTTGTTTTTCAAGACAGTGAGATATATATTGCCGTATGAGTTCAAAACACAAAATAGCGTTTTTTCTTATTTTGGTTGCTCGGTACATGGTATTGATATAAGCTTTCAGCTTTTGACTATTGAAATCAGCACCCTAGCAAATAAGCGATCACCAAAGCTAGGGTCTCCGCATGTCCTTCTCGTTCCCATTGCGTTCCAACACCTTTGGAGTTTTCTCCGTTAATTTGACACATTTGCGCTTGAGAACCTTGTGAAACAGTCAAGTTATAGTGTGAAGTGTTAAATTATGTCTCGAGTTTGAGCCGTGCACGAAATTCGACTGGTTTGGAGGATTTGATTTTGTTATAAAAAAAAAAAACAAAGTCTGGTCTTTTTATCCTGCTCAAATCTGGATTCTTGGGGCGGTGGAAGTTGATGTTCTACTCTCTTAGGATTTTTTTGAGTTTTTGAGTGGAACGACTTCTTGGACCTTTCTTGATATTGCTGCACAGGAATTTCTTTTTGAGTGGAATGACTTCTTGGCTCGCATATATTCTCTACATATATTTTTATTTTGTGGGGCCAAGGAGTAATCAGAGGAAACAAGATAAAAGCGTAAGTTTTTCTTTAAAAAGCCTGCAGCAAGGGAAGAAAAAGAACTCGTGGGGGAACGTGAACGGCCTTCTCGGTTCGGCCGTACCAAAAGCTTCTGTTTTGAGTTTACTTATATGTAATTTTCGCATTTAAACTTAATTTAGGTATGAAAATCACTTAAATTTATGAGTGATTGTAATTTTAATTATTTGATTATAGTGAATTAATTATTGTTGGCTCTTTCCATAAATAGATATTAATACTAGGACTGAATCACGTAAATCTCGGTTGCCTTTTATTATTCATTGTTTATTTTTCTGGTGATTTCACGTTGATTTGATTGTTAGATCCGATATATATATATATATTTTGTGTTAATATTACAATATAAAAAATATATATATTACAACATGAAGCTAGAGAGTTCCTCGCACCAAGCTAGTCCCATTCTCCAATGTAGCACAAGGCCAGAGCGAAATCGCTTGTTCGTCGCGCGCTTGGATCCGATGGTGATGAGCAAGTAGCAAACGAGAAGATTGAGGATAATGGCGAGGGTGGTGTCGATGATCTAGGTCTCGTTTGATCAAGGAAATAAGGAATTGCGTATGTCCGGGTTGTTGCCGGCTTTGCAGTTCAATGATAAGCTGCTAATAATAATAATAATAATAATAATAATAATAATAGAATTTCTTATGATTTGCCATGGGAAATGAATGTGTTCTTGACTTGTGAGTGGATTTGGACTCTCAGTCAATTCGGATTTACGCGTTAAGTCATTGATAGATTTTGGAAAGTATGCGGATGCCCCACGGCTTGAAAAAATGGTGCAGATTGGACTGAAAAATGAGATCTGTAAACTTCCTCGAAGGGATCATGTTCGGAAAACTTAAGAGTGAAATTCAGAGCAGATACACCTAAGGAAGTGCAGCACAGGGCATAGGTCCTCAC
The DNA here is from genome assembly GCA_014182375.1 of Eucalyptus virginea. Lineage (NCBI taxonomy): Eukaryota > Viridiplantae > Streptophyta > Magnoliopsida > Myrtales > Myrtaceae > Eucalyptus > Eucalyptus virginea. The sequence continues at coordinate 879,426 of CM024517.1, read as the reverse complement.
CCGAAAATAATCCTGAAACATTTATTTGGAAATCCGTCAAGATTTCAAGTACTATCTGAATTTTGAAAAGTAATAAAAAAATAATTTTTGAATTCATGTGTCCAATGTAATGAAAATTTCGGGTGTTTGGATAATTTTTTTAAAGTGTATCTATCATAAGATTTTTTTTTTGGTCGGAAAAACTAATATATTATACGAAAATATTCATACAACTAATAAGATTTAAATTAAGTGAAAAGGTTGAAATTAAGAGTCTATCCGGACATATGCTGAACCTTACTCGAGCTAATCGAGCTTTGAAATTCAATGTCTTGTCCACATCGTCCAATTTTATCTTCGTGTCCGTTGCTTCGGAATTGTATTTCTGATTAAATATGTTAACTTTTCTTCATGAATGTTCTTTAGCTCAATTTCCCAAAACTATTATATCAAATTGAATTTTCTCCAATAGAACCTTATCTTGAAAGATTTGAATAATAAGCTTTTCGTAGATGCAATAATTGTGTGACAGGTAATGATCTTACTTGCAACTTCTATCACGCCATTAAGGAGTATCGGATCTTTATTCCTATTTTGTTGACAAATTTTGCTTGGTGTCTCGAGGAGCTCATGGTTGAGATGAGGAACACAAAGGGCCAGAACATGCTATAATATTTTATAAGGCCAAAACAAAGCCTCATAAGTATAGAATTTATGCCATTCATTTTAAGAGCACTTGCTCCAACATAAGGATGAAGAAGACCATGAGGAATAGGAAGAAGCTTTGTGGGACGTTGGGCCTGCAAAGATTGGGAATCCAATATGTGGCTAATGGGCACGTACTTTCATCATTCCCATCAAAATCTTAATTTGATCCAGTAAACTTCTCGTACTACAATTTTATTTGGCAATTCGTAAGAAAGAAGAGGTGTTGATTCAAATGGTTATTTGGCAATGGCAGACGATGGGTTTCGGTGGAACTGCGGCGGCTAAGAGCTTCGGAGGAGGGCGGCAGGCCAGCGCCAGCCCTTGCGACAACTGCAGGTCCGCCAAGGCCACCGCGTTCTGCGAGGCGGACGCGGCTTTCCTCTGCCTGGCCTGCAACGCCGGAGTCCATGGCGCCAACAAGCTCGCCTCGCGCCACAAGCGTGCGTGGATGTGCGAGGCGTGCGAGGGCACGCCGGCAGCCTTGGCGTGGAGGCCCGACGCCGCCGCCCCGTGCGTCGCGTGCGACATGGACGTGCACTTGCCAACCCCCTCGCCGGCTGCCACGTGCGAGTTCCTCTAAAGCCCTTCTTCGACGAGGCCGCTGCTGCCGCCGGGCCCGTTGCGACGGGCTCCGTCCCTGACTTCCTCAACGGCGAGTGATGCGGCCCCACGAAGATAGCAGAAGGGGCCGGAGCGGAAGCCAGAGATGCGTTCTGGAATGGAGAGGGAGAGAGAGGAGAGAAGAGAGAGGAGAGAGAGACTGAGCGTGCAGAGAAGAGAGGACGAAGAGAGAAGAAAGAGTCTGAAATTGGGGCCCACTTCAGACACGTGTCGCATCCTTGTGGCCCTTTCTATTTGTTGCGTTGGCAACGTCGCCAATATTTTCTCGATATTGGCATGAACTTCCGCCCTTTCAGCCACATTTTGAGAACAAGCGTACGGCATTGTGTCCTGATTTTGTTTTTCATAGAATAGAGGAACTTGCAACATGAACCTATGTCGGCTGATTCATGCTGAAATTTTCTATTGTGGAGATGAGAAGATTACATAGGATTCTGTCCTTTTAGCCGTTCTCTCTTTTGCAGCAATTGGCCCACGTTCCCCCAGAAATTCACCAAGTGAGGCCTCGTCGGATAGTATTTCTGCTCTTCCTACTTCCAATTATTTTCATTGACGTGGCTGTTTTTTGGGTCCAGAGTGGAGAGTAGAAGAAGCTCAAGGATACTGCAGCTAAGCAGGAAAAGTCAGCTTAAGCAATACATGGCTGGCTAGAGAGAAAACAGGAATTTTGAGGTTTGCTCGGTTTTCATTCAACCATTTACCTTTTTTCTTGTTTCGGTGCTTTGTGATGATCATCGAGAGTATAACAGTGAATTTACCCTGAATAATCATGTACCTTTGCCTGATTCATGCATAAAAATTATGCAGCTTCTGTTGTGACTTTTGTATTAAACGTTGCGTGCAGCATGTTAGGGTGGTCGTATGATGACTTTACTGCTGCTGCTGGTGGTGCTTGCTTTGTTGAGTGTTAAAAGTCCAGGCATCGTCCATATCGGCGAATAGCTGAAAAACATGCCCATCGTAAGGTATCTATATTAACAAGGTATGCTAAGAGTTTTTTCGTTCAAAGCGCGTAATTTGTCCAAGTGGAACGATCAAATAAAAAAAACAAAAAAACAGAGAGAGAGAGAGAGAGAGAGAGAGAGAGAGAGAGAGAGAGAGAGAGGGAATTGCGATTCAGGTGGTGAACGAAACAAAGAGTAATTCTATTGAATTCTCGATGCCTTGCATGGAAAGTTCCTCCAACCTCTTACTATTGTGTCTTTCTCTTCTATTAGAATTAGAATGTTTCTAGAATATTTCAAAGAAACGCCCTAGAAGTCATTTCCTTTCCGAAAGAGTTTTACACTCATTGATTTATAATATGACCCATACTGCACATTAGATCGTACTGTTCGGACAGCTATTCCAAACTTCCCTTCCCTTTGATTTGGGGTTTCATGGCTGATAGATCAAAAGATGAAACTGATACCCATCAAACGTTTTGTCATCTGCATATTTATCAGTGAAAGAAACAATGCCATTCAACGAATATATGGTATTATTGTATATTATTACTTTACTTTTGCCAAATTATGAATAATTTATTTGAACATTGAGACACTTCGGTTCTAAGACGGAAAAATTAACGATGCACCAACTACCAAGTGCAGCACCGAATTTGTTAATAGATCAATAGAATCTCGCGGATTTGGTAACCTTCATCGCCCATAATAGGCGAGAGTGGTGCATAAACCATGTAGATACATACGATCTAAATGATTAATTTAATGGTCCCACTGTGGGAAAAACATAGGCACATTTGCAATTATAAAGATTAGTACCCAATTTTGATTTAAAAAGTGATAACAAACTCTTATTTGAGTGTTTTGAATATGAGACGGTTTCTTTTACTTTCTTATCGGCTAAACGTTAAAAATAGTCCGTGTAACCATATCCAATGCATACTAAAAAATCAAGCAACATTACTTTATAAGGATCGTTTTGTAATGTAATTATTCATTCCCTATCCACATGCCAATGAATAGAAGCAATAGAAAGTAATAATCAGAAGACAACTAGCGGTCGGTTGAAAGCTATTGTCAGTGTAGTCTAAGAAGGGGAATCTTTCACCTGCTCTCCATTGGTTTGTACTTGTTGGAAGATATGCTTGAAATATACTATCTAAGATCCATTGGGATTATGATTGTGCACTAAATCAATTAGGGATTAAATTGAGATTTGGATTGATTCATAGAATACATTATTTCCATTTATTATGTACATCTTGTACTATATCTACAGAATCTTGTATTGAAGAGAAATACAAAAGTTTTCCCTAAGCTTTGTCCTCTTCATTCCTGATTTCCCTTGTCTTCCTGGTCTTCTTTATTTACTTTTGATGTATCAAAGCATACAAGCTCCTATTTTTGGATTTCGTTAACTCTAGCCAATTGCCTACCAAGGAACTCAAAACCTGCAAAACAAAGTTATTCCTCTGGTGTAGGAATCGGTTATGGAGAAAGAAATGAACAAGGGAATTTTTTTAACCACCTTCATGACCAAAAACTTATCATCGGCCTCTAATGAGCAATCCCAGGAAGAAGTCACGCCTTAGACGTCAGAAGTCAAGGATCCGATCCCCACTGTTGAGGTTCCTGGGACTCAAGAGCAAATTGTTTAGGCCCAACATGTGGATTGGCAACCCTTTCTGGCTTAGTCAAATCTAGGGCAACCCATGTCGGGCCAGCCCATTGCGGACCATCCTTACAAGTGGCTACCTTTTCAGATGTAGCCAAATCCATGGTTTTTTTTGGGCTGAGCCCAAACACGTCATCACAGGGGATTTAGGGCCAACAAAGCTTTGCCTGACCTGATGGCAGCCCACTAGCTGCAAATGAGGGAAGAATGGCCATCGGATTGGATCAAACAAATGCAAGACAGGCAACCGGGTCAAACGAACCGGGTATGAGAACAAATTCCTACCCGGTTTTTTCAATGCGGGGCAAGGAACTGGGTCGAGTAATCCGGGTATGGGAACAAATCCCTACTCGGGATTTTCACCCTAAGTCTTTCTGTATCCAAACGTAGCCGTCGCCGGTCGTCTGGAACTCGGCGACCCCCTGTTCGTATTAATCGCCGTCCAGGCCAAAGAATTATTCTAGGTGGTCGCAAGAATTCCGACAAGTTCTTGTGACGAAGGACAAAGACGGCTTCCTCGACGGAGCCGTCCCAATTCCATGCAACGAGCGTTTGGCCCAACACTAGAGAAAATGCAATCAACTTGTCTGTACATGGATCGGCAATTGCATCTCTCCAGAGGTCGTGGCCAGACTTCCATCGATGAAGGATGTGAAAAACATGTGGGATAATATCAAAGAACTGTATGGTAAATTGGACCGGGCAAAAATATTTTCTCTCATGCAGGAACTCAGCGAGCTCAAGCAAAGGAATACGATGGTCACAACCTGCTTCAACAAGCTATCGTCACTATAAAATGATCTTGAAGTGGCTGGAGAAAAACTTGAGGGGCTAGAAATAGCACTTAACCAGTACTGATCTATCAAGGAAAGGGAGAAAGTCACTCGATTTCTCTTGATATTGAATGAATCTTACTTGTCATTCACAGATTTTGGCCATGGATCTAGTCCCACCGATTGATGGAATTTTTTAGTTGGCTGTTCAAAGGGAGAGCCAACGATTCGTGTTGCCGGAACACGCAAGAGGCAACGAAAGCATCGCCCTTGTAGCCCGTGGTGAACGGTGAGAATTAGGCACAAAAACTCTAAGCCAAGAGAGAATGAAGAAGGGCACCAGGGTTCGGTAGAGAGAATCGTTCCCTCAAGAGGGACGAAACGAGCGGCCCAAATTGCGCGCATAGATCATACGCTCCACAAGGGGCCGAATATGTAGTTGGATCAGACGGTGGACATGAGTCCACGATTAAGGCACTGAACGGCTAGATTTTTGCCACATCGTCAAAGAACTATGGGCAAAATCCAAAGGGGAAAGGCAAATCATTTCGCCACTATTGCAAATGGCCACATCATAAAATTGATAATTGTTGGAAATTGCATGGAAAACTTGGAGAAAAAGGGAAAAAGAAGGAATTTTTAGCAGCTTATCAACTCACTAGAGCCACTTGTCAAAGTGCTGATAAGCTTATTACATATGGGCAATATCAACAACTTGTGCAAACGTTACAAAAGTTGGACACTTCCAACAAATGAGGGAGTTTTTCAAGTATCTCTCATTGCTTGGTAAATTCTATTTCAAGAAAGGCATGGATAATTGACTCAAGAATGAGTGACCATATCATCTGCGATAAACGATTTTTTTCAAGTATGAATAGGAACTTGAATTTTCATGTTTTCATGCAATTACCAAATGGAAATATCACTTATGTCAACATGACGAGAACAACCAATTTTGGTCCTCATATCACCCTTCAAAATGTCCTTTATATCCTTGAGTTTCAGTTTAATCTCTGTTTTGTGTCTAGAATTTGCAAAGAAAATTCATGTCAAGTCTTCAATGTTGACCCTTGCTTGTTTCAGGCCCTTTCGACTGGCAAACTGATAGGTTTGGGTAATATTTATGAATGACTTATTTTCTGGACTAGGTTTTCGAGTAATTTTGATTTGTCTTGCATTTCCTTGAATAAACTATCATTGTGTAACATGACTACCAATGATAAGAACTTTATTATGCATTTGAGAATGGGTCATAGTGCTTCATTTTCTTATTCTCAAGCAATCCTCGTGCCCATGACATTCTTTCATTAATTCATGCAGATGTTTGGGGACCTTACCATACAACATATCGTGATGGGTCTCGTTACTTCTTTACAATTGTGGACAATTACTCTTGCGCCACCTGGGTTTTTCTAATGCAGTCAAAAGGTCAAGTTTCCTCTCACTTAAGAACATTTGTTACCTTATCCAAGAATCAGTTCGGAAAATCTATTCAGCGGTTCCATACTGATAATGGGAGAGAACTTTTAACCATGATTGCACTTCAATTTTCTCATCCCATGGCATCTTGCGTGAAAGCTCTTGCATTTACACCCCACAACAGAATGGGGTAGTGGAGTGGAAACACCGTCATCTTTTGGAAGTTGCACGTGAGCTAAAGTTCCAAGCATCTATCCCAACAAATTATTGGAGAGATTGTGTTGTTACGTTGGCTTATTTGAATAATCGTATACCCACTCGGATACTCAATGGGCGAACTCCTTTTGAACTACTTTTTGGAAAGGAACCGGAGTTGAATCATCTAAAAGTCTTCGGTTGCTTATGTTATACTACCATGGTATGGCCTCAGGACAAGATAGGTCCTCGTGCTCGATGATGTATATTCATGGGATATCCCAGCTTACAAAAGGGATATTAGGTTCTTGATCCATCTACAAGGGAATTCTTTACAAGCACGGACGTTATTTTCCATGTAGACATTTTTCCATTCACCGAAAGGGCATCTTCAAATGAAGATTCGGGCATTGTGACTAATCCTCGTCATTTCTTATTTGAGGAAGAATTGTCTCCAGATTCTGATTATATTCTAGCAGCACCACCAGTCAATATTCTTTCTCCATTAACAACTTCAAATTCGGAAATGAATCCACCTCTAGAGAATGCTATGGAAGACACATTGGACATTATGCTTGATGATGAAGAAATTCAAGGAGCCTCACTAGAACCCACTATTAAGGTATCTTCTCCTTCGAAAGCTGATCCTCCATAATGTTCCAATCGCGCTACATGACCACCGACATGGGCAAAAGACTACGTCTATGCCACACTAAATTGTATTCAGCATCGAATCTCATCCTATGTTTCTTTTCATAAACTATCGCTGAAACATATATGCTGCATTAGTCGTATATCAGAAGAAAGGGAACCATCGGTTTATGATGAGGCATCCACTGATCCATGGTGGCAAAAGGCTATGAAAGTAGAATTACAGGCCTTGACTAACAATCAAACCTGGGATCTTGCCTCACTACCTCCTAACCGAAAACCAATTGGATGTAAGTGAGTGTACAAAATTAAATATTGTGCCAATGGTTCCATTGAACACTATAAGGCTTGATTGGTGGCTAAGGGCTTTACCCAGTGGGAAGGTTTAGATTATCATGACACTTTTTCTCTAGTAGCTAAAGATATCATGGTCCATTCCTTCTTGTCAATTGCAGCCATTCATGATTGGCCCTTGCATCAAATGGACTTGTATAATGCTTTTCCCCATGGTGATTTGGATGAAAAAATCTATATGGATATTCCTTAGGGTTTATGAAGACAGGGAAAGAATAGAGTGTATCGTCTCCGTAAATCCCTTTATGGTCTGAAACAAGCTTCCAGGTAGTGGTACGCCAAGTTTGCCAATACTCTCATGACTGCAGGTTTCAAACAATCTAAACATGATTATGCTCTTTTCACATGAACTAAAGGTATATTATCTATTTACTTGATGATCTATGTTGACGATATTCTCATCATGGGAAATGATAAAATTGCTATAGAGAGTTTCAAGGAATATTTACATTCCACTTTTCATATAAAAGAGTTGGGAGCACCAAAATATTTCCTTGGGATTGAAATTGCCCAATCTGACCAAGAAATTTTTCTGAGTTAGTGAAAGTTTATATTGGAGATTATATCAGAGACAGGTCTATCAAGATGCAAACTGACTATCATTCCAATCGAGCAAAATACTAAATTAACCACGACAGATTATGATGCGAGAATATCTCAACACGATGATCCCATACTCAGAGATCCGTCAAGTTATCAGAAGCTCATTGGAAAGCTCATATACCTAACTATGACTAGACTTGATATATCTTATGCAATGCAAACACTCAGTTAGTTCATGTAGAGTGCAAAGCAATCTCATATGAATGTTGCTCTAAAGGTCGTGAAGTATTTAAAGAAGTGCCTAGGACTTGGAATACTCCTATCTAGGAAATGCAATATGGAAATGATAGCATATTGCGACATGGATTATGCCACTTGTCCCATGAGACAAAATCCATCATCGGCTATTGCATTAAATTAGGAGAATCACTTCTTTCATGGAAGACCAAGAAACAACCAACTATATCACTATCTTCAGCCAAAGCGGAGCATTGAGCTATGGCAAAAACTACTTGTGAGATAATATGGATACAAGGCCTACTTAAAGATCTCGAAGTGCAAGTGAAGGGACCAACTAAGCTATTCTACAACAATAATGTGGCCTCAAACTTGCGGCGAATCCCATAGTGCACGAAAGAACTAAATATATAGAGGTGGATTGTCATTTTACTTGAGAAGAGATTCAAGAGGAAATAAATTGAGACAAGAGGAATTGGAACTACAGGACAACCTGCGGACATTTTCACCAAACCTCTATGCCAAAGACAACATGCATATCTATTGAGCAAACTAGGCATCTTGGACATCTACAAGCCACCAGCTTGAGGGGGAATATTAAAAGATATGCTCGAAATATACTATTCGAGATCCATTCAGATTATAATTGTGCACTAAATCAATTAGGGATTAGATTGAGATTTGGATTGATTCATAGAATACATTATTTCCATTTATTATGTACATCTTGTACTATATCTACAGAATCTTGTACATTAGGAATTATTGAAGAGAAATACAAAAATTTTCCCTAAGCTCTGTCCTTTTCATTCCCGATTTCCCTTGTCTTCCTTGTCTTCTGTATTTTCTTTCAGTTGTCTTCCCGCCCGACATCCGTGTGGAACTTTTCATTGTAGACTCTATTCTAAAGAGATGACACGTGCTTCTTCAACCCGTGTATTATTATTTTACTTTTGCCAGCTTTTCATTATTAACTTATCTTGCGTTGTAACTATATGACATTGAGACACTTAGGATTGCACCGGGTGCGACCCACCCGAGTTGTGTACGGATCGTCAACCTCCAAGAATCCCATAATTCCGATGAGCGACAAAAACATGCTCCTTCGTCATACTAATCACAGATCGCCCATGTGTGTATACAAGTGTTGTGCCTCTGTAAAAGAGGTTCTATTATATGGTTTGAAGAATTGCTTTTCTTCACAGATTCTTTGTGCTTATGAAGTTCATGAAGTCTTTCCCTTGTGAAGATTGTCAATCATCAGTACATAAATCTGACCGAGCTTTGATAATTTGTATGTAAATCGCATAGAGCTATATCACTTGGAAAGTTGACTTAAAGGCGACTAAGATTCGAGTTGGTCTTTTATATGAACATGGAACAGTTCAGATTTTCGAAGAGGTGACGTCAATGGGATATGTAACTTGAATCCAACGGAATCTTGATATTTGGAAGGGTGAATAATTGGATAGGTAAAAATGGATATTAAAGGCTTGTTCTTAATTTGAATCTAACAGGGCTTCGATATCTCAGACGTCAAAATTGCAAAATCCCTTTACTCTTCGGACTTCGTATATGGAGAACTTTGGAGAGATGAAAACAGTTAAAGCCACTATGACTGAAATTTGGTAGAGTTGATACTCACATATCAAACCAAAGTTCAATATTTGGGAGGTGACAAACTAGATAGGTAAAGCTGAAGATGTCATTTATGATTGCAATCTAATAGGTTTTCAGTGTTTAGCTTTCGATGTCTAAAAAGGTGAAAGTGATGAAGATTTTATGTGACTTGGATGTTGGGCGAATAATGACAAGCCATATAATATCAAAATAGCACAATGGCACAAAACAATCTTCCCCTGTGTGCAAAATTGATATGAAACATGTCGCGACCAATTTTTCGGGTGTGAACCACCTAAGGTTTGGCTAATGGATTGTTAAGCCTAGACTTAACGCGGGCTCTCCCAAACCCATATCAATTCGCGACTTAGATTCAAGTTCTTAACATGCAATTTATTTTTTAAACAGGAGTCGCCACTAATCTATTTTTTTGGTGGGTCGATTAGAAACCCAAGTAAAGTAACGGGAGTTTCACTTTACTCCTACGAACCAGAGATTATGGGTACGGGGACTTGGTTACACTAGATTTCTCTAATGCCCTTTCGGTACCATTATTTTATTTTCAAAAATGTTTTTGCGGGCAAATTTTTAAATTGATTTTAAATCTATTTTCCTAACATGTGAGGTGATCATGCGGGTGCGCAATCCACCAATTTAACACCCGGATAAACAATAAATAAATTGCAAAAACTTACCTCGAAGAACGAAAGCATCCGCAATGTTAATTCAAAATCCACATCAACAACCTTAGATATGGTTTCTAATTAACACGCAATTTCCCTTTTTTTTTTTTTTTTTTTTTTTTTTTTTTTTCATTGATTTAATGAGTCATGTAGTGCAATATAACTAAATGACCTAATTCTAATGACATGCAATTTCTAATTAAATGGGCCTAGCAAAAATACTAAATGACATGCATCCCAGTGAATCTAGCTCTAATGACGTGTATATGACATTTTTTCTTTTTCCTAAAAGAATGCATTTTATCATAAAACTAATTTAACTTATGACATTTTTTGTATTTTTCATGAAATTCGAAGTTTGGTGAAATGTGAAAATTACCTAATTAGATTAAGATCCTATTTAATTTATATTAGGAATTAGGTTGAGCCAAATCCTAATTTAAACTAAAACATTATCTTAACCTAAATAATCCTAAAATGCAATATATCTAAAAAAATATCTAAACTTATAACAAATTAAGAAAAAATATTATCTAGAATTGAACTAAGTGCAATTTAGTCCTAATATGCAATGACGTGCAAAATATGCTTTAACATTACATGACATGTATATGATGATTTTTTGTTTTTGTTTAATTTCGAAATTAATAATTGCCAAATAATTAAACATGCAATCCAAATTAAAAATCTAGCAACCTAAATTGATTGATTTGATTTTTTTATTTTTGATTTTAGAATTCGAAATAAGATTCCCATTCTAAATATGTAAACCCTAAAACATGCAATATTATAAGCCAAACACATTTCAAGATAAACAAAGCGATCATGACAAGCTAAACCAAGGATATCACACATCATTCGGATCGAGGATAATATTTATTTGATAAAATCGATAAATTGATCTTAAGCGCCCAAAGATCAAAATATCAATTTTATTCCCGCTTAATTAATTATTTCATCAGGCGCCTTATAGATGAAATAAAAAATCCCAGCGCGGTTGCGAATCGGGTGATATGTTGGAATTTCCAATCATATACTAAAGACTAATTATACTAAAAAAACAAGATAAAGTAAAATAAAATAAATAAAATAAACTAAAGAAAACTACCTAATGTGTTTTCTTTTTTTTTTTCTTTTTTCTCAAAAATTGGGCTTGGCAGCCGTGGGGCTCGGCCAAGGGTGGCTAATCGGAGGTCTGACAGGGGCGTCGCGGTCGGAGCTCCGGCGAAGCTGGGCGGCGACGAGGGGAGCTCCGGCGCCTGGATCTCGGCTTGGCAGCGGCTGCAGCTTCGCGGGCAGAGGAGGGGCGACAGAGCTGGAGCGCGGATCGCGGACCGCAAGTCGTCAGGTCGCGGGCTTCGAACGGTGGGGTGATGCAGGGACGGCAGGAGGCCTCGGGCAGCTGGTGCGGCGGCGTCGGGCTCGCGGTCGCGGCGTCCGGTGAGCGGAGATGGGCGGCGAAGGCACCGGGTGCTGGGCTGAGGCGAGCGGCGCGGTGGCGCGGCGAGGTTGGGAGCGGCAGGCTTCGGAGCTCCGGCGTCGGCTGGGCAGGAGCGCGATCGTCGCGGTGGGCTTCGGCTTCGGGCGGCGTCGGAGTAGCGCGGGTTTAGGGCGTCGGGTTGAGATGCGGACGGAGCGGCGAGACCGGTGGCGCAGCGTGGCGGAGCGAGCTCCGATGGCGTTGGGTCGCGGGCAGCACAGCGAGATCGGCGGGCGGCGTCGCGGGCGGAACAGGGGGCGACGGCTCGACACGGGCTCGCGGGTGGAGGCTCGGAGCGGCAGTCTGGTGTCGAGCTTTCGGCACGAGCTGAGGTGCGACCGTGGAGGTGGGCTGAGCGGTGGCCGGCGCAGAGGACAGCAGACGGTTGCTGCGGGCGTCGAGCGGCAGTGGACACCGGCTGAGGAGTTTTCACGAAGAAGATGAACAGTGATTCATCTTTTTCCTTTTTCTTTCTTTCTTTTTTTTTCTTTTTCTTTTCACTGCTGCAGCACGTCCCCTCAGACGAGCTTTCTTTGCTGCTATTCCCTTTCTGCAGATGTAGCTTTTCACCTAAAAAAGAAAAGAATTTTCCCTTCCTTTCTTTTGTATTTTTTTTAGAACTCTCTCATGCACGAATTTTTTGCTCAACGGATTCACTCTCCATTTTTTCGAAAATCCTCTCCAAATTCCCCCTTTTGGCTCACGAAAATTATGGCTCCTTTTATAGTGATTTTCAGATGGCCATTTTTATAAAGAACTTTCGACTTTCCATCTTCTCCGTTGCATTAAATCGCCCCCGCAAATCGAAACGTGATTTCGCAATCGCTCGATCGTGCTCAGATTTCTTCCATTTTGCAAAATTCTTGCCTCTTATTCACTTGATTTTTAATTGTTTCTGCATTTATCGAAATCTGAATGCTCATCAGAATTTCAAATTTCCTTGCATACTTCAATCAAATCAATTTCCCCCATTTTCATTTTTTTCTTTTTATTTGTTCAAAAATGCAATTTTTATTTTCCTTATTTTCCTAGATTTGCTAAAAATAGGTGTCAACAAAACAATGTAGTAGAGCATTGTAAATACTAAACACACAAATACAAGGCAATTTTATGTGGACAACCGTCTTGGTGTGAGGAGATCAAAATTCAAGTGACTAAAGTTCACCCAAAATTTTCACTATCAACAAAATTGGGTGAATTTTTTTTTTCGTTAGCTAATACCAAAGGTACATAGTAATGATAATATCAAGAACACCATTCTTGACAATACACATGACCTTCATAAGAGATTAAGAGAGATTAAGAATAAATTCCACTAAAATGCAGGTTTGGTTCAACCCCTGAAAAACTTGATGAGGGAGCACAAAGTGACCTTTGATCGTTAGCTTGATGCAAATCAGACACCCTCTTTCTAGATTTTTTGCTCTCTTTCTCTCTTGCTTTAACCTTACATTAATCATTCTTTTGCGGCTACCACATAATAATAGAGAGCCTTTTTATTGAGGCCAAATATAGCCTCCCATTATATCTCCATATGGACTATCATATGAATCAGGTCTTTGAGCTTATATTTCATTAGATTTCATGTACAAGAGAGTGAACCCAGCCCAACATTGAATGCAGCAAAGATCCTGAATTCCTATAGGCCAAGATCACTAGGTTTATTGACTCAACCCTAATAGGATTCGGAATTCATAGGCCAACACAATATAAGTGTCGCAGGGTTTGTTTATTCTAAATTAAAAAGGTACTTTCCATTTCCATTCATAGTTCTAAAGATGAGAAAAAAAAAACATTTTTAGTATGTTTAGAAAGGATGGTACATGTCATATTTGCGCATTTCAAGAGATTTTCCAGTGTCTATGTGACATCCCGATTTTTTCCAATTCTATTTTCAATAAATTGAGACGGGCATTTCGATGGCACACATATAGTTCTTTTCCTTGAGTCGGCCACTCATGTGAAAACTAGTCTATCAGGTGAAACCGTTAAGAAATTCTAATGCATCGACTTGAGAATTTGACCGAGACGACCTTTCGACCGAGCTAATTTGCAAGGGTCATTGCGGCACAATTAAAAATCGATTAGAGATCGGAGATAGATCGACTCGACAGAGGCATGTGATCGGTGTGGGTGATTCCACCGGATCGCACAATTCTTGTCGATCGGCAAGACTGGACCGACTTTTCTATCGATTGGGTACCCCTGTGTTCGTATTTGAAACCTTGAGATTACCCCGACAACCGAAAGTCGCCAATGTTTCAAAGATGTACATTGTGGCTTGAGATGATCAACCACAGGTCAAATGCATGAAAATTTCTAAAGGCTACTTGGTAGGTTGGGCCGTGCTAGTATCGTGCCAAAGTGAAATTAACCATGGAATTGAGATCGAATTCAGAAATTGGAAGTCTGGGTGTGTCACAAATCATTTTAGGAATATTAACTCATATTCAGAAGATTTTTCATGTAATCAGAATTTTTCAGCGATTAAATCAAAGAATGGCTAATTTGGCTCGAGAAATTAGTAGGCCCGCCTTCGATCGCGCTTTTGGGACTTAAGTTGGTTCTACGGATAAGTGAAGATGTGAATTGAAGTGTGGTGACATTGGATTAATCTTATGGACTTCAATTTAATTCAATTGGGAGAGAATTGATTGGAATTGAAGGAATTGATGTCAAAGTTTAAATGCTTCCTTAAGGAAAAATAAAATGGATCCATTGGAATAAGGTTGTGAGAGATAGTGGAGTGTGATGTAAACGTTACGTGAGGTCGTGGTGGGCCATTTTTTGTGGGATTAAAGAAAAAGAAAAAGAAAAGGGAATGGTCCCATCTCTCTCTCTCTCTCCTTCTTCTCTCTTCTTCTTCTCCCTTTCCCGTTGGTTTTCCCCCTCCATCTCTGCTGTGCGAAGACCAGAAAATGGAGGAAGGAACCGAGCAGCCATGGCCGTCGCCACACGTCGCCGGAGCTGTCGCCGTTGCCGCCGACCGCGCGCGCGTTGCACGCACGCCCCTCCGCCCGCTCGACGTCGCCCTCGTCCGCGCCAGCCCGAGTTTCCAGCCCTCCGTCCGCCGCTTGTCGCCGTCGCCCAGAGCCGCTGCATGCCGTCCTCGCCCCGCGTCGTCTCGCCGCCGAGCTGCCGTCCTTGCGCGCCGCTGCTAGCCGCGCGTCTTGGCGGTCTTCTCGCCCAGCTCGTCGTCCCGAGCTGCTGTTCAGCTCGCACAGGAGCTGCCGGAGCTCCTTCCGGCCACCGTGAGGCCTCGCTTGGCCGCCGCCTCGCCCGTCCGAGCCACCGTCGAGCTGCCACCCTGTTCCTCCGCCCAACCAACGCTAGAACCGCTCCTTCTCGGCCCCAAACAGAAGCTGGAAAAATGGGTATGGCAGCGGACGTTTGGCCCGTTTTGGCCGTCTTCCCGAGCCCGGATGCTCGGCCCACCTTGAGAAAAGTCGATCCTCGCGTCGTCCCCGTCGTTTTGGTCCGCTCGGCTCGCTAATCCGGTGAGTTTAGCTCACTAAACCTTGATTAGACGGTTAATGATACCCTAAGTGTGCTTAGCCTAAGTTAAGTAAGCTTAGGTGATTAGTTTAATTTATTTAATTGTGAATTAGATTAAGATGTTTGTTTAATTTAAAGTATGCTTAATTAAAGGCTAAGAGAATTTATAAACTTGATGGGACATAATAGGATTTTAATTTTGAATTATTTAATTGCTTCGAAATTCTGGAAATTATAATATTATATTATAATCCGAAATTATTAAAATATTATTATTTATAAAAAAGGAAAAACCACTGCGCGGTGGCGCGTTGGTTTGAGCTTAATCCTATCCGGGAGGAGGAGTTCGAACCTTCGTGGACGCGTCTTCAATGCATAACGCGCGACTTACCCGCGTATCCAGGAGTCGGCGGTGGGACCCCGCGCCCTGGGGTTTCTCCCCCGCGCGTGCGAATTCGCAAGTTCCCAGGTTACAAAAAAAAAGGAAAAATTATTTTTGACTCAGGTTGCTCGAATTTCGCGCCGATCGCCGCTTTGTGTATTCGAATTTTGAAATTGATGATTGTATATTATAAATTGAGTGTGGATTGCGAAAAATGTGGATATTATTATTTAATAATTTTTGCCCAAAAATATTTCATTCCGGCATATAGATTATCTAGGCATTTAATATAGTGTTTTAAATGGAAGATGTTTTTACTTAAAAAAAATTGAAAAAAATTAAAAAAAAAAAAAAATAAAAAAAAAAATTAAAAAAAAAAAAAAAAAAAAAAGTTGGGGCCAATGATCTAAATGTGACTAGCCAAGCCCAGGAGGTCAGATTGGAATTCAAATGGCAAGTTGGGGCCAAAATGCAATTTCAAAAGTTGAGGGACCAATTCGCAAATTTTGCAAAATTTGCCCGAGCCCTTAAATCATCATCTTGGTCACCAATTAAGTTGAAATTGAATTTGGGCCAGGTCGAATCAATCAAATCGAGCCAAAAAGACCAAATTTGCATTGAATTGGGTATTTTCGGATAAGAAAATGGCCAACTTTGAGGGACTTTCTTGCAAAATTGGGTGGGCACAATTGCAAAATCTGGTTGAGATCTTAAACTACTATACATTACTTGCTAATTGATCAAAAACCGCAGCCAAATTGATGGATTAAAGCACTCAAACAGCTAGCCAAAACCCAGCCCACGAGTTAGGTCTTAATTCGGAGCTGCTAAGTAGGCATATTGGTGGCCCCACCATATCCACTCAGCCGCCCATTTAGCCCGATCTTTGCACGTGATGGAAGACCATATATAGTAGTGCAAGTGGACGAAAATTTGCCAGGGATAAGCTGCTGACAGCACCGGAAAATCGCAGCAAAATCCGCACACTCAACAGCTGCAGAATTTAAAAAATTGGCTAAGTCAGAGAGTGGGTGAGTAGCCCTGTTGACAGGCTTGGTAGAGGGACAAAAGGCTGACCAAAAATCCTCTAATTCGGGGGATAAGATCATGGAAGCAAGGTCTTTCGAGACATGAGAGAGAGGAGAGGAGAGAGAGAGAGGAGAGCTCGGAATCGCTCCCCAAAGACACCTTCAGAAGCAACTCCAGAAAAAACAAAACCCAGAAAATCCAGACTGACCTTTTGAGAGAAAAGTGAGATTTTCACAACCCTTCGGCCAAAATTAGCCAAAACCTTCAACTAGAGAGTGAAACTTCACTCAAATATCTTTCCATCCATAGGTCGCACGTCCTAAATGGAGATCGGGAAGGCCTCCTAAATCCCCCCGAAAAACACCCTCCAGGCGGGCCAGGAAACACTGAAAATTTTTCTAAGTGTTGAGCCCAGTTGGTCACGAGTGAGAAAAGCCAGTGTTTTTGAGAAATTTGAGAAACAAATGAGGAAAATATTGACTTTACCCCAAACTAGAATACATAGTTTGGCTTGGTGTCAATTTTTCCAACAAAAGACGTCTTGAAGTCTAATTTTAGAGGTCAACGAAAACCTTCGTTGTCAGTTCTTTTTTTGCAGATCTCATTTCCAGTTGAAGAAGCCAACTTCCACGTGCTTCCAGAGGACAATTTCTCGGTTTCCTTGGCCAAGAACCACTTGAAAAGGAAACTAGGAAGTAAGGTAAGCATCCTAGATGTACTTATTTTCGAGTTTGAGCATGTTTTGATCATGAAAATCAAGAGGAAAACCAGCCCGGAAAACTGATTTCTGAGGCTGAAATTTTTCTAAGTGTTTGAAATCTCTTCAAGAGTGTTGCATGTGTGCTTCTTGGAGAGGTCGTTTTGATGTTGTTCGGTGGGTCATTCTCTGTGATGTTTGTTGCATTTGAAAGCTCATGTTACCTACTTTCACTCGGATCAAGTAATGTTTCCTTTAGATCTCGTATGCGATGAGTGTTGGGGCTTGAATATGGGCATGCAACCTGTTTGCTTGACTTGGGTTCAAACCCAGATTTGCAAAATCAGCTCAAACCCGCATATTTGATGACGATTTTAGCTTGGTTCTTGTGTGTTTTAAGCTATGATTTCTATCTAATCTTGCTCATTGCATGTGGTAGTATAATCTTGATGCTTTAGTTCCACATAAGATTGCTCATGGGTGAAGATTGAAGGCCTGCAAACATGGCCCGAGGAAGCTGATTTGAGATGATTTGATGCACGCCAAGTGTTCGACAAAATGCGCAAACCAAGTTTCGATCTTGAAACGGTCGATTTGAGCTTGATTATTGTGATATTCATGTGCTGTGTTGTTCAATGTTAGCATATATCGGTTTAGGAATTATTATTTTTTTTAAAAAAAAAAATTAAAAAAAATGAAAAATATGAAAATTTCAAAAAAATATCAAAAAATGATGGATGATATCAAATTAGGATAGAAATGACATCTATGAAATTTTCCTAATTTTAAAAGGTCATTTTCTAATTTAATGCTATTTTGGTATTTTATAACCATTTTTGTAAATAATCATTTTGCGTAGATTAAAATTATTAGAGTAATTTCATGCATCTAGAGTAATTTCATGCATATTTAATTCTCATTTTGCTCATGGGGGTCCTGTCCCGGGGCGTGATAACAAGGCCATGTAATATTATTTGCCCGACTTGTATCGGGTTTACCTTTTCCGCGTTTATTTTCAAGTCATTTCAATTTCTTGGATGTTTACTTACGCGCCGCTTTTCATTAATTTGAGTGTAAATTTCTCTTATAAATTATGTTAGGATTAGTCTAGACAAAAAAAAAAAAAACTACAAAAACATTTGCATGGACACTTAGTGGTTTCATAAAGATTATAATTGGTAATCAAGATTGTATGGCCATTTAGATAAACAACCTTCCAAGTTAGTGGTACCGCAAGGGCGCTAATAGAAACATTGGCGTAAACAAGTCCCCGTTCCTAGAAATCTCTGGTTGCGTATGAATCGAGACAACACTCCCGTGTCTTGATTGGTTTCTAGCCGACCCCAATAGGCTAGTGGCGACTCCTAGAATTACGTAGGTTGTTAAGAACTGAAATATGAAATCCAACGTCACGCGAGGTATGGGCTTGGGAGAGCCTGCGCCTAATCTAGGGCCATTGGTCCGCCTCTTTAGGCAAATACCCCTAAACCTTTCTTTCTTTTTCCCGGACGGAAAAAAAGAGGTCGTGACAGCTTGGCGACTCCGCTGGGGACTTGGTTGCAAACCTTAGAGGACTTAGGCCGTAATAACTTGGTTGGTTGTTCACTAACATGGTCTTCATTTGATAGCGCGTGTCAAAGTCGCGTGGAAAACAAGGTTAGTCCGCTAACAATGTGTTAAATGTTTTTGTAGGTTTGGAGTAATAAGGGGTGGAGTGTTTGTTAACCCATCTCTTTTGTAGGGAGGCGTAGGAATGTATGCCTATATGGATGAAATTGAAGTGTTGTTTGGATATCAATCGATGTGTGTGCCTTTATACTTATCTTAGCACTACACATTTACACACACAACCCGCGATCTAAAACCCCGATCGCATTAGGAAGCCCATAGAAGGTGCCAAAAGATGGAACCCGTGCGGGGAATGACCCATGGTTATCCACTTTTGGTCCCGCTCATTTTGATTAATGATAAAGAGAACTGTCCGACGTAAGCGCGGAGTGGGGAAAACTCTTTTGATCTAATCAAAATGGGGACTTTAAGCCTTTAGAATTCCACCTTTATGCGTCAAACCTCACAAGTTTACATCCGCATGTCTATGTGATTGAAAAAAAAAAAAAAAAAAAAAAATGTCTCTTCACCCACTTTGTAAGTATGATTTCTCCATCTACTTGCTCACTTTGGATTGAAATTTTCATTTTTTGAGATTCGTGGAAATCAATGGAATGCCCTTGAAAATATAGGCTTGGCACTCACTTTTGATAAATAAACATTTCAAATACCTTTGATCTACCCCATGAACATATGTTTTTGTTTAAATTTTCAATTATGAACTCAAAGTCACATTTTGTATAGAAATTCTTCCAAGTCAAGATTACATTTTGGGGCATAGAATTAAAATCAAATTTTCAATAAAATTCTTTATTGGTCACATTTCAAAATTAAAATTCAAATCACATTTTGTGTATTGATTTCTCAAAATAAAAATCACCTCACCTTTGCATGAGTGAAATTACAAATTAATCTTTCAAAATCAATGCCCCATTTGTGTATGAAACTTTTGGAACAAGAGTGGGCATTCAATTGATAGCCATGGATCGATCTTTTAATGAAATCTCCTCTTACTAATAAAATCTTGATGAAATACCAAATTTTCGTAAGTGGATACTACGAAGAAGGTATCGTCGCCTTGATTTCATTGTAAGAGGCGGCTTTATTGAAAGATCAATTTTTCATCCATGTACTGACATTATCTTCCTTTCGCAGGTCATGCGTGACAACCATTCCTTGAACTCCTCTTGCTTGACCATGCCAAAAGTGGACATTAAAGCTAGGATGAGAATTGTGCTTATTATGATCCTCTACGAAAGAGCTTCTTGTACTTTATCATTATTCATTAGGAACCGTGTTTTGCGTTTTGGGTTTTGATTGTGAACCCAATCAAATGCTTTTGTAAATCATACAACTCACAATTTTTAATAATGAAGTTAGAGTTCATAAAAGTTATATTCTTTAAAACACTTGAAGTGTTTCAAACGGACCCTCTGGGCTGAGTTTTATGCCTTAGCTTCAAAATGTTTGAAAATAAGTTTCAAGAATAACTTGCGTAATATTTTATCTCTTCACTTAATCGCTTTTGCAGGTTGATCCGCAGAACGATGCTTTGAGGGGGTAAGGTTGTAATCGTTCCAATAGGGATTTCTTGCGTAACAACTAACTCAGTCATCCATTTTTGACAGACAGGCAAAATGACGGTTTTGTTCAAGATTGACAAAAGCGTGGGCTTTTCCCTGACAAAGCAAGTAATGAGATGCACCAATTCATGCTCATTTATGGGCATATTTGGTTGAGCCATGAACTACTTGAATATTTTCGCAACATATGAATTCAAACATTGTGATTAAGTGTGAAAAGAATCATCAAGGCCTCGAAGATCACAAATCTACTGGTCTAATGAAGTTCCACATCCTGGATGACCTCATATTAATTTGACATTCTTCGTGGAAGAAGAAATTTGTGGACATTCTTTGGCAACAAACTACTTCGTTGGTTGCAAACAAGAAGCAACTGTAATCCCTACACTTCCAACAGTTTCTTGGCTTCCAATCCTGTATGGAGATGATTATTGGTGGTCTGCAAGACAACACTTCAAGATGTAGATGTACACAAACAAGAATCGGTCATCAAATGTTGCCTTCAAATAAAAGGTGGTAATCGTTTCAAGTTAAATTCGATTTATTTTAGGAATGACTTGTCCTTGCACTTTGTGCAGATTTTAGTGAGGCAAATTACTGGCAAGCAACAAGATTACATGGGGAGGACAACCTGGTCCAGAATCACACGATCTCTAAAAGAAAAGGGTGTGTTCGTTCCAAAAGTCAAAACAACTCATTCATAAACGACATAGCCACCCATGCTTACAGATTGTGAAGTGGGAAATACATTGACGCGGCGAAAATGGCAAAAATCACCTAGCCTAAAAGGAGTATGCGGGAAATTGAGTAAAGCGTGAAGGGTTCAAATGAAACAGAGATTCATCAATCCAACATAATGAAGCTGCAAGTTATCTAACTCAATGTGGCATACATTCGACCATGAGGACAATATCTTCCCTTCTTCCACAAAGCTACAATGAGATGCTGAATTGCTCGACTTTGAAAAAGGGTGTACTTCGTTCCTTAACCTAATGTACCTAAGAATAGAAATAATACATTGTTTCCATATGTGTAGGAAATTTTAATTGGGGCAAATGGCCACAAAATGGATCGGGGCACGCAATGCCCGAGTCATCCGACTTTAAAAAAGGGAAAGATTCAAATGGAATAGACATTTGCCAAGTGAATTGCTGTCAATCATGAGAGCAAATCCATCTCCATAGCCAAGGAAATGGGATGGAACGCAGTCATCAGATATGCCGTAAAAGGGAGTATCCCGTTCCTAAAATGAATCATGTCGAATATGAAAATAACATATTACGTCTCTTTTTCCTTGCAGTTGATAAATGGGGCAAGTCACTCAAAGTAGGGTAACTCTCACTCATGAAGCAAGATGAAACAAAGTCAATTGAAACAAAAAAGTATCGTTTCTAAATTAGTCCAATTCAATTTTGGAATATAAAACATGCCCATCTCTTGTAGGAAAAGGTGCACATTGATGGAGCAACACCTTATACCAAGAAGGCATGCTAAGGCCCAACCATCCATTTTGATGGAATAAATGGAGTAAAACATCCAAGGAGCAATGCCCTCACGTGTCGAAACAAGGAGTACCCCTCTCCTTTCATCTTTGACGCCCACTAGAATGAGTGAATTCGATAACATCTAAATGGCCCATTTGAAAGCAAGATCTTCAAGGAAATGTTAACACCTGAGGAGCAAAAGCACATGAAGAGGAAACACAAGACATTTAAAGTCAGCTGCAGGAGAAGGGTAATTCGGTATCGTTTCCAAAATGCCCCTCTCTAACTTCATTATTTGACGTAGTTCCCTTGTTTGACAGGAAGCGTCGGTATTCGAGGAACAAACTCGAGAAATTGATTTAAGCATAATCTATATCGACAAAGTAAGCATGTGGAGTTAACACATGACAAAGTCACCTAAGTTGGCTTAAAATATGTGTCGTTCTAGAGCCGGTTCAATTAAATAAAAAAGAAGCGCCCCATAGACACTACCAGCGCTTCGGCCTGGTGGTATGGGAATGAATGAATGGTCCGAGAGGTACGGGGTTCGATCCCTAGAAACGGCAACAAGGTTGCCATGTAAAAAATAAATAAATAAATAAAAAACTTTTGCATCTCTTATTTTTGCAAAAAGAGGAAAATGCTTGAACTAATGAGACCAAAGACCTGAGATTCTCTTCAAGCCTTAAAACAGTACATTCATTCCGTTGTTTGCCGCCAAATGGTGAAACTGACCAAGGGTAATGTTGTATCGTTTCCATTTTTACGATCCCTGAGGATTCATGTACTAACACATTCCCTTTTGTTCTTCGTAGGGTCGCCTGACTACTAAGGCACAGGTAAGTACCCTTCTTCTCAAAATCAAATGGAAAACAAATGGAGAATTTCCATCACAAAAAAGAACATCTAATGTTTTTCTAGAAACAAGCACAAAAAATGGAAATTGAAAAACAAACAAGTTTTCCACAAAGTTTGCAAAAATCTTCTTTATCTTTAAATTGTCCATCCACTCAATGGATCACTCATTTCGAATCAAAATTCTCTATGGAGGTTAATCCACCCACATGATCTCAACAAAAATGAAAGGCGATGTTACTTATGCCAAGCGAGAAACACTTAGGATGAGGAAAGGCAACCCATTTCCAAACATGTCCTTTAAGCACTGGGATTCGAGTGAAAAAGAAAACCCGTGTCATTTAAGGTCAATGAATTCATTCGCAAGCGGTACATAGATCAAGATGATAAGAGGCATTTCTTTCCTCTATCATACACACTACAGTGACAATAGTTAGCCCATTTGAGCCTTTTAATGTGAAGACTTTTCTACAAAATACCCCTGTCAAGAACCACCCCACGATGGGGCATTTATGGAGGTTTGGGTTGACATTATTTGGAGAGGAAAGATGAGAAAGGTTTCTTTACTCTCACTTGCATAAATTCTTTTGTGGTAACTTCAGGTGAATTCTTATGGAAGCTCGAAGCATCCCAAGGTGAAGAAGAGCATTCTTTTCTCTACCCAAACACCGATACCCTTTGCTTAAACCATATTGAGCCTAACTATTCATTTCTAAAACCCGAGTGGTGATTATCTCCCCACATTGGGGCAAGGGCATATGATTTACCAATGCAATTGGTGTTTACATGAGAATATGAAAAGCATCTCGAAAGTCCTAAGAGCTCAAAAAGTTCCAAAAGAGCAAAAGTCAAATGAAAATTAAGGGGCATGAAAAAGCAAAGTGTGCCTGGTAAAAGCAAGGCCAATGCCCAAAAAAAAAAAAAAAAAAAAGTGTGGAAGAAAAACAATTGCATCAAGAGGAATATCTTGTATGAAAGCAAAAATGGCAAAAAAAAAAAAAAAAAAATGCCTGCATTGAAAAGAAAATCATTGCAAATGCAAAAGCCATTATGTTAAGATGATTAGTCAAAGGACTTTCGAGACAATTTGAATTCTAAACATTGAGTGCTAAAAAAAAAAAAAATGGATGATATGGTAATGATGCCATGATAATCACCAACTCCCAAATCCCCCTTTGACAAAAAGTTCTAAGCCTTTTGAGCTAAGCCTTTTGAACCTTTCCCGAATCAACATTACAACCCATTTCCAAAGTCTCTTGATTGGGATGATTCAAAGTGGAAATAAGGACTTCCTAAAGAAGATGCCGCTCGAAGAAGTGAGAGTAAGGTTGTCTTATCTCATCTTAAGGTTTCTTGACTTGTAAACCTGGCGAAGATGTCGATCAGTGATTAATTCATTTCATAGCCAATGATGTTTATCCATTGCTAAAACCATGACCAAACCTGCACTACGGTCCTTCTAAAAGACCTCTTTGATTGGTCAATGTGTACTTATTGCGAATGATTCAAAGCCTTGCGCACTGGAAAAGTGAGGTTGAGTGATCAGTTTATTTCCCACATGAATAGATAGGATCAAACAGCCATTTTCTTGAGGATATGCGAGAAGCCCTTTCTAACTAGGGATCCTTGCTTGGCATACTTAACAAACCTTTCTCATAAGTCAGGGTCATTTCGACAAGGACTTTTCTCCCAAGAGAATTTGACGATTAATGATATCATCCGAGCGTGATGACAGTTTTGCGAGTTTGTCAAGTTGTCGGAATTAGTTTGATTTGTTTATGCAATCATTGCCTTCTCATTACCGATACACTTTTGATATTGTTTCTAATGACATATGTTGAAATTGACCTCATCTAGTATGCTTTCGCTACTAGAACACTTGTTATAATGAATACTATTTGATGTGCAGTATCCATTTTAGAATATTCTCGAATGACAGGTTCCTCCAGTGAAACCTTGCAATTTCACACGGTTCATGGGTTAGCCTTAAACCATGCATTTTCAAAAGGTTCTTGGTTATCCTTAAACCTTGCAATTTCAAAGGGTTCATGGGTTAGCCTTAAACCATGCATTTTCAAAAGGTTCTTGGTTATCCTTAAACCTTGCAATTTCAAAGGGTTCATGGGTTAGCCTTAAACCATGCATTTTCAAAAGGTTCTTGGTTATCCTTAAACCTTGCAATTTCAAAGGGTTCATGGGTTAGCCTTAAACCATGCATTTTCAAAAGGTTCTTGGTTATCCTTAAACCTTGCAATTTCAAAGGGTTCATGGGTTAGCCTTAAACCATGCATTTTCAAAAGGTTCTTGGTTATCCTTAAACCATGCAATTTCAAAGGGTTCATGGGTTAGCCTTAAACCATGCATTTTCAAAAGGTTCTTGGTTATCCTTAAACCTTGCAATTTCAAAGGGTTCATGGGTTAGCCTTAAACCATGCATTTTCAAAAGGTTCTTGGTTATCCTTAAACCATGCAATTCAAAGGGTTCATGGGTTAGCCTTAAACCATGCATTTTCAAAGGTTCTTGGTTATCCTTAAACCATGCAATTTCAAAGGTTCATGGGTTAGCCTTAAACCATGCATTTTCAAAAGGTTCTTGGTTATCCTTAAACCTTGCAATTTCAAAGGGTTCATGGGTTAGCCTTAAACCATGCATTTCAAAAGGTTCTTGGTTATCCTTAAACCTTGCAATTTCAAAGGGTTCATGGGTTAGCCTTAAACCATGCATTTTCAAAGGTTCTTGGTTATCCTTAAACCTTGCAATTTAAAGGGTTCATGGGTTAGCCTTAAACCATGCATTTTCAAGAGGTTCTTGGTTATCCTTAAACCATGCAATTTCAAAGGGTTCATGGGTTAGCCTTAAACCATGCATTTTCAAGAGGTTCTTGGTTATCCTTAAACCATGCAATTTCAAAGGGTTCATGGGTTAGCCTTAAACCATGCATTTTCAAAAGGTTCTTGGTTATCCTTAAACCTTGCAATTTCAAAGGGTTCATGGGTTAGCCTTAAACCATGCATTTTCAAAAGGTTCTTGGTTATCCTTAAACCTTGCAATTTCAAAGGGTTCATGGGTTAGCCTTAAACCATGCATTTTCAAAGGTTCTTGGTTGCAATTTAAAGGTTCATGGGTTAGCCTTAAACCATGCATTTTCAAAAGGTTCTTGGTTATCCTTAAACCATTTCAAAGGGTTCATGGGTTAGTCTTAAACCATGCATTTTCAAGAGGTTCTTGGTTATCCTTAAACCATACAATTCCAAAGGTTCATGGGTTAGCCTTAAACCATGCATTTTTCAAGGTTAGTGGGGCCTTAAACCACATGGTTAGTGGTTTGCCTTAAACCATGCATTTTCATGCAATTTTAAACCAAACTTTCAAAGGGTTCATGGGTTAGCCTTAAACCATGCATTTTCAAGAGTTTTTGGTTACCCTTAAACCATGCAATTTCAAAGGGTTCATGGGTTAGCCTTAAACCATGCATTTTCAAGAGGTTCTTGGTCATCCTAAAACCATACAATTCACAAATGGGGTTAGGTTGGGTTGCCTTAAACCACAAGGTTAGTGGGATTGCCTTAAACCACACGGTTAGTGGGATTGCCTTAAACCACAAGGTTAGTGGGATTGCCTTAAACCACAAGGTTAGTGGGACTGCCTTAAACCACAAGGTTAGTGGGATTGCCTTAAACCACAAGGTTAGTGGGATTGCCTTAAACCACAAGGTTAGTGGGATTGCCTTAAACCACAAGGTTAGTGGGATTGCCTTAAACCACACGGTTAGTGGGACTGCCTTAAACCACAAGGTTAGTGGGACTGCCTTAAACCACAAGGTTAGTGGGACTGCCTTAAACCACACGGTTAGTGGGATTGCCTTAAACCACACGGTTAGTGGGACTGCCTTAAACCACACGGTTAGTGGGACTGCCTTAAACCACAAGGTTAGTGGGATTGCCTTAAAACCACAAGGTTAGTGGGACTGTCTTAAACCACACGGTTAGTGAATTTGCCTTAAACCACACGGTTAGTGGGACTGCCTTAAACCACAAGGTTAGTGGGACTGCCTTAAACCACAAGGTTCGTGGGGCTGCCTTAAACCACAAGGTTTGTGGGTATATCCTTAAACCACATTTTTCAAAGTATTCATAGGTACATCCCTAAACCACGCTCTTTACATTAAGCTCATTTGCATTTTCATTTTACTATTGTAAAAAAAAAAAAAAAAAAAAAAAAAAAAAAAAAATTAGGCGTCACCTTATCTTTGAAAGAAACCTCTTTGAGCTTCCTTCCAAAGAGGGGCAGCTGTTGACACCTAAATTTTTGCCCAAAAATATTTCATTCCGGCATATAGATTATCTAGGCATTTAATATAGTGTTTTAAATGAAAGATGTTTTTACTTTAAAAAAAAAAAATTGAAAATAAAAAAAAAAAAAAAAAAAAAAAAAAAAAAAAAAAGTTGGGGCCAATGATCTAAATGTGACTAGCCAAGCCCAGGAGGTCAGATTGAATTCAAATGGCAAGTTGGGGCCAAAATGCAATTTCAAAAGTTGAGGGACCAATTCGCAAATTTTGCAAAATTTGCGCCCGAGCCCGTAAATCATCATCTTGGTCCCAATTAAGTTGAAATTGAATTTGGGCCAGGTCGAATCAATCAAATCGAGCCAAAAAGACCAAATTTGCATTGAATTGGGTATTTTCGGATAAGAAAATGGCCAACTTTGAGGGACTTTCTTGCAAAATTGGGTGGGCACAATTGCAAAATCTGGTTGAGATCTTAAACTACTATACATGACTTGCTAATTGATCAAAAACCGCAGCCAAATTGATGGATTAAAGCACTCAAACAGCAGCCAAAACCCAGCCCACGAGTTGGTCTTAATTCGGAGCTGCTAAGTAGGCATATTGGTGGCCCCACCATATCCTCACTCAGCCGCCCATTTAGCTCGATCTTTGCACGTGATGGAAGACCATATATAGTAGTGCAAGTGGACGGAAAATTGGCCAGGGATAAGCTGCTGAAAGCACCGGAAAATCGCAGCAAAACCTGCACACTCAACAGCTGCAGAATTTAAAAAATTGGCTAAGTCAAGAGTGGGTGGAGTAGCCCTGTTGACAGGCTTGGTAGATGGACAAAAGGCTGACCAAAAATCCCTTAATTCGGGGGATAAGATCACTGAAGCAAGGTCTTTCAAGGGATGAGAGAGAGGAGACGAGAGGGAGAGGAGAGAGCTCGGAATCGTCCCCCAAAGAGGCCCTCAGAAGCAACTCCAGAAAAGCAAACCCAGAAATTCCAGACCGACCTGAAGAGAGAAAAGTGAGATTTTCATACACCTGCGCCCAAAATTAGCCAAAACCTTCAACTAGGGAGTGAAACTTCATTCAAATATCTTTCCATCCATAGGTCGCACGTCCCAAATGGAGATCGGGAAGGCCTCCTAAAGCCCCCGAAAAAACACCCTCCTGGCGGGCCAGAAACACTGAAAATTTTTCTAAGTGTTGAGCCCAGTTGGTGCACGAGTGAGAAAAGCCAGTGTTTTTGAGAAATTTGAGAAACAAATGAGGAAAATATTGACTTTACCCCAAACTAGAATACATATAGTTTGTCTTGGTGTTAATTTTTTCAACAAAAGACGTCTTGAAGTCTAATTTTAGAGGTCAACGAAAACCTTCGTTGTCAGTTCTTTTTTTTCTGCAGATCTCATTTCCAGTTGAAGAAGCCAACTTCCACGTGCTTCCAGAGGACAATTTCTCGGTTTCCTTGGCCAAGAACCACTTGAAAAGGAAACTAGGAAGTAAGGTAAGCATCCTAGATGTACTTATTTTCGATTTTGAGCATGTTTTGATCATGAAAATCAAGAGGAAAACCAGCCCGGAAAACTGATTTCTGAGGCTGAAATTTTTCTAAGTGTTTGAAATCTCTTCAAGATTTTGCATGTGTGCTTCTTGGAGAGGTCGTTTTGATGTTGTTCGGTGGGTCATTCTCTGTGATGTTTGTTGCATTTGAAAGCTCATGTTACCTACTTTCACTCGGATCAAGTAATGTTTCCTTTAGATCTCGTATGCGATGAGTGTTGGGGCTTGAATATGGGCATGCAACCTGTTTGCTTGACTTTGGTTCAAACCCAGATTTGCAAAATCAGCTCAAACCCGTGCATATTTGATGACGATTTTAGCTTGGTTCTTGTGTGTTTTTAGCTATGATTTCTATCTAATCTTGCTCTTTGCATGTGGTAGTATAATCTTGATGCTTTAGTTCCACATAAGATTGCTCATGGTGAGATTGAAGGCTGCAAACATGGCCCGAGGAAGCTGATTTGAGATGATTTGATGCACGCCAAGTGTTCGACAAAATGCGCAAAACCAAGTTTCGATCTTGAAACGGTCGATTTGAGCTTGATTATTGTGATATTCATGTGCTGTGTTGTTCAATGTTAGCATATATCGGTTTAGGAATTAATTATTTTATTTAAAAAAATAAAAAAAATGAGAAAAATATGAAAATTTCAAAAAAAATATCAAAAAATGATGGATGATAGCATCAAATTAGGATAGAAATGACATCTATGAAATTTTCCTAATTTTAAAAGGTCATTTTCTAATTTAATGCTATTTTGGTATTTTATAACCATTTTTGTAAATAATCATTTTGCGTAGATTAAAATTATTTAGAGTAATTTCATGCATCTAGAGTAATTTCATGCATATTTAATTCTCATTTTGCTCATGGGGGTCCTGTCCCGGGCGTGATAACAAGGCCATGTAATATTATTTGCCCGACTTGTATCGGGTTTACCTTTTCGCGTTTATTTTCAAGTCATTTCAATTTCTTGGATGTTTATTTACGCGCCGCTTTTCATTAATTTGAGTGTAAATTTCTCTTATAAATTATGTTAGGATTAGTCTAGACATATACAAAAAAAAAAAAAAAACTACAAAAACATTTGTATGGAAACTTAGTGGTTTCATAAAGATTATAATTGGTAATCAAGATTGTATGGCCATTTAGATAAACAACCTTCCCAAGGTACCGCAAGGGCGCTAATAGAAACACTGGCGTAAACAAGTCCCGTTTCCTAGAAATCTTTGGTTGCGTAGGAATTGAGACAACACTCCCTTGTCTTGATTGGTTTCTAGCTGACTCCAATAGGCTAGTGGTGACTCTTAGAAATACATAGGTTGTTAAGAACTGAAATACGAAATCCAACGTCGCGCGAGATATGGGCTTGGGAGAGTCCATGCCTAATCCAAGGCCATTAGTCCGCCTCTTTAGGTAAATACCCCTAAATCTTTCTTCTTTTTCTCCGGACGGAAAAAAAGAGGTCGTGAACATAGTGAGCGACAACATGATACTCAGCCTCTGTCTTAAAACGGGTTAAATGGGTTGCTTTTTGGCACAAAGAAACAAGATCAACACAAAAACCCGAGGTAAACCGTTAACTATCGAAGTACTCAACCTAGTCTACATTTGCATAAACGGTCAATGAAGTGAGATGATACCGGTCAATGAGCAATAAGTGAGTGGATGTGCCTCGTTAAACATTGGTATATGTATCCGAAGGCCTAGTAATATGGCTTAACAAAGGAATTTACTGACCAAGTTGAGAGCATAAACAAATATTGGGTCTGGTCATGGACACATACCGTAGTGCTCTAACCATTTGTTGATAAAATGTCGAAAAAGTGAGAAGCTCACCATTGTTAGCGAACAATAGAGTCTTCAAGGCCAAGGTAGTATGTGACATCCTAATTTTTAGGTTCTATTTTCAATTGAATAAGTTGGGCCTTTCATCGACGCGCCTATAGTTCTTTTCCCTAAACTAATCACTCATGGGATAACTAGTCTATCGGGTGAAGCCGTTAAGGAATCTAAACGCAATAGACTTGAGAATTCGACCAGAAATCGACTGCTCGATCCTGCTAATCTGCAAGGGTCAATATGGCACCGTCAAAATCGATCAGAGATTGAAAATAGGTCGATTCGACAGAGGTATGTGATTAGTGTGTGGGTGATTCCATTTGATTGCAAAATTTATGTTGAACGGCACTAGACCAATTTTTCTGTCATTTTTGTACTCTATGCCCGTATTTGAAACCTTGAGATTTTCACGACAACCGAGAGTTTCCAATGTGTTGAAGATGTACAATGTGGCTTGAAAACAATCAACTACAGGTCAAATGCGCTAAAAATTCTTAAAAGCTACCTAGTAGGTTAGGTCATGCTAAAATCGTGCCCGATTGAAATTAACCACGAAATTGAACTCGAGAAAGTTCTGTTATGTCACGATTCATTTTAGGAATGTCGACTCATCTTCTGAAGATTTTTCAGCAAACCCAAGATTTTGGCGAAAAATCAAAGTTGGGCCGTTTTGGACCGGGAAAATTAGAGGACCATTTTCAAGCGCACTTTTGGCATTCAAGTTGGACTAATTGGTAAGGAAAAATATGGATTTAAGTGTGAACACCTTATTGGGAACTTTCGGGCATCAATTGAGCTCAATTGGAGAAGCATGGAAGTGGAATTGGAGGGCAAGAGCTCAAAATTCGTAGGCCCATGTGGGGTGCAACATTTGGGGCTTCAATTGAGGCTTGTTGAGGAAGCTTGAAGGGAAAATGACTGCTGTGGATGAGGCTTGGGCTGGTGGGACCTTGGTGATGAGTATTTGGGATTTTTAGCTTGACTTTGGAGGCTTATGGTCCCCCCCTTCAGTTGCAGCAACCTTTTTCTTCTTCCTTGGAGTGCTTTATCCATTGTTGAAGCCATTAGAGAGCTCAAGAACTAGAGGAAACTAGCCAGCCTTCCCCTCTTGCCGTTGACCACCCGCCCGAAGTCGTCTAGCCGTTGCCCGTCCGCCTGTCACGTGCTCGAGCCCATGTCGTCCTCCTCTCGGTGTCTCGCTCACCCGTGCATCCGCGCGCCGTAGTCTAGCTGTCGAGCCTGCCTGGAAGCCACGCCTCCGTTGCCATCCAGCCAGTCAAAGCCATAGCTTGGTCCACCATTGCCACCGCCGTTCTGCTGTGCCCCTTTCCCGTGCAAGCCGCCCCTTCGATCGGTCCTTGTATCCCAAGAATAGTAGCCAAATTTTTAGCAAGGGTTGAGACTTCGTGAGGCTTTTTCAGGCCCATCCAAACCTCGCTTGGTGTCGCCGCATGCTTGTTTGTCGCTCGCCTCCGTGTCGCCATTGTAGTGAACTCATCGACCCACAAAACCAGTGAGTTTACTTGCTAAACTCTGCTTATGGAGTTAATGACGTTTAGTAGTAAGCTAATTAGGGATTAGGTGGTTAGTTAGTTTAGATTAGCAATTTAATTGTTTAATTATGCATGTTAAGTGGTTAGAATAGATTGATTAGGGGCTAATTAGATTATACTATTTATCTAGATAGGTGCACTAATTTTCTAGGCTTGTTTAGGTGGTTAAATTAGTATTTCCGACATAGGTTAGCATTTATTGTATTTAATTTGCATTATTTAATTATTTTTGTAATTTATTTAATTATTTAATTTTTTTTTCAAAAATTATACCGAGATAATTGGTGACCGGAATTTCATGCTGATTATAGTGGTGTATTTAGTTTATGCAATTAAGTGTTAATTTGTGCAGATTGAGTGGTGATGGTGATTTTGAGTATTTATTCAAAATTACGAAATTTTGGTAATTAATTAGAAATTACCGAGTGTCGGGTTTTGTCATCAAAAATGGTTTTAAATACTATATCAAATAGTGAGATTTTAAAAGGAAGGATATCAATTTTTCTAGTTCAAATTGACCATGTACTCACACATGATTATTTTACCGTGTATTTTTAATACGAAGAAAATGGGTCGAGTACATTATTTTAATTGGGACATTTGAGTGCAAAGCACGATGTCTTGGCCGTGATTGGATGGGTGCATGAATGGTTATGAGAACCCATCCTCGATATGAGTCAGGTGGACATTGCCTTTATATGGGATGCCTTAAGTCAACGGATGCCAGCCGCAGTAGATTCTGGACCGATGCTCCTTCGGGATTGTCGTCTAGTGTAGACATTTTCGTACTCAATAGGATGAGACGATGCTTGGTTACGCCAGAAGACCGTTGAACGTTGAGTAGGCCGTGCCCGTTAGGCCGTGATAAAATTGGAATGCATGATTGAGTGTCTTAACCGTGCTTGATTATGGGACAAAATCATGTGGCATGGTATGAGACGTGTCATAATGACTTGGCCTTATAATCGAGACCCTTGTGGCTGTGTGAAATATGAGATGTGGCATTCCAATTGATTGAGCTTTATTACTGCATATGGTTGAGTATATGAACTGTGCTGACGTGTAGGGAAGTATCTGAGGCAAGGTAAGTCTTTTGTGATGTGTGGTTAGATTACCTCTGGGCATATTTTTTTCCTAGTTGGGGTTTAGGGGGTGAACTTGCTAAAATATTGTCTCACCTCGTCGTGGACTCAATCTTTTCAAGTTCTTAGATGACAGTTCCTCCAGAATGTTTTGGTCAACCTCAGGGGTTTGGTGAGTGGAGAATTGACGTTCCAGTCCTCGGGAGTCCCTGGCTCCATGAGCTCGTTGTGACAACTATCTGGGTCAATAAGGGCCTACCTTAAAGGGTACATCATCGATATAGGGCATGGTTTCGCCAAAAGATTAATGGGTTACTGAAAGGTCCTCTTTAGGATTTTGAGATCCCCGCCGTTGCTGTCAATGCTGCTCTAGGCGAGGGTGTAGCTAACCCTCTCGATGGGGCTATGGAGGACCCAAAGCCCCCGAAGCCTACAGAGGTGGAGTCCGAAGGATCGGTAAATGTGTTCGACTAGTGTGTTGTAGGATAGCTTCTTTTTTAGGGCCGATCTTTTGTAGACTTTTGTATATAAACCCAGTGTGTTTATAAATGTGTTCTGTGAAATTTGTTTCTTGCTTTTCTATCCTTTGTTTGTGTTGTCCGAAGATTTGTTATTCGCTTCCACACGTGCAATAAAATGAATGGGTCGGCGACGCGTCCTAGGACATTGCAATTTCATTGACCATTGAGGGATCTGCGCACGCTTGAGGTTCGAGGCGTGACATAGTAGGCATTGGCTTGGCCTTAACGAGTTCACACTTGTCCAAAAGGTCATCAACATATTTTGCTTGAAATAAAAACATATCATAGTGATGATGTTCAATGATGGAAAGTCCAAAAAATTTTCATAGTAAATTCCTATAGGAGTCGAGTAATCAAATATGGTAATAACTGAGGAATATAACTAATGACTAGAATCTCATCAATATACAGTAGAAGATACAAGCTGCTTTGCGAAGAAGAATAGACAAATAACGAAGGACAAACTTACTTGCAGAAGATATAGGTTTATTAAACATATTACACAACGTCATAACATGCCTAACATGTTTCTTAACTTCAAAATAATTCCTCAACAATCCTTAAAAAACTAATGTAAATGATGACACATTTGACTGTCGAAGAAAATCCTATTGTAAAAAAGGAATCACATATTCAAAAAATGAGTTGTTACTAACTCTAGGATTGAGTCAATATTTAGTGGACAAAGATGAAGGATCATGTGTTTGGGAATTCTTTAACAACCTTGAAACCTCCTTGATGACCTCTTTTACAAGTACTCCTTCATGCCTATCAATTGCCAAATAAAATTTTAAGTGAGTTCTAAGTAGTGTAAGAAGTTTTAGTATTAGGATCAAATTAGGATTTTGATGGGATGAGGAAAGTAAGTACCCATTGGCGATTCTCTCTGATACCCATCCTTTGAAGGATCCAACCTCCTTGAGAGCTAGCTTCCACTGCTCGTAAGTACATTCATCGACTATCTTCTCATGTTTAAGCATCTTTTCTCCAAAAACACCTGATAAGTCTTGCACATGCGAGGTCCTCACTTTATAGAAGATGGGTAATATCTTTTGTCCCTTTGTTCTCTTGCATTCAACCATTTGAGCAAGCTCATCAAGGCACCAATGAGAGGAGGCATAATCTTCGGAGAGAATAGGAATGGATATCTTGCAATGATCAATGGCATTGCAAATCTCATGATCAACATCTTTACCTATGAGAGATGGATCATCATCATTAAACACACCAATTTCTGCAGCCACAAGGCTGATGTAGAGCATTGCAAGTCTCATGATCAACATCTTTACCTATGAGAGATGGATCATCATCATTAAACACACCAATTCCTGCAGCCACAAGGCTGATGTAGAGGTAAGCAGCTAGGCTGTGACGAGTATCAGGGCCACGAAATGCTAAGAACACTTGGCAATGCACTGCTATCCAGTAAGACAAACCAAAGTGATGATGATAAAATATAGCCAAGAAGAATCATACAAAATTTTCAAAAGACTCAGATAACTTTTGAAAGCCACGAAATCGGTTTAGGTCATACAGGGCACCAACCATACGTGCCCTCCCTATGTGGGAATTGAAGAATGGCCAAAGCTCACACATGATGAGCACAAAGAATACTCCCGAAAGGGAGGTACTTAGGTCAAATGGAATTGGGACATACCTGACCTTATGAACATAGGCAGCCGTTCGATCCACATAGTCTTCAATTCACTTGAAACCTTTGCGACGACCATTTTCACCAGCTCTGCTTCATGTCTGTGCACATATATGTGTATAACCATAGTTAGGCATCTAGTTTGATTACTTCCTTCAGCTAACTCGTTGATTTCGGATCGGTCATTCCATACAATTGCACAGGCTTTCAGGATTCATATATACATATATGCATACCCATTGGCAATAGTCTGTGATATCCATCCTTTAATCCTCGCCACAGAAGTCAATGCATCCCACCATCTTTCCATTTCTTCTGTGCTGATCTGCATCTCAGGTTTACATAGATCCTTTTCAAAGTTCGTGCGTTGGCGTCGCACATCACCAACATCCATCTTATAGAATACAGGGAAGACTGATTTGCCATGCTTTCTGTGGCAATCCATTATTTCGGTGAGCTCGCGGAGGCACCATTTACTCTGCACAAACTGTTTGGAGATGATTGGGATCACGATCCTACAACTCTTGATGGCCCCTAGAAGCTCCGGGCCTATCTGCTCACCGACCGGGATCGAGTCCTCATCCCTGAACACGCGGAATCCAGCAGCTATTAGGCTTTTGTAGAGGAAATCGGTGAAACCGGTGCGAGTGTCTGGGCCTCTAAAGCTCAAGAACACGTCATAGTTCTGGAGGGCCGCACTTCTTTTCTGCTGCAGCAATCTGTATGTGTACACAGACAGAGGAGCTAGAGGTAGAACAACTGCTAGGGCATTCATTTTCTTCATTGTTCGTAACTGTTCTTTTCTCTTTTGAGATCTAAGTCCGTGTTCTTTCAGTTCTTGTTGTCTGTCAGTCTTTTCATTCCACAAACATTGTTTTTTCTTTTGGCCGTCAACTAACATCCACTTATTGTTTTATTTATATACAACAAAAATTTCCATACATGACGGCTTGCGTACAGTCTACTTTAAAAGAGGCAAATTATCAATGTTCAAAGCTGTATTTCATTACTTTACTTTTGCCGACTTATGAGTAATATATTTGAACATTGATACACTTGTGTTTTAAAAGAGGGAAGAATTAGCGGGCACCAAGTGCAGCACCGAATTTGTTAATAAATCGCGCTTCGCGTATTTTCACGAGCAAGCAATTGTGTCGTGGCCCATTATAGGCAAGAGTGGTCCATAAACCATGTAAATATATATAATCAATATTCCCACATAGGCATATGAGAAAATATAAAGATTGGTACATAAATTTGATTTCAAGAGCGGTACAATAATCTATGATTGAGTATTTTGAATATGACTCAGTTTCTTTTTCTTTCTTATCGGCTCTTTGTAAAAAAAAAAGAAAAAGAAATAGTCCTTGTAATCCTATGCGATGCATACTAAAAGGCAGCCACGTTACTTTATGAGAGTCGGTTTGTGATGTAATCACTTATTCCCCAACCACAAGCCAATGAATAGAAGTAATACAAAGAAATAATCAGAAGACAACTAGTGGTCGGTAGATAGCTATCGTGAGTGTATTCTAAGAAGGGGAATCTTTCACCTGTTCTCCACTTGTACTTGTTTGTACTCTTCCCACCCGACTTTCGTGTAGAAATTTTCATTGTAGATTCTTCAACCCGAGTATTATTATCTTACTTTTGCCAGCTAATAATTATTAACTTATCTGGCATCGTCATTATATGAACCATTGAGACACTTAGGATTGCAAAGGGTGCGACCCACCCGACCCACCCGAGTTTTACACGGATCGTCAACATCCAAGAACCCAATGAATCTCATGAGCGACCAAAAAATGATGCTTAAAGTTCACCAAGAATTCCACAATAATTACAGATCGCCCACGTGCGCGCGTGTTGTGCCGCCGTAAAAGAGGTTTGATTATATGATATGAGAAATTGCTTTCTTCACAGATTCTTTGTGCTTATGAAGTTCATGAAGTTTTTCCCTTGCGAAGATTGTCAATCATCTGTACATAAATCTGACCAAGCTTTGATGATTTATATGTAAATCAGACAGAGCTACACCATTTGGAAAGTTGACTTGAACGCAGCGGAGATTCGAGGGTTGGTCTTTAATATGAATATGGAAAGTTTTCTATTTTCGAAGAGGCGAATCGATGGTACATGCAACTTGAATCCAACAGAATCATGATGTTAGGAAGGGTGAATATTTAAATAGGTGAAAAGTGATATTGAGACTTATTATTAAGTTGAATCTAACAAAGCTTCGATACCTCAGATGTCGAAATCGCAAAATCCCTTTGGGCATATCAAACCAAAGTTCAATAATTGGGAGATGAAGAACTAGACTGGTAAAGCTGTGGATGTCATGTCTGATTGCAATCCGATAGATTTTCAGTGGTTAGCTTTCGATGTCTAAAAGGGTGAAAGAGGAGGATTTATGTGACTTGGATGCAGCAAAGGTTTTGAATTTCTACTGGTCAAGATCACCAGGTTTGTTGATTCAAATCTAACAGGATTCTAAATTCATAGATTGACATAATATAAGTACCTCGTGGTCTGTTTATTCTAAATTAAAAAGGTACCTTCCATTTCCGTCCATAATTCTAAAGACGAGCAAAAAAACATTCATAATATTTATAAAAAGGATGGTACCTGCTCAAATTTGCGTATTTCAAAAGATTTTCAGGTATCTAATGGTAAATAAGATTGAAATTTCAAATTCTACAAAAACTTAAAATCACTTTTACTAGATCTTTCCTTGTGCATGAAATACTAAAGAAGAATCATTGCTGTTAAATATTGCTAATAAAATGTTATAGCTGTTAAAAATTTATTGGCATGAAATTTTGTGTTCTCTTTTCAAATTATCTCTCCCTCTCCTTCCCTCCGTTGACTCTTATCTTCTTCATCGTCTTCAAAACATTTTTCAATCTCCATCTCTCTCTCTCTCTCATTGCCGGCCACTTACTGCAAAGTGAGAGTACCTATTGTTAATGTTTAGAGTCAAAGAGAAAGTAACGACAAATTATTTATTGCAGCTCAGCCTCAATTAGGATTGTATGATTGTAAGAGTGATTAATTACAACCATGGTACATCTAGAGAAAGACCCTATAATACATTAATACATCAATTCAAATTAGGGGTAGTAAATGAGAGATTGGACCTCAATAATGCATAACACAGACTAGATAGTCCCTTGGTGAAGATGTCTGTTAGCTATTCTGTTATAGATACACAACGAACACGTAGATCATCGAAAGTAACCGGCTCTCCAACAAAGTGAAAAATCCAACTCCGTGTGTTTGATACGAGCACAAAACGCAGGGTTGAGAGCAAGATAGTTGGCAGAGATGTTGTCACAATAAATGGTGAGAGAATAAAAAAGGGAAACCCCCGGCTTAACAAGTAAATGACAAATCCAAAAATTCTTAGCAACATAAGGAGCGATAGTATGATACTCAGCCTTTATACAATAATGGGCTACAAGAGATTGCTTCTTGACACTCCATGAAACAAGATCAACACCTAGAGAAACACAAATATTTTAGGTGGACCGTCGAGTATTGGAGCATCCAACTCAATCTACATTTGCATAAGCAATCAATGAAGTAGGACATTACCGCTTAATGAGTAGTCTATCAGTGGATGCAACAGCTAAATACTAGTATAAATGTTTGACGGCCTAGAGATTGATGTAATATGGGTTAATTTAGGAATTGACTAACCAAGTCCACAATAAAAACAATATCAGGTCTGGTCATGGACATAAACAGTAGTGCACCAACTATCTATTGATACAACGTCAGGAAAAATGAGAAGTTCACCATCATTAGCAAACAATAGATTCTTCGAGGCCAAGGTTGTAGGCACAGGCTTGGCCTTAATGAGTTCAAACTTGTGCAAAAGGCCATTAAAATACTTGACTTGAAATAAAAACATATAACTAGAGCGGTGATGTTACTCGATGACAAGGAAATAGTGAAGTGGTCAAAAATCTTTCATACCAAATTCCTGTGAGAGTCGAGTAATTAAAGATGGTAATAAATGAGGAGTATAATCAATGATTGGGATATCATCAACATAAAGTAGAAGATACAAGCAACCTTCTGAAGAAGCATAGACTAATAACAAAATATAAACTTATTAAATAGATTACACAATGTGTTCCTTAGCTCCAAAACAATTCCTTACCGATCAGAAAATTAATGCAAATGATGACACAGTTGACCGTCGAGGCAAATCCTCTTGTAAAACAAGAATCACAAATTCTAAAAATAAGTTGTTACTAACATTAGTGTTAAGTCAATTTGGCATATAGGGATGGGGGTTCATGTGCTTGGAGATTCTTTAGCAACCTCGAAACCTCCTTGACTACCTCTTTTACAAGTACTCCTTCATGTCTGCCAATTGCCAAATAAAATTTGAAGTAAGCTACAGCACAAGGTTTCAGTAATAGGATCAAATTAAGGTTTTGATGGGATGAGGAAAGTAAGTACCCATTGGCGATTCTCTCCGATACCCATCCTTTGAAGGATCCAACCTCCTTGAGAGCTAGCTTCCACCGCTCATAAGTACATTCATCGACCATCTTCTCATGTTTAAGCATCTTTTCTCCAAAAACACCTAATAGGTCTCGCACATGCGAGGTTCTCACTTTATAGAAGATGGGTAATATCTTTTGTCTCTTTGTTCTCTTGCATTCAACCATTTGAGCAAGCTCATCAAGGCACCAATGAGAGGAGGGATAATCTTCAGAGAGAATTGGAATTGATATCTTACAGTGGTCGATGGCATTGCAAATCTCATGATCAACATCTTTGCCTATGAGAGATGGATCAGCATCGTTAAACACTCTGATTCCTGCAGCTACAAGACTGATGTAGAGGTAAGCTGCGAGGCTGTGTCGAGTATCAGGGCCACGAAAAGCTAAGAACACTTGGTATTGGCTTTCTCTTCTTTTCTTCTCCGAAAAGTGAAGATGCACTGCTATCCAGCAAGACAAACCAAATTGATCATGATAAAATATTGGCAAGACGAATCATCCAAAATTACCAAAAAGACCGAGGTAACCTTTGAAAGCCACAAATCGGTCTAGGTCATAACCGCACTAAGCTCACATGCCTTCTCCGCATGGGAATTGAAGAATGGCCAAAGCTCTCGCATGATGAGCACAAAGAATACTTGGAAAAGGTAGGTGCTTGTCTCAAATGGAATTATGACATACCTGATTTTACGAACATAGGGAGTCGTTCAATCCACATCGTCTTCAAGTCACTCGAGACCTTTGCGACCACCATTTTCACCAGCTCTGCTTCATGCCTGCGCACATATATGTGTAAAACCGAGTTAGCCGTCCAGTTTGATTCCTTCCTTCACCTAAATCTGCAATTTCATATTGGTCATTTGCATACAAGTGCACAGGCTGTCAGGATTCGTATATACATGTATACATACCCATTAGCAATGGTCTGTGATATCCATCCTTTAATCATCGCCACAGAAGTCAACGCATTCCACCATTTTTCCATTTCTTCAGGGCTGATCTGAATCTCAGGTTTACGTAGAGCCTTTTCAAAGTTAACGCGTTGGCGACGGACATCACCAACATCCACCTTATAGAATACAGGGAAGACAGATTTGCCATGCTTTTCGTGGCAATCCATAATCTCGGTGAGCTCACGGAGGCACCGTTTACTCTGCGCATACTGTTCGGAGATGATTGGGATTGCAATCTTACAACTCTTGATGGCCCGGAGCTTCTCCGGGCCTATCTGCTCACCGACCGGGATCGAATCATCATCCCTGAACACGTGGAACCCAGCAGCTACTAGGCTATTGTAGAGAAAATCGGTGAAACAAGTGCGAGTGTCTGGGCCTTTGAAGCTCAAGAACACGTCGTAGTTCCGAGGGACCGCACTTCTTTTCTCCTGCAGCAATCTGTAAGTGTAAACAGACAGAGGGGCTAGTGGTAGAACAATTGCTAGGGCGGTCATTTTCTTCATTGTTCGTAACTTCCCTTTTCTCTTTTCGGATCTTAGTCCGTGTTCCTTCAATGCTTCCTCTTATTCAGAACTTGATTCTTTAAAGATTCTGAGTCATCGCCTATTTTATTCTTTCTCCAGGGATCTTTAAGCGCACTTTCCTTCTCTTATTCATACTTGAAGTTTCAAGACTCAAGACATTGTTTTTGTTTAATCCTTGTTGATAATTTTTTAAGTAGTCTTCTTGTCTTCTCAAAGGGTGAATAGTATATTATTCTTCCCTTAAATTTGTGGCTTGTCACAATTTGGCTCATGGTTTCAATTTTCCATGATCACTCAGTTAAAAAGAAAATAACACCGACAAGAGCAACTCTTGAGAGCAGTTACAAGACCCACAATCTTAGATGCAATTACTCTTCACATCTACAATCTAAACTGCACCCGAAATCCTCAGATGCAATTACTCTACACATCTAGAATCTCGGTTCAGGTACCTTCTCTATTTACCTTTCGACTACTTAATCATCTTGGATCTGAGACAATTTTTCCTGCTTGTAGGGGCTGATCAGCTAAAGGATACTTAAATCTGAAATATCCGACGGCATAGCTAAGACATTTACAAAGCTGCATAAACACAATTGAGTGTTCTTCTTCGGCTAAGACATCTAAAAAGCCGCAAAACGCAATTTAAGTGTTCTTCTTCCGCTAATTGGGCAGTAGCCGAAACAAATGCATATGTTGGGAGTGTGCACACTGCGGAATTCCAGTACCTACACCAAGGGAGATTACCAATAGGGAGCCTAATTTTGAATTTGTCAACATATCTAATTAGACCCGTATTCACTAAAAAAACTTAAATTAATAAGTTATAAACTTAAATTAATAAGTTATGAGACAATTATGATATATTAACTTCCCCATACCACATCAATTTTCCGATGTGAGACTTCTTAACATAACTCACACATACATTTCAACAATCTTTCCCTCACATGCGAACTCAATCATAGTTTTGTCCCCCTTAATTTAGGTATCCTCCTCAATCATAGGTTTGTCCCCCTTAATTTAGGTATCCTCCTGCACTAACATATCTCAATTTGAATCTCCATAAATAAATAAATAAATAAATAAATAAATAAAGCACACGATAAAGAAAAGCGATGGAAAGGAGTAAACACACAATCAAAAATGAAATCAAAAGCTACTAAGTAATACACTTTCAAGGAAATAACGGAAAGTAACCAGATGCTACGTCGGACAGATAATAGACAAAGCGATGTTTTGATCCTCGAGATTGACATGTCAGGCAAAGAATATATATAGTTTTGTTGATAAGCCACAAGGCATTCTGAACTTGATTTTAAAGACTACCCTATATTAAAATGGGCAAAGCGGGTGCTTGGAACCTTCAGAGAAGCGAGAAATATCGTTCCGGGGCATTGCTATTAAATTCCAATCTGACTTTAGAATGGCTAGCATTCCTTGGTTCAACTCAAACTTTCCCTACGAACTGGTGTTTCCCTTATCATCTATTCAATTATTTGAGGTGATTCCTAACTTAAGCTAAGTTGATTGCTATTTTTTTTATATCTTGAGAGTGATGTTTAATCTATGAATTGAAGCTATGTCTAAATGTTATTAAACTATTGAAATCCCTAAAATTATTTCAATTAAAGACCATGTCCACAACTAAGCTTAATATAGAATTCGAATTCTAAAACTAACTTTAATCCTACCGAAAGCAGAAGGAAATCTCTAAGCTCCTTCTCCATGGCACGGCTTCCTCCATCGTCATAAGGCATCCATTCATTAATGCACCGCACTCAATGTTCACACACAAAATTAAAAGAGTTCATTTAAGTCGTAGGATTCACACAAGCAAGAATGGATTTTCAAAGAGATATTTGATCTTACTTACATGGAAGTTTCCCCAATCGACCGCTAGAGAGATTAGGCGGATTAAGTAAAGACCGGCGTCCACTATGCAAAATCCATAAAGGTCTTCGTTAATATTTTCCAATTAAGTGTCCCACTTAACTACCCACCGATACACATACAATGAACATTCGAATGAGTAATTAAATAAGAGATTATGCTCAGCACATTTCAATTGGTTGGCATATCAATCAATGAAAGTCGTAGTCAACTCATAAAAATCAACTTTTCTGTTTTAGTCTTTAATATGCTGAGTTAAAGTCTATAGCCTTAGATTGACCAAATGACCTCTAATGAAGTGATTCATTTATGCTTGGTCAACTAACAACTTTCCCTGATTTTGCCTTGAAAAGCACAGAATTTGCAATATAGCCCCTAATGTCCATTTTTTTCTCCTAAACAAGCCATTAAAAAAAAAAAAAAAAAGAAAATTAAGAAAAAATATCAAATCATTTTGGAATATCTAGAAATATCCCGGTATAAAAGTTCAAAGAGTGTTCTACCACTTCACAGCTTATCACATTTTCTGATTTGACTCGTGACTATGTGAAATTACGCGTTTTCCACAAACTGTCAAACTAAGTCATACTTTTATTCTGATTTTGACTCTGGTTTCACATATGAAATTAACAAGCAATCCAATGAAATTTTCCCGATTTAAAGATCCAAATGTTCTTTACGAGTTCTTAGTTTATGAATTTTCAAAATTTAATCATCTGCAATTTGTTCATCTACAGTAATCGTCCTGGTGTCACAATAATAACTCTGTAGCTACACCTAGTCGAACTCAGTACTTTGAAAAATATATTGACCTAGCCGGTAAACTCCCATATGAATGAAAATGTAAATAACTGGAAAGTATGGATGTCCCCCACAGCTTTACTGTCCATAAGTCTTACAGATTTTGATGTTAAGACTTGTTAATCTTCGAATTACTAAAACTCGTTCCTTCATTATTTTTATATTCAACTCCAGTTTTCGTCCAATTTTGTGCTCAATTTTCTAGTAGACTTTGACCTAGTAAATTATCTCATACTATATAGCTCATAAGCTATCAAATTGAAGCTTAGATGTCAACAACATTTCATTAGTTGATCATTTCTCATCATTTCGAAGTTATCTGACAAATCTTGTGAAAACAGAGAGGTCCTCACAGGTTTCCGAATTTCCAAAAGTCTCTAACGTGTACCTAA
This sequence comes from Eucalyptus virginea, assembly GCA_014182375.1. Classification (NCBI taxonomy): domain Eukaryota; kingdom Viridiplantae; phylum Streptophyta; class Magnoliopsida; order Myrtales; family Myrtaceae; genus Eucalyptus; species Eucalyptus virginea. The sequence goes on along the minus strand of CM024517.1, from coordinate 834,832 downwards.
ACTCAGCCACTCGTGTTCTAATCATCAAATCATACTCAAGGAAGCTTAGAACACTCACAAACAACATCATCAAATATCATGAACAATCGTCACAGCACATGAACGAATTTGAACTTCCTGGGTCGAAATTGAATTCAAATTCACTCTGATAATCCAATTGGAGCATATAAGAAGTTTAATCATCAAATTCAGAGCCAAATCAACTTGAGATATGCAAAGCAAAGTCACCGCTAGCAAGCATGGATATTCCTAAGGTGTGCTAAGCATGCTTTCAAAACCAATTTTCTACTTTGAGCTAATACTAATCGAGGATTCCTCAGGAGCTCATCATCATATACTCTCCTAAACAATTAACCATAGATTAGTGCCCATCTCGGAGACACGTCTTTTTAGAAGAAGCGGTTGGATCGCAGCGCTTCTTCTCAAGCCAAGGTCAAATTTGGCTTGAAGTTGAAACCATGTCAATAATCATCTCTCCCCGTTTGGAGCTCTCCTGTACCGATTGTGTAGCTATGGCAGCCCCTACCCTCACCTTTTCAAACCCTAATCCCCCACCATAATTTAGCCCTCACACCCATAAAACCACAACTTGTTCAGTTAGTTGACCTTGTAGAATCCTCACCGGTTTTCCACTATTTCATCCATTTCCCATTAATCCAGGAGTGATACACTCGAACACCAGCGGCAGAGGTTTATTCCTTGAGGGATCTTCGAGGTGAGCTCTTCCTCTCGCCATCCAAGGTACTGCTCTTCTAGATTGGGGGAAAAGAATAGGTTCTTCAATCAGCAAACCATAGCAGCAGATCCCCAGCGGCCATGGCGAGGGAGGAAGAAGCAGTGGGTCGTCTCGCCCATCTCTACAATAAAATGGGTAAGCTGATGTATGAGAATGATATGCTTATTTTTGATGAGGGAATATCGAAAGAAAAAAATTCAAGAGTGTCACTTCTCCCTTGTTGGGCAACTCTACAAGAACCCTAACATTAACTTCGAAGCTCTTACAACAGCGATGAAAAAGGCATGGAAAAATGAGAATGTGAAAGTAAAACCTTTAGAAAATGAGAAAATCAGCTTTGTCTTTTGTAATGTAGGGGACAAAAATTGAGTAGTAGTGGGAGGTCCTTGGTCATTCTCTAACCATTTACTGTTGTTAAAAGCTTGGAAGCCAAATACCCCTCCACATTGTTATGAATTTAAGACATGTGCCTTTTGGGTTAGAATATTCGGACTTCCTCTGGAATGCAATTCATAAAGTATGATAAAGAAAATAGCAAGTTCAATGGGAAGGTTCTGGATGTGAAAACAGATGCTAGAGGCCCTGCTTTTTAGAAAATTGGGAAAGTAAGAGTGGAGTTAGATGTGGAGGCTGAATTGTGAGTAGGACAATTGATGCGTCATGGGAATAAGAAAGTTTGGTTGGACTTTAAATATGAGTGACTGCCCTTTTTCTATTACTTATGTGGCCAAATTGGACATTATGCTAATTATTGTAAAGATATACTTTATGACGAGGAAAAATTTACAACTGAGCTGGGAGGGTGCTTTGGAGGCTGGCTGAAAGCAAAAACTTTTTATCATAGCCCATTCTGGAAAGTGTTTTACCATGAAGTATCACCAGCAGAAAATTTAGAAGAGGTTGTTCCTAAAACCCCTGAGTAGCCAAGACAAACTGAAGTTATGAAAGATGGTCAGCCTATCCATCTCATCATTAATCAGAATATTCAGCGAGGTCCAGAACAGATGCTAATGGATCCTAACTCCAACATCACAAATGAGATAACTAGGTACAACTCAGGGAAAAGAGCACTTATGCTCACTGGTCCAAAGTACTTAAACAGTCTAAATTTCTAGCCAGCAACTACCTCTGACAGCATCAGAAAGAAAACCCTCTCACAACCAAAAACTCCTTCTACCAAGAAACAAAGAAGAGTCAGCATTCAAGCAACAACAACTCCAAAGACAAGGCTGGTTGGATGAGACTCGACACGGACACTCCCATTCAGATGACTGAAGAAGTTGCAGCATGGACTGTGGTGGCTAACCCTAATAAGCCACCAAGTGAACCATGGATATTTTAAGTTGGAACTGTCAAGGGTTGGGCAGACCCTTGACAGTACGAGAATTAAGAGCCTTAATGGCTCAATTCATGCCCTCTTTGTTTTTTTTAATGAAAATAAAAAATAAGACTGAGTTTGTGCAGAGAGTAAAGAGAATACTTTAATTTCAAAGTTGTTTAATAGTTGATCCAGTAGGTACGGCGGGAGATTTGGCTCTTATGTGGGATGATCGGATTTCATTGGAAATTGACTCAATGACTGAAAGCTTTGTGAATCTGAAGTGTGAAGAGGAGGTTAAGGGTAAAAAAAGTTCATTCTCCATATACATACCCAAACAGGTTGTAGCTTGGGAGAGTTTGCGACAAATAAGCTTTACAAATACTCTGTCTTGGGTGTGCTTGGGGGATTTTAATGAAGTGCGATTTTATTGAGAAAAAGTGGGGAAGCGACTAGCTGAAAATTTCAGAATGACTGCTTTTCAGGAATGCTTGGATGCGTGCTCTCTAATGGATATAGACACCAAGGGATGTGCGTTTACTTGGGCCAATAATAGGGAAGGGGAAGAATATGTGAAAGAGCAACTAGATAGAGTGGTGCGCACGATAGAATGGCGGCTGATGTACCCCGAAGCTAAAGCTTATGCCCTTCCTGCAGTAGGATCAGATCATAGTCCTATCATCTTTTCTCTTCAAACAAATCATGCTAGAAGGAAACGAGTTTTCAAATTTGAGGCCTTTTGGCTTGAGAGTGTCGAATGCATGGAAGTGGTGTTAAAGTCTTGGGAAACTACAAATTAGCACTAGACAGATTTAGTTGGGAAGCTTCATGCTATTCAGAAAGCACTTTCTAAATGGAGTAAAAAGAAATTTGTGAATAGAAAGAAGAGAATCAGCACGTTGAAGCAAGAGCTAGAGTGCATAACAAATAATATTTCAAATTCCTTCAACAATGTACAATTTAAAAAGTTACAAGGTAAAATTGACGAGCTTAGGAGACAAGAAGAAATGTACTAGGGGTTACGCTCTAGAATTAATTGGCTAAGATTGGGAGATCATAACACAAAATACTTCCATGCGACAACCATCCAAAGAAAATAGAGAAACAGGAATTCTATGCTACAAAATGCAGATAATACATGGCTGGTTGAGCAGAATCAGTTGAGAGAACATACTGTGCAATTTTTCAGAGAGTTATATCAGTCCCATGGCCCCCAGAACTTTGCACCAGTGGTAGACCAAATACTTGCAGTAGTAACAGATGATATGAACAGACTATTACTTGCTAAAATTACTCTAGAAGAAGTCACAGAAGCAGCATTTTAGCTATGAGCCACTAAAGCTCCTGGCCCAAATGGTCTTAATGGACTGTTCTATCATCATCACTGGGAAGACATTAAATGGGACATATTTAAGGAGGTGGATAACTTTTTGACCACCAGCTCTCTTTCACCAACTTTGAATCGAACAAATATTTCCCTTATCCTGACGGTTCCGAATCCTAAGAGATTGGATCGGTATCTAATTAGTTTATGCAATTTTAGCTACAAGATTATCTCGAAAGTGCTGGCTAACAGACTCAAAACCCTATTACTAGGAATTATAGCACCAGAACAAAGCGCCTTTGTTGGTGGGAGGCAAATCTAGGATAACATCTTTATTGCCCAGGAAGTATTGATCAAATTAGAATCAAGAGTAGAAAAAAGAAATTCCAAGCAGTTCTTAAATTAGACATGAAGAAGGCCTATGATCGAGTGGAATGGGAGACTGGTTTTGATGAGAAATGGATGAGATGGATAATGCAATGTGTTACTACAGTCACATTTAGCGTTAAATTCAATGGAGAACCTCTTCAGTACTTTCAACCTTCAAGAGGACTCAAGCAAGGGGATCCCTTATCTCCTTATCTCTTTATTATTGTGGCAAATGTCTTTTCCTCATTGATGAAGCAAGCTATGGATAATGGAAGCATTATAGGAATTAGGCTAAATCGAAGATGTCCTACTCTTTCTCACTTATTATTTGCCGATGATTCGATTTTTTTCATGAATGGCACCATTCTAGAATGTCAAAATCTGGCCATGATTCTGAATCAATGTTGCCTAGCTGCTAGATAGGAGATTAATTTGAACAAATCGGGAATATTTTTCAGCACGGGCTGCTCTCAATCATTGAAAGATAATATGGCAAGGGAATTGCGGGTTCCTATTATTGACAAAACTGGCAAATATCTAGGTATTCCTTCAAATTGGGGAGAGTCGATAAAACAAATATTTGCATGGGTCCTAGGGAGAATTACCTCAAAATTAGAAAGTTGGAAGGAGAAGCTGCTCTCTAAAGCTGGAAAAGAAGTCCTACTGAAAATGGTGGTTCAAGCATTACCACAGTATGCGATGTTGGTATTTAAAATCCCGGTTTCCATTTGCAAGGCTATCGAACAGAAAATTGCTTCATTTTGGTGAAAGACTAATGAAAAGAAAGAAGGCATTCATTGGAAGAGATGTGATATATTGAAGATTAAGAAAGATAAAGGTGGAATGGGTTTCAAAGATCTTCTCTCTTTCAATAAAGCAATGTTAGGGAAGCAAGCTTGGCGGTTGGGACAACAAACATCTTCTCTTTGGAGCAGATTGTTTAAGGGACTATACTATCCCCATACGGATTTTTGGCATGCAGCAAAGGGTCTTTGACCTTCATGGGGATGGAGAAGCCTGGTCTTAGGGAGGGATTCGATAGTATCCCAAGTCATGTGGAAAGTAGGAGATGGATCTAAGAATAAAATTAGGGAAGATAAATAGCTGAAAAGAGGTATCATTGAGGGTCCTGTGAATGTAAATGAACCCTCCTTAGTATCAGAACTCATAGATCAGGAGAGATGGGATGAATTGACTATAGTAGCACACTTTGATGAACATTTAGCTGAAGAAATTTTGACTATCCCAATTAAGCCTCAAGTAGAAATAGATCAGCTTGTATGGACTGGTACTCAGGTAGGCAAATATACAGTAAAAAGTGGGTATAACTACATTAAGGACGATACAGAGCAATGTCAGGTGAACCAAGCCACAACTTCGTTTCAACCTCCTCCCCCCTCACTCTAGAAAGATATTTAGAATTTGCATACTTCACCCAAGATAAGAATTTTTATGTGGAATTTATGCCAAAATGCTCTCCTAACAAAAGATAACCTGTTTTGAAGGAAAATATTACCTGAGCCCATATGTCCTTTATGCAATTATGAGAGGGAAACAGTTGAACATCTCTTCCTGTTGTGTTCGTGAACAAGACAAATCTAGAACAACCTTGTGCTGAACATTAAGATATCAAGTTAGGGCTTGACAAGGATAGAAGAATGGTTCTGTAAACTCAAGGAGAAGACAACTAACCCTCCAACCTACACTTGGTAGTTGTAACATTGTGGACTATTTGGAAAGCCCGAAATCAGGCCATCTTTCTAGGTAGAGAACCAGAGGTGTCAGCCATCATTGATTCAGCACAAGTGGCATTGAAAAGCTACAACCGATGGAATCCAAGGATGGGAGGTTCTAGAGATAGAGCAAACGCCGAATTTGAAAATACATAAGCCCAAATAGAGGTTAGCGAGCGAAATGAAGAGCTGCGACAGGGGAACAGAGAACAGGGCGAGGAGCCGAGACCTGCTAACCGAACATCAGGAGCCAGAACAGATAATGGATCAGGAAGTAGAGTAGAGGAGTCGAGCGGAGAGCTGCAACTAGGGTCGAGCGGTGAGCTGAGCCTGGGTAACAGATCGCCAAGAGCAGAAGTAGACGCTGAATCATGCAACAGAACAAGAAGTGGAGAAGAGCGACCTTGGCTTATAACCTCGAACCATCGAGATGCTAGTGGATCTAGGTGTAGAGTAGGTGGATCTGGGAACAAAGGGACGAACAGAGCTGCAATTTGGGAACTGAACACCGGGTGCCAAAACAGATGATGGATCGAGAAGCAAAGTAGATGAATCAAGCGGGGGGCTGCGAATAGGGCCGAACGGTGAGCTGAGCTCGGGTAAAAGAGCGCCAGGAGTAGAAGTAGACACCGGATCATGCAGCAGAGTAGGAAGTGGAGAAGAGCGATATCAGCTTAGAACCTCGAACCATCGAGATGCTAGAGGATCTGGGTGCAAAGTAGGTGGATCTGGGAACAGAGGGCTGAACAGTGAGCTGCGATCTTGTACCCGAGCGGAGGGAGCCAGAGAGGATGATAAATCGAGAAGGAGAGTAGGTGAGCTGAACGAAGAGCTACACCTTGGACCGAGCGGTGAGCTGAGACAGGGTAACAGAGTGCCAGAAACAGAAGGAGACGCCAGTTCAGGGAGCAAAGTAGGAAGCGGGGAGCTGCGACCTCGGCACAGAGTGGTGGACCATTAAAGTGCTGCTAGCTGGAGGATCCACGAAATCAGCAGATCTAGAACTCGCGAAGTTGAACCATCTCAACCATGGATTCCACTGCTGGAAGGAGCTTTGAAGATCAACATAGATGGGACGTATGAACTTGGTTCGTTGGGGAACTCGATAGCTTGCATATGCTGAGATTCAGAGGGGAGGATGGTGGGAGGAGCGGCTGAAGCGATTAGAGCCTCTTCTCCCTTAATGGTTGAAATCCTACCTTTATGGGAAGCCCTCAACTATTTCTTCCCGAAAAGACACGAAGTGCTTATTATTGAGTCAAACAATTTGCAACTAGTTAACGCCATGAACAGTTCAGATTAGTTAAGTTGAGAAATTCAACCTCTTATCAGTAAGTGCAAGGAAAAAATGCGGGCCTTCTCAAATGTTCAGATAGTCCATTGCTTTAGAGAGGCCAATCTTGTTGCAGACTGGGTAGCCAAAGCCCACAAGAAAAATTACTTATCTCTGAATTGAGTCTTATCCCCTCCTCAAACTCTGTTGGATCTTTTATGTAATGATGTCCATCTACCGAGCCTCTCATCTTTGCTTACTTAATGAAATATTTCTGTTTCTAACAACAACAAAAAACAATCAACCATAGATTGAAGATGTACTTCATCAATTTGCAACTATTATTGATGTAGGACTCATAGGATGATATTATGAGTTTCGACCATCAAAATTCGAGAGCCTACCTTGAATTAAAGCATCAATCAAAATCAGAGGACTAGAGGAATTCCATTGAGAAAGGACTTCCAGCGAGTCAGAAGTATTCCAACAAGGTGGAGGCTCGATCGACATAGAGGAATCTTTGGAGATGTTGAGGAAACATTGGTGTGGCTTCGGCGTGACCAAACCTAGTTCAAATTATTGGCGAAGCTTGCGAGAATTTCACCAAAGGCCAGTATCATGACCTTCTTAAAGGTAAACCACTAAAAGGAAAGCTAATGAATTACTAAGCCAAAGGCTTAGCACAGGCTCTCCCTAGTTCATACAAAGTGAGAGAACATTGGGGTTTTAATTTAATTTAGTTAGTAGTCACTATTAATATATTACGAGTCAATTAGAAATCTAAGTAAAATGTGAGAGAACATTTTATTTCCAGTGAACCTGAGATTCTTGATATAAGGACTTGATTACGCTAGATAAATCTAACTCTTTTTTGGTACAATTTCTCTTTATTTTAAAAATAATTTGCATGCAATATTGGCCAATTTTAACCTTAAGCCACTAACATATGATATGTGATCATGTAGGTGCACAATAAAAAATTTAACACTCAATAAATCAATGTAGTAAATAAATTGCCAAAAGGGAAAAGACAAAAATCTCATGCATTAAGCAAAGCATCGCTTCATTATGATATTGCCCCAATAATACCCCCAATGCTTTGCAAGATTGTTTGTAGAAAATGTATGCATGACCCAAACATGATTTCTAAGTTTTGTTTATGTGATTCTCATGTAAATAATGAGATGCAATTTTAATCTAAGTTATGTCTATGTGATCCTAATTTAACTAATGACATGTCACATGAATCTAAATGCAATCTATATGTAACCTAATTCTAATGATAGGCAAAAAATTGAGAATTAATCTAATGTGATTATGGAATGACATAAATATTTAATGACAGGGCAATGCGATGATGGGGTAATGATGACATGGCAATGGATGACATGCTAATGAAGCAACTAATTTTATATGATATATGCATGTTATTTTTTTATTATTTTCTTTGAAAGTAAAATAGGAAATTGCCTAAAATATATGATTACCTAATTTCAACTAAGAAATAATCTTTATTAAATCATATTTTAAATTAGTTAATTTCCTAATTACTACATGGCTCCAAGATATGCTATCTATCTTACATGCAATGCAATTTTATTTTATTTTTTTGGTATTTTTCATAATATGACAATGGGTAATTGTTTGAAAGTCCTAAAAGTTTTAGGACTTATTTGCACTTTTTGAAAATTTTAGGACATAATTGCACTTTTTGAAAGTTTTAGTTGTTAATTGCATCTTCTTAACAAGTTTTAAGACTTCTAGTTACTTATCCATATGGAAATTTACTGAGTTAGCAACCTGTAATAATCAAACCAACATAATCAAGTTTTTCCCACAATTCCAAAATAGGACACAAAGGTAATTGGGAAATTGATCTTAAGTCTTAAAAATCGAATTCTCAATTATATACATGATATAATAAGTACATGCCTAAATAAAAATCTTAAACAAATCAAAGTCAGGATCATACCATTCAAATTAAGTGACTTGACATATTTAAATTAGGCATGGTTTGGGAAGTCACCTAAATTAGACTTGATCTAACGATGACCAGACGCAAGGAAATCACAGCGACCGGCGAAAGTTACTGTGAAGCGAGAATTTATGGCCGGCGAGGCTTAGCAAACTCTGAGCAAGGCAAAGTAACGGTGAAAACTCAACTAGGCCAGGAAGAGAAAACTGAAGGAAACTCGGCAAAGGACTTGCTGGCCTCGTGGAAGTGCCAGAAAAACCTGCAAAGGAAAAATGAAACATCAAGCTTCGTCGGTATGGCTACGGATGGACAGGAAGTATGCCGATGCCCGCACAATCGACGATATGAAACAAAGAGCAGCGACAAGTCAGAATGACGCTGGGATTGATAGAATAATTTGAAGGTGGAAACACTCACAATTTACTCAAGTTGACTTTAATCAAGAGAGCGAATGAGACAAATAAGATTTTTCTTTTTTTTCTTTTTCCTTTTTCTTAAGAAATTATCACAAGACTTGCATTTATATAGGCTTGTTATATGACTATTACTCTAAAAAAAATTAAAAATGTAAATAATATTTCAAGGAGATACATTTCTTTAATTTACAAAACATTGAACTAGACATGAAAATATGAATCTAAACATACATGAACATTCTAGATGCAGGTAGGACATTCATGAATTTAGCTTAACTACTAAGAGGGATTGCAAGAATGTTTTGGCTCGTCAAGGTGTGAGGCGTAGTAGTCCAGGACGCTGAGACTCTTCGCCGGACCTGCAACGCATGATGCTCGTTGAGAAGCTGTTGATGCTCGCCAAACACGACTGGATCACCTGGATCTCAGTGAGGGCTTCAGCTCGGTGACAGGGCACTCTTCGGCGAGATGAAGCTACGATGGTGGAATCTCGCTGAATGGGGCGGACGGTAGATGAGCCTCGCTCTCTTGGTGTGTTTCGTGTTTCATTTTCTTTCTTTTCATCTCTTCCTTCCTGTTCTGGAATAACCATAAATTACTCTTTCCTTTTGTCTAATGTGTTCCCCTCCTGTCACGCCCACGCCCCTGCACAAGAGAGTTTTTTTTTTTTTGTATTATTAGTGAGTCCCTTGGGATTGGGTACCTCCTTCAGCACTGAATATTGCTTTCCTTTTAAAAATTCAAAGGAGATGCTAATCACTCATATCAAGAAATTGAAATATTTCTCACTCCTCTTCTTATAGTTGCCGAAACTTCACTATATACGTCCCTATAGCTTCCAATTCTAGTAATGCAATCATCTCTTGATAACATATGAATTTCATCCATGGGGAAAAATGGAAGGCTTTGGCCGAATTTCCTACTTATAGGCTTCGCTCTGAATTTAATTAAGTTCCTGGCCTCCCTGCTTAGACCCATTCAATGCCAGGCCAATTAAAATATCACATCGCAGGTTTAATGCTATTAAATGAAAAATGCTTCTAGTTTTTTTATGCAATGAATGACTAAATGGGTTGCCAAAAATTAGGTGTCAACAACTGGCGAGGGTTGAGCCTTGCCAACTAGGGGTGTGCAACCGGACCGGGTCAACCCGGTTCCGGTTCGGCCCACCCGGAAAACGGGGGTCGAGAACCGGTTCGGTTGAAACCGGTCCAGAACCGGTTCCCAAAGTTCAGACCCTGTTTGAACCGGTCCAAGGGAACCGGTTCCGAGGGAATACCCACCCGGGAACCGGATCGACCGGACCGGTTTGGGAACCGGTTTGAGAACCGGTTTTTGGGCCCCAAAACAAAACCCTAGTCGTTTCTAACTTTTGATCTTTACTCTCAGTCTCTCACGCAGCACGCTCGTTTGCTCTCAGCCTCTCACGATCTCACCTTCACCGATCCATCCGAGCGGAAGCAGCATCGCCTTCCTCCAGATCAGCGCCCCCATCTTGGTCCCGGCCATCCTCGCCACCCCGGCGCCGTTGGCCTCGCTGCTCGAGAAGGCTGGGTGCAAGACGTTCGCGGGCCTCCTCGTCTCGACACCGGGGTCGACTCATCACAGGTGGCCAACACGGTGCTCAAGTCCACCCCCGTCGCGATCTTCACCGTCGATAGGGTCCTCCTCCCCGCCGAGCTGTTCGGCAAGTCCCCGTCCCCCGCGTCGGCGCCATCGCTGGTAAGCACGATTTTTACTCTTCGTCTTGAGCTGCCGGCTAATTAGTTCTACTTACCCCCGCGCCGGCACCGTCGATGTTTGCTCTTTTGATTCGTTCTTGTATTGCAAGTCTGGTGTTTTTTTTCTCGGTGGGACGAATCTTGAGAATTGGTCAGGAGTTGAGCAAACGAGCGAACGAGCATTTGAGGTTATTGTGAATCACCATAGTTTATTTCATCCTAATAGTTTGTTTCAATGCTGTCTAGCAGCTGATCAATGACAAAAATGCACACACACATGCTTAAAGAGAGATATGTATAGTTATTACACTTGCTGGATTTCACTGGGTGTGATGATATAAGATAGTCAATATACCCCATAGGATCAACTAAGTGGTCAAGGGCATACTTATATGTGTGAATTTGGCACGCCGTACAAGTTTGATTCCCACACCACTGAGTACAAACATTTTCGGGGGTTTGCCTACCTAAGGTCTTAAGGTGGGTGCCTCAATCCTAGTTATAAAAAAATATAAGAGTGATTACCTAGGAGGAGCGGGAAGAAGCTAGCACAAACTTTGACAGATCAGAAGATCTGCTTGAGAATGCATGTTGTTTCAGTGAAATAGGATAGTTTTAGTTCATTGGAGCCTGTCTTCCTATCCTCTGGACAAGATTATTGTTTTAGCTTTGCGACAGACATGTTAATTCCGCAGATTTTTTGTCATTCATGAATTTCTGCAGTGTAATTCTTGTCACGGTTTGGCTGCAGGATGAGACGTTAAGACAGAGATTCATGGTTTACTAGCAAGATGTGAAATGTGCACGTTCAGAAAAATTTTGCAAAACAGGTTCCAATATAAACAGGGTTAACCCTATTCTTGTTCTTGCTGCTGTTTCTGTTGCTGTTGACATCAAGTCAAGGAGGGCAAGTGGGTTGTGGTTGGCTTTGTCAGCCTGATTTATTGTTAATTGTTTTGCTGAGATTGAGGTTATCAGAAGAGAAATCAGTGTTATGTTGCCTGACATTGGTGTTTTATATCCTAGAAAATTTGACTTCAAAGATTGTTCTTTGTTTGGATACTTCATTTTATCCGCATATTGGAGTGTTCATTGTCCTTTGGATTGGAGTTGTTCTAAGCATCCGATTCAATCTTGCCACTGAAATAGGACCTTGAAAAGAACTCTTTCAATCAGATGTTCTTTGGAGAAATAGATTAGCAAAGATTGACCGGTAGTCAGAGAACACGGGTTATTAAGCTCTATGACTCAGAGTTTACTGGTTCGCTAAGTTTGCCCTCAGAGGTCAGGAAACATTAGGCACCATTTGTTTTACTTGATATGTCGTGATTTCGATAGATCTATCCTTCACTAGCGAGGATCCATATCATTTTGGAGTATTCATTGTCTATCTCTAGATCAGAGATTGTTCTGAGTTTACATTTGATTCTTGCAATCAAATTAGAATGCTGAAGAAATACCTTCATGGTTTACTAGCAAGATGTGAAATGTGCACGTTCAAAAATTTTTTGCAAAACAGGTTCCAATATAAACAGGGTTAACCCTATTCCCGAACCGGAAAAAACAGGGTGAGTCGGGAACAGGGCCTAATGCAAACAGGATAGGGAACAGGGTCCAAAAAAAGAGAACCGGTTATAACAGGGTCGGGAACAAGATCAGTGTCAGACCCACCCACCCCGGACCCGATCACCCCTATTGCCAACCATTGGGAGGTCGGCAACCAACGGAGGAAGGAAAAAAAAAAGGAAAGAAAATATAAAACTTCAGAAAATTTACAAACAATGTAAAAAATTGGCCTAGTTAGTGTTAATTGTGCCACATAAGACGGCTAGAGCTGATTAGACCGCCATGTTAGCTATTTTTGACCAAAGTTGGCTGGAAAAACTAAATTGACTAATCGTTAAAACATTTAGAACTAACTTAATAAATTGTTAAAAGGTTTAAATTTAATTGGCACTATTAAAAGGTTTTGGACTGAACTAATTGATTTACAATAAGTTTAGGACTTGTGGACAATTTTATCGACTAATTAGACAAGCTCTATTCATTGATTCTATAGCATCTGGTGAAAATAGTTTTTAGTAAAATATTTCAGCATGTAGCATTTGCACCCATTAGAAGTATTGACAATTCTTATGTTCATGACATGGTAGTTTGATGCTACATATAATTGTGTCAAATTTGCTTTCGTAGACGACATGTTTTTAATCCTATAACATGACATGTTTGACAATTTTGGAAAACAGGTTTCCCTATATATATTTGTAAAAGTTTTTATATGTACATCGAAATGTCAAACATCAATATGTCGATGTGTGGCGTTGATACCACTAACATGTTGACTTTTTTCTCCAAGATTCCAAGCGTGTTTATGTGGGTTGACACATTTGTGATACAAATGCGTGAGTCTGATCCACGCCCATTTCACATCCTATATCGCAAACTATTCATAAAGGCTTGACTATGTGAGAAAATAAAATAACAAATTTAGGAATGCTTTTAATTAGAAGAGTCATTAGCAAGAAATAAAATATCATTCAACTTGCTTTTCAGGGATATTTAATAAGCAGAGAATTCCATGTGAAACTAGGTACTTTCTCTTCCTGAAAGCACCATAATATGTTCATGTTTAGCATTCGATAAATGTATAGGATGGAACAGATGTATGTTGATTTTGGCAAGTGAAGAAACGTGTCTATGTCATCCATGCGATCGGCAGATGACAATAAATTCCACAAACAATGAAAGACTAACATACTACTTCTCTGTGGTCTTGAAATTTCCGCACCAATTCACCAAGTTTAAAATTAGGCGAAAGTTTGCCATTTCTCTATGTGGTGACAAAGAACTTTTCCGATGGTAGAGCCCAATAAGGATAAGAAAAAAGATAAATTATATGAAGTAAATGGAAATTCAATAAAAAAATAATAATTAAATGAAGGAAATGGAAAGCTTTTAGAGACACCTCCACGAGTGTTATACAACTTCGTACAACAACTTTAGCTTTTCTAACGTTGAACAAGTCAACCAAGGAAATATCGAAGTAATTTACGTCACATGGGATAATTTTTGTATTGCCTGCTTTGAGGTTTATTTAAGTGTTGTATTACTTTTTGGTCATTATTTTGCTGGAATCATCAAAAGGAGGACTTTCCCGTGCAACAATAATAAAATTTAAGGTTTGATAATTTGCATATGATAATGATAAAACCTAAAAGGAGATGATCATTTTTTATTTGGTTAGATTATTGATATATTCGTAATAGTGTTTATTATTGGGCAAGCAAATTGCTGGTCATATTTTACTTTTTTTTTTTTTCTAATGAGATTGAAAATTACCAGCAACTTTAAAATTCCACCAACACGGAGCTTTCAGCTTCTTCTGTCTGATAAGTAAGATAAATAGGTTAAAATTAACAATCACATCTCTATGCACTGACCGGGAGCATTCTTCCATGAAGCGGATGAATGAAATCGAAGTTTCATAATCGGTCTTATCTTGTCTTGACATCCTTTTTGAATTTTTTATCCGACAACACGGTAGAATTTTCTGCACAACCAAGGTGGACACCTGGATGGCCCACCCCCCCTTTTCAAACCATGATTTGTAGAACACTGCAGAAGCGCTTGAAGTTCCTGCTTTCGATCCAAGAATTTCCCTCCTTTCTTGGTAGGTATCAAATATTAGTTTTAAGAAAGACGAAGATGCTAAAAAGGAGATATCTCTTCCTGTGATCCAGCCCATTGATGTAATTTTCAAGCTATTGTAATGCAAATTGCAATTTTTTTCCCATTTTCATTTTCTCATCTTGTTTTATGTGGGAACAAGCCGACGTTTCCACTAATTATAATAGGGAAGATGTGCCAGAATTGATTACAAGGCAATATGTACTTCGGGAGATTACATTTTACTTCAACTCCATAGCAAATCCTTTATGGCACTTTCGGACAACTAATTAAGAAGGATAATTACTAACAAAATCCTAAACCTATTATATGAATGTCAATTGAATCCAAAACCATTCAATTTGGACAATTAAGTCTTTAACTTTTAGACATTTTGTCAATAGTCTTTCCGTCTAATTTTGACTAGCAATTGTTGACGTGAACGCCAGCCTATACTAACGTCGATGCTTTATTGAATTTTTAGTGACTTTTTCTTTTTCTTCTTTTCTTTTTCTATGGTTTCTCTTTTTCTTGTTTTTGCCTACGTTGATCGCCATGGCTATCGACTGGCCACAAGCAAGGATTAGCCTGGCCCGAGGCCAGTAAAGTTGACCCTCGTTAACCTTGGCCAAGAGTGAGAGCAAGCCTTGCTCGAGGCCTAGTGATCAGTGGAGGAAGAAAGAAAAAAAAAAGGCAAAAGAAAGACAAAAGAAAAATTATAAAAATTATAAAAATTATAAAAATCCAAAAAAAAAAAAAAATTCACGCCAGTGCTAGCCGTGCCCCTAAGAAGGTTAGCATTCACATCAATGATTGCCGGTCAAATTACCTAGAATGATTACATTAACAAATTGTCAAAAGGTTTATGATTGATCAAATGAAAACATTTATGATTGAATTTGTATCCGTACAATAGAATTTAGGACTTTCCTTTAGTTAATTGGACCATCTTATTTTTTGGGTTATTTTTCTCTCCTCCTTCCGTTCTCTTGGTCTCCATGCCCTCATTCCTGTTTCTTTTCACAGCCCCTCTCTTTCTGTAACAAACTAGACTTATCAGATCCGAACATGAGTCATTCTTTAATCGCGTCACATCTGAACCCACAAACGGCATGTTTATTACATAGATTAGGCAACATAGCATGAGCAACATATTTCTTTAGCTCCAAAAGAATCCTCAACAATCTTTTGAAGAATAATACAAATGACGAAAATAAGTGAGTACATATTCAATCACTGAGGAAAACCCTCTTGTAAAATAGGAATCACATACGGGAGATGTGTTTGGGGATGGCAATGGGGGGATCACGTGTTCGGGGATTGTTCAACAACCTTGAAACCTCCTTAACGACTCGTTTTACAAGTAGCCCTTCATGCCTGCCAATTGCAAATGAACTTGAAGTAAGCTCTTAGGAGTATAACAAGAAGTTTTCGGTAATAGGATCAAATTAAAATCTAGGTGGAAATGATGAAAAGTACTGGGTGGAAATGATGAAAACTACACCATTGGCGATTTTCTCTGTCTCCCATCCTTTGAAGGACCCAACCTCCCTAAGAGCTTCCTCCCACCGCTCGTAAGTATTTGCGTCAACCAATTCCTTATGTTGAAGCATGCACTCTCCAAAAAATGAGATAAGTGTTCCACGTGTGAGGGGCTTACTTTATAGAATATGGGCAATATCTTTTGCCCCTTCATTCTCTTGGATTCAACTATTTGAGCTAGCTCGTTAAGACACCAACGAGAGGAGGCAAAATTTTTAGAGATAATTGGAATGGATATCTTGCAGTGGTCAATGGCATTGCGAATCTCATAAGCAACATCTTTACCTATGAGGTACGGATCATTATCATTAAAAACTCTGATTCCTGCAGTCACAAGGCTGATGTAGAGGTAAGCGGCAAAGTCAATTCGAGTATCGGGGCCCCGAAAGGCCAAAAACACTTGCCATTTACTCTCTCTTCTTTTCTTCTCCAAAAGGCAACGATGGACTGTGATCCAGCAAGACAAACCAAAGTGATGATGATAAGATGAAGTCGAAAATTTCAGAAGACCACTTTTAAATGAACGAAATCGGCCTAAGTCATAAAACACGTGAACCTAACATGCCTTCACTATGTGGGAAGGCCAAAGCTCTCACTTGATGAGCACGGAATATTTACTAGTTGGCGCTTGGCTCAAGTGGAATTGGGAGATACCTGATTTTGCGTAATCATTAGACATCAATATAGGAAACATGGGAGTCGTTCGATCCACGTTGTCTTCAATTCACTCGAAATCTTTGCGACCACCGTATTCACTAGCTCTCCGTCATGCCTTCATAGACAAGCCCATTTCACAAGGAAATTAGATTATAAGCGACATGTCAAATTTGACGAACGAGTTTGCACATATAAAATAAAGCAGAATCTGACTTAAATATCACGTTACGATTCTGAACTCAGAAGCCTAACTTATAAGCGGAGGAAAACCACTTGTATAGACATAAAAATAAAAATAAAATAAAATAAAATACACCGTAAATAAGCGATATGTGATATATGATACTTCAACATGTGACATCAAATTTAGGCGTTTGACTACTTCCTTCCCCTGACTCTGTGATTCTGGTCACTCCCATCCAAGAGAACAAGGGTTTGGATTGAGATTTGTGACGGATATATATTCGTAGATTCCTAAACAATTAAGTGCGTACGTACGTACCCACTAGCATCGGTTGCTGATATCCATCCTTTAATCCTCGCTACAGAATTCAGCGCTTCCTCCCATTCTCGCTTTTCTTTTGCACTTAACTGCATCACAAGGTTATGCATAGCCTCTCCAAACTTACCACGTTGGCGACCCACATCGACAACATCCACCTTATAGAATATGGGGAAGACTGATTTGCCATGATGTTTGCGGCAATCCATTATCTCTGCGAGCTCACGGAGGCACCATTTACTCTCTGCATACTATTCGGAGATGATGGGGATGGCGATCCTACAGCTCCTGATGGCCCAGAGAAGCTGCGGGCCAATCTGCTTGCCCACTGGGAGCGCATCATCATCCCTGAACACGTGAACCCCAGCAGCTACCAGGCTGTTGTAGAGGAAATCGGCGAAGCCAGTTCGAGTGTCTCCACCTCTGAAGCTCAAGAACACATCATAGTTATGAGGGGCCGTGCTTTTCTTCTTTTGCAGTAATCTGGAAGCGCACACGGAGAGATGGGCTAGTGGCAGGACAATTGCCAGGGCATTCATTTTCTTCTTCGTTCGTGACTTGCCTATTCTCTTTTGGGATCTCGGTATGTCTTCTTTAAATGCTTTCTCTTTTTCATGACTTGATGCTTTCAAGATTCAAGTCGTTTTTGTTTGTCCACAAATTCCAAGGTCGTTATAACGTTGACTATACTTTTAGTTCGTCTTCTTTCCAGATTGAAGGTTCATTCCTCTGTAGCGAGGACTAGGCTTGACGCTCTTGTTTTTAACTGAAGGAAACTGCAAGCATACACCGACCGAAGGGCTAGTGGTAGAACGAATTGTTGAGTCGTTTATTTTCTTCTTTGTTCCTTACTTCTTTTTATTTTTCGCATCTAAGTATGTCTTCGTTCCATGCTTTCTCTTACTCAGGGTGTAAAATTTTTTGAGGTCATTTTTAATTGTTCTAAAATGTTTCGTGATTAGATGAGTACTTAGTTTAATATGTACACATTTTGACACCTTTGGCCACATGTAGGCTCAGACACAGACGGTACAAACGTTGATCTTATCTCTAATATTTTTCACATGTCTTGTCATATTACCTTTGAGGAATACATAATGTTGTCATCTCTTCGCCCTTTCGAATCCTCTCCTACTATTCCTTTTGTTACTAATCCTTCAATGGATTTATTCCTTAAATAAGATAGACTTGGCTCTACTTTTGAATCTCCCTTTTCGAAGTTGCCTTCTCCTAATCATGAGCAAGTACTTTTTCCATTGCACCATCGACGGATTTCTACCCTGGGTGATTCCCCCATTTCCTATTCGTCATTCCACCTGTATGAGTCAACCTTTGTTTGACTGCGTGATTTCCATTGTAACTCTACCGTTGTTTCTTTTCATGAGCCCCATACATTTAGAGAACCTAATGCTAATCCTCTTTGGCAGCAAGCTATTTCAGATAAATTGCAAGCTTTAGACAAATCTCATACCCGAGACTTTGTTGATTTGCCTCCTGAAAAGTCCGCTATTGGTTGTACATAGGTGTATAAGATTAAAACAATGGTACATGGTACTATTGAACCCTATGAAGCTTGATTAGTAGCAAAATGTTTACTTAAGAGCATGGAATTAACAGTGATAGCCTACGTGCACATGATGCACACGCATGCCCAAAATGAATATATGTTAATGTATTTCAAATACACACATAAAAATCATGTCCTTTTATTTTTTTATATTTTATATATATATATATAAATATAAAATATTGATTAATTATTTTTCATTTAATTAATTAATCAATGTGCACAAGGTGCTGACCATGGGCAACACACATCACAAGTGCGTTTCTTTTTAATAATAATAACTGAAAAAAAAATATGGGATGTTGCTGATCGTCATGCACGGTTGCACGATTGCACGATTCGTGCATGATGGTCAGCAACGGTTGCTGACCAAGCTGACCATCGTGCACGAAGCATCCCATATATATATAGTTATTATTATTAAAGAGAAACGCACATGTGATGTGCCTTGCACATGGGAAGCAACAATTGCTAACCATGTGCACATTGATTAATTAATTAAATGAAAAATAATTAATCAATTTTTATATATATAAAGGACATAATCTTTATGTGTGCATTTGGAATACATTAACATATATTCACTTTGGGCATGCATGTGCATCATATGCACGCAGGCTCATGACTATAATATAAATTAAATTAAACCTCATTTAATTTAATTTCAGATAGATATAATTCGATTGCAGTAATTTCAAAAAAACATTTGCAACATTATTTCTCTCTCGTTCCATGTTATCCTAATGGTTTATGACGTGTGACATTCCTAAGTTCATCACTAAGCTGGTAGTAAGACTTGTACTAACAAATTAGTACTCCCAAAAGAATTAATTGTCCCGATTAATCTTTAGGTCTTACAAGCCATGATTGACATGTAGCAATATGCCAGATAATATGATTGTTTTAAGAATATAATGAACCCGTCAGCTTTGGCTATACTGTAATTCAATCCTTCTGTCTTATTATGTCCCAATAGAATAAAGAACCATGGAATATTTGTCAAGTCACCAATTCGATCATATGCACAAATCTAAATGATATGCATTTTATTCAAGACATGAACAATTTATTCTCGATTCTAACCTCGGCCGGGGATTTCAATGCATTGTCATAATTAGATTGCATACTGCATAAGATATCATTATTATACCTTGCATGTAACATGGAGACAAATTCCATATTGCGTACACCTGCAACTTCGTATATGAACAAACTATGACCATCAGGTATAAAGACAAATCAACGACCCGGCATTACGTGCACCTGTGAACCATAGTTGTTCGACACACAAGTTAACACTGTGCCGGATTATTTACACAAGACCAAAGCATAAACAATTAGACATTGACCACGCTAAAAACTTCCATATTGCTAATCGTTCTATATGCGTCATGTTCAATGAACTTGTCTAATACAAACACTTGTGTGCTAACTCAGGCATCACAATACCCAATGACTTGCGACTCATCATTCTCTTAAGTATCCAATACTTAATAATGAAATTAAGAACACACCGATCTCAATAGGATTATTAATAACCACTCAATAATCCATCAACTAGGAACGATTTAAAAATTCAGTCTAACTATAAACCCGTCACATATATTCTTAACGTCTCAAGAATAGGTCTAATTGCAACTGATCTTATGGAATCACTCATAAATATAAAATAATTGGACAAATGAATGAATACGTCACTATCATTAATTAAATAATAATAATGATAGTACAACTGAAATCCTTAATATGTAACTATTACATGGTAGCTTTGGGGCATACATCCAACATATCATTCCACTAAAATTTGGGGTTGTCATAATTTGACTTGTGGTTTGAATTTTCCCTAATCGTTCTGTTAAAAAGAAAACAACACCGAGAAGAGCAACTCAGGCTTAATGTTGGGTCTCACATAGTTCATCCACCGAAGTCGGCCACTCTTTGCGGTTCTTGCCAAGCCTGCTGATAATAACAAATTCAGTATTAGGATTAGCGATTACGAGTTGAGACATTCATTTAAATCTTGATCCCCCACTACTCTAGGGTTTTGATCCACATATATACACTACTCAATTACTTCACATTCGCGGCAACATTTCAACATGATATAAGTCTTGAATGGAGAAGATCCAACACAGAACTCGCTAAAAAGAAATTAGATCGAGAAAACATAATATTTCAATACACCACGAACACGCCGGCGGGTTTGGCAATTGGAAAAAATAAATTAACAAATTCGTGAAAATATTTATAATAAAAGGGTGATTTAGCATGAAAATAAAATATCATTCAACTTGCTTTTGCACGAATATTCCAAGACCAATTGGATATTTAGCACCGTAACTTATGCATGTTTAGCATTCGATGCAAAAAGTCGTTTGAGTCTTAAGTTGTAAAGAATATGCCGAGTGGGAAACAGATGTATGTTGATTTTAGCAAGGGAAGTAAACGTGCCTATGTCATCCATGCGATCAGCAGATCACCATAAATTTCACAAATTAAAAGCTGGCATTTATATCTCTATGCACTTGGAAATTACGTGAGAAAGGCAACCCACACCAATTCGCTAAGTCTTCATGTGGTGACAAAGAATTTTCCGATAGTGAAGGCCGATAATGATATAAAAAAAATAGATTAGATGAAGTAAATGGATGTAGAATCGGGAAGAAATGCTTCATCGAATCCAAAGGAGAATTTGAGATTCTCTAGTTGTATTATCGAAAACCCTATCGGCTTGGCTGGTGGTCTAGCAAAGTGTTTTGGAATGATGGGATAACTTTTGATGAGATTGCGACTTCGGCTTTCATTGATATGATATGTGTGGAAGGAGAGTATGGTACACCAATGCGGCTTACTTGTCTTCATGTGCCGGCAGTCTATCACCTCCGACAGGCCTTATGGGACGACTTGCGACAGATCAGCCACTATAATACACTCCCGTGGGTGTGTGCCAGAGATTTCAACAAAATAATTCATCCTTGGGAAAAAGGTTGGGAAACGGCCTGCAGACCAACACCGCATGCATTCTTTTCATGAATTACTAAACAACTATTACCTGATGGAGGTGCCCAGCAAAGGTTGTGCGTTTACATGGAGGAATAATAGAGACAACCAAGATTGTGTGAAGGAAAGACTAGACCGGGTGCTTTGCACTATGGACTGGCGCCTAAATTTCCCTACTGCTGACGTATATGCCTTACCTACAATTGGTTCCGATCACAGTCCACTCCTTTTAACAGCGGAAGTCATCCTTGTCAAAAGAAAGAAAGCTTTCACTTTTGAGGCTTATTGGTTACAAGAAGAAGACTGCCGTCAAATCATTGCCGACTCATGGGCTAATTCCCAGGTGAGAGGAAAGAACTCTACCTCAAAAGCTTAGGGCTGTCTCAGAGGTGCTGACTCGCTGGAGTAGATCCAAATTTTCCAATGGCCACCGTCAAATCAATATTTGTAAGCGTGACAGCTCCTTAAACGACAAATCAACCCAACAATCGGTATTCCCAAGCAATGTTCAATAGCTTGAAAGAACAAATTCAGCATTTATGGCAACAGGAAGAACAATACTAGGCTATGCAATCAAGACTCAAGCGGCTTTGATGGGGGACAAAAACACCAAGTTTTTCCATGCAACAACAATCCAAAGGAGACCACAATCGAATCAGCATGCTACAAGATGCAAATCAGCAATGGGTTCGTGATCCACAACTTTTGCAGAACATGACCCGAGATTTCTTTCAGAATTTATACAGTTCAGTGGGAGAGCGAGACTACAGGTGTCACGCCCCGAACCTCGAGCGCGTTAACATCCCACCATGGTCATGCAAATACGACATTCCCAGGTAGTGTCGCCGACCCCATTTATTAATTATTGCGCAAACGGAACGTATTATAAAACCCCTGACAATGAAATACGGGATAGAAAAGCAGGAAGCAAAACCACAACATAACACTTTCATAATTCAACAGAATTACAAACAGAAGCCTACAGCCAAAAGTCTACAAAAGACTGGCTTTTAAAAAGGAACCGTCCTACGACCTACAAGTCGGACACGTTCTCCAATCCTTATGACTTCACCTCTGCAACTCCTCAAGGCCAATCAAAGCTATCTAGCTGCTCCATCCACCAGGGACCTGAAATTTTAATCCCCAAACCGGGATGAGACAATGTCTCAGCAAGTTCAACCCCCTAAACCCCTATTAAAAAGAAAATACGCCCCGGGTGGCCTAGCCACATCACACAAAGAATTAGTAATAATAATTCAAACAATTAGAACGCCATCACTTTGATATAAATCACAGTCGCACTTAGCACGCATTCCAATTATTATTCACTGCCACACAATGGCATAGCCTACTCGCAAGTCGGCTATCTACTAACATTATGGCATTTCTAGAAGAATAAAGGTCCAGTCGGTCTCGCCACTACTGCGACCGAGCCACGTCATTCTATCGACGGCATTTCTAGAAGAATAAAGGTCCGGTCGGTCTCGCCACTCTTTGCGACCCGAGCCACGTCACTCTCTTGACGGCATTTCTAGCGAGAACAAGGGTCCAGTTGGCCTAGCCACCACCAACGACCCGAGTCTTTCAATCGCACACAACAATTCAATAATCAATTGCACAAATCATCACTCGATTTGTAATATCTAATAATCAAATTCATAATCTGAATCAGCAGCGATCAAAGACGAAATTCGAGAATTTGGGGTCCCAAAATAATTTTCGGAATTTATTTAATAATTAAATTTATTCCGAAAATTAATTAAATAATAATATTACTATCTTTCACAATCCACACTCAATTTATAATATCCAATCATCAATTTCAAAATATGACTACACAAGAAATGGCCGGCACGAAATTTACGAGCCGTGGTTAAAAATAATTTTTTCCGTTTTTTTATAATATTATTTTAATAATTTCGGAATATAATATAATATTATAAATTCTAGAATTTCGAAATCATTTAAATAATTCAAAAATAAAACCCTATTATGTCCCATCAGGGCTTAACATTAAATAAACTCTCTTACCCTTTAATTAAACATACTTTAAACTAAACAAACATCTTAATCTAAATCACAATTAAATAAACTAAATTAACCACCTAAGCTTACTTAGCTTTGACTAAGCACACTTATGGCATCATTAACCGTCTAATCGAGGTTTAGTGAGCTAAACTCACCGGATTAGCGAGCCAAGCGGACCAAAACGACAAGGACGACACGAGGATCGACTTTCCTCGAGGCGGGCCGAGCATCCGGGCTCAGGAAGGCGGCCAAAACGGGCCAAAACCGAGCTGAGAAACCCATTTTTTTCTGCTGGTCGCGGGCGGAGATGGGGCAGTTCCGGCGCTGGTTCGGGCGGAGGAACGGCGGAGAGAGGCGGCGGGCAGCTTAGGCGGCGACCGACGGTGGCTCACGGCGGCGGCGGTGACGGCGACGAAGGGCAATGGCGGCGGAGCGGCGCGCGGGCGCGGGCGAGGCGGTGACGGGCGGGACGGCGAGGCGAGGCGAGGCGCGAGCGCGGGAGCGGGGTGTCGCGCGGTCGCGTGAGGCGGCGACGGCACCGGCGGCGACAAGCGGGCAGGCGGAGGGCGGCCGGTCGGGCGTGCGGCTGGCCTGGCCGGTCGCGCCTCTTCTTCCCCCCTTTCTCTCTCTCTCTTCTCAAGGTTGAAGAAGATGGTGGGGCCCTTCACTTTTGGGAATTAAATCCACCCTCCACTTGTCAAGATCTCCACCAAACGCCACCCACCAGCGACATCACTCCGTGATGTCATCATCCACTAACTCATTTCCTCTACAACATATTTCAACGGCCCAAATCAATTTCCATAAGGCCCAGGTGCTGTCTGCAACAATTTCTTCAATTCCACTTAATTCTCTTCCAATTGAATCTTAATCCCACTTGAATTAAATCAAATTGACCCCCCATTAATTCATTCAACACTTCATCAATCAAATTGGTATTTTCCTTACCACCGTGGCGTCTTTGCATCCCGATTTCACAATCTCTGGCTTCAATTGAACGAAAACGGCCCTATTTATCCAGTCGAAATTAAAACCCGAAAATCTGGATGTCACAACAGGCCTGTCCTAGCTCAATGCCTACCTGTGGTGACGGAGGAAATGAATGCTGCCCTAGTAGATGCGGTTACAATAGAGGAAGTCAAACAAGCTACATTTCAACTGGGAGCAACAAAGGCTCCAGGTCCGGATGGTTTGGATGGACAATTCCATCATCTCATTAGGATATCCTTCAGGAAGACATTTTCCTCTATGTCAAAGATTTCTTCCAATCAAGTGTGATGCACTTCGAATTTAATAGGACAATCATATCTCTGATACCAAAAACACCTCACCCAGAAAGGTTGGATCAGTATAGACCGATTAATCTTTGCAACTTTATTTATAAAATCATTTCAAAAGTTCTTGCAAATAGACTGAAACCTTGGTTACCAACACTAATAGCTAAGGAGCAGTGTGCCTTTGTTAGCGGACGACAAATTCAAGATAATGTCCTTATAGTCCAAGAAGTTCTCCATCAACTCAGGATTCGAAAGAAGACCAAAACTTTTCAAGCTATCCTCAAACTAGACATGCAAAAGGCATACGATCGGATGGAATGGGACTTCCTCAAAGACTACCTCCTTTAGATTGGATTTCATGCTCAGTGGGTTCAGTGGATAATGCAATGCATCACCACGGTCTCCCTCAGCATTAAATTTAATGGAGACCTTTTACCCCACTTCCATCTGACCAAAAGACTAAGACAAGGCGATCCGTTGTCTCCGTACCTGTTCATTTTGGTGGTGAACATCCTATCTCAACTTATCAGCCAAGCTGTGGACATGGGCAACATTAGAGCCATTAAATTAAATAGGTGGTGTCCTACTCTATCCCATTTATTTTTCGGAGATGATGCTATCTTTTTCCTAGACGGAAAACTTCTCGAATGCCAGCACCTATCCAATATTCTACAACAATATTGCCTAGCTACAGGACAATAGGTGAATCGCAACAAATCTGGAATCTTCTTTAGCAAAGGCTGTCCTAATAGCCTTTAGGAAAATTTGGCTAGAGAACTCCGAGTTCCTATCTTAGCAAAGACTTGGAAATATCTTGGCATACCATCCGATTTGGGGAAATCAAAAAGAGAAATGTTCGCCTGGATTCTTAGTCGAGTAAACTCCAAGCTAGAAGGATGGAAAGAACAATTTATTTCAAAAGGCGGTAAGGAAATTCTTATTAAAACAGTAGTACAAGCCCTCCCACAATATGCAATGTCTATATTTAAAATCCCGGTGTCTCTATGCAAGTCTATATAACAAAAAACTGCTCGATTTTGGTGGCAGACTCAATGTGGTAAATCTGGTATGCACCGGAAAACTTGGGATACCCTGCAGAATGGAAAGGACAATGGGGATTGGGTTTCGCGACCTCATTGCTTTCAACAAAGCTTTATTAGGTAAACAAGCTTAGCGTCTGATTCAACAACCAACTTCCCTATGGAGCAGATTATTCAAAGGTTTGTATTTCCACTCACAGGAATTCTAGCTAGCTGAAAAAGGGACTAGACCCTCCTGGGGTTGGCAGAGCTTGTTGCTGGGCAGGGACTCAATACTACACAATCTCCAGTGGTCAGTTGGAGATGGATGACAAATCAAAATAAGGGAAGACAAATGGCTTTCTAGTGGAATTATTGGTGACCCTGCACCAAGAGGCAAACCCGAGAAGATCGCGGACTTCCTTATCCCAGACCAAAATGTATGGAATGAGGCTCTACTCCGACGCAATTTTGATGAGCGCGCTGTCAACGAAATTCTGTCCATACAGATTCAACCTCAACACACGACAAACCAAATCATCTGGAAGGGGAAACAGAATGGTATGTACACAATCAAGAATGGATATCGCTTCATCAGATCACAGAACACGAGCAACATTCATAACACAGCCTCTTCATTATACCAACCTCCCTGCAGATTATGGAACAAAATTTGGCAAATGCAGACCACTCCCAAAATTCGCTCTTTCATATGGTCCCTTTGTCAAAAGGCATTATCTACAAAAAACGAATCGATACCACAGGCACATCACTTCAAACCCGGTGTGCCCAGTATGTACAGATCAGGTACCAGAAACAACAGAACATATTTTCTTATCATGTACATGGACGCAAGCAATATGGTCCCATCCACAACTACATCTAACAAATCGATTCGTGGTGTTCAAAGAATAGATGCCAGTTTCTTGATCTACTCGACACAAGGGATATCGTACCGACATGGAGACGTAGCTTCGTCTTCGGCATATCCGGGAAGGCCCGAAACAGCTTTGTCTTCCGCCAACTGAAATCGGATCCTGATCGGGTTGTACAGTTAGCCCTCGCCCACGCTAGATCAACCGAGTGCTGCAACGGAAGGCCTCTGAAACGCAAAGATCAGTCGCCAAACCTCGCTTATAAGTGGCGTCCACCAGAGCCGGGTGTTCTAAAAATCAATATAGATGGTGCTTACCCCACATCCCCCAACGAAGGTGCTGTGGCTTGTGTGTGTCGCGACTCCTCCGACCACCTGCTCAATGGATTTACCAATAGCATCACAGCGTTCTCAGTGCTAGAAACAGAGACACAGGCTCTCAATCAAGATTGACTTGAAACTCGCAGTACTGATATATTTAAAGAGAAGAAGTTCATCTTCACAAGGATTGGTTTGTGACTTCAATTCAACTTTCTTGACAAATTCCGAGTGTTATAACTTACCAGAAACTGATTCTTTGATGACTTGGCTTTTGTCTAGAAGATGATCCATCTCATTTTGAGCTACATCGACCAAGTATCATAGTTCGAAAGGGTGAAGAACCCAAGTTCATGTTTCTTAAGCGAGAACTTTTTTATTAATGTAGATCTATTTCATCTTCATCAGTGTTGAAGTCATCTTTGGGTTAAAAGCACTTGATGGACAAACAATACTGCGAAGACATGGGCCTGCAATGGGCACTTGGGATTCTAAGAATGTCGAATCCTTTGTACATTGTGCATTGTACCGTCGGCAAGAATTACACAATTCTTTGCTGAGAATTTGGGAATTAGCAATTACATTCTTTGTTCTGTTTTTAGAGCTATGTATAGTGACTTTAGAAGCGCCTCCAACTCCAATTATATTGCAGCCATTTATATTATATATATTTGGATCCCACTAGAGTAAATTTGAATACTTTATTTACTACGTCCAATATAGGCTTATAACCAATCGGATAATACGAGCGAGTTTTCACTATACATGAGTGAACTTGACTTGTGGGTGATAAATTTGTGTGTACACTTTTGGACATGCTGACCGCTGTTCGGGGAAACGAATTGAGTGGGAGTGGAGTCGGTAAAGAGGAGCAGCAAACCAGTATGTGTCTGATACAATTTATCTCAAGAACTTCGTGTTAGACATTAACAAGAGTTTCAAGCTGCTCAAGAATGGGATCAATCTACTCTCCTTTCTTTGGAGCTTTTCTCTACCGATTGTGTAGCTATGGCAACCCCCATCCTCATCTCTTCAAACCCTAATCACCCACCATAATGTCAATCTCATTCCCATAAAACAGCTGGTTCTCCACTGTTTCATTCACGTTGCATTATCCCAGGAGGTATTCCATTGAACCCCAGCGAGTTCTTCATCTCGCAATCTAGGTGGGTGTTTTCTTCGAGGGAGCACCGTCTTCTTCCTCAGCGAGTTCTCCATTTCGTCTCCCAGGGGCTCGTTTCTAGATTGGGGAAATTCTTGAGTCAACAAACCCTAGTGGCAGGTCCCACCGCAATCCAGGCGTTTGTCTTCGAGGGATCTTCGCTTTACTCTCAGCGAGTTCTTCTTCTCGCATTCCAGGGGTCCTTTTAGATCGGGGGCAGTGAACAGGATCTTCAGAGGCCATGGCGAGGGAGGAAGAAGCAGTGGGTCGGCTCACCCATCTCTGCAATAAATTGGGTAAGCTAATGTATGAGAATGATATGACTATTCTGGATGAGGAAATATCGGCAGAAAAAATCCATGAGTGCCGTTTCTCCCTTGTTGGGCAACTTTACAAGAACCCTAGCGTTAACTTTCAAGCGCTTATAACAGTAATGAAAAAGGCCTGGGAAACTAAGAATGTGGAGGTTAAACCTTTAGAAAATGGGAAAATCAGCTTTATTTTTTATAATGAAGGGGACAAAAACCGAGTGCTCGAGGGAGGTCCTTGGTCTTTCTCTAACAATTTATTGTTGTTAAAAGCTTGGGAGCCGGATACCCCGCCACATTGTTATGAATTTAAGACCTATGCATTTTGGATTAGAATCTTTGGTCTTCCTCGGAATGGAATTCTGAAAGTATGATAAAGAAAATAGCAAGCTCAATGGGGAAGGTCTTTGGATGTTAAAATGGATGCTAGAGGCCCCGCTTTTCAGAAAATTGGGAAAGCAAAAGTGGAGATAGATGTGGAGGCTGAATTGCGAGTTGGCCAATTAATGCGACATGGGAATAAGAAAGTTTGGCTGGACTTTAAATACGAACGACTACCCTTTTTTTGTTACTCTTGTGGCAAAATTGGGCATTATGCTACTTATTGCAAAGACATATCTTATGATGAGGGAAAATTCACCACTGAGCTGGGAGGGTGTTTTGGAGGATGGTTGAAAGCAGAAACTTCTGATCACAGCCCATTTTGGAAGGTGTTTTACAATGAAGTGCCACTAGCAAAGCAAATATAGAAGAGGTGGTTCTGAAACTCCGAACAAAGCAAAGACAAAGCGAAGTTATGGAAGTTGGTCAACTTATTACTCCAATCAATCAGCATTTTCAGCAGGGAGAACCTACCCACATAAGTGCACACAAGGAGACCATGCACAACTCAAGAAAAAGATTACTAATGCTCACCGGTCCGGAGGATTTCAACTATAAAAAGTTCTAGCCAGCAGCTACCTCAGATAGCAACAAAAAGAAAATCAGCTCCCAACTCAAACCTCACTCCTTTAAAAAAACAAAGAAAAGGCAGCACTCAAATTACAACACCCCCGGCAAAAACTGGTTAGATGAGACTCGGCTTCGGATACTCCCATTCAGATGGCGAAGATGTGGCAACATGGGCTGTGGTGGCTAGCCCTAATAAGCCACCAAGTGAACCATAAATATATTAAGTTGGAAGGCGTCGAGGGTTGGGCACACCCTTGATGGGGTTCGAGAGTTGAGAGCCATAATGGCTCAATTCGGGCCCTCTTTGGTTTTTCTTATGGAAACAAAAAATAAGGCTGAGTTTGTGCAGAGAGTAAGGAGAAGACTACAATTTTAGAGCTGTGTAGTAGTTGATCCAGTGGGTACGGCGGGAGGTTTGGCTCTTATGTGGGATGATCGGATTTCAGTGGAGATTGACTCAATGACCGATAGCTTTGTGAATCTAAAATGTGAAGAGGGGGTCACGGGTAAGAAAATGAGAATTACTTTCGTTCATGCGCCATATACATACCGAAGAGGTTACAACTTTGGGAAAGCTTGTGACAAATAAGCTCTACCAATACTCTACCTTGGGTGTGCTTGGGGGATTTCAATGAAGTGCGTTTCTTTTGGGAAAAAGTGGGGAAGAGACTAGCTGAAAATTTCAGAATGACGGCCTTTCGGGAATGCTTGGATGCATGTTCTCTAATGGACATAGACAGCAAGGGTTGTGCATTTACTTGGGCGAATAACAGGGAGGGGGAAGAATATGTGAAAGAAAGACTTGATAGAGTGGTAAGTACGATTGAATGGCGGTTGATGTACCCTGAAGCTAAAGTTTTTGCTCTTCTTGTAGTAGGATTAGATCACAGTCCTCTAATCTTGTCTCTTCAAACAATTCATAATAGAAGGAAACAACTTTTCAGTTTTGAGGCCTTTTGGCTAGAGAGTGAAGAGTGCAGGGAAGTGGTGTTAAAAGCCTGGGAAGCTACAAATCAGCACCATAAAACTTTAGTTGGGAAACTTCAAGCTGTCCAAGAATGCGCTTTCTCAATGGAGCAAAAGGAACTTTGTGAATGGAAAGAAGAGAATCAGTATTTTAAAGCAGGAACTAGAGGGTCTTACAAATAATAATATTTTAGATGTCTTCAACAAGGCATAATTTAAAAGATTACAAGGGGAAATTGACGAGCTTGGGAGACAAGAAGAAATGTATTAGGGGTTAAGATCTAGAATTAATTGGCTGAGATGGGGAGATAAGAACACAAAATACTTCCATGCAACAACCATACAAAGGAGACAGAGGAACAGGATTTCTATGTTACAAAATGCAGAAAATACATGGCTGGTTGAGCAGAATCAACTGAGAGAACATACCGTGCAATTTTTCAGAGAGTTGTATCAGTCCCAAGGCCCCAAAGATTTTAAGCCAGTGATCGACCAACTACCTAAAATGGTAACAGAAGATATGAACAGGATTACTTGCTGAAGTTACTATAGAGGAAGTCACAGATGCAGCATTTCAGCTTGAAGCCACTAAAGCACCCGGCCCAGATGGTCTCAATGGTTTATTTTATCATCATCACTGGGAAGATATTAAATGGGACATATTTAAGGAGGTGGAGAAACTTTTCGCCACTAGTTCTATTTCACTAGCCCTAAATCGAACACACATTTCCCTTATCCCGAAAGTTCCCAACCCTAAGAGATTGGACCAGTATCGTCCAATTAGTTTGTGTAAATTTGGCTACAAAATTCTCTCGAAAGTGCTGGCCAATCGACTCAAACCCCTCCTAATAGAAATTATAGCACCAGAACAAAGCGCTTTTGTGGGTGGGAGGCAAATTCAGGATAACATTTTCATAGTCCAGGAAGTACTGCATCAAATTAGAACAAGGAGCAGAAAAAAGATGTTCCAGGCAGTTTTGAAATTAGACATGAAGAAGGCATATGATAGAGTGGAATGGGACTTTTTGGAGGCATGCTTACTAAGGATTGGCTTTGATGAGAAATGGGTGAAATGGGTTATGCAATGTGTTACTACGGTCACATTTAGTGTTAAATTCAACGGAGAACCTCTTCAGTACTTTCAACCTTCAAGAGGACTCAGGCAAGGGGACCCCTTATTACCTTATCTCTTTATTATTGTTGCAAATGTCTTATCCTCATTGATGAAGCAAGCTGTGGAGAATGGAAGAATTTAAGGCATTAGGCTCAATCGAAGCCGTCCTATACTTTCTCACTTATTATTTGCCGATGATTCCATTTTTTTCATGAAGGGTTCTATTCTAGGATGCCAAAATCTGGCCATGATTCTGAATCAATATTGTCTAGGGGCTGGACAGGAGATTAACTTGAATAAATTTGGCATATTCTTCAACAAGGGCTGCCCTCAATCTTTGAAAGAAAATATGGCAAGGGAATTGAGGGTTCCTATTATTGATAAAACCGGCAAATACCTAGGCATACCTTCAAATTGGGGAGAGTCGAAAAAACAAATGTTCGCATGGATTATTGGGCGCATTAGTTCAAAATTAGAAAGCTGGAAAAAGAAACTACTCTCAAAAGCTGGAAAAGAAGTATTGTTGAAAACGGTGGTTCAAGCGCTTCCTCAGTATGTCATGTCTGTTTTTAAAATACCGATCTCCATTTGCAAGGCTATTGAACAAAAAATTGCTTCATTTTGGTAGAAGACCAATGAAAAAAAAGCAAGCATTCATTGGAAGAAATGGGATATATTGAAGACAAGAAAATATAGAGGTGGAATGGGTTTTAGAGATCTTATATCTTTTAATAAAGCGATGTTAGAGAAGCAGGCTTGGCGGCTGGTACAACAACCAAATTCTCTATGGGGCAGATTATTCAAGGGCTTATATTATCCACACATAGACTTTTGGCATGCAGCAACGGGCCTACAACCTTCATGGGGATGGAGAAGCCTGGTCTTAGGAAGAGACTCTATAGCTCCCAAAGTCCAGTGGAAGGTAGGGGATGGATCTAAGATTAAAATAAGGGAAGATAAATGGCTGCAAAGGGGTATTATTGAGGGTCCAGTGAATATTAATGAACCTTCCTTTGTATCTGAACTTATAGATAAAGAACATGGGAGATGGGATGACATGACAATAGCAGCACACTTTGATGAACAGTTAGTGGAAGAAATTCTGACCATCCCTATTAAGCCCCAGACATAAATTGATCAGCTGGTATGGACTGGGACTCAAGCAGGCAAATATACAATGAAAAGTGCATATAACTTCATCAAAGAGGATGCAGAACAAGGTCAGGTGAATCAGACCACATCTTCGTTTCAACCTCCCCCCTCACTCTGGAAAGACATATGGAATTTGCACACTCCACCAAAGATAAGAATTTTTATGTGGAATTTATGTCAAAATGCTCTCCCAACAAAAGATAACCTGTTTCGACGGAAAGTATTACCTGATCCAATGTGTCCATTATGCCATTATGAGAGAGAAACGGTTGAACATCTTTTCCTGCTGTGTTCGTGGACAAGACAAATATGGGATAATACAGTGCTGAACATAAAAATATCAAGTCAGGGATTGACAAGGATAGAAGAATGGTTTAGCAAACTCAAACAGACAACTAATCCTACAAACCTGCACTTGGTGGATGTTACGCTGTGGAATATGTGGAAGGCCCGCAATTAGGCCATCTTTCGGGGTAGAGAACCAGAGGCGTCGACTATCATCAACTCAGCACTAGCGGTTTTGAAAAGCTATAACAGGTGGAATCCAAGGAAGGGTGGTTCAAGTGATAGCGTAGATGAAAGATCTACAAATCAAGAAGCCCAAACGAGGATTAGAGAGATAATTGAAGAACTAAGACAGGGAACAGAGGGGGGGACAAGTTACAACGACAATAGATCTGAGAGTTGATGAGTGGAGAGGAGACAGGCCACCAAAGTTGAGTGGTGAGTGGAGCCCGAGGAGTAGAGAGACGCCGAAAGCAGGAGAGGACGGAAGTAGAGCAAGAAGACGAGATGAACAATCTCGGCACAGAACCCCTGAACTTCGAAATACCGGTGAAGATGGGTGGGCAGAGGGTGGATCTGGGATTCGGGGCCGTATGGTGAGCCGAGAAATCGAACCCGAACAGAGGGGACTGCGAAAGAGAGGCTGCGTAGGCGAGTCGAACGGAGTGTCCCTTCAACCGAGTGGTAGCTTCGCAGGTTCGGGGAACAGAGCAAGTAGAGGAAAGATGCGATCCGAGACTCCCGAAGCTCCTGGACAGAGAATACACGAAATTAGAAGACCAGCTAAGACCCACGAAGCTGATGGACCGAGAACCCACGCAATCAACAGATCTAAAACTCGAGAGGTTGTAGTGGAAGAACAGAGACCAAACGAAACCTACAGATCTAAAACTAGAGAAGTTGTAGAGGGTGGATCTGGGACCAGGAGACCGCACGGTGAGCTGCAAACCCGAACTCGAACAGAGGAAACGGGAGAAGAAGATACTTCGGGAAGGAGTGCACGCGAACCGAACGGAGAGCCGTATCTTCGAAAGTGTGGGGAGTGGAGGCAGAGGAATTGCACGCCGGAAAAAGAAAGCTCCGCTAATTTAGGGAGCAGAGCACGAAGAGGACAGCTGCGACCCCAACCCCGACACAACCCCGAGACACGAGCAGCTGCTAGATGGAGAACCCACACAATCAGCAGATCTGCAAACCCAGAGATTGAACTACCTCAGACATGGATTCCACCGCAAGCAAGAGTGTTTAAGATAAACATAGATGTAACGTATGTACCTGCTTCGCTGAAGAATTCCATCGCTTGCATCAGCCGCGATTCGGAGGGGAGGTTGTTGGGAGGAGTTGCTAAAGAAATAAGAGCCTCTTCCCCCTTAATGGCAGAAACCCTAGCTTTGTGGGAAGCCCTCACTTTTTTCTTCCCTAAATGACACGAAGTACTAGTTTTTGAGTCAGATAGTTCGCAACTAGTTAAAGCCATGAACAGCTCACAGCAATTAAGTTGGGAAGTTCAACTTATTATCAGCAAGTGCAAGGAAAAATTGCAGGCCTTTTCAAATGTTCAAATAGCCCATTGTTCAAGACAGGCCAATTTTGTTGCAAAGGCGAGTAGCTAAAGCCTACCGGAACAATTACTTATCTCTGAATTGGGTCTTATCCCCTCCACAAACTTTGCTGGACCTCTTATGTAATGACGCCCATTTACCGGGCCTCTTATCGTCGAGTACTTAATGAAATGTTTCCGTTTATGACAAAAAAAAAAAAAAAAAAAAAAAACAAGAGTTTCAAACCCAAGCCTCTTATCTTCGCACCAGGGGGAAGCCATAATGCACTTTGGTCTAAAGAATACTTGGCCAAGACCCAAAATCCTCTGATGCAATTGCTCTTCACATCTACAATCCCGGATTGGGTGCCTTCTTTAGCTACTGTTTGACAACTTATAATCATCAGAGATCTTAGGCAGTTTTTCAAGTGAGTAGGAGCTGATCAGCACCTCATCGAAAAGATTCGTAATCGGACATATCTTGATGGCATAGTTAAGATATTTAATAAGCTGTGGAACACAATTAAGTGTACTTCAGCTACTTCAGCAGTAGCGTGGGTTGGTGAAGCAGGAGGAGCTCTCAACAGCGGCCACAATGGGGTTTCAAGTGCATTTGTGTACAGCTTCTGGTACTTTTCCTGATGCACCGATGAACTGGATGGTCTTGATCTTGTTCTGCAGAAATAGTGACGATACACAGATGCTTTTTGTGTGGAAAACAGGTATCTGGATCAGATAACCATTGCATCTACTTTTGATACGAAAATGTACTGGAGACAATGACTGGGATGTGTAAATTATGGTTTCCAAATGCAATTTCCAATGATGCAAATCCTGACTATTACAGGTTATAGTTGAATTCCTCTGACGATTGTTAAGTTCCTTAAATCGACATTTTCAAGCTGATTGATGGGCGCATCTCTTCTTCTCTCATGGTTTATTAGTGTGTCCTTGTTGTTAAATCCTCTTCTGGCACTTCGCTTGAAGGTTGCGATAAATTTGTTTTGGCTACGCCTTCCTCAAAGTCCTAAAACCTACATATTGATGCAATTTGCCGGCACATTTAGAGACCAAGCATACACGTAAGCTTAGTTAGTTAGTCAGCACTCCCTTTCTCTGCAGCATGTTATTGAAATAAGACATCTAGAGGCTGATTTCTTCGTTGCAGTGCACAGCTTTGGGTAACGACTCATGGGGAGAAATGTTCTGGGAGGGAGCTACTCCGGATCAAATAAGATCCATGCCTATGCTCATTGTGCAATAGCCTCC
The DNA here is from genome assembly GCA_014182375.1 of Eucalyptus virginea. NCBI lineage: Eukaryota > Viridiplantae > Streptophyta > Magnoliopsida > Myrtales > Myrtaceae > Eucalyptus > Eucalyptus virginea. The sequence goes on along the minus strand of CM024517.1, from coordinate 798,770 downwards.
GTAAGGTTGTTCTGCATATTAATCGGCTAAAGAACCAGGCATATCCTTTTGCATTTGCTATCTGATCTGAAATACCAATATTGCAGAAAGGGGTCGCATTAGTGATGATAAACCTGGATGGCTGCTCTAGTTTTGAGGCGATGGATGATGGTAACGGAACAACTGCAGGGCACCACAGACTCTGCTCTCACATAATGAAGGAATTTGGCTTCCGAGAGATCTAAAGGAGAATACCATTTGAGTTACACCACTGAATTTGTATGAAACCAAATATCTGCACGGCTAGACGGTGCTGCTTTATGGTGAGATAATTGCTCTGGAACCTAAATATGTGAATTCATCAAGTTCAATTTTATTTGCTCACATGCCATAGTATGTCATTCCTGCGTGGAATGGATATGAAAATCTTACCGGATTAGTTTCCTACTGAAATTGACTGAAGAAGATTGAAAATGCAATTTTTTCCTTTTCAAATATCTTTTATTCCTAACGGCGTGTCCTACTACAGACCTAATATGCAATCAAATCTTCCTATCTGCGTATCCAAAGAGAAAGCACCACTGTATATCGTAGAACTTAGCGGCAACAAAGGTGTACAAGCAACAGGTCACATGGAGATCGACATGCTAAATCATTGAACAGACCTAATTGTTGCCTTGTCTCTTCCTACAAAAAAGCTTCTTTTGCTTTGTGCCGACAATCACTGTTTAGTTTTAACAAGGACAAAAAACCTAGGAAGGACATGTTCTCTTCCCCTGATCCAGCACATTATAGTATATTTTCAAACTATGCTAACGGAAATCGCCACTGTTTTCCCATTTTCCATTTGCTCATCTTGTTTTATGCTGGAACAAGCCGATTTTTTGGACTTTGTCATAATAAGGAAGATGTACTCCACTTAACCAGAAAGGCAATCGGTGTTTCGGGAGATCACATTTCAACTCTGTAGCAACTCCTCTATGGCACCTTCAGACAGCTAATTAAGGTGACTGGACTTTATATCGTTTGGACATATTTCTCACATCCTCTCGTTCCCTTGGTCTCCCTGCGCTCATTCACGCTTCTTTTCGCGTCTTCTCTTTATCTGTAACGACAGACTCGTCGAATCCGAACATGAGACATCTGTTTATTATGTCACATCTGAAACCAACTACAAAATGTTTATTAAACAAATTACGCAACACGCGTAACATGTTTCTTAACTCCAAGAGAACTCCTCGCCAGCTTTTAGAAAAAAAATGCAAATGATGAATAATAAATGAGGACACATTTGATCGTCGAGGAAGATCTTCTTGTAAAACAGGGATGATAGACGCCAAAAATGAGTTGTTGGGATGTTCAGTGTGTGGGGATGGGGCAATCACATGTTTGGGGATTGCTCAAGAGCCTCGAAACCTGCTTGACGACCTGTTTCACAAGTACCCCTTCATGCCTGTCAATTGTCAATAAAATTGAAGTAAGCTATAAGTAGTTTAAGAAGTTTCCAGTAATAGAATCAAATTGAGGTTCTGGTACCCATTGGCGATTTTCTGTGATTCCATCCTTTGGAGGACCCAACGTCCCAAAGATCTCGCTCCCGCCGATCATAAGTACTTTGATCAACCACCTCCTTATGTCAATGCATGCACTTTTTTAAACAATGAAGATACACCTTGCATTTCTGAGGGCCTCACTTTATAGAAGATAGGCAATATCTCTTGTTCCTTTATCTTATTGCATTCAACCATGTGAGCCAGCTCATTGAGGCACCAAGCCAGCTCATTGAGGCACCAATGAGAGGAAGCATAGTTTTCAGAGAGAATTGAAATGGATATCTTGTAGTGGTTAATGGCATTGTAGATCTCATGAGTAACATCTTTAGCTACAAGAAACAGATCATCATTTTTAAACACTTTGATTCCAGCAGCCACAAGGTTGATGTAGAGGCAAGCAGCAAAGCCGCGTCTAGTATCAGGACCACGAAAGGATAAGAACACTTCGCTTCTTTTCTTCTCCGAAAAGTAAAAGACATGCTGTGATCCATAAAGACATCCAAATTAACTTTTGAAAGCCACGAAGTTGGTCTAGGTCAGAAACCACACAAACCATGCATGCGGTTTCTCTGTGGGAGTTGAAGGGAGGCCAAACTCTCTCACGATGAACAAAGATAATACTTACAGATGGTAGGCGCTTCGCTCAACTAGAATGGAAAGATACCTGATCTTATGTGGTAATTAGACATCAAGATAAGAAACATAGGGAGCTGCTCGATCCACACTGTCCTCAATTCACTTGAAACCTTTGCGAGCACCATTTTCAGCAGACGCCCCTCATGCCTGCCCACATATGAATGTGTAAAACCAAAGTTCGGTATGCAGTTTGATTCCTTCCTTCCCCCACTGGATTGGTCATTTCATTTTTGAATACATACGTACGTAGATACAAACATACCCATTAGCAGTCGTCTGTGATATCCATACTCTAATCCTCACTACAGAAGTCAGCGCACGCTCCCATTTTAGCACTTCTTTTGAGCTGCACTGCCTGTCATTTTTATCTAGAGCCTTTCCAAAGATACCACATCGGTCAACAATATCACTGACGTCAACCTTATAGAGTACAGAGAAGACTGACTTAGGTACTTAGCGTGGCAATTTATAATCTCAGTGAGCTCGCGGAGGCACGATGCACTCTCCGCATAACTACTGGAAAGGATGGAGATTCCTACGACCCTTGATGGGTCAGGAGAAGCTCCGGCTCAATCTGCTTGTCGACCGGGAGCTGACCATCGTCCGTGAAAAAGTGGACCCCAGCATCTACCACGATGTCTTCCCGTGGACCCCAGCATCAGCAGGATGTACATGGCTAGACCGACTAGTACAACAACGATGGCTACAGCGGCTACAATTGCGAAGGCATCCATATTCCTCTCTTATTCAAGACTCGAAGCACTCAAGACTCAGGTCATTGCTTGTGTGCTCGGCCTCTGCTTTGCCTCCATGCTTCCAACATTCGCACCACAGTAGGAGACGTAGCCATTTTTCTCCCTCTCCTCTCTGTTATCGTCGCTTCTGTTGTCTTCTGCCAGATTCCTCCCATTTTCTTTCTTTCTTTTTTTTTAGCCAGTCCGAAATTGAGCGCCCCGTTTTTGCAAATAATGAGGAGTTTTCTTGTTACGTGCGCGATTCACGGGAAAAATAAAAAAAAGTTGTGCTATTGGATTAGATTTATCCCCATTTACCGTAACAACTGTTTTTTTGTGGTTAGATTTATCTTACTTTATCTTCTCTTTTATCATGTATTTACAGATCAAATGAAGTATTCTCGTTTTCTTATCGTCTATACTCATTTTGTTGTGCATGTCACTAGTTGCCATGTGGTCGGTGCCATAACATTTTGCTGGCTTTGTTATCGTCCTACAAAAATTTTCCTGAAGCTATTTAAGTGGCATTCCATTGTTGGTGGAAGCCCAAATCACACTTCTGTACTTCACCCATCCCAAACGAACTCCATGGATGAGATCTCCATTGATTTTCCTTTTCCTTAGGAAAATAGAGTCATCATTCTCCTTGGTACTCCATGTTCTTACATTGTCGTTTAAGCTTCTACTCTTGTTGACCTTATTCATTACGTATTCCGTCTTTGATTGACTCGGCCGAAAACCTTTTGATTCTAAAGATTTTGTTACCATATCATCCGAGACAATGAGAAAAACATAGACGAGTAGGGCAAATTTGTCGCTTGCCCAAGGAAAGACCATTTGACCCAACCGTAAAGAGGTCCGAATCCGATGCATTATTTTTTTTATTTTTTTCCCGGCCCATCTTGATTGAACATTCAAGTTTTTTTTTTTTTGGTCGGAATTGAACATTAAAGTTTAAACCCCTAAAAAGAAAAAAAAAACAAAACCGGGAAGAACCGCCCTGAGAATGTCTGCCTCCTTCACGGCCCCTTCAATCCTCCTCAGCAGCTGCTCAAAGTTCCTCTTTTTCTTTTGTTTTTACTGGATTTCTGCGTGTCCTTTCCCGGATTATTCTTTTGAATTGAGATTGAGGAATTGGCGCTGTTCACTGTTCAGAATCTGAGTGGAATATGAGGGTGTTGGGTCGACAGATAATTGGGCAAGAAGTTGGAAACTTCGTGGTAAAATCAGGTCCTAGGAAGATATCTTTTGGCAAGGCATGCAAGAGGCTCTTCTATCTGGGAGCGATACATACAGCAATATGTCGTACATCAATATGTTAATGTGTATAAAGTGTTATGTCGATATCAGTAACACATTTGACTTTTTCCACTAACATTCCCAAATGTTATGACACTCGTGCTTAAGTCTAATCCAAGCCCATTTCCCATCATATATCATAAACAATTAGTGAAAAGGAGGAGAAAGTTCAAAAAGAAGAGAGACACCGGATGCCAAAAACTAGGAGTCCGATGTTAGTCTTCCACAAGACAAACAATGTTACACTTGTAAAAATGCTCATTCGACCTGGAATTTCGGCTTATGGAGTTGGATGACTTACCAGTTTTCTCATCATTAATATATGTTTTGGCAAGAGCTTTCAAGATATTCGGGCAGATTTTGTGTTTCTTTCTATGTTGATATATGTAGAGTGGTATGACAATGCCCTTTTAAAGAAAAAGTTCCTCATAATAAATAATATGACTTTGCCTGATCAGCAATTCCTCCAACTATACAATGTATTTATTTAGTTTCACTTTACTCCGGGATGCAACATTGTCCTCTCAAAGTCCAAAACTCCGAAAGTCATAAATGACAGTGTCGAGATTGCCCAAGCGATAGAACTTTCAGATGCAATCGATAATGCTGGGGCAATGTTAGTCCAAGAGGTCATTCATGGTTGATAGTTCGTCCTCCCCCAAAGCTTACTTTCATGCTTATAGGCTTAAAGATTCTATTTTCGCACTTTAAGTTTACATACCTCTGTTAAAAAAGGAATGGATAAGATTGTAAAAGGATTGGTCAGGATTTTGAAGGAAAAGAGCTTTCCCGTAAGAGGGAGTGATTGCTCAAAGTGAAGAAATAGGCGGGAGATCTGCCCTGAGGTGGGAGACCCGGCAATATCACCTCCATATTCCCTCCTTTTTGGGAAGAAAAAATTAGAGAGGGAAATTAGGGGGCCTCACAATGGTGAAGGTAAACACCACGTCAGGATTTCAACTTTAGTTATTGCCAAGTAGGTAAATATAATAACCTTCTGCACATGGGGTGAGTAATCGTGGGTGAAAATCCCATAGCTGCCTTACAGCAAAGTCTACATAACTGATTGCCCGCTCCAGTACCTCAGTTATGCGGCAAAGTCTATTGATCGAAGGAAAAGAGCTTTCCTATAAGTGGGAGTGATCATATTAAAGGCTATTGATTGATTTTTTGCCTCTTTTTTTTTTTTTTTCCCTTGTCCGAGGCATCAGCTATTTGTAATGAAATTCTGAAAATATTTCACCATTTTGCAGGTATAGCGTCAACCTGATGACTTTGTTGGAAGGATAATTGCTGATGCTATAGAAAGGATTGGACATGATGGAGTAATCTCTATCGAGTCATCCTCGTCTTCTGAAACCTTTGTACTATTCGAAGAAAGAATGAAGGTGGTGATTTTGCTTTAAGTTGAAAATAATATGGAGTTGGATTATTGTCTCCTCGCAAAATGTGGAGAGAATGTTATTCATTTCTTATGCTCTTTCGCGAGCTCTCTATCTTCTAAATTTTGTCTCCTAAAGGGATAAAGTCTTCTAGTTTGATGCATCAACAGATCCTGAGCTCATTGAATGCATACCCATCTTTCAGTTGAAAATTCCCCTTTACAATGGCTCTACCCTCTGTCATCTCACCATGGAGGTCTAATGATGAAGTTCTTTTTCCTCAAGTTTCTTCCCTTCTTGGATGCAACCTGTCATCTAGAATCTTAGTTAATAGCCCTAGTATCTCTTGCCGATCTGCGATGCAGAATATATTGAATATTTAACATTTCCTCTCATTTGCATCCTTTCGTAGTAATTCTTTACCAACAGCATGCCCGCTGACACTAAAATCTCAAGTGGTCCTAAACCGACCAATCTAGTCTGATTCCCAGATGGGCCAATGAAACCAGAGACATTTTCAGTTTTTTTTTTTAAACAATTTATCAGTAATATTCAAGACGAAATTGAAAACATTCTTAATAATCAAGGCGTTTTTACAATTGGTGAGTTACATGTAACATAATAGGGTTTCACGGAGATTTTTCCAATTTGTGGCAAAATTTGGTTGGAATGAGCAATTAATTTTGTGTTTTGATTTGTTCTTGTCATCTTACTCACGTGCGTGAGTGAAATGAGTTGTGCCACTCCGGCGTGTCTACATGTGGGTGTGAAATTTGAAATGGGAGATAGATTAGGTTTTTATTGCAATTTTTAAGAAATAAAAAAAGTTGTAAAAAAATTGTTTGGCCAAAGTGGGTAGTTCCGCACCTAAAATTGGGAATCTAAGGGCCTGCATGTTTTTATTCTTTGTTTCTGTTTTGAACACTTTTTTTGTTTTTTTGTTCTTGGGAACAAAAAGGCAATGCGTTTGTTTGCGTTTTGTTCCAAAATTATTTTTGTTCCAAAACACATCAGGCAGAAACAAGAAACAAAAAAAAGTTGTTTCTTGTTCCAGAAACACATCTGAAGAAACAAAAAAAATTATTTCTTCTCTCTTCTCTTTTCTTCTTCTTTTCTTCTTCTTTTTTCTTTGGCCGGTCGCCGGCCTCGGCCATGGCCGGCCGGCTAACAAGGGCCGGCGACGCCGTCGAAGGTCGGCGACCTCGCCGGAGCGTCGCCCGGCCCGGCGAGCCTCGCCGTGGTGGGCAAGGCTCAGCCTGTCGGCCGGTCGCCGGGCCATTGAAAGAAGAAAAATAAAAAGAAAGGAAAAAATGAAAAATAAAATAAAAATATTAAAAAATTAAAATAAACAAAAAAGAATAAAAATTTACCAAATGTGTTTCTATTCATTTTTTATTCCCGGAACAAGTTTACAAACGCATTTTCTAGTCAAAAATTGTTCCCAATGCAAAACACTTTTTCTATTTCGTTCCTAGAACAATTTTTTAACGAAATGTTACCAAACGCGTCCTAACTGAAATTCACCAATTCTAATTTTATAGTACCAGAAACCAGACCAAGGCCTCCGAAAATTGCCTAGAACCAGTCCGAAGAGTTTCTTTTGCTCGCTTCTATCTGAACTCCATGGGTTAAATCTCCATCAATTTTCCCATTTTTCTTTCTTTTACGAAAATGATTGAACCGGTGCATCTCGTTTTCTCTGCGGTTCATCTTGATTGAATCGGCGGCTTCTATAAACATCAAGTGGGAATAGCGGCCCCCAATGTTAAAGCCTTAAACCCCTCGAAAAACCAGGAAGGAACCGTCCCTGAATATGTCTGCCTCCTTCACAGCATCTTCAGTCCTCCCTCAGAAGCTGCTCTTTCCGATAAGTTCCTCTTTTTCTTCAGTTTTCCCTCAAATTCTTCATACGCTTTTACGAATTATACTCCTTGGGTTGAGATTGAAGAATTAGGGCGCCGTTCCCTGTTCAGAATCTGAGTGGTAACAAAAGGGTATTGTGTCTATGGAGGAACCGGCAAAAAGTTGGGAACTTTGTGGTAAGAGCCGGTCCAAAGAGGGTATCTTTCGGCAAGGAATGCAGAGAGGCTCTTCGATCTGGGATTGATGAATTGGCTGACGCTGTCTCTTTACTGTCGGACCTAGAGGTGTGTGGATGCTTCTATTTCTTCTTCTGAAATTCCTTGTTTCTGTCATTTTGATTTTGGAGCTATTTGTTCATCTGATTATTTATTTATTATGTGGGGGTCGACCTGGAATTAGTAGTTTAGACTGAGTAAGAGATATCGTGTTTTTTGCTTATTAGTTGTGAGGGAGCTGGCTGGTCTAATTTTGTGCAACGTTTGGAGTTGGGATTTATATTGATGGCGTATGTGCAGAATCATGGTCTTCTAGCTCGAGTTTAGTGTATGAAGTTTTTCTTTTGTCAATGGGGGCAATGCTAGATGTTCCGAATTTTTATTCCTACATTTCGAGCTGACTGTCTTGTCTTGCTTTTCAGATTCCATTGTTATTCTTTTCTTCATTTTCTTTTTTGTTGCTTCGGTCTTTATTCTTCTCCACGGACTTGAAGTAATTCGCAGAGTATTCTTATATATCCTATTCATGAAAAATAGTTATTTGACACCGCATGTGCACAAGTGAAGTGTTTTGGTGGGAAATAATTATAGACAGAACGCAGTTCCATCGTTACAAGAAGAAATTTCTTCAATATATGGATATTGTACAGTACGATTCATAAGATCTATGCAACTTCGTTTAGGGTATGCTAATCTAGAAGTATGACAAGTGCTTCTCAAATCCTTTTCTGGAAGTACAGCTACTAGCTCATACGTATTTAACATGCATTCGGGGTCAATGTGACATGGTCTATTTACGATTTTCTACAACCCAGCAATATAAATTGCTTCCACAGCATGTCGTGAAAAATACTTTTTACTGAAATATTTCGGCATTTGGGGATCAATGGGATCTGATTTTGGCCAACAACACCCCTAAGGATTTGTTGAGTAAATAAAGAAGGTAGACATTACCAACAAGTCAGAAACAAAATCAACGCCACGTGATTCGAGCATGAAGAAGGAAAGAAAAAGGAAAAAAGGGAATATGTCTCGCGTGCTATTGCAGCCAAAGACAAAATGATACAATAGGGAAAAAAAAAATGCAACAGAAAATTCAAAATTGAGCAGGGGAGGTTCTACCTGGTGCAGTCAGTGCACAAGCGAAGTCTCCGGAAAATGTGAAGTTACAAAATCGCCCCCTGAACAGTAAAAGGATCGATCTGGCTTCCTTTACAGAGAGCTTTTAGTCAAAGCAGTTGCGGTGGACCAAAAAGTGCCAGAGGACAATCCTTTGATTTCTTTGTTTATCAGTACTGCTGCCGCATACTAGCAATTCTCATTCAAGTTTGAACTCTAAAATGCAATATAAGCTTCTCCTGCATAAAAGGGAGGTGCCCAATGTAGTAATTACTCAAACTTCTGTCAATGCACGTTTGCTCTACCAGCGATACTCTTAAGTTACCAAAAACACTTTACAATTGTCACTCATTTGTGACTTATTTCACCTCTAATTGCAAGAGTAAATCTCAGTGCTGAACATATTCAACAAGCATATCCTCAAAGCTCAAATTGTTCATTAAATTCTTTGCATAGGGTCACAAGAGAATTATTGTTCAGCAACAAATCCAGGGAAGACCTAACAATAATATTCATAGCTCTGAGAGCAAATATTCCGCATCCAAAGTACCAAAAACAAAGTTGCAACTCAACTGTTGCTGGGCAACGGCCTTTTAAACTATGAACGAAAAGGAGCAAACAGAACAAGTTAGCCTTTGGTGGATCCAGCAAAGTACAGAAAACTGAAGCCTGAAATAATGGGGATGGTCTTCATCACCATGCCCATCTGGTGGTCTTGCAGGACATACAACTCCGAGCTGTCAAGAAATGAGACATGTGATCACGATGTTTCTACTTTGGCAAAGGACAAGTTAAACTGGTTAATTTTGCAGTATAGCTAGTTTCTAATACCAAATGCAACAAAAGTTCAAAATTTGGGAGATGACAAACTAGACAGGTAAAGTTGTAGATGTCATCTATGATTATAATCCAATAGAGTTTCAATGTTTAGAGGTTGCAAGCAACTGGAGTTGTCATAATTGAACATACTTTCGATGTCTAAAAGGTGAAAGTTATGAGCATTTTCTGTGACCTATATGCAGAAAAGATTTTGAATTTCTACAGATCAAGATCACCAGGTTTGTCAATTCAAATCTAACATAGTTTTGATGTTTCCAATGTAAAGATGAAAACAATTATTCACCTATCAATTGAACGGGCAAAGATAATCAAGATTGACTCGAAACTAGCAATGCTCTGATATTTAAAGAGATGAAGTTCATCTTCCCACACCTATCGCTGACTTCAATTGAAGTTTCTTCATAGAGATGAAGATCGTTAAAGTCATGTGAATTTGTCAAGTACAATAGTAGTAGCTCCTCATTCTATCGTAATTGCTCGCCAACGTTTTCTTATACAATTTCCTCACTAGCTCAATCCGTTCATCTAAGCTTGGTGAAGAGAGTCTATCGGCTGAATCAACCCCATGTATTTTGGATTATCTTGAAGAGCTTCACCACTAGGCTCCCTAGATCACTATTGATATTAAATAATGAAGTTGGTATAGCATCTTGCAAACTTTAATACTTAGCTTTCTATGAATTAATGTCACCTGAAAGTAGATATATACTATTATCGAAAAATATAGTCCTCACCTGTTGAAAGTACAACATGTCTTCAAAGGTAAATTTTCTAGCAGATTGGATCTGTTCTTGCATCAAATTCAACCCCCTCCACCTATAGAAAATGGCAATTATTTGACTTGACTATCAAAAGGCACAACTATTAATGAAAAGAAATAAGAATCAATTAAGCATCTAAAATCTATCAAGCGAGAGGCATAATGCCAGCAAGCTCAGGTGAAAGAGCTCTCAATAGAATAGGCAGTGTGCTACAGGTGCACGAGAACATATAATTACTAAGGAGAATGAGCACGATTTATTTTATCTCTTATGAGGTCACATGTTCAGCATGAGAGATGTTAACATAAACGCATGCAACTCATGGGGTGCATGTCGCACAGTTGCCGCACGTGCGAAGTCTGTATGGAGGATACTGCTATTTTGTAGGTGCATGCATAAATAGAAAAGTCCAATCTCTTTGTCTTGATCGTTCTTTTCCTTTCTAAATTGGTTAGGGCTAATTTAGACTAATAAAGGTTTCAAGGACATTTGCACAATTAGTTAGTAACTTGAATGTGTCAAAAAGGGAGAATGAACTGTTTGATTATGTGAAATGGAGAATGAGAGGCTTTATTTTGGGGGTCCTTTTGTGAAATGGTAAGTGAGACGCAGCCAAGTATAGCAGAGAGTTCAAGAAATGAAGGATCTTCTTTGTACCACTCTACTTTCTCAAAGGGAGATGGCTATGACAGTGATGGCTCTGACTTTGCACCCTTATGAGCTGTAGGCATTTATATTAGCATCTCTCATACTGAACATGTGACCTTATAGGAGATAAAATGAATCACGTTCATTCTCCTTAGTGATTATATGTTCTTTCACACCTATAGTACACCGCCTACTCTATTGAGGACTCTGCCACCCAAGTTTACTGGCATTATACCCATGCTTGATGGATTTCAAGTGCTTAATTGAATTCTTATATGTTTTCCTTATTAGTCATGCCTTTTGATAGTCAAGTCAAATAATTGCCATTGTCTATAGGTTGGGAGGGCTTTGAATTTGATACAAGAACAGATCTAATCTGCTGGAAAAAATTACCTTTGAAGACATGTTGTACTTCCCAAAGGTGAAGACTATGTGTTTTGATAATAATATATATCTACTTTCAGGTGATATTAATCCATAGAAAGTTAAGTATCAAAGTTTGCATGATACTATACCAACTTCATTATTTAAAATCAATAGTGATCTAGTGAGCCCAACGATGAAGCTCTTCAAGAATCCTAAAATACATGGGCGTTAATTCAGCCAATAGACTCTTTCTACCAAGTTTAGATGAGTGGATTGAGATAGTGAGGAAATTGTATAAGAAAACATTGGCAAGATCCAAGCTCTTGCAGCATAACGACTACTCTATTGAGGGCTCTTCCACTCGAGCATGTTGGCACTATACCCTTGCTTGATAGATTTCAAGTGCTTAATTGATTCTTATTTCTTCTTCTTCCACTCCACTTCTTCTCCTCCTCTTCCTCCACCTCCTCCTCTTGTTCTTCTTTTTCTTCTACTCTTCTTCTTCTTCTTCTACTTCTCCTACTCCTCCCCCGGCCCCTCCTCCTCCTCCTCCTCCTCCTCTAATTTTTTTTATCTTTCATTTGTAATTTTAGTGGACTCAAATTATTTTCACACTTACTAATGTAGATTTTAACATCAAGTATAGACAAGTCGCTTTAATAAATTTTTATAAATCAAGGCAAGTCTGTAAGATCAATAAACAATTATGTATTAATACCACACAAGCCGTATGGATACCACACAGTTGCTGCACGGGTGCCGCACAGGTTGCCGCATGTGCAAAGTTTGTATGGAGGATGCTGCTATTTTGTAAGTGCATGTACAAGTAGAAAAGTCTCATCTCTCTGTCTTGGTCGTTCTTTTCTTTTCTAAAATGATTAGGGCTAATTTAAAATAATAAACCTTTCAAGGATACTGGCATGATCAATTAGTAACTTGAATATGTCAAAAAGGGAAAAGGAACCGTTTGATTATGTGAAAAAGAGAATGAAAGGCCTTGTTTTGGGTGTTCTCCTTCTGCTCCTCCTCCTCCTCCTCCTTCTTCTGCTCGTCCTTTCTCCTTCTCCTCCTCCTCCTCCTCCTCCTCCTTCTCCTTCTCTTCTCCTCCTTCTCCTTCTCCTTTTCTTCCACTTCTCCTCCTTCTCCTTCTCCTTCTCCTTTTCTTCCACTTCTCCTCCTTCTCCTTCTCCTTCTCCTTTTCTTCTCCTCCTTCTTCTCCTCCTCCTCTTTCTCCTCCTTCTCCTCCTGCTCCTGCTCTTGCTCCTGCTCCTTCTCCTTCTCCTTCTCCTTCTTCTGCTTCTTCTGCTTCTTCTGCTCTCCTCCTCCTCCTCTACTTCTTCTTCTAATTTTTCATATCTTTCATTTGTAATTTTTGTGGACTCAAAATGTTTTCACACTCGCAAATGTAGATTTTAACATCGAGCATAGACAAGCCACTTCAATAAATTTTTGCACTCAGTAAATTTTTGTAAATCAAGACGAGTCTGTAGGATTATTTAAAACAATAAACAATGATGTATTAATACCACACAAGCCGCACATGAAAAGATGGAACCATATTAGTTTCCTATTGCTATTGTATGAAGAAGAGAAATAACGTATTCTCTTTTTCATAGTGGCTTGTTCTACTCCATAAGAAAACTAATACGTTGTAAAATAACCCCATTTTCATATCCAAAGAAAAGTACAATCAGATATTATAGAAATTGAGGGCAACAAATATGTACAACTTTTTCAACAAGTGACATGAAGATCGACATGTTGAATCATTGAATAGATCTAATTGTTGCCTTCTCCATTCCTAAGGAAAAGCCCCTCTCAACAACCTTAGCTAGGTATCAAATGGCTTCTTTTCCCATGCATGCATGATCAGATTTTAGTATTAAAAAGACAAGAAAGTGAAGAAAGGAGATATTATCTTCCAGTGATCCAGCACAATGTGGTATATTTCAAGTTATGTGAATGCGAATTGCAGCTGTTTCCATTTTAGTTTTTTCATCTTGTTTTATGCTGGTACGAGCTCAACTAGTTTGAGTAAGGAAGATGTACTTGACTTAATTAGATGGCAATCTGCATTTCGGGGATCACAATTTACTTCCACTCAATAGCAACTCCTTTATGGCACCTTCAGATAACTAATTAAGGTCACTGGACTTTCTATTGCTTGGACAATTTTCTCTTTGCCTTCATTCCCTTGGTCTCCCTGCACTCATTTACGCTTCTTTCTATGTACTCTCTCTCTTTGTGACAAAATAGACTTGTAAATCCGAACATGAGACATCCATTAGCCGTGTTGCATTTGAATACGAAAGAATTTCTCACCATTCTTTAGAAAATTAATGCAAATGATCAACAATAAATGATGACATGTTTGATGTTCTCGGAAAATCCTCTTGTAAAACAGGAAACACAAGTGATAGAAGTGAGGTGTTAGGTACACTAGCAATGAGTCAGTATGTAGTGGATGGAGATTGCCATCTTGTGTCTAGGGATTCTTCAACAACCTCAAAACCTCCTTGACGACCTGTTTCACAAGTACTGCTTCATGCCTACCAATCGCCAAACAAAAATGAAGTGAGCTCTGAGTAGTACAAGAAGTTTCTGGTAATAGGACCAAATTAAGATTTTTTGTGAATGATGAAAGTAAGTACCCATTGGCGATTTTCTCCGATTCCCATCCTTTAAAGGACCCAACCTCCTTGAGAGCATGCATCCAACGCTCAGAACATTCTCTGCCGAAACGCTCCTCATGTATAAAAAAATTTGATTCAAATGAAAGGGATAAATTTCGGACATCTGATGGATTCACTTTGTAGAAGATGGGCAATATCTTTTGCCCCTTTGTTTTCTTGCATATAACCATGGATTCTAATTCACGAAGGCACCAAGGAGAGGAAGTAAAATTTGGAGAGAGAATTGGAATTGATATCTTGCAATGTTCAATGGCATTTATAAGCTCATCATTGATGACTTTACCTACGATGCAGCTATCATCATCATAAAACACTCTGATTTTTGCAGCCACAAGGCTGATGTATAGGTATGCAGCAAAGCCGTATCGAGTATCACAGCCACGAAAGGCCAAGAACACTTGGCATTGACGCAGTCTTCCTTTCTCCTTCAAATAGTGATGATACACTGTGATCCAGTAAGACACACCAAGGGAGATGATGAGATGCAGCCCATACGAATCATATGAAAATCTTAAAAGACCAGGTAACTTTTAAAAGCCACGAGGTCGGTAGTCATAAACCATGCGAACCTTACGACTTTATGTGGAGTTGAGGAGGCCAAAGCTCTCAGATGATGAACACAGAATACTTACATGATCTTATGTGGCGATTAGACATCAATATCGGAAACAAGGGGAGCCGTTCGATCCACGTTGGCTTCAATTCATTCAAAACCCTTGCGACCACAATTTTCACCAGCTCTCCTTCATTCCTGTCCATCACGTGTGTGTAAATCAAAGTTAGTCGTATAGCCTTCCTTTCCCTATCTCTGCGACTCCGCATCATCCAGTCCGATCTAAAAGCATAGCGGTTCGACTCGTAGATTCGTAAATTCATGCACATACATACATACATACATACATACATACATACACGCGCGCGCGCGCACACACACACAGAGACATACATACATACATACATACATACATACATACATACATACATACCCATTGGCAATGTTCTGTGATATCCATCCTCCAATATACGTTACATCACGCAGCGCTTTCTCCCATTCCGCCACTTCTTCTCGCCTGCCCTGTATCTCCGGTTTCAATAGAGCCTCTCCAAAGTGATTGCGTAGGCGACGTACATCAACAACATCCACCTTATAGAATATAGGGAAGACTGATGTGTCATGCTTTACAAAGCAATTCATAATCTCGGTGAGCTCACGAAGTCACCAATTACTCTCGAAATACTGTTCAGAAATGATGGGGATCGCAATCCTGCAACTTCTGATGGCCTGGAGGAGCTCCAGCTCTATCTCTTCGCCGATTGGGAGCGCGTCGTCATCCCTAAAAACGTGAAACCCAGCAGCCACAAGGCTGCTGTAGAGGAAATCGACAAAGCCAGTGCGAGTGTCTGGGCCTCTGAAATTCAAGAACACATCGTAGTTCCGAGGGGCCGCGCATCTTTTCCTCTGCAGGGCTTTGTAGGCGTACACGGACAGAGGGACTAGTGGTGGAACGGCCGCTAAGCCATACAATGCTTTTCTCTTATTCATTTTCTTCTCTCTTTTCGGATCTAGGTATGCCTTCTTTGAATGCTCTCGCCTGGGATCTGAGTTTTTGTTTACCCACAAATCCCGAAGGCCTCATTGTGTGAACGTTGACTATATTGCACGTATTTGTTTTTTTCTTTAAATTTGTCTTCTGTGTTGGAGTCAACACCTAATATGAAAACAAGAAGACGCAAGCATGAAGAAAGCAAAGAAAGAATTCTCCACTACACGTGAGAATTCTAGAGAAAGTTTACAAGAAGAAGAAAAAGGAAGTTCTTTCTCCGTGGAGTCGGTTACTGGACATGCAGCCCACAATTGTTGACAAATTGGTGAAAGAAAGGCAAAACTACCATCACAAATGCCAAAACTTGGTACGAGAAGACACGTAAGTACCAAAAATTATGAAAGTAACAATTAAGTGTCATTTAAAAAAAAAAATTTGGACATTTGAGTGCCACATTTGGTGAACCCTGTTAGAAATCCTATGTGGTAATTTTTTATTAATTTTACTCGCCCTACGTGGTTTGCTAGAGAGTTGACTCGGCAAAGAAATGCCAAAACGACGTCGTTTTTGGCACGAATTTGAATTTTAATATAAAAATTAATTAATTTAAGAGAGAGAGAGAGAGAGGAAGGAGGAAGATGAACAGGTTGCGGGTGGCTGAGGGCTTAGCCCTTGCCACCGCCTCCTCCCCGCCTTCGCCGGAAGGGTCGGCAATGGTGGGGGAGGGCGGGCCGAGGTAATCGGCCCCTCCAAAGGCAAGGGCTCGCGGTCTAGGGCGAGGGACATGGCCCTCCCAGATCCAGCGAGAGTCGGCGACCCTCGTCCGGCCAAGCCAAGGGCCGCCACCCGCTAGGGGAGCCGGGCAAGGGCTCGTGGGCGTTCACCTCCGATCGGCCGGGGTCACCGGCCCTTAGCCAAGGCCAAGAAGCAACCCCAGCCGGCCCTCATTGCGTACAATCTCTCTCTCTCTCTTGTTTTTTTGCTTTTAAAATAAATTTAGTTTTAAATTTAATTTAATTAATTTTTATATTAATTACTTATCCACATCAAAAGCAAAACGACTTCATTTTGCACTTGCCTTGCTGAAAAATTGCCACGATAGCATTTAGGCCCAATTCTCTCGTCGTTGGCATTTAAGTGATCCATTTTTTTTTCCGATTTTAGCACTTAAATGTCACTTTTTAAATTTTTAGCATTTAAGTGTCCCTCCGTGCTAAATTTTGGCACTCCAGCTATCCGACACTAGTAAAAGAAAAGTCAAAAGAACAAAGAAAGCGAAGTTCAACTCGGACTTTGGCTTGAAATGAAAAAGTTGTGGTTGTTCTCAGTTCACAATGAAGTCAACAATCTTCAAGAACTGGTGAAAACCTTAGCCTATAAATAAGGCAATCAGTGAAGCATTTGAAGACAGGCCAAAAGGCCTCAAAGAGAGGCTTAACAGCTTGAAGCCACCGCAAGCAGAATAGAGAGACTTAGGCATGCCTCAAGGCCACAAAGAGAGGCATCGCAGCCTCAGGTCAAGGCGAAGAGCCTTAGGCCAAAGAGGAAGCCAACAAGTGCATAAGTGAACTTCAAGAGAGAGCCACTGCAACCTTAGTAGTTCTGTGTGAGCGAGTAATCCCTCCATGATTGAGAAGGGAAGATAGAATAGCTAAGTGTATGCGCTTGTAACTGCTACTTTGTTTTAAGTATTTTGAGTATATAGTGTGGTAAGAGAGAGACTATATTGTAATAGTTGTATAAGAGTGAGACAATTTTTGAGTGTTATACTTGTGCTGCAATTTAGTAGAGCGAGTGTGTTTTTAGTTGTCTATTACAATTCTCTAGTGTAACCATCTTACAAAGGGTATTAGAGCAAAAGGTCACAAACCCAACATTCTGGACTATTCAAAGGGTGAACAGTATATTATTGTTCCAATAAAATTTGAGGCTTATTGTAATTTGACTATAGATCAAACGATACAACGGCGATTACACACTTGAGTTACTCAAACACTCTCGTTATTTCTCAAGCCCCAATTACACTCAATAACTCACGCAATGTTTAGGCTCAATAATTCATCATCAAATAATTTCTCAACTTTACGAATGAATCATGGGATAAGTACACTAATGATGCCATAAGTTGTGTACAATGCTCACTTTAGTGCCAAAAGTTTCCGCCAAATCACTTAAGTGCCAAATCGGAGAAAAAACGATCACTTTGGTGCCACCGGCGAGAAATTCCGGCCAAAATGATTACGTGACATTTATATTTAAAAAAAAAATTCGACAACTCTTAATATTGTCCACGGTGGATGGCATAAAACGACGCTGTTTCCTTTTCTTCGTAAGAAACGACGTCTTTTTACCATTCCACGTGGATTACCTACAAAACGATCGTAGTATAGTGGATTCAATATGGTAAAAAACGACGTGGGCCAAAAATGGTGTTCGTATAGGGTTCTCGCTCAACGCCGCTAGCCATAGTTCGCTGACCCACCGTCGTTCACTCGCCCGCCGTCGCTCAGCCGCCATCGCTCAGCCACCGTTGTAGTTGCGCCGTCGTTCACGTTCGTTCACTGGCTGCGTCCTCAACTCTCGCTCACTCAGGTTTGTCATGTTTTATACGTGGGTCAATTTACTGAAAAATTTAGAATTTCGACGGGCAAGTTAGGGCATGGAGGGCAAATTGAGGGTTCGGCTCAGGGGGAAAGTCGTGGGGAAAGTCGTGGGGACCGAATAGAAAATTTAAGGGTTTCGTCGTTCGTTCCCTTTCTTTTGTGGGGACCGAATAGAAAAATAGGGCGTGGAGGGGAAAATGGGGCTCGACTCGTGAGGAAACAATGGTGGGACCGAATTTATTTAATTAATTGGACTGTTTCTGTGGGGGAAACAGGGGGACCGAATGTTATTGAATTGAAAAATGGGTAATGGGACCTCACTTTGTTTATTCAATTCGGTTTCTTTTGTTTCTGTAAAAGCACTGAATTGGGGAGATTAGTTGCATTTGTTTCTTAACAACAAAATGACAATGACCTTCATGTGAAGTTGCTGATTCTGTCATGTGGTCCCAACAAGTAATGACATTTGTTTTTTTTTCATTGGGTGCAACATCGACATGGACGCGAATTAGGTAGGCATCATTGTTTGCTATGGTGGAGAGTTTCTTATTGGCACCGATAATTGGGAATATACTAGTGGAAATGAAGGTACTATTTTCGTCAATGTTCGGAAGCCATAATATATTGATTTTCTAGGGGATTTGATATATTTTTTACGATGCAAAGTGCAAAAACTACATTACTGTATTCCTAGGAAGGAATTGAATGATGGGTTGAGATTTTTTAATGGCGATAATGGTATTAAAGATATCATTTACTATTATCTTCACGACAAAGAAGCTAAGGTATATGTTGAGTATTATAGTGATGGTTAGGATGAAGATGATGATGAGGATGGTGAGGATGAAGATGAGAATGGGGATGAGCAGACCACCACTGAAAGAGGAGAAGTGAGGGATTTTATTCAAGCGAGTAATCAGGTCGGGGATGAAAATGAGAGAACTCACATTGATAGAGATGAACAAACAGTGACATGTCCTGAAAGCTTGGGTGAAGATTTGGGCGATAAGGACTTCATTGGATTAGAATGGGAAATTGCTTTATCCAGTGAATCGGAATATGAATATTTTGCTCCAGTAAATTTCCTAAGTGACGAAGATGATGATGAACTCGCACAATCAAGACAAAAGCAAAGGGAATTTCTGAGAAAAAAAAAATTGCACCTTCAGCAAAAAGGCCCAAACTAGTAAATGGGGATGGAGTTCCAACAGAAGGTAATAGAAGTGAAGATGAAGAAAGCTGCGGCAATGAAGTTGCTGGTTTGGAGAATGAGCTTGACAATGATGATGAAGAACCTGCTTGTCGAAGAAAAAGTAAGTACCATTGCTATAATCCGACTGTTGATAAACCTATTTTGTTTGTGGGCATGAGATTTTACGATGCCAAACAGTTCAAGGAAGCTGTTGTGAAGAACTCCATTGGTGAACAGAGGAGTATTAAATTCATTAGAAACACGAAGAAATTTGTGAGAGCTAAGTGCTCACAACCCAATTGTCCATGGAAGCTCTATGGCGTGCTGAGTAAGAATAGGTCATTCCATATTAGGTCCTTACAGGGGGAACATACCTATTCAATTATTTTTAACAATAAAAGAATAACGAGTGTGTGGTTATCGAAGCATTTTTTCAACACTATCAAAGCAATGCCCGAGATCAAAAGTCCTCAATTTCAATAGCTAGTGAAGGAGCAAGTAGGGTTAATGTGTCAAGGAATTAATGCAAGAGAGCTAAGAAGAGGGTGATGAAAATACTGATGGATGGGTATAAGGAATAATATGTGTAAGTATGGGACTATACTGGCGAATGCATGTTTCAAAACCAATCTAGTAGGGTGTATGTAGAAGTTGTGAAGATGCCACTCCTTGATCTTGGGCCTAGATTTGATAGATTTTATGTATGTTTTGATGCATGCAAACGGGGCTTCTTGGCTGGTTGTATAAGAGTTTTAGGATTGGATGGATGCTTTCTAAACGGTTTGTGTAAGGAGGAGTTGTTAGCTGCTGTGGGGAGGATGTCGACTCAATGCAAGCTCAAATGAAGGGTTTAATATCTCTGGTCGACCATTTGAAGAGAGAGGTTTCAAAGCTAAAAATTTTTAAAAAAAAAAAAACTTTTATCGAACGTTGATTGTGTTGTTATTCTCTTGCGTAGTTTATTCAAATGTGAAGTAAGTAATGAGAAGAAGTTTGTATGTCTACCATAATCGAAGATGTGGAAATGAAAGTAAAATGTGTTTTTGCTTTGCTGCAATTTTTGTATGGAGCAGAAGGTTTTGTTGTAATCTATGGTAGAAATGGAATGTCGAAGTTGGAATGCATTAGTTGTGAGCACTTAAAAGTTTTATTATTTAGTTGTGTATTGTCAATATTTGTTTTGGTTAGTTTTTGCTTCAGATATAATGATTTGCTGCATTTTTTATTTAGTAATGATTTGCTGGTTTGCTGCAACTACAAACCATGGCGAAATTAAGGGATGGTGGCAAATTTACGATTGATCATTTCAATGCCATAAGTTGTAAATAGTGATCGCTTGAGTGCCAAGTTTTTATAAAAATGATCATTTAAATGCCAATCGCGATTACAAAGTGATCACTTTTGTTGTACAAGTTTTTAAAAAAAGAACATGTTAGTTTCAAATGTCACTTGACTTGCACCAATCGTGGTGCATCTTGCACCAGTTGGGTTGTTGGTGCATCTTCTTGCACCAGCCCATACAAATGTTAATGCAACAAGATGCACCAGTACCCAAAATTGCTCATGCAAGAAGATGTAGCTCCCACAACTACACTA
Organism: Eucalyptus virginea; assembly: GCA_014182375.1. NCBI lineage: Eukaryota > Viridiplantae > Streptophyta > Magnoliopsida > Myrtales > Myrtaceae > Eucalyptus > Eucalyptus virginea. The sequence continues at coordinate 777,747 of CM024517.1, read as the reverse complement.
AGGCGAGCTAGTGCATTTTCTTCTTGCACTAGCACATACAACCAGAACCCACAAATTCATTAGCACCCACAATTTCAACCAGCAACAGCATATGCACACATCTAAAAATAATATCAACCTCATAAGAACATTGCACCAACAGCAAAAATTATACAACATAACTGATAACTGTCTTGTTAGCATTACTAACTGAAACCAACACAAGAGAAAATAACAAAAACAGCTATTGCCATTGACATTGATTGATTGTTTACAAAAGAAAAACATGTCTAATTTCACTCCCCAATCACTGAAGGTTTAGCACCCTCTTAAAATAAACAATGGCAATATGCACCCTCCTCAAAAAAATAATGGCAACAACTACCATCAATAAAGATATAATATCCAGCACCCTCCTAAAAAAAGAAAACATAAAAAAGACCGTGTCTAGCACCACATAAAAAGAGACCACGTCCAGCACCCTCCCATCAGTCAATATGCACAACACCCCGATCTCCTTTTCCTCTTGGAACTTTGAATTGATTCATAATCTGAGTACTCTTTTAAACTGGATGTGCAGGTTCTTTAACTGGGCTTTCTGTCACTTCCTTTTCCTTGTTCTTGACAGTGGCTAATTTTGTTCTAGCACATGTCATGTATTGGTCCATATGATCACTATTGCTCTTAATCGTTGGTTGAAATGGAATTGGTGCTGGGTTCTGTTTGGATGGTTGTTTTGTAGCTATATCCGCTGTCTTCTTCTTTGGAGCATTCTTTTTGGCTGCACCCTTGATTCTTGAGTTGGCCCACCTTGAGAGAGAAGTACCTCTAAAGTTCTCCCAAGCTACAAGAACAAAGCGATACTGTCAACCAAATGAATTGAAGTACAACAAATTAAATGCATGAGGTCTACAAAGCTTAGATTCAAAATAGTCATTCTAATACGTTCATCTATGTAAATCCCATAACCATATTGCCTGAATTTTTTTCCAATAGCCCCTCTTGTTCACTATCGTGCATCATTTTCAACAACAACAAATGGGGGAGCAACCTCTGTAACTTGTGCAATTGCTCGTCTTCTTACCTGAAAAATACATAACAAATTTAAATTTCAACCCATAAAAGACAAACACAGCGATTTTTTTCTCGTTTGCTCAATAGTGGACTCAGTTGTTGTTTCTATTGTCCTGCCCATTCCAGTCCCTGTCCCTGCACTTGAGCTTACAAAAGGGTCTTATTTTGGCCCTTTAGTAGGCCTTACAACAATGTATTATATCAGGATTATGACCAATTACAATGAATAATTAGACATCTACTCATTTTCATAATGGAAACAAATGGAGAAAACTTCTCAAATTACAAGTGCATGACAAAGGAAAAGAACAAGAGAAGCTAATACACATGATCAACCATAAAACTCTATCAAATATGAACTAAAAAGTTACTAAGGCAAAAATGATACTTACTTTACAACAGGGCTTTTTGTCTACCATTTCAGTAGGCATTACAGTAGGGCCTTATGTCCTCCCTTTAGTAAGCCCAACAAGAAACTCTTCAGTAAGTCATGTCCCTGACACTAAATCAACTATTACATCTTGCTGTTAATGCTGCTTTTTCAGCTCACGACCTTTTTTATTATACCATTCCTTGAAGCAATAGGAGCATTTCATCTTTGCCCCAATCCTACTCATCCTCTAACTTGATGCCTCTTTCTGCTGCATTCTTTGTCTCCTTTTTTGGCCTTCCTATTTGTTTCTTCAATAGCAAAGGTAGAGGGCTTTCATAATTTGTTGGTTCCCAAAATTTGCTACTTTTGATAGGCTGCATCATGAATTGGTACGAAGCAAGGTATGAGCTTTTTTTTAACCAATCATCTAGGTAATCATCTGGGTTTTCTTACTTCATCTGAATAGCACAAATGGCATAAGCATAGGGAATTCCATTCAGCTGCCAAGCACGGGATGAACACTTTCTTCTATCTAGCTTGACAACATACTTATTATGATTTTGAATAATCTCATATCCATTATCTCCATTCCAAACTGGATGGCAAAACCTACTAGTAGCAATGTTTGCATCCAATCTCTTCATAATTCTAGGACCATGGTGTGGCATCCCAAAATTCATAATGACCTCTAGTTACATTAAAGTCTATGAATAGGTGATGGAAGTACCATCAAGTTATTTTATGGCCATTTAATCCATAATTTGCAATAAGATATATGGCCAAGTTTTTAAGGGATAATTATGTGATAGGAAAGAAAATTCTATCATTGGCCATGTGCATCATAAATTGGAATTTATGGATTTGTGACTATAAGTTTAATGTCCTTATTATTTATGCAATTAGATATTTATTTAAATGATGATTAAGATATATTATAAAAATAAATAAAATAAACTTGGGCCATTTAAGTTTGGACCTTAGGCCCAAGTGAGATGGGCCTAAAGTGGGCCAAGAGGCCCGGCCCATAGAGCCCATTGGGCCGTCGGTGCATGGAGGGGGAGGAGGAGCAGCCGCATGGCCTCCAAGTGTCTTCAACAAAGGAGACACTTGTCCCTAAGAACTTGTCTCCTTCTTAGGGACAAGTGTCCCCCATGCAAACCTAGAATGCATGCAATATATAAGCCACCAAAAGGAAGAGAGAGAGAGAGAGTGGCTGGTTTTGAGAGAGTGAGAGAGAGGGAGAGAGTTTCCGAGAGAGAGTGAGATGCGAGAGAGAGGGAGGCCGAGGAGGAGGAGGAGCTCGTCGCCGCCCGCACGCCGTTCGTCCGTCGCCGGTGTGCCGTCCGTGTGCTCGTATTTGCTCGGTCTAGAGGCAAGTTGGGGGTCCTTTGCTGCTCTTGCAGGTGTGTTTGTTACATGTATGGTTGATATAGTGTCGAATTTGAGTGATTGGAAGAGGAAAACCGAAGTATGGGTGGCTTGATCTTGAGTGGTGTGACTGTTTTCGCTTGAACAGTTTGAGTCAGAATGTTGTGTGAGCTTGCATGCATGTTTAGAGTTCGATTTTTGCTTTGGTCTCTCATGAAAGTTGTACCTAACATCTTAAACTACAACATACTAAAATTTGGTGGAAAATGATGGAGATTTAAGGGGTTAAACTCTCATCCTACGGAGACCTCAGATCTGGAACGATTTCACTGACCTTTTGTTGGATTTGTGGTTGCATGTTGGTTTGTGATGAGAATATCACTTCGATTTCTTCATGAAAGTTGTAGGAGACACCTTAAACTACAACATACTCAAATTTGAAGTGAAATGAACAAGTATATCCTAGTAAATCAACTAGATCTTGAAGACGATGATTCTGGTGATGTATTCCGAGACACCCGAGACTTCAAGGACCTAAATGATGACTATACTCTGGTTATTTGACTTATATCTCTTCATGAAACTTGTAGAGGATATCTTGATGTATAACATATCCAAATTTCAGAGAAAATGAAAGAGAATAGGTAGGTTAAAACTCACTATTTCGGAGATGGAGGCACTGGACGATGCGGTAATGGGTCCAGAAGCTTCGTGAGGTTGTATAAAATAATCTAAAAAGAATCTGGCTTGGAGTTCCCTATGAAAGTTGTACGAAAGTGTCTTGGCTATAACCCAGTAAAACTTCATAATTTTTGGAGGCCATATGGATATTTTAATTTAATTTATTCGGAAACCGTGCATTCTGGTTTCATCCGAGAATCATAGGATGTTTTGTGAAAATTGTGAGATTTTGTAAAAATTCAATTTGGCCATGAATTTTGCATGTAATTATCATCCTATTGGTTTGTTTAATAATTTCTTGAATTTTTATAATTTTGGGAATTTATAGATATTAAATAAAATAATAATAATAAATAAATAAATATAATAATAATAATATAATAATAAATAAATAAATAAATTTATCATGTTGCATGTGTGATAAAGTCTTAGTGTATGTATGATATTGAATTGAGATTGCATGTGTGAATCCTATGCCAAGTATGACTTGTTTGATGTCACGCCATATGCCATGTTAAATTGAGATCAAAATGATGGTAAATGTGGATAATGATAAGCGAGGAGGTGGTTGTGGCGGAGGATAATGCCCGGAATGTATAGGAATGCATTGCCGGATGGCCCTGGGAGATTCGGGATGCCGGAATGTGGGGGCCGGAAGCCCTGTCGGAGGTTTCGCCCGAAGGGAATACCTCGCGATGCCAGGATTGGGGTGCGGAATGCCCGGCCAGGGAGTGTAAATGCCGGAAGCCCTGTCGAAGGTTTCTGCCCGAAGGGAATGCCTCGTGATGCTAGTTGAGATGCAAGATGCCCGGAATGTGGGGGGCCGGATGCCCGGTGGCCTGGAATGGCTGAATGCCGGAAGCCTCGGAGGTCTTTGCCCGAGGGGATGATGAAATTGATGATTTGAGGAATGGGTGATGTGATGATCAAATTGAAAGTTAAAAGTGGAAATTAAACGATGATGATAATATGTGATGTGAAATGATGATGATCACCCATGGCATGATGATATGCATGATGATGATGATAATATGTGATGTGAAATGATGATGATCACCCATGGCATGATGATATGCATGATGATGATGATAATATGAGATGATGATGATGATATATGATGATGTCATGATAATGACATGTGTGATGTGATGGTGTCATGATAATGATGACTTGTGTGATGTGATGATGCCATGATGAGGATGGCATGTGTATAATATAATAAATGTCATGATGATAACTATATGAGTATGACATGATGATACACATGTATGTATTATGATTGTGATGATGACGCATGATAGTATGTGCATGGCTTCAAGGTAAGTAACGCTTGCAATGCATGTATGACTTGTATGATGCATTGAGTGATTATTGGATTCCTTTTTTCCGCCGAGTGGTTGTACTCACCCCTTTTGGGGACCAACATTTCAGATTAGTAGATGAATTGAGCGGTTAGATATGACCGCGAGGAGAAGGATAGCAAAGGAGGGAACTTTTGGATGCCGACACTGGTCGATGGACCTTAAGCATACGATTGGGAGAGGAGATGTCAGTCATCTTTTGAAGTATAGCCTAGTATAGAAAACTATGGCATTTTGATGTACCGATGAATGATGTCCATATGGTTTAAGTGAACAAAAGTGTACGGCTTTTACCTATAAATGTTTAGTTGGTGTGCATCGATTTCTGAATGTAGGGAAGGGAATTGTTGGATATGCTTCCGTTATGTAAATTGCGCAAGGGACCGTTAATAAAAGATGTAAACCCCCATGGTCGTATGGACCCGCTGCAATTAAAATTGTATCAGAGTGACATGTTATTAGGAAAAGTGAATGGAAATCGAACTGTGGCGACCCTAATCGGATCGGGGGCCGTCGAGGGGTGCCACACATGGTCTCTAGTCTACTTCGTAACCTCATCTCTTTGCCTATGTAGTCTAGTCATGACCATAACTCGAATATCATCAAACATGCTAATAATTGATTTGCACCTAACCTCTAAAATTCTACCATTGAAAGCTTCACTAAGGTTGTTATCAATTATATCACATTTGAACTCTTCACTGAAGAAGGCCTAACACCACTGCTTAACTTCTATCTAGAAAAGTGCATCAAAACATTCCTTTGTTAGCTACAACAATCCTTGTTTTGCTAATATGAAATCAGTCATGTTGGTACTCTTCGTTATTTGCCAGAACTGCTTCCGTAGCCTATCTCTTTTGAAGTTCCTTGACCAGTTTGCATATATGTGCCTCACGCACATTATATACTCAGCATGTGACATCAACTCAGCCAATGCAAGAATAAGTCCCTTCAAAAATTCAAATCAATAAATACAAGTCAAGTAAAATATGCAAGTAATGAATATTAAAAGAGAATGAATTAATTGACAATGGAATTACCTTCTGTTGGTCTCTCATGAATGTCCATTATTCTCCATCAGTTATCTCAAGGTCTGCCATTAAATTTTTGAGGAATTAGGACCAAATATTCTGTTCTCTATCTTCACCACTGCCCAAGCTATCGGAAACATTTGATTATTAAAATCTCTCTCTACAGTAGCCAACAACTCCCCCTTGCATAAACCCTTTAGAAAGCATACATCCAATCATATAACTCTTCCACAACCAACCAAGAAACCCCATTTGCATGCATCAAAACATACATAAAATCTATTAAATCTAGCCCAAGATCAGGGAGTAGCCTCTCCACAACCTCTACATATACCATACTAGATGGGTTTTGAATCATGCATTCGCTAGCATAATCTCATACCTGCGTATATTCTTCCTTATACCCACCCATAAATATTTTCATCACCCTCATCTTAACTCTCTTGCATTGATTCCTTAACACATTAACCCCTAATTGCTCATTTACTAATCGTTGAAATTGAGAACTCTTGATCTCGAGCATTGCTTTGATAGTATTAAAAAAATACTTCGATAACCACACACTTTGTTAAATTATGTTTGGAGTTTAAGCGTTTGCAAAATGTGATTCGCTTGGATGAGGAAGTTCATGGGACTCCATGAAGATTTACAAAAGAGAAAAAAAATAAAATCAAAAAAAGGAGTCGAATCCCTCTCGCTTCCTTGATCTGCAGGACTTGCCGAATCCTTATCCAAGTTATATTCATCTAAGTGGGGCCCCAAGTCAAATATTTGACTTTGGGCACACAACTTTCACACCAGGATTTTCTTCTTTTAGCCGATGGAAACAAAGGAAGGAAAAAGGTGAGAAGCTCCAACACGTAGAGCCTCTACACGTGAAACAAAACATGGTGGGCCCAGGTCAAAGTTTGACTTGGGCACACACGTATAAAAACATAAATTTGTTGCAGGTCTTTTTCTCCCTTACGTAAAAGAAGCCGCCGAAGCCCTACGAAAACATAACAGAAAGGAGCCACACGTTCACGCAAGTCGCGCGAAGCTTTCCAAAGGAACTCGAAGATTTACGTACGTGGACCAAAGATGAACGCCGGCGTTCTTGATTTTGGCATACGTAAAGCGTTTTGTTTTGAGCTTGAACACGCTTTAATTTTGTGCCATGAGTTTTTTGTCCAAATGAGTTATTTATTTATAAACACTTTGGGTTTTGAATTAAATCTAGGTGTGGGAAACACTTGAGCGTGTGAATTATTGTAAACTCTAATTCTCCAATTATTATGAATTATTTGCTGCTGGCTCTTCCCGTGGACGTAGGTACCGATACTTGGACCGAACCAGGTAAATTTCTAATGTCCTTATTATTTCTCATTTATTTCTCTAGTGATTTCGCGTTGACGTAAATTACAAGATCATGTTGTTTCCGTGTATTATATTCCATCAATTGGTATCAGAGCTTGGGGTTGGATTTCTTGATTGTGATTAGGAGTTTTTGCTTGTCTGATTATTATCTGGAAATTCTGTCATTGCAGTTATGTCTAAGAGGAAATATGAAATTGAGAAGTTTAACGGGAGCAACAACTTTGTGTTATAGAGCATCAAGATGCGGGTATTATTATCGAGATGCGAGCATTATTGATAACTCAAGGTTTAGCCAAAGCATTGGATGGTGAAGATGAATTGCCAATTATAATGAAAGTCTTAGAGAGGGTAGAGTTAATGAAAAGAGCAAAGAGCATAATCTTGTTAAATTTGTCGATAAGGTCTTAATAGAGGTTGCTGAAAAGAAGGATGCAGCAGCATTATGGGTAAAATTTCAAGTACTCTATGTAAAGAAAGATTTGAACAATCGCTTATACATGTTGAAAAAGACGTTTCAATTTAGATATACTGAAGGTACGTCTATTAGAACCCACCTAGATGAATTTAATAAACTCATTATGTATTTGAAGAACGTCGATAAGATACTTGATGATGAAGAACAGAGCATGATATTGTTAGCCTCTTTACCAGAGTCATGGGAGTACTTTACTGATTCACTATTGCAAAGGCGTACTACTATTACCTCAAAAAATGTAAAGTCCACCTTATTCTCTAAGGAGTGGCAGAGAAAGTTGCAAGATGACGGTCTGGCGCAAGAAGTAATGCAAGCACTGACGATTCAAGGTAATAAACAACATCGAGAGCCTAGTAACAGCAGAATTAAAAGCATATCAAAATCACGCCATAAAAAGTCCAAGAGACACGTGAAATGTTTTAAGTGTCACAAGGAGGGGCACATCAGGTGAAATTGTCCAAAGTAGAGGAATAAAGTTGATAGGCAGAATGTCACAAGCAATGTGGCAAACGTTGCCGAAGGGAGCAATAGTGATGTAGAAGTTGTTTTATGTGTAACTGCTACTTCATTAGGAGACGAATGGGTGCTAGATTCGAGGTGTTCTTATCATATGACGCCTCATAAGAACTGGTTTACTACTTACTAGACTACATATGGTGGTAGAGTTCTTTTAAGGAATAATGCAGTCTGTAAGGCTGTGGAGATATGGACAATTTGGATTCAAATGCACGATGGGGTGGTGCGCATATTGACAGATGTGAGGCATGTACCGGAGCTCAAGAAAAATCTTATTTCTCTGGTAACCGATGACATCGGGTGCAAGTACACCGTTGAAAGTGGAGTACTGAAGATCTCTCGAGGTGCTATGACAGTGATGAAGGGGAAGAAAGTAAATAATCTCTATAATCTACTATGAGAGACCGTGACCGAAACCGTTACAGTTTCATTAGGTGAGTCAGACTCTAATTTGACTCAATTATGGCATATGCGTTTGGAGCACATGAGTGAGGCAAGTATGACAATGCTGAGTAAAAGAGAGTTGTTAAAGGGTCAGAAAATAGGGAAGCTGGACTTATGTGAGCACTACATCTATAGAAAGCGGCACCGAGTTAAATTTACTACAGCTATTCATTCGACCAAACGACTAGTTGAATATATTCATTCAGATGTCTGGAGCTCGTCTTCGGTTCCTTTGAAAGGAGGTGCCCGATATATGTTGACATTTATCAACAACTATTCGAGGAAGATATGGGTTTACTTTCTAAAGTACAAATATGATGTGTTTGATCGGTTCAAGAAATTTAAGGCAATGATTGAGAAGCAGTCAGATAAACAAATCAAGTGCCTGAGAACCGATAATGACATGGAGTTCTATGGCAAAGATTTTACCGAGTTCTACGAGAAAGAATGTATTGTGAGACACCATACAATACCTAGGACACCACAGCAGAATGACATGACAAAATGGAAGAATAAAACTTTACTTGAGCGAGCTCGATACATACTTTTGCATGCAGGACTTGGCAAAGAATTTTGAGCCGAAGCAGTGAACATGACATGTTACTTGGTTAATTGATCTCCATCATCTGCTATCGAGTGGAAGACTTCTGAGGAAGTATGGTCAGGGAAACCTGTTGATTACTCCGGATTATGTATATTCGAATGTCCTGTGTATGCTCATGCGAGTGATAGTAAGCTTGAGCCGAGGACAAAAAATTGCATATTTCTGGGTTATGCACATGGGCTGAAAGACTACCGGCTATGGTGCACTGATCCCAGATCACCTGGTTTTCTAATCAGCAGAGATGTGATCTTCGACGAGACCGCAATACTTCAACGGAGGAGTTCTGAGACACAACCAGCAGAGAAGACAGATCATGGTGTCATTAGTGAGGTGGAGCTTCGGGTGGAGACTCCGGAGACCTCGAAGGTAACAGAGATTGAGACTGCAGATGAAGCCGCAATTCCTGATAGTGAACAACCAGTAAAGCCGCAACACACTATAGCCACAGATAGATAAAGTAGACAAATTAAATCACCGGTACGTTATGGTTATACAGATATTGCTTATGCATTGACTGTAGGTGATGAAGTGGAGACAGATGAGCCTTCGTCTTACTCTAAGGCATTGGCTAGTTCGGAGTCGTCGCAGTGGCTAGGGGCTATAAGTGAAGAGATGGAATCACTCCATTGAAATCAAACATGGGAGCTAGTCAAAGTACCCAAAAACCAAAAGATTATCGAAAGTAAATGGGTATTTAAACGGAAAGAGGGCATTCTCGGTGTTGAGGCAGCGAGGTATAAGGCGAGACTTGTGGCGAAGGGATATACAGAGCGGGAGAGCATTGACTACAATGAGGTGTTCTCTCATGTGATAAGACATACTTCTATTCGTGTTTTATTTGCCTTAATTGCTTCGCAGGATCTCCAGTTAAAGCAACTAGATGTGAAAACTGTGTTTCTTCACGGTGAGTTGGATGAGCAGATTTACATGAGGTAGCCAAAGGGATTTGCTATTCCGAGTAAGAAAAATCATGTTTGCTTGTTGTAAGATATCTTTGTATGGGCTGAAATAGTCTCCTAGGCAGTGGTATAAGCGTTTTGATGCTTTCATGATTAGTCAAGACTATACAAAAAGTCAGATGGATAGCTGTGTTTACTATAAGAAATTGGAGAACGATTCTTTGATTTATCTACTTTTACATGTTGATGATATATTGATAACAGCTAAAAATATGTCTGATATTGATGTGCTGAAAATGCGATTAAATGCTGAATTTGAGATGAAAGATTTAGGTGCTGCAAAGAAAATATTGGTTATGAAGATTTTGCGTGACAGGGCTGTAGGAGCTTTACGTCTATCTCAAAAGAAATATATTGACAAAATCGTGACACACTTAAATATGCAGTCAAAATCTGTAAGGACACCTTTAGCGATGCACTTTCAACTTTCAAATAAATTATCATCGCAAACTGAGGAGAAAGAGGAGCATATGTCTCATGTTCCTTATTCTAGTGCTGTGGGTAGTATTATGTATGCTATGGTGTGCACTAGACCTGATATTTCACAAGTTGTGAGCATGGTTAATCGCTATATGAAGCGTCCTGGTAAAGCTCATTGGGAAGCTGTGAAATGGATCCTCAGATATTTGAGGGGGACAACAGACGTGGATATAGTGTACCGGAGAGACAACAATGGCAGTGAGACCATTGGTTTTGTGGATTCAGATCACGCCGGTGACTTGGATGATCGCAGGTCTTTAGCAAGGTACGTGTTTACGCTAGCGGGTGGTACAATTAGTTGGAAAGCATCCTTACAAGATCACATTGTCTTGTCTTCGACTGAGACAAGATATATTGCACTAACCTTTGTAGTGAAAGAAGCGATATAGTTACAAAGTTTGCTTTCGGACTTTGGATTAGAACGGAAAAGTATGGATATACATTGTGATAACCAAGGTGCAATATATTTGGCATATAATTCAGTTTATCATGAGCAAACGAAGCATATCAACATTAGACACCACTTCATCCGAGATGTCTTAGCTAAGGATAATGTTATTGTCAAAAAGATTGCTACAACAAATAACCTGGCAAACATGATGACTAAGTCTATTCCTTTAGCGAAGCTCAAGCTTTGCTTGAGCTCTATTGACATCTTTGGAGAGTGAGCGCTCATCGGGGCATTGGGAGAGCAGCATGGATGATCTGCAGGACTTGCCGAATCCTTATCAAAGTTATATTCATCTAAGTGGGGCCCAAAGTCAAATATTTGACTTTGGGCACACAACTTTCACCCCTAGATTTTCTTCTTTTAACCGATGGAACAAAGGAAGGAAAAAGGTGAGTAGCTCCTGCACGTTGAGCCTCTACACGTGAAACAAAACATGGTGGGCCCAGGTCAAACTTTGACCTAGGCACACACGTATAAAAACAGAAATTTGTTGCAAGTCTTTTTCCCCTACGTAAAAGAAGCCGTCGAAGCCCTACGAAAGCAAAACAGAAAGGAGCCGCACGTCCATGCAAGCCGAGCGAAGCTTTCCAAAGGAACGTGAAGATTTACGTACGTGGACCAAAGATGAAAGCCGGAGTTCTTCATTTTTGCGTACGTAGAGTGTTTTGTTTTGAGCTTGAACGCGCTTTAATTTTATGCTTTAAGTTTTTTGTCCAAGTGAGTTGTTTATTTATAAACACTTTGGGTTTGGAGTTAAATCTAGATATTGGAAACACTTGAGCGTGTGAGTGATTGTAAACTCTAATTCTCCGATTATAGTGGATTATTTGCTGCTGGCTCTTTCCATGAACGTAGGTACCAATACTCAGACCGAACCACGTAAATTTCTGGTGTCCTTATTATTTCTCGTTTATTTCTCTGGTGATTTCATATTAACGTAAATTATAAGATCCTATCATTTCAGCGTATTATATCCCAACACACTTGTTACCCTTTTATTGTTAAATATAATTGGACAAGTATGCTCCTCATGGAATGACCTAATCTGAAATGACCCCTTCCTACTCAGCGCATCATAGAGCTTCCATGAACAATTAGGTTGTGAGCACTTAACTCTTACAAATTCTTTCGTGTTTCTAATGAATTCAACGCTTCTCTGTTCAGTAATGGAGTTCTTAACAACAGCTTCCTTGAACTGTTTGGCATCGTCAAATCTCATGTCTACAGACAAAATAGATTTATCAACAGTCGGATCATAATAAGGGTACTTACTTTTTCTTTCATGAGTAGGTTCTTCATCATCATTATCAAGTTCATTCTCCAAACCAGCAACTTTATCGCCGCAGCTTTTTTCATCTTCACTTCTATTACCTTCAGCCAGAGCTCCATCCCTATTTACTGGCTTGGGCCTCTTTGCTGAAGCTGCAAATTTTTTTCTAAGAAATTCCCTTTGCTTTTGTCTTGACTGTGCGAGTTCATCATCATTTTCGTCACTTGGAAAGCTTACTGAAGCCAAATATTCATCTTCTAATTAATTGGATAGCAATTTCCCATTCTAATCCAATGAACTCTTCATCGCCCACATCTTCACCCAAGATTTCAGGACATCTCCATATTTGTTCATCTATATCAATATGACTTCTATCACTCTCATTTTACCCTTCATCTAACCTAAACTCATCCCCGACCTAATTACTCGCTTGAATAGGATCTCTCACTTCTCCTCTTTCAGTGATGGTCTGGTCATCCACATCCTCATCCTCATCCTCACCATCTTCATTATCACTATAATACTCAACATATACCCTAGCTTCTTCGCCATGAAGATAATGATAAATGATGCCCTTAATACCATTATCGTTATTAAAAAATCTCAACCCATCCTTCAATTCCTTCCCAGAAACACAATAATGTAGTTTTTGCACTTTTCATCGCAAAAAATACACCAAATCTCTTAGAAAATCAATATATGGTGGCTTTCGAACATTGACATAGATAGTACCTTCATTTTCACCAGTATATTCCCAATCCTCAGTGCCAATAATAAATTCTTCAACACCGCTTCATGCCTGCCAATTGACACCCAAATAAAATTGAAATACGCTCTAGGAGGTATAAGTAGTTCTGTCCAGTTAAGGTTTTGATGGGAATGAAGAAAGTAAACTTACCCATTGGCAATATTCTCCGACACCCATCCTTTGGAGCACCCAATCTCCCTAAGAACTCTCTCCCACCGCTCATAAGTAATTTCATCGACCAGCTCCTTATGTCTAAGCATGTACTTTCCAAACGAATGCGATATGTCTCGCACATGCGACGTGTCCACCTTATAGAAGATGGGCAATATCATTTGCCCTTTTGTCCTCTTACATTCAACCATTTGAGCCAAGTCCTCGAGACACCATGGAGAGGATGCATAATTGCTTGAGAGAATTGGAATGGATATTTTACAACAGATGGCATTACGTATCTCATGAACACAATCTTTACCTATGAGGGACGGATCGTCATCATTAAAAACTTGGATTCCTTCGGCCACAAGACTAGTGTAGAGGAAAGCAGCAAGGTTATATTGAGTATCAGCACCGCGGAAGCTCAAGAAGACTTGGCATTTACTTTCTCTTCTTTTCCTCTCCGAAAAATAATGAATCGCTGCAAGTGATGATGACTACGAATCAGGAGCAATTTTAAAAAGCAAAGAAACCAGTCAAGGGCGGGGCTTCTCCATATTCAGAGAATGCCTCAAACGGTACTGGAATATACCTGATTCTATGAATAAGGAAGACCGTTCGATCCAGCTCATCTCTACTTCACTCGAAACTTTTGCGACAACCATTTTCACCAGCTTTCCTTCATGCCTGCACACACGCACGCGCATATTAAGGATATAAAACAAAGTTAGACCTACAGATCATTCCCATCCAAGTGAACAGGGTTTCCAATTCAGATTCGTAGATACAGGCAGAAATAAATACCCATTAGCAATGGCCTGTGACATCCATCCTCTAATCCTCGTTAGAGAACACAGGGCCTCCACCCATTCTTGCACTTCTTCTCGCCTGCTTTGCATCTCATGTTCACATAAAGCCTCTTCAAATGTACACAAGTTACCGCATTGGCGACCTAAATCGGCAACATTCACTTTATAGAATACAGGGAAGACTGATATGCCGTGCTTTGTGCGGCAATCCATAATCTTGGTGAGCTCGCGGAGACACTGTTTACTCTGCGCATAGCGTTGGGAGATGATGGGGTTCACGATCCTACAAGTCCTGATGGCCTGGAGAACCTCTGGGCCAGTCTGCTGATTGCTGGCGTCGTCTCTGAACACGTGGAGCCCAGTAGCTGATAGGCTTTTGTAGAGGAAATCCGCGAAGCAGGTGCGAGCATCTCCGCCCCTGAAGCTCAGGAACACGTCGTACTTCCGAGGGGGCACGCTTAGTTTTCCCTTCTGGAATCTTGAGGCGTATGCAGCTAGCCGTAGAGACAATGCACTCATACTCATGTTTGTTTGTATTTAGCCTTCTCTCTTTTCTCTGTTTTCTCCGATCAAAGTATGCTTTCCTTCGATGCTCTCTCGTCGACGACCTAAATGGCAGAGCTCAAAGCTTGTTGTTGGAGATATGATCGAAGATTCTCATTCTAGCACTGATTCTAATTATGGAGTAAATCCGTGATTTTCTTGATGTATAGGAAAGATATAATTCTTTACATATTCTCTGTATATTTACTGTATATTATTTCCTATTTTCCTTTCATCTTCTGGATTACAAAATAGGACCAATGTAATTGTACAAAGACAATTAATGAACGGAGAAAACATTCGCCTACTTCCTTTCTCTTTTCCGTCACTTGTCGTTTTCGTTTTTAATTTTCCTTCACCGCACCATCTCAGCTGAGAAAGATATGTTTTGCTAGCCAGCACCACCCAACCCATGGAAACCTAACAGTGTTGTAATCACAGTGGCGTTCTTGTCGCTCCGATCCGACAAGCTCCGTGAACGCCCAGATTCCCAAGTCGGTTAAGGGAATCGAAGGAGAGGCTGTGGCGCGAGCTGGAGGCGTCTAAATCTAGGGTTCGAGGACGAGGAGAAAGGCGAGCGAAGGAGGAGCTGCGACCGCCGTAGGACAAACTCTACGCTCTCATGAAATATACTAGGCGGCCACGCCACTGTCATACCCCCGGTTACCTACCTCATACCTTCTCCAGCGTCAATATTAATTAGGTGGAGGAAATATTGATGTTGACGTAGATTTCTCCTCTCTACAAAAATTAAGCAGAGGAATATTAATGTTGACGTAGATTATATTGAGAAATATTTATAAGCGGAGGTATATTGATGTTACGTGGATTATATTAATGTAGAAATTTGGAGGAAATATTGACAAATTAGTCGGATCCCACCAGAGATCCTCCTCTCCCACAATAAATTTGAATGGAAGCATGGGACTTTTTCTGTCTGTACTTTTTCATTCAACTCTCGCCCGTTGCACTGCCCTTTGCTCTTTCTCCGACGGACAACGGAGCTCGTCGTCTGACGAACCATGCCGCCATCGCTGCTCTGCTTCTGCATCTGCCTCATCGCCCGCCGCTACATCTGAGCTATAGCCAATATTTTCTCGTTCGCTCTGCCCCTTCATCCCACTACTCCTTCTCCGACGTCCGACGGACGACGGAGCCTAGCGAATCGAAGGAGAGGCTATGGCGCGAGCTGGAGGCATCTAAGGCTTAGGGTTCGAGGCAGAGGAGAAGGCGACCGAAGAAAGTGGCTGCATCACATCATCCCCCAAGCTACCTCCTTAATATTGACCAGGATATTGACTTAAGGTGAAAATTTTTCACAAAAAAACTTGGAAATTTGAGATTTATAAATAAGTCCCCCACCCCCACCCAAAAAAAAAAAAAAAGAGTTGTGTTCAGTCATTCAAGAGAATTGTTCACAAATGTTTTGTAGCCGACAGAAAATTTTGTGGCAAAATTCTTTAAATTCTTTTTCGAGTTTAAGAGAATTTACAAACCTTTGCGACCACGAGTTGCACCAGCTTTCCTTCGTTCCTGTGCACATGCGTGCGTAAATCCAAAGTTAGGTGCACAATTCATAGAGACATATAGAGGTCATTCCCATCCAAGTGCACAGGAGTTCGGATTCAGATTCATAAATTCATAATTACATATGGACATTATCATACATGTGTACATACATACCCATTAACAATGGCAAGTGAAATCATCTTCTGATCTTCCTTCAAGGCCACAGCCTTCCACCCTGCACTGCATCTCAAATTCATAGAGAGAGGAAAGACAAATTTGCAATGCTTTCCGTGGCAATCCATCATCTCAGCCAGCACGCCAATCACCATTTACGGTGCGCATACCGTGCGGAAATGACGAAATGCCACGGATAGCATTGCAAATCATCGTTGAAGCTCAAGCAGACGGGGCTTGTGGTCCAAATGTTGTCCTTCATTTTGTAACTTCCCTTCTCTGTATTCTCCGATCGCTTCCCTGGCAGACGGGGCTTGTGGTCCAAATGTTGTCCTTCATTTTGTAACTTCCCTTCTCTGTATTCTCCGATCGCTTCCCTGTATTCTCCGATCGAAGTATGCTTTCCTCCCTTCTCTGTATTCTCCGATCGCTTCTCTGTATTCTCCGATCGAAGTATGCTTTCCTTTCATGCTTTCTCGTCGAGGACCTAGCGGATCGAAGAGCTCGAATGACGCAGAGAAAGTTATGCTCGAAAGAAGTGCATATTACAATTACAATTTCTTAGGCACCTAAAGTTATGCTTAAAAGAAGTGCATATTACAATTTCTTAGGCACCTATTTATAAGAAAGTCGCCATCTAGAAAATAACCAAATTACTGAAATATAATAACAAAATTAAGGAAAAGATATTAATAAAAGTATCAAAACACAACTAGAAAATCTGTAAAACGCGTCTGAAATTTGTGATATCTCGGAAATGGAAAATAATATCAA
The DNA here is from genome assembly GCA_014182375.1 of Eucalyptus virginea. NCBI lineage: Eukaryota > Viridiplantae > Streptophyta > Magnoliopsida > Myrtales > Myrtaceae > Eucalyptus > Eucalyptus virginea. The sequence goes on along the minus strand of CM024517.1, from coordinate 760,615 downwards.
AGATCACGCAATCATTTTTTATTTGTGGAACTACCCGCTCTTATGACGCTCCAATGTTCATTTTTTATTTGTGGGATTACCCGCTCTTATGACGCTCCAATGTTTCCATAAAGACATTTGCATATTATTCTCCGAACAACACCATCCCATGGATACCGACGGTTGTGATCATGGTAGCGTGGAGCGATCCAACAAGCTCGAGTGTGTGATCTGCTCCGTGAACGCCCAGATTCCCAAGTCGGTTGAGGGAATCGACGAGCTCAGAGCGAATTGAAGGAGACGCTGTGGCGTCCAGGGCTTGGGTTCCAAACTTCCAGAGAAAGGAGAAGATCATGTGGCCCCGATATGGAAGTGAGCGGCGACTAGGGTTTAATTTAAAGGAAGAGGTCCAGTGGAATTTGGGAAATTTGATATTTATTTATTTATTTAATTTTGTCGGAGGGGAATTTGATATTCAAAAATAAGATTTTTGGGATTGGGGTTCGATTTGGAAAATTTAAAAATTGAGTTAAGCTCCACTCTATTGGAAGATATAATGTTGATTTGGGAGAATATTTTCAAGAGATGCTGAAGATTTATTTTGATTGTAATTGATTAGTTGAATCAACTTAGGATTAGATCTGATCCTCATAGATTAAAGAAATATAATCATTATTCACTTCCATTCACAACTCTTTTCTCGCTTCCATCTCAACTTGTGATATGGTATTAGACCGAGCATTCTTTTTATTTGGCTTCCACACCTTTTGATTGCCCTCCATTTTTTTTTTTTTTTAACCTTCATTGTTGTGGGAACACTAAACTTGCAAAACAAAGTTAGTACTCCAGTAGGAATCAGTATCTAAACACTTCCAAAAAATAAAAAATAAAAAACAATTTACTTCTTACCGTTTTCTTCCTCACTGATATCGTGGCTAAGGAGCATTCGTCGACTTCTAAAGGAAGAAGTCCAGAGGAGTCAACTGTGTAACAAGAACACATCATGGACCAGGAGCTAACCAGGGACAGCCCAACAGTTCAGGCCCAGCAATCCATACACCAGGGACAGCCCATCACGGGCTCAAAAACTTACAAAAAGTTAATCAGTCTTAAAAGAAAGTTACACGGAAATTCTTGAATATGACGCCGACGTCATATTTTAAATGATTTTTTTATTTTTCAAATGGCTTTTTTAAATTATTTTTTATTCAAAATCACTTAAAAACTAAAAAGGAAAATCTAAATTTATTTTAAAAAAGGAAAATCTAAATTTATTTACAAAAGGCCAGCATATTTCAGGGCAATCCATCCACATTTCCTTTGTTTTGTGCTGGCTAAAATCCATGCACGTGCTAATTTGCAGGTTTGAAATACCTACAACAACAAACTAAATCTCTTCACACTAAATGATGTTGGTTATATGAATATAAATATATATCATTATTTGCCAGACTTTCACTTACCCTTGTAATCATCCTACAAATTCTTTTCGTTTATTTGATTAAATGAAATTCCATATCGCGTAAAACTCCACCCATCCTGTCTCCGCCCCTCCCTCTCCCCTCTCTCCTCGCCGCCGGTCCTCGAAGCGCGCCTCCTCATCGTCGCGGCCGGCGCCTGCTTCGCTCTCCTCGCGGCTTATCGGAATCACCTAGGGCTATTTTTGCCATTTTAATCTTTATTAAGGGCGTGAGTAAGCTAACGGAAGGGTGGGAATTAGCGGCCCCCAACGTTAAAGCCTTAAACCCCTCGAAAAACCCAGGAAGGAACCGCCCCTGAGAATGTCCGCCTCCTCCTTCACGGCACCTTCAATCCTCCCTCCGAATCTGCTCTTTCGGGTGAGTTCCTCTTTTGACTTTCTTCTTTTTTTCCCTCGATTCCTTCATGCCCTTTTACGAATTATACTTCTTCGGATTGAGATTGAAGAATTTGGGCGCTGTTCCCTGTCCAGAATCTGAGTGGAAGCAGGAGGGTGTTGGGTCTATGGAGGAACGGGCAGAAAGTTGGGAACTTTGTGGTGAGAGCGGGTCCAAAGAGGGTTTCTTTCGGCAAGGAATGCAGAGAGGCTCTTCAATCTGGGATTGATAAATTGGCTGATGCTGTCTCTGTTACCATCGGACCTAGAGGTTTGTGGAGCTCTTCTGTTTCTTCTTCTGAAATTCCCTGTTTCTGTCGTTTTAATCATGGAACTATTTGTTCATCTAATTATTTATTTATTATGGGGTTGAGCTGGAATTAGTATTTTGGACAGAGGGAGAGATATTGTGTTTTTGCTTATTAGTTGTCGGAGTGCTGGCTGGTCTAGTTTTGTGCAACATTGGCTTTGAGAGTTATTTTGATGGCGTATGTGCAGAATTGTGGTATTTTAGCTCGAGTTTAGTGTATGAACTTTTCCTTTTGTCGAGGGGACAATGCTAGATGTTCCAGACTTTTAATTCCTACATTCCAAGCTGACTAACCTGCCTTGCTTTCCTGATTCCTGTTTTATACTTTTCTTCAGTTTCTTTTATGGTTGCTTCAGCCCTTATTCTTCACCATGGACTAGAAGTAATTCACGGAGTATTCTTATCTATCCTATTCACGGAAGATAGTTATTTGACACCGCATACACACAAGTGAGTTGTTTTGGTGGTGATGGAAGATAATTATAGGCAGAACATGGTCCCCCCGTTAGAATAAGAAATTTCTTCAATATATGGATATTGTACAGTACCATACATAAGATCTTCACAACTTATGTTTAGAGTATGCTAATCTAGAGGCATGACAAGTGTTTCTCTAAACCTTTTCTGGAAATACACTTACTAACTCATATGTATTTAAGGCGGATTTGGGGTCAATTGACATGGTCTATTTACTATTTCCTACCGTCCAAATTGTTGAACCCAACAATATAAATTGCTTCTATAGCATGTTGTGAGAAAGACTTTTTACAAAAATATTTCAGCATTTGGCATTTGCACTTACTAAAATAATTGACAGCTCGATGTCATGGCATAATAGTGTTGATGCCACTTAGGATCCTATTGCAACCTTGAAATCCGAAGATTACATGTTTTTAAGCATTTAACATAACATGTTTGACTTTTTTTGAAAACAGGTTCTTGTAAATAAATTTATACAATGTTTTATCATGCGCATCAATATGTCACACAGCAATATGTAGATGTTTATAATGTGTCATGTTGATAATGGCATATTGACTTTTTTCACCAACATTCCCAAATGTGTTTAAATGGGTTGACCCCATTATGACACATGCTTTTGTCTAATCCAACCCCATTTCACGTCATACGTTGTAAACACTTTATAGAAAGGAGGAGAAAGTTGAAAAGGAAGAGAGACAATGGATGCCGAAAACTAGAAGTCCAATGTTAGTCTTCAGTAGGACAACCAAGGTTACACTTGTAAAAATGCTCAGTTGGCTTTGGCTTTTGGAGCCAGATGATTTATTAATTTTCTTCTCATTGATATATGCATAGTCAAGAATTATTAAGAATATCAATACTATTCAATCGGATATTGTTTTTCTTTTTATGTTATTGATATTTTTAGAGTAGTACAAAAAGCTCTTTTACTGGAAAGTTCCTTGCAACAAAAAAGTGTGAACTTGTTTGATCAGTATTCCTCAACTGACCGTAGTATAGGTTTATGTTTTTTTCCAGTTGTGTCCAGATTAGAGGATTGATTCTACCATTATGGCCTAATTGATTTATTTAATTTCTCTTTACTTCAGGACGCAATGTTGTCCTCTCAGAGTCCGAATCTCTGAAAGTAATAAATGATGGTGTCACGATTGCCCGAGCAATAGAACTTTCAGATGCAATTGAGAATGCCGGGGCAATGTTAGTCCAAGAGGTCATTCATGGTTAATATTTAATCCTCTCCAGAAGCTTGCTCTCATGCTTAACTCTTAAATTTATATTTTTCTGCTCAAATGGATATATTTCCAGGTAGCTGGCCGCATGAATGACTTGGCTGGTGATGGCACAACCACCGCAATTATCCTGGCTCGAGCAATGATTAAATCTGGGCTGTTGGCAGTTTCTTTTGGGGCTAATCCAATCTCTATAAGAAAAGGAATGGATAAGACTGTAAAGGAATTGGTCAGGATTTTGAAGGAAAAGAGCTTTCCTGTAAGAGGGAGTGATCATATCAAAGGTTAGTGATGGATTTCTTTTTTTTGGGGGGGGTGCTTTGTCCAATGCATGAGCTATTCATGACAAAATTCTGAAATTTTCTCACCATTTTGCAGCTGTGGCGTCAATATCTGCTGGAAACGATGACTTTGTTGGAAGGATAATTGCTGACGCTATAGAAAGGATTGGACATGATGGAGTAATCTCTATCGAGTCATCCTCATCTTCTGAAACCTTTGTTGTAGTCGAAGAAGGAATGAAGGTGGTGAATTTTGCTTTAGGTTTGAAATGATAAGGAGTTGGATGATTGTTTCCTTGCAAAATGTGGAAAGAGTTATTAATCTCTTATGCTCTTTTACAAGCTCTCTATCTTCTAAACTCTGTCTCCTAAATTGATAAAGTCTTCCAATTGGATGCATCAATAGATCCTGAGCTTATTGAATGCATACACAACTTTCAATAATAAATTCCCCTTTGATGATTTCTTCACTTAAGTCAGATTTTTTTTTCCTGCCAGATTGATAAGGGCTATATGTCGCCTCATTTCATTACAAACCAGGATAGATCTCTCGTGGAGTTTGAGAATGCCAAAGTCCTCGTAACTGATCAGAAGATTTCAGATGTCAAGGAAATGATTCCTTTGCTGGAGAAGGCAACTCAATTAAGTGTCCCCTTGCTAATCATTGCTGAGGATATCTCAAAGGAAGTACTGGAAACACTTGTTGTGAACAAAATGCAAGGCTTGCTTAATGTAGCTGTCATGCAATGTCCAGGATTTGGAGAAGGAAAGAAAGGTGTCCTGCAGGACATTGCTTTATTGACAGGTGAACTTGTACAGCGTAGCAACCTTTGTTTGTATGCTGTCTTAAATTCCTTAAAGAAGCACTCTTATTCAAACTGTATGAGTATTCCCATCATTAGAGCGCATTTTCTGCTATTTTTTTGTTCCATTGACATTGTAATAACATCAGGTGCTGATTTTCTCTCTGGAGAATTGGGTCTAACTCTTGATGGTGTGACGTCTGATCAGCTTGGCATTGCTAGAAAAGTAACCATCAGCAGTAACTCAACAATCATTGTTGCTGATCCTTCTACTAAAGCTGAAATCCAGGCAAGGATTTCACAGATTAAGAAGGATTTAGCTGAAACTGACAGCGCATACCATTCCCGAAAGCTTGCAGAAAGAATTGCCAAACTCACTGGTGGAGTTGCTATAATTAAGGTTTGCAAGATCCCGCATTCTTTTGGAGGCAATTTCCACTCACATATAGTCTATTTAAGCAACTTGTTTGAAGAACTAAAGATGTACAAGCTTGTGAATTTGAGATCCCCTCAAATGTCCTCGAGATAAATGAATTGCACATATTCATCAGACTCATAATTCTGTATTGCTTACTAGTCTGAAAGCGATTCACTGTTGTTTATGTTTTATATTAAGCAATGTGCATTCAATTTAGGTAGGAGCGCACACTGAGGTGGAACTTGAAGACCGTAAACTTAGAATAGAGGATGCAAAGCAGGCTACATTTGCTGCGATGGATGAGGGAATAGTACCTGGTGGTGGTGCAGCTTATATACATCTTTCTGAGTATATTTCTGCGATAAAGAGCAAGATGGAAGATCAAGAGGAGCAGATTGGCTCTGACATCGTAGCAACAGTATGATTTCACTTTTTTGCTTCATCTCTTTGTGTGCATCGTTTTGTGTGTAATTTAAATTTCAGCAGGTGGTTTAAAGGAAACTGAGGTGGTTGGCACATGACCAAATTTTGTTCATGTATACCTAGTTTGGTCCAACAAGCCTCTTCTGGTGCCTTTGTTCTCTAGTAAATCATCACTCTTGTTGTGCATTGTTAATGGTGGCTTTGAGGATATACAGGGACAAACCTTGGCCAGGTTAACTAAGTTGATTTTGCTCTATATATTTGTATTAGAATATGCACAGGCAGATCTATCGACTAGTCTATACTTTATTTATCAATAGCTTGAGACAACATTGTGCTTTTAAAACAAAACCCATTTTGAATATTTAATGTTCAGCAAGACTTGGGAATGGTGGCGTTGCATGTCAGATAAAAGTTTAAAGTGGCAGGAGTAGCTGCCATTGCCAAATCAATAAATGTGAGACAAAATAGACAAGGCCAGAAGCTGGCGTTACCTGATATGGGTGTGTGTGCTATGGTTCCGGAGTGGATTTGCATTCTGTCTGCTGATCATCAAATTCTTTACATCAACCTTTTCTTAGTTGACCAGTGTAACACCTCTCCTGTGGGCTTGAGGCAACTATGTTTTTTCTTTTCTTTTGAATGATAACCTGCCTTATGTCTTCAATAATTGCTTGGGCATTCTAAGTGGAATGCATTGAGTGTAGGATAGTTTCTAGCATTTTGCTGTTGTTCTGGAGGTGTCTTTGTTCTTATAACTGGTCAATTGTGGATTGCAATTGCAGGCACTCCTTGCTCCAGCAAAAGCCATTGCAACTAATGCAGGAGCAGATGGCGATACTGTAGTGGAGAAAACCCGAACATGTGGTTGGGAAATTGGTTACAATGCAATGACGGGCAAATATGAAGATCTTCTCAGTGTTGGAGTCATAGATCCATGCAAGGTTTCAAGGTGCGCACTACAAAGCGCAGTCTCCATTGCAGGGACAGTCTTGACAACCCAAGCGATATTGGTGGAGAAAACAAAGAAGCCCAAGCCACCTATTCCACTTGTGCCTGGAATAACACCTTAAACTAAAACAAACGAGTGGATGCTTCATTGCTCAGGATAAATGCCAAATCAGAGCTCTCCTTGATAAAAAAAAAATACCCGTGCTTCATGGATGCGTGCTCAAAATGAAGATGGGCATAACATGTTCCGGGGAACTGGAGAGGTGTAATCTCACTTATCTAGTTGGTCTTCAAGATCCAGCCCTGTCATAATTGAAGAAACCAAGGTTGGATATTGAAAGCTGGATAGTTTCTCCGATTTGCTTAATGGCAGTCACATTTCTGCAATCTGTGCAACACGTCAAAATCTCTCTCTTACACACCTATTGTTGGAAAACGCATTGTTCAGCCGATGTTCTCCGGAGTCTAATGCCTTGGTACTTTCTTTTGAGACTGGAAAATGTAATGCCTTGTACTGGGTATAAGTTAGTGTTGAAATTAATCACAAGAATTTTACTATTTTCAAGCTTATGGTGACTGTATCCACTATTCAGATTCAGAGGGACAAGCAGACCAGTGCCTCTGGGAGCATACGATTTTCGTTTGAGGTTCAAGTTCCCGAACTGCCAACGTGAATAATGGCACCTCAGATATTTTATCAGAGAATTGACTGAATGCAGCAATCCAACAAGGACCTTTTTGTCAGTCACGGTGCTTGATCCAGCAACTTTAAGCTGCATCTCAATCGATTTCCCCTAGCAAAACATTTTAAATGTTTCATGTGGGGAAAATATGTGCTCAATTTGATTGAAAACCCTATTAAGATTAATCTCATCGTGTGCTATAACCTAACATTTCATTTTGAGCATAGATCTATATAACTATGAGTCATATAACAACTATTAGATAAAAAGTAGATGCTTTTTACATGTTGTAACTAAAGCTTTAACTCACTACTTCATACTCCAAATATTAAAGACAAATTATGAAGAATCTTTACATTATAACATTATTTACAAGCCCGCATCATATTGATCGTTATACCCATTGAAGTTATGGAAGGCTGTTTAGTATCGAGTGCCAATCTCAAATCTCTTTATTAAGTAATTTAAAAAAAAATCATTAAATTATTATTAACAAAGTCATCGATAGTAACTCTAAAGCCCTTATACACATTTATACAATGTATTTAGACTACAGCCAGCGTCATTGAAATTTAATGTGAAATTAAAATACCAAAAGTTGTAATAAACAATGCTACGAGGATATTTTAAAAACCAATCAATATGAGGACTAAAATTATTGTAGAAATCACACTTTTAAATTCCTAAAAAATTGTTTTAGAAGCCTGTAGGCATAGGTATCGCGTGTTGATGGTTGGCGTTGATCAAGCATATTTCGTCTACTTTTGAATGAAAAACTGTTGCTGTTGGGAGACTAACTTAAAGAGTAGATTGTAATGAAATATAGTAGATGATCAGAACTGAATGTTGAGAAACAATGAGAATGTTTTATGCATTTTCCTCTATCTGATTTACAGCAGCGTCTTACCAAAAGAAAACTCGCCAGATCATGAATTAATAAAACTCGCCAAATCATGAATTCAAAGGTGCCATTTAGATCAACAAGGCGATTTGATTTGTAATGTTAAATTTATTTGACGAAGATTGATTACCTCAACTGTCAAATAAACAAAATCTCCTCTACTAAATTTAACCAATGAGGGCCGATATCTATCACAGTTGGATCAAACGAATTTCTATCGTTGGATTGATCAGACGAAGATTGACACTCCATACCATTAGTTCACAGAGAAAGCCAACGGCTGTAGTTAGAATGGTTTTTTGTGTATAAATAAGAAAACCATAGCTCGCAGTCACTCAACTCTCCATGCATGCCCGTCCTCTCCCGGCGAACTTTGGTGTCGCCTCTTCCACTGCGCGCGTCTGTTCAGTACATTTTCACCCAGCAAAGGCAGTTCTCTCCCCTCTGGCGCAGTTCTCTCGGCTGTTATGGACCAGCTGGTTGTGCTGAAGGGGGAAAGTTCTTTGCTATTTTCCTCTTCTACTGGTGCCCAGTTTACATCTCCTCCGGCAGCGCTCCTCCATGTTCACTGCCGCCGTGATCTCTCTCTTGTCAGCTCAAAACGCCCCGGTCGCCTTGCGGGGACCGCTCATGTCGCCGTTTGCCACTGCCCGCTGCTGGTCAGTCGGTCGGTAAGCACAAGGTGCCGTCTCCTTTTGACGAATGTCTCTCGGGGCGCTCGTCCTTTGCAAAAGAGTGGGCCAGCTGGCCGCCACCTCTGCAAAGGAGATGCATCTAGAGAAATTCCTCAAAAACGGGAGTGGGCCGCCGCAGCCATCTCTTCCTCACCATCCCTAATCATCTCCTGCGTCCTTGGCTCATCCTTTGCTGAGCTGGCTATGCCGGCCTGCCCACTGTTTGGCCAAACAGTGGGCAAGCTAGCCACCAGCTATGCAAAGGAGATGGAATTGAGACTAGAGAGACGGGTTTGACGAGCTTCTTCTTTCTTAATCCTCGCTCATCATCCTCTGCCAAGCTGACTAAGTTGACTTGGCCAGCCGGCCTCCAGCTCTGCAAAGGATGACGAATGGGTGATCAACTGAGGGAAATTTCCTCACAAACAGGAGTGGGGGAGAGACCGGCTGTGCAACGGGCTGAGTGGATGCAGCGAGGGAGAGTAGGGTGAGTGCTGAGCTGACGACAATGCCATGACTTCTAGTGGCATGGGACATGGATGGGCAAGGATGCAAGAAATGTATACTGGCCACAGTTTTGGGTGGGAAAAAAAAAACAGGAATCTCCTCTAAGGCAGAGCCAGTATCTCAAACGAGAGAGGACTGCTAGAAAGGGAGCCTAAGAGAGACGGCTGTTACTGGGTGAAGCTGGCTGGATAGACACAAGCAGTGGTGGGCAGAACACAACCCACTGCGGAGCACAACCCCTGAGAAGTGAGAATGGGTTGCCTGCTTCCTTCAGTGCAAGTTCCTCTTTTTCCTTTCGCTCAATTTCTTGATGGCCTTTTACAAATTATACTCTCTCTGGTTTGAGATTGAAGAGTGAGGCGCTGTTCACTGTTCAGAATCTGAATGGAAATAGTAGGTATTGGATCTGTGGAGAAATAAGTAAAAATGTTGGAAATAGGTTCCAAGAGGGTCTTCAATCTGGGATTTGATAAATTAGCTGATTCTGATTTTGTTACGATGATACCTAAGAGGCGTGTGGAATTCTTTTGAAATTCTTGATTCTGTTGTTTTGATCTTGGCGTTATTTGTTCATCTGATTATATTTGTTATGGGGTTGAGCTGGAAGTGGTATTAATGTAGTGGCCGTTTGGACAGAGTGAGAGGTAGTGTGTTTCTGCTTACTAGTTATGAGGGAGCTGGCTGGTCTAGATTTGTGCAACATTGGAGTTGAGAGTTATCTTGAAGGCGTATGTGTAGAGCTGTGCTCTTTTAGCTTGAGTTTTCCCTATGAACTTCTCCTTTTGGTCAGGAGGACAAATGCTTATATGTTCCAACCTTTTTATTTTGACATTCCAAGCTGGACTGACCTGTCTTTCTTTCCTGATTCAATTGTTAGTCTTGTCTTCATTTTTCTACTATGTTGCTTTGGTCATTACTCTTCACCATGGATTTGATGTAATTCACAAAGTACTCCTCATTATTATGCTCACTGAAGTTAGTTTTTGATTGCGATGGGATGATTATAGACAAAAAAATTCAACTCATGATAAACAGAAAAAAAATATATATAGTGTATTAACGTTTTTGCAGTACCATACATAAGATCTCTGCAAGTTATGTTTAGGGTGTGCTAATCTAGAGGCATGACGAGTGTTTCTCTAATGCAAATTATGTTGTATTGATATCAAGGTCATATCAACTTTTTTCACTAATACACCCAAGGGTGTTTAAATGGGTTGGACCCTTTTCTGACACCCATACTTAAATGTATCCAAACCTATTTCGCTTCATATATCGCCAACAATTAGTAGAAAGGGGGAGAAATTTAAGAAAGAAGAGAGACAAGGGATGCTGAAAACTAGAACTCGAATATTAGTCTTTCCGCAGGACAGCCACCATCACACTTGTAAAAGTGCTCAGTCGGACTGGAATTCCACCTCAATGAGTTGGATGATTTTTGCATTTTCTTGTCAATAATACATGTCAGGATTTTTAAGAATATCAATACTGTTCTGGCGGGTTTTGTTTTCTTATTGAAATTTCTTCAGCATTGCGTTATGGGTCGTCCTCATCTTCTGAAACCTTCGTTCTAGTTCAGGAAGGAATGAAGGTGGTGAATCTTGCTTTAGGTTTGAGATAATATGGAGTTGGATGATTGTCTCCTTCAACTGTGGAAAGAACTCTTTGGCAAGCTTTCGATATTTTTACAGTCTGCCTTCTGGAAGGATAAAGTCTTCCATTGCATGACTCAACAGATCCTGAGCTTATTGAATGCGCACCCATCTTTCAATAAAAGATTCCCCTTTATATTATTTCTTCACTTGAGTTAGATCTCTCGTGGAGGTTGAGAAGGCCAAAGTCCTTGTAGCTACTCAGAAGCTTTCAGATGTCAAGGAAAATGATTCCGTTGCTGGAGAAGGCAACTCATTGCAGAGGATATCTCCAGGCAAGTACTGGAAACACTCGTGCACAATTCACAAAATGGAAGGCTTGCTTAATGTTAGCCGTGGTGCAATGTCCAGGATTTGGAGAAGGAAAGAGAGTGTCGCGCAGGACATTGCTTTATTGACAGGTGAACTGGTAAAGCGTGGTAACCTTTGTTGGAGAAGCACTGTTATTCAAACCACAAGATGAGTATTTCCATCATTAAAGCACATAATCTGCTATTTTTGTTCTTTTGGTTCCATTAAACATTGTAATAATATCATCACGTGCTAGTTTTCTCTATGGAGACAATGGTCTAACTCTCGCTTGTGTGACCTCTGATCAGCTCGGCATTGCTAGAAAAGTAACCATCAGTAGTAACTTAACTATCATTGTTACTGATCCTTCTACTAAAGTTGAAATCCAGGCAAGGATTTCACAGACTAAGAAGGATTTGGCTGAAATCGACCGCGCATACCATTGACGAAAGCATGCAGAAAGAATTGCCAATCTTCCTGAGGGAGTTGCTGTAATTAAGATTTGCAAGATCCAAAAATGTTTTGTTTTCAGCACATCGTGAAGGACTAAAGATGTAAAAAGCCCTCGAAATTTCATCCCCTAATTTCCTCAGATAAAGATGATTACACTCATTCATCGAGATCAAAATTCTGTGTGCATCGTGTTGTGTGTAATTTAATTTTCAGTGGGTAGTTTGAAGGAAACTGAGGTCATTGGATCTTGACCAAATGGGTGTTCATGCATTTACCTATTTTGGTCCGATGAGCATCCTCCGGCAATCGTCGTTATAGGCGTGCGGTGATATTTGAACCTTTTTTGAAGACGTAGTGTGTCAAACCGTGGCCAAGACTTGTGAGAGAACATAAGTGTTAGCCTTCCTTTGTTTCGTAAAAAATATGATATTTTTGAAAAATATTTAAGAAGTCATTTTATAGAAAAATAAAGTGTTCAGCTTACATTTGAAAATAAACTGGAAGATATTTTATGTTGTTTTGTAAAGAAATTCTGATTTGATTTTTTTAAATAGATTGTTATTATTTGGGCACTACTGACTTACACATGGATCGTCGAGAAATTGGGCACAAGCTTGGGAATGTATCCCTGACTTCTGGGTATGAGCCATGCCCAAGTGATAGTCCTAAGTCCCCAAAAACCGGACCCAAGGACTAGGTGCCCATGTTCAACTCCTTGGTTACCTTGGCCTATGACCCCAGCACCTATACTAGGGACCCCAATCGACAAACCCCTATGCTTGGGCTAGGTCCATCGAGGTTTGCCCAGCTTTTGCACCCTAGCTTGGGTCCATTGAGGCTCGGCCTCAAGCTCTAGCGCCCTCGTCTTGAATTATGGAGGTCGAACTCGGGATCTCGATGCCCAAGCCTGGGTCCTCGATGCTTGGGCTTAGGTCCATTGAGGCTGTGCTCATGACCTTGGTACCAATGCCCTTGTCCCCAATGCTCGGGTCTATTGAGGCCGGGACACTAGGATCCTCAGCTTTGACCTCAGGGCCTGGGCTCAGGCACTGTAGGCTTGAGGAAACTATATTTTAACGATAGATTTGTGGGCTTTAGGGAAATATGTTATAGTTTTTCTCTTGATTGATAACCTGCCTTATGTCTTTGATAATTGCTTGGGCATTTTAAGTGAAATGCATCGAGTCAAGGATCGTTCTGAGCATTTTGCTGTTATTTTGAAGGTTTCTCTGTTCTTATATGCAGTTCTTATAGGCAATCCATTACGGCTAGCAATTGCGGGCACTCCTTGCTTTTGCAAAAGCCATTGCAACTAACGCAGGAGCAGATGGAAATACTATAGAGTAGAAAACCCGAACATGCAGTTGGGAAATCGATTACAATGCAATGCTGGCCAAATATGAAGATCTTCTTGGTATTGGAGGGACAGATCCATGCAAGGTTTCAAAGTGTGCCCTACAAAGCTTAGTCTCCATTGTAGGGATAGTCTTCACTACCCAAGTGATGTGGGTGGAGAAAACAAAAAAGCCCAAGTCACCCATTCCACTTGTGCCCGGGAAAACATCATAAAGTAAAATGAATGAGTGGATGCTTCATTGCTCAAGATAAATGCCAAGTCAAAGGTCTCCCTGATAAGAAAATATCCATGCTTCATGGATGCGTGGTTTTCCAAATGATGATGGGCATGACCTATTTCGGGGAACAATTGAGGTGGAATCTCACTTATCTGGCTGGTCTTCAAGATACGGCGCTGTCGTAATTGAAGAAACCGAGATTGGATATGGAAAGCCAGATAGTTTCTTTGAATTGCTTAATGGCAGTCACATTTCTGCAACCGTGCGACATGTGAACCTCTCTCTCACGTACATATTGTTTGAAAAAAAGCATTGTTTAGCCAATGTTCCCCAGTTTCTTGTACCTTGTACTTTCTTTTAAGTGGATTGCTTTCATTGTTTAAGTTAATATTACCATTGTTGTGGTTGTTATTATTTAGTATCCAAAGAACCTATCTTTTTTATATTCAAAGTAAGAAATTCAACGACTGGAATGTGTCATTGATTCGCAACCAAGGCGCGGTGATGGTGACGGAATTGGAGTGTCCAAATTGCCAGAGATTATTCTTTGCATAGTGTAACGTGCTGCATCCTTTTGGGCGGCTAAGTGTAACTTACCTTGGAGGAATCATGCTTGGAATGACAATCTTTTATGGGTTATTGAACACCTTTCTGATGCATCATTCCACCAATCCCTGGCTCGCTTTGCCTTTGGTGCCTTATGCTATCTCATTTGGAAAGTAAGAAATAGCATTATCTTCCGCAATGAAAGATTATACCTCCCGGCTTTAAAGGACCTCCTTCGTAAAGCTGTCAAAGATAAGGCTTTATCTCTCCCCAAGGTCCCGGACATCCCGCGGAATAGAAGACTTCAACTTAGCTGGGGCATTCCCCCTTCCATCTTTGATTGAATTTGCTTATTGGCACCCTGTTGCGGCATGGGTTCCCATCTTGGTGTCTCTCCTCTTCTTCTCCTCTTTCTGTCTTTTCCTTGTTCGGGCCACAGTGTTGTGTGCTCTTTGCCCTTGGCCGCTGTTTGGCCTTCTTTGCTGCTGCTTTTATCTGCATTGTATCTCTCTTGCAGCTCCCCCCCTTTTTCTTTTCCCTAGGCCCTCGGCCCCCTTCCACTCATTTGGATTTGTTGTCCTTCTGAGTGTGAGCAGGTGCAGGGTCCTCTCCCTTTGCTATACTTCTGTATAGCTTTTTGTGCAAAAGTCTATATACCTATTACCTTTTACCAAAAAAAAAACGTGCTGTGGCATGTGGGGTGAAGTGTTGAGAGAATCAAGGGTTGAAGGGGTAGAAAGTGAGGGAGGACATAATGTTGATACAGTTGGCTAAGAAGCAGAATTGGAGGAGGTGCCCTAAGTATAGTGTTTATGTTAAGAAGATTGATGGTTGGGCGTTTGTGAAGTGCAGGTTAGTTTTGCTTATGGCTCTTCCTTATATTTCTCTAACCAAACAGTTCATGTAGGTTGGTTTTGCTTTGAACTCTTCCTTATATTTCCTTAACCAAACAATTCAAGTGAAATTTGGAAAACTCATGAATTTGCCACATGTTAGACCCTTCAACCCGATATATCTTGATGCTTGCTTGTACACGTGGCGCATCTTGCCTAGTTCTCACTAAAACAAAAAAGAAAAAGAAAAAAATGTTTAAAAAATCGTTTTTTTTAAATGAAAGAAAAAAATAAAATGAAAAGGTAGTTGACAAGGAAAGTGAGGTGAAAGAAGGTATAAATTTTTTTAAATTTTATCGATTTGGTTTGGCTAATTGAACTCATAAAAACCGAATTAGTTAAAAAATTTTGGTTTTTAATATTATTTAAACTGAACGAGAACCAAATAGGAAAAACCTGAATTTATCAACTTGGTTCGGCTTTCGGTTTGGTTTTTGACACCCCTATTGCTTACCATGCGATGTTCAACGCTCTTGGAAATATACCCACACTGAAGATTATAATATTTTTATAATTAGTCGCCTTAGCAAAATCCAAAAAGAAGAAGAAGAAGAAGAAGAAATCAACAAACAGAAATTTTTTTAATTAAAAAAAAAAAGCAATAAATGCTTATAAAAAAAGATATTATATATAGAGTGGAAGCCGGTCCTCTCTCTATTTTTGCATCAACGTAGCTCCTCTCTCCATTTTTCACCATCTCCCAGTTGTTATGGAGAATGATAAGATTCTTCAAAAAGAGAGAAAGGAAAGCAACAAAAGAAATAGAGACCATAGGAGCAACCGCGACTATCATATTCGCTAGAAGAAATCCGATGGTAGATCGAAAGAATTTAAGCTTTCCCGTCATCTTGCTAAAAAATTCAGAGATAATAAAGATGATGCTGGTGAGAAGGCAATTGCATGGGAAATACCAAGTAGGACAGAGCCACGACAGTTGCATGGAAGATACCAAGTAGGATAGAGCCACGGGCGGAAGTGCCTCTGCAAATGAAGTTTTTCTAGGGAGATGAGGAACTAGAATCGGCACCAAAATCCCATGAAGAAATAGAGATGGACAAGTTGTGAAGCAAGATGGAATCTTCTATTAGAGCTAGGGAAGATGATTCTTTTGGGGAAGTTGGTTCTCTCAAACCCCAAGTAAGTGTCAAAGATGAGTAATATAGATTTTACTATTGTTGTATCGCTGTACTGGATTGACATTGCCATTTTCTTAGTTTGGAAATATTTTCTAGTAACGTTGTTAGAGCATATATAAAAATATAACTTCCTTGCAATTGTAACTAGTCCATTTTTTAGGGTAACGTCGACAAGGACGATGTGCTAGATGCTGTTGGGTGCAGCACCAAGTCCAATTCAAGTTATTAACTTATCATGCAAGTGTCATTGAAAGGTTATTATCCTAAATTAGCCCTAACCACTTTAGAAAAGAAAAAGAACGACTAAAACAAAGAGATGAGACTTTTCTACTTGTGCATGCACTTACAAAATAGTAGCATCCTCCATATAGACTTCACACGTGCGGCACTCGTGTGGCATCCGTGCGGCACTTGTGCCCAAGATCCTCTATGAGCTAATTTCTTTTCCAAAAGAATAGTCTACTAAGACTGAACTGCACCAAAGGTGACTCACTAAATTCGCTTAAGTATGTGCTAATTAAAAAGAAGCTAAGCTTAATCAAATGATAAATAATGTGCTAATGGATATTTTAATCCAAAAATAGGGGCCCTTGGGCACGGTTCAAATGTGAGTTGCGGCTTGGTCTCTCGTGGGCTTGAGTCATGGATATAGATTGTGCCATTATATCAAGCCCTTTCCTTTAAGTCATGAATGAACCCAACCCTTTAAAAACAATCCAAGTCCGCACCGAAAAGCCTAAGCCAGTCCATTTTTCATTGGAAAAAAACCTAAATTCCAAATAAGAAGATTGCAAGCCCAAAGCTCACATATCCAATTGTTATTGCTAGAACTAAGCCCAAAACCCCAACGTCGGTTGATGCCGAGAAAAAACACTAGCGACCGAGAGAGAAAGAGTTTTGGCGGTTGTAGGCAAAGACCCTCAAAGCGACCGGGGTTCTTTTGGGCAGGCGGCGCTTTGGCAAAATCGAGCTCCTAAAGGAGTTGGAAGTCGAGGATGGGTGTAGGAAGGAGGAGGAAGCCGAGCGGAAGGAGGACGAAGTCTGTGGAGGGCGAGGAGGTCAAAGTTTGTGGAGGGCGAGGAGGTTTTGAGGAGGAAGTCTGAGGACGACGAGGGAACTTTTCATGTTCCCTTGAGATTCGAGAGGATCCATCATGAACTTTTTATATTGGGTCCCAGCAATAATAAAACTTTTTTTTTCCCTTTTTCTCTATCGCTTGATTATGCACGGTGGATTAACGGGGTTTATTCTCCCAAATATTGGCTTAATCCCACATGTTGTTGGTATATTTAAAGACCAATTAAATGTTCAAATTACATAACCTGCCCTGACAATATTCTTCAGTTTATTAAAAAAGAAGAAGGTGGAGGAGGAGCAAACGAAAAGTGTTGTCTTTTCGCTACATGAAAAGCCCAAAAGGCCAGCCCCGTCTGTTAGTGCTAAGGGGAAAGGGAGGATTCTTGAAATTGAGGAATCTAATAGGCAAAACAGTAATTTAAATGGTCCATACTACCGCTTCTCCTCCTAAACTAGATCCTTGCAAATGATTTTTTGGCTTGGGTTTCAAATGGAAGCGGTGGTGGCACGTGGTGCGGGGTTTATTTTATTTTATTTTATTTTATTTTATTTCTTTCCTTTTTTCTTGTCGATGTGGCGTGCGGGGTTTAAATTTGTAGCTTAGGTTTTCCACTTGTGCATGCATTTATAAAATAGCTGCATCCTCCATACAGACTTCACACATGCGACAACCATGCAGCATCCGTGCGGCACTAGCGCCCAAGATCTTTCGTGAGCTAAATTTTGAATCAAGTACAATTTCTTTTCCAAAAGAATAGTCCACTAAGACTGAACTACACCAAAGGTGACTCACTAAATCCGCTAAACTATGTGCTAATTAAAAAAAGCTAAGCTTAATCAAATGATAAACAATGTGCTAATGAATATTTTAATCCGAAAATAGGGGCCCTTGGGCATGGTTTGAATATGACTTGCGGCTTGGTCTCTCATGGGCTTGAGTCATGGATATAGATTGTGGCATTATATCAAGCCCTTTCCTTTAAGTCGTGAATGAACCCATCCCTTTAAAGAACAAACCGAGTCCACACCGAAAAGCCTAAGCTAGTTCATTTTTTATTGGAACAAAACCCAAATTCCAAATAAGAAGATTGCAAGCCCAAAGCTCACATATCCAATTTCTATTGCTAGAACCAAGCCCAAAACCCCAACGTTGGTTGATGTCGAGAAAAAACACTAGCTACTGAGAGAGAAAGAGTTTCGGCGATGGTAGGCAGAGACTCTCAAAGCAACCGAGGGTTCTTTTGGGTGGGCGGCGACTCTGATGAAATCGAGCTCCTAAAGGAGTCGGAAGTCGAGGATGGATGTAGGAAGGAGGACAAAGTTTGTGGAGGGCGAGGAGGTCGAAGTCTGTGGAGGGTGAGGAGGTCTTGAGGAGGAAGTCTGAGGATGATGAGGAAATTTTTCATGTTCCCTTGAGATTCAAGAGGACCCATCATGAACTTTTCATATTGGGTCCCAGCAATCATGAAACTTTTTTTTCTTCCCTTTTTCTCTATCGCTTGATTATGCACAATGGATTAACGGGGTTTATTCTCCCAATATCGGCTTAATCCCACATGTTGTTGGTATATTTGGAGACCAATTAAATGTTCAAATTACATAACCTGCCTTGACAATATTCTTCACTTATTAAAAAAGAAGAAGGTGGAGGAGGAGGAGTAGTCGAAAAGTGGTGTCTTTTCGCTCCATGAAAAGCCCAAAAGGCCAGCCCCATCCGTTAGTGCTAAGAGGAAAGGCGGGATTCTTGAAATTGAGGAATCTAATGGACAAAACAGTAATTTAAATGGTCCCTACTACCGCTACTCCTCCTAAACTAGATCCTTGCAAACGATTTTTTGGCTTGGGTTTCAAATGGAAGCGCTCGGTGGCACGTGGTGCGGGGTTTATTTTATTTTATTTATTTTCTTTTCTTTTCTTTTTCTTGTTGATGTGGTATGCAGGGGTTTAAATTTGCAGCTTAGGTTTTCCACTTGTGCATGCACTTATAAAATAGTAGCATCCTCCATATAGACTTCACACGTGCGACAACCGTGTGGCATCCATGCGGCACTGGTGCCCAAGATCTTTCATGAGCCAAATTTTGAATCAAAGACAATTTCTTTTCCAAAAGATTAGTCTACCAAGACTGAACTACACCAAAGGTGACTCACTAAATTCGCTAAACTATGTGCTAATTAAAAAGAAGCTAAGCTTAATCAAATGATAAACAATGTGCTAATGGATATTTTAATTCGAAAATAGGGGCCCTTGGGAACGGTTTGAATATGAGTTGCAGCTTAGTCTCTCATGGACTTGAGTCATGGATATAGATTGTGCCATTATATCAAGCACTTTTCCTTTAAGTCATGAATGAATCCAGCCCTTTATAGAACAAACCAAGTCCGCACCGAAAAGCCTAAGCCAGTCCATTTTTCATTGGAACAAAACCTAAATTCCAAATAAAAAGATTACAAACCCAAAGCTCACATATCCAATTGCTATTGCTAGAACCAAGCCCAAAACCCCAACGTCGGTTGATGGCAAGAAAAAACACTAGCGGCTAAGAGAGAAAGAGTTTCAGCAGTGGTAGGCAGAGACCCTTAGAGAGACCAAGGGTTCTTTTGGGCGAGCAGCAGCTCTGGCGAAATCGAGCTCCTAAAGGAGTCGAAAGCCGAGCAGAAGGAGGACGAAGTCTGTGGAGGGCAAGGAGGTCGAAGTCTATGGAGGCTGAGGAGGTCTTGAGGTGGAAGTCTGAGGACGACGAGGAGGTCTTGAGGAGGAAGTTTGAGGAGGACGAGGGAACTTTTCATGTTCCCTTGAAATTCGAGAGGATCCATCATGAACTTTTCATATTGGGTCCCAGTGATCATGAAACTTCTTTTCTTCCCTTTTTATCTATCGCTTGATTATGCATAGTGGATTAACGAGGTTTATTCTCCCAAATATTGGCTTAATCCCACATGTTGTTGGTATATTTGGAGACCGATTAAATGTTCAAATTACATAAGCTGCCCTGACAATATTCTTCACTTTATTAAAAAGGAAGAAGGCGGAGGAGGAGCAGACGAAAAGTGGCGTCTTTTTGCTGCATGAAAAGCCCAAAAGGTTAGCCCCGTCTGTTAGTGCTAAGGGGAAAGGCAGGATTCTCAAAATTGAGGAATCTAATGGACAAAACAATAATTTAAATGGTCCCTACTACCGCTTCTCCTCCTAAACTAGATCCTTGCAAATGATTTTTTGGCTTGGGTTTCAAATGGAAGCGGTGGTGGCATGTGGTGCGGGGTTTATTTTATTTTATTTTATTTTATTTTATTTTATTTCTTTCCTTTTTTCTTGTCGATGTGGCATGCGAGGGTTTAAATTTGTAGCTAAGGTTTTCTACTTGTGCATGCACTTATAAAATAGCAGCATCCTCCATACAAACTTCACATCATGCGACAATTGTGTGGCATCTGTGTGGCACTTGTGCCCAAGATCTTTCATGAGCCAAATTTTGAATCAATTACAATTTCTTTTCCAAAAGAATAGTCTACCAAGACTAAACCACACCAAAGGTGACTAACTAAATTAGCTAAACTATGTGCTAATTAAAAAGAAGCTAAGCTTAATCAAATTATAAACTATGTGCTAATGGATATTTTAATTCAAAAATAGGGGCCCTTGGGCATGATTCGAATATGAGTTGCGGCTTGGTCTCTTGTGGGGTTGAGTCATAGATATAGATTGGGCCATTATATCAAGCCCTTTCTTTTAAGTCATGAATGAATCCAGCCCTTTAAGAACAAACCGAGTCCTACACCGAAAGGCCTAAGCTAGTCCATTTTTCATTGGAACAAAACCCAAATTCCAAATAAGAAGATTGCAAGCCAAAGCTCACATATCCAATTGCTATTGCTAGAACCAGGCCCAAAACCCCATAGATTTTCCAATATTCTATCCTCTTGTACATGCCCCACTTCATTTACTCTTCTTCCTCGACACAAAACAGGAAGTCGAAACATAACCAGCTAGTGGATCATGGTGTTTAGTTCACATTGATAGATATGCTATTCGAGAAATGGAATAGCAACAAAGAGAAGCACAAAGGGATGTGCTACCTCACCTCCTAAGGGTTCTCGGATGATCCAACATCGATCAATGTCAAGAAAATACACTAGTTGATGAGATAGAGAAAGAAAATTGATGGTGGTGGGCAGAAAGCCTTAGATTGACCCGGGGTTGTTCTAGGTGGGCGGCGGCTGCGGCGAAACCGAGCTCCTGAAGGAGTCAGAAGTTAAGTAGGGGTGGAGGAGATGTTTAGTTCACATTGATAGATATGCCATTCAAGAAATGGAATCATAGTAAAAAGAAGCACAAAGGACGACTTTCCTCACCTCTTGAGGATTCTTGGATGATCCAACGTCGATCGATGCCGAGAAAAAACACTAGCGGTTGAGAAAGAAATAGGTTCAATGGTGGTAGGTAGAGACCCTTAGAGCGACCGAGAGTTCTTCTGGGCGGGCGGCGGCTCTAATGAAATCGAGCTCCTAAAGGAGTCAAAAGTTGAGAAAGGGTAGGGGGAGTCAAGCAGGCAAAGAGAAGAGGAGGAAGGAAGTCGAGGATGGATACAAGAAGGAAGACGAAGTCTGTGGAAGGCAAGGAGGTCTTTAGGAGGAAGTTTGAGGATGACGGGGACTTTTGAGGATGACCAAGAGGTCCTGAGGAGGAAGTTTGAGAAGGACAAGGGAACTTTTCATATTCCTTTGAGATTTGAGAGGACCTATCATGAACTTCTCATGTTGGTCCTAGCAATCATGAAACTTTTTTTTTCTTCTCTTTTTCTCTATTGCTTGATTATGCACGGTAGATTAACGGGGTTTATTTTCCAAAATATTGGCTTAATCCTGCATGTTGGTATATTTGAAGACCAATTAAAGGTTCAAATTACATAACTTGCCTTGATCATGTTCTTCACTTTATTAAAAAGGAAGAAGGTGGAGGAGGAGCAAATGAAAAGTGGTGTCTTTTCACCACATGTTAAGCCCAAAAGGCCTCCTTGTTAGTTAGTGCTAAGGGAAAGGCAGAATTCTCGAAATTTGGGAATCTAATGGACAAAATAGTAATTTAAATGGTGCCTACTACTACTGCTCCTCTAAATTAGATCCTTGCAAATGATTTTTAGCTTTGATTTTAGATGGAAGCGATGGCGGCACATGGTGCGGGGTTTATTTTATTTTATTTTATTTTATTTCTTTTCTTTTTTTTTTCTTGTCGATGTGGCGTGCAAAGGTTTAAATTTGCACCTTAGGTTTTTGTCTCTTCTGTCTTCCGGCTTCTTTTTCTCAAAATTAGCGTTAAATTCTTCTTTTATAATGTAGCTTATTTTAGATTTAATTTAATAAAATTTGTATTAAAAATTAGATTTGAATCGAAATGGCATTGTTTTAGCCCAATTGTCATTACATAAGGAGAGATAAAATATTTTTAAAAAAGCTACGTCGTCATTTTTTGTTAGCCAAGTTGGATGGAATTACTGGGCTCAATTACATCGAATTGACTTGTTTTAAAATTTGATTGCATTTTTTATAAGATTTTTTTATTCAATTGTATTTTTTCGTGATAAGCATTATATATGTATATATATATAGAGAGAGAGAGAGAGAGAGAGAGAGAGAGAGATTCAAAGAAATCATAAACTTATCATATTTTCGCTACTTTAGTCCTAAACCTTTTCATTGTGCCAATAAAGTCCTAAACATTTCACGTTTTGCCAATTGAATTTATTGGACCAATTTTTGCCGAAAATCACTAAAATGGACGCTAGTTGGTTGGTACTAATGCTAAATATTTTTTTATTTTTAAATATTTTTATGGATGAGGGAAATTAAGCTCTCATTGAGCATAGATAAGAGTTGCAACCCTTGGCCAGATCAAGGCAACGCCAGCCTTGCTATGGCCTTGCCGGCCACAATAAAGAATAATAATAAAATAATATAAAAATAATATTAAAGATTTCCACATATGACAACTGGCATCCACGTTAGTAATTTCAGTGAAAACTAATCAAATGGATTTAATTGACAAAATTAAAATGTTTAGGACATGATTAGTATAATGCAATAAGTTTTTAACACTTTTGTAATTTTCTCCATACGTGCGCCCGCTCGCACGCGTGCTTGTGAGTACCTGGTGTATGGATTGTAGATCAAGGAACAATGCCATTGGTAATGTGAACTTATTTTGAACTAGATTGACAGATTCACATAAGTAAGTAGTCGTGTTTAGAGACAATTTTGAAGGATGATAGAATTGAGTAATTTTATCATCATAAATTGTTTGATTATGTATATTTCTAATCGTTAGAATTGTCAAAAGATGTTTCATGTTCGGGTTAATGCTGCAACATAAATGCAAAAGATAAGTAAATGTGTGTGTGTGTATATATATAGTCTTCGCTCCGAGAGAGAGAGGAATCAAGAACGTAAAAGAGGAGGCAAGATGATAAATGGTTGCAGAGTCTGCAGAGGAAAGTCAAACGGCCACTTGGGGTCCACTGAATGGACAAACTTATTTTTTCACGTGGTCGCCGCTGCGTTCCCACCGGAGACGACCCTAGCAAATTAAGCTCTAATCCAATTGTTGGGCAGAAACCCTAAAATTAGAACTAATGCACTGATTATGATAAATGTGTGCAGAAGACTGAATATTAGGCCTCAGAGTTTTTTTTTTTTTGGTCGAAATTGGGCCTCGGATACCTGCACACATTTACCGTGCAGCTCTTGGGCCCAGAGTCTGCGCACGTGTATCTCGGTGTCTCTGCTTTCAGCGGAGGAGCAAAGAGGCAAAAACCCTAATCCAAATGTTGGGCAGAAACCCTAAAACTCGCTTCTTTTCCCTTCTCTTCTCTCATCGCCCTCTCCCGTGAACCCCTGGCCCTGGACCCCTCTAGCTCTTCAATTCCCTTCAACCTGGGGAACTCGTCGTCCTTGGAGCACATCTTGTGGGATCGGAGCGACAAGAACACCGGTAAAACTAAGCCCTTGTCTCAGTTTGTGTTCAATGATATGGCGTGCTGAAGGAAAGTTAAACACGACAGACAAGGACAAGCTTCGAGCTCTTCAATTCGCTAGGGTCCTCCTCGACTAGAAAGCTTCGAAGGAAAACATAGTTTGATCGTCGTAGAAAAAGGGATATAAGGGAAGTTACGAACCAAAAACAAACGGAGAATGAGTGCCCTTGTCCGATTGCTATCATCCCAGAAGGAAAAATAAGCGCGGCCCCTCGGAAGTACGACGTGTTCTTGAGCTCCAGGGGTGGAGATACTCGCACCGGCTTCGCGGATTTCCTCCACAAAAGCCTCTCGGCTACTGGGCTCCGCGTGTTCAGGGACGAGGACGCCTCCCTCTCGGTCAGCAATCAGCAGATTGGCCCAGAGGTTCTCCAGGCCATCCGGACTTGTAGGATCATGATTCCCATCGTCTCCGAACACTATGTGCATAGTAAATGGGGTCTCCGCGAGCTCACCGAGATTATGCGATGTCACAGTAATCACGGCAAATCGGTCTTCCCTGTATTCTATAGAGTGAATGTTGCTGATTTAGGCCGCCAAGGCGGTAAATTGCGTAGCTCTGGAGATGCTTTATGTGAACATGAGATGATGCCGTGCAGGCGAGAAGAAGCGCGAGAATGGGTAGAAGCGCTGTGTTCTCTAACGAGGATTAGAGGATGGACGTCACAGGCCATTGCTAATGGGTATTTTTGTCTCTGTATCTGCGAATCTGAATTGGAAATCGTGCATGGATATGACGTCAATGTCTAACTTTATTTTATATGCATGTGTGCGCAGGCATGAAGGAAAGCTGGTAAAAATGGTTGTCGCAAAGGTTTTGAGTGAATTAGAGATGAGCTGGATCCAACGGTCTTCCGTGTTCATAAAATCAGGTATCCTTCCAGTACAATTTGAGCCATTCCCTAAGTTGACCTTAGACCGGTTTTCTTGGCTCTTTTTAAAATTACTTCTGACTCGTTGTCCTCATCATCACTTGCAGTTAGTCATTATTTTTCGGAGAAAAAAGGAAGGGAAAGTAAATGCCAAGTCTTCTTGAGCTTCCGTAGTGCCGATACTCGATATAACCTTGCTGCTTACCTCCGCACCAGTCTCGTGGCCGAAGGAATCCAAGTTTTTAACGACGACGATCCATCTCTCATAGGTAAAGATGTTGTTCATGAGATAGGCAATGCCATTAATCACTGCAAAATATCCATTCCGATTCTCTCAAGCAATTATGCATCCTCTCAATGGTGTCTCGAGGACCTAGCTCAAATGATTGAATGCAAGAGAACAAAGGGGCAAACAATATTGCCCATCTTCTATAAAGTGAACATGTCGCACATACGAGACATATCGCATTTGTTTGGAAAGTACATGGTTCAACATAAGGAGCTGGTCAACGAAATTACTTTTGAGCGGTGGGAGCGAGCTCTCAAGGAGGTTGGCTGCTCCAAAGGATGGGTGTCGGAGAATATCGCCAATGGGTACGTTATTTTCATCATTCCCACCAAAATAGACAGAACTACTTATACCACTCAGAGCTTAGTTCCATTTTATTTATCAATTGGCAGGCATGAAGTGGTACTTGTGCAAGAGGTGTGAAGGAGGTTTCGAGGTTGTTGAACAATCCCCAAACGCACGATCCCCCGTCCCCATCCACTGAATATTGATTCAGTCCTGGAGTTAGTAGCAACTCAACTTATTTTTGCAACAGTATTTTCCTCGACAATCAAAAGTGTCATCCTTTATTGTTTATAATTTGCATAAATTTTATTAAGACTCACGAGTATTTCTTTTGGAGTTAAGAAGCATGTTTCGTACGTTACCTTGTGTAATGTGTTTAATTAGCATGTCATTTTTTGATTCAAATGTGAAACGATTGATGTCTCATGTTTGGATTTGACAACTTGATTATGTTATCGAGAGAAAAGCGTGCAATTGAGTAATTTTATCATCATAAATTGTTTGATTATGCATATTTCTAATCGCTTGCTTCTTTTGTTGGATTTACATAAAACCGTTTATCAGAGTTTTCTTACTACCGGGGTGAATGATTACTGCATTTTTATTGCGTGTATCCGATGCAGTGCCGAAAAATAGTGTCTTATTTCTCTATGTAATGGATTTTGGTTTTCCCAAGATGAGTAGGTGATCTTCCGCGTTTTCTAGAACTCCAGCACCAGTGGCAAAGAATATGAGGAAGAGACAAAATAAAAAAGGAAAAAAAAAAAACACAGAAGTTGGCTGCCAATTGTTTTGTTCAGATGACTTAAGGGATGCCAAAATCTTAAATTATGGACAAAACAAAGCATACGAAAAGAGAGCGTATAAATTCCATTCGCAAAGCAAAAGAATGATGTCTCACTTCAATTTCATATCTTAGAATTGCTTTAAACCAATATCATTGCACACTCAAATTTTCATACGGATTGTTAGAGTATCACCATCGCTTATTTATAGAATTTATGTACTCTTTATATTCACATATGTATTGCTTTCCTCCATTTAAAAGTTGGAATTTTTATGTTGAATATCTTTAGAATGCGTAATGCTTAAGGTTTTTACCATGTGCAGTGCAGCCCATGTATTCGTGAAGTTTCAGGTGCTGGTTCTTAATCTATCCAGGTGGCTCGAATGTCCACTTATGAGATGGAGCAAGTTTTGCAAACTTACGAAACCGAGAATAATGGATGTCTTGTCAGGTCTCCATCTGAAGAGAATAATCCACTAGTCCTTGCTCGTACTAGTTTTTGGCTACGATGAACGAGTTACAAACATGGGACCAGCATTGGGGCCCACCTGATTTCAGGTCGTCGCTTTGCTTTTCATTTTTCCAAATTCATCGTTTAATCATCCTCATCCTCAAACCAACAAATCCATCCCCGTCCCCAATGCTTCTCGATATAATCTCATTCACCACCAACGTTTCGCTTAAATCTTTAATTTTATTCTGCCAAAAAAACACGCGAAAAGCTCTCGAACTGTGATGAATCCAGATTGGTCAAGGTGGGGGCAAAACTGACTTTTTCCCTTCCCATTTAAAAAGAAGACTAAAGAGGATGTTTTTCTTGACATATTTGATACATATCAAGAACAAGTGACCCAAAAAAAAAAAAAACTTTAAATTATGCCCCCGCATTTACCCTAAACTTTTTGTACCTACGTTGAGATTTCGTTAAATGATTTTTCAGTCAACACAACGTCATATGTGAGCATCATGTCAACACCATTCTTTTTTTGGCGTCCATATAAACAAAATAGAATTTCAATAGGGGTAAATGTGCTGCACACAAGTTTGGTGATATTTCGTGTCACAAATAAAAAAGTTAGGATAAATGTGTCAGCGGATAAAATTTAAGATTTTTGGTGGCTTTTGCCTTTATCTATTAAATTGTTTTACTAATAACATTTTCCTACATGGAGCATTATGGGATCATTATCAATTTATTTGAGAATTTATGACGTAAATTTGCCAGCACATCTCTCGTAGTGCAAAGCGAGAATAGGATGGGGTATCGCAATGAAGTTCTAAAGTCCCTCTCGACTATAATTATTTTTTTTAACGATAGTTAATAAAGCAAATAAAAGGAATTGGAGACCTACGTGTAAGAGGTCCAATTTTGATGCATCCTAAAAAAACACGAACCATTGGTTTTATTTAAAAAAAAAAAAATCGAAATGGTTGGGTAATGCAACACTTAAATATTTAAATGAGCTCATAAGAACCGAATGTAAAAGAGGTGGCAAAACAGATGTAGAACTCATATTTTACTCGCACTTAATGATGCGGGTCAAAATGGATTGCCTTAGATTATAAAAACAGGTCTGGAACCATTATTATGAATGGTTATGAATGGTCTTCGAGGCTCACGGCTTTAAGTCTCAGTGATCGTGTTGGCTCAACGATGAATGGGTCGTCATGATTTTAGTTGAAATCGTCGGCCTTATAAGCGGAAGTTTATGTCATTTTGACTCGTCGATTTTGTTATCCGTTGTGCCTTGTTCCTATTTGCATCAAATACAAAAAATATTTGTTGTCTCACGAATGGTGCCAAGGTTCTTTTTTGAGGGCGACCATGGACGATGGTATGCTTTGTTGGGGAATGAAAAGCACCCTTAGCATGAGTAAAAAACAGGAGCAAATTCATGCACGAGAATCGTCGGGCGTTAATCGTCAATCACCCGATAAAAATTGGGTAAACGCCAGTCGCGTCATCTCCAAGACGACGCAGTCACACGTTGTCTCTTCTCTTTCCTTCCCCTTTGCCTTTTCCACCAACAAGCCCTCAACCCGCTCGAAGAAACTTCGATGAAAGGACGCCCCTCTGTGGCGTCTGCAACGAGAACCCTCTCTCTCCTACTCCATCTCCATCGACGGCTTCAACTCGTTGGTGGATTGCGGCTGGAAAGAGTCAAGACTACTTCCTTCATTCCTTCCCTCTCTCCATCAACTTCTATCGGCTTTATCATTAGAACTTTCCAGCTGAAGAAGCTATGTAGATTAAGCTTGTCTCTTGGAGTTTGTTGACTCGATAACTCATCCGGAAGAAGGAAACGAAACGATGCGGGATAATGGGTTCGAAGCATGTAATTGGTATGGGTTAGAGCTTTGAACACGTAATGCCTGTTTCGTGTCAAAGAATGATATCGGATTATCCCGTGTAACCTATGCTAGTACAGCGGGTCCAGCAGTATGTTTTTGCCCTAACATTAACATTGATCCCCTAAGTTGACTAGAACGAAATAGTGGTCTCTCTGCTGGTGGGGAGCTTTCCTCGGGAAACTCTTGAGTCGAAATTCACTTTTGTCCTTTCTATCGCTGTCATATTTAGTACAGTAGCGTTTCGATACATCGGTCTTTTGCCTTCCATGCTCCTACGGTGGCTTCGGATATCTGAATGGATTGCTTATGCGGCTTTTGCAGTTTCTGAGCAGCATGGATGGGAAGCTTGACGAAGGACCTGCTTGTCTGGTAGTTGATATGAAGCCCTCAATAGCTGTATCGGCTGTACTTAACCGTGAGTATTTCTGGCACCAGTGATGCGCGGCATGCATTGTTTCATTCCGCAAACTGTAGTACGGTCATGTCTTTCATTGCCTCCTGAAAAGAGTGCTTTTCATTTTGGAGATTCGTAATATGGACGGGAAATAAACTCTCTAACTTGGAATTGTAGGGAAGCACCACTTTGTTTTATCGTTTCATTTACTTTTTTTTTTCTTCTTTTTTCAGAAGCCTGTAAAACAAAAGGAACAGAGCATGTCAATGGCATGCTGCTGCTGCTCTGTGATTGAGTAATTATTCATATTTTTCCTTATTTTAATACGAATTAATGGAATTTCGAGCCTTTTCTAATCTCCCCCTTCCCCAAAGCTCGTGCAAGTTCCTCGTCTTTATTTCTGAATTTGGTTGCAAAAACTGGAACCCTGTGAAGATATGGGAACAAATTATGCTTATTCGTACTTTGTGCCTGTTGCACATGGGACTTTAATCCATGCATTAGTTGTTTAATTGTTTGATGAACCGGCCTTCTACCAGCGTTGCGATTTCTAATATCAGGTGCAAGTCAAAACAATTTTTTTATGCTTCAAAGGAAGTCATGTTCCAGAATCCGATAGCATCTTAGAGTTCGTGCAGGTTTATGCCATGCCAGCTGAAATAAGGAGTAGTTTTCTTTATTGTTTTCCGTCCATAGTGAGGTTTCACCTGGTGATGCTGAGAATTTATCAGAAGATACAACTCATTCTTTGACTCACAAGATTATAGTATCTTTTTTGTCGGTTGAACGCTAGTTATCCTGTTGATGTACTTTTTCCACTAAGCATTATTGTGTTCCAAAATAAACTATGATTCGTTGAATATAAACTCGCTGTTTTTACTTTTTGGAGGTCTTGGTGCGATGATCAGCCGAGGCACATAGCATTTGAAGCAACACTACTTGAAAAATGTCTGCCCTCAAGTCTATGATCCCCAAATCGAAGACACAATTGATGTCACATCTAATTTATGTGCTTATAAGGTACCTTTAGGACGTGCTATGTGTTACGAGTCATTGTGATGCTGCAATAATGTGTCCTCTGAGCCTTGTTTTGTGACAATTAGGTGCAACTTTCTGAGAAATTGATGAGCAATGTGCTTTTTAAGAAGGTAAGCTCTGGTTTTAGTCGATCTTTATAGAACTTGATTGCCATGTTATATTTCCTGTTCGAGTATATGATGTTGATGGATTACACAGCTAGGGGATTATGAAATAGCTTAGATCGATGCTCAAGTTGGAAACACGGAGAATGGAATGTTGTCTTTGCTTCCTCTGTCAAACTCAGCACCGCCACAGAAATCAGTACTTATTGGTGTTATGAAGTTGGCAGATTTCAAACAGTTCCTAGCCAACAAGGGTACTCAGGTAAAATTTCTCTGCTTGCTAACATGGCTTTAATTTCCCAACATAAGTAGTGATGATGGCCCTTTACCCAATGAGCAAGACTGTCTTGCTTGTTTTACTCCGTTTTGTCTCTCCTTTGTTTTTTCCTTTTTTCTCCTTCCCTCTTGCTTGTTCCTGACCGCCGTCTGACCTAACCCCCTTCTTCTCTGATCAAAGTAATCAAATCTGTATAATTTTGCAGGATCGAATTTGCTCGTGTCCAATTTATTTTGAGGGAAAGAATTATGAATATTATCGACCTTTTGTTTTTCTACCGTCATTGATTTTGTGCGATTTAATCTCATTGGGCAATTTATCTAGCATTCAGCAGATTGTCCTTGAGGGACCTCTCAGTGAAGGTTATTACGAGATTCATGATTATTGTGCTCGAAGTCTTATTTGTCTGGAGATTAGATACATATGTACTTCTACCTACTGGGTAAAGAAGCCTGTGCTATGTCAACCTCCTCTATTATGGGATTATTTCTCATAGTAGCGAAGGCAAATGTCATCACCACGGGTTGCTCTAGATTAGATACTGACTAGTGGCTACTGATAAGTATAAACCCATGGACAGTTTGGGTTAAAATATATGCTAATCCCTCAAAAGAGCTGGCACTTTACCATGGTCGGGAAGCGTGAACGACCGTCACCCCTAAATGGGATTCCATTCTTAACTAGCACCACATTGAGGATTTCACCATCTCTCTCTTTCTCGTCATGGATGTGAATTGGTTACGCCTACGGTCTCAGATTCATATTTTCTCTATTTTTGTTTAATCTTGTCTTAAGTCTTACTGAACAATGGGCTTAAAGTGTTTGTCTTTTACCTATACTCCAAACAAAGGACGCAAAACAACTAATATAATCTTATCCAACTTTGCATTATGTATTGCCGCTAAAAATAGCCTCAAATCATGCGAAACTAATTCCTAGAGTCTTGGATAGTGAATTCAACCTCTCCATTTCCCGATAGGGTAGTTGGGCCAGCACTAGGCAAAAAATTCTTGACTCTCCAATTAGTTCTGTGACCATCTACAAGTGCCAAATGTTACATTAGCTCAAGAGCATAAAGGTGATCTGGATGTTGCCCTGTGTGGTTGGAAGCAGCCAGCTGACGACATCAAAAAGCATGCAGCGTACTATGTGCCAAGTTGCAAGAAAAAGTGCACAAGTAGAAAGAGAACTTATGAAAAACATTGTCTTCGCAAAAATGACATTCTTGAAAGTACAAGCATTTGGGTCTTCCTAGTTTCCATAGTCCAAATCAAGGAAAATTTCTTAAGACTATTCGGATTGTAATTGAATAAGAGGATCCACAAGACACATTGCCAGGGCACACTCTTTCAACTTGGCCTTGATTTCGTCTCACTTCAGACGTCCCTGAGGGAGTTTGCAGAAGTTTAGTGACCTCTTCTCACTGGCTATGGTCATGCTATCATCCCGCAGGATGCATCACATCCCTACAAAAAATAACTCGTTGACCAATGGCTACTCTGACATTGCAGGTGGCTAAGCAGCTTGACTGTATACAGCACGGCATTGCTTTGGCCTCCCTGACTTACCTTGTAAGAGAGAAAACACCCTACTATTGTTATTGTTCTTATTTGTTGAGAATGTTCTTGTCGTCTTGGCATGTAATATTGATCACTATGCTTTAAACAAAGCTACCACTTGATTCATCTTGCTTATTGGTAATCCAATGCCACATCATGTGGGGATCTTGACTTAGAGCTCGGGACATTTATGTACATCCTTTTTTATCGGTCTGATCAAGATCTTTTAATTATTTAACTGTGGCATTAGGCTATTTGAGGATGATGGACCCATATTCTAACTGCTTAGCATATGTCTCTGAATAGAGATTAGGATCTGTTCTTTTCACCCTTGGACTTCTCAATTTTTTGGCCGTAAGTTGCACCAGCTATTTCCTTTCTGGAGTTACAAGGATCTGACGTTACCGGGGTAAATATACGCATTTAATGAACTTTGACCGACCGGAACCAGTCTCTTTTCCGGTAAAATTAGTGATGTATCCGAAACTTGCCAAGTTTTTCTGGACGCTACGCCTTGGGGTCACTACACCAAGCTTGTTGTGGAAAAATTGATCGATAGCGGTCAAAGTGCATCAAGTAAAAAAAGAGAAGAACGAGAGGTTAGCGCGTCGAGTAGTGACGTAAATGCAACATCCACTAATGTTCAGTCACCACCTATGAAACTGCAGCATGACAATGAAGATGCTACGTTTTATTACGGTTTTTGCATCTCATTACTTTTGTATATAGTTTATTATATATTTGAATTGTCCATTAGCAACTAGATGTTAGAATTCAATCTGTGTTCTCTCAGATGTAATCCATAATAATTAAATACTAAATTGTAGATTGGATTTTGTTAACACCTAATTTTTTAACTGACGAATTATTAAAGGCAACAAATTGAGATTAGAGTTTCTGATCACGACTGACGCATTATTAAAGGCAACAAATTGAGATTAGAGTTTCTGATCACGACAGAACTTGCTTCTCAACCAAAAAGTGTGGTTTTTCCTTTCTTTTTATTGCTTCGTCATTTTTAAATAAAATCCTATCTACTTTTATCGAAAACCCAAAAAATCAAAAGGTTTTAGTTAATCTTTTGACCAAAAGCCAAAAAAGTCAACGAGTTAAAAGTTGGCTTCATTCATAATTTGAGATAGATCCAAATCCGAGGTCTTTTTTTTATTTTTGATTTTTTTTAATAGACAAACAAAAATGCATTACATTTCTAGGAAACGGTTTTAGCAAATACATCACTAGCATAAGCACATAATAAATCCAAAAGAGCAGACGGATGGTTATTTACCCAATTCCTAGGGAGACGACCCATTCGATGGGCTTTTGCTAACCAATCAACCACCTTGTTCGCATTTTGACTACAATGGGCTAAAGTGAGTCCCAACAACCCATTGGATGCAATAATTTTTCATTATCAATTCGATTTTTCAGAAAAACCTAATCGAACTACAGAGCATCCCACCTACATTGTCGACCCCAAACTTACTACCAGTCTTTACCGGCGGCGAGTCGGTAGACAAAGCTGCACAGGAACTTTGCTGACAATTATCAGAGCTCTTGTGCCTTTTACTCCTCTCCGGTTGCAATATACCGAAAATCATGGAGTCCAGCATCACCACCCTTACCCCCGTTCAATATATAAGGGGAGAAACGGAACTATTTCCTGCGTCATCATAAAACACACACAGCGAGCTCCACCTGTAAAGAAAGTACAAAAGTTTGAATAGACCCTGGTCAAGGATTATAACTTGATAGCACCTTTCCAGCTATATATATATAAGTTCGAAAAATGCATCATGTATATTTGTACTGACTTCAGCAAGTGAGAACGGTTAAGTAATCTGCCACTACAATTAACTTTAGGGGCTACCCTTATAGATGGTAAAGTTGTGATATGGAAGTCATGGATAAAAGTCACGAAAGAGCTTCTCCGTTGTGAAGAGGGTAAAGCTGTCTAATGTCTGACAACCCTATCCAGACCTGCAACCAATTACACCAATTACTAGGACATTAATTTTGCCCATACCCTATGCTTCCCCCAACCAATTACACCGACATTTGGAATCAATAAATTCATCTCCCCATCGAGTTGGCCCAAAAAGATACACTGCTTCGTCTAAATGAGGCGTCCTTGTAGACGACATCTGGTGCTTAGAAAGTACAAACCGGTCACAAAATTCATATTTTCAATTGAAGAAAAGGACGGACCTTCATGACAGATTATAGAGGCTCGAGAAGTAGAATGTGGAGTCAGTGTATCCAATACAACCACATCCATGTTATTGGAGCTACATCCAGCTGCGACCATTACTGGGACTTTTCTCTGTGTGCTTTTTCATTGAGCGCACATCAATATACATTTATTCACGAACAAAAGGGCACAGAAAGAATGATGCGAAAATTTTTTGAAAAGAAAATCAAAATTCATAGAAGAGAAAATCTTCCCGGTCCCAAGCCAAAGTTGCAGACCTACTTGTTCGATTCGTATAAGCAATTCCTCAAAGCTAAAATGAGGAAACAGCCAAATAAAAGGTCTAGCAAACGATAACAGACTTTGCTAAAATTGATCATTCGTACCCTGCAGCAAATCATACGTTCCACAAATGGATGTGTAATGCTGGAGCTACCAAGAAGTACGGCATGCATGGGTGAATAGAGAGAAACCTACTTCTTACAGTTTCTATGCTGGCTAATTGTTCAACAAACTCCTTGAATTTATCTCGATCTCAATCATATGCAATGTTTTTGACTTTTTGAACAGGCATTATGTATTAACTCCATCAATGAGCGGCAACCGGTAGTTTCTAGCAGTAGAAAGGTGAGTTTTTCCTGGATGTAGATACTAGTATTGGTACTGATCCTTAAAGCATGTTGTGTAAATTTTTGCAAGCATTTAAATTGTACTGATTATCATGTAACTACTTGGTAAGGGTGACAATTCTTTTGGCTACTTAGACTGTTAGCATCCCTTAGTGCTAGTTAACGAAAAATTTATTGTATATGCAATGCAATAAAAGCTATAATCACTTTAGGGTCACATTCTTTTACTTTTAATCAGATAAATTTTTGCGAGCATTTAAAAAATTCATCTGGCTTCTTGCAATTTGGTGGGCGTTCTATTTTATACGGGTATAATTTTCTTCAACTTGGAACAAGAAATACCTCACAAAGAAAGAATGGAGCATGTATGGTCAGATGCTAATTGGCCACACATGGTTAGACTAGCTCTAAATCTACTTACATTTATCCTAGTGAGGGTCTTGAAACAAAACCGAATCCCATCTAGAATTTGGTAGAGCAACTGCCGGGATAGGATCTTTGGCCTTGTCGGGGAGAAACCTGACAGGTGGTACTGGATAAACGTAAGTAGATTCAAAGCCAACCCAACCATGCATGGCCAATCAGCGTCTCACCATACATGCTCCATTCCTTTTTTGAGGTATTTCTTGTTCCAAGTTGAAGAAAATTATACCCCGTATAAGACAACGCCCATGAGGAATACTATGTGAGAAGCCAGATGAATTTTTTATCTGATTGTGACACCATGGAGTCAGAGCATAGACACTTATTAAAACATGTCAGAAGCTAGGCATCATCAGGAGTCGAAGCATTTAACTCATCAAATTGCAAACTTCTGTTAAAAAAATTTATTCTGTTGAATTTACGTGCCTAAAGTGATTTATAGCTTTTATTGCAGATACAGTAAATTTTTCGTTAACTAGGAGGCTAACATATCTAAGTAGCCAAAAGAATTGTCACCCTTACCAAGTAATTACATGGTTATCAGTACAATTTAAATGTTTGCAAAAATTTACACAACACAGAATGCTCAGTACCAATACTAGTATCTACGTCCAGAAAAAACTCACCTTTCTACTGTTAAAAACTACCTGTCACCACTCATTGATGGAGTTACTACATAATCCCCATTAAAAAAGTCAAAACATTGCATATGATTAAGATCAAATATTAGCTTCAAGGACCTACTGCCACCTTCTGGCAATTTGATCCATAAAAAACATAATGCTAATAAATGCAAGAGTGAAAGGAAAGTTCACCTACATGAGGTTGGCTTCTTTATGCCAAGAACTCAATAAAGTGTTGCCATTTGAAAACAATCCCTTAGAAAGAGACCCACTCGTGGTGCCGATAGAATCAGTGCTACACCTACTTCCATTGTTGCTCGGTTCATTTTCCTCCAATGCCATCACTTCATGAGCTCCAGTCCAACCTTGAGAAGGTCTAGTGTTGACATACTCTGACCAATTTATTTTCTCCAAAGCAACGTCTGATATAATATGAGGATCAGCCCATAGAGTCCACAGGTTTTCTTACATTGATAGTTCTGTAACAATGGCAATTAGATCCGAACCAGTACTGGTGTCACTCAGATGCGTTTGGAGGGATCTCGGTCCAGTCAGATCAGACTTTTGCAACCATACAAGAATCATAGCCAGCCAGCCATTGTCAAATTCTGCTGCATTAGCGCCGCAAGTTGTTTAGTGTGATATGAAGAAACATGAGCAGAAATTGTCTTTCAGTGACCGGACCGGATAAACTGATAGCAACTCAATCTGTTCTCTCATTCTTGTCATCAGCTTGAAGATAAGCACAACTAAGTACTTTCAAACAAAGTTCACTTAGAGAAGCACCAAAAAGGTGACTGTCTTGAACCATTTCCAACATGAAATTCGGCTTACGGTTTTTCAAACGAGTCATATGTTCCCATAGTAACAATCCCAAAATATGCTATCATTCATCTTCAAAGATCAAGTGTACCATGTCTCCTCCATGTTTGCCTTTCACACTTCCAATTGATCACAGATCGCATTTGACAGTATCGACAGTGGCAATATCAGATAACTTCGATAAGCTCTTCCATATGGCATCGTAAGTAGTATGTCCATTAAAAAGAGAAACAGGTCAGGGGTCGCAAAATCAAACTGAGATTTTAGGTTCCTCTTAAACCAAATGTCAACAAAATGAGCAAAATACTCAAATAAATTGGGTACGGCAATGGCTTTCGTGATAACGTCTGCATCATTGAAGTTCAAAGATAACTGGAGAACCGTTCTTAATTTCCTAATTAGAAGTATAAGAGTTTGAAATAGAATCCCCCAAAGCAACTGACCATTTGAATCCTTTTTCATTCGGCTCAGTCTTCATGAAATTATGCGAATCCAGTTCAGAGAAGTATATCAGGCTGCAATGAATCGTGAAGACAGGAAAGAAACTTCTGCAGCTGCTGCCAATGGAAGCTTCGGACGAGAGGATTGTAGACTGCCAAGCAGATCACAAAATCAAATCAGAATTTCTCTACAAAACAACATAAAATATCTTCCAATTTATTTTCAAATATAAGCTAAACACCTCATTTTTCTATAAAATGACTTCCTCAATATTTCTTAAAAATGTCACATTTTTCATGAAACAAACAAAGGCTAATACTTATGTTCTCTTACAAGTCTTGGCCATGGTTTGACACAGTACATACTCAAAAAAGGTTCAAATATCACCGCACGCCTATATCAACTATTGCAGGAGGATGCTCATTGGACCAAAATAGGCATATGCATGAACACCCACTCGGTCAAGATCCAATGACCTCAGTTTCCTTCAAACTACTCATTGGAAATTAAATTACACACAACATGATGCACACAGAATTTTGATCTCGATGAATGAGTGTAATAATCTTTATCTAAGGAAATTAGGGGATCTGAAATTTCGAGGGCTTTTTACATCTTTAGTCCTTCACGATGTGCTGAAAACAAAACATTTTAGGATCTTGCAAATCTTAATTACAGCAACTCAAGGGTGTTTAATCCACTTTTAAAAAAAAAAAACGTTAATCCACTTTAAAAAAAAAAAATTATCACGAGTTGAATTTTTCTGTCTACAATCATCCCATCACAATCAAAAACTAACTTCAGTGAGCAGGATAATAAGGAGTACTCCATGAATTACATCAAATCCATGGCAAAGAGTAATGACCGAAGCAACAGAATAGAAAAACGAACACAAGACTAACAATTGAATCAGGAAAGCAAGACAGGTCACTCCAGCTTGGAATGTCAGAATAAAAAGTTTGGAACATATAAGCATGTGTCCACCTGACCAAAAGGGGAAGTTCATAGGCAAAACTCAAGCTAAAAGAGCACAGCTCTGCACATACGCCTTCAAGATAACTCTCAAATGCAATGTTGCACCAATCTAGACCAGCCAGCTCCCTTATAACTAGTAAGAAGAAACACGCTACCTCTCACTCTGTCCAAACGGCCACTACATTAATACCACTTCCAGCTCAACCCCAAAACCAATATAATCAGACGAACAAATAACACCAAGACTAAAACAACGGAATCAAGAATTTCAAAAGAATAAATAAAAGAATTCCACACACCTCTTAGGTCTTATCGTAACAAAAACAGAATCAGCTAATTTATCAATCCCAGAGTGAAGATCCTGTCGGATCCCATTTCCAACATTTTACTCATTTCTCCACAGACCCAATACCCTACTATTTCCATTCAGATTCTGAACATCGGACAGCGCCCCACTCTTCAATCTCAAACCAGAGAGTATAATTCGTAAAAGGCCATCAAGAAATTTATTCCGTTGAAATTCTATTTTATCTACATAGACACTGAAAATGAATGGTATTGACATGACGCCCACATATAGCATTTTTTGACTGAAAAATTATCTAATGAAAATCTCCATGTGGATACAAAAGGTTTGGGATAAATACGATGGGCATAGCTTGAAGTTTTTTTTTTGGGGTTCCCATATTCCCGATATGTATTGAATATGTCAAGAAAAAAACATCATTCTTTAGGGTGTGTTTGTTTTGCGAAAAACAATTTTCGGGAAAATGTTTTCCTCATTTGCCAAACATTTGGTTCATTTAGGAAAATAAGTCAACGAAAAATGTTTTCTAATCAACGAAAAATATTTTCCTTCCAAAACTTAAATTCAGGAAAACGATTTCCCTTTTGAAAGAATTGGAAAACGTTTTCCAAAATATTTTAAGGTCCTTGCTTGATAAAAAAAATATTATTAAAAAGAATTTCTAATTAAAAATTTTGAATTTGTTATTATTATATCTTTTCTTTTCTTTTTTTCTTTCTTTTTTCTTGTTTTCTCTTTTCTTTCTTTACCTGTGAACGTAAATCCTAACTCCTCCTCCCCTCTCTCCTTCTCCTTCACCCCCTCCCTTTCCTTTTAACTTGCTCTTGTAACTGGAAATCATGTCCATTTTCAGAAAGAAAAAAAAAATGTGTATGAATTCAGGTTTCATTTTCATTTTGCAGGTTCAAATTATAGATTTACTAAATTGATCGAGAAAAATCAATTTATTAAGTAATATGGACTCAACAAATTAATTTGGAAGTAAGAGACACACTATTATCAATTGTTAGATTAAATGTCATTCAATTATTTTTCAAATGTGATCCAAATACTAGAAAATACTTTCAGTCACGTATCACCAAACAAAGGAAAACTAACCATTTTCCTGGAAAATGGTTTCCCAAAAAACATTTTCTAAAAACGTTACGTTTTTTGTGAAACAAACACACATGCTGATTCTTAAGGGAGAAAGGCATATATTAGACATTTCATTAATGTTTTAAAAGACCCTCATTGTGTTTTGATATAAGTTTAGATCAAGTGGAATGGCATTCATGCCACATTCATTTGATATTTCATAAGTCGTGATTCTATGATCAATATATTTATATCATCATTGTTTAAAATCCTTTTATTGTGGATATCTAGTTAGTGCATAAAGTGCAGGGTGGAGTCAAACCATATCGAATTAGAGATGCTTTGGATCATCGGCTAGAGAGAAGGGATCGACATCCATGATTGGCGATGACAACACTTGATGAGAGACAAAAGAGGGAAAATTTTAGTCCTAGACCTATTTTATTGATGTAAATTCAATCCTAAAATTTTTAATTTACTAGTCTAATCATAAACATTTGCAAGGAATTCGGATGCAGTCTTTCTGCTGAATTTTAGTTGGAACTCGCTGACGTGACGATCCAATCATCTTTGGCCATCCTATATGACACATCACCACATCAACGATTTTATAGCAAAACTTGGTCAAAAAGGACTAAATTGAAATTTTATGCAAAGATTTAGTACTAAATTAATAAAATTGGAAGTTCAAAATTGAATTGACATTCATACAATAAGTTTAGAGCTAATTGAACAATTTCCCCGGTGGAAGATGTAATGCCCACATCTTGTGGTATCTCATGGGCTCATCATAATTATTTTATATCAATTATGTCGTTAACAAAAAAAAGGTCCAATTATGTGATTTCAAATAAAATAATTGAGATTCATTAATTAAAATTGGCATTCAAGTATATTGTTGGGGCACATTGAAGATATTTGGAGGACACGAAAATCACCTAATTGTACAATTATGTGAAATAGTACAAGTGGACCTCACAATTATTAGTCCTCTTGATAATTACATGCTGAGTGATGTCACAAAACTCAATAATTGGACCTCAACCAGGTTTTCAAGTGTATTTGTTTTTTTTTTAGTTAGATAGGGAGAGCTGCAGTGAAGAGGACAAAAAGATCAAAATATGAAATCAGGTTTAGGACCCTAGAATTGAATCTTAGGCATTAAAGAAAAGTCATATAGTCACCTTATATCAAAATGAAACTATTGCCTAATATGCATGATATCCTAAAGTTGTATAATCGCCATCTTTTCCACTGGTTAGTTTCTAAAGTTTATTCACTAGAAATCATCTACAATTTTTAGTTTTGATGCACAATGATTCTCCCTTTTAAAGTGATATATTGCCAACATTGACTATTTAACGAAGTTGCTAATTAACAACGTCATAATTGATATAACATGTTAAGTAGCGTGACATAATGACATAATTTGCATGGTTACGTGATAATGGGACATAACTACGGAGGCATCCGGCCTAAGGAGATCTTTGCGAATGCCCCCCTAGGTCCTAGGCTCTTAGCGCGATTTCGTTAATGTCATTGAGCAACACTATATTTCACAACTATTTTTGTGGAATTTCTTAATTTCTTCGGTTGTGCGTCGACAATTTATAAAATGTCTGTCACCTTACCCCTCGTTTAATGGCCTAAAATGATGACACGACATAAATATAAAAATGATAGGACCTCGTGACCAAGTGATAAGGTGACATGTCGTATTGTCAGATGGGAAATGGAAATGATTCGCGGACTGCAGTGGCGATCCTTGCGAAACAATCGGTAAATATTTAACGGCTGCGATTGCAAGATTTTACATGAAAGAAATGGACGGTCCGATGCAGTTGTCAGGGCGAGAAAATCCCGGTCAAATCCTTCCCCAAAACTAAAGTCAAAAGAAATTAGAACTCCCGGTCAACCGAGCAAAGCAGTCGGTCAACGAAGGGCAACTCAAACATTAAAAAAAAAAAAAAGGAGGGGTAAACGAACTAATAAACTATAATATAGTTGCATTTTTGAAAAAACGAAAAGTATTACTAATTCTCGTGTTCGCTAGTATGGTATATAAAACCTCCACCGTGTCCTGACTTCCGCGAGATCGTGACTCTCTCGAAGTGACCCCGAAGCGAACTCCGCCATGCGTCCCCTTCTCAGCCCCGTCTCCGGCCCGACTCCACCGCCGTCCGCCGCCACCGCCTTCTCCGACATCCACCACGACATCCTCCAATCCCACATCCTCACTCGGCTCGACGGCCCCGCCCTCGCCTCCGCCTCCTGCGTCTCCTCTGACCTCCGCGCGCTCTCGTCCGACGACCGCCTCTGGGCCGACATCTCCCGCTCCGCTTGGCCGTCGATCAACGCGCCGCGCGTCTCCCGCGTCGTCTCCACCTTTCCCGGCGGCCACTGCTCCTTCTTCGCCGACGCGTACCCCCTCCCCGCCGAGGACACCGGCTCTCCTTCGACGGCGTATCCCCCTCCGCCTCCAGAACTCCGCCGCCGCCCGTCGGAGCTGATCTCGGCCGTCGACAACCGCTACCGCGGGCAGCTTATCTTCAGCAAGACCGCCGAGACCGAGACCGAGACCGAGACCGGGTGGTTCCGGTGCTTCCCGTTCCGCATCGACATGCTGGAGCCAAAGGAAGCGGTGTCCACGCCGGTCCCCTTCCCGAGCCCAGGCGACGAGTGCGGCGACCTCGGCGACAGCCTGAGGCTGAGCTGGGTCCTGATCGACCCGGAGGGCCGGCGGGCGATGAACCTCTCGAGCGCCGCCCCAGTATCCATCCAGCGCCACTGGCTCAGCGGGGAGGTGCACGCCCGGTTCGCGACGATACTGTCCTCCGGAGAGCGGGGAAAAAGTCAGTTTTGTCCCCACGTTGGCCAATCTGGATTCGGCTTTTTGCTGCTGATTCATAACAGTTCGAGAACTTTTCGCCTGTTTTCCCGCAGAAGAAAATCAAAGATTTAAGCGAAACGCTGGTGGTGAATGAGATTATATCGAGAAGCATCGGGACGGGAATGGATGAAGGAAGACTTTTCGGTTTTGTCGGTTTTAAGGTTGAGGATGATCGTACGATGAATTTGGAAAAATGAAAAGCAAAGCGACGACCTGAAATCAGGTGGGCCCCAATGCAGGTCCCATGTTTGCACTCGTTCATCACAGCCGAAAACTAGAACGAGCTGGGACCAGTGGATTCTTCTCTTCAGATGGAGACCTGCTAAAACATCCCTTAATCTCGGTTTCCTACGTTTGCAAAACTAGCTCTAGCTTATAATTGCTAGATTAAGAACCAACACCTGAAATTCCACGAATACATGAGCTGCACTTCACATGCTAAATAACCTTGAATAAAAATTCCAACTTTTAAATGGAGGGAAGCAATACGTATGCAAAAATAAAGAGTACACAAATCCTGTAAACAAGCAATGTTGATACTCTAACAATTTGTGTGAAAATCGGAGTTTGCAATGATGTTTGTCTAAAGCAATTCTAAGATATGAAGCTGAAGTGAGACTTCTTTTTTCGCTTTGCTCTCTCTTCGTATGCTTTGCTCTTGTCCCTAATTTAAGATTTTGGCATCGCTTAAGTCATCTGAACAAAACAATTGGCAGCCAACTTCTATGTTTTTTTTCCTCTCTTTTGTCTCTTCCTCATATTCTTTGCCGCTGGTGCTGGAGTTCTAGAAAATGCGGAAGATCACCCCAACTCATCCTACGAAAACCCAAATCCACTACATAGA
Source organism: Eucalyptus virginea (assembly GCA_014182375.1). Classification (NCBI taxonomy): domain Eukaryota; kingdom Viridiplantae; phylum Streptophyta; class Magnoliopsida; order Myrtales; family Myrtaceae; genus Eucalyptus; species Eucalyptus virginea. The sequence goes on along the minus strand of CM024517.1, from coordinate 717,290 downwards.
GAAATAAGACACTGTTTTTCGGCACTGCATCGGATACACACAATAAAAATGCAGTAATCATTCACCCCGGTGGTAAGAAAACTCTGATCAAGCTAGGGTTTTATGTAATCCAACAAAAGAAGCAAATTATATCTATATGGGGTAGAGAAGTTTCTATATTTATACTTTTTCCTGTTAGAGGAGCGACCATCCCTTGAACTACCAAAGAAAAAAGGGTAAACCAATGTGATCATGACATTGTAGGTGCTTGCGATGGGACGGATGCGACTTCCCGTTCTTGCTTTGGGTGGCATAGCCCATTGCAGAAGTCCCAATTTTATTAATCCATTTCTTTAATCTTTAGGGAGCTTGACTTCACTAAAAGATCAGGCATGCACCGGGGCTGTTTTTTGGTTGAGCCATATCTTGCGGGGTGGGACCAAGAGAAAGAAAGGACGAGGGGCAACCATGGACCACCGGGGGGGGGGGTGTGGAACCATGCATAGCACTTCTCGATGTATAGGGAAAATTACCAAAAGTGTCCAAAACTTATTGCACTTGTATTAATTATATTCTAAACATTTTAATTTTTGTCAAATAAATCCATCCTACCCATTTTGATTGAAAATCGCGACATGGATGCCAATTGTATGTGAAGAATCTTTAATATCATTTTTATATATTTTTAAATTATTTTCTTTTATTTTCTTTTTTTCCTGTGGCCAGCAAGGCCATAGCGAGGCTAGCATTGCCTTGATATGGGCAAAGGTTGCAACCCTCATCTACGCTTGGTGAGGGCTTCATTGTCCTTGCCCATAAAAAATTAATAAAAATATTTAAAAATAAAAAATTTCCGGCATTTGTGCCAATTGGCTAGTGTCCATTTTAGTGATTTTCGACCAAAATTAGATAAATAGACTCAGTTGGCAAAATGTAAAAGGTTTAGGATTTAATTGGTACAATGAAAAGGTTTATGATTTAATTAGCACAATGAAAAGATTTAGGACTAAATTAACGAAAGTACATTAAGTTTATGATTTCTTTGAATATATATATAATGCTTGTCACGGAAATACAATTGAAAAAACAAACTTACAAAAAATGCAATCGAATCTTAAAATATGTCAATTCGATATAATCGAGTCCTTCCGTAATTCCATTCAACTTGGCTAATAGAAAATGACGACGTAGCTTTTTTGAATATTTTATCTCTCCTTACATAATGATGACTTGGCTAAAACAACGCCGTTTTGATTCAAATCTAATTTTCAATACAAATTTTATTAAATTAAATTCAAAATAAGCTAAATTCGTAAAAGAAGAATTTAACGTTAATTTTGAGAAAAAGAAGCCAAAAGATAGATAAGACAAAAACCTAAGCTGCAAATTTAAACCCTTGCACGCCACATCGACAAGAAAAAAAAAGAAAAAAAAAAAAGAAATGAAATAAAATAAAATAAACCCCGGATCATGTGCTGCCGTTGCTTCCATTTGAAACACGAGCAAATGCGCAAGGATCTAGTTTAAGAGGAGCAGCAGTAGTAGGAACCATTTAAATTATTGTTTTGCCCATCAAATTCCCGATTTGGAGAATCCTACCTTTTCCCTTAGCACTAACCGACATGGCGGGCCTTTTGGGTTTATGCGGCAAAAAGACACTACTTTTCCTCTGCTCCTCCTTCACCTTCTTCTTTTTCAATAGAGTGAAGAACATGATCAGGGCAGATTATGTAATTTGAAATATAATTGGTCTCCAAATATCCCAATCACATGTGGGATTAAGCTGATATTTGGGAGAATAAACCCCGCTAATCCACCGTGCATAATCAAGCAATAGAGAAAAAGAGAAGAAAAAAAGTTTAATGATTGTGTGGGACCCAATATGAAAAGTTCATAATAGGTCCTCCTGAATCTCAGGGGAACATAAAAAGTTCCCTTGTCCTTCTCAGACTTCCTTTCCAACACCTTCTTGTCATCCTTAGACTTCTTCCTTAAGATCTCCTTGCCCTCCTTAGACTTCGTTCTCCTTCTGCTCGGCTTCCTCCTCCTCTTTCCCCCACCCATCCTCAACTTCCTTCCTTCTCTTCTCTTTGCCAACTCGACTTCCCCCACCCCTCCTCGACTTGCAACTCCTTCAGGAGCTCGGTTTCGCCGGAGCTACTGCTCGCCTAGAAGAACCCCCAATCAATCTAAGGCTCTCTACCCACCACCACCGACCCTCTCTCTTTGTCTCATCCGCTAGTGTATTTTCTCGGCATCGATCAATGTTGAATCATCCAAGAACCCTCAAGAGGTGAGGTAGCTTGTATTTTGTGCTTCTCTTTGTTGCGATTCCATTTCTTGAATAGCATGTTTGTCAATGTGAACTAAACGCCTCGACCGACCGACTGGTTGGCCAGCTAGCTGGCTGCATTTCGATTTCTTGTTTTGTGTCAAGGAAGAAGAGTAAATGAAGCAGGGGCATGTGGAAGAGGATATGATATTAAAATCTATGGGGTTTTAGGCTTGGTTCTAGTAAGAGCAATTGGATATGTGAGCTTTGGGTTTGCAATCTTCTTACTTGGAATTTGGATTTTGTTCCAGTGAAAAATGGACTAGCTTAGGCTTTTCGGAGTGGAATTAGTTTGTTCTTTAAGGGGCTGGGTTCATTTATGACTTAAAAGAAAGGGCTTAATATAATGACCCAATCTATATCCATGACTCAAGCCCATGAGAGACCAAGTTGCAATCCATGTTTGGATCGGGCCCAAGGGCCCCTATTTTTGGATTAAAAAATCCATTAGCACATAGTTTATCATTTGATTAAGCTTAGTTTCTTTTTAATTTATCATTTGATTAAGCTTAGTTTCTTTTTAATTATCACATAATTTAGAGGATTTAGTAAGTTACCTTTGGTGTAGTTTAGTCATAGTGATTTTTGTGAAAAATAAATTGAACTTGATTCAAAATTTGGCTCATGGAGGATATTGGGCACGAGTGCCGCATGGATGTCGCACGGTTCCTGCACGTGCAAAGCCTGTACGGATGATGTTGCTATTTTTTAAGTGCATGCACAAGTATATAAGTCTAATCTCTTTGTCTTGGTCGTTCTTTTTCCTTTCTATAATGGTTAGGGCTAAATTAGGATAATAAACCTTTCAATGACATTTGCATGATCAGTTGGTAACTTGAATGTATCGAAAAGGGAGAAGGAATTGTTTGATTATGTGAAGAACAGAATAAGAGGTCTTGTTTTGGGTTTTCTTCTATGAAATAACAGATGAGAGCAGCCAAGTATGTTGGGGAGTTCAAGAAATGAAACATCTTCTTCATACCAGACTGCTTTCTTAGAGGGAGAGGGAGATGGCTCCAATTTTGCACCCCCAATGAGTTGCATGCATTTATGTTAACATCTCTCATACTGAACATGTGACCTTTTAGTAGATAAAATGTGAATCACACTCGTTCTCTTTAGTAATTCTATGTTGCCGTGCACCTGCAGCACATCGACTACTCTATTGAGGGCTCTTCCACTCAAGCTTGCTGGTGCTATACCCTTACTCGATAGATTTTAGGTGCTTAACCGATTCTTATTTCTTTTTCTTGTTAGTTGTGCCTTTTGATAGTCAAGTCAAATAATTGTCATTTTCTATAGGTGGAGGAGTTTTTAAGGTTGATGCAAGAACAAATCCAATATGTTGGAAAATTTACTTCTGAGGACATGTGCTTCTAGAAGGTGAGGACTAGGTTTATATATTTCAAGTGATATAAATCCATGGAAAGCTAATTAATAAAGTTTGTAGGATGTTATACCAACTTCATTACTTAAAATCGATAGTGATCTAGTGAGCCAAACAATGAAGCTCTTCAAAATAATCCTGAAGTACATGAGCCTTGATTCGGCCGATAGACTCTCTCCACCGAGCTTAGATGAGCGGATCGAGCTAGTGAGGAAGCTGTATAAAAAAAACGTTTAAGAGATCTAAGCTCTATGATGAGCTTTTTGCTCAAATTTCAAAACAAACTCGGAATAATCTTGAAAGGTGTAAACTCTATTTTCCCTGACAAGTTTAAAAATTATTTTGCTTGATTGATTTCACCTTTAACTAAATTGACAAGTCGTAACTATTTCAGGCAGTACTTAATTAGTGCTTGGGAGCTCATGTACTTATGTGCATGTTCCATGATGTGGCACATAGTGACGGCATTGGTTTGAGAATCCAAATTCTTGCATTAAGTACTTCGAATGCTCTTACACGTACTAGTAAGGTTGGCCCAACGTGTACGATTCCAAGCCCAAGACATGCAATTCCAAGATGTGAGGAAATTGAAGCTCTTCTAATGAGCTGGAAGTTGATAATCATAGCATTCTTATTGGATGGAACTTTTAAAGAGATTACATATGATATGGCAACAACGATGGCTAATGCAATGGAGATACTTTCAAACTTTATGAATTTTTAAGCAAATTGAATGCCGTGTAGAAACATAAAAAGATAGTTTGATGTTTAACCGAATTTGCTCGTATGCATGAAATTCAAACATGGTTGTTATTGGTATTGCCTTGACATCTATAATTAATTCTTCTCTTACTACTGAAAAAAAAAAATCAGAAAAAAATAGGGGTGATCGGTTCCCGGTTCGGTCCGGTTCCAAGGTGGAACCGGGAACCGGACCGGGAGAATCGGTTCCCAATTTTGGGAACCATGGACCGGACCGTTGGTCTTAGGACCGAGAACCGGACCGGACCATCGGTTTCGGTCCGGTCCGGTCCGGTCCAAAAGAATTGGCACTTTCTTTTTTCACTAAAGAATGACCATTCACTAAAGAATAATCATGCTCTGGACCGATCAATCAAATTCGGTTTTCGAGCAATCTAATAAAACTACTCACACATGTTTCCACGTGCAAAATATTCAAACTTCACTTGTGTGAATATCAATCATAGTTTATGTGTTTCATGCTTAATTTTAAGCATAAAACCCATGAACAACGTGATTAAAGGTTGTGCTTGGCTTAGGTTTTATAGACAATCTCTCTTCTATACTTTGAATGTTTAGTCGATATGAGACTTTTTAAGGCTTGAAGTGCCTTGTCGTTTGCAAGTGAGGGGAGCAAGAGAGAGAGTGTGAGCATGAGGAGAGTTTTTTATATAAATAAAGAGTAACAACAAGAGTTTTGGTGGTCTCTTGGCCACATAAGAGGTTGTTACCTAAATTGCAATTCCGATTGCAGTAAATTTCATATATAATATTCATATATTATATGTGTTTATATATTATATGAATATAAATTATATATAAAAAATTTGGTCCGGTCCGGTTGGTCCGGTCGGTCCGGTTCCCACCTTGGAACCGGGAACCGGACCAACCGGCCGCCGGTTCCAAGATTAGGAACCGGGAACCGGACCGCCGACCATGGGAACCGCCCAAAACCGGCCGGTCCGGTCCGGTTCGGTCCGGTTCCGGTTCGGGCGGTTTCCGTTGCACACCCCTAGAAAAAAATGGCTGTATAATTACTAGTTATTATGCAGGACAATATTATTTTTTCAGAGCTCGAAAAAATATTTTTCAAAAGTTAAATACTAGGTAGCTAACCCTCATTTGTTGAAGTAAACAACCATCAATTTTGAAAGTGCTAAATTGTTTTGGTGATAATCGCATGGTTAATTTGGAAATCAATAGAAAAATAGGTGCCACAAAAATCAACCTCCCAAAATTATTTTTAAGCACCAAAATGTCAGAATTCAGTTGATCAATCTATTTTTCTACAAATAGCTTAGAAGATTATTATTATGGGATAGATGCATCCCTTGATCTTATTGCCATTTGGCCACATTCTCATTTCATCATTGTAAATTTAAGTTATTCATGGGTGTTATTGATGGAAGTGAGTCTTATTTTCTGTGCTTACTCATCTTTTTCCTCGTTTGAGCTTGTGAGCACTGCAATGATATAATTTTATAACTACTTCAGGAACTTAGGGGAATTATCAAACTTTCAACATAATCTAGCTTCAGTCATTTTGAGTGTCGCAGAATAGTTATCAGTTCCAAATCTCTTTAGTTAAATATTGCTTTTCAAGCATGATTACGTAAAGTTATTAGATGTTTATTTTTGGTTATTTAGAGGAATATATCGAGTTAGATGACAACAAATATATCGAAGACATTCTAGCTGAATTTAAAGCAATGAAAGATTGGAATAAATGAGGTATTTTGCGCTGTAAATTGACATTCAAAAAGAAGATTTTTTTGGAGTATGATGGAACCATAACAGATCTCGTATTTGTGCAGTTGTCTTATGTTCTATTATGCATTCAATCATTATATTACCTCTTAGCTTTTGGAGTAATAGTTAGTTTATGTTTGAAATGTTGCATCTTCTTTTATTGATAAGTCTTTGCTACTTCATAACAGTTGCAGCATGATTATAGTTTGGGCAATTATCCTGTTGGAAATAATAACGCTATGCAGCTTCTACATTGCAAATTTTGGCTGAAATTGGTTGAAAATCCTGAAACATGTACTTGAGTAATAATTTTTCCATATCATTTCTCACTAGATCCCTACAGCACATTATATATGCAGGTATTGCTGAAATTTCATTTTCTAATTAATCTATGTATTTTTGAATCAATAAGCTAATTAGAACTTTAAATGAATTTTCTATATCTTGAGTTTTTTATTCACTTGATGAGTCTTCACTTTGAGACTTAAATCTTCTTGGTGATTGGAGTTCCCTTGTAGCACAATTTCTCCCTCAACAAATTGCAATTACCAAAGTAAAGAGACAATGGGAATTGGATATTCTCTTGCGATATCGGTCAATGGTGAGATAGTGATAGTTACTTATAGTGGATTTGTGCCCCTTCTGAAAAACACGGATAGTATTAAGGACTATGCCTGGGGTTTATTTCTACTGGATGATCTAAAAAGATGGTTAAAGGCGAGAAAGCATGAAAAGAAGCAGTACGTTGGAGGTTGTCTATTTTTTCTCCAGGTAATTTTTTTATTTAAGCTCTTTAGTTCATCATGAACATTATACAACATTGTATGCATTTTTTTTCCACATTGGCACAATTGACGTCTTGATTTCTACTAATTTGTACAGATTTGGTCTTTTGAACATTTCAACGTGGCTTGGCCTAACTTTCGAAGTAACATTTTTCCCCGTGCATGGCGATGGGAACCCTGTGAGAGACATGATAGTACAAAAATCATAGAAAAATTTGAAGATCTACCTGCTGATCAGGTGAATAATATTTATTGTATTGATTATATCTATTGTCATCTAAACTAGCAATAACATTTGCTAGTGAAAATTAGTTGGATGGAGTTGCTTGTTGTAATCATTTCGTATTTTAAATGGCATTTCTTAAGTTGTTCACTCTGTGTGCATTAGATATTTGACGAGCTTGAGCCGACTTCACTTGAGTTGGAAGTCGATATCATCAAAGAGTTTTTGAAGCCACCAATGGACGATGTGAGTTATATTTCCTTCCAATTTTTTTTTTTTTGGGATTGCATATCATGTTTCTATCATTACATTTTCTCTTTGTGTGGGTTATTATAATTGAAATTAGAATTTTCTCGTGGGTAGAAGCTCATGAAAATGAAATGGCAAATTGTGGATTTACAGGATATCGATGCAGAAATAGAAGATGTGGTAGATAAGATGGAGACAACACATATATTTGATGCACCGAATGCTTCCTCGTCATCTACAAATTATCCATTTCGCCGAGAGGTATGTGACGTGGATTTTGAATTACCGTCTACATCTTGTGACCCTCCTAGGAGTTCAGCGGGTAGTGTAGGTTATTCAATTGCTTCTATTTTATGTCAATATATTCACTTTGTGTAAATTTATGGTTGCTTTGATTTATAGGACCGTGACTTGGAGTGGAGAACTCGGAACTTGCTAGTGATTAAGGAATTCGAAGAGAGGGGAGGTGTCCTTTTTTCTAACCCTACCTATGGAGTATACCGCTGTTAGTTAATCTGATCGACATTTCGCAGTAGGCATATACTTCAGGTAGTTGACCTTTATATTTCCGCATCTACATGACCTGAATAAGTCACGGTGTTAGCAATTACATGGATCATTTATGATTTGTTTTTGTTTCAGATTATTGCCTATCGAGTGCTCAGATGATTTTAGTTGGGCTAACTTGATATGCAATATTTCAGTAATGTGATGCTCGTGCAGCCAACTTTCTCCCGAAATTTGATCTGGATAGGCATGATCATAGTTTGTCGCTTTGATTCTGTTGTAAGAATAAGCTCTGTTTTACAATAGATGTTTTTCCAATTGCAGTACATTCCTCCAAAATTTGCTCCAACAATCTCAGGACTGCTTAATCAAAATATCCGTCCGGAGGATTCAGGTGGGAGGCAATGGGAAGTGACTTTGTCAGGAGGTTGATGGAACCTTCGCATTCCAGAGAGGTTGGAATGCTTAGAGTAATATGTGGGTGATGAATTAATTAATTCAGGGTCCAGATGTTAGACATAGCCTTCTTGCCAACTTAATCCTTTTTGTCGTTTGTTTAAGTCTTAACAGTTTGTGCTTTGATGTATTGGCTGTAGATTCCGGTCTTTATCATTTGGGTAGTTTGTCCTCAAATACCAATGGTCTACTCTCTGCTGCTATGGCATTGTGGACCTTTTTAATGGGTGATTGGTTGAAGTGGGCATTGGTGAGCATCGTGCAATTTGTGATCGGCAGGCGTTTCTATGTTGCAGCTTGGAGAGCTCTTCGAAATGGTTCAACTAATATGGATGTTCTGGTTGTATTGGGAACTTCTGCGTCTTATTTCTATTCTGTTGGCGCACTTCTGTACGGTGCACTTACCGGTTTTTGGTCTCCTACATACTTTAAGACAAGCTCCATGCTGATAACTTTTGTGCTGTTGGGGAAATACTTGGAGTCTCTTGCAAAAGGGAAAACATCTGATGCCATCAAGAAGCTTGTGGAACTTGCACCTGCAACAGCATTGCTGCTTGTCAAGGACAAAGGTTATTGTAGTTCCCTTCGACTGATTTGAGAGTAGCTTTAGAAATATGATCCTCAACCTAATTATTGTGGCACCCTTTTTCTCTGACTAGGAGATTGAATTTTTTTATTCTATAGTAAATTGGAGTAAATTATGGATGTTGCAGGCGGAATTTATATCAGTGAGCGAGAAATAGATGCTTTGCTAATTCAGCCAGGTGACATATTGAAAGTTCTGCCTGGTACAAAGGTTCCTGCTGATGGTGCGGTAGAATGGGGATCCAGTTATGTCAATGAGAGTGTGGTAACTGGTGAATCTGTCCCTGTTCTATTTCTGCAGAAACCACATATATTTGATGCATCGGAAGCTTCCTGCAAATATATGTGTTTTCTCTAATTTATTTACCACAGATTCTATTTCTGCATTGATATCCTGCAAATCCACAATTTGCAGTTTCATTTTCATGAGCTTTTACCCACGAGAAAATTATAATTTCAATTATAATAACTCAAACAAAGAAAAAATGTAGTGATGGAAACATGATATTATAGGATATGCAATCCCAAAAAAGAAATTGGAAGGAAATATAACTCACATTGTCCATCGGAAGATTTGACATCCCTGATTGTGGACCTATCTTTTGGGATTTATCCACTCATGCCTCCAAATCCAAAAGCTCTTTGATGATATCGACTTTCGAGTCAATTGAAGTCGGCTAAAGCTCCTCCATTATCTAATGCACACAGGGTGAACAACTTAAGAAATGCCATTCAAAATAGGAAATGATTACAACAAGCAATTCCATCAAGCTAATTTTCACTAACAAATGTTATTGCTAGTTTAGATGACAAGCTTAGAATAGATGTAATCAATATAATAAATATTATTCACCTAATCAGCACTTAGATCTTCAAATTTTTCTGACTTTTTTTTTTATATCATATTTCTCACAGCGTTCCCATCAGCATGCACGGTAAAAAGTCAAGCAATTACTTCGAATGTTAGGTCGAGCCACGTTCGATATGTTCATAAGACCAAATCTGCTCAAATTAGTAGAAATCAAGACGTCAATTGTGCCAATGTGGAAAAAAAAAATTGCATACAACTCATAAGTTATGTTAGAATTAAAAAAAAAAAAGAACAAAGAAGAGAAAACAAAAATCAGGTGTAGTATAATAATGATAATGTTCATGTTCATGATGAACTAGAAAGTTTGAATAGAAAATTACCTTGAGAAAAAAAATAAAACCTCCAACGTATTGCTTACTTCCATACTTTCTCGCCTTTAGCCACTTTTTTAAATCATCCAGCACAAGTAAACCCCAAGCATATTCATTAATACCATCCACATTTTTAACGAGGGGCACAAATCGATTATCAACTGTTCGAGTCGGATTTGGAAAGAGAAGAGTGACAAATGTGAATAGCAAAGAATTATAAAATCCGAATAATTGTTTGGCTCATCAAGCTTTTTCTCAATCTTATGCAATGTAATTTTTCTCGTGAGTGTAAATATAACAGCTGATTCCGAAAATTCTGGTATTTTGTTAAGTTTCACCTGTTTTCCAGTAGCACTGAGGCCAAAAATTAATGCCACATTTAAGGGAGTTAGCGAAATCGTATGAGGAAGTTCAAATTTTTCATTATTAGGATTTCATTTGTCTATCAAATAGGTAATTAAAGTCCTTGCTATAATTTGCTCTAATAGGCGTAATAAATCTTCAAATCCCACTCTTTCAATTGCAGCTCATTCCTTAGAATTTAACCTCTCCACTTGCTTGAGGAAAAGCAACAATGAAAATTTAGTGTCGATCGTAGTACTCCGAGCTTGCGTATTACCATAAAACTATGCTTAGAACACATCCTTAAACCCATAACTTTCTAAAATTTTATTTAAGAAATGAACGAATCAAGCAAATGACAATAATTTGCGGACCTTACTCTTGTGTGGCTGTCTGAGGTTATATTCCCATCTCATTTTCCTGCTAATGATTTATCTGCCCCAGCTTCCTACACCGATGTGAGGTGGGAATCACCAGAAGGAGCCGGAGAGGCAGACGGCGCCTTTGGCGTCCGGTTCTCAGCAGCTTGCCGCGGCTTACGATGGGAAGAGGAGGAGGTAGACGGTGCCTTTGGCGTCCAGTTCTCAGCAACTTGTCGAGGCTTACAACGGGAAGAGGAGGAGGCGGCATCCATTTTAGGCTGCAGATTTACACAACATGTGGCTGAGTGTGCTTTTAGAAGGAAATAACAAAAATATCAACTGAAACAGCATAACGGGAAAGAAGCATCAGAAATAGTCAAAGGGCCAAAACATTTTCCAAAATACAAAATCCGCGGTGACTTTTCCACAAGCTTGAGGACATCACCCACCAATGCTGTTCGACGACCCATCTCCAGCGTCTTTCCTCTTGTGAAAAAGAAAAAAAAGAAGCGTCTTGGCCTTCCTCTGGCTTGCATGATTCCCCCTCTCCCGATTCCCACATCTCCGAGATCCCGACAAGCTTCATAGCCAAAGTTCGCTGCCACCACTAGAGGCCGCGCCTACCTAGCTCTGCTCTTTGGCCAAGCTAACCAGTGATTCTCTTACTTGATTGTGTCCCCGTTGCTAGTTCGTGTCTCTTTTAGTGGCGAAATTCGTAGCCTTCTTGAACCCACCTGTCCGTTGGCCGTGGTCCAAGCTCCACTTTCAGCAAGGTAAGAATCCTTGGTTCGATGACTGCGTAAACAAAAGTGTCAAAATTCAGTCCCTGTATAAATGAAAATGATACCGACCTGAACGTGTATTTTTCTCTTTGGCTTCCATGCACCATTTTTGAATATTTTCCCATAGAATCCTTGTGGACTTCGTTTGGCCAGGAAACGTTGGGAGCCTACGGTCGGAGCGTCCATACTTTGAAACGTCCATCTTGGTTTGTCTCTCTGGTACCCATTCTCTATAAACTCATTGTTCTGTGATTGTGAACATGAAACACCGGTGGCTGGTGATGATGAACGATGTTGGTGCTGGTGCTGGAGTGAACAGTGATCGGTGGTGGCTTTCTCCAAGCGGGTGGTTGACGAGTTCATGTTCTAGGAGGAAGAAGGGATGTCTCCATGTTTTGGGAAGGGGGTGTTGAAAGGATTATTGAATTTGGACTCGGTCCAGGTCGTGGATAGATTGGGGTTGAATCATTGAGCCTACTTCTTTTGTTCCAGTTGATATCACTAGTCCACATCCATAAGCCCACATCTGATCTTTACTTCTAATATTATTTTATTTTTTTAGAAAAAGACTAAGAAATTAAAAAAAAAATTCTAAAATTCGATAATTCAGAAAATAACTTAGAAATGGCTCTTGACCTAGTTGTGGGGCTTTGGTAGTAGATTTAGCATTTTTTTTTTTTAATTTTAATATAATCTTTGGATCAGTTTTCCTTTTATAGGTTGTCTTTGACATAGTTGAGTCCTTTTTGGTAAATTGGTCCTTTAGAAAAGATATTAAACTCAATTTGAATTTAGCTCATGGGGATCATGTCCTGGGGCTTACAACATGGCCATATAAATTCTTTGCTCAGCTTGTATTAGGTTTTCTTTTTCGCATTTACTTTGAAATTCATCTTAACACTTGATTGTTTACTTGCAGTATTGCTTTTCAATAACTTGGTTGTTTATCGCTTTCCTAGAATACGTTAGGATTAGTTTAGACTTTGATGAAAATGAACCCTACAAAAACATTTGCATGATCATTTGGCAACTTTGATGCCTTTAGGACTATATTGGGAATCAAGACTAAGTGACAACTTAAGCAAGACTTTCTAAGTTAGAGGTATCGAAAGGGCGCTAATAAATAATAGTATAATCAAATCGCCAATCCCAGATTCTTTGGTTTTTTAGGAATTGAGATAACACTCTCGTATTTCGATTGATTTCTAGCCGACCAAAATAGGTTAGTGGCAACTCTTAGAAATATTTAGGTTGTTAAGAACTAAAAAAATGACATCCAACATCACTTGAGGTATGAGCTTAGGAAAGCCTACGCCTAATCAAGGGATGTTGGCCCGAATTAGGCAATACCCATAAATCTATATTTTTTTTCTCCTCTAGACAAAAAAGGTAGGTCAAACGAAGGGGCATGTCATAAGTTGTGTCATGAGTTGCATGGGATGAATAATCAAAAGGGGAAAAGAAAAAATGAAACAGGTTTTCTCCATGGTTAGTACTCCATAGAAATGACTTCACTTTGAAGCTCATTTTGAGAGGAGAATGGATGGCTACAAGGGACCAACATGTCTATGTTCTATAGGTGAATACAGCTACATTTTGCGAGTGAGAATGCAATCATGCTGGCTTGATGTCGAAGCCAAGTATGTTTTTTTTTTCCTTCCTCATTTCATGTCCCAATAAACTGATCCCATCAAACTCCACTTCCATAAAGAAGTCAATGACTTGAATAAATATTTCATTTTTTGTAGATCGGCAACAAGGGTTTTGGTGACCGTGCATCCCACTCACTTGGGGTTCATCTTTACATAATTTTGGCCCTTGATATGATTGATCCATTCCAAATTTGTTTACTTTTGTTAGTAACCAAAAAGGATGGTGTGACGGTGCAAATATAAATAAAAAGTAATGGGAAGAAGACAAAAATGATGCTCAACGCATCGAAACTTTGCTTCCACTGATCTCAACAGATGCTCGCATGTAAATCATTCGGTCCTTGTTCATGGAGGGTGGTTGCGTCAAAAAATTCGCGAGCATAAATGGTTACTTTGGGTGAGAGGTGCAGTAGATTCGAACAGGAAATCTACCGCGTCATAAGGTTAATTTTATATTTTTCACGAGAAAATGATGAAAAGCTGAAAAAATCAAACCAAGCTAGAAGTAGAGTGTTCAATGTTTACATGTATTTGTAGGGCTGGTGTAGTTATTTGATCCATGACTTGTTTCACAAACATAAATAATGCCCTAGTGAAGAGTCAAGGTGCTTTTGAAGCCTTAGGATGTGTCTTTCTATCTATGTAAGGCCACATAGATTATTACAAAAGATATGTGGGCTATTAACCATGAACAACCTCATGATCACCTAAAGTGTACGAAAAGGTTATTACATGATTTGCAGGGAGAAAGGAGTGACTATATGTATAGAGCATGTTATGCCAATATTATGTCATGAAATGTAAAGTTGATGATTAGCTCCACAAAAATGATTAGACTTTGGCCAAAACATATTGGTTTGCTGTATATTCATCAAAATTAATGAGTCATCCTTATCTTTTTAACGTGGAAAATGTGCAACGATACACAAATACAGCCCAACCCTAGGGCAGAAAATGTTGAATATGACCCATTTGCATGATACTAGATAAAACATGAATTATATAGGAAAATTTGAATCCAAAGCGATACTTTACCTTTAATTTTTGTATTGATGCGAATTGGCATGAATTACTTAGCGATATATTTTTTTCTTCACAATTCTGTTATTCCACATGTAAAATCAAAATTAGAATGTGACAAATCAAATACAAAACAACACAGACTACACATACGGAAATAATACGAAATACGAATGCATTTACGGTACGGTAACGCGAATTTTGTCAGCCATCCTACCGTGCATGCCTGTATTTTGCCCCTGCGCGTCTCGTTCACTCGCGTCCCCCAATTTAAACGCGCTCCCACTCGCACTCTCTCCTGCTTCTGCTTCGTCTTCTTCTTCGGTTGAGCGGAAATTTACCTGCTCTCAACTATTTCAGTAAACCACTCTCTCTCGTCTTCTACTCCGAACGTCTCCTCCTCTCCCTGCCTGCTGCAGAAAGTGTGCGCGCGCGTTAGCGAGAGAGAGATTGCATGCGCGTCGGCCGAATGTCGGTTCCCCTGGACTCTTCGTCTTCAGCGGATCTCTGAGCAAGAGGTCGGTCCTCCTTTCCTTGCTTCCGGTGAGTCGGCGGCCAGCAATTCTTGCTCAAAGCCCGCTCCTGGAAATGGTGGCGTCGCGATTGGTTATGATAAGGAAGTGGAGTTACTGAACTTGGAAGGAGAGTGCCACCGATGTGGCCGCCGCTTCTCGTGATAGCTCGTTTGCTTGTGTCGATGCTGCTTACTATCTTTCGAGGTTTGATTCTTCAAAATTTGCGTATTCCCTGCTGGCTCGTCTCCCGCGCTTGATGGTTAATTAAGGAACAGAGATGCTGAGTTTAGCTGAACTGTAGGAATGTCAGCTTTATAAAAAAAAATGGGTAAGACTGTAAAAGAATTGGTCGGTATTTTGAAGGAAAAGAGCCTCCCTCGTAAGAGGGAGTGATTATATCAAAGGTTCTCGATCGATTTTTCTGTTTTTGCAATTTGTCCAAGAGATGGGGTATTCATGACGAAATTCCAAAATTTCTTCAGCATGTTGCACCTGTGTTATCAATCTCTGCGGAAAACGATGACCTTGTTGGAAGAATGATCGCTGGTGCTGTAGGAAAGGATTGGACATGATGGAGTAATCTTATATCAAGTCATCCTATTCTTCTGAAACCTTTGTTCTAGTTCGAGAAGGAATGATGGTTGCGAATTTTGCTTTAGGTTTGAGATAATATGGAGTGGGGTGATTGTCTCCCTCAAATGCGGAAAGAACTCTTTCAAGAGCTTTCCATATTTCTACAGTCTCTCTCCCAGAGGAATAGTCTTCCATCACCCGCATCAACAGATCCTGAGCTTATCGAATGCGCACCCATCTTTCAATGAAAAATTTCCTTTTATATTATTTCTTCACTTAAGTTAGACCTCCCGTGGAGGTTGAGAAGGCCAAAGTCCTTGTAACTGCTCAGAAGATTTCAGATGTCAAGGACTTGACTCCTTTGCTGGAGAAGGCAACTCAATTAAGCGTCCCCTTGCTAATCAAGGCAGAGGATATCTCAAGGCAAGTGCTGGAAACACTTGTGCAAATGGAAGGGGCTTGCTTAATGTAGCTTTCGTGCAATGTCCAGGATTTGGACAATGGACATTGCTTTATTGACAGGTGAACTTGTAAAGCGTGGCAACCTTTTTTGGTCTGCTGTCTTAAGCTCCTTCAAGAAGCACTTGTATTCAAACCCGCATGTTCTGCTTTATTTTTTTGGTCTTTTGGTTCAATTAAACATTGTAATAATATCATCAGGTGCTAATTTTCTCTCTGGAGACTTTGGTCTAACTCTCGCGTGTGTGACCTTCAATTAGCTTGGCATTGCTAGAAAAGTAAACCATCAGGAGTAACTCAGCTACCATTGTTAGCGATCCTTCTACTAAAGTTGAAATCCAAGCAAGGATTTCACAGATTAAGAAAGATTTAGCTGAAATTGACCGTGCATACCATTCATGAAAGCATGCAGAAAGAATTGCCGATCTTCCTGGGGGAGTTGCTGTAATTAAGGTCTGCAAGTTCCCAAAATGTTTTGTTTTCAGCACATTGTGTGAAGAACTAAAGATGTACAAAGCCTTTGAAATTTCAGATCCCCTAATTTCCTCAGGTAAAGATGATTACACTTATTCTCTGTGCATCGTGTTGTATGTAATTTAATTTCCCATGAGTAGTTTGAAGGAAACTGAGGTCATTGGATCATGACCAAATGGGTGTTCATCCATATACCTATTTTGGTCCAATGAGCATCCTCCGGCAATCGTCAGTATAGGCGTACGGTGATATTTAAGCCTTTTTTGAGGATGTACTGTGTCAAACCATGGCTAAGACTTGAAAGAGAACATGAGTATATAGGCCTATCTATTAGGCTTCGTTTATTTAATAAAAAATGTGATATTTTTTAAAAGTATTCGGGAACTCATTTTATAGGAAAATGAGGTGTTTAGCTTATATCTGAAAATAAACTAGAAGATATTTTATGTTGTTTCATAAAGAAATTCTGATTTTTTTTTTTTAAATAGACCGTTGTTATTTGGTCGCTAGTGACTTACGCATGGGTAGCTGGGGAATTAGGCACGGGCTTGGGGTTCTAGGCCCGAATCCCTGGCTTTGGGCATGAGTCCTAAGTCCACGAAAATTGGACCTGAGGACTTGGTGCCCATGCCCAACTCCCTAGTGCTTTGGCTTGGGACCAGAGCACCTATACTAGGGAACTCGGTCAACAAACCCCAATGCCTAGGCTAGGTATATCAAGGCTTGCCCGGCCTTTGGACCTTAGCTTGGCATCCATTGAGGCTCAGCCTCAGGCCTTACCACCCTTGCCCCGAATTATGGAGGTCGAACTCGGGACCCCAATACCCGAGCCTAGGTCCTCAGTAATCGGGCTTGGGTCCATTGAGGCTAGGCTCATGACCTTGGTACCGGTGCCTTTGTCTCCAATGCTTGTGCCTAGGTCTATTGAGACTAGGCCTCGGACTAGGTCCTTGGCACCCAAGCCTAGGCTTGGGTCCTTGATGACCATGTCGGAGGGGGAGGCAATGGGATCTTGAGCTCAACTACAGGCCTTTGTGGACCTGGGCTCGGGCACTATAAGCCTGAGGAAACTATATTTTAACAACCAACTTGTGGGCTTTAGGGTAATATATTCTAGTTTTTCTCTTGATTGATAACCTGGCTTATGTCTTTGATAATTGCTTGGGCATTTTAAGTGGAATGCATCGAGTCAAGGATCGTTCCAAGCATTTGGCTGTTGTTCTTAAGGTTTCTCTGTTCTTATAGGTGGTCAATTACAGCTTGCAATTGCAAGTACTCCTTGCTCCCGCAAAAGCCATTGCAACTAATGCAGGAGCAAATGGTGATACTCTAGAGTAGACAACCCGAACATGTAGTTGGGAAATTAATTACAATGCAATGCCGGCCAAATATGAAGATCTTCTTAGTGCTGGAGTCATAGATCCACGCAAGGTTTCAAAGTGCGCCCTACAAAGAGTAGTCTCCATTGTAGGGACAGTCCTCACTACCCAAGCGATATTGGTAGAGAAAACAAAAAAGCCCAAGCCACCCATTCCACTTTTGCCCGGGATAACACCTTTAAGTAAAATGAATGAGCCGATGCTTCATTGCTTAGGATAAATGCCAAGTCAGAGCTCTCCTTGATAAAAAAAAAAAAAATATCCATGCTTCATGGATAGGTGCTTTTCCAAATGAAGATGGGCATGACATGTTTCGGGGAACAATTGAGGTTAATCTCACTTATCTGGCTGGTCTTCAAGAGAGGTGGTTGTGAAAGCCTTGTTTCGAGTCAATCAATCCTGGCCCACTCGACCTGTGCTGTGACCGCGACCAGTTTCCATGGCCTGGAGCCGGGTAAGAAAGATAGACTCTTATCAATGGAACTCATCTTGGACAAACCAAGGTTGCATATTGAAAGTGGGATGGTTTCTTTGAATTGCTTAATGGCAATCACATTTCTGCAATCTGTGCAACATGTGAAAACCTCTCGCTCACGTACATACTGTTTGAAAAAGCATTGGTAGCCAATGTTCCCCAGTGTCTTATACCTTGTACTTTCTTTTAAGTGGACTGCTTTCATTGTTCAAGTAAATATTACCATTGCTGTTGTTATTATTATCATAGTATCCAAAGAACCTATATTTTTTTATATTTTATCAGGTCTTCCTCGAGTCACTGCAATTCAAAGTAAGATTTGTACAATGCTATAGGACATAAGTGGCTTTTGGAAATATTAATATCATGATTACTAGGATCCTCTACATAAAAGGATTTTGAGATATTGAAATTCAACTACTGGAATGTGTCATCCTTTCCAATTTATTATTCACTTTTTCCGTCTTCTCTGTTGTTCTTTCTTCTTCTTCTTCTCTATCCCCTCTGCTCCGTCCCCGATGCTCCATCCTCTGCGGGCGGCAAACCAGTGCCATTTCTGCTGCGCTTGCCTTGCTTGTGCCAGCCATTATGTGTGTGCGCCTCTCTCTCTCTCTCTCTCAAAGGTCGTAACCTCAGATTGAACGTCGCTGGAGGTTGTAACTCGTTCTATTATCCATTTACTACAACATTATACAGACAATACAAAAGTTCTAAAATGAGAATAGGATTCCACATTTCCAAGTTGATATTGGGGGTTCACATGACGAGAACTATATTTGGCAGTAAAGAGTGGGACCTTGATTTTTGCTAAGTTCATCTCCCCCCGGCTGAATGCCGATCCCCAACATGGCATTTCTCTTTCCCGGCATTATCTTTTTCTCCCAAACAAAAACATCCCATAAAAAATCTTCCATGTTTATCCAGAAAAGCATTAGTGGACATATTGAGTGGAGTCAGTCGTGTGATTTGAGGCTCTATTTGTCCTGCAGAGAACGAATAATATAGAAAATATTTGTCTAACGATAATCATTTATATAACTTGAAATTAATAGCCAATGCAAAAAAGGTTTTCATTGTAGACAACTATTTATGTTTAAACATCTTCACAAACTATAAAATTATTATTTATTTATTCATTTATTTTTATAATC
Organism: Eucalyptus virginea; assembly: GCA_014182375.1. Lineage (NCBI taxonomy): Eukaryota > Viridiplantae > Streptophyta > Magnoliopsida > Myrtales > Myrtaceae > Eucalyptus > Eucalyptus virginea. The sequence goes on along the minus strand of CM024517.1, from coordinate 697,931 downwards.
GATACAAAAATCATTTTTAGGAAAATATTTTTCAAGTCATTCATTTTCCGCAAAATAAACAAAGCTTCAATTTCTAAGGTAGACATACTATGATTCGGTCCTTTAGCCTCAACTAGGAAGCCTCACGAGCCCTTGACCACAACTTTGATCATTGAGGATCGAGGTTAGATACTAACAGAAAATAATTTATGAGCTCATTTTGTATTGTAATGTGAAGAATTCTATATTGCTAACTAATTTCTCGAGAACCTGGATCGAGAAAACTATTTTGTCCCTTCTTCATTGCGAAGTCGTACGGGGCATGAATTGATTTTTTCCTCTCGATTTAATATCTCTTTTGTTCTTATTAGCTAGGCCTACTTTTGTTTCGTGTCAATTTTGGCAAATCAAATTCAATGCCTTCATATGACCAAAAAAAAAAAAAAAAATCAATGCCTTCATAGATCCGTCCAAAATTGACTTTTTCTTTTGGGGCCGGCAGTAGGCGGGGGTTAATCCTCGCTTGTTTCCTTATACCTAACATTTTTTCACCTCGGACACCTTGAACTCCCCATGACAGAACCTCGAAATTTAATCTGGACTCGTAGTTTGATCCGCTCATGTACCTAGTCGGATATTCAAATGGCCTAGCTCAAGGAAAAGTATCTTGCGTCCGTGTAATGTGTCCGTGGTCGGACACGGTCAATAAAGGAAGACAAAAAATTTTGCTTAGAAAAGATGGTAAGTACAGGAACAAGATGCTGAGGGCGGGCTGGTCGGTGTTCGAGCCTAGAATCCCATGCTAATCATGTGGTGCCCGATTTTCGAGCGATATACGTTATTTGTGTCTGTCTCGACGTCATTAGTGAAAAGAATGCTTCCATGATAGAACAAACTTTGTCGTTATCGATTTGATCCGGTCTTTTACGTGATTTTCACAATCTAAGTGGGGCACCCCAATTTGTCAAGTTGATAAAAACCGAGAGATCGAGTCGGTGGGTTCTGTATTGGTTTCAATGGTTTTTCGATGTTCTTGATTTTGATCAAAAGAGGCGACCTCACGAGAGTAGAGATTCCCACGTGTCCTCATCCTCCTCACTAGCATGTCGAACAGTAATGATGATTAATCTTTGTGGGCGTCAATTATGGACTGGCAAGCAATTTTAGTGATGAACATCCTTTCAATGGGGAAAGTAATGAACAGAGTGTTTTCTTTTTCTTTTTCCTTCTTTTGGGGCGGGCCATGCAAAGAAAGAACATAAATTGGCAACTCTTGTCATCCGATATGGACCGCTACTAGTCGAGCCCTCTCTGATCTCGAGCTTCATTGTGCCGTGCATCGTTCTCGCTCGTGGTCATAGTTTTGCTTATCAGTCAAAATCAAATTGCTGCCCTCGTTTGTTTTCTAGTTTTAGTCTTAGCTTTCGTTTTGTGATTTTTCTCCTTTTCAATTCCCCAAAGAATCCCGAACCAAAAAAAAAAAAAATCCCTCAAACAAGAAAAAGGAAAACTTTCTACGTAGTGCTCCAATCTTAGCATCTCATCTTCAAAGACTTCCCCACTTGTGCACCCACTTGTGCACAACACTAAACAATGCAAAAAAATTGTCCAAAAAATTCTAAACCTTTCAATTTTATCAATTGAGTTATAAATTTTTTCGCTTTTTACCAATTGAGTCCATCCAGCTAATTTTTGCTGAAAATCACTAAGGTAGACGTCAGCGGTGTCACATAGGACTAACAATACCGACCCAAACAAAATTTAATAATATTTTTATATTTTTGAATTTTTTTATATATTTTTTTATTATATTTTTTTCTCTTTCTTTTCCTTTTTGCTTCTTCTTCTTCTTCCTTTTTCTTGATGGCTGCCGCCAGCCATGTTGGGTCAACTAGCCTCTTTTGCTACAAACGAGAGGCGAGACTTGACGAAGCTCAACCTCACCCGATTTGACTTGGGGGAGGCTGACCCTCACTAGGCCTCACCTGGATGGGCAAGTCCTGGTGAGGGCTCCCATGCTAGATCTAGTGAGGCCGATCTTTGCCCATGTCAAGGCGGCTTCGTCAGGCATCGCCTGCGCCCAAGGGACGCTCATGGAAGCCGCCTTGGCCTAGGCAAGGTCGACCCTCGTTGGGACCTCGACCGATGTGCCTCACCTGTGGGCTTGGCATGACCAGTGGCAAGCTAGGCTAGTAGGCTCGGCATGACCAGTGGCTAGCCTCTAGTGGTCGGCCATTGGCAAAAGGAAGAAGAAGAAGAAAAAAAGAAAAGAAAGAAAAAAAGAGAAAAAAAAAAAAAATTCAAAATATTAAAATATTATTAAAATCTGTTCACGTTAACAATGACAGTCCTACGTGGCACTTCTAGCTTCCACATCAATGATTTTCAGCTAAAATTGGTCGGATGGACTTAATTGACAAAATTGAAAGGTTTATGATGAATTGATAAAAGTGCAATAGATTTATGACTTTTTGAACAATTTTCCCTTAAACAATGCCTACCGTGAACGTCATTCGTTGTGATACAATTTTTCAATTGCGAGCGCCATTGAGGAGCGAAGTTGCCATCAAGCTTCTAGGCAACTGTAAACATTGGAGTCAAGCACATCTTTATGTAGCGGCCAAAGTTGAGCGCCATGGGGTGATGCAATTCTAGCTCGATTTCCACACGGCTCTATCAAGATTGTATAAGAAAAGAGGTGTTAACCTTCTGGTCAAACACTTGTCTTAAAGCTAATTTAATGTATTCATATCCCTTGTCTAGTGTAAGGCTCATGGCACTTTGGCCGCAAACTTTAGAAGAAAGTTGCACCTATCATTTATAAGCAGAATGTTTTGGCTCGGGGAGAGTGTTTGAAGTATATCAATGAATATTATTAGTCAGTAGTTAGTTAGTGGTCATAAATAAAGAAATAAAAGTTTTATTAGTATTTCTTATGCTTTATAATGGAGGCATCTTGAGTTTTTTTTCACTTCAGTATGGAGTAAAAATATTGAAATGCACATATGAATTGTGTTAGAAAGTCATACATTAGAGAATTGTCATGCTGCGGAGTGGTTAAATATATTTTCGCTGTCCCAAAATTCATTAGCTTAAGTTTATATACGAAAGTAGATATAACTGTATACATTGATTGACTTAGCGATCTTCCCGAGTAAAAGTGTTGACTGCCGCGTGCTTCTAACAGAAGATGGAGGTTCTGAGTTTTTTTTTCCCTTCTACCTCTCTCTTAAATATCTTGGCACATTTACAAGTAAATTTCAATATCTGAATAATATATTTTAGTTGTTTAACTCCTCCACTTCAGTACAGTATGTGAGCTGTCATATCCTTTTTCATTTTTGAAGGTTTGATGTGGAAGTGGTGATACACTATTAATTTCTTTTAATAAAATGAGTCTAATTAGACAATATATTAAGCTAAGCACATTAGCTGCTAAGGATCATAGGTCATTAATTTGGCTCTTATCCAATGTTGTGCCTAACAAGCCTCAAAACTCTGGGCGGGCATTAAACTACAGTCTAGAGATTGATAAATTTGTTATTTTGTAAAGTTGGAGATGACTTATGATATGACTCACGATTAACACAACATATCATGTCCACCACGCAATCATACAATCGTGCGTGAAAGGAATCTTGAATTTGGATGATTTGGGTGTATGATTATGAATCTACATGCAAAATTTTTCCGATTTGATGATGATGCCTCCAAAAATACGGTAACTTCTTTGTTTAGCATAAATCGGTCGAGGCGGGCAACCGTCATTATCTAATAAGATCGACAAAGCCCTTGGATTGATATGAGTTTTCCATTCATAAGGTGATCCTTTCCTTCTGTAGTTATGCTAGGAAGTGCACGCCTCCCAATAAAAATCCTTAAATTAGCAAGAAGCATTTCGAATGTACGGGAGAACTCACTGAACAACAAAACCATACAACTTAAAAAGAATACTCATAATCATAGAGTCTTACTATCGAGGATCTTGAGGCACTTAGTAGCCACACTTAAATCAGACACCCAGATCACATGGCGACCTTTGTCAACTATAGTGAAAAAAAAAAAAAACTAAAAACTAAAAAGCAAAGAAAGAAAAAGAAAATACTAAAGAAAAGAATAGAATATAAAAAATATGAAAACTTAAAAAAAAAATAAAGAAATTGCAAGATGTCTACATTAACGCGACCATGCCACATAGGATGGCCGACATCCATGTCTGTGATTTCCAGCCAAAATTAGCTTGAAGAGCTACATTGGCTAATGGTCAAGGTTTATGTCTCAATTGTTTAAATCGAAAAGTTTATTAATGAATTGACATCATCACAATAAATTCATAACTTTTTTGTTAATTTTCTTCCAAATTGTAGCAATATGTTATATCTATTGGATTGAGTCTTAACATGCACCCCATGATTGACGGTGAACGACTCTCATTCTTGCTAATGAGTGACAATATGATCCTAAGAGAGTGAATGATCAAATGTAACAAGAGCTTAAGGAGCAAATAACATGCGCGTGCAATTAATTATTTGTTACGAGTAGTTAGGGCGGGTTTGAGAAAATTTCTCAAAACCAAGGTAATGAGTTCGAAAATTGGTCGAAAGCAAGACTTTTTATGCTCCTGGGTGTTTGCTAAGACTTATTCACTAAATGACATGAAAATACTCATTGTATTTTTCATCAAAGGGTTCTTTAATTCTATGATGGCAACCCATCTAATGTAGGTACGTTTGGGCCTCAGGATGATGAATCTAGTAAGATTGAAAAAATAAAGAGACATGCTAATTTAAGGGATCAGGTAACACGCGAGCCAAAACATAGATGTATGATCCAAATACAGGATTAATGTCTGCACTTAGACGGTTCAAGGTACTAAACCTAGGTTGTGCACCTTATTTGCGCGTACATTTCCATTCATTATAGAATGTCACAAACATCTGGAAGATTACCAGAAGGAATTGACTTGGAAGAAGGATTTGATGGGGGCTGCTTAGCTACATAAGTAGACGGTTTTTGAATGACAAGACAACAAACGAAGATGCCAGGCGAGGCATTTTAGTCAGGTACGTAAATTCCGCACACATTTCCATGTCCTTTCTCGAGACGAGACTTTTCCATCTCTCGTAAAGGGAGTCCACTTTTCTACATGCAGAAACAAAAGATGAAGCAGACGTCAAGAGGGACTTGGATGGGACTTCTTTGGTGGCAACATGACTTCCGAAGTCACCACGCGAGACGAACGGTCGAGATAATTTGGCCACTTTGAGTCGTTCATGATGTCTGCCAATATCCCATTTGAGATCGATCGTCTTTTGTTATCTTCTGTTCCGGAATGCAACCTATCTCTCTCGGTCAAACGTCGGCGCTATTGTTGCCAACTACGGGTATATTATGAAATTCCTATGTAAAATAAAACACTATACCTGCAGGTATATGGGCACGTATGTGGACTTGTATGTATATATGCAAAACGTGCACGTACAGTAAGGAGTCAGACGGATCAAACTTTGAGATTTTTTCTATGCATGTATCGATCGACAACTTTCCTGAGTCACCAAATAGTCAACGTGATGCATTTTCTTGGAGCATGGAAGATTATGTTCTAAAACAAGTCTAAGACTCAATAGTTGTATTATCACGTGAAAAAATTATTTTTAGGTGCCCGAAAGTGTAGGTATCTTCTTATTATACATACACACACACACACACAACATAGAAGATTGATGTCCTATATAATCTAATAAAAACACTTGATTGGTATTGTAACCGAGAATGAAATAGTTTATGTCTCGTAGAACTATACATCAACTAGAATTGAGCATATGATGGAATTAGTAGCTTGACAAACAATTTTATGGTCTTTGTTCGATCAGGACATATTGAGATAGAATAATTGAATTACATAGTTGCTAAAGCTGACGGATTCATTATGTTATTGACAATTCACAATGTATGAGTAGCCATGACATATTATTAGATGTCACTCATGGTTTGTAGGAAATAGAGATTGATGGTGACAATCGATTTTCTTGATTGTGTTAATGTATTGGTACAAGTTCTACTATCAACTCAGTGATGAACTTAGAGATGCCATATACTAAAACCGATTCAAAATGATGCTTGAAATGTGTATGCAATTGCAGTAATTAGATTGAGTTGGGCTGAAATTGAAGTTCTCAAATGGCTTCAAAATCAACGCCATAATTAAAGATTTGGAATAGATTCAAACTTAACGTTCATATTAAAGATCTAAAACGAGTTCAAAATTAATGGCCGTAATAATGATTTGAAATGAGTCAAAATTAAAGTTTGAAACAATTTTAAATTTAATGGTTAAATTAAAAATTTGAAATAGGTTCAAAATTAATGACCAAATTAATGATCTAAAAGGGTTTTAGAATCAATGGCTACATTAATGATTTGAAACGGTTTCAAAATTAATGAGCAGTTTAATGATTTGAAAAGATTTCAAAATCAAATAACCAAATTAATGTTCTGAAATGGTTTCAAACTTAAGAATCAAATTAAACCTCTTATAACACTTACAAAATTAATGCTTTTGTAAAGGTTATAAAACTAATGCTCGAAATAATACTATATAACAGTTACATAATTAATGCCCGAATTAATGCTCTGCAATGGTTTCAGAATCAATGTCTAGATTTAGAGTCTAAAGCGAGTTTAGACTTTTACAACCGAATTAGTATGCTCTGAAATAGTTTCAAAGTTAATGAGCCAAAGAGATGACTGAAAGACTATAACGTGATGGTCGAGTGAGATGATAGAGATCGGTCATACAAAAAATCAATTGCTAGCATAATTGTAGTGATGAATACTCTTGATTTTCTTTCTAGTGCAAGATTGATAGTGTGTTTGAACTAGAGGTTTGACATTTGTAGGGTTGGAATGGAGAACATTAGAACTAGAATATTTCAAGCAATGATACGAGAACATCATACATTTGTGGTTTGCATTTGAAGAATGTTAGAACCAATGTTATAAGGAGATCAAACGTTTGCAGTTTAGATTTGAAGGACGTCATAACCAAACTTTTTGCACATGGTACAAGGGTAATGTGATTAGCATCCTTTTCATTTCTACATACTTTTTATTAAAATGCGCAAACAAGATTTTGAAGATACATATATGAGTGTTCTTGCTTTCGTTGTGAATTTTTATTTATTTATTCAATTTTACCTTTATACGTGTTGCTGTTTTCAAAATATTTTCGATAAGCTACCAAGCATATTTGAAATAGACTATCATTTTATACAGCTTCATGACAATGTTTGTCTCGTTTTTATTCAGACTGCCAATATCTTCACTAAGACACATTCACCATTTTTTTTTTTTTTTTTAATCTTTTCTCAAAATTCAGTTAACTTCTTTTAAGCCACGTTAAGTTTATGAGGATGTTAGAAATTTAAAAAAAAAAAAAAAAAAAAATCTCTATATCTCTTTTGATTGCACGTCCTTGATTAATCGTAATTGATTGCAGTTTATATTGTAACATCTTGTTATTTTAGACAGTAACCTTATAAGGTCAATAAATACCTTACGTACTCTTCATTACAAGAGACACAAAAAATATACAATTTTTCTGCGTATTTTTATCTATCTTCTCCCAAGTCCTAATCCCATCTCTTCCATCTTCGGAATCGACCAACATCGTAGAAGCCCAACAAATAAAAAAATAACAGGCACAGAGACTGTCATAATGCTCTAATCACTATCTGCTTCTCGTTGAAGGGCCTTCAACGACCACCACAGTTGACGCCACCGCCTGTCCCCGACACTTGGAAGATGTCGACCCCAAACAACCTCACCTTCTGGACCCGATGGACTGGCCTGGCCTGACTGAGCCCGCTCCTCCTCATGTAATTGATATGAAGCTGCTTCTCTGGCCCGGCCGACCGGTGGAAGCTGATGATGTCTCCTGCCATCAAGTTCTTCTCCTTGACAAACCGGGTCCAACCCCGCGTCAGAACGTAGCTGTGGCTGCTATTCCAATACAAGTACCTAAATCTCCACACTTTGCCTCCACTGTCTATGAAAGTCAGCAAAGTGCCCTTCGAAGTCGTAGGGCTCGAGCGGTTGTGCAGGGGGAAGTGCTTCTCTGCGTGTTGCTTTGGAATCACGAATCGATTCAGCTTCCCTACGTCACTCTGCGTGACCTCCTTCTGGAAAAGGAGATGACAAGCTGCTGCGGCCCGACCCGGCCCAGATGGATCTCCTAGGGCTTCCGTCATACTCATCCTTTTGCCATCGCCATTTGCGTTGACGTACCTTCTCTTGCACTGCTCGAGCTCCTCATAGTACGCGTGCTTCCGAAGCATGTCAACGATCTCCGCCTTGGAATGAGAAATCAGGAAAGCGGCTTCAAGATCGCAATCTTCAGTGTTAGACCTCTGGTTGAAGTTGGTGACGGCCTCTTGGCCACGGAAGCGCTTCGCGGTGATGTCGTAGGCCATGGCGGCCTCATCCTCCTCACTAAAGGTGCCGATCCACACCCTCTGGTGCTTCTCGTAGATTTGCGCACCCCAGCGGCCGTTCGGCTGAGGGACGACGCCCTTGTACTTGGATGGGTTCAGCTTCCTTGACTCGGCCTTGATTCCGCCTTCGCAGCCAGTGTCACGCTTGTGCCACTGCCAAGACGGCAGAGGCTCTGCGGCGGCGTTGGTGGCTGCCATGATTTCGACGGCAGTGGAATAACACTGGAGTCGCTTGTTGAGCTGAGCTCGTCTATGCAGATGATGTTACCATCCATTATCTATTCTTTGTTATGAGAGAGAGAGAGAGAGAGAGAGAGAGAAGATGTTGGCTATGGAAGATTGGAGGGACAACTATAAGGGGGATATAAATGGAGGGACTTTCCACGGGTGTTTATTATGAAGACGTGGGTGTCGACTAGTGTGGTCAACTACTCCAAGAGATGGATTGTGCAAGGAACAAGGAAACTTCCATTTATTGACGAGATATAATGATACAAATTAAAGCGTCGCCGGAGGTTGTCTGCATGAAGCCGGTGTGAATTCCATGTAATGTGACTGGATCCATCATCTACAGCAATATACAGACAACAGAAAAGGTCTAAAATGAGAATACGATTCCACATTTCCAAGTTGAATGGGGGTTCACGTGACGAGAACTATATTTGGCAATAACTAGTGGGACCCTCATTTTTGCCAAGTTCATCTCCCCCCGGCTGAATGCTGAACCCGGGGCTGAATGCTGAACCCCAACATGGCATTTCCTTCTCCCGGCATTATCTTTTCTTCCAAACAAAAAACTTTCCATAAAAGATCTTCCATGTTTATCCAGGAAAGGCATTAGTGGACATGTTGAGCGGAGTCAATGGTATGGTTTGAGGCTCTGTTTATTTCATAAAGAATGAATAATCTGGAAAATATTTACATAAAAATGATAATTTGTATAGTTTAAAATAATTAGCCAACGGACAAAATTTTTTTTTTTTTTTTTGGTAAACGGACAAAATTTTTTTATAGTGAACAACAATTTATGTCTAAATATTTTCGTGAATAATGAAAACATTTTTCATTCATTCATTCATTTTTGCAATTGATGCATACGATTATATTTAAGAAAATATTTTCCAAATCATTCATTTTCTATTGAAATAATTGAAGCTTCGCTTTCTAGGGTGGACATACTATCATTTGGTCCATTAGCTTCGACTAGGAAGCCTCACAACCCCTGGACCACAACTTTGATCATTGATGATTGAGATTAGATACTGATGGAAAATAATTTATAAGCTCATTTTGTATTGCAATGTGAAAATTCTATATTTCTAACTAATTTCTCAGTGAACCTAGATCAAGACAACTATTTCTTCCCTTCTTTGTCGCAAAGTCTTATGGGGCATGAATCGAATTTTTCCTCTCGATCTAATATCCCTTTTGTTCTTGTTAGCTAGATTTACTTTTGTTTCGTGTCAATCTTGGCAAATAAAATTTCATACCTTCATAGATCCGACCAACATTGACATTTTCTTTGGGGCCAGCAGTAGGCGGGGGTTTATCCTCGCTTGTTTCCTTATTTGCAACATTTTTCTCACCTCGGACACTTTGAATTCCCCCACAATACAACCTCGAAATTTTAATCTGGACCATCAATTTTGGGGTCGATGGACTCGTGGTTTGATCCGCTCATGTACTTAGTTGAATGTTCGAATGGCCTAACGCTAGGAAAAGTATCATGAGTCCGTGTCATGTGTCCATGATCGCACGCAGACAAAAAAATTTGGTTTAGAAAAAGATGGAAGTACAGGAACAAGATGCCGAAGGGGTCATTAAAAGGGCGTGCTTTTACCCTCGGGCTGCTCGGCGTTCGAGCCCGGAATACCATTCTAATCATGGTGCCAGATTTTCGAGCAAATATGCATTACTCGTCTCTATCTCAACGCCACTAGTGGAAAGAATGCTCTTTTGATAGAACAAACTTCGTTGTTGTCGATTTTAATCCGGTCTTTCACGTGATTTTCTTTGTTTACGAGTCTGAGGGGTGATGTTTGCCCCCATCACCTCTACTTCTACGATCCAAATTAGTTTCACTAGTTCATTTTCCGGTTAGGGGAGAAAAAAAGAGGAGGAGAATTCTGGAAATTTGAGGGGGAGATTTCTCAATCTGAGCGGGGGACCCCCATTTGTCAAGTTGATATAAAAACCGAGAGCTCGAGCCAGTGGGCTCTGTATTGGGTTCAGTGGTTTTTGATGTTCCCGGTTTTGATCAAAGGAGGATCCCAGACGAGTATATTCCCACCTATACTCATCCTCCTTACTTACATGTCCATCAGTAATGATGATTAATAGGTTAGTAGGCGGTTAAATAAGGAAATTAAGAGTTTTATTGGTATCTCCTCATGCTCTATAAACAAAGACATGCCATATACTCTTTCATTTAGGAATTTTGTATAAGTGTAATCTTTTAGCTGTTTTCTTTTTTTCTCCCTTTCTCTTGAAGATCCTATCTATTTACATCATATTAGAGCCGTCGAAAAGAGAAACCCAAATCAATATATGTCTAACCTTGGTCGATTTGACCAAAAAAAAACCTTGGTCGAGACTATCTTTAACAAAAGGAAAGTCTCCTATTGTCTCTTTTGATATAAATTGTGATAATATCACTTTAATTGCTCTCCAAGTTTTCTTTTAATAAATCAATTCCAACTTGGCACCCACTATCTACAAATTTTCGGCCACCGTGAAGATTTGATGGGGTCAATTTGATTTTTCTCCTTATGGGTTTAGTTCAATTAATTTAATTAAGCCCGGAACCTCCATCGCTTATGGGTTGATTAAAATGCTCATAATATCTATATGCAATTTAACTAATATTTTTTATTTAAGGGTCAAGATTGGCCCCTAATTTTTCATTGTGATGGATATCTAAGTGGCTTGTCAAATTCAAGTGTCGATAGCTACCTTATTGAATGAGAGCTCGAAGAGGTTTCGTTCAAAGATATATGATATATAAATTTTGACTATGCAATGCAATAATAAATAATGAATCTTTTTGTTGGAAATATAGACCTCAAGAAATCCACATCCATTTTTTAATATGCACTAAAATGTGACTAAAATGTAGATGCTAATACAAAGATAGCATTCATACCCATCATTACTTTTAAGGCGCGCATAACAATCATTCTATTTCTATTCTAGAATAATTTTTCTATTCTAGATTTGTTTTGGAATAGAAATTCGTTTGATGCAATTTCATTTTATTTTTTATTTCTAGGCGATTTTAGTCCAAAAAAAATAGATTTAAAATAGAAATGAGACGTAAAAAATTTTATTTCTTTATTTTGGAATAGAAATGAGAAATAAAAACTTTTTCATTTGGGCATCCATACGCTACCATCGCTGGTCACTACTGCCGCCATTCACGCCCCTTTGGGAAGGAGAAATTTGTATTGTTATCAAACGAAATTTTTTTGGAAATAAAAATTTTGCATTGTTATTAAATATGAATTTTTGCTCAAAAACTCATCCAAAAATAGAAATAGAAAAATCTATTTATCTTCCAAAAATCAATTTCTGTCTAGAATGGTTATCAATTGTGTCCTTACTAAGAGATTGAAAAAAGCGTACTTGGACCCGAACATGGTTTCTTGGGTATAATCAATCAATCACCTGGATGACCTACAAATATTTAAAAAATTCTGTAAACAAGCGTCCGCACAAGCAACAGGACTTGGAAGGAAGCACGTGGATTACCACGAGTACTTAAATTTTGAATACGTTTATGGTTACTCGGGCAAAAAAAAAGGTGCAATGACAGATAGCATTTTCATGCATTATTGGATGGCACAAACATCTGGAATATTCTCAGAAGGAAATTCACTTGGAAGAAGTATTTGCTACCGGTTTCTGAATGACAAAACAACAAATGATAACAAATGAAGATGCCGTGTGAAGAATACTATGAACATCCTAATCATTTCCTCTTTAAGTGATGGGAAGGCCCATTTTAGTTTGGCACGCACTCATTTCCATTTCCATTTTCGAAACGACACTTTCCATCTCTTTTAAAAGGGGGTCCCCTTTCTACATGCAGAAACAAAAGATGAAGCGGACCTCGACAGTGACTTGGGAGCTATTGGTTGGTGTCAACATGGCTTCCGAAGCGACGGCGGGAGACAAAGGGTCGTGATAATGTGGCCACTTTGAGTCGTTTCCATTGTCTGCCAATGGCCCATTTGAGATCGATGGTTTTCTGTTGTCTTGTGTTCCGGAATCCAACCTATCTCTCTCTGTCAAACCTCAGCGGTATTGCTGCTTCTTCTAGTTGCCAACTACGTGTATATTATGAAATTACTATGTATCAGAACACACACTATGTGCATGCAGGCCTATGTGCATGTGTTCATGCACAATGTATAGTAAGGAATCAATATGGATCATACTTTGAGATCTATTATGCATGGATTTGATCCACAACTTCATGAGTCGGCAAGTAGTTGATGTTACACGTTTTCTTGGAGCAGGAAAAATTATTTTCTAAAACAAGTCCAAGACTCAATTGGTGTACTGTCACATGAAAAATCTATTTCGGGGGCCCCAAAATATAGGTTTTTTATTAGTCAAGAAAATTATACAATAAGCTTGTCATGTTTTATATATTACATCTCTTTTCCCTCGTTCATAATCACCATAAAATAATTTATAGGTTGCTGGTATTTTTTATTGTTGACTTCATGATGAACATGTCATTAATTGTCCAATAAAATGGATAATAAGCATTATTGCATTGAAATATACTAGTGTTGAGGCAGACATTACGTGCATACGGGTCATGTGTAGGTTAGGTATGAATAGAAAGGAATCAAATTTACAAAAAAAAAAAAAAAAAAAAAACCAAGTGATTGTTTGATTAAGTTGATGTATTTGGGGAAGCTATCAAAGACGTGTGAATTGAGTGGCTACATGTGAATAATTTCAACTCTTAATGCGACAGTAATTATAGATAACAAAAAGCGAGACAAAGGAGTAAAACTTTTTCCCTAAAGACGCAGGCTAGATATGAACAATAACAAAGTCAGCGTAAATATAGGGATGCATGTCACCACCTTCTCAGCAAGTAGCAATCTTTTCGTCCCAATCTAGTTTTCGACCTTGTCCCCGAGCGAGCTTCCACTTGCAGGTACCGTACCATCAAGTTGGGCTAATTATTGCACATCTGATAACGATTTATCGAAAGAAAACCGTCGGAGCCGGCACCGGATTCCATCTTTCCGAAGTTTCTGCGTGAATCTTCAGCGATCCAAGGCAAATTCAATCAAACTGCACTCTTTATCAAACTAGTGGCCTAACAAGATTTCACTCTCTTCTTAAACTAGCGATATTGTTAATAATTGGAGTAGCTTGGGATCCCTACCTTCTTCGCTCTTCCACTGGGCGATTGCACGACTTTTGTTCTCTTCCAACCTAAACTATGTTGAATGATATCAAACTGGCATACTGTTTCGAAAATTGCTTAGTCACGTGTTCGGACATTAGACCTGGTGACTTTGAAAAGACGCCGGTTCTCTGAGGTCTAATCTCTCATCCGAGCTTGATAATTACCAAATGGATTGGCGGAGAAATATTGGGACGGGGATGTTTTTATCAGAACAATTTTGCTTCAACTACTTGTTCTAGTTCATTTGGGTCAACAAAAGAGTTGTGGGGCACAGAAATATTTTCCAGCTGTAGCCGTTGACTATTACAAATTACTGCTAGGAGCACCTCTTGTTGCTAATTGGATGATCTACCCTATCTTCCAGATTTCAGGTTGCTTGAGCAATAGAGAAATCTTTTGACTCAACCTGTCATTGATTCGGGAAGTTGAAGAGGTGCCGTGTTTAATGAATGGGGATGAATCCCTTCCCTCATGGTTTTCTAACTTGGTTTTGCAAGGACGATTTGTCAATTGTGGGGCTAGAGTTTACCTCTGCTGTCTTCGATCTCTTTAGCACATCTGAGTTGCTGAGGAAGGTCGAAATGCCTGATTTTCAACCCATTTCTTGTTGCATTACTCCTGACAAATCCATAAATAAGTATTGCCAAACAGACTGAAGGAGAAGTCTGCCTGCTTCCATAAATAATAACCAGTCAGCTTCGGTGGAAGGATGGAATGTCTCAGACCAATGTTCTTTTAGACCATGATTTAGTAAAGAACGGTCATAGGTTTGGCATTCCTACTCGAGGCATGGTTAAAGTTGACTTGGTGACGGCTTTTTACTCAGTTAGTTGGGTCTTTTTTGTTAAGATTTTGCTTAAACCTTCCTGGCATGGTGCCATCTTCTATATATGGAAGGAGAGAAACGATGCGTACTGCATAATGATAGTTCTCATCATGCTGGAAGTGCTCAAATGTGTGAAGTTTCTGAGTCGGACCCATATGTTTGGGCTCAGTCTCACGTTAAATAGGCGAAGGTGCAGTAAAGTTCTGGAATTGCTTGATTAGCAAGTTTGACAGAGAGAGAGAGAGAGAGAGAGAGAGAGAGAGAGAGAGAGAGAGAGAGAGACCAATAAGTTGGGCTAAGTCCAGCATATCGAACATTGTTAGGCCGAAAGCCTTCAGATCCTATGTCCATGTGACAACGGCGGACCATATAAAACTTCGTTTTACAAAGCCATTTGACATTTTATGACCCCATTTTCGTGGGAACAGTGAACTATGTCGAGTGATCATCAATGTGAGATTAAGATGCAGTGCATTACACGAGCAATGTGACATATTATGACCCCATTTTGTGGGAATTGCTCCAAAGTTGAACAGAAGCAATTCATCTGTCTAAAGCAGCGAAGCCGCTTGCATCATTTTTAGGCCTATGATATAATTGGATCCGGCAGACTCCCTTTTGGAGAGAGGACATGGCCAATCTTCATTACTCTTCACTTTGCAAGAATTCTAATGGTTGGGACTGAAAGGGGAGGGCAATCCTTTGGCATGTCGGCTTTCCATTTCAAGGAGCATCAGTGATTCCTGCCTCTGGTATCGGTTTCTCTTAGCGGCAAGCGCTGTAAAAGAAATTTCGGTGAGAATGAAACCAATAGTCAACATAAAATCCAATTTTGAAACAAGAGTTGGTGTTAATTCGCTGTTGCAGAAAAAGGCCACCTATAACCCAGGATATTAAAACCTTCTTGATTATAGTGAACTGCAGCACTAGGTCTGAATCTGATAGTGAGGCATATTAACTTTCAACCCTACTTGTGCAGGTAAGGAGTGTTTAAAGATGATACTCGCACATCGGCTCTTGAGGTAAACCAAAGTCATAGTCATTGCATCTTCTTTTGATGCAGAAAATGAATAGCACCAATAGCAGCACGATGAAGGGTAACAGCAGATGATAGGCCAATGGCAATTTTAGCACTGGAAGATAAACCCAGATGATAGCCATTGACCCTCAACATCATGCAAAATGCCGCAGGCAATGCGGATTTGAAACGCACTACCATCTGCGTTAATTTCAATCCATCTGCAACTAGGCGGCATCCAATTCACAGCAAGCTGATGGCGATGACTAAGACAAGTCAAGGAGAATGACGTAGTAGAAGTTTTCCTCGACAGAAGTTTTACTTAAAGATGATGATACAACCGAATTGTTATGCATGTTAGTCGTCAGACAGCAGCGTAGTAATGCTTTTTTATAAATTCAGGTGTATGACGGCTTTTAGGAACCGAAAATTGAATAAAGAGCTTGATTACCCTGATGAGATTTTGATTGGCAGAAGACAACATCTCGACAGAAAAGTGGAAGAGCCGCTTAGATGAAATGCGAAAATCAATCTTGTTCATTGAGATCGCTCTCATTGAAAGTCAACATCTTTAAGGGGCTTCAACACCATGACCTGCTTCTAACTCCCCTGCTTTTCGACTGAATACTTGCTTCTCCAGAAACACATACATACGGAGATGTGCGTATCCAGGACCTAAGACAACTTTTATCTAATGGCAAGGCAAAAAATGGACAGCAATCTCTCTTTCTTCCAAATGGGGAAAGAACTTGTTTAAAAACAGAGGAAGAACTTGTCAATGGGCTAGAAGAATGTTTATCACAATGAATGTGAAAGCTAAGGAGAGAGCACAAGCAAGTGAAATACTAAAACTAGCAACTATGGTTCGATGCGAGCAGGAGAGTGAACGCGGATTGCACATGTACATAAAGATTTGAAAAATTAATGAACAGGGACATTGTTTGTGACTGCAGAAGAAACGAAAAATTCACGATATAACAGTCGCAGTGCATATTAATCTGCAGGGATGATCGGATGTTGATCTACAAAAGCATGTAGTGCACTTTGGATGCTGCAAGTCAGATAACATGTTCCAGTACAGTAAGAATACGAGGTGATCTTATGTGCATTGAACTTCCGACGACGATAACAACATATGATCAGTAATGCGACTTTCTCTTCCCATAGTATACTACTAGGATATAATCACGTGAAGTTCCGACTGAATTAAACATAATTCAATGACAATATGTTGTCTACCAAATCGAAAGGTCTGCATTCCAAGAAAAGAGTCCTATACTGATATAAAATGTGAAAAGGGGGACCATGGATTTGAACCTTCTTCATCCTCTTGCTCTCTACGTTGTAAGAGAATAAATACGCCTCAGACTGCTTGTATATAGATGTGGGGATGAGCAAAATGTCGCCGGAGCCGTTGCGTGGAATGCTAATGCGTAATGATTTAGAAGGAAAACCTATGCCCTCCTTCCAACTACGGGGCAGCGCCATTCTCAGCTCCTTCCAAGCCCGACTCCTGTAATCATCCAGAACATACATCGTTATGGTGTCATCGTCCCAAAGGCGTCGGCACTCTAGCAAGGCCAGATGCCCTCTGAATAGCTTCAGCTCGACCTTAACCGTGCGGACACCTTCAGGAAGCAATAACATCCTGAACTTCTCACTCGCGAGATCGAGTGTGCCAACAATGTTCCCCCTCATCGAGTCACGTGTCAGGATATGTATAGCACCTTCTTCACTGATGCAATCATCCCAGGGAAACTTAATAGGGCAATCATCCACTGCCCTCCATGAATTAGTACCTAGCGTCAGAACCTTATGAGCAGCGGCTACACCACCGTATGGGCTGTACAGAATCCACGTCTTGAGGACCTTGTACCGTTTCGAGGCTGAATCATAACCTAATGTGGCGAAGCTGCTGATCTCACCCTGGAGATCGTCGGGGAAATCAGGGCTGGTGAGAGGGAGGGCTACGACTTCCCTGGTGCTGGGGTTACACACGCAAGTGAGACCCCCGTCGTCGAGGCAAATGAAGCCATGGATGCCTTCTGAGATCTCCGCGGTTTCAGAGGGCATGTTCGGCAGAGGTACAAGAGCGGAGAGCCCCGTCTGGTGGTCCAACCTGAAGAACTGGCAAAGCGACGGGTCCGGTTGGCTCAGGTAGGAGATGGAAACGAGGGAGGCGACGGCCGGACGAGCGAGGGAATGAGCCAGGAACAAACTGGCGAAGGAAGGGTCGGAGATAAGGGAACGCCAGGGCCTGGAGACGCACTTGAATCGCAGCAGGTCCTTCACGGGCAGCCTGACAAGTATGTCGGTGATGATGCCGACGGGCAATATTGGCGAAACCGCCTCACCATCTCTCCCACTCACCTCGTCGTCCTCCTTAGTTCTCGGCTTCTTCTCGCTCTTATCCGCCATCTTCGCCGAGGCCCTACTAGCAAAGCACGTGAATCACTGAACCAGCGACAGGAGGGAGCCTCACCTAGCTTTTAAACAGAGGGAAGAACACCCACTCACAAGGTACTGCACTCAATGGAAGGCAAATTCATACTAAAGTTCAAAGTTGACAGAAGATGATAGAGATAAGTAGGGATTTCTTAAGATATATTTGAAAATTCCATTGTTTATCTTTATCTTTTAAGATTGCACAGATATTTTTATTGATTGTGCATATCTTGACGAAGATATTATATTAGAATAGTTATCTAATAAAGTGATAGTGTATTTTTTAAATATATACATAAATTCATTGTTCCTTTCTATTGACACTTAAATTCTATTATTTTATTTATGACTCAATCGCATACGAAATTAGGAATTAGTCACTAAAAAACAAAAAAAAGAGAAAAAGAAAAAAAAAAAAAAAACAAAACAAAAAAAAAAAAAAAATAAAAAATGCCTAGAGGTCGGGTCAGGCCGGATCTGGCATTGCCCCGGCCCGCCGCCCGCCTCTCTTTCTTCTGCGCGGCCCAGGCCCATTTACCTTTTGGCCCGGCCCACGCCAGCCTTCGTCCTCCTCCAGCCTGTCTCCCACGATGACCTGCAGAAGAGAGGAAAGCAAAATGGAGCAAGAGGAGAGAAGGAAAAGGAGGCAGCAGCACAGCAACAAGGCAGCAACAGAGAGACGGAGAGAGAAACAGAGAGCAAAAAGGAGCAAGAGGTGGGGGACGAGAGAAAACGAAAAGAAGAAGAAGAAGAAGAAGGAACAGGGTTCATCGCCCCTGCTGCTGCCCCGGTCGCCATCGCCGCCACAGCTCCGATCACCGATGCCTATAACCCGGGATATTAAAACCTTCTTGATTATAGTGAACTGCAGCACTAGGTCTGAATCTGATAGTGAGGCACATTAACTATCAACCCTACTTGTGCAGGTAAGGAGTGTTTAAAGATGATACTCGCACAACAGCTCGAGGTAAACCAAAATCATAGTCATTGCGTCTTCTTTTGATGCAGAAAATGAATAGCACACAATAGCAGCACGATGAAGGGTAACAGCTGATGATAGGCCAATGGCAATTTTAGCACTGGAAGATAATCCACCATTTTTTTCCCCAAAGAAGAGAACAGGTAAGGAAAAGATGGTGCTCCACGTAGGGCTTTATTACCAGAGAGGCTGAGAGAAAGATAGATTAGAGCGAAAGGTTTAAGCTCAGAACCAAGAGAATTAATACCAAAATAATTTAGAAGAAAATGCGGGTAAGCAAAATTCTGAGCTTTGTAAAATAATGTGATTGCCCCATATGAGTAGTTAATGCTCAGGCTACATTGCCACGTCCGGAATCAGTGAATGCAGGTCCTAGCAGCAGACTCTCTCTAATTGTTATTAAACCTCGTCTATACTATTTATTTTTCCCCTATAAAATATATCTAGATAGGTGTGCAGTGATATTTGTGCCTTCTCTGAGGATGCGCTGACTCAAACCATGGCCAAGTTAATTGTTTCGACCAAAAAATAAACAAATAAATTAAGTTCATTCTGCTCTACATACTTGTAAGAGAACATGAGCAGACAAGTCCATCGATTAGGCTCCATTTATTTTGCGAAAAAAGTGACATTTTTGAAAAATATTAAGGAAATCTTTTTATAAAAAGCGAGGTGTTTGGCTGAAATCTGAAAATAAATTGGAAAATTTATTATTTTGTTCCGTAAAGAAATTCTAATTTGATTTTTCTATATAGATCTATAGTATTTACGTGCTAGTGATTTGCCCATGGGTAGTCAGAGAATTAGGCTCGGGTTTCAAGGTCCCGAGCTTGGCTCCTTGACTTCTAGGCACAAGCACAAGCACCGATCCTGAGTCCACAAAAAGCAAACCCAAGGACCTAATGCCCATGCCCGACTTCAAGCGCCTCGGCTTGGGACCCCAACACCTGTACTTGGGACCTCAATCAATAAACCCATGCTTGGACTAGGGTCCATCAAGGCCTGCCCAATACTTGTGCCTTGGCTTAGGTCCATTGAGGCTCAACCTCGGGCCCTAGCACCCTTGCCTCGATTTATGGAGTTTGAGCTTAAGACCCTGGTGCTTAAGACCCTGGTGCCCAAGCCAGCTCCTTGACACTTGGGACTAGGTCCATTGAGGCTATGCTCATGACCTTAGTACCGGTGCCATGGTCCTCGATGCTCGTGCTTGGATCCATGGATGTCAGGCCTCAAACTAGGTCCCAGGGACCTAAGCTCGAGCTTAGGTCCTTGGAGACCATGACTAGGGTGGCACTAGGGTCTTGAGCTTGAACTCACGCCTCTATGGACCTAGGCTTGAGCACCGTAGGCTTGAGGAAACTATACTTTAGAGGTGAGCGTCATGGATTGACCGAACTGAGAATAGCTTGAACATGACCGAATTGACCATTTTGGTTCCATAAACTCAGAAAATGGTGAATTTTGGTCAGTTCCTGGTCCAAGGGGAACCGGACCAACCGGATATTTATATATTTTAATTTGTTACATGTAAGCTGATACTTCCTCTAGGTTACGCCAACACCATGAAAGATGACCCATGGAACAGTAGCCTTCCATCTCATACTCTTTCGAGTCTTTCCTAAGTTTATTAGATTCCTCTGGCCAGTAACAGACTAGCCCATATAACAGGATCATTATGAGCAGATAGCTCACGTTCTTCATCGCGTATAGAGCTCCCCTGAAGCCGTTGAAAGTGCCGCCCATCTCCTCGAATCTCAGTGAGAGTTGCTTGAACTTCGTCTTTATGGGTGTGCTGTTCTCCTCTAGCCCCACGGCTTCTCTCCTGCATCCAATGGTCGCCCTAATAACCTGTTTCAAATTAGAACATACGCAAAAAAACAGAGAGACTCGGCGTGTGTTCAATCGGTTCCATTAGACCACCTGCCTGGTTCCTTAGTAGGACTAGACCAGACCGGACTGGACCGGATGGGAAATCAATTACCCGTACTATATTTTAACCACCTCTAATCTGGGCTTGAGGAAACTCTGTTCCACTCTTTCTTTCTATTGATAACCTGACTTATGTCTTTGGTAATTGCTTGGGCATTCTAAGTGCAATGCATCGAATCGACGATCGTTTCTAGCATTTTGCTGTTGTTCTTCTGGAGGTTTCTCTGTTTTTATAGGTGGTCAATTACAGATTGCAATTGCAAGTGCTCCTTGCTCCTGCAAAAGCCATTGCAACTCATGCGGGAGCGGATGGCAATACCGTAGTGGAGTCAACCCAAACATGTGGTTGGGAAATCGGTTACAATGCAATGATAGGAAAATGTGAAGATTCTTCTCAATGCTGGAGCGATAGATCCATACAAGGTTTCAAGGTGCGCATTATAAAGCGCAGTCTCCGTTGCAGGGACAGTCTTGACAACCCTAGCAATCTTGGTGGAGAAAACGAAGAAGCCCAAGCCACCCATTCCACTTGTGTCCGGGATAACACCTTAAAGTAAAACAAATGAGCGAATGCTTCATCACTTAGGATATATGCCGAGTCAGAGCTCTCCTTGACAAAGAAAATATCCGAGCTTCATAGATGCTTGCTTTTCCAAATGAAAATGGGCATGACATGTTTCGGGGAGCTAGAGAGGTGTAATCTCACTTATCGGGCTGGTCTTCAAGATCCGAAACCGAGGTTGCATATGAAAGCTGGATAGTTTCTTTGAATTACTTAATGGCAATCACATTTCTGCAATCTATGCAACATGTGAAAGCCTCTCTCTTACATGCGCATTCTTTGAAAAAGCATTGTTTCAGCTAATGTTCTCCGGTATCTAATACCTTGTACTTTCTTTTAAGACCGAACAATATAATGCCTTGTACGATAAAGATAGTTATCACGCTATTTTCATCCAAAAAAGATGATCCCCATAAGTCTCATGCCCTAATAAGACCGCTTTAGCAGCATCCGAAGCATTGAGGAAGGCACATTGGTGGCTAGTGAAATCAGCAAGCATCATTTTTTGGGGAGGGTCCTCACCTTTTGTCTTTTGCGCCAAGCAGGTCGGGTCATTGTCATCGAAGTTGATACGTCAATTTCGAGACGACACTTTCCTCTTCTCAAGTAAGTTAATCAAAGGTTGACCAGGTGGAAAAAGTACCCTCTTCGAGATCTCCACATCCACTTGCATCTCAAGAAAGGGAAACCTTGGTGAGTGAGTGAGGAGTCATGTGATGAACACATTTCTTATCATTGCCATTTTGCAATTTGATGTAAGAGGCATGTCATGAGTTGCGTAAGATGAATAATCAAAAGGGGGAAAAGGACAAAAACGGAAACAGGGTTTTCTCCTGGATTAGTGCTCCACAGAAATGACTTCACTTTGAAGCTCACTTTGAGAAAAGAGTGGATGGCTACAAGGGACCAACATGTCTATGTTCTATAGGTGAATCCAGCCACATTTTGTGCAGTGAGAAGAGGCAATCATGCTGGCTTGATGTCTAAGCTAAGTATGTTTTCTTTTGCTCCTTATTCATGCCCTAATTAACTGATCCCATCAAACCCCACTTCCATAAAGAAGAAGTCAATGACTTGTGAGGGAATAAATATTTCATGCTTTGTAGATCAACAACAAGGGATTTTGGTGATCGTGCATCCCACTCACTTGGGGTTCATCTTAGCTTATTTTGGGCTCTTTGGTATGAATGATCCTTTTCAATTTTGTTTACTTTTGTTAGTAACCAAGAAGGATGGTGTAAGGGTGCAAATATATATATAAGATAATGAAAAGAAGATAAAAATGGGAATTGAAGCATTGAAATTTTGCTTCCATTAATCCCGAAATAAGCTCGCATGTAAATCATCCGGTCCTTGTTCATGGAGGGTGGCTACGTCAACAAATTCTCAGGCATAAAATGGTTACTTTGGGTGAGAGGTGCAGTAGATTCAAATAAAAAATCTACTGCATCATGAGGTTAACTTAATATTTTTCATGAGAAAATGATGAAAAGCTAAGAAAATTGAATTGAGCTAGAACTAGGGTGTTCAATGTTCGCATGTATTTGTGGGGCTAATGTAGTTATTTGATCCATGACTTGTTTCACAAACATAAATAATGCCTTAGGGAAGAGTTGAGGTGCTTTTGAAGTCTTAGGATGTCTTTCTATCTATGTAGGACCACATTGATGAGCTACAAACAATTAGCAATTTCATGATTATCTAATGTGTACGGAAAAGGGTCATTACATGATTTGTAGGGAGAAGGAGTGATTACATGTATAGGGCATGTTACACCAATGCTGTCATGAAATGTAAAGTTGATGGTTAGCTCCACAGAAATGATTAGGCTTTGGCCAAAATATATTAATTTGCTGTATACTTGTCAAAATTAATAAGTCATCCATACCTTTTTAATGTGGAAAATTTACTATGAAATGCAAATAAGACCCCAATCCTAGGGTTGGCAATGCTAGATATGACCCCATCTGTACAATACAAGATCATTCACTAATTACATAAGAAAAATTCAAATAAGACATGATACGATAAAATACTTTTATTTTTTATATCAATGTGAATTGGCACGAATTAATATGTAAAATGAAAAATTGAAATTTGATAAATCAAATACGAAGCAATACGGCCTACAGATACGAAATTAAAATACGAATTACGAATACGACTATTATGGTACACAAACACGAATTGCCTGCCAGTGCCAGCCATCCTACATCGTGCATGCCTGTATTTTGCCCCCTGGGCGCGTCCCGTCCACTCGCGTCTCCTAATTTTAACGCGCTCCTTCTTCTTCCTCTTCTTTCTTCTCCTTCGGTCGTGTGGAATTTACCTGCTCTCAACTCTCTCAGTAAACCACTCCCCCCATTTCTCTCTCTAAACCTCCCCTTTCTCTCTCTAAAACTCTCGCGCATTCTCTCCCATCTCCTCCTCCGAGCTCCGGCGAATGTCGGTTCGCCGCCGATTCCCGGGCTCTTCGTCTCCGGCGGATCTCTGAGCAAGAGGTCGGTCCTCCTTTTCTTTGCTTCCAGATCTGGAAGCAGCAAAAGCTCAGAAGCATTCTCTCCCATCTCCTCCTCCGAGCTCCGGCGAATGTCGGTTCGCCGCCGATTCCCGGGCTCTTCGTCGCCGGCGGATCTCTGAGCAAGAGGTCGGTCCTCCTTTCTTTGCTTCCGGCGACCCGGCGGCGAGCAGCAATTCTTTGCTCAAAGCTCGCTCCTGGAAATGGTCGCGTCGCGATTGGTTATGATTAGGAAGTGGAGTCACTGAATTTGGGAAGGCGAGCGCCGCCGCCGCCGCCGCCGCCGCTTCTCGCGATCGTTCGTGTTGCTTGTGTTGTTGATGCTTACTATCTTTGAGTACGTCTTGCCCCCCCTCTGTCCGTACTGGTTCTGCTCCGCGCCGAACGGTTAATTGAGGAGTGGAGATGCTGAGCTTAGCTAAACCGTAGGAATGTCAGCTTTTGGGAACTGTTATTGTTGTTGTTGTCTTCTCATGCTTTTTGTGGGTTGTGCACGAAAGAGCGGCTGAAATGTGGAACCTTAGTCTTTTTTCACTTCGAGTGTTCGTGCTTTGTCGTTCCCGCGATGCAAGCTTAGAAGTGAGTTTTCCGAAAATTCGAGGGGATTGGAGTCCATTTCTCTGTTCTCCCTCTCTCTCTCTCTCCCCATTTGCGCACCGGCGTGTGTTTTGAGCACTCTCCTTGGGAGCATTTTGGGGAATTCTACTGACTTTGTGCTGGAAGAACAGTGGTTCTGTGTCTTGCTTGCTTTAGCACCTAGTATGCTTGGTTTATTAATTCATAGCTTGTTGACCACAGTCGCATGAGAATTTTGCTCTTTTACTTGCTAATTCAGTTCCTGCTCCTCCTAATTTGCACTTTGGCACAATTTTTACCTATGATATTTCTAGCTACCTTCCCTTTGCAAAAAAATGATCGAATTGCCCGCAAGTGCCACTAATTTAAATGCCTGATTGCAGTCGGTTGGTGTAGTTATTGATGGCGAAATCGCGTCAGCATCTTCCCAGCCAAGATATATCGATGTCATCCACTTCCTCTAGGTCGAGAGAATGGGAAGGCCCCTCAAGATGGACTGAGTACCTCGGCTCTGATATGACTTCTCCTGCCACAGCCAGGGCCTCTAGGAATGTGGGTCATGATGAACAGGTCCAGAGCACAAGTGGATCCCAGAAGGGTCTAAACATGCAGTGGGTAGTTCAACTTAACGAAGTTGCGGAAGGCCTCATGGCCAAAATGTATAGACTAAACCAGATTCTTGACTTCCCAGATCCTGTCAATCATCTGTACACAGAATCGTTCTGGAAAGCAGGTGTGTTGCCTGGTCATCCGAGAATATGTTTGTTGCTTTCGAAGAAGTTTCCAGAACATTTCAGCAAACTACAGCTTGAGCGTGTAAGACCTGGTATTCTTTTCCTTTTAACTTTCCCTAAATGCCGAAGGCCGGTCCACTGAAACCATAAATTTTAGCGAATGATTGGAGAACATGAACACAGGTTGACAAAGTTGCCTTGGATGCCTTGCATGATGATGCTGAAGTTCATCTGCAAAATTTGGAACCATGGATTCAGGTAGGATATCTTTATTCTTCATTTCATTTTTGGGTTCAACAACTGATATTGGGAAGATAAAGATGTTTTTCTTATTGCAAATAAGATATCTCTTATACCCACTATGCCTTATGCTTTATCCGTATATTGTCTATTACTTCTAAGAATCAGCATATCTCTGCACTGAGTTTGTTAGGCTTGTTTACCTAATCTCTCCACTGAACCACGACACAAGGTCTTGCCACTGTGCATTGTTCTATGAAGAAATCGAGCTCTAGTATTGATAGCTGTGGAATTGCTAATAAAACACTCTTGCAAGATCTGTTAGTTTGTTGTTAGACTATGATGTGTCGATAGCTTACCTGGTAATTTTTGTGGGTCAGCTCCTTCTGGACTTGATGGCATATCGAGAACAGGCTCTGCGACTTATTCTGGATCTCAGCAGTACAGTCATTACCCTGCTGGTATGGTGCTGAGTTGGTTTTTTACTTCCATGTTTCACAAATCTATTGTTGGGTCTGGTTCGATAGTGGCCTTTGCAGGCTCATCCAGAGTCTTATTGCTTTTTGATTTCTCAGATATGGCAATTTCTATAAAATAGAATGACGGCTCTGGTTTCTTTATTTTTCTCTGAAATCTCTGATAACTTGGGACAGTCTTTTGCAGCCACATCAGAATTCACTTATTTTGCATGCTTTTATGGATCTCTTTTGTTCTTTTGTCCGCGTCAATCTCTTCTCTGAGAAGGCAAGTTTTCTTTTGTCTTAGCTATCAATATTCTTTGCTCGATTTACTTGATTATATATTGCGAACTTATATGTTTTTCTTCCTGGAAAATGTCCCTTTTATATGAATCTTATTTTTATCTTATTGCAGCTACCCAGAAAAATGATGCTGCAAACTTACAACCTCGTACACTCAATGGCAAGAAATGAGCGAGACTGTGACTTTTACTATAGGTTGGAACCTTCACTATTTGTTGATTCCCCAACATTTCTCTCTTATAGAATGTAATTTAACCAAAGTCGCTGTGGATTTATGATTGGTTTGATTCTTACACCTGCCTGATTCCTCACTCAGCAAAAGTTAATTTGTTGCCTTGACTCACACAAAGGGCTGGAGGTAATCGTAATTGCGTGAAGGGAAGTAGTAATTAGTACAGGACTTGGTAAATGAAATTTATTATTATTATTATTTTTCCTTTTTGTAGAGTCCTAAGGGCTGGCATAAGGCACTTGGGTGCACTATTTTCGGGTCAATACTGAAAGATAATCTTTAATCTAATTTTTGAAGTCCACAATTTGCCCGGCATGTATTCTGTCTTTGCCTTGTCAATGTGACTTTAGGATGATATGGTAAAAGATATCAGTATCTGATGGAACCAAAACAGAGAGAATTGCTGCTGACTAAGGTTCAGCTTTTCCTCCAGTCTGCCTGTGCTGGATTTATATGTCGCATCTGCAGTGTATCTAGGAAAGATACATATACATCAGAATAAGTTAATGAAGCAGAGGCAATGCCAATCTTTGATGTAGTTAATGAGTGATCATCTTACTTTTCTGACTCTATTTATGCTTACTTCATCTGGAGCTATATTAAGAATATTGTTGACTACTCTTTTATTTGATATCGATTCAATTTTAATGCAATATATGTACGTGAATGTTATTGTTATGGTACGGGGAACTTAAATACATAGAATTTGCTTTCTCCATCTCTTTTTAATTACCATATTAAGAAATAAGGCATGTTTGGAATCCAGAATTTACCATACATGATGATCATACAAGTTGACCTGAAAGAAGAAGCTCTGAATAGGCAGGACACTGGGGCTATCTTGACACTCCCATTTACGTCAAGATTAATCTCTCATTTGGTACTCAACATGTGCATTGCGCACGTAACAAAACAGGTTAAAAATTATGATTGAAGCAGAAGCAGAATAACCAGAATAAACTCCCATAAGACCCAGGCTTCAAATTTGGACCTTAACTTTTTCCATATGAATGAGTGTTTATTGTAAAAGTTTCATGATTGTTATATTTGTTTAAAAGGTGGATCCTAACTTTTTCAGCTTTAGTTTAAGCACGACTAGCAATGGTATCCTGATCGTATAGTTTCCTTGCATGGCGAATCTACCATCTTCATACTTTCTAATCTCTATCTGAAATACAGGTTAGTGCAGTTCATAGACTCTTATGATCCACCATTGAGAGGACTGCAAGAGGACCTAAATTTTGTCAGCCCACGCATTGGGGAGGTCAGTCACATATTTGGGCTTTTCTTATCTTATAGAGTCCTAGTGTTACTAGCCACATCTTAATTGGCCTTCTAGTTGCGGATGCCTTTATAACATAGATCTATCCCCTATTATCTCACCTTGGAGATCTCATGATGAATCTCTTTTCTTCAGGTTTTCCCCCCCTCTTGATGGATGCAACTGGTCATTTAAAATCTTAGATTATAGCATTAGTATCTCTTGCCGACCTGCCATGCAAAATAATAATATTTTACATAATATCTCAATTGCATCCTTGCATAGTAGTTTTCTGCCTGCCAAATCAACAGAAAAATGTTTGTTGTTAGTTCTCAGTATGGGTAATATGAAAAGTTTTCCAGCATTGAATTCGCGAGAATATGTGTCACTTATAGATGCAACATGCAACTTGATACTGGAATCTCAGATGAACCCAAAGTCGCCAGTGGTTGTCTTGGGGGCATGTCTCCTGTTATTAATTTCTAAGGTTTTTACATATATTGTGCAATTTATACCTTTATTTTCCTTTTCCAGGTGTTAGAGGCTGTAGGTCCTATAATTTTTCTCTCTACAGATACCAGGAAACTAAGGAATGAGGGATTCTTAAGTCCATATCACCCAAGATACCCAGATATACTAACCAATTCTGCTCACCCAATGGTATGTTTCACTTTGATTAGAATGAAGCTTTTTAATGTAAATTGTAATTTTGGTTGACCTGATTTTTTCTCTCTTACTGCAAATTCTACATGCAGAGAGCACAAGACCTTGCAAATGTTACTTCCTATAGGGAGTGGGTATTGCTGGGTTATCTTGTTTGCCCTGATGAGCTGCTTCGTGTTACAAGCATTGATATTGCTCTGGTATTCTGAAAATTTGTGGTTCCATTTTACCCCTGCAATAATGATTTAAGCAAGTGCTGCATCTCTATTACAACAGACTTGAAGAATTTGCATGCCTAGTCTAATATAAACAATTGCGTGAAGTTTGTGGTGCTGAATTTTCGTTTTGCATGATGCATGTTGTTCAGAAAACCACATTAGCTACGTGATTGTCAAATGATAGTTTCAATCTAACATTGAGTTTAGTTTGAATGCAAATTTTACCTTTGTGAGGACAATAAAATCACATCGATATGTTTTTAAATATGCAAATGTATAAACATTGTTAGAATACATGATAAGTACCATTAATCTATTTGGCTTGCAAGTTATGTGCCACTAATATCAAGCTGGAGCTTGACTTAACTGTTACTTGAGTTACTCAAACTTGAATAAATAAAAAATTAAAAAAAAAAAGAAACGGAGTCGAGCTCTAGTAATAGCTGCATTTTAAACATTGAACTATAGTGTCGTTGGGGGATACTGTAGTACGAATGTTTGGTACTACTCCACCTGAAGTGCAATGCTTCTACCTGAAGCCTCATATGCATGAAAATAAGTTCTTTTTATAATGTTCTGATGTAGAGTTTCGGACGATTCAAGCTATTCGTAAAGTACTTGTAACATTAAATCCCTCTAGTACTTTTGCTGAGAGTTGCAATTTTTGCATTGACTTCGTCAACTGCCGATTTCCATTTGTTTGGGACCTTACATGATTAGAAAAACAGATTATCAACAACAAAGTTTCTGGTTGATGGGCGCTCCTTTTGGGTCTGATTTTCTGGTAGATTCATGTTGCTAAATATCATCTTACCTGGTGTCTTATTTGTTTTGACACTTGGTATTCAGGTAGTACTGAAGGAAAATTTGATCCTCACACTGTTCAGGGATGAGGTGAGTCTGAATGGCCGTTATGGAGATGGATTCTTCTTTTATCTCTTTCGATTTTGAACTTACTCTTAAAAATTGCAGTTCGTGCTATTGCATGAAGATTACCAATTGTATGTCTTACCAAGGATACTGGAATCAAAGAAGATGGCAAAATCTGGCCGTACAAAGCAAAAAGAAGCAGATCTGGAGTATAGCGTTGCCAAGCAGGTTGAGAAAATGATCAGGTACAGTTAAACTACTACAATAATTAGCTATAATATGACACGTGGAAGAAGGAAAGCCGTATAAACTGATAAATAAATTTCTCAATTCTGATATAAAAAGTGCACAAGGAGTTCACTGTCAACATGCTACTGCTGGGTCCTCGCCTGTTTTACTGGACATTTTCCTAGATCGAGTGTAATACTTACTATTTACTTCACCTTATTCATAAAAAAAGATTTTATTAAATGCGCATGTTCAAGGGACTTATCAAGTCATAAGTTGTGCTTTTGGAACATGAAAAGATACATTTTGCACATCTATTTTCTTCTTCTGTGCGAATTTATTGTACTTTGCTAATTCTCAATGTCTTGAAACACGAACTTCAAAAAATAACAAGCTGCTCTTACCCATTTCAGAATGCTGAGGAGTGATCAATATTGTTGATCCTCTAGAGCAGGATGCAGAATTTGTGTTTATCACTAAGTGATATGTTTAAACCATATTTCAAAGGTTCATCTTATAGCTTACTAGTTACAGACTTTAAGTTCCCTTGTAAGGGCAGGTAGGCATCTATGTCTTAGCTTACTATGCACAATCAGCAGCTTTTGCTGCTGATTGTTGTGCTTGTGTCTGACAACCATACCCTTGGACACTCCTGTTCGGTGTGGATATTGAGGGGTAAGACTGGGATGATGTACATTAAGTAGGCAGATGTTCCTCTTTCATACAGGTTCATTGGATCACTTTCTGAAACATTGAGAGGGCCAGGATCGCTGAGGACTCTGTTTTTAACCTTCTTAGTGCTACCATGTGCATCACTGGAATATGAACTGATGATTATACATTTTTGACTGCCGCAGTGAAGTGCATGAGCAAGCATTATTCTCTTGTGATGCTATCCACCGTGAAAGAAGAATACTGTTAAAACAAGAGATTGGAAGAATGGTGCTGTTCTTCACTGATCAGCCTAGTTTATTGGCGCCAAACATACAGGTAAAATTTTTGGGTTCCTTTTGATACATCATGGCTTTGGGCCTCTTATCATGGTATAAATGACTCTGGCATCCCTTCATTTGTCACTGCTGGACAACTAAATTTCAAAATTCTGAGATGGCCTAAATCAGTTGTTTTAGTTCTAGTGGCCTGAGTGATATTAAAATCATTTCTTTAGGCTAGAAATTTCATTGTTGAATAATCGTTAACGTGGACTATACATCATCAATCTCAGCCCACTAGGACCAAGAAGAGGATGATGTAAAATAACATCAGTATTGTTATATTTTTCAATGGGACAATGATTGAAAGAAGTGTTGGGTAATTTTCAGAAGAAAAACAAGAGTGTCCCTGCAAGCAAACAAAACCATGGGTTATTGGGATATACAATGTGATATATAGGTTGTCTACTTTTTGTAAGGACATGATATGGCTTATGATTAGCCACGCTTTATACTCTGTTTGTTTGTTGCTGTTTCCATTTTTTGGGGTGCCAACTAGAATAAGTGAGGTTAGCTCTGATTCTCATTATATGGGCAATATTGATGCTTACCTTATCCTTCTTGGTCTGTTGGTTCTTTCCTGCAGATGGTGTTTTCTGCCTTGGCTCTAGCTCAATCTGAGGTTCTTTGGTACTTCCAGCATGCGGGGATTGTATCCTCAAAGTCGAAAAGCACTCGTGTGGTGCCAGTAGAAATAGTAAGTTGTCGTTACTCTTATATTAACCTATGCCTTGTAGCATCAGTTAAGAGTAGCTTTCTTTCCCAGGTTTTACCGGGCTTGCTTTAATTTTAAGCATTATGAATGTTGTTGCAGGATCCAAGTGATCCGACTATTGGGTTTTTACTAGATGGAATGGACCGCTTGTGCTGCTTGGTGCGAAAGTACATTGCGGGTTGGATTCTCTGTTAGAATCTTTTCTATAAAGGACAGATTAGATATCTCTGTTTAATATGCCATATTGACTAAGTTCCAAAATTTTTCTCATGGAAAACGATCCTTTTTATGCACCTTGTACATTATGGTTTCAAGATAAATGGTCCATGCTTCTGGCTTTTGAGATAATTAATGATGTCTTGTGACAGAAATCTCACTTTTTTTGCTTGCTCAGTGCACCAACTTTCTGTTTTATTGGTCACATGAGCATTGTGTAAATCAATTTACAATGTTTGTGCAGCAATACGAGGGTATGCGTTATCATATCTATCTTCATGTGCCGGTAGAATTCGGTTCCTACTGGGTACTCCAGGAATGGTGGCTCTTGATCTGGGTCCAAACTTGAAAGGACTCTTTCAGCAGATTGTTCAACACCTTGAAAATATACCAAAACCTCAGGGTGAAAATATTTCTGCCATAACGTGTGACCTATCGGTAAGAACTCTTAAGAACTTTCTGAAAGTCATGAGCATCACATTGATAGATTTTGCAGTGTGTTGCTAACTTACATCAATGCTACCTTCCAATTTTGAGTTTTATTGTCTCTTAGTCTTTCAGATCCTTTTCTAATAACTTCATACTTAACACATTCCTTGCTTACGAAATAATGTTCTATCATTACTGATCAGGAATTCCGAAAGGATTGGTTGTCGATATTGATGATTGTCACATCTTCACGGTCATCAATAAACATAAGACATTTGGAGAAAGCTACTGTTTCTACGGGGAAGGAAGGTTTACTCTCTGAAGGGAATGCAGCGTACAATTGGTCCAGGTACTTGCTTACAATTGCAACTCTAATTGAAGTTCATTTTGGGGAAGATAAAAGCATTTTGGCAAGGTAATGTGGTGCATGATTTTCAACATAAATTTGGAGATCCACATCAAACTATATTTCAGAATTGCGATAGAATAAGAATATCATTGAAGCATTAGTTACATGCAGTACTGAGTTTACAGGACAAAATGTCTGAAGAGTGTAATTTGATTGGGAAAGAACTTGACATATACTACAACATCAAACATCAGTTTCCAGTTCCTCTTTTACTTTTTTTTTTGGTCGTACCTCTTTTACTTACTTACAGTGAAATTTCTGCACTTTATTGTATGTCTAGACTTTATACTCGTATTTCCATTTTGCGAATTTGCATGTGCACACTGGTGAAGGATCTGCCAGTCTCCCTAAGGTTTGCAGATCAAAGTAATCAACCCGCAGCACTTTCATTCATCCAAAATATAATAAAATATGAGAAGGCTGTTGCAGTTTCATCTTAACGAAAATTCCATTTTGGTGGCTCAACCATTAAGTTTCTTCAGCATAAGTTTACCTTAAGCTCATCACTCCAAGATTTCCATGGGCAAAAAAGTGGAAGTCCTAAATTGATGCTTAAATTGGAGACAAATGGCATAATTAAATTTGATAATTTAGGTGTGTTGATGAACTGGAGCTTCAATTATCAAAGCATGGAAGTCTTAAAAAGCTCTATTTCTACCATCAGCACCTTACCGCAGTGAGTTCAGCTTTCTACGACCTTTTGACTCCTTATTAGCGTAACTTTTGTGCAGTT
This sequence comes from Eucalyptus virginea, assembly GCA_014182375.1. Taxonomy (NCBI): domain Eukaryota; kingdom Viridiplantae; phylum Streptophyta; class Magnoliopsida; order Myrtales; family Myrtaceae; genus Eucalyptus; species Eucalyptus virginea. Next base: position 664,475 of record CM024517.1, on the reverse strand, counting down.
GTGATTTAATCTCGTGTTATTATTGGAAAAGGTATTTAGAAACACTATGTTTGGACCAGAAGGACGTCCGCAGCATTGTTGTGCTTGGCTGGGAGTTGCTAGCAGCTTCCCAGAATGTGCTTCTCCAATTGTTGCTGAAGAGGTAACCCTAGACATAATCTAACCGCAAAGATTATAATCAACTTCTGTCTTTATCTCTTTCTTATTAGCCTGCCGAGTGTGAATAAATGAGGCATAACATTGCACATAGAATCATTGGTGAATGTTTATTTTAGAGAAATTATGTATGGAAGAATCCACTCTGTTTTCAGTATGTTTTGTTATCTGAATATTTTCTCTTGGATGATGAGTAAAAGATTAGTTTTATTGCTCTTCAAATTTGACTTTCATTTGGTATCTCATGATTTAAAGTTGTTGGGGGAGAAAAATTGGCAAAAAATTAGGAAAAAGGATAACTGCAACATTACTCTCTTCTCTGACAGGTCACTAAAATTGGTCGAGATGCAGTTCTTTATGTTGAATCCCTCATAGAATCAATTATGGGAGGATTAGAGGGATTAATTAATATTCTTGATTCAGAAGGGGGCTTCGGTGCTCTAGAGACTCAGGTACCATATGCTGTACATGTAGAAACCTTCCTGCATATCATTATTACATAACTGAACTTGCGAATATTCTCAGCTTCTTCCGGAGCAAGCTGCTTTTTATATGAATTATGCAACAAGAGTTGCAGTCCCTTCAGCAAAATCTCCAAAAGGACCTCTAGGTTTTCTTTTGCCAGGGCATGAAAGCTATCCTGAGAACACTAATTCTATTAAAATGTAAGAAATTTCTGTAAGACCGGCCTTTTTCTTTCCTTCTATTTGTGTTCTTTATTCTTTCAAAAGAAAGAGTGTGCCGACTGTATAATAAGGTAATTTCTGTCGTCCCATGTACAGGTTAGAAGCTGCAATGCAGAGGTTGACCAATTTATGCTCAGTCTTAAATGATATGGAACCAATTTGTGTTCTAAACCATGTGTTTGTTCTAAGAGAGGTAAGGCATACCAACTTCTTCCCTTAGGAGCAATTAATGTTAATCACCTTATACTTCCTCACAACACTCCTCTTCTTTCTCTTTTTGCTTGAACAAACTCCAGAAAATGCAATGGTTGACTTGTCAGTCGTAATATGCAATCACCAAATGCACAATACTGTATGATAAGCTATGGTGCTGCCTTGCATTAAGTTTTTCGTGTGCTTTGACTGTATCTCACCACTACAGTCTTATTCTATCATGGGCAATATGCTCAGTAACTCCCTTTGCAAGTTAATTCAACCCTTAAATAGTAGTCCTTGTGTATGGTTGATAGGTATTCTGAGTGCTTCTGATATGTTACTGCTACAAATTTATTGCAGTTTGTCAAATTGTAGAAATTGTATAGTTATAGTTTCCATGAGCTAAGTGGCAATAGTTCACTCTTAAATACGAATCGCAGACATGTAGGAATATGTTTTTATTACCCTAAATTTACTTACATGTGCAGTACATGAGAGAATGTATCCTCGGAAACTTCAGGAGGCGACTGCTTTCTCTACTGAAAACTGATAATGATCTGAATCGTCCCAGCATCATGGAATCCCTGCTTCGAAGACATATCAGCATAGTCCACCTAGCAGAGCAGCACATCAGCATGGACCTTACTCAGGGTATTCGAGAAGTTCTACTCACAGAAGTGTTTGCTGGACCTGTTTCTTCTCTGCACTTGTTTGAGAAACCAGCGGAGCAACATACAGGATCTGCAACTGAGGCCGTATGCAACTGGTATATCGAGAATATAGTTAAGGATACATCTGGTGCTGGAATCCTGTTTGCTCCAATTCATAATTGCTTCAAGAGCACTAGACCTGTTGGAGGATATTTTGCTGAGTCAGTCACTGATCCAAGAGAATTACGAGCATTTGTTCGCATATTTGGTGGCTATGGTGTTGACCGCCTAGATAAGATGATGAAGGAACATACTGCAGCACTGTTAAATTGCATTGACACGTCACTGAGGTCAAACCGTGAGATCCTGGAGACTGTTGCTGGTAGCATGCACTCCGGTGATCGAATAGAAAGAGACGGCTGTTTAAAACAGATTGTGGATATGGACACTTTGATTGGATTCTGTGTTCAGGCGGGTCAAGCCCTAGCTTTTGATCGGCTACTAGCTGAAGCAGCTGGAACTGTGCTTGAAGAAGGTGCACCGCTTATATACTCATTACTTGGTGGGATAGTTAAACATATACCTGATGAAATACCAGAAAAGAAAGAAATCAGAAGGGTAAGAGGGGTGGCAAACAGTATGAGCGTTGCTGCTGATCATGATTCTGAGTGGGTAAGGTCCATTATGGAAGAAGTCGGTGGTGCAAATGATGGTTCATGGAGCTTGTTGCCATACTTGTTTGCCAGCTTCATGACATCCGGCGTCTGGAGTATGACTGCTTTCAATATCGAGACTGGTGGCTTCAACAACAACATTCATTGCTTGGCAAGGTTGCTTTCTGTAACCTGTATACCGTCTTTTACATCTGCAAACCTAGTCTACTGTTAATTTTATTTGACTGTTGTTATGTTTAACAAACACCAGACTTATATGTGCGTTGTCTCAGCTTAGGAGCACTTGGCCCTGGCAGTTACCTATATGATAGTTATTTCAGCCAAAATCTCTTCCATGCTGTTATCTAGAGTGATATCTTTAAATTAAACTGATAAGCTGAACTATGGGACAATTTGGTTTGAAAGTTGCTCCCGAGAGAAAAAATGTAAATCAGTCTTATAGAGGAGTTGAGAGAATAATAAATTGTTTATTTGATACTTTGGCCAGACTGTATAAGAATCAAACATCATATTAGTCTTTTGAGGTGTCTTATGAGGTTAATTCTTGTTGCTGGTGAATGCATGGACTGTGTGGTGCCGGGGAATATACTATTTCTATTGATTCTTATTCTTTGCTTTCCACTGTTATTCTGTTTTATTTTAGTATGAGTGATTTTTCTGCATTTATTGTGAACTTTTAAATTTTGAATATGTAATTTGTGATAAATACATTGCCTGGTGGAGGTTCGGTAGCTTAGTCAATGAAATTGTTGATCTGGCGTCCCATTGGCAGGTGCATCAATGCAGTTATTGCAGGAAGTGAGTATGTTAGGATGGAGCGCGAACACCAGCAAAGACAGTCTTACTCAAATGGCCATGTTGGTGGGGATGCTGACATACAGAGTCGCCTTTCTGCTGAAGCAAGTATAAGGTCTTCAATGCAACTTTTTGTCAAATTCTCTTCTGGGATTGTATTAGAGTCCTGGAATGAAATGAACCGGTATGTAACATCTTTTCTATCTATACCATATGTTCCTCATATGTTAAGTCATTCTGAGTTCACCGCAATGCTAGAATGTTTACGGTGAACTCATTGAAGGGACAAGCACGCAAGGTCACATGGGCACATCACATCAATACCGTCATTATGTAGGTAGATGTAGGTGTTTCTACGTAATCTTTGTTTTTGTGGGATTAATAAACAATGTTAAAGCAGCCATTGGTCTGCATGTCTGGTGTCTATTGGGCTGCTGCTTTGTACTTTCCAATCTCTATGTAAGCCTCTGCATGCAACTCTTGGTTGCATCAGCAGAGGAGTTGGTATGATAATCCTTTGACATGATGATTCGATGGGTAATTCTATATTGCAAGCTAAGGAAAGAGATCCTAAGATTTCAACCAGACTTCTCTGGAAGATATGCTCAAGATTCTATTTGGATGGCGTTTGCTGGCATCTTATGGTATTTTGAACTCTATGCAGATCTCATCTGGTGGCTAAACTCATATTCCTGGATCAACTTTGCGAGATCTCGCCGTTCCTTCCAAGGAGTTCTCTGGAAGCCCATGTTCCTTACACCATTCTTCATTCCATATATGGCCAATACTACGGAAATACTCCGTCAACACCTCTGGCATTGCTAAGCTCGTCGCCTCGCCATTCACCTGCTGTATCACTGGCACACTCTTCTCCAGCATCAAGGCCGCTGCGCGGTGACTCGACTCCTCAATACAGTGCTAATGACTCAGGTTATTTCAAAGGGTCCTCATCTCACAGCCAGGACCACCATTTCGATACTGACGGTGGGAGCCTCCATAGTACCGAAAGCATGCACAGGAATGTGCGGCGCTCTGGTCCTTTGGGCTATAGCTCGAGCAGAAAAGTAAAAGTTCCGGAGGGTTCGAGTTCGGAGAGGAGAGGTCCGACTCCGCTGCCTAGATTTGCTGTATCTCGGTCCGGTCCGATATCATATAAGTAGAAAAGAGCGTGCGCATAAACGAAGAGGAGGCTTAGTAAGTTATGTAAAATTTGCTTGCGTTCATGGATCGCTTGCAGTCGGTTGCATAGCAATTAGTGAGTTCATACAAGCGAATTTAGCTTAGTGAATTCGTATGTCTGATTGTATCTCACAGCTCTTTCTATGTTTACTTAAAAACTCCATTTTCTTCCGCCTCTCTCCAGATTACTTTTTTTTTTTTTAATCGTAATATCCAGATTATTTAGAAATTATTATCTTTTGCTCTAACTGGATAAAAACTTAAATGGATGCATGTAATATGTAAAGAGGTGATTACTAGTAATTAAATATGTATGTTGACAACTATGTAATAACTTGTTATAAATATTGACTAATAAAAAAAATACTAATTGATCGTAGAAAGATTAAAAATACATGCATTTTAAGATGCATAAACATAAAGATGCATCTTAAGATCCGAAAAAATGCTCATAATATTTTAACCAGAGATTTTGAGTAGAGTAGTGTTTAACTGAATATGTAAACTAGTAAGGATTTGAATTACCTTTCGGTAATCTCTGGGTAAAGATATCGGGCTTGTGCAAGCAAGTCAACCCAACACTTATCACTTGTATTTTCTTTTCTTTATTTGCTTTATGTGTACTCTTACATGACTAGAAAACCGATGGTTTGCCCTTTATTTGTAATTTTGCGAAGAAAAAATTGACTCTTTTTGAAATTGTATGTTTTATATTCTTACGACAAAAAATTGATTTCTAAACTTTATGTGGCCGTTCTTATTGATGTGTTACTCAAATGATTATCTAATCGGCGTCTACAATAATTTTTCCTTGAATATGCCAAAGTCAAAAGAAAATGACACGACTCGTGTAAATAAAGGAACCTTGTTAAACTACCCTCAAAACAACTCAGAAATGTTGACTAATATTACCTCACCACCTTGATAACCTCCATAAACACCAAATTCCTGAATAAAATGCAGCATTGCAATAACTATACCTTGAGAAGGATGATGGCATTCGAAAATGAAAAGCAATACACAGCTCACAGGATCCTTCTGCAGCCTGTTTAACTGACGTAAAATTGTGAATTAATGATCATTCGCAAGAGCTCCACAAACTCATGTGTTCCTGGATCAATGTAACTGTCATCTGTCATTGGCAATTTGACGAAGAAAAAAGCATCTAGTCACTCATTGTGGTTCACCTTCTCACTCCAAACTTAGGGAATGACGTTTAAGATCCATTAGCCAAGCGCATTTTGGTTAAATTCACCAATCTTTTCTCTTAAACTGAACAGAAAATATGAGATCCTCCTAATTTAGAGCAATGTTTGAAAGATGATGTGGCAATTTTTTTCCTGGAAACTACTCCAAAATAGGACATGCATCTGTAGTGAGAGTTTGATCGTGGTGTGAGGTAAATAAGTAGCGGCACTGATTATCAGACTGAACACCGCGGTTAAGCTTGCTGAAGCAATGTATGTTGGAAAGAAATCTTCAGATGTAATTTGAAGGGAAAGCTATTCAAACCTTTTCAATGGCTATACCTTTGCCAATCCAACTAGCTAATGAATGGCTACTGAGATCGCAGATTGATCATCTCACAACATGCAATCTTTGTAAAAGAACATGCATGGATTTGTAATTATAAGTTCATCATTTCTCCACCGAACACTATTAATCTGCTAGACAGAAATGACAACACCGTTAGTCAATTGCAGAAAACACAATGCTCATGACATTATTTCACTTTCTTTGGAAGCCAAAGATGCATCCTAGATTATTCCATCCAAAAGACGAACCTTAGAATGAACCACGACCCTTAACAGGAAATTACAAGTAAATCAAATGGCACCTCTTCATCTGCGTGCAAGTGCCTTCAAAGATCGTCATTTTCCCCATAAATCCATGATGAAATCTGCACAGGAACCGCTGTGGTACACTTGCTCCTGCTGCATGCACACAAGGGCAGGGGCCGTAGCCCCCAAATGCATGTCCATGCCACCAAAATTCTCTACAATTTCAAGATCTCTCAGAGCAGGAAATTGTTCCCACAAGCTTTCTTCATCATCAATCACACTGCATGGTGGATACCAGCTATTTTCCGAGGTTTTGTCATCGCGGTGAACTCCATAGGAGGTGCAGAAGCTATTAGCACTCACTGTTGGAATTTCAGTTTGAGATCCAATCCCGGGTTCTAATTTCGGAGTATCAATGGTGGGATGAGATGCATGTGGATTCGATGAACTCTTATTATGATCGGGCTTAACTTTAATATCACATGCGGTCGGAATTCGCAACTTGATCCTGTTGTTGACGCGTTTCTTCAAGCGAGTGTTCCAATAATTCTTTATTTCATTATCAGTCCGTCCAGGAAGTCTAGCTGCTATTGCCGCCCATCTGCGAGGAGAATTTAATCAGGAATCATATAATTGTTTACAAGTACGATCTTATGTTTGTGTAGTACAAGTACTATACTTCTCTCTCTCTCTCTCTCTCTCTCTCACACACACACACACACACACACACACACACACACACACACAGATCTCACGCAAAAATTTTGCTTAATCATTCGGATAGTATTCATCTTCTGTAGATGCTAGCTTCCGTATTTGAAGACAGTGGTAGCTTTACATGGTTAGTCGATTCATCAAGCTATGCAATCACTGTTTCCGAAGCCATCAAACTCTGACTTTCTAGGAGTTATATTTGATTTTCTATCTCTGAAATCTGTGTGTTCATAGATGTTTTTCTGAAGAGCATTAGCACTCTCTTGGTGCGTATAAATGTACATGCGCCAGTGTGATTTTGTGCGGGTCATTTGAGCCAAAGATCATGCGAAAGAAGGGTTTTCTTCCAAAAGAAGAGGAAAAAGACTAAGCAACAATCCAAAACAACAATTAATCCAGAAATACTTTCAGTGTATCATTGTGGAATCGAAAGTCGTTTGTGAGAAAAGAAATGAAGTGTTTTAGGCAATGGTGATTTAAAAATTGTGCTTCTCCTCTTCGCGATGCTAAATAAATTTACAGAGGTGAATTTTTTTTCCCTACTCTTTTATCAGGTTTTTGCAGAGGTATGATTGTGCAAACTTACTTATTTCCGAGAAGTTGGTGAAGCTCGATAATCAGATCCTCCTCTTCTTTGTTGATGTTTCCATGCCTGATGTTAGGCGTCAGATAGTTCATCCACCGAAGTCTACAACTTTTCCCAGTTCTTGCCAAACCTGAGTCATTCACACACATATTCAAGACCAGGGTTGATATTATACCCAACAAAACCAGATACAGAGATCAGCGAAAAACAAGATCAGCACATGAATATATCATACCAGCAGGGTTGGGCATGTGAGCCCAGTTCCAAATGCCATATCTCCTGATATAAGCAGTGAGCTTCTGATCTTCTTCTGCACTCCAAGTGCCCTTCTTCACTGTTGGATCGCTGCTTTTGTTGGGTCTAAGAGGGCGTCCCACCATTTTTGAGCTAGCTTTTGACATCGTGAGGGAAGAGAGAGAAGTAATGTGGCTCTGCTATTAACTCTTTGCCTTAAATGATGTTCTTAGGAACTCGAAGACTTGCTTTCTATTTATATTTGGGGTTGGTCCCAGATGCACATGTTTTGAAAAGTCCACCAAATTCCAAAGGTTCTCACACTGTTTTTTTTTTTTTTTTTTTTTTTTTTTTAAAGCAAATTGAATTTCCAAGAAACTTGTGACATGGTGTCATTTTCACTGGTTGGAAGCAGTGTTGATTGGTGTATATTTTGGCCTCTTCAGTTTGAAAACCCTCAGCCTGAGAGATTCCATCCGTCGAAAAATTTAAATAAGAAATATACTAGATATATGTGATACTTTCTAACTTTGTATGATTTAAAAATAAACAGTAACCTGATATAATATTATATATCTCATAAAGGGTTTAGATTCTATTTTTTCATCTTCTCGTTATTATACTAGTTAATCCAATTTGCCTATGACTTGTATATCGATACATTCACATCAACAAATAGTGCTTTACATGTGTTAGCCTCAAACAAAGAATCGAAGAAATTTCCTTCCCAATAGTTTGAACATTAGATACAAGTAAGTTGTTGATGTTTATTAAGAGTATGTAATAGAAACCAGAGAAAAGGGGACCACGCTATAGTAAGGAAGCATCGAAGATTCATTTGCGCGTGTAGCTTCCTATGATCATTGGACTTGCTAGAAACTAGAGTCATAAGGATGAATTTTTAGGTGTCCCAAATCATTCATTAGATAGGTTTAAATAAGGTCATTATACTGTATATTTCTTGTATCTATGACTAAGGCTTCCAGATATATAGCCATATATATTGTTCATATCCTATATATATTTTCTTCAAGAGGAACTCGAGCTACCCTTGCTAGGATGCCCATAAGTCCGATCTCTTTATTATACAGTAAAGCAAATTAAACTAAACCGTCAAAACCAACTAATGTAATCAAATGTCTAGTCTCATTAAGTGTTGAATGTTTGTATGTTTTTCTCACTTAATTTCAAACATATCTTTAGTGTTTTGGCACCAAGAGAAGATATGTGTTTTACTTCTTGGAAACGTCCTTTTGCATCTTCATTCACCGGGACGTCTCCCTTAACTTGAATATGTTCGTCATATAGAGATCAGCTTCATATAGTGTTAGTTTACCTTTTGGACCGATTACTAGACTAACAGTAATCGCTATTAAGCAACTAATATTAGGGAGTAAGACTTCAAAATATTAGGCAGACAAAGAATAATGAGCGCCATTTCATGTTGATCAAAAGAAAAAACAAAATAAGATATATTTTATAAGCAAATCTAGAAGAAAAACTGTAACAAGTAATACTAAAAATAGAAATCTGGTTTATGAAATTTATTTATAAATAATGCGACTAACTATAAGTGAGTATGTGTACGAGTGTTATTAACCAATAATGTACACCGTGTATTGTGAAAAGATTTGTAAATTGTAGTTAGAAAGGTGATCCGGTACACATAGGAAATATCCGGTCCATGCCTCCATCAAAGGATATTAAATTCCTCAATCGCTGCATGTACGTGTTTGAAATTTGACTAAAGTTTGAATTTTTTAATATTATGGCAGAGTTTTTCGTTCCGCTGATGCGAACCAATAAAGCATAAATTAGTTAATGTGAAGTAGATTAAAAATTGATCCCAAAGCATATCATGCGAAGAGCTAGCATGCACATACATACCAGGAAAATTGTCCAAAAAGTCATAAATCTATTTCACTTTTGCCAATTTAGTTCCAAACTTTTTAACTTTGCTAATTCAGTTCTAAATCTTTTCACTTTTTGCCGATTCAGTCCATCCAGCTAATTTTGGCCGGAAAATGCTTACGTGAACACCAGCGGTGCCACGTAGGATTGCTGGCACCGACATGGACAATTTTCAATAATATTTTAATAATATTTTGAATTATTATTATTTTTTTCTGTTTTTCCCTTTTTTCTTTTCTTTCCTTTTTTTTTTTTTTGGCTTTCTTGGCCTTTTCTAGTGGCCAGCCACCAGCTGCATGCGACGGCTGGCCACCGGCCATAGGCAACGGCTGGCCACCAGAAAAGGCCAAAAAAAAAAAAAAAAAAAAAAAAAAAAAAGGAAAAAACAGAAAAAACAATAAAAACAATAAAAATAATAAAAATAATAAAAATAATAAAAATAATAAAAAATATTAAAATATTTATTAAAAATCGTCCACGTTAGCACCGGCAGTCTTACGTGGCACCACCGACGTCCACGTTAGCATTTTCCGGCCAAAAATAGCTGGATGGACTGAATTGGCAAGAAGTGAAAATGTTTAGGACTAAATTGGCAAAATTAAAAGGTTTAGGACTTGATTGACAAAAGTGCAATAGGTTTAGGACTTTTTGGACAATTTTCCCCATAAATACCCTTATCTTTCTGTTACTTAATTCGACCAAATCTGCTAGGTAGGATTAAATAAATCAAGCACAAATAACTAAAGTTATAAGAGGGAAACTATCATAATTAACTGGGCCATAAAACATGTTGATTATAATCACACTGAACTCGGCTCAAGCAAGAGAAATGTAAATATTATTTAATTATTTATTTTCTAATTGTTAAACACCCACAATTGACTGTCCTTTAAGTAGTATCATTACAGAAAGCTGGATCTTTTGTTTTTTGGTAAAAAGATGGATAGAATTTCTATGACTGGATAGGCCTTTGGTTTGAGAAGGAGCTCATAATTTTGGTATCTATCCGAAACCACATATTTGTAATTTTTCAAATTTTTGTGATCTTTTCTTGTGGCTATCATGAGTTAGTGGAGGTGCATGTCAAGTTTTGTGGGATCAACTGCGAACGAATTTTAAAGTTCCTGCTTGGCCAGTACAAGGTTAAGGTTCCTTAGATGCCACTGAGTGTGAGGCTTTGTTCTTTCATAAAGCATATTTTGTTTTTGATAAGGAGGCTAATAACCTAGCCAATGAGATCACAGACTTCGGCATTAGATTCATAAGGTAAGTATACTCAACAATTTCAGTTTGCTTTCAACCTATTTCGTCCCATGCCATTAGAAGCAAGGTCCACATAACGTTCCCCATTGGCTAGGTGGTTAGCCTCTCCTATAAGTTTGTGATCTCTTTCAATCATATGTCATCCTTGGAGATATATTGTTCTTTTGTTAGTTCACTCATATACAATTGTCCAAATGATTTATCTTCTGAAATGTATCTGAATTTAATAGAGTAGCATAAGGGAGTCATTGTATAATTAAACAAATACACATGTTTGTCTATTATTCTCGAGAACTGCGAAGTACGCAACATTAATTAATGAAATTTTTTATCTGATTATCTATAGAGACTGAATAGCCAACTCAGATAAGTGAAACCTCAGATAACACGTCGCTTAAATCAATGTGATGTATATCATTGTTTTAGTCTACCTGAGAGAGTGGTTGTGCCAGAAAAGAATCGATTCATCTTTAATGTCTTATTCACCAGGTACATCGCATCAAATGACCTAATGGAGATTGATTCTATCTAGCTTATGATAAAATACTGAAATCTAAAACCGAGAGAAAAGTTTGTCCCTTGAAATATCCAAACCCTAAAATGATGACTAAAGCGCATCTTGCCAACAACAATCAAGATGTTCATTATAGCTATCTGACAAGCTTTTCTTTGGAGGAAACAAAAAGAAGACAATGTGCACACATCTCCCCATAGATCTGGTCAATTAGACCTAAAGAAACAGCACATAAATTCTTTTTAAGTCCTTTTCGCAACGTGCGTCTTATTCCCGCTATCTCTTAATTAATAAGTTGGTCCAACGTATAACGTGAATGGGCATGATCATGAAGAGTTTCCACATAATGAGTTGTCTGCGCACATGAAGTCCTGCAATTAGGGTTTCAATCACAGGACAATGAGAATCCTTTTCTTCTCTATTTTGGCCGGTGCACAGCGAGTATCATTCAAATATTTTTTTTTTCTCAGTGATTCTTCTCATAAACGGAAGGAACCCGAAGGAAAAAGTTGGAAAGAAGCTCAAGATCTGGCTTCACGACCCATGGTTACTGTTTGTTCCTCTTTGTTAATTCAACATGGAAAAGCTTCAAGAAATAATCAACCTCTTTTCTGCCCTATTTAGTTGGCTGATGCAAAGTCCACACAAGGGATAGGATAAATCAAACACGCCCCAAAGTCAAGAAGGAAAATGTAAATTCAGAGTCAAATTGTATATGGGTATTTAAATAGATAGGACCATATGTGAATGCCCAACAGGAGTTGTCGATTAACTATATAGTCACGAGATTTTGTGAATGGGTCTTAGTAAAGACTAAAGAGTAATGCTAGAGATACGATTAGCTTACAAAGTAGATTCATTGAGTTATATGTCAAACTAGAAGAGGGCATTGTTCTAGTGTCTCATATGTAATCCTCCAATAGGATTCTGTCGCACCCACATTATTTTGTAAATAAATTTCACTAACTAGTATTAGTATCTCTAGCATTATTTTAAAGAAAAACAGTAGTGATAGCCTAATCTATTGTCCCCACCTCCATTAAACTTCCAAGGAGTAGCTAATAAAAATTTTATTTAAGAGAATGACCCATGTGATGATGACAGCTATCTTCTTGAACTTCTTTTTAGGAAATCCAATTGAGGAATCATATTGAGCACACTATGTAAACACTGGGCAATCTTGTTGGGAGCGCACGGAAGCTTGAGTTTCCTTGGTTTAATATTGTTGGGAGCACAATAAAAGCCTGATACCTATAATTGAGGGATCAATAAGAGAAAATTCAAGTCTGACATCATTAACAAACCAGTTGGAACCTTCACTAAAAAACTAACCTAATAAGTAATGGGTCAAATAGGATATATTAACTATTCCATTCCATATTAATTCCCTATTATGAGACTTTTACAAAGCATGAAGGCTGCCCAAAACCACCTCTCCTGTCAATCATTGGCTTTAATAGCATTTGTTGGGAGCACAACACAAGCCCGAAACCTGTACTCGGAAAGATTATCAAGAAAGAACCCAAGTTGAAACTTGTCAACATATCTAGTTAATTTCAAGGAAAAAAAAAATCAAGTTGGACTCATTTTGACTTAAAAGCTTAAATTAATGAGTTATAGATTAATATATTAACTATTCTATACCACATTAATTCTTGAGATAAGACTATATAATGTAACTCACATGTGCATCTCAACAAATCAATTGTTTTGAAAAGGTAGAATTTTCTCAAAGCTCAAAACTTATAACAGGTGCTGTTGGCGCTGGACTTGCATTTTACAAACTGTCAAATAAATTTTGACATATGACGACTCTTCGAAGGTTGGAAGGACAACTATTGCTCAACCTATAAAGTGGCAATATGAAAGGTGCTCCTAAAAAGTCAGAAAGTTACAATGACTTTTAGTTATGTGGTTTTTTCTTCTCCATCTATTTATAAAGTAGCAAAAGACAAAACAAATCACAAGTGGAAAAAAATGGTGAAAAAAGCTTTAAATAATTAGAGAAAGAGATAAAGGTTTGAAGGTTTCTTTTATTTGAGAAAAATGAATTTCTAATATATAAAATTATAAAGATTCAATTTAGAAAAAATAAATGTTTTTAGTAACCCCCTTCAAATTATCTTGTTAACTTTTAAATTATGGTGATATCAGCGAATGGATAATGGAGAACGAAAATTATGCTGCAGTCCTGCTCCACACTTTGTTGCCCTTGCAGATTTGGAAAAGTGTCACCAGCGTACCTTCTTGGACAATGGAGAATGAAACGTGCGTGGAACAGGACTGCAGCATCAATAATTGATTGTTAGAATAACCCCCAAAGTGTGCAAAAGTTGTGTAGTGATGTTGCTGATGACATGTGATCTAAACCATTCTTAGGTCATCTATGAGCGAAGCAAGCATAATTTAATCATAAGCCGATAAGATAATGCAACTTGTATGCCTCGCTAGGGTTTTACATAAATTTACGAGAAAGACAATACTATAATGCAACTTGTAAGCCTAGCTAGGGTTTTATGAAAATGTACAAGAAAGACAACCAAACGTGCATCAACTCTGAAAGCAAGAATAATTTTTCCTTTTGGCCATCAGCTTTGAAAGTATAATCCCGATTATACACCTTTAACCACTAAATAATTAAGAAATGCTTATGTGACTATTTTTAATCCACTAATGAGAATAATAACCTATTTTGGGCCAAAAAATAAATAATAAATAATTAGAAATTGTTGTTGGATCCACTCCTTCTAGAATTTGTAATTCACAATATGTTGTTACTCCAATGAGTTATTGACCTATCTTCGAAGGAAAATCTCCAATGGGTTATTGACCACCTTTCTGATGCTACTTTCCACCATTCCCTAGCTCGCTTTGCCTTTGGTGCCTTATGTTATCTCATTTGGAAAGAGAGGAATAACATTCTATTTCACAATCAAAGGTTATCTTTCCTGGCGTTAAAAGAGCACCTCTATAAAGCCATTAAAGACAAGGCTTCTACATTCTCCAAGGTCCCGGATATTCCCTGTAATAGGAGACTTCAATTGAGCTGGGGCCTTCACCCTTCCTTATTTAATTGACTATGTTCTTTGTGGATTTGGTTTTACTGCTGCCAGACTTCTCAAGGCTTTCGTTGTGCCTCCCCTTGTGGCTAAAGGGGTGCCTTGGCATCCTCCTTCCCGGCGCTCTGCCTAGTTGAGGCTCCTGGGTCCATTGTGTTTGACCCGTTTTTTGTAGTTCTTTCCCTGTGCGGGCCACAGTTGTTTGTGTGCTCTTCTCTGTTTCTTTTCTTGTTTGCTGGCCTCCTTGTTGCCCTTCCGCTGCTAGTGGTCCCCGTGCTCTGTATCCTCGCTGCAGCATCTTTTTTCTTTTCTCCCCCCTGGCACCCCTCCACTTATTGCGATTATCTCTCTGAGTGCAAGCTGGTGCCGGGGCTCCCCTTGCTGTACAGTTGTATAGCGTTTTGCAATAGTTAATATATCTCTTACCTTTACCAAAAAAAAAAAAAAATGCTGTTACTCTCATAGTAGTCAAAAAGCTGTTATATTAGCAAATCCCCTAAATAATTTTATTCAAAATCAGAGCAAAAAAGGAAAGTTGAGGGTGTATTTGATACTGAAAAAGTTGCAACTTTTTATTTTATTTTCAAGTGGATTAGAACTGCGCTTAGTGGCCTGTCTTGTTGTCAAATTTTCATAAGAAAAGGAAAAAGAGAATAGGGAGAAAGCAAAAATTTGTTCAAAACTCATAATGCCTGATTGATTTTAATGATAACGTGGAAAGAGCAACATATATTGGTGTGTGGAAAAAATAAGTTGGAGACATTCGCTCAAATTAAAAAAAGAAGAAGCTTAAATTGTTATTATTAGATTGGAAACATTTAATATGAATTTAACAATACTGTAATGTCACTTTCAAGCCTAGATAGGGTTTTATAAATGTACACAAGAAAGACTACCAACTTTGCAAGCGGGATTTGTTTTTTCAGCCATCAACTTTGAAAGTGTAATTTCATCGATGCAGTTTCAACCCTAATAATATAATTCACGATCAGAAGAAAAAATAAAGTTGATGGCACATTTAGCTTCTAAAGAATGTTAAACTTTTTGTGTTATTTCCCTCTGGCTTGATAATACGTTTAGTAACCTGTCTTGTTTTCGATTTTTCTGAAAAGCCGAAGGAGAGAATAGGGAGAAAGCTGAAATTCACATAAGATTGATGTTGTCTGATTGATTGTAACGATAACATCATAAGAGCACACATGCTGGTCTACGGAAAAGTATAGGTGGAGAAAAATTTGAGCAATTTAAAAATGAACTCAAATCATTAATATTAGGTTAGAAATATTTAATAAGAACTTAAAAATATTTGAGCGATTACTTTCCGGGTATCTTCATTAATTTAAATGTATGCTTGTTTCTCTAATGGACATTTATGATTCATCCTAAAACTTAGGTTTTCGAATGCATTTACACAATTCAAGAAAAGAAATAAAGCAAGAAAGGAAAATAAGAAATTTCCATATAAACAAACCCTAAATCTCTTTTGACCGACCATGCGTTTACGAAGACAAAAGCGCCAGATTCGGTCTGTTGGATTCTATTTTACCCGCACGTCGAGGCTAGGGTGGTTGGACAAGACTATCTCTTCCTCCTGAAAACAGCAAACTATTTTTCCTAGGAAAAATCGGAGGACGTCCTCGAGAAGTGAAAATCCATCAAAAGTCGTGGCGTTGGTGAACCAATGCATTACAAGCACGCGGCCTTTGAACAATTAGATAATATACGTGAAAATTACAATACACGAACTTTTTGGAGGCTTGGAAAATCCTATAAGATTATATGGAAGTAGCATGGCCGCGCGTCCATTGCTTCTATACCATTTATGGTTTTGTGCACGCCTTGCAAGTTTCCAAGTCGATGAAAAAGATCTTAGCCCGTTTTAACTCTTGTATATAATATTCAAATCAAAACACATTTTTGTCTCATTTTTAAATTGTTTGAATTGCCCTTTCATTCTTTCTCTGGTATGATAATACAAGCTCATTTTGTAAATGATTAGTCGCTTCTTTTCTCTCTTCCTACTTTAGACTTGCTAAATCATCTTTGCAATCTTTATCTCATACTCATCTATTTCATACATAATCACTCATTTTTTTTTAATGCGTAATTGTCTAATTATATGCACTCGTGTCATGACAAAATCATGACTCACATCCCTTTGAGATAGCCAAGGTATCAAAGTGTTCAAGATTAGACACATTGATAAGTGTGTTTTCAAACGTGCATAGTCACGAAAAGAAAAAAGAGAGTTAGATTCATTTGTGTTCGCGTAATTCAAGTATGCATTTTTCTTGTTTTAAATTATAATTTCTCTAGAGGAAGAAATGAATCTAGGGTCTATGACATTAAAATAGACTGTGCCTTTCGTTGCTCGGCCAAAAGAAAAACTCTATTTCCCTTGATTTTTTTTTTTCTGGATAGAAAACCAAGGAAAAATTGACAGCTCACTGACTTTAATGTACTAGATAAATAGTACGAGGATTCAAAAATATTGGGCAGAAAATCGTCTCAACAAATTATAGTTTACTGATAATTAAAAATAAATCATCCTCATTTCTATATCCTTTATGATTATTCGTGGGTCGCTATAATGGACATTTTTTTTCTTTGGCACCTAAATGTTAATGTATTTCTTTTGGGTTATTTTTTAAGATAAAATGTTCAACTTTTGTCTTGATATATATGACACGACAACGCAATTGAAACAAAATATTAGTGACACATGAAGTGATGTAGCATAGCAATCCTAATTTCCTTAATCTAACATAAATTCCTATGAATCCAAGAACACTAGACGTCGCTTTCATTCTCAATGTGTTGTCATCCTCTACGTACTTGGTCGGCCAAATTTGTTTCGCCTATCAAGCATTATGGCCTAGTTTGTCTGGAGCTAGCTCAACACAATATTCTATTGCCGTCAATTCAACATGTACATGAAACACACCACCTTCTAACGACCCTTCGCTGTGGCTAGTCCCCATTTCCGGCTCCTGATTCATTGATTATTTGCATAGTATTCTGTTTATTATGACCAACTTGGAACAGTCGTTGAATTCTCACCATATCAAGCTTTGGTCCTCCGGCGGAAATTGTGCGCTACTGACTTTACGTTCCCAGCAAAGAATTGATGAGTAATACTAAGCGAATTTCAGACTCTACTTTTCTTGACCAGCGAAGAAGATTCTATGCACATAACTTCTCTGAACTTTCGTCAAGATATCGTTCACCTGCTCGTTGAACATCAAGTGTGCCAGGAACACATCAACGATCCAATTCTTCTGCGCACTCTGAGAGGACGGATGTCCTCAATATATATTGGGGTTACTTTGTTAGGATATAGATGAAGTATGGTTTTCTTTTTATTTATGACATGGCATCCCGATTTTTCTAATTATTTTTAAGTCGGGCATTTTATTTATAGTAAGACGTCTCCTGCACGAGTTGGCCACTCATGAGAGGACCAGCATTTATTAGAGGAAGCAATTAAGGGATTTTAACGCGTCAAACTTGGGGACGATCACCCTCGGGTCGGATGCGAAAATTTCCCGAAAGCTACTCGATAGGTTAGGACGTCTTTGGAATCGCACCAGATTGAAATCAACCGTGAAATTGAGATAGAATTCGAAATTGGAATCGGGTGTGTCATTACAAATCATTTTAGGATCATTGACTTATCTTTAGAAGATTTTTCATGCAATCGAGTTTTTCAGCAATTAAATCAAAGAATGGCTAATTTGGTCCGAGAAATTAGTAGGCTGCGTCTTTGGTCGCGACTTTTGGGGACTTAAGTTGATTACGGACAGTGAAGATGTGAATTGAAGTGTGGTGGCGTTGAATTAATTTTATGACTTCAATCCTGGACTTAATGGTGGACGTGGATTGATTGTAATTGAAGAATTTGATCGCACAAGATTTATCTTTTGACGGAAAAATAAATCGCACCCATTGGAAAAGGTTGTGGGGATTGGGTGAGTGGAGTGTGATGTCACCATGAGGTCATGTGGTGGGCCAATTTGTTGGATTAAAGAAAAGGGAAAAAGGAAAAGAAATTGGCCTTCCTTCTTCTCTCTCCTCCCTCTCTTCTCCCTCTCCCGTGCGATTCCTCCATGGATGTTTTCTTCTTCTTCCTTGGACGCCGCCAGCAACTCGCCGGCCTGCTCGCTCGCTAAACCGGCCACCCGCTCGGCCGCTCGTCGCCGGCTGCTCCTCCGCCCGCTTCGCCCAGCTCGTCGTCCCGAGCTGCTGTTCAGCTCGCGCAAGAGCTACCGGAGCTCGTTCGTCGCCGCCGTGCAACGCCGTTCGTCGCCGCCTCACCGCCCAAGCAACCGTCGGTCCTCCTCCGCCCTTTCCTCCGCCGAATCGCCGCCGGATCCGCCCCAACCAGCAGCCACCGGAAGTTGCAGAAAATGGGTATGGCAGCCCCTTCGTGGGCCGTTTTGGCCGCCTTCCCGAGCCCGGATGCTCGGCCCGCTTTGAGGAAAGTCGATCCTCGCGTCGTCCCCGTCGTTTTGGTCCGCTCGGTTCGCTAATCCGGTGAGTTTACCTCACTAAACCCTAATTAGAGGGTTAATGATGCTTTATGGGTGTTTAGTTTATGTTAAGTGTATTTAGGTGGTTAGTTTAATTTATGTAAATGTATATTATATTAATGTGCTTGATTAACTTAAGTGGGTTTTATTTAAGGCTAAAGGAATGCTTATATTAATATAAGCCTTGATGTGACATAATAGGTTTTATTTTTGAATTATTTAAAGATTTCGAATTCTGGAAATTTATAATATTATATTAATTCCGAAATTATTAAAATATTATTATTATTAAAAAAAAAAACGGAAAAATTATTTTTTTGGCCCGGTTTCTTTCAAATTTCGTGCCGATCGTCATTTCTTGTGTAATCGGATTTTGAAATTGATGATTGGATATTATAATTTGAGCGTGGATCGTGAAAAATATGGATATTATTATTATATTAATTTTCGGAATAAATTTAATTATTTAATAAATTCCGAAAATTTTGTCGACCCTAAACTCTCGAATTTCGTGCCGCTCATTGCTTGTGCATTTAGAATTTGATATTGATGATTGGTTGTGGCGATTTGAGTGTGATTGCGATTTATGAGGATTCTTTAGAAAACCCTAAGTGTGGGAATTGATGGGAGATTGGCGTGATATGCCACCTATTGAGGTCGCGCCAGTGGGGCCGTGATATGCCACCGATAGAGGTCGCGCCTGGGGGGCGTGATATGCCACACTGATAGAGGTCGCGCCGAGTGGGGCCGTGATATGCCACCGATAAAGGTCGCGCCGGTGGGGCCGTGATATGCCACCTATTAGAGGTCGCGGGTGGGGCCGTGATATGCCACCTGATAAAGCGTCGCGCCTGTGGGGCCGTGATATGCCACCTATTAGAGGTCGCGCCGGTGGGGCCGTGATATGCCACCTGATAGAGGTCGCGCCGGTGGGGCCGTGATATGCCACCTGATAAAGGTCGCGCCAGTGGGCCGTGATATGCCACCTATTAGAGGTCGCGCCGGTGGGGCCGTGATATGCCACTTGATAGAGGTCGCGCCGGTGGGGCCGTGATATGCCACTGATAAAGGTCGCGCCTAGTGAGGCCGTGAATTGCCACCGATAAAGGTCGCGCGAGTGGGGCCGTGATGCCACTAATTCTAATATTGCCGAGTGGGACCGTGATTGCCACTGGCTGTTAAACCTTCCTATAGGGCCGTGATTGAGAGCAATGATTGATTTGCTAGAATGACATGTAATCGGCCGAGTCGATTGATCGTTTGAGACGATCCAAGTGGTTGAATTGTTCGATGATGTGATTGTCTTTGCGGTTGTTTGGTTATTATAATTGCACGTGGTTGAATTATATAAACCGTGCTAACCCTGAGATGAAGGTTAATGCGAGGTAAGTCTTCCGTGTGTTGTGGCTAGGACACCGGGCGTATTTTCTTTCTAATAGGGGTTTGGGGGGTTGAACTTGCTGAGACATTGTCTCATCCCGGTTTGGGGAATACAATTTCAGGTCCCCGGTGGTCGGAGTGGCCAGATAACTTTGGTTGGTCTTGAGGAGTTGCAGAGGTGAAGTTAGAAGGATTGGAGAACGTGTCTGACTTGTAGGTCGTAGGACAATTCCTTTTTAAGAGCCGGTCTTTTGTAGACTGTTGGCCGTAGACCTCTGTTTGTAATTATGTTGAATTGCCAAAGTGTTATGTGGTGATTTTGTTTTCTGCTTTTTCTATCCCGTAAGTTAAATGTTGTCGGGGTTTTATAATATGCTTCCGCATGTGCATTAAAGATTTGATTGGGTCGGCGACTTAACCTGGGAACGTCGCATTTGAATGACCATGGTGGGATGTTGGCGCGCTCGAGGTTCGGGGCGTGACATTAAGTATTTACCTTGACTTATCTCCATGTTTGCATGCGAACAATGAAATTATATAGTCATAATATTATTTATCTTTCCCAAAATTATTGAGATTATCAAGTTTATTCTCACATTTTAATCGTTAAGATATATATCCACAAGTGCAACGAAGAAAATTCAAAGATTAAGATTCCTAAAAAAATTCGGAGGCCATGTTCTCACTATGTGATAGATTATAGGCAACCTCCATAGAATCACCAAAGAAATTTTCCAAGCCTTTTGTCAAAGCTTTTCACCAAATAGACTAAAATAGAAAATTTTAAAAATTTTAATAAAGAAATATGTAGCTCTTTAAAATTTAAAAAGTAAAAATATGTCATTACCCTAACGCTATTCGCAAAATTTTAACTGAACTAATGTACCGAGTGAAAAAAATAGAAAAAAAAGAGGTCATATGTGCGAAATTAACTCCCCAGCGGTAATTAATGTCATAAGTGGCTTTATCCATCCGCCGTGGAATTGGAAATAGTATATTTGGCTTTTACCTTTCCCTGTTACGTTGAATTTGACTTTTATTTAACTCAAGATCTTTTTAACTTTATAATAAATTTTATTCATGAACGCAATCAGGAGAATTTTCTGGTGTTCTTTATCCATCAAGTTCACTTGATGTAGAATCGCCATCACCTATCACATTCGTGGTACAATGGGGTCTCGTTCTTGGAAACTTCGTATAACCCAATTCAACAAGTTTCATCTTAATCTAGTGGGAATATTATATGCTGAAGACATAGATGACCTCATAATTTGTCAGTGGTCGACGTCATTACAAAACGTTTTACACATTTGAACCTTGTTCCTAAATCAATGGGCGTAGCCCTAATTAGATGTACTGGCCAGTGCATGTGGCCCTACATCTTATAACGAATTTTACATGCACAAAGACTTTTTACAAAGCTTTTACTCGTAATGAACACAAAATAAATGTCTAGCCAGTGCATCCATGCACTATTGATGGACACATGCTTGAATATCTAATGGAGGTTTGCTATTGTAAGGGTTCTTTGTAAAACTTTTTTATGGAAAGAGACATAAAATTTTCGGGTTTTTTTTTCAGCTTCAGAATTTCATATTTTTCTTTTTTGGCTTAACCCAAGCAACGCTATACGAAATGTAGAGATCAACCATATAAAATCCTATGCAACTCACCAACGTTTGTTGTCTCCACATAAATGACTTAAGTACAACAGCTCATCGTTTGACACATAGATTCCGTACGACAAACATTAGAAAACACTTTGTACGCATAGTAAACCCCAATATTTGGCGATTTAAAGTTCTCTCGTTTTAATGATTTTTCGTAGTGACTTAAAAAAAATGATTTTTTTTCACGCTTTCATGATGTTTTACCATCTTTCCGCAGCATAGAATATTTCTAGGTAAGAAATATCCATTCGATAAACTACACTAGGAGAATTATTGACTTCCAAATAAAATTATCATTCACAAAAACTTGGCAAACCATGGAAAATCTAAGGCCATGCATTGATTCTCTAAATAGTTTGACGCTTCCTCCTATTGTGTGCATCATTGTCATTTGAATTGTCTTGCTTGATTGTTAAGCTTGAATCAATCTATATTTATTTCTTCTATAGTGAAGATATAACATTGATATTGACTGTTACGACAGAAAGATTCTTTAATTGAATTTTAGAGAATCCAATGAAATCACAGTCTGTCATATCGAGTAAATCAATATTCAAAGTAAATCAATATTCAAAGTGTTTGGGTCAATTCTTCTTTTGTCCTTTTGAATGCGACGATGAAGGACCAACTTGTGTTTACTGTCGATGAACATTAAAAAGCACGTTCTAAAATGCAAAATATTCTATGTTTTCCACCAAAAAGTTGACCAAATCAACCAACTATTGCAGTGAAAGTTTAACATCATTATCATGAAAACAGCATAGCAAGTGGACCACATGCATTGGGAGATGCGTGCACATTATCCACAGCTTTGGTTCCACCAAAAACAATCACATTAGTGCATGGTGGACAGCTGTAATTACGTAATTTGCAGAAGCTTTTGTCACCATTTTAGTATCTAGACGTTCAATAGACTAAACTTTCTCTTTTAGTTTATTAGCCAGCGAGACCAATATGATTCAATTCATTTAAGGATCCCCTAGACAGTACAACTTAATAACAAAAAAGTATATTGCCAGATCAAAATACGTTATATTTATTTTATTAGAATATGGTTAAATCTGAAATTACTCTCTTCTGATTAGGATAATCTGTCTAAATGAACTAAAATCATATGTTCCTTAAGTCATATTACCTTTTCAATTCTTTATTCTTTAGAAATGATGAAGAGACTAGACACTACAAATTTTGTTTCTTACAAATAAGGTATGAAGTGTAATATTTGGTGAAATTCCGTGACGGTAAATGATATGGAGCGTAACCATGCTTAGTGCTTTATCTAAGAAGCAAGCACAACTTAACCAGTGGAGGAAATACATCTTGCAAAGGATAATGAATGATTAGGGATGAGATCAAAGAACTTAGTTAAAGATACTATTGTCACATGACAAAAAAGGCTTGCTTATATAATTTTGACAAGATATTTGAGTTTGATGAAAACTTGGGTTACAAAGAACACAAGATGATCGAAAAGAATAAGAAAGGAGTTGTAAGGAAATGCATATACGTAAGACTCAATTGCAGTTATGTGATAGATCTTAGAATTTTTTATGCACTTTCCCTGTAAACCATTAACTGGTTCTTTGCATATTGTAAACTCGTTAATTACATTTTGCTTAGCTTCATTGTTTCCATAAGAAATGAACCGGGATGAGAGAGCTCGCAAAAGCTAATTTACTTATTTACTTGATGGAGTAAAACCTAGATGCATTCGCTCATTTTTTTTAAAGAGAGATGAGGAAGGCAAGCAACAGCAAAAAAGAAAAAAGAGAGGAAATTTCGTCTGATAATGAAAGGTCCAAATTGTGGAATATTGACTCTTTCTTGCCTCGGAAACTCAGAAACTTTGCTACTTCCCCACAAACTTCCTTAAATCAGCCTCGTAATCAATCCTTTTTTTTTTTTGGGTTTGATTTCTAGCACGTCAAATCTAGAAGGTTGACCAAGTTATTGACTCACGGAGGGGGAGAGTACCTCAAGTAATAATACCCTCAAGATTTTCATGATTTGTTGGTTTGGTGAGTTTCGAATTTTTTTTTGTCCCTTTTTTTAATGGAAGTGCTCCTTTTCTGGTTTATACATAACATAAAAAAGCTACTGAAGAACAGAATATGGAACAATTATAAAGAAGTATATAATTTAAGGTTTGATGGATGGCCTTGTCTGACGGAAAGTTTAAAAATGTTTATTTACGGTGGGAGATCACAAAATAAACAGAGACTTTGTCTGATGTGAAAAATTTTGGAATTGGTCGTCTGGAAGCAGCACTGATCTCATAAGTGTAAAAAATATATATTGCTTTTGGCATCTAAAGACATTGTAGTTTTAGGATCTCAGACCATACAGCTTGAGAAGGATGATTGCACTTGAAAATGGAAGCAGCACTCAGCTCATAAGGTTCTTTTGCAGCCTGGTTGCTGGTTTAAAGTTGTAAATTGACAATCATTTGCAAGAGCTCCACAAATTACAGCAAGACTCGGGTCTGGGAAATCGAAGGTGGTTAAGAGTGACAAAAGAAAGGTAAATGAAAGTTTTATTTTTTGGGTCATTTGTTCTAGGTCAATGAAACTAAATATCATCGGTCATTGACAATTTGATGGTAAAACAGGCATCGAACAACCCGTAGTGGTGAGCCTTAATCACTCCAAATTTAGGGAATGAGGTTAAGGTCCATTAGATAAGCACATTTTGATTAAATTGACCAATCTTTTTCAGAAAACTGCATAGTGTATATGGGCTCCTTCTAATTCAGAGCAATTTTTGAAAGATGAAGTGGTAATTTCTTTTCCAGGAAACTACTTTAAAGCAGAATGAACTACGCATCTGTACTGATGGTTTGATCTTGTCGCAAGGTAAAGAATTAGTGTTATTGACGATCAAAAACTTCCCTGAACACAGTGATGGAGCTCGCTGAAGCATTGCAGGTTGGAAAGAAATCTTCGGATGCAATTTGAAGTTAAAGCCATTCAAGCCTTTTCAATTGCTACTTTTTTGCCAACCCAAAAGCTAGCTAATAAATGGTTACTGAGATAGAAGAATGACCATCTCACAACATGCGATATTTGCAAAAGAATATGGAAACGTGATTATGAGTTTATCATTTCTCCAGAGAACTTGAATAAATCCACTAGACAACAATGACAACACTGATAATCAACTGCAGAAAACACAATGCTCATTACATTATTTCACATTCTGTGGAAGTTAAAGATGCATCCTAGATTTATTAAATCCAAAAGATCATCCACAGAATGAACCACGATCCTTAACAGGAAACTACCAGAAATCATATGGCACCTCTTCATCTGCGCATAAGTGCCCTCAGCAATCATCATTTTCCCCATAAATCCATGATGAAATCTTGACAGGAACCGCTGTGGTACACGAGCTCCTGCTGCATGCACACAAGGGCAGGGTCCGTAGCTCCCGAATGCATGTACATGCCACAGAAATTTTCTTCAATTTCAATATCTCTCAGAGCAAGAAATTGTTCCCTCAAGCGTTCTTCTTCTTCAGTCACGCTGCATGGCGAATACCAGCTATTCTCTGAGGTTTTGTCATCATATTGAACTCCATAAGAGGTGCAGTAGCTATTTTCACTCATTGTTGGAATTTCATTTTGAGATCCAACGCCGGCTTCTAATTTCGGAGTATCGATGGTGGGTAGACATGCGTATGGATGGGATGAACCATTATTGTGATTGTGCTTAACTTTAATATCGCAAGCGATTGGAATTTGTAACTTGTTCTTGTAGCCGACACGTTTCTTCAAGCGGGTGTTCCAATAATTCTTTATTTCATTATCAGTCCGTCCAGGAAGTCTAGCTGCAATTGCCGCCCATCTGCGAGGAGAATTTAATCAAGAATCATACATGTACGAACTTATGTTCATGTGGTCCAAGTATTATACTTATACACATAAAAACGTCCTAATTGTATATATGCTTTCTCTATCTCTTTCACTCTCACAGATCTCATGCTCAAATTTCACTTAATCATTCTCTGTCTGTCTGTCCGTCTCTATCTCTCTCACATATTTCATGCTCAACTTTTGCTTAATCATTTTGATAGTAGTCATCTGTTAATACTAGCTTTCATATATATATATATATACACCCTATATACAGTTGGTAGCTAGTGCGCATGACAAAATTTTGGAATAGAAATTGATATCTGGCCAGAAATTTATTTCTCAATTTCTATTTCAGAAATTGATAAGTTAAAAATTTTAGCTTCTGATTTCTTCTTCAAATCTATTTCTAGAATAGAAATCTGTTCTAGAAATTGAAAAATCAAATTGCGTTACTAAACGGATTTCTATTTCAAACCTGTTTCGGGGAACAGAGAAAGAGAAATAGAGAAGTAGAAATTTATCATGCGCACCCTTAACAAGGCTAGTCAATTCCCATCAAGCTATGCAATAATTGTTTCGGAAGCCATCGAACTTTGACTTTCTAGGAGTTATTTTTCATTTCTTTCTCTGAAATCTTTGAATACATAGATGTTCCACCTTTCTCCACTGTTTGAAGAGCATTAGCACTCTCTCTGTGTGTATTTAGTCAATGCTATTCATTGAGCCAAGGATCATATGAGACGAAGGGTTTTCTTCCCCCCCGTCCCCCCGAACACCAAAACAAAAAACCCACCTACAAAAAAAAAAAAAAAAAAAAAAAAAAAAAAGAGAAGGAAAAAGACAAAGCAACAATTTAAAACAACAATAAATCCAGAAATACCTGCAGTCTATAGTGGAATCGAAAGTCTGTTTGTAACAAAAGAAACAAAGTGTTTTATGCAACGGTGATTCAAAATTTGTACTTTCTTTGCTTCGCAATGTTAAATAAATTTGCAGAGGTGATTGTTTCTAATCTTTAATCAGATTCTTACGGAGGTATGATTGTTCAAACTTACTTGTTTCCGAGGAGTAGCTGCAGCTTGATAATCAGATCCTCCTCTTCTTTGGTGATGTTTCCATGCCTGATGTTAGGCCTCAGATAGTTCATCCACCGAAGTCTACAACTTTTCCCAGTTCTTGCCAAACCTGAGTCATGCACACACATATTCAAGACCAGGGTTGATATTATACCCAACAAAACCAGATACAGAGATCAGCGAAAAACAAGATCAGCACATGAATATATCATACCAGCAGGGTTGGGCATGTGAGCCCAGTTCCAAATGCCATATCTCCTGATATAAGCAGTGAGCTTCTGATCTTCTTCTGCACTCCAAGTGCCCTTCTTCACTGTTGGATCGCTGCTTTTGTTGGGTCTAAGAGGGCGTCCCACCATTTTTGAGCTAGCTTTTGACTTCGTGAGGGAAGAGAGAGTAAGTAATGCGGCTCTGCTTTAGCTCTCTGGCTTAAATGATAATGTCAGGAACTCCAAGACTTGCTTTCCATATATTTTTAGGGTTGGTCCCACATGTACATGTTTTCTAAGTTCCACCAAATTCAAAAGGTTTTCGCACTGATTTTTTTTTTTTTTTAAATCAAATTGAATTTCCAACCAACTTGTGACATGATGTCATTTGTACTGTTTGGAAGTAAAGCTTATTTCTTATTTGTAATTTCCGAACGACGAAATCTCCATTCCATTGGCTCTTAGACGGAGAATACTTTTTAACTGCGTATACTTTTGAAATAAATAGTCACTTACCATAATATGAGATCTCATCAAGGGTTTGAATTCTAATATTTCATCTTCTCATTATTACGCTAGTTAATCCAATTTGCTTGTGACTTATATATCGATAAAAGCACATCAATATATTATACTTCATATGTGTTGGCTTAATGGAGAACGCTAAGAAATTTCCTCCCTGATGGTTCGAGCATTAGATACAAATAAGTTTTTTTTTAAATGATTATTAAGAATATATAAGAAAAAGGAGAGACAAGGGAATGATGCGATGGTAATGAAGCATCGGGTTAAAATATTTAAATATTAAGCCACGCTTCTATCTACCATGTTAAAACTTTAAGAATGGTTGACAATGGTCTTACAAATTCTTGCATGGTATCAATGCATGTGGTCTTAATTTCAAATATTTCCAAGCTCCTAATACAACATACATGTGATTTTAAATTAGTCAATAGTGGCCCCATAAAATCTTACACATTGCAAATTCATTTATGCATGTTGCTTCCTATGATCATTGGACTTGCTAAAACCTATAGTCAAGAGGATGAATTCTTAGATGTCCCAAATCATTTATTATATAGGTCTAATTAAGGTCTTTATTCCGTACATTATTTGTATCTAATGCGTTAGGCTTCTAGATATATAGCCATAGATATCGTTAATGTCCTATATTTATTTTTCTTTATGAGGAACTCAATCTACTCTTGCTGGGACGCCCATAAGTCAGATCTTTTAGAATACGGTATGGCAAATTAAAAGAAACTGTCAACTTCAAACATTCACATTTTATGAAAATCTCGGAATAAGATGAATAGATGTGCATTACTATATAATGCAAAATGATAATAATTTAATAGAGCCAAAAAGGTGTTGGTTTTGATGGTAAGATGGTAAATGAGTTTGCTTCTCTCCTTATGGTTTCAGGTTCAAGCCTTGTTGGAGCACTCATAAAATTGTGAATGCACCTGGCCAACATGGGGAGTATGCCTTTAAGATCGCCTAGGGAGGTGCCTATAATGAGTGAGACTATTTTTTTCATGGAAAATTGATGATTTGAAAAATAATTTTTTAAAAATGATCCTTTGTATCAATTGAAATAATTAGTTAATGGAAAATATTTTCATTATTGATAATAATTTATGTGTAAATATTTTCATGAATGATAAAAATATTTTACATTGAATCAATTTTGTAGGTGATATAAGCAATCATTTTTAAGAAAATGTTTTTCAAATCATTTATTTTCTACGAAACAAACGAAGCCTTAATGGATGTGCATGTGGAGTTTTGCCGGACTGACTAACAACTATTTTTAAAGTTTAATATGTTAGAGGAAAGCGTAATTCAATATTGTCTCTGTAAATGCTCATCATATGGTAGCATAAAATGCTGATTTTTCATATTTAGCTTCCATAAATGGTCTTTTTCTTTCTTAGAGCCATTATGAGAGCACAGTTTAGTCACATGGACAACTATAAAAGATGAAACTACCTTGATTAGTTCATTCATCTAACAACAACTTCTTATAAATACTTTAACAGTTCATGCGGAATCCACCTCAAAATAGATGGATAAGTCGAAGGTTGGTTAGCAATTTTAAGTGCGCAGTTTGGATAAAGTTGCTGCTTAGCCTAAAGGAGAAGGTTCAGGTTCCTTAGATGCTACTGGGAATGAGGTTTTGTTGTTCTTTTATTTTTTTGTTGTTTTGTAAGGAAGGTTGTTTATTGCTTGGTTTTATAAGCTGCGTCTGTTCAGATTGGCTTTACGTTGCTTTATGACATGGTCTGTTGGATATGAAAATTGATTGTTCCACACCCGTCCTTGCTTTTGAGCAATGAAGAGAGGTCCAATATGGCAAAAAACTATAGATGGAGATTTGTCAGATTTTATATGTCGGGGTGAGAGGAGAGAGTAACTCGTCAGAGGATAAACAGTTCGAAATTCAAAAGATAATTTAGATAGGTGGCATATATTGTATTCAAGGCTGTCTTTTCACCTTTATATACTTAGGGTACATTTCAAAATCCCAGAATCTAAAGTTTACAAGGACCGTGTGTCCACCTCAAGATGAAAGGAAACTGAAATTGTTGAGCGAACTTACTTTATGAGTGTAATGCCGAACAAATTATGTATATGGTGCTCACGAGAAAATAGAGATATATTTCAACATATGCGTCGATTTATAGAGATATCCCCATTGGCCAGGTCATTAGCCTTTACTGTAAGTTTGTGATCTCTTTCATTCATACGTCATCCTTGGGAATGTATTGTTCTTTCATTAGTTCACCTTTCCTGATGGTTTATCTCATACCCAAGTAGCTACTCAAAATTGTCCAAATCATTTTATCTTTTGAAGAATATCCGAATAAAAGGGTAGCATAAGGGCAACAACTTTTTGTATAATAATAGGGACATCTATCTATTATTCCTGAGAACTGTGAAATGCATGACATTAATTAATACAAGTTTTTTTAATCTATTTATCTATAAAGACGGAATAGCCAACTTAAAAAGTGAAATCTTAGATAACACGCTGCTTTAATTAATGTAATGCACACCTTTATTATAGTCTGTTGATGATATCAGAAAAGAATTGATTCTTTTTAATGTCTTTTTCCCCTGTCACATTGCATCTAATGACCAATTGGAGATGGATTCTTTCTAGCCCGGGATAAAATACTGAAATCTAAAATCGAGAGAAAAGTTCGTCATCGTCACTTGGAATGTCTAAACCCTAAAATGGTGACAAAAGCGCATCTTGCCAACAATAATCAAGCTGTTCATTATAAACTAACTGAGAAGCTTTTCTTTGGAGGAAACGAGACGAAGACAATGTGTGCACACATCTCCCAATAGATCTGGTCAATTTGCCGTGAAGCATCAGCACTTATATTCTTTTTAATTCAGTTTCGCAACGTGCGTCTGTTCCCCACTATCACTTAATCAATTAGCTGGTCCAATGAACAACGCATAGGGACATCATTACGACGAGGTTTCACATAAGTCTGAGCATGTGAAGTCCTGCAATTTCTTAGGGTTTCACTCACAGGACAATGAGAATCTTTCTCTTTTCCGTTTTGGTCACGGCACAAAGAGTATCATTCAATTATTTTCTTTCAGTGATTCTCCTCGTATGCGCACAATTACTAACAGATTTCTGCCCTAAAGGAAGGAACCCGAAGGCAAAATCTGGAAAGAAGCTCAAGCACTACACGACTTATTATATATTCTTACTTCAAGTGGTTAATGTTTATTCCTCTTCGTTATGCCAAACTGAGAAATCTTCAAGAAATAGGAAGTGTAACGACAAGTTTGACATCCTCTTTTCTTGCCTATGTAGTTGGCTGATGCAAAGTTCAAACAAGGGACAAGATTTAAAAAAAAAACTTCAAAGGTCAAGAAGGCAAATGTCTCACTAAGATAAAGGTCAAAGGTCAAGAAGGCAAATGTCTCACTAAGATAAAGGTCTCAGGGAATTAGGGTTCAAAGGTACGTGGAAGACAAGCTTTTTTTTTTTTTTTTTTGTCAAGGTTAAAATATTTACAAGAAAAGTATTGCATAAAACCATGTCATCCTTCAATAGGATTTTACCGCACCCGCATCATTTTGCGAATATATTCGTTAATTGGTATTAGTATCTCTAGCATTATTTTAAACAAAACAGTACTGCTGGGCTAATCTATTAAACCTACCTCCATTAAACTTCTGTATAATAATTATTAGAATTGGTTAAGAGAATTACCCATGTGTCAGCTAGAGGTTTGTGAAGACAACAGCTATCTTCTTGAACTTAGTAACAGGAAATCTAATCGAGGAATCGTATTGAGCACACTTCATAGAAGACTGGGTCAATCTATTGTCGTGAAAAGGAAAAATTTTCTTAAAGCTAAAAACTTTTAACATGTACTGTTTGTGTAAAATATTTTTGCCATATGATGATTCTTGGAAATTTGGAAGGACAAGTCTTCCTTGACTTATAAAGTGGCAATCTTAGAGGGTGCTCTTAAGAAAGCCAGAAAGTTATTATTACGCCAGCTATGCCATTTTTTTCTTGTCTATCTATTTATAAACTAGCAAAAGAGGAAAAAAAATTGCAAGTGCGAAAGAAAAAAATGGTACAAAAGAGCTTAACATAAGTAAAGAAAGAGATAATGATTTGCACATTTCTTTTATTTTAGAAACATGAATTTCTAATTTATAAAATAGGAAAGATTCAATTAGAGAAAGTGTAAATATGCTTAGGAATCAAACTTTAAAATAATATTGTTTAATTTTAAATTATGCTTTTATTCGTATTAGGAGATCATCGTTAACAATTCATTGCAACAATTTACATGGGCTTCATCAAAGAATGTTCAGAAAAAGTTTGAGATTTTAATTCAATCGTTGGGTTTACATATATAGTAGAGATTATTGAAACTCAAATAGAAACAATGTTCATATATGTGCTTGATGCGCAACTCGTTGAGTTCATATATGTTTTTTTTTTTTTTGTTCAAAAGTTCGTGTATGGTTTGCCTTGTAACTTTTTAACGTTTCTGTCTAACATGACTTCTAAGTTAAACATAGACCCATAGTTTTTTTTTGGGTTTTTTCCATTTTTTTTTTTTTTTTTTTTTTTTTGGTAAAAGGGTAAGATATAAAGCTTTAACCCATTACGCTAAAGATTTGGGGCCATAAAATTTGCACTCAACAAGATAACAAGTCAGAGTGAGTGGAAGGGCGCCGAATGCAAAAGAGGACCGCAAGAGCGAGCCTAAAGAAGTAGAAACAACCAAAACAATGGCAGCGGGAGGCTACTGAAAACCAAATGAAGCACAATCTACGCCTGCATCCGCCAACGACAAAAGTGAAGAATTGTCAAGGAAGCAGCCGCGCAGAGGAAGAGTATCCAGACAGCACGCATAGATCCATAGTTTTATAAAAGGAAAAATCAAAAAAGAGAAAATCTTATCTAGTTATTATCTATATATTGTATACATAGAGTATAAATAATATATTGTCAAGATACTATATCCACAAGATTTTCTTGCTCTAAAAAGACAAGATTTTCGAATATCATCATAAATATTCTATTAAAATGTCTAGCGTATGTATATAAAAGTTGGAGGCGGAGGTAACAGATTAAATAAAGAAAATTAGATCAAAAGCATGTCGTATGAATTATCAACCACCATTCTCTCTATCCTTCGGGGATAGCTTTTTCTCTGGAGCATGCAGAGCTTCTTCTTCGATTGTCTGGTTTCTTACACCCTAATTTCTTCTTTTACCTGGTATCTTTCCATGGATTTTCTCTTTTCCCAGCTGATCTTCGCAGTGCATGTCACCACTTCGCACTATCCTCAGCTCCAGTGTTGATTTGCTCTTCGTTTTCGCCTCTTTTAGTTTGCTCCTGTTCTTCTTCATCCTTTCTCTCCGTATTCGCAATGCTTTTCTTTCTTTGGTCACCCATCACTTTCCTTGCATGCGAGGTCCTCCTACTCCTTTCGTGTTATTTGGCTAATCTGTCAAGTTTTCTTCAGTACCCATGCCTTCCGCCTTCCTGCCTTTCTGTTTGATTGCTTGGTTTTACTTCTACTCTTCCTCTTGATGATATGGCAGCAGCTGATGAAGAACATTCGGCTCGTCTCGCCGCTTTATGTCAGAGCTTGGGACGGTTGTGTTCCCCTCATGATTTGGAAGTTTGGGATGACGAGCCTACTCCTGCGAAATTGAATGAATGCCGTTTGACTCTGATTGGCAAGGTATTTGCTGACTCTCCTATTAACTTTAAGGCGTTTCAGAGTATTATGAAAAAGGTGTGGCGTACAGAACAGGTCGATATATCTCAACGTGAACATGGGTTATATGCAGCGAAATTTAAATTACTTACAGATAAACAGTGGGTTTTGGAGGGGGGACCCTGGGTTTTTTCTGGTCGTTTGGTTGTCTTTAAGTCTTGGATTCCTAACACACCGCTGCATTGCTATGATTTTTCCACCTGCACATTTTGGGTGCAAGTATTTGGCCTGCCCCTCGAATTGTGTTCAGAGCCCACTATTAGAAAGGCAGTTATGACAGTTGGGAACGTTTTAGAAGTTAGAGCTGATGGTCAAGACACATTTACCATGAGATCAGGGCGTGCTCGAGTTGAGATTGACTTTCGGCATCCCTTGCAGATAGGTCGTTTAATTAGAATCAATGATAAGACCTTTTGGCTCGACTTTAGATATGAACGTCTTGCCCATTATTGTTATCTCTGTGGCAAGCTGGCACATTATACTACCTCCTGTCCAGAGAAATCTGTTACTGCTGATGTTTTAAATGGGGAGGATAAGTTGCCATATGGACAATGGTTGCGTGCCGAGCTCAAGGAACATAGCCCGTACTGGAAAATGTATTATGATACCAACGTAATGGAGGATATTGTGGAAGAAGTGATACCTGAAACTCCCCCCACAGTGGCTCGACCCTTTCCTTTGCTGCCGCCCATTCCCTCCTCTGGCATATCTCCACCCCTGCAACCTTGTGTCACTGAGATTTCCCCTGCAACAAAATTGGCTGAAGGCTTACATACTGCTTTGATTCCAGCATCAGCAAAGCAGAAAGGGGTTCAGATTAACACAATTTCTGTTCAACGGGATAAGAGTTTGAAAACTTCTCGCCACTTCTCAAAAGCTGGCCCTGTTAAAAAACAGAAGCGTTATAACCCATATGATATACCCGAGTTGTACCGATGACCTGGATGAATCTTTTTGCTAGAAACTCCAATAGAGCAAGCTCCCGGTGATGGAAGTTGGGCATGGGTGGTGGCCCTCAACAGCCCCTATTCACAAATGAAATCGGTTGGGCTTGAACTCGTGGGTTGGGCAATACCCTAACAGTTCGGCATTTAAAGGTCCTGGTTCTCAAGGAACGTCCTGATCTTGTTTTTTTGATGGAATCTAAGAATCGTGAAGATGTTCTATCTCGGTTGCAGCTTAAGCTGCGTTTTTCTCACCTTTCTGTTTATAATCCGGTCGGTTTAGCAGGGGGTTTAGCAGTTCTATGGAATGATTCGGTTTCTCTTTCTTTTGAGTATTCGACACCGAATTATTTTGACATGATATGTACAGAAGTAGCAGGAAGTATTACCTGGCGTCTCACGTGTCTTCATGCCCCTGCGGATGCTCGTCTGAGACACGATGTTTGGCAGGATCTCATCAACATCAGCTTTGCAAATACTCTTCCTTGGGCCTGCATTGGTGATTTTAATGAGATTCTTTTCCACTGGGAAAAGTCTGGAGGTAGACCAGTAGATTTTACTAGATTGTCATCTTTCCAATATGTTCTTAATGATTGTTCATTAATGCCAATTGAAGCAAAGGGTTGCGCGTTTACATGGACAAATAATCGTCAAGGAAATGAGTTAATAAAGGAGTGTCTTGATCGAGCACTATGCTCACTGGAATGGCGACTTCGTTTTCCTAGGGCTGAGGTTTATGCCTTACCTGCTGTTGGCTCAGACCACAGCCCTCTGATCTTAAACACTTCACCGGTGAGTGGCTCTCGACGATACTATTTTAAGTATGAGTCTTATTGGAATCAGGATGAGGAATGTAGGGATATTATTGCTACTTCTTGGAACTCTATCTGCAGCAACACAGCTTCTTTTAATAGGAGAATTCAAGCAGTTTCTTATGCTTTAATGAAATGGAGCCGTTCGAAATTCTCACATAACAGAATGAGGGCTGATGAGTTGCAGCTGCAGCTACAGCACCTTACAAATCAAACACAAATATTATATGACCAGACAGAAGTTAAAGCTTTGAAAGAAGAACTGCAGCGGGTATGGAGTCGAGAAGAACAATATTGGGCTATTCGTTCTAGACTCAACTGGTTGAAATGGGGCGACAAGAATACCAGGTTTTTTCATGCAACAACGGTTCAGCGACGGCAGCGTAACCGGATCACTATGCTTAAGAATCATGACAACTTATGGGAGCAGGATCCTACCCGATTAAAAGAAATGGTAACAACTTTCTTTTCTTCTTTATATACTTCCGTAGGCAGTCGTCATTATGCTCCCATCCTAGATCAATGTGATCCTTTGGTAAATCAGGATATGAACGCTCAGTTAATAGCTGCTCTTACCCTGGAAGAGGTAAAGCAGGCTACTTTTCAATTAGGAGCAGCCCGAGCCCCGGGACCTGATGGACTTAGTGGTTTATTTTATCAGACGCACTGGGATATTATTAAATCTGATCTATTTGAAGTTGTTCATGAGTTTTTTACTACTGGTATTATGCCTTCCTACTTAAACAGAACTCTGATAGCCCTCATTCCTAAAGTTCCTCACCCGGAAAGTCTTGATCAGTATCGTCCTATCAGTTTGTGCAATTTTGCCTATAAGGTCATTTAAAAAATTATTGCCAATCGGTTAAAGCCCATCCTTCCAGCTCTTATCTCAGAGGAACAGTTGGCTTTTGTGGGGGGTAGATAAATTCAGGATAATGTTCTATTAGTTCAAGAAGTCCTACACCAGCTTCGAATTAAGAAAGGAAGATCTACTTATCCGGCTGTGTTGAAAGTGGACATGAGGAAAGCGTATGACAGGGTTGAATGGGACTTTCTCCAAGATTATTTATTAAAACTGGGTTTTCATCCTATTTGGGTGAATTTGGCTATGCAATGCATTTCTACTCAATCATCCTGTGTTAAATTCAATGGAGAACATCTTACTTATTTCTACCCTTCTCGAGGTATCCGACAAGGGGATCCTCTTTCCCCTTACCTGTTTATTTTGTTGGCTAATCTTCTTTCTACACTTATTAAGAAAGCTGTGGATATTGATCATCTCAAAGGGATTAAACTTAACAGGTGGTGCCCTTCCTTAACTCATTTGTTTTTTGCGGATGATGCCATTTTCTTTCTTGATGGTACTGTTACCGAATGTCAAAATCTATCAAATCTACTTCAGCAGTATTGTCTGGCAACAGGGCAGGAAATTAACCGAAATAAATCCGGTATTTATTGTGCAAAAGATTGCCCACTTACTCTGCAGCAGAATTTGGCTTCAGTGCTTCGAGTTCCTATTCTAAACAAATGTGGGAAGTACTTAAGGATACCATCAGATTGGGGACGTTCGAAAAAAGAGATGTTTTCGTGGATCTTAAGCCGAGTTCATTCAAAGTTGGAGAGCTGGAAAGCTAGTTTGATCTCAAAGGGTGGGAAAGAAATCCTACTTAAAACTGTTATTCAAGCTATTCCTCAGTACGCAATGTCTACATTCAAATTGCCAGTCTCTATTTGCAGATCTATTGAAAGAAGTATAGCCAGATTTTGGTGGCAAAATGACCGAAACAAATCAGGAATTCATTGGAGAAGTTGGGATGTTCTGAAAAAACGGAAAGCAGATGGAGGCTTAGGGTTTCGAGATCTTATTCATTTTAATAGAGCTATGTTGGCTAAGCAGGCTTGGCGTTTACTTAATCAGCCTTTATCTCTTTGGAGTAAAGTTTTTAAAGGTTTATACTTCCATTCCAAGTCTTTTATGTATGCTGACAAAGGCTCTCGCCCATCTTGGGGCTGGCAGAGCCTACTTATTGGCCGGGATGCCATCCTACCCAACACACGTTGGTCTGTAGGTGATGGTACATCAATTAGGATACGTGGTGATCCTTGGCTCTCTATTGGAATATTAGCTGGCCCTTCAAACCGTGAAGAACCTACTTTAGTGGCTGATCTTATTGATCAATCCACCAACACCTGGAATGCCAACCTGCTACACAGGTATTTTGACACTCCGGTTATAGAGCAGATCACTTCTATCCCTCTCCGACCGTTATCTACCCTTGATCAGTTAATTTGGACTGCCACTGAAGATGGTCATTTCTCTGTTAAATCTACTTATCAGTCTTTCGCAACATCAGCAACACAACATTCAGTCAGAACTACTTCCACATCTTATCAGAATCCCAGTTGGTTATGGAACAGAATATGGAAAATGCATTCCCCCCCAAAGGTCCGGGCTTTCCTATGGTCGATCTGTCAGAATGCCCTTGCTACAAGGGCCAATTTGTTTCAGAGACATATTATAACTAACCCTTGCTGTCTCCTCTGTGATCAAGACACTCCCGAAACCCTTGAACACTTATTTTTGCTATGTCCGTGGACAAAGCAGGTCTGGATGCACCCTAGCATTCATATTCAAATATCTCCTTTGCAACTTCACAGAATCGATGAATGGATAGTACAGCTAGTAAAATCTCGAGCTTTCGCACCTGGTTTGGAGACTCTGGCCTCGGTTCTTTGGCAGATTTGGCGCGCCCGGAATGGCTTCATATTCAGGCAGGAACGCATTCGGCCGACTCGGGTGGCTGAGGCAGCACTTGCGGATTCCCATGTCACTCGTATGTTGGCTTCGACGCTGACTCCAAAGGGTCGCTCCTTACTGAACAGGGGATCTCTTTGGCGGCCTCCAGATCCAGGTTCCTTGAAGGTAAATGTAGACGGGTCGCATCAGCTTGACTCACGAGAAGCCACAATGGCCTGTATATGCAGAGATCATCATGGAAGACTTACCGAAGGATTTTCCAGGCGTTTTCCTGCATCTTCTGCCCTTCAAGCCGAGATCCAAGCGGTGTCCTTCTCCCTACAACATCTCCACTTTGCCAAGGCTTATCTCGATGCTCCGATTGTCCTTGAATCTGACAGCCAAATTGTGGTTGACGTCCTCCAATGTCGCCGTAAGCCGCCATGGGAAGCTCGGTCCCTCTTTCTCGAAGCCGCCTCCTTACTTTCTACTTTCCCTAATCTTTCGCTAGGGCACTGCAGGAGGGAGGCAAATGTTGCTGCTGATTGGGCTGCTAAGGCCCATGATCGTATTTCCCCTGTTAAATGTTTGACTGTTTTTCCCCCTTTTCAGCTCGTAGACCTTATTTGCGCGGATGCTATTGCTGCCGGATGTAATCTTTTCTCTACTTTAATATAGTTTCCTTCATTTCTGTTCAAAAAAAAAAAAAAATTATCAACCAAAGGATATCAATGAATCAATAAACTTCCAATAGAAAGGTCTTCAGGTAAGACACGTTTACCATAGCTCACTGATTAATCTTTCATGGAATCAAGAAAAGGAAAATCTGCAAGCAAAGAGGTTTTGCTGGGATTATATTATTTTATGAAAGCTATCTCGTGATAGGAGCAAATGGAGAATGGAGAATGAAATGAGCATGAAATTGGACTTCATCATCAACAATAATTGATTATTGGAAAAACCTGGAGGTGTGCAAAAGTTGTCTAATGACGTTGCCGATGACATGTAACCCAAACCATGTGGAAGTCATCGATGAGCGAAGCAGAGCATAAGACATAACAAACTAATGCAACTTGTAAGCCTAGCTGGGGTTTTATAGAAGTTTACAAGGAAGACAACCAAACGTGGGTTATTATTATTATTATTTTTTCGGCCATCAATGTTGAAAGCATAATTCCATAGATATATCGTTAACAAATAAACGAGAGAATTCATGATCAGAAGAAAGGCAAGTTGAGGGGACACTTGATTGATTAGGTTGGCTTTCAATTAATGCGAATTTAAAAATCTGTGAGTGCATACTTTCCTGGTATCTTCATAAATCTTGAAGTTACGCTTTTTGTCTCTAACATCTACAATTCATCTCAATAATGCAGATAAGTATTCATTGAATTTTGAAATAATATCACAAAAAACCCCAAATTATGCTTACTATGATACAAACACCTGAACTAAATCCCCCAACTTATACCAATATGGCAAATGTACTTTGGATGGAATTAAAATAGAGTGTACATATATTACATATGTATAAATTTGGATTTCTTCATGACACTAAAAAGTTTGAGGCATTTGTGTCATGATGAGTAAGTTTAGGATTTTTGGTAACCTGAAAAAAAGTTTAGGCTATTTGTGTCACCGTAGGCAAGGTTGAATTTTTTTTTTTTTTTTTTTTTTTGGTCTTGAACTTTTACCAAGGTATCTGCTCTTGAACTTTTAGCAAGTTTAATAAAAAAAAATATTTAAAGGCACAAAAAGTGTAACAGGAATTTCATGCTTTGGCACGATTTGAGTTCGATCATTTCTGATACAATGTTCAGTGTGTGTGGGATCCTAGATTTGTGAATGATGATTGAGGGGTGGTCGCCATCATTAGGCATCTTGGGGTGGCCGCATGGCTGTGAGATAGTCGGAAGCAAACATCTCTATCAGCCTAAGAAACACTAACTCCAGTAGTATATAGCAAGCCCTTAATGACATCGTGTTTTTTTCTAGACGATATACAGGATATTAGAAAGCCTACAGTATCCTTCCAAACATGACATATGGGGTCGGCCATGTGTATCAGGTGGATTAAACACACAATATCTTCTAGTTTTCCTTTTCTCCGTAAATTAGTAACCCTTATTTGCACAGAACTCACATGGTCAATGCAAAGATACAAACCCATCAGACCCAAAAAAGAAAAAAAGAAAATAAAAATGCAAACCCAGATTAGCTATGGGGCTAGAACTTTGTAAACCAGATAGTTACCA
Source organism: Eucalyptus virginea (assembly GCA_014182375.1). Classification (NCBI taxonomy): domain Eukaryota; kingdom Viridiplantae; phylum Streptophyta; class Magnoliopsida; order Myrtales; family Myrtaceae; genus Eucalyptus; species Eucalyptus virginea. The sequence goes on along the minus strand of CM024517.1, from coordinate 624,332 downwards.
GCTAGAGGAAACTATAACAGAGGTTGCATTTAGCAAAAAGAGGTCTTCATAGGCTAGCTTCAGAAGCTTTAACTGAGATATTACCCTTTCAAATGCAGAACCGCTTAACCGAAGATTAAATGAGTGTTGGAAAGCCACATTATAGCTTAGCTGTCCTCTGCTGGTTGAAGGCTTATTGACGCCTGCCTGGATGGAACGATTTCGTGTACTCATGATATAATCCGAGGTTGAAGTTTCGGATACATTTACAACATTGATGAAAAATAACAATGATAAAGAGACAAGAAAAGAATTAAGCGAGAAAGGGAAAATAAAAGACTTCTATATAAACAGACCGTCCCAAAACTCCTTTTACCGACGGTAAACAGAGACAGAAGAGACGAATGTAATCGGTTGGACAAGATTGTCTCTTCCTCTTAAAAAAGGACACGCTATATTCATAGGGAAAATCTAACGACATTTTCGAGAAGGGAAAAACATCAAAGTGGTGGCGTCAGTGAATTAACATTCGGCCATTAGATTAATAAACGTATGCTGTACAAGCGTGTGTGCTCTTCGAGCAGTTAATAAATATACAAAATATAACAAATACACGAACTAGCAGGACACTCGTCCATTTTCTCTATAAAATTTTTTATTCGATTTTGGATATGCGGGACATGTTTCTTTCTCTTGCACAGTCATATTAACTCATTTCATAAGAAATGACTTAGTATATTTCTCTCTTCTCACTTTTGGTCTTCCTAACTTACCCTTTCATTCTATACCTCACTCTCCCCTATTTAATGCTTAAACGTGCATAATTTTCTGAACCCCAAGAGGACATTATGAGAAAACTTCAAAAAGTTATGACTCACTCACTCCCCTTTGCGATTTAATTTGACAAAATGCAACTCGTTAATGAAGGTATCAAAGTGTTCAAGGTTATTCAAACTTACATGGCCGCTAAACAAAATTAAAGTAAGAGTTTATATATGCTTAAATATACATGAAACAAATTTTTTTTTTTGAATTTAGGGTATAAGATGTCAAAATAAACTATTCTTTTCGTTGCTTCAGCTGGAAAAAAAACTATTTTTATTGTCTTCACCCCACCCCCCCCAAAAAAAACAATAAGATATTATAAGGATCCGAAATAGAGGGCTGATATTGAACCAAAAAATCAGCTCAACAAATTATTCCGATGGTTAAAAGTGACGCCACGGCAGTTCCGTATTCTCCTTGATTAATTAAGGCTCGCTATGGTGAACGTTTTTTACTTTGGCACCTATATATGAACGTGTTTATAAAATCTTCCAATTTAGTCTCTACATAAATGACATGACCTTTGAAAACAAAATAGTGGTGAAACATGCACAGCATAGCAACCCCAATTTCCTTAATCTGTCATATGTTCATTTGAATCCAAGAAACAGAAGACGTAACTTTCATTCTCAATGTGTCCTCATTTTCTCCGTAAGTCACAATTTGTTTCCCTACCTAGCATGATGGTCTAGGTTGTCCGGAACTAGTTCCACCCAATATTCCATTATATATAATCGTCAGTTCAATATGAGCGTGAAACACAACACCTTCCACCGACCGTTCTCCGTTGTTAGTCCTACTTTCCGGCTCAGTTAAGTACTATCAACCTTGAACAGTCTTTGAATAATCACAACATCAAATTTTGGTCCTCTAGCGGCAATTTCTTGACCGGCCATGAAAATTCTAAGCACATAAACTTCTCAGAACTTTCGTCACCTACCTGTTGAATTCAGATGTGCCTGGAACACATCAACGATCCTATCCGTTTGCATACATTGAGAGGATGAAATGCACTCATTAGTTACTGGGTTTACCTTGTTAGGATGCAGATGAACTCCGTTCTTTTTTTATTTATCATGACATGGCATACCGAATATTCAACTCGTCGCCAGACATATAATAAAATTAACTAGTTATGCTACCCATCTATATATACTTATCTCAATTGAATTTCTCAGAATTATTGAGATTGTCAAATTTATCCTCACGATTTAATATTTAAGATAATATCTTTTAGGGGAAGAAGGAAAATTAATGGATTAAGATTCCCACATGATCGGGATGCCATGTTTTCAGTATGTAATAGATTATAGACAACATCCATGCGACTATCAAAGAAAATTTCCAAAATTTGTAATTTAAAAATTGTAAAAAAGAAAAATGCAGCTATGAAAAATTCAAAATGTGAAAGTATACGTTAGTATCCTAATTCTTATTGTAAAATCTAAACTCAAATATTGTATAGAGTAAAGAAAAAAGGGTCACACGTGTGGATACTCCCTAGTGATGAAGTAGGACCGATACCAATATTGACACACGACATGACACAACATAAGATGACATGAGACGACAACACGTCAATTCTAAAAAATAGAAAATTCCGATATATTATGATACGTTGCATATTAATGCATTTTTTTATAAACATAATAAATTATCATTTTTATCATTATTTCAATTAAATTAATTTGATTCAAATTCATAAGTAAATAAATAAATAAATAAAAAGAGCCTAGAATGAATTTACGCTAAAAAACATAAATCCACAATTTGTTAATATCATTTATTGTTTCAATTTGATAAATTCAACTACATTTTATCCCAATAATCCATAAAACTTGGAGAAAAAAAGCAATCCATATTTCACTATTAAATTTAATATCTAATAATAAGTCAAAAAGAATTTATATTTCACCATCAAATATAATAAGAAGTCTTTCCCCCTTTATTATTTATTATTTATTATTTTATTTACATTTTTTTTTAGTATTTATTTTTTTTTTTTTTGGTAAATGTAAGAGATATATTGAGGAAATGCCAAATGTACAAAAAATCTCGTCACCAGAAACTTACACTCCAAATGTAGGAATAAAAGGAGTGGAAGGGTGATGAGATGAAAAAGCCACAAAACGTGGCACAAACACTACAACACCTAGCCAAAAAGAAGCACGGTAGGGTCAAACGGCTACAAAAGACGCTACAGGCGAGGAAGAGGTCACTATCGGAACGAACTACCTACGGGTCCCAAGTGAAAATAATCGGGTCTAGGCCCTAACTTCTTTGCAATCTTTTGTTTCTGAAATTATTTTCAACGTTCCTGAAGGTGATAACCTTGTTTTTTATATTTACATTTTGACCATTCATTTATTGAAAATCTTCAAAATTGACCATGTACGTACTGGAATCGCGTGTCAGAATTCTAGACTTGTGTGTCAAATTATCTCAGGAGAATTGTTCACGTGTCGAATTTATCGACACCTGTTGACTGCATGTCAAGTGTCCGGCACGATATGAAAGTTTTCAGAAAGTGTAGGTGGTTTGCAGCCAAGCTTTAATGTTAGATGGACTTAAAAAAAAATGTTTTGATTTTACCCCCTTTTGACTTTTATCTAACTCAACATCTTTTTAAACTTATAATATACTTTTTTTTTTTTTTTTTTGGTATAAGAACTTATAATATACTTTTAATTCTTGCGATGAGGAAAATTTCTGGTGTCCTGTCAAATTCGTGGGGGGGCAATGCGATCTATTTCTTCAAGGCTTCGTAAAGCCCAATGCAACAAGTTTCAGCTTATCTTAATAGTCATAAATATTAGTTTAATGTATGCTATTGCTGAACACATGAAAGACCTCATAATTCTGGGGATTACATGTCAGTGGCCAGCGTCGTTACAAAACGTTTTACCCATCTGAACCTGTTTTTTTGTTGATAAATCGAGGGCGTAGCCCTAATGACATGCACTTCTGAATATAAAATAATAATCTTCCCCATTTTATTTTCATGATCTTCTTCCATTGCAGACTCACTGCTCAAGCTCTTAAGTCCCGCATGTTTTGGGTCAAACTACCCTTCTTATTTGATACCTTATGAATTCAAATGAAGTTACAAAAGTCTATAGTTTGCTGAGAGTAAAAAAATTTGGACATTAAGTAATATCATATGGTAATTTGATTGTAGAGTTATACAATTGCAAATCGAAGAAAGTTAGGAAATAAAAACTTGGAACTCCTTAAACTTCTGTAACCTAGGATTAACAAACAATATTTTCTTTAATCAAATGCTTATTAATTCTTTTCAACCTATTTCATTGAAATCTTATAAGAAACTTCGCATGTACAAAGACTTTTTACAAATCTTTTACTTACGATTAACAAAAATTAGATGCACTATCGACGAAACATGCTTGAATATATAATGGAGGTTTGCTTTTCTAAGGGATTTTTGTAAAACTTTTGTAAAAAGAACTTGAATTTCGGGACTTTTTTCCATTTCACACTTTCGATTTTAACTTAACTCAAAGAACACTATACGAATTGTAGAGATTAACCATAGAAACTCCTTTGCAGCTCACAATTATTTGTTGTCTCTATATAGATGACTGAAGTACAACAACTCATTAGTTGATACATAGAATTTCGTATAACACTCTTTAAGAAACACTTTGTACACCTAAGAAAGCGTTAAGTGCCTAAAAGTTCTATCGTTTAAACAATTTTTCCTATCGCTTCAACAATGTTTTGCACTGACTTATTATAAATAATGATTTGTCAAATCGATGTTTTTCAACCTTTTGCAACATGAGACAAATTAGAGAAATCAAGATAATTTTTCGATATAAAAAGTTTTGCTTCAAAATAAACTGCACTAGAAGAGTTATCAACTTTCAAACAAAATTATTGCCCCCAAAAGCTTGTTGTGACGGAACCCTAGAAAAGCTAAGACTGCATTGATCTTGTAGATCGTTTGTCGTGCTTGATTGTTTATACAACAAAGAAATCAAATTGATGATCATCGTTTTTTTTTTTCTTTTTTTTTTTGGTCAGTAAATTGATGATCATCGTTAAACAAAGAAATTTTTTTTTTTTATATTCTTTTTGAGAGAATCCAAAGAATTCACGGACTGTCATATTGACTCAGTTAATAATTAAAGCATTTGCAACATATATATATATATATATATATATATATATATATATTTTTTTTTTTAATGTGATGATGATCGTGGAGCAACTTATATTTCCCATCATTGAATATAAAAGCCACGTTGTAAAATGCAAAATAATCTATGTTTTCCACTAAAAAGTTGACCACAATAATTTGCTGTTGGAATGAAATAATTAACTTGATTATCATGAAAACAACATAGCTAGTGGACCACGTCTATTGAGAGATGCGAACGCATTATCCTCTGCTTTTTTTTTCACCAAAAAAATACTTGAATGTATGGTGGACAGCTGTACTTATGTTGTTTGCAGAAGCTTTTCACGTCATTTTAGCATCTAGACATTTTAATAGACTAATCTCTTCGCTTAAAGTATACGGGAATATATCACGCAAAGGATGATGAATGATTAAGGATAAGATGGAAGAGATTCTTTGGAGATACTTTGATCACATGGAGAAAGGAAAAAGGCTTGCTTATGTTCTGGTCAGGATATTTGAGTATGGTGAAAACTTAGATTTAAAAGAGTAGGGGATGATTGAAAAAATAAGACAAGAAGAGACGCAAGGAAATAGTTTTACTTAATACAAAATTAAGCACGGAACTATGAAGAAAATCAGAGAGCCGATTCTATTTAGTTGTTTTATTGTTGTAGTAATAGCTAAAATCATTCACAAAATTAATTTAAACGCATATGAGATATAATGAAAAAGTATATGAAAAATACTATGGCATACCATAGTCATGAATCCATATATAGACTTATAAATTGCTCCAAATGTTGTTAGTTCACATATCTATAGATATGTGAACTTTTTATTATCTAAAGATAGATTAATAGGATTTTTTATTAAAAATTTTATCAAAAAGTAAACCTGATGAAAAGCTTTAAGGGTCTTAGATTCATCATATTCACCTTCCATCAATGGACATGTCTCTTTTGTATTAGTGATGGGTTTAAAGATTGTCTCTTTTATATTAAACCCGATGCTTTTCAATAAGTCTTTCTTGCCTATATATTTGTATGACGAGAGTGTCAAAGATGTAACATACTAAAACGCATCCTTTTTGAATAATAATTAAAAGGCGTGTATACTAATGTGAGTTGTTTTGCTCTAACAATGGTTGTCGTTCGTGTATATGCCCATAGAACTTTTTTCGCTATTTATGCTCGACAGAGAGAAAACTTCACTCTTCTTTTCCTGTTTGAATTTTTTTCCTATTTCATTTATATATGAGATGGCTGCATTCTTATTTATGTTTCCTCATGATAGGATTTCATGAAAAAAAAAAACAAAGAAATCCGATAATACTGTACTATAAGTGAATAAGACTAGAGTGTCAAGGACAACTTATCTCAGTTCCTCACATGTATTCCAAACTGCCATTTTTTTTTACAATTTTTCAAAAGTATATATTCTCAATATTAAGGAGAATCATCCCTCTTTGCTAATATCATTTATTTGAGCCCGTATTTGTGCAATTTCTTTTTTTTATTAATAATTACTATTGATAAACAATACTAAAACGTCCAAAGTCCGAATTTGTAGACATACTATCTTGAAGCCAAATCCACGAGATTTGCTATTCTAAGTACTCATCACCAAATAGGGTAATCTTTGATGGGAAGTCTGACACTTCATAATGGCCGTCACAAGTGGAACTTCGAATTTTGAAGTGATAATTGACATATCAGGCTAGCTATTAAGGCCCGACAACCTAGGTGGCTTCCACATTTTCATACCCATGAAACTATCAAAAACACAATTCCACCGTCCGTCACTGCTGCCTCCACCGCGACCTTTGGTTGCTAGCCTCTGCTGATCGTCAACAATTGCCAGTCATTGGTGACAATCACCAACCGCCGGACTTTATTGCGGTAGACAGACTTTGCCACCGTTCTTCAGTTGTCGGTCACGGGCAGCCAGTTGTTGTTCACAGTCGCCGATGAGAAATATTCTCTCGTTGTAGACCAAAATCTATTGTAGTCCAAATAATTAAAAATGAGGAATGTGGAATTTAGAATGAGAACCTATTTGAGGATTTCTCGTCATGGAATGAGGCTAGAATTTCAAATGATAACTCCACGAATATTTGTTTTTATCCCAAATTGGTTAATTTTAAGAATCCAGTTTGCATGGAGTTGTTTTTCTTCATGAAACGTGTGTAGGTGCATCCAAATTCACCTTGATCCTTGACAATCTAGGATTCCTCATGAGATCCACATCATGATTCCAGATTTATTATTTTATTTGAATGAGCGTCTATATGCAGCCTAGCTTATGCCAAAGTTAAAATATTGCCAAGAGTCACAATTATAAGTTGGTGCATGGTCACAATTTTCTGTCGGATTAACAACAACTAGACAATAAAAAAATGATCATTCCTTTCTTGGCATGTCTAATTTCAAAGCCTTATCCTCTGGTATGAGTTGTTTATTTGCAAGTTGCATTTGTTAATTACTAATGTTACCAAACATATACAGCCACTTTTGCTAAACTATATCCTTCCAGATGTCTTACTAGATTCGTTGCTTGTTGATATTAACAACCCATTAAAGTAAACTATCTTTAAATTTCCAATAAAATGCTTTTAGGTTAAAGTAGCCGTCCTTTTCAGTCCTGACCAGATGTATTGTCCGGTAGCTCTCGGGTTTGAATAAACTCACGTGCATCATTGAAAAAACAGAGTTTACGCATCTCTAACAGCCCATTTCCAGATGTATTGATCCACTTAAAGAAGCACTGTTTACGAAGCCCGAATACCTGGGACAGAAGCTTATATACCTATATATATCTGCCCTTTCACGGATCAGAATCTAATCTACTTACCATTTCGAAAATATCACAGAGACCCAAAGCCATTTTCGATATCGTACGTTCTCCAAAAAATGCTTTATGTACTCAGCTGTAATATAATTCTGCTTCTGCTTCCATAGAAGCAACAGTAAGCTCACAAATAAACTCTCAAAAGAGTAATTTTTCAATTGTTTGAGATAGTATGGAAAGAAAAAAAGAAAAGAAAAAAGGAATGTTCAGAATTAGCCTCATGTACTATTCAAGAGATAAACTACCATTTAGAGGTCGCAATATCTATTACAATATTAGACCATGGAAAAATAAAGGTGGTGAACTGTTCGGTACAAATATTTTCCCTTGAAAGTTTTTATTTTTTTGTTAGGTTAATGAACAATATCGTAAGTGGTCAAACATATATAGGAGGGAAAACTCGTGTTAAGACACAAGACATGAGCTAGCACCTAGTATTATTTTTTCGAAAGAAGAAAAAAAAAAAAGAAGAAAGGCAGGAAGAGAGCAAAAATATGTAGCATCTCTTGTCCGTTAGACAATAGCATTCACTTAGTTGTTAATTAAGTTAAGTCAACAAATAATGCTTAATGCAAGGAAAACACATATTAAAAGCACCTTGCAAGCTTTGATAATAAAATAAGTGTCACCTTTACACCTCTAGTCTTAAGCTTTTGGATACATTCGTATTTGTTCCACAATTTCTTCAAACAATTCAACATGTGGAAGCAAATCTTTACCCAATACGCATGATGTTAGAAAGTCTCGTGAGAAGTTAAATTCCTTTTTTTTTTCATCACTCACGATCCTATGGCTAAAGTTCAAATCTGTTGGGATTAACGGATCCCCGAAAACCGGATTCGACACTAAATCGAACCCTCAAAACGAATGCGGAAGATAAGCCCGGGAATAAACATGTATCACCGATCCTAAAGCACACCACGGAATCGAGCGTACCTTGTTAGCCACAGATTAAACACCAATGCCGATAAGAGGAAGAGAAAATCGATCCCGATCGATCCGATAACGTCGATTGGCCTTGAAGGGAAGACGGCGTCGCCTTAAGCGTTCGCTTTTCTTTTGGAGGGAGAGAGGGAGAGGAACGTATGCACAAAATATGCCAAAGGATGTCTTCGTCACTCTCTTTCCTCCCTTATATACGTTCCCTCAAAATCAAAACGTACCCCTTCATCGTATCCCTCCATCCATGGGCCCCAATCTCGTGAGCCGGGCTTTCAGGCCCAACATGGGCGGACGGGCTTTAAGCCCATAACATAAAACCATCAAAATCGAACTTTCCTAACATGGGATGGGTTTCCTTGCCATTCAATTATGGGTCGGATTTCAAAACAATTTTGATTAAGTTCGATTCACAATCAATAAATCTCCATGTTAGTGAGATGTCCAACTTCACAAATCAGCAAACCAATAGGTTTTAATTTTTGTCTTTTTGGTAAGTTCTACTTTAACTCTCACTTCAGACTTTGTTCTGTTTTCTTACAGACTGTGAGAGTCAAAACTCATACTTGAAATTAAATTGTATCCATCCCAACTCTCTTGAGAATGTGATGATTCAAACCTTCCACCTTTTCCTTTTATATTGAAAGGGTGACCACTGGGGCAAACCCCAGTGATTAACATGTTTTAATTGGCCAGCAAAAGTTAAGAGTTTGGAAGACCATTTAAGTGATTTGTTTGGTTTGGTTAACCTAAATTTATCTAAACTAATTACCTAATTAGACTAGAATTACTGGACTTAATTACTTCGAATTGAAACTTACCTTCATTTGATAGTGAAACTATTTGAACCCAATCAAAGCTCGATTAATTTAGTCTGAGTTCTAATAGTTGTTTAGTCAAATTCTAGTGCCTCGACTTGCTTTCTTTATCATCCTAGTGATTACAGAGGAAGAGTAGATCCTTCTCGTATATCTTCCGCATTCACGCCTGTAAATTTAACTCGAAGCTCTATATTTCACATGTCAAAAGTATATATAGTGGTTTTAGCCGGTGGTGTAAACTGGCCTTGGTCAACTATATGCTCTGAAAAAACGATGATTTGATTATTTTCTGTACATTTAAATAAACATCCATCGAAGTTGACGCCAAGTCTGGAATTTGATAAAACTTCACCTTTCTTTCTAACGTGACAAGGGACTTTTCCGCCTCGATCGAGAATTGGTAAGACCTAAATTACATCAGACGGTGAGGCCATACGACACCAAAATTGTTTATAGCATATCAGCGACATATGCGTGTTACGACTTAAGGATCATTTCTCGAGGGACCATAACAGTGAAGAGACATTTTATCAACCAAAGGATAATTGTCAGAAAAAGGAGGACCAATTGAAATTCAATGAATTTAGTACTACAGTACTGGGGCATGGGATGCCTCTATCTGGTTTCCTCGTCGTACCCTCAACTGAACAAGCATAGTACAGGAAAATCTCCTCAAGTTACGGAGAAGTGTCTCAGATTCTTGTTCATAAGAGCTCACATGGACTCCTTTTTGTCACTAACTTTAACTCCCTCCTATAAACAAGATTTCTATGGAATGGTAGGGATTATTCTAGGGGGTCACTGGTGATTAGATCATAGTAACATTTTTCTTTTTGCCTATTTTCCCAATTTAGGATAGGTAGCAATTTGCTTTTATTAATTATTAACCACAAAAAGCAAATGCATAGCTTGCTTTAATTGGACGTGGCTCCAGTGATTAATTTACCCTCTGCTGAGCACATGGATGGGTTGGACAGTTAAGGATTACGTGCCTGTGGCTAGTGTCATTTATAAAGCATTATTTGCACAATCCGTAATTGTTCATATTATACTGTGGTCGCAAGCCCTAGTTTCTTATACACTTTTATTACACATGAAAAAAGGTCTGTGAAAGAGAGAGAAAGAGAGGAGGTTAAAGAAAAACACGAGATTAAGGTTTCATTTATTTCGTGAAAAATTCAAAATTTTATAAATAATTTTAAAAAATTATCGCTTATATCATTTACAAAAATAAATTAATGAATTATATTTTTATCGCGCACAAAAATAATTAGGCATAAATTGTTGTCAATAATGAAGACATTTTTCTTTGATTATTTTTAATTGATATAACTTATCATTTTTTTTTTGAAAATTCTTTTCAAACCGCAAGTTTTTTGTGAAATAAATGTACCTTAAAAAGTGAGGAGATAAGTGCATAAAGAGTGAAAAATGAACTATCATTTCAGAAGGAGCCTCCTTTCCATGTCTCTCCAGTCAAGATTTACGTCTTGCCTGTTAGAGATGTTTATGATATTGCTAGAATATTTAGATATTTTTCATATGTCTTACGATTGTGAATATATATCATGGAGATTCTCCATATCCCTCATGGTGCATAACTTGATTGATCATATTTCATTTGCTTACCTTATAATCATCAAATAAAACCTATCAATAAGCTCATGTTCTCTTCATTAGACATATTTTTCATAGTTCTCTTCTGCATTATGTTTCTTATCTCGGTTCCGGAGCTAAATGTGTACCCAAGTGCAATTTTCGTATTTCATATCTTCGTTTTTTCCAATAACTACTAATACTCCTCTCTCAATGTCAATACTCAACATTGTCCGTCTCGTCCGATAGTCAACATGGCTTGTTCTGGCGTTGAGTAGTCTGCCTAGTCCTATTGTCCGAAGAAGCGCCCATTTTGGAATAACCCTAGCCGCATCAGTCGTGTTTCTCCGTGGTGTTCGTAACAGGGCTGGCCGCACAAGCTGCGTTTTCGTTTATAACGCCCTGAGATCTATTACGTAATAACGCTAACTGCCTTGGTGTTTCTCCGCCAGCCACACCGGCTGCGTTTCTCCACCACTCCACAGCCAAACACTACTACCAGACCTGTTGCGATGTCAATCTCAGCCAGCTCAGATTAGCAATCCACCAGGCGTAATTTGGATTTTTATCATCCAAAGTGAAGTTCATTTCTATGCACTTTGAGTTGAGTTTAAGGAGATGTTAGAGAAATTTACGATACCTTAAAAAGATATTTAGGATATTATTCATATCTCTTGTGATTCTATATTTATATGGAAAATTCTTCATATCCGGTTGTGTACATCTTGATTGATTGTTTTTGATTTCACTACCTTAGATAGTCATCTAATAAAACTTATAAATAGACTCATGTACTATTCATTAGGCATCATTCACATACATAAATTCCATATTTCACTCTTCTGCATTATACTTCTAATCTTTTTCAATTCTCATATTTTCTTCTGGCATAAAAAGAAGAAGAAAATCAAGTCGCTTGGTAAATGATGGATATAATTTTTCTTGTTAAGAGATTTGTGAAGTAGTTAAGCATTTACATTGAACATAACCAAAGTGAAACATTTTCTGTATAATCTTCAATGTGCATGCAGGTCAACGTGCTCTTCCGACGAACCTCCACTGTGGTTTCCTTTCACCCCTTTTTCATTCCACCTGGCAAATCTTTACTTAGTATTAATTTACGATGGACAAATACGGCAATAGTTGAATATTACTTGTATTCATTTTCTGCCCCTCCAGAAGAAATTGTGCACACGCAGAAGTTAGTCCTCCTCAGTCCCATTTCCAATGTTTGGTTGTAATTTGCGAATAATGGAGACTTCTGTCGGGGGACCAAGCTCGGCCGGTGGACACTAATTGCAACATGTGAATACATGTGTTAACTTATGCGCGTGAAATTTCGGGTTAACAAATTAAAAACACGAGCGTTGCAAAATGTAGATTAAGTAAAAAGCGATAATTTAACAAATCTCAAATGTATCGGAAATATGCTCGTTCTAAAGTTTGACAAAAGATACAAGGAGATGTGTGCACACTATCTATTTCTTTCCCGCCCAAAAACAGGGCACGTTAGCTTATGACAAGCGGCTGCACTGTGGCAATCGGCGAGATGCCACTGTCGCCATTAAAGTACGTCCGAGCAACAGCTAAGAAACAATATGACTCAATTACCAATAACGAGCACTACTTTTAGACAATTAGACACTACTAAACTATACGCATATTCCCCTTTGATTCGCTGTTATCTTTGACTGCTTAAAATATTATAACATACACAGAAGCGGATGAAGCACTTACATCTATAATTTCACATGTTATTTAAGTTGTTTAGTCTCTTTAAATAATTTGATATCTAAACTTTCATAATGACGTTTGACCAACTTAACTTAAATTGAGACACAATGACCTAGCATATGGTTTCTAATTTTTAATTTTATCTTTTGCCCATTCTTGTTTAGTTAAGGTAGTATGAGAAGCCAACTTTCGTGTGTCTGATCATATCTCAATTCCAATTCAATAAAAAAATAGGTTATTTTGAGTGAAATTAGATGTCGAATGTGTTAGAATAATTAAATATTAAATTAGGATCTTATTTAGCAATTTGAACTTTTAATATAGTTGGCAATGATTCTACCAAATCACTAATTTTAGGTAAAGTCTAAACACCGTGAACATGTGATAATAGTCCCACATGACCACAACACGCGACCTGTCTTTTCCTCTGGCTAACAAAAGTTTTTTTTATAGCAATCCAATGTTTTGGTGAAATCGACGTCTTATGCAAACAATAGTTGTTTATCGGCTGGACACCGCCCAAGATAATTTAATTTGCTTCTAATTTCTTAAGGAGGAAGGCTGATGTCAACAAAAGATTCTCCATTTCATTATTGTTGGGCGTTGAATTCCAATATTTAGGAATATTTTTTACACAATTTAATTGGCAGATGTCCTTTTATCTCCCTGTTTCAAAGTATGACTCCTTCTTGATGAAGGAAATTGATTGATCATGTGGTACTTAAGAGCATAATTAGGCGTAGTTTTTGGATATTTTCAGGCTATTTGGGATTCAGATGATAATTAGGATTGCTAGTGAATATTGGGTCCAAGTTCATGAAATAATGGAAAATCATCCTTTGACGAAGGCATGGATGACCTACATGTTCCAGATTAAATCACTAACCACAATCTACAAATCTTTTCACGCTACAGGGTGTACGTAATTGGTTACTAATTACTCGAATACATCACTTACAGTTTGTCATATTTTTTGTAAATGAATCTCATACAAACCGTTTCTATTTTCAGTATTACTAGAGACAGTTTTTCTGCGAGATTTACCTACAAATATCTTACTTTGTTCTTTCTTTTCATTGATCAACATGAAATAGACTGATTATTCTGTCTGTCTAATTTCTCAAGTCTTAATCCCTAACTTCAGTTGCTTAAGAGCGATTAGTGTTGTTTAGTAATCGGTCCAAAAGGTAAGCTTACTTTTCATGAAGCTGATATATATTAAAAACATATTCAAGTAAGGGAGATGTCCCCGTAAGTCAATATGCCATGGGAGGTTAGCAAGAAGTGAAACACATAACTTCTCTTGGTGCAAAAACACTAAAGAAATGTTTGCAATTAAATGAAAAAATATGCAAATATTTAACACTTAATGAGGCAAGATGTTTGATAACATTAGTTGGTTTTGACTTGACATGTTAAATTCAGCAAATAATTCAAATAACCTGGTCTTTGTTACATAAGATATCTCAATTGGGAAGATAACCAAACAAAAAAAAGAGTCATAAATCTATTACACTTATGACAATTCGGTCTTAAATCTTTTAATTTGGATATTTTTTTTTGGTAAATGGTAAGAATATATAGCTTTAACCAACAATTACAAAAGATCCGGTGCCACAAAACTTGCACTTAACAAGACAATAGGTCAGAATGAGTGGAAGGGAGCCAAATGTAAAAGAGGACTACCAGAGCGGGCCTAAGGAAGCAGAAATAGCCAAAACAATGGTGAAAGGAAAAGGAAAGCAACGGGATGCCATAGAAGGCCAGATGAACCACAATCTATGCCCGCATCCGCCAACGACAAAAGTGAAGAGCCATCAAGGAAGCACCCATGCGGAGGAAGAACATCCAGACAGCAAACACCAGGCTAGGGCCCTGTCGAAGTAGAAGACTCCCTAACTGGAAAAATGATCGGATCAATACCCCAGTTACGCTGCATCTCCGGTTTCTATAAGTATCATCCACACTCCTTAAGGTGGTGGCCTTGTCTCTAACGACCTTGATGAGTTGATTCTTCACTGCTGGAATGGATAAGCGATGCTCTCTAAAGAGGATGCCGTTCCAGTGCTTCCAAATGAAATAAAAAAGAGCACCAAAAGAGAAGCGATCAATACACTTGTAAAAGTCTTTGCCCGCAAGGATGGAGGTGGCCTAGTTGAGATTCTTGACCCACGAATTGTTCTGCCATAGTAGATTGCATTTGGAGGCCCAAAAGACGGCGATGCTAGCAAAGATGCGGCATCGAAAAAATAGATGGTCTATGGAATCTGATACCTCATTACAGAAGGGACACAAGGCACTATCTATCCTACCATAAGATAATAATAGAGCTTGGGTAGGAAGCCTGCGTTTGGCAATAAGCCAAAGGTTTAGTTGGTACCTTGGAGTGATCGAGTTGGTCCTTATGAACGTGTGCCAAGAGACCCGAGTCTTCCTCCTCCTAGTCAAATCCCAAGCCGAGGCCACCGTGAACAAGTGGGAGGTGTTTCAGTTTCAACCAAAACGATCGGAGAGGTGGGAAAGGGTGGGAAGGGGTTCCGCCCAAGAGTCCAAGACCAACTTGGTCAAAGCTCCACGGTCGGTGAATAGGTCGCCACCATCGCCTGCCTAGAGAGGCCAGATGTATATATGGCCGAGTTCGGAAAATACAAGTTTAGAGGATCATTGGGGTGCCAGTTATCAAACCAGAGGGACATTGAGCAATCATCCCTTGATTCTCCAATAGAAGGAGTTTCGAAACTCAGTCCTGAGTTGGAGGATCTTCTTCCAAGCCCATGAACAACAGGTCAGCTTTTTGGCCACCCAAAAATTCGACCTTTTTAAGAAGGTCGAGTGAATCCATTTGCACTATAAAGATTCCTTATCAGCAAACAAGATCTAGATATGCATGGGGCCTTGTTACACTCCCAAAGCCTACGGATGCCAATGCTCCCCTCTTCTTTTGGGCAACACACGTCCTCCCAGGAAACCTTTGCACCCCCTCTTCCCAACTCCAGGTCTTTCCATAGGAATTGTCTCAGAATTCTTTTGATTTGATCCAAGACCGTTGCAGGTAAAATAAATACACTAGCCCAGTATGCTTGGATGGCATGAAGAATTGACCTGATCAACTGTAGCAGACCGGCAAAGGATAGGAAGCGATGAGTCCAAGATTGTACTCTCGCTGTGATGCGGTTGACTAACACGCAACAATCCCCCTTACTAATCCTGGAAGTGATGATGGGAACCCCGAGATAGCGAGCTGGTAGGCTTCCTTCGTGGAAACCAAGGGTAAGGAGGATTTGGTTCCTTAAGGAAGGTGATCCTCCGGCAATGTAGACTTCAATTTTATTTGTGTTTGGAACCAAGCCAGACCAATTCGAAAAGATGTGGAGGCCTTCCTTGAAGAGATTTACCGAAGGCAAGTCGGCTTCATAGAATAGGAAGACGTCATCCGCAAAGAATAAGTGTGATAGGCTAGTCATTTTACATCTTCAGAAATATTTGAACTCTAGCAATGAAGAGTGAATAATGAGAATACCATAAAGTACCTCCATGACCAATGTAAATAGGTAGGGAAAAAGGGGGTCCCCTTGACGAAGCCCACGACCATTGGCAAAGAATCCATGTAACTTCCCATTCGAAGCAATGGAAAATTTAGGGGTCCTCACACAAGTCATGATGAGCCGGGTGAAGTGATCGGGGAATTCGAAGGCCTAAAGGACAACCTTAAGGAAGTTCCAATCGACTGTGTCGTAGGCTTTCCTGAAGTCCACCTTGATTGCACACTTGGGTGAGTTGGGCTGGATGTGAAAACTAGAAAAGAGTTCTTGCGCCAGAAGGATATTATCCCTGATCCGCCGACCTTTAACAAACACACTTTGGAAAGGGCCAATGACATCCTGTAGCACTGTCGTAACCCGATTGGCTATAACTTTAGTAATGCACTTGTAGATGGTATTACAATAGGCGATATGCCTGTAGTCATCCACATAAGTCGCATTCAGGCTTTTTGGTACCAGGACCAACTGACCCACCATCTTCCAGTTATGCTTAAAGAATTCAACTATGAAAACATCAGGTCCAGGAGCTTTGCCTCTAGCTAGAGAGAATAGAGTATCACGGATCTTTGAGTCAGAAACGGGCCGATCAAGGAAATTAACCTGTTCAGCATTGAGGGGAAATTGAATAGTCTCCTTGATGTCCCCAATCGAGGGTCTTCCTTGTGTAATTCGTGGTGACAAAAGATCCTGGTAGTGCCTAACAAAATGCTGGTGAACAAGCTCCAGTTCAGTGATTTGGATACCCAACGCATCCATAACCGAAAGAATTCTATTCATTATCTGCCTTTTGTTGACATAATGATGATAGAATCTAGTGTTGCGATCCCCCTCCTTTAGCCATTTAACTCTGGACTTTTGCTTGAAAAATAATTGTTCTTTAGAGCGCAAGTCCTAGAAGGTACGATGCTGACACTTTTCCAACTCTGCAAGGGTAACAGAGTTCGGGTCTTGCTGAAGGTCAAGCTAAGTGATTCGAAGCGTAGCCCTCACTTCAGAAGTCCTGATGAAGATGTTGGAAAAGGATTCGTTGTTGAGAGTCTTGAGACGAGCTTTGATGCCCTTGAGCTTGCACACCAGTCTAAACATGGGCACTCCCTCATTCGGCATTTTCTAAACTTGGTTGACAATTGGAATGAAAGCAGGATGATCCATCCAAAAGCCAAAGAATTTGAAAGGCTTCCTTCGATGAACCGAGTTTAAAACTTTGACCACCATAGGGGAATGGTTAGAGATACCTGGTGCAAGGAAGGAAGCTTCTGAGAAGGAAAAAACCTGGCACCACTTGGAATTGACTAGGACTTTGTCAATCTTCCTTGCCTTCCACAAAGGAGCAGAAGAAGTAGTCCAGATAAAACGACATCCAACATACCACAAATCATCTAACTCAGCCAAAGATAAGCACTGTCTAAATTCATTGAAGCAAGGTATCCAGTTGTCTATACCCCCAAGTCTATTAGTCGGGTCTCTGATAGTGTTAAAATCACCCACGACTAGCCAAGGCAAATCTTGTAGAGTTGCACTTTTCAAGATAAGGTCTTCCCAGAGTGGTCTCCTAAAAGTGAAAGAGTACTGGCCATAGACAATTGATACACAACAAACCATATTCGAAGAGAGCATCTACCGATGACACTTCAAAGCTAAGAACCAAAGGGTTCCAACTCATCCAAATCCTCCCTTTAGGAGCACAACTATAATTCGAAATCCAACTCCAATCCCTTATCAGACTCGAAGAGATAGAAGAGAACATGGCTTCGGTACTTTAGTCTCCAGAAGGCCAACGCTGCAAAGTCTATTTGAGGAAACCAAACTACGGACCTCGGCTTGTCTAGTAGGGTCAACAAGATCCCTAATATTTCAGATACCTATGTACATAGATAATATATATAAGTTGAAGGACTAGAAACGGTTACCTTGGCTTCGGAGGTTTCTGGCGAGAGGTAGCTGGAACCACAGGAGTCGTGGTAGGAGGTGCATCAGGGAGTAGAGTCAGTAGCTTGTCCTGCATCATCACCAGTCTTCTAGAGGCCACCCTTAGGGACGAACTAGGGGAGAGCAAATCCTCATCCTCGTAGCTAGACTGGCTAGACGAGACATCCAATTCGACTCCTCTATCTTGCGGTTCTAAAAGCCTGAAGTTAGTCAGTTTAGGGCTGGACTGAGATAGGACCCCTTTTAAAGGAGTGATCATTCCCTTCATCGGCTTACGTGAAGAGATGGGAGGTCCGGGTTTCCCCGAAGCTGAAGACTTCACTACTCGGTGGAGGTCCTCATCACCAGAGCTATTATGGCGGGAAGCGGGACCTTCCTTGGGAGCAGTAGCCTTCTTTTTCTTTCCTTTTACCTATTTCCAGGTCTGGTGAGGCACCACCTCCACTTCGACTTCAACTGGTGTTAAAAGGACATACTCCATCACATGCTGCTATTCTTCAGGTTCCTCCGTCGAGACAGGGACCATCGGGAGATGGACGTGAAGCTGGACAGGGGTTGCCGGGGTAGGGATGTGAGGGGCTATTGGGGCAAGGATGTGAGGGGCTGTCGGGGTAGGGACGTGAGATGGTCTAGCCACTGTCGATGGAGGAGCATTTTGGTCCCGCTGCACGGCTCTATTGGCTCTAGAATTTGGTGGGGGGGCATCACAATTGTGACTGAAGCAACCACATCTTCCTCCCTCCACTGGTCTCCACTCATACTCGATAGCTATTGAGCGAACGATTCCCTCCAAAACCACATCTACGGAGTTGCTCCTAGGTTGTCCCGCATGGAG
Organism: Eucalyptus virginea; assembly: GCA_014182375.1. Classification (NCBI taxonomy): domain Eukaryota; kingdom Viridiplantae; phylum Streptophyta; class Magnoliopsida; order Myrtales; family Myrtaceae; genus Eucalyptus; species Eucalyptus virginea. Next base: position 605,141 of record CM024517.1, on the reverse strand, counting down.
CTCCACACATACCCTTGCGAAGGAGATCATCTTCCTTTGTTCCATTCGCTCATCCACATAAAGTGGTTTCCCCACGACACTTACTATAGCACTAATGGAACGTGCCGACCAAAGTTCGAAGGGTAGGTTCTTCAACCTAATCCATACGGGGATGGAGTCTTATTTTTTCTTCTTTAGCTCCATGAGGGGCCTCCATTGCTTCAAGATAAGGGACATCCTTGCAACCGTAAGGGGACCATCTTCAAGGATTGTCCTCCGGAAGGTAGGATCCGGAATGTGGAAATAGTAGAATCCTAGGTCATTTGCCAAAACTTCAACAAGTTTGGAGCCACAAGCATACTTCAATGATTCCTTCGTAAGCTTGTAGGGCAGCCTTCTCCCTATGTAATAGCCAACGAGGTACTCGTTCCACACGGGGTCCGAAGCCTCCATAGCCTCCCCCGAGAGATGAACAATAGGCTTGTTATCCATAAAAGTAGGTGGAATATAGGATAGATCATATTTTTTTGCTGCAAGGTGAGCCACACTCACGCACAAACGAGCGGGGGTTGCCTTTGGATCACCTGGTCGCTGAGCAGGCGGCTGTGACCTCTTAGAAGAGGACTGGCCACGACTACGGCCTCTCGCGCGACTTGGTCGGGTTGGAGGCACCAGTGGCCCTTTTTGCTTGACAACTGGACCCACAGGAGCTGGTGTGATAGGAGTATCCTAACCTGGAAGCCCCTCGGAAGAGCTACTGTGAACATGAAAGGTGGGGCTTCGTTCCCTAGAGGTACCAGCCGGTTGCTGGGTTTTTCGACCAGGGCCAGTTGCACCAGAAGAAACAGCAACCATTTTCACAAACACCTGGTGTGTAGTTCGAATCCTACCAACGAAAATCCATTGGATGGAGGAGACTTACCAAGTCCAGCTTCAATGACACAATATAGCACAGTACCAGCCCAACAAGAAGCTTCAACCGTAGCAGACACTCGAACTCGCAGTAGTAGAACCTAAGATGCTAAAATGGTGAGATCAGGACTTCTAGGCCACTTGCTAGAAATAGTTTGGTGGGGGAAGCTAAGGGAAGCAAGGTGACCTCAGCCTCCAAATATGAGGTCAGACCGACCACCGGAATAACCACAGCAACCAAAACACCAGACCATCGGGTGAGTAGGAACCGTGGAGTAGAAAAGGTGAGATCTAAACTTCTAGGCAACCTGCTGCAAAATATTTCGGTGGAGATGATAAGGGATGCAAGGCGACCTCACCCTCCAAATTTGAGCTTAATACGACCATAGGAACTCCCTCAACAACTGAAACACCAGTTCGTAGGCCTGAACTCGCACACAGACCTAGGGAAGGGGAGATCTCTTAATTTGGCTAATTTAGTCCTACGCATCTTAATAATTTGCCAACATAGTCTATTTGGCCAATTTTGGCTATAAATTGCTTATATAGACGTCGACCGTCCTACGTGGTATTGCCAATACTGATGTGGATTTCTTTTTCTTTATTGAGGCTTGCAGGGGCCTACAAGCCTTGGCCGATGGTTGGTGAGGGTTGCGGCCCTCATCTAGGCCCTTGTTGGTCGTGAGTCAGAGTCACATCTCTATGCCCTCGATGGCCATGGGCAAGGCAACACTCACCCAAATTTGGTGAGGGCTGACCTCGTTGTGGCTTGAGAGGGCGGCCATCGCCTATGGCTAGCAAGGACATCCGTTGCTAGATTAAGAGAGAATCTGGCAACCCTTGCCCAGCCCTCGCCTGTGGCTTGTCTACGACATCGAAGACCAGCCATCAGTGAATAGGAAAGAAAAAGGAAAAGAATAGAAAAATTAATAAAAATTGTCAACGTTAGTGCCGACCACCTCACATAGGATGATTGGCATTGATTGGAGTGTCACGTTAATGTTTTCGATTGAAATGAACCAAAATGACTATATTGACAAATTGTTAGAAGGTTTATGATTAAATTGACTCAATTGAAATGTTTAAATTGAATCGACACGGATGCAAAATAGGTTTAGGATTTTTTTAGTGATTTTCCCATCTAAACTTGGTCAGCTTGACTAAACAAATGTATGCATGCAATTAATGGGGTTTAATATACTATTACCAAGTTGCTATAATCTACAAATTAAATCCTCAACTCCTATGCCAAGAAAACTATCTACTTCGTAATTCAATTTTAGGTTATCATCGAATAAAAATAATTCTTATTTTCAGCACCTTAAGTTATCAAAACCATCGGTGGCAAAATTTTTGGTAGATTTATTTCAGTTTTAACACACCCCAACACTATTGTCTCTAGACTCCAAGACATATGGTGATTTTCAATTGAGCGCTTCAATAATGTTATGAATGTGTTGGATTTACGGACTTCTTTGATTGATAACCATGAATGGATTACTTTGCTAGTCAGTTTTCTACATCTTTTTCGCAGAATACATTCAACCATCTAAGCTTTTTTTTTTTTTTTTTTTGGTAAGGTAAGAATTCTATTAATTTTCAACCAAAATGCTGTACAGCAACAGTAACAAGGCACCAACATGCACTCAATATGACAAGCAAGTCAAAAGAGGGAAAGGGTGCCGAGCTAAAAGGAACAATAAAAGGGAAAACTACAAAGCAGCAACCCTCAACACAGAAAATACAAAGGGCACACCCTAGGCAAAGGTAAATAAAACAGAAGCAAAAGCACGGATCAATCCGAGAAAATAGACGGCTGAGGCTCCAGCTCTACTACAATCTTCTGTTCAACCATGTAAGCTATTGTTATTGTCTTTACAATATGTCGTGTTTTACATGGTGATGCCATATAATATTGAATGTTGAAACTTTGTGAGGCATATTTAACTCGGCGATTAACATTTTAAGTGAGTATTGCACCTATGTGCTGAACGCTACACCTCTCAAATTTTGATATACAGTATACAAGTCATGGAATAAATATCAGCTATTCTAAATGTAAAGTATAAAAGAAATACAACACCATAACTAGAAATTGTCCTCAAGTAATTAAATGACCTGAGGTTAATCCATAAAAACTCCTCTGGTAAAATTGGAAAGATGTCGCATCAGATAATCTATATTTTGAGGAGTAGTGTGAGGCAATTTTAGTTAAAATAGTTCGAAACTAAGTATTTGACGATAACCAAATGTTGCACTTGCACAAAAATAAAAAGGCCTCTAGTAAAGAAATAGAAAGTGTTATTTTAATTATGTTGCGAAATCCAATAAAATGATCGTAGGATGGGAATCGTAATATAAACAAAAAATCTATGACAGGAGTTTCATAGCAAATCGGATGAAGTTGGAACCATTTTCGACTGGATCTACCTTCCTAGGGGCGCACTCTTCATATCAATCTAGTGGATTCAAGATTTTATTTTTAAAGTACTTTCACAAGACTCGAACCTAAGACCTTAAAGAGAGGAGCAAACACTTTTGTCATCTCGGCCAACTCCTTTTTGACTCTTTAAAATTATTGTTGTTATTATTATTATTATTATTATTATTATTTAAAGTAAGACAAATATGTTATCTTATTACAAGCATGTATTTTCGTAAAATGTGAATGTTTGAAGTTGATGAATCTTTTAGACTCCATTTATTTTGCGGAAAATTTGACATTTTAAAAAAGAATGGGGTTATTTCCATCTCATATATGAGTGAATCCACTCATTTTTCCTTCTAGGAATGACCAAATCGGTCACAATAGTTTCCATATATGCAAATCTCTGATTAACTTACTCTTACAGCAACTTATCCGTTCTTCCTCCCTCCTATCTTATAGCTCTCTTTCCTAATGAATTTTTATTTATTAATTGCATCTCTATAATAAAACTATAAAGTCACTTTATTTATTATATTAAAATAACTTGCGTTTTTTCCTTACTATTGGAGAAACACTTTTACACATATGTAAGACGCCATAGAAGTATTTTAAAATACATTAAAAACATTAATGAGAAAAAGTTATTCACATCGAGACATCTTAATATTTTAAGTAAACATTGCATGAATGAATTTCATCGGCATTTTAACAGAAATTTGTCGTATGCAAAGCTTTGATTTACTTAAATTTCATGTTCATGTTGAGAACGTAACTTGATTTTGTTGAGGAGAGTCTTTAAAGATGATTTCTTTTAATCATTTTTCATCTAAGGAGCCATGTTTACATGATAAGATAAAAAGTATGATATTGACATGCACGATAAAAATAAAAGTTTATAAACATGTGATTGTATCAATAAGTTGTTTTTTTTTTTTTTTTTTTTTTTGGGTGAGGTAAGAATTGTATTAACTTTCAACCAAAATGCTATACATCAATAGTAACAAGACACCAACATGCACTCAATATGACAAACAACTCAAAAGAGTGAAAGGGTGACGAGCTAAAAGGAACGAGAAAAGGGAAAAACTACAAAGCAACAACCCTCAACATAGAAAATACAAAGGGCACACCCTCGGCAAAGGTAAATCAAATAGAAGCAAAAGCACGGCTCAATCTAAGAAAATAGACAGGCTGAGGCTCCAGCTCTGTTGCAATCTTCTATTGGTAATGGTATCAGGTACCTAATGGAACGTTAAAGCCTTATACCTAACAACCTTGTCAAGGCGTTTCTTCATAGCCAGCACGAAGGACTAATCACGGAAAATGATATTATTCCTTTCCTTCCAAATGATATTACATAAGGCTCCAAAAGCGAACTGAGTGAGAGTGATGTGGAAGGAATATATAGATAAATACTTAATAGCCCACTGAAGGTTATCCATCCACGAACCATTCCGCTAAGCAAAGTTATGTCTAGAAGCCCAAAAAATAGCTAAAGCCCCAGTAGTACGAGTCAGGATGACAAGAACAAAAAGCACAATTTGCATCATAGATTCTGCTGTAGGTAAGAAGCATAACCTAAGTGGGCAATCTATTTCTAGTGATCATCCACAAAAGAAACTGGTACCGAGGGATCAGCGACCTGTTCCAAATCAGAGGGGCCCAAGGCATGGACCGCCCTCTTGGCCGAATGACGTCCTAGGCCAAAGCAGCAGAGAAGACCCTAGACAGGTGGCCCAACCAGTAGAAACGGTTGGAGTCATGATTAAGAAATGGTAGGGGCTCTTCCAGGAAGCAATCTCATCCAAAACTCCGGATGCCGCACCAGAGAAAGACAAGTAATCAGCAATTGAAGCTTGCCTAGGTAATCTAGAGTGATAGATGTTCAGAAAAAAGAAGATTTAAAGGGCCCCTCGGATGCCAATTGTCAAACCAGAAGGATATAGAGTGTCCATTTCCCACATGCCAATAGAAAAACTGGCGAAAGTTGTGCCGAAGGTCCAACAATTTCTTCCACGACCAGGAGCAAAAAATTGCTTTAGCAACTAATCAAAAGTTCTTATTTTTCAAAAAGGTAGAGTGAATCCATTTGCACCACAAGGATTCCTTATCTGTGAATAAGAACCATATGTGTTTAAGCATAGCTGCTTTGTTGCTTTCGCGCAATCTTCCAATACCCAGGCCTCCTTCAACCTTGGAGAGGCACACATCATTCCAAGTGACTTTGGCACCTCCCATACCTAGATCTGGACCCTTCCAAAGGAATTGCGACAAGATCTATTCAATTTTATCAAGTACTGACCTTGGCAAAATAAAGACGTTTGCCTAAAAGACCTTGATGGAATGGAGAACTGACCTAATAAGTTGTAGCCGGCCCGCAAAGGAGAAAAAACGCTGTGTTCACAACTGCACCCTCGACGTGATTGTATTAACCAAAGAAGTGCAGTCGGCCTTCCATAGCCTAGATGAAATTATGGGAACTCCTAAATACCAAAATGGCATAGAGCCCTCCTGATAACCAAGGAACTCCTTAAAGAGGTTACAAGATTCGGGGGAAACTCCAGAAAAAAAATCTCACTCTTGTACAGGTTCGGAATTATGCCACACCAGTGAGAGAACCTATTAATACCGGGCTCGAGAAAAGATAAGGAAGGCATAATCGCTTTAGCAAAGAGCAAGACGTCATCCGCAAGGAATAAATGGGATAGCTGAGTCGGTTTGCACCTCCAAAAAAACTTGAAAGTAGGTTGGCTGGTTAGTAGGTTAAAAATGCTTGTGAAAATCTCCATCACCAAAGTAAAAAGGTAAGGCGACATGGGATCGCCTTGTTTGATTCCTCTTCCACTAGGAAAGAATCCATGAAGCTCACCATTGTATCAATAAGTTGTTTATGTTGGAATTTTTTCAAAATGCTACTAGACAATTAATTCATAAATTTGCTCAACAATGTATTAAAGAATTACATTTCTTGGAAATTTCTCTCTATGACAAGACTGATTTCTGCATAAGTATAATCTAAAAGTAAAGAAGAAACATAGAGCCTTCAATATGCCTCTTTAATATACATGAGATACCCATAATAGACAAAATTAGATCATGTGATATTCTTAATTATGATAACTAGATCCTACATCAAAATAAAAAAACTAGCAAAAAGAAGGAGAATGGAAAATTTTGGGGCCACTGTGAATTGCAATTAAATGATTGAGGCCAATTAATATATATATATATATATATATATATATATATATTTGTGAAAATGGGGTGTATTTTGTCTTACTGAAGGTGGAAATAGCATTTCCCTTCTGGAAAATATTTTCAAAAATTCATTTTTAGATAATTGACAATATTCATGTGTTTGAAATATGAAAATAAATAGGAAATTTTTTTCCATCGCTTTTAGAGGAAAATTTACTTATATTTTCCTTAAAAAATGCACAATTTGTGTGATATGAGATTTACACATGTTATATCATCAAAAATCAAATAAAGTTTTATTGATTGATTTCATAATATAAGCACTTTTGTAGATGATAAACAATTTCTTTCTTTCTCTTATGGAATTGGAGCTCGGATGCATCGGTCCTGAGCCTAGCCCTTAGGGTATTGGGGTCGACTGAGGGGTTTGGCACCTAGTCACTAGTGACCTAGGCTTTGCCGTTGGGGTCTTGGGTGTTGGAGAAATCTTCGTGAAGTGTTTTGATGCTAACAAAACGTTTCCATCGTCTAGTCGAAAATCTCCCGGACTCGCTATTTAAAGTCCGAAGACCTCCGGACAGCCGGACTTAAGACTCAAAGTCTATCCTCATTGGCAGTCTCTAATCCGTTGAAGAAAGTCTATCCGAGGCTGGATGTTTCATTAAGGATACGACCTTATCGCGGAGAAGATCTCTTGGCTGGATATGACATAACGGAATCCTTTGATTGATCGAGATTGATTCGAGGATTAAGGATCCGTTGATTGGCGAAATATTCGTGGAAGGTTCTACTTATGGAAACCGAGATCCCGATTGTATGGGCGAACGAGATTGATGGGCTATCGACATGTTCCTTTAATAGCTCGAATGATCTTCCTAATTGATTCCGTCCAACGGGTAGATTGGAGGAACTCCTTTGGTAAGTGCCAACGGGTATGATGGCATGAAGGAGTATATAAGGAAGACGTTCTAAGTTGTTAAAAAAGCGCGCAATAGAAGAATTCCAAAGTCTGAAGCTCATTGTTGTTTAGTCAATTCATTTGAGCGAAATCTTGTACGCAAAAGAGAGTCTATACTTGTGAGAATCCTTGAGGAAGTGTGGAAGAATATCTACCTTTGTGAAATCAAGGAAAGACTGTCTTTGTAACATCTCTTTTGTTCATAGTGGAATCCAGCCGGTGGGGCTGTCAGTGCGGAAGAGTGGACGTAGGCTTAGAATAAGCCGAACCACTATAAACCCTGTGTTCAATTTTCTCTTCCTTACACTCTGTTTTACTTTGATCGTATTTCATTTTGTTAACGAGAAGAGAATTCCCTTTCTATCATTTGCCTAGTATCGCTTCCGTATCTCGAGAAATTGTTTTTACACCTATTCACTCCCCTCGAGGTGTTTATACTAGTCATCTCCACCTAGAGGGGGTGAATAGGTGTAAAAACAATTTCTCGAGATACGGAAGCGATACTAGGCAAATGATAGAAAGGGAATTCTCTTCTCGTTAACAAAATGAAATACGATCAAAGTAAAACAGAGTGTAAGGAAGAGAAAATTGAACACAGGGTTTATAGTGGTTCTTTGAATCAACAAATTGAATTGAAATTTCTCCATTTTGGACATGATCTCTAATGAAGTGATGTCGAATCTCTATATGCTTTGCTCTTGAGTGAAGAATTGGATTTTTGGTAAGATTGATTGCACTGGTGTTGTCGCAATTAATCTTCGTGCATGAATCTTCAATTCCAAAGTCTCTTAGCTGTTGTTTTATCCACAGAATCTGTGAACAACAACTTCCAAGAGCTACATATTCGCCGTCGTAGAGAGAGCTACTCGTACTCGCTTCCTTAAAAACCAAGACACCATCCCTGCCTCCAAGTAGCTGACAGGTACCCGAGGTGCTCTTTCTATCAACTCTACATCCAGCTAGATCTGCGTCTGAGTATCCAACAAGAGTAAAGTCTCCCTTTTTAGGATACCATAGGTCGATGCTTGAAGTTGAGGCAATGTATTTGATAATATGCTTTGCAGCACTTAAATGAGATTCTTTAGGGTCTACTTGGAATCTGGCACAAATACAAACACTAAACAAGATGTCAGGTCTAGAAGCTGTAAGATAAAGAAGTGAGCCAATGATACTCTGTATAACTTCGATCGACTTTCTTTCCTCCTTCATCTTTGTCTATCTTCAAGGAACTTGACATTGGTATATCAGCCTTTTTGCAATTGTCCGGTCAAACTTTTTGACAAGATCTTTAGCATACTTTTCTTGATGAATAAAAGTTCCTTCCTTCAATTGCTTTACTTGAAGTCCGAGAAAGAAGGTTAACTCACCAATCATGCTCATTTCAAATTCATCTGCATAGTCTTAGAGAATTTCTTGCCTGAGACTTTCATTAGATGATCCAAAAATAATATCATCGACATATATTTGCACAAGCAGAAAACTCTTACTTTCTCTTTTAATAAAAGAGTAGTGTCTACTTTACCTTTAACAAAACCATTTTGAATTAAAAACTTACTCGGTCTGTCGTACCAAGCTCGAGGTGCTTGTTTTAAGCCATACAAGGCCTTTTTGAGTCTCGAATACCGAGTCCGGTTTCCTTGGGTCTTCAAACCCGGTGGTTGTTCCACATAGACTTCCTCATGGATGAATCCATTTAGGAACGCACTTTTGACATCCATTTGGAATAACCTGAAATCCTTATGACAAGCAAATGCAAGTAATAAACGAATTGCTTCTAACCTTGCTACCGGTGCGTAAGTCTCGTCATAGTCAATCCCTTCTTCTTGCGTGTATCCCTTGGCCACGAGTCTTGCCTTGTTTCTTATGACTTTTCCTTTTCGTCCATTTTGTTCTGAAAACCCATTTAGCTCCAATAATAGATTTACCTTTTGGTTTAGAAGTCAACTCCCGGACATCATTAATTCTGAATTGTCTAAGTTCTTCTTGCATAGTTTCAATCCAGCTTTCATCGGATAAGGCTTCATCTATGCTTTTGGGTTCTATTTCAGAAATAAGAGCCACAGCACTAGACTCTTCGCGCCTTTTGGATCTTGTGCGAATTCCTTCATTGATGTCGCCAATGATAAGATCTTTGGGATATTTGGACTTGTGCTTCCGATTCTTTGTTTAATTTGTCAGATTGATGGTCACTTCCTTCACTTGAATCTTCAACAGTTACTTGTTGCTGGTCCTTCAAAGTCTGAGTTGCTACTTGGGATTTAGACTTTGTAGAGTCTGGAGCAGGTTCCGTCTCTTCAAGATGAGTCTGAATAGATTCATTTTGTATAGAGTCTTGAAATTTGACATTCATTGATTCTTCCACAGTTTGAGTCTTCTTGTTGTAGACTCTGTACGCTTTGCTTGTGGTAAGGAAGATGCCTTCATCTGACATTTCTTCAAACTTACCAACTCGATCATTTGCATTTTTCAATATAAAACATTTGCATCCAAACACATGAAAGTATGAAACTATAGGTTTCTTTTCTTTGAATAGTTCATAGGGGGTCTTTTCAAGAATAGGTCTTAGTAAAACTCTATTGATAATATAACATGACGTTGAAACTGCTTCAGCCCAAAATCGTGAAGAGATATTGCTTTCAATTAAAAGAGTTCTAGCCATTTCTTGAAGAGATCTATTCTTCATTTCCACAACTCCGTTTTGTTCTGGAGTATATGGAGAAGAGAACAAATGCTGAAAACCAGATTCATCACAAAATTTTGTAAAATCTTGATTTTCAAATTCACCTCCATGGTCTGTTTTTATACTTGAAATAACATACCCCTTTTCATTTTGAACCTTCTTAGCAAATTTTTCAAAGTAAGAGAGTTTCAGACTTACTTGCCAAGAAATATACCCAAGTAAATCGTGAGTAGTCATCCACAATTACTAGGCAGTATTTCTTACCTCCAATGCTCTGTGTTTTGGTTGGTCCAAAGAGATCAATATGCAAGAGCTGCAGTACACGGTTAGTGGAAACTTGATTTATTGGTTTAAAGGAATTTCTTACCTGTTTTCCCAATATGCATGGTGTACATAGATCAGTCTTTTGGTATGATAAATTGGGTAGACCACGAACAAGCTTCTTAGCTGAGATTTTGGCTATCTGCTTCATGTTGATATGCCTAAGCTTTCTGTGCCATAAGCTTGCTTCGTCTTGTATTGAAATTAAGCATTGTGATTCATCTGGTTTCATATCCAAGAGATAGATATTTCCATGTCTTCGACCCATAAATGACTCGAGTAGAGTCTTTTTGGTTCTGAACAAGTACCCTCTTGAAAGTAAAGTACGAAACCGGCATCACATAGCCGGCGACGCTAAGCGGATTGTAGTTGAGCCCTTCAACTAAAGAAACATTGCTTATTGTGAGATTTCCAATCTTTACAGTTCCAAATCCCACAATTTTTCCTTTGCTGTTTCCTCCAAAAGAGACTTTTCCACCATTCACTTGAATGAGCTTTATGAAGCAATTTGAATCTCTGTCATATGTCTTGAGCATCCACTATCCGGATACCATTTTACCTTTTTCTTGATAGTGACTGCATTTAAAAAAGGAGTCTCAAGCTTTCTTTGGTACCCATATTTTCTTGGGTCCATTGGTGTTAGTATAATAAGCGGTATTAGCCCATACTTTCTTAACGGGTTTCCAAACCATAGGACATTCTTTTTCAAAATGATCTGTACTATTGCATTTTGAACATCCGAGAGCATTGCGACCTCTTTGGTTTTACAAAGGTCCTTTTAAAATGATTTTTGTAAGCATCTCTTGTGGGTCTTTGTTTGATTCTTTCTTTCACTTTAGGAAAATCAATTAAAGGAATGGTTTCATGAGTCATTCCCAAACCAGATTTATTGAAATAAGGTCTTTGAACGAGAAAGTATTTTCTCCAGTTTTCAGATCCTAAAGAAAATCTTTTGGAAATATTTGAGATATCAGTTTTTAAGAATGCATTTTCTTTTAAAAGATTATCTTCACTTTCTTTAAGAGAAGAAACATTCTTGTCTAAGCATTTCACTTTTTCTTCCAAAACATTTTCTCGTTGTTTTAGAGCAGAATTTTCCTTTTTGAGTTCGGAAATTCTTTTAAGAGAAGTCTTAAGACTAAAACACAATTCATCAATGTATTTCGAAACTTTAATAGGGATTTTGAAGTTACTAACCTCAAATTCACTTTCCGAGTCCGATTCGAGTTTGAGTCGAGTCGATTGTGCCATCAGACATAAATTGGCATAATCATCATCACTTTCTTCACACTCTGTATCACTCCGGGTTTCGGCTTTGAGAGCCTTTCGAGACTTTTCAGCTTTTCCTTTTTCTTCCTTAGAAGAGGACGGTTAGATTACGATGTGTCCCTTTTTCTTACATTCAAAGCAAACTACATCTTTGTTTGATTCATCATCATCACAGACTTGGTGCATTTGCCTTTGAAAACTTTGTTTCTTTGAATTGAATATTTTTCCTTTTCGTTCAGCTTTACAGAATCTTCTTATCATGAGAGCAAGCTCCTCATCATCCATATCGTCTTCAGAATCTGAAACATCAGAATCATCATTAGATTTTAATGCAATGGATTTTTTACCTTTAGGGTCTTCGTCCTCATTGATTCGTTCCACTTCATAAGACTGAAGAGTTCCAATCAACTCATCAACGAGATAGAGGCATGATTCTTTGGGTCTCTCTCGATTGAGGTCTTTATGTGATTCCAATCCTTGGAGAGTCCACGCAGTAGCTTGTTTACTTTCATGGTATCAGAGCTCGTGTACTCATTTTGTTTGAAGTGTTTTACTTCAGAGTTAAAGATCCATGGCTAGTATGTTGGCTCCAGGGCTGGTAGAAGGGCAAAGCAATACCAGACCGCCTTACTTTGATGGAAAAGATTACAATATCTGGAAGAACAAGATGAAAGCGTTCCTAAGATCAAAGGATCCTCCGGAATGGGATGTCGTAGAAAGAGGAATTACTCCAAAAGCTGCATCTGTCTCGAAAAGGAAAAGAAGCTGTTGAGTCTAGTGAAATGACTCGGGAAGAGATAATCAAGAGACAAGCTCTTGATGCAAAAGCAATTTACTCTTTGTATTGTGCTTTGTCACCTACTGAATATAACAGAATATCTTCTTGTGTTACAGCAAAAGAAGTCTGGGATAGATTACACATTACCTATGAAGGAACCGATCGAGTGAAAGAGACAAGAATCAACAAACAAAACGTTTCCATCAGTCTAGTCTGAAGATCTCCAGACTCTGCTATTTAAAGTCTGAAGACCTCCGGACAGCCAGACTCAAGACTCAAAGTCTATCCTCATTGAGTCTCTAATCCGTTGAAGAAAGTCTATCCAACTGGATGTTTCATTAAGGATACGACCTTATCATTGGAGAAGATCTCTTGGCTGGATATGACATAACGGAATCCTTTGATTGATCGAGATTGATTCGAGGATTAAGGATCCGTTGATTGGCGAAATATTCGTGGAAGGTTCTACTTATGGAAACCGAGATCCTGATTGTATGGGCGAACAGGATTGATGGGCTATCGACATGTTCCTTTAATAGCTCGAATGATCTTCCTAATTGATTCCGTCCAACGGGTAGATTGGAGGAACTCCTTTGGTAAGTGCCAACGGGTATGATGGCATGAAGGAGTATATAAGGAAGACGTTCTAAGTTGTTAAAAAAGCGCGCGATAGAAGAATTCCAAAGTCTGAAGCTCATTGTTGTTTAGTCAATTCATTTGAGCGAAATCTTGTACGCAAAAGAGAATCTATACTTGTGAGAATCCTTGAGGAAGTGTGGAAGAATATCTACACTGTGAAATCAAGGAAAGACTGTCTTTGTAACATCTCTTTTGTTCATAGTGGAATCCAGCCCGGTGGGCTGTCGGTGCGGAAGAGTGGACGTAGGCTTGGAATAAGCCGAACCACTATAAACCCTGTGTTCAATTTTCTCTTTCTTACACTCTGTTTTACTTTGATCGTATTTCATTTTGTTAACGAGAAGAGAATTCCCTTTCTATCATTTGCCTAGTATCGCTTCCGTATCTCGAGAAATTATTTTTACACCTATTCACCCCCCTCTAGGTGTTTATACTAGTCATCTCAATTGATTTCCAGACTTCTGTGTCAAAGTCCAAGAGGCGCGAGACTCAAGACTCAAAGTCGAAGGCGCAAACTTTAGTGTCAAAGTCTGTTCTACATCGAAGTCTGTCAACTCGACTAATTCATCGAACGTGAATGATGAACCGAAGAAGAGACTCTATCTGAAGCTGAACCGGAAGATAGACTCTATCTGAAGCTGAACCGGGTACTGAGACCTTAAAGCTAAATATGTTCGAAGCAGAATATGTTCAGACTCGGATTGCAAAGTCTAGCGCACTCGGACTCAGATTGTAAAGTCTATTGCTCTCGGACTTTACATCCGTAAGTCGACGAACGTAACTCAAGCCCAATCATATAATGGCTAGTGATCTAGTTTGGATTCCACATCAATATTGATTTGATTAATTCAATCTAATTGATTGACGATTGGATCTTGAAGACAAGAACTTTCTATACGAAGAAGCTTTACTTATGGAAACCAAGATTTTGTTTGTATGGGCGATCAGAATTAATTTGGGATTCTACCTTTGTCACTCAACGGTTACCAAATCTTCTAGATACAGTGCTGTCCAGTGGGTTTATTGGAAGACGATTCTCGGGATCTTGTCCAACGGGTAGTTTGGAAGTGGAGGAGTATTTAAGGAGATCATGGACCATTGAGCAATTAAGAGACGGAGCGTAGAATTTATAATTCCAAAGTCCGAGCGACCTTCGATCATACACTTGTCTTTGGAGAGCTTAAACGTTTGTGATCGTGAGAGAAATACCAAAAGAGTGACTTAGTGAGATAGTGTGATCTACTAAGTGTTTGCACTCAAAGTTGTAATCTCTTGTTGATTGCATAGTGGAATCCAGCCAAGAAGGCTGTTAGCATGGGAGAGTGGACGTAGGCTTGGATTAAGCTGAACCACTATAAACCTTGTGTTCTTATTCTCTTCCCTAACTCCTTTGTTTTATTTGAAGTTTATTTTATTCCGCATATATTTGCCAAGATTTATTTTAAACACCTATTCACCCCCCTCTAGGTGTTTGTACTAGCTTTCACAATTTGTATCAGAGCTAAGTGCTCGGTTTATAAAAGTGTTTTTTTTACTTTTGAGCTAAAGATTCTTTATGGCTAGTATCTTGGCACCAGGACTTATGGAAGGGCAAAGCAACACAAGGCCACCATATTTTGATGGAAAGGAATACGACGTATGGAAGAACAAAATGAAAGCATTCCTAAGATTCAGAGATCTCTTACAATGGGATGTTGTGGAAAGAGGAATCAACCCCATTGCCACGTCTACATCAAATAAGAATGGCAAAGACAAAGAAACCAAACCCCCCGCTCCTATGTCTTGGACGGAGTTGTCCAAAAGAGAAGCGCTTGATGCAAAAGCTATTTATTCTTTATATTGTGCCTTGTCTCCTGCTGAATATAATAGAATCTCTTCATGTGAAACAGCAAAAGAAGTTTGGGATAAACTTCATGTTACATATAAAGGGACTGATCGTGTAAAAGAGACAAAAGTAAACTTCTTGCTCGGCAAATATGAATCCTTCAAGATGAAGCAAGGAGAGTCGATTGGAGATATGTTTAGCCGTTTTACAGAAATTGTAAATGGTTTAGCATATCAAGGTCAGCAAATTTCTACCCCGATGAAGGTCAACAAACTCTTACGAGGTCTCTCAAAAGATTGGAACCATGTCAAGACCTCAATCCGGGAGACTCAAAGGATTATGCCACTCTCCATTGATGAATTGATCGGCACTCTTCAATCCTATGAAGTGGAACAACTCAACGACGAAGATCCCGAAGGTAAAAAGTCCATTGCTTTAATATCTAATGCTGTTTTTGATGAAACAGACTCAGAAAATGACATGGACGATGAAGAACTTGCCTTTATGGTCAAGAAATTCAAAAAGCTGAGTAGAAAAGGAAGGAAATTTGATGGAAGAAATCAATACAAGCAGAATGGCCAGAAAAGAATAATGAAAGAAGATGATGAGCAAGAAAATATATGCTTGACGGCACATTCAGAATCGAGTCGACTCGAGACACGGACTCGGGAATCGAGTCGACTTAGACACAGACTCAGAATCCGATGAGGAAATCGAGGTAAGTCATTCAAAAATTCCTCTCAAAGTTTCAAAGTATATAAATAAGCTTTGCTTAAATCTCAAATCTTCTCTTAAAAGGATCTCCGAACTTAAAAGGAGAATTCTCGGCTTAGGCAACATGATCTTTCTCAAAAGAAAAGTTTGAAATTTTGCAAAAAGATTTTCTACAAACAAAGAAAGTCGAGATTTACTTCTCAAAGAAAATGATTCTTTGAAGAAAGAATTTTCAAATATTTCGACACGATTTTCAAATGGATCAAAAACATTAGAGTATATCCTTTCTATACAAGTTCCTTACTATAATAAGTCGGGACTTGGTTTCAATAAGGAAAATGATTCTCTAATTGATTTTCCTTAAGTCAAGGAGAGACTTAAACAAAAACCTCCAAAGACATTTTATAAAAATCATTTTCAAAAAGTGTTTGTAAAACCTATTGGTAGAAATGACGCCAAGTGTTCAAATTGTGGAGATTCGGAACACTTTGAAAAGATTGTCCTAAAGTCTGGAGACCTATCAAGAAAAATTGGGTAAAAACAGCGTATTCTACTAACTCTCATGGACCCAAGAAAAAATGGGTACCAAAGAAAAGATGAGTTATTTTTTGCAGGATATAAAGAAGAAAGAAGAAAGAGAATTTGGTAAGGAAGGTAAATTTTTAATTTGATTTGGGAACATAATTCTCATTATGCTCGATATTCGATATATCCTTGGTTGATTGAGATTTTATAATGATCATATTCCTTGATTTGTTTTATTGAAGAATGAATCGCATGACATGTTTTTGTGATTCGAGATTTAATTTGATACGTGTGATCATTTTTGATATCATGCTTAAAGACAAATAAATTTATTTGGATTGATTTTATACTATCATATTTTATCATATTTTGCAAAGTAAAAATCTGTTTTACGTGATGATGCAAGATATTCTTAAATATTCAAAGATTTTATTCTCTCTGATTTTATCGTACTATGACTAAGTGAGAATTTATTTTTCAAAATATCATTGTGCATAATATTCTTTCTTTGAATACTTTGTTATGATGAATTAAGAAAGAATATTTGTTTGTGGAGATTTTATATTTTGCTCTAACGTCATGGAAGGATCCAAATTGATGGATACCAAAAGGAAATGAGTTTATTGCAAGAAATTCAATAAGGCAAGAATGATTGCGAATCTATGTAAATTATGGTGCAATCAGAAAATATCTCCTGCGACAATTGGTAATGATTTTTTTTTAATCAATGGTATATTGCAAATATATACCTTGGGTAAGAGAAATTTTTCATCCCGCCTTGCAAATTTCTACGTGCATTCATCATGATTTTGGATGCTTGTTTATTATATTGCGAATATCTTTTGTTATAAATATAAGGTATTGCAATTTTGGCACATGATAGAAATATCTATTTTCCTTTTGCAAAATGCACATCTGAAATTTATGCTCAAGGAAATCTCTTTGATCTCGAAAGATATTATTGCATATTCATGGATATTCTTGCTATATTCTTAGAAAATATATTATATCTAGCAAGTTTGATCCACAAATCAAAAGAAGATATTACGTGACATTTTTGCAAAGATTATTATCTATTATACAAGATTTTGCAGGTAACAAAAGAATCTTCCATATGAATTTTGGTAAGCTTGATTTGAAAATTATGAAGATTCTATACTATCTTCTGGAGGTTCAAAGATTCTATTCCTTATGCAAAATTTTTGCAAATTGTTGAGGAAATCCCTTATGTGTCGTACGGAAGGTTGAATAGTTCTGAATTTTAATATTTGATAATTTTATATATGCTATTCAATTTATCTATTTGAAGAAAAGGGTATTATATATCACATGGATATTATTACAGCTTATTTGTGGAAAAAGTTTGATAAGTTGATGCAGGTTGAATTCAAGAAAAGCTTATTCGAAGAAAATAAATTTTTGCATTAAATTTCAAAATGCAAGTGATCATTACAGATGTTGTTGCTACAAAGGAAATACTGGAAAAATATTCTGTTCAACGTGCACAAGCAACAATTATTTCTATTCGCAAATATTGTCATGATGACAGGGGGAGAAAGCAAATTCAAGAAAAAGGAAAGAATCGTGATCATCTCAAAAAGGCAACAAATTGAGGGGGAGGTTTGATCAATTATTGAAAAATCTTTTTGGATTGATCGTGATCTTGTTATGAAAAGAAGGAAAGGTAAATGTGTCAGAATTTGTTCAAAAAATCCGGTTAGTGCATCTTTTATTACTTTTTGTCATTGATAAATCTTGTATTAATATTATCATTTTGTTATGACAAAATGGGTACGTAAATTTTATGATGCATCCGTGATTTTTATTGGATATTTGCTAATATGATCGAAGTGAGCTATATTGCATATCTTCAATATTCAATTTACTTTATAAAAGCTGATTTTTGGAAATTGTGATTCATGCAAGATATTTGTTATCATTCTCTACGTGATACTTTTTCCATTATTATCGCTTTTTGATTATGACAAAAAGGGGAGAAGATATGAATATGCATATGTGCTGATTGGTTGATATTATTTATTGCATAATACTGAGCTGCGATTATTTTTCTATATATTGTCATGCTCAATCTATTTGCTATCTTATGATATCATTTGATTTAAATTAATATTTTTAAAAGCATGTTTACAAATCTGCATATTCAGATATTGTTTTGTCATCATCAAAAAGGGGGAGATTGTTAGGGAAATCCCTTATGATGTTTTGAAGATGACAAAATAAATCAAAGGCTACTAACATGTTTGATGGTTGAGTAATAGACCATGCAGATGATAGAACATGTAAAGGATATTATCAAAGTCGAAGACGGCCGGAAGACTGAACGTAACATTTGTCCAAAGTATATTCGAAGATTTCCAAACTTCGTGTCAAAGTCGAAGACTCGCCAAACTTTAGTGTCATAGTACATTCTACATCGAAGTCTGTCAACTCGACTAATTCCAGACTGAATGTGAATGATGAACCAGAAGACAGACTCTATCTTTGAAGCTGAACAGAATATAGACTCTATCTTTGAAGCCGAACTGGTACAGACCTTAAAGCTAAATCTGTTCGAAACAGAATATGTTCGGACTCGGATTGCAAAGTCTAGCGCACTCGGACTCAGATTGTAAAGTCTATTGCTCTCGGACTTTACATCCAGTCGATAGAACGTAACTCAAGCCCAATCATATAACGGCTAATGATCTGGTTTGGATTCTTATAGGATCTGCATCCTCAATGATTTCTTTACTCTTGTTGGATACTCAGACGCAGATCTAGCTGGATGTAGAGTTGATAGAAAGAGCACCTCGGGTACCTGTCAGCTACTTGGAGGCAGGACAGTGTCTTGGTTTTCAAGGAAGCGAGTACGGTAGCTCTCTCTACAGCGAGCGAGTATGTAGCTCTTAGAAGTTGTTGTTCACAGATTCTGTGGATAAAACAACAGCTAAGAGACTTTGGAATTGAAGATTCATGCACGAAGATTAATTGCGACAACACCAGTGCAATCAATCTTACCAAAAATCCAATTCTTCATTCAAGAGCAAAGCATATAGAGATTCGACATCACTTCATTAGAGATCATGTCCAAAATGGAGAAATTTCAATTCAATTTATTGATTCAAAGAACCAATTGGCGGATATATTTACAAAGCCTTTGGAGAAAAATCAATTTGATATCATCCGTTCCAGACTCAACATTTTGAAGCTTGAAGAAGTTAAAGTCTAGAGACTCTCAGACTCAAACATTCAAGACCTTGACTGTAAGTTATTCTCTCTCTCTCGAATCTAATCTTGAAAAGGTACGATCGTCTACTGTGTTTGATTATTGCTATATTTAATCGACGAAATTATTGCATCGTTTCATTTTCGAAAAAGGAGTTATTTTTTGAAATGACTATTTTCGCGGAAAAAAGGCAGTTATTTTTTAAAGAAACCTTTTTACTTTCCATTACATCGTTTGGCATTCCCTCATTTCGACCGAGTTATATACGAGACGGTTTCTCTTCGTTTAAAACTCTAAAACCCTAAAAAGCATCGATCTTCCATTCCTGTTTTTCTTCTCTTGTTTAATCTTCGAAAAAGTTGTCATCTTTCCTTGGGAAAGTCAAGCAAGGAATCTTTCAACGACAAAGAAAGATGTCTTCTTTGAGGAGATTTTCGCAGAATTATGGATATTCTCTTGGAAATGCGCAGTCAAATTTATGCTCTGGGATGCGAGGTTCAAAACTTGTAGAATGCAGGTCAAGCTTCTTCGGTTTCATTGAATGATCAGATCCAAGCTCTCTCTGTTCAGATTCAGGCCAATGCCAAGGGAGAGGAGGTTGCTCAGCTGAAGGAAGACTTGAAAAGGTTGGAAGGCATCGTTCAGTCTATGGGAGATTTCCAGCTTGTTCGCATTCCCAAGCAATCTTGACTTTAATCTCAACCTTTTTAATGCTGACAAAAAGGGGGAGAGATGCAAGATTTGAAAAACTTTGAATTTCTTTAATCGTTTGATTGGATTGATGTTTGACTTTACGACTTTATTTTTTTTGTGTTTGGATGTGTGGACTGAATTTGGATTTGGACTTGACTGCTTATATTAACTACTATTGATATCTTATGGATGGCTTTATCATATACAAGACTAACCTATTTTCTGTGGTTGCAGATTCTAGTGTTATTCATTTAGCCATTTATTTCTATAAGATATGCATATGTGTTTGAGAAATGTTTTGCAGGTCAAAGTTGTCCAAATCTGCATGAAAGTTTTGTCACCATCAAAAAGAGGGAGATTGTTGGAGAAATCTCCGTGAAGTGTTTTGATGCTAACAAAACGTTTCCATCGATCTAGTCTCGAAGATCTCCGGACTCTGCTATTTAAAGTCGAAGACCTCCGGACAGCCGGACTCAAGACTCAAAGTCTATCCTCATTGGGAGTCTCTAATCCGTTGAAGAAAGTCTATCCAGGCTGGATGTTTCATTAAGGATACGACCTTATCGACTGGAGAAGATCTCTTGGCTGGATATGACATAACGGAATCCTTTGATTGATCGAGATTGATTCGAGGATTAAGGATCCGTTGATTGGCGAAATATTCGTGGAAGGTTCTACTTATGGAAACCGAGATCCTGATTATATGGGCGAACATGATTGATGGGCTATCGATATGTTCCTTTAATAGCTCGAATGATCTTCCTAATTGATTCCGTCCAACGGGTAGATTGGAGGAACTCCTTTGGTAAGTGCCAACGGGTATGATGGCATGAAGGAGTATATAAGGAAGACGTTCTAAGTTGTTAAAAAAGCGCGCGATAGAAGAATTCCAAAGTCTGAAGCTCCTTGTTGTTTAGTCAATTCATTTGAGCGAAATCTTGTACGCAAAAGAGAGTCTATACTTGTGAGAATCCTTGAGGAAGTGTGGAAGAATATCTACACTGTGAAATCAAGGAAAGACTGTGCTGTAACATCTCTTTTGTTCATAGTGGAATCCAGCCGGTGGGCTGTCAGTGCGGAAGAGTGGACGTAGGCTTGGAATAAGCCGAACCACTATAAACCCTGTGTTCAATTTTCTCTTCCTTACACTCTGTTTTACTTTGATCGTATTTCATTTTGTTAACGAGAAGAGAATTCCCTTTCTATCATTTGCCTAGTATCGCTTCCGTATCTCGAGAAATTGTTTTTACACCTATTCACCCCCTCTAGGTGTTTATACTAGTCATCTCATTGGGGACTTTGGCATGATCGCCCAAGACTCGAGCGCAAGTACCGAGGTCTTTAATTTGATATTGAGGGGCTTGAGCTAGGGGTCTAGGGTTTGCCAAAGACCTCGACTGGGGTGTTGGTGACTAGGCCTTGGCCTTGAGGGGCTTAAGCCTCACCCCAGGGTCTCGGTTCCACGAGCTAAGATTTCTCAAGCCCAGCCACTCGAACCTCAGCACAATCGCTAGGAACCCTAGCCCAAAGTTGATGGGTCTGAGCCTGAGCGCCAATGGCTAGGGTGTGGAAGCTAGGTAGCCAAGCATGGTAAAGATAATTAACACTTCTCTATCTAGCAAATTCCAATCATCTTGCTTCATCTAATCTGGCTTCTCTCTAGCCAATGGAATTCAAGCACGGCCGCTAGGAACTCTAGCCTAGAGTTAATGGGACTGAGCCCGAGTGCCAATGACTAGGGCGTGGGATCCAAGTAGCCAGACATGGTAAAAGATAATTTACGCTTGTCTATTGAGCAAATTCCAATCAACTTGCTTAATCTAATATGGCTTCTTTCCAGCTGGAGTAAAGAATTAATGTTACCAAAGTTCAAAAACTGCACTGAACACAGCTATGGAGCTTTCCGAAGCATTGCAGGTTGGAAAGAAATCTTCAGATATAATTTGAAGTCAAAGCCATTCAAACCTTTTGAATTGCTACTTTTTTGACAATCCAATAGCTAGCTAATGAATGGTTACTGAGATAGGAGACTGAACATCTCACAACATGCAATATTTCTAAAAGAACGCCCATGGAATCGTGATTATAAATTTATCATTTCTCCACAGAACTCGAATAAATCCACTACACAGAAATGACAACCCTGATAATCGATTGCAGAAAACACAATGCTCGTTACATTATTTCACATTCTTTGGAAGTTAAAGATGCATCCTAGATTTATTAAATCTGAAAAACCATCCTTAGAATGAACCACACCCTTAACACGAAACTACCAGCAATCATATGGCACCTCTTCATCTGCGTACAAGTGCCCTCAGCAATCGTCATTTTCCCCATAAATCCATGCTGAAATCTTCACAGGAATCGCTGTGGTATACGAGATACTGCTGCATGCACACAAGGGCAGGGTCTGTAGCTCCCGAATGCATGTACGTGCCACAGAAAGTCTCTACAATTTCAAAATCTCTCAGCGCAAGAAATTGTTCCCACGAGCTTTCTTCTTCTCCAATCACGCTGCATGGTGAATACCAGCTATTCTGCGAGGTTTTGTCACCACAGTAAACTCCACAAGAGGTGTAGAAGCTATTTGCACTCACTGTCAGAATTTCATTTGGTGGTACAACGTAGGGATCTAATTTTGGAGTATCAATAGTGGGAAGAGATGCATTTTGATGGGATGAACTGCCATTGGGATAGGGCTTAACTTTAATATGACATGCGGTTGGAATTTGCAACTTGTTCCCATAGCCGACGCGTTTCTTTAAGCGGGTGTTCCAATAATTCTTTATTTCGTTGTCAGTCCGTCCGGCAAGTCTAGCTGCTATGGCCGCCCATCTAGAATAGGGAAACTCAATCAAGAATCATTAATTTCTCTACAAGTAAAAACTTACGCGCGCACACGCGTGCCCCCCGCGCGCACGCACGCGCGCGCGAGAGAGAGAGAGAGCAAATATGTCCTTATATTCAATGTGATTAATTTGAGCCAAGGATCATACGAGAAAAAAGGTTTTCTAACGAACAAAAAAAATAAAAAATAAAAAGAAAAAGAGAAAAAGAAAATAAACAAGCCAAAACAACAATTAATCAAGAAAATACCTGTAGTCTATCATTGTCGAGTCAAAGTCGTTTGTGACAAAGGAAATTAAGTGTTCTATGCAACGGCAGTAAAAAAGATTTAAATTTTCCGCTTCGCGAGACTAAAAAAATTCGCAGAGGTGATTTTCTCTAAATATAGTCACGTTTTGACTGAGGTGATGGTTGTGCGAACTTACTTATTTCCGAGAAGGCGATGCAACTCGATGATCAGATCCTCCTCTTGTTTGGTGATGTTTCCATGCCTGATGTTAGGCCTCAAATAGTTCATCCACCGAAGTCTACAACTTTTCCCAGTTCTTGCCAAACCTAAGTATTCACACGCATATTCAAGACCAGGGTTGATATTATTCCCAACCAATCCAGATACAGAGATCAGTGGAAAACAAGATCAGCACACGAATATTTCATACCAGCAGGTTTGGGCATGTGAGTCCAGTTCCAAATGCCATATCTCCTGATATAAGCAATGAGCTTCTGATCTTCTTCTGCACTCCAAGCGCCCTTCTTCACTGTTGGATTGCAGTTCTTGTTGGGTGTAAGTGGGCGTCTCACCATTTTTGAGCTAGCTTTTGACTTCGTGAGGGAAGAGAGAGAAGAAATGTGGCTGTGCTTTTAACTCATTTACTTAAATCATGTTCTTTCGACCAAAAAAAAAAAAAAATCATGTTCTCAGTACATCCAAGATTTGCTTTCCATTTATACATGGGGTTGGTCCCACATATACATCTTTTCGAAAGCCCACTTGTTTCAACAGGCTTTCGCTTTGGTATTTTTTTATTTTTTTTAAAGCAAGTTGGTTTTCCAGGCAACTTGTAAAAAGAAAGACATTTTCACTGGTCGGAAGCAGTTGACTGGCGTAAGTTTTGGCATTTTTGGAAACCCTCCGCCTAAGAGCCAACTGCAAAAAGATTCCAGCGCTCATAATATTTTAATAAGACATGCTTGATATACACAATGCTTTCTGACTTGCGTATGCCTCTGAATTAAATAGTCACATATATCCTTTGAATTAAATAGTCACATATATCATCAAGGGTTGGAATCTTACTATTTCACAATATGTTTTTAACTTAGTTAATCCATCTTGTTGATACGTTCGCATCTGGATATTGTGCTTCACACGTGTTAGGCTTAAAAGGAAAGAGCGAATGCTTAGAAGTTTTTCCCCGATAGGTTGAACAATTGAGACATTTGATTTTGTTGTATATTAAAAATATGTAAGGAAAACGAGAGAAAAGGGATAGTAAGGAAGCTTCGACTATGCATGTCTCTTCCTATGATCATTGGACTTTCTAAAACCTAAAGTCATAATGATGAATTCTTAAATGTTCAAAATCATTCATTCTATAGGTTTAAATAAGGGTTTTATTTGAAAATTTATTTGTATCTGATGACTTCCGCTTCCGGATATATACCCATATATCTCGTTCATATCTTGTGTCAATTTTTCTTTTTAAGGAACTCAAACGAATCTTGTTGGGACGTCCATAAGTCTGATCTCTTTACTTTATGGTAAAGATTTAAAAAAAAAAAAAAAGTCAACTTAAGACATTCACATTCAATACCGTCTCTTATGCTTGTCCAATGTAAACATTAAGTGCTCATTATATGGTAGCATTAAATGCATATTTTTCATATTTGGCTTCCATAGATGGCCTTCTCTTTTTAGTCACATTGACTATAATGAAATATCAAACTTCCCTGATTAGTGCATTCATATAGCAACAACTTCTTACAAATACTCTAACAGTTCATGTGGATTCCAACTCAGAAATGAATAGGTCCAAAAGTGGTTAATTTTCAATATGCTGTTAGGACAAAGTCGCTGGTTGGCCTAAAGGACAAGGTTCAGGTTCCCTAGATGCTGCTAGGTTTGAGGCTTTGTAAAGAAGGTTGTTTCTTGCTTGGCTTTGTTAGCTGTGTGTTCAGATTGGTTTCTTTTAGATGGAGATTTGTCAGATTTTGTCTGTGAGCGTGAGATAAGAGAATAACTCGTCGAAAAATAATATTAGTTCAAGAGAGACCGAGTACTTAACTGATGGTTTGAAGTGTGCAGTGATCTTACATTACTTTCTTTCTGTCAAGGGCCTCTAAATTGGATCACCATAATGTCTCGTGTACTTTGGATCATTTGTAGCTTCATGATTTTGAATGGAAATCCTCCTTGACTATCTTGAAACAGTTAATCCATCAGTCTTCACAGGCTCAAGTTCAAACACCCTGATCATAATCGAGTGAAAATAACCCAAGATGTTGATAGTCCTAATTATTTTTTTTTTTTTTTTTTTTTTTTTGGGGGGGGGGGGGGGGGGGGTGGCGGGGAGGGGGTTCTACAATCAGAAACATCAAATAGCGCATGGAGATGGATAAGACGGACCGATCTTCCTAAAACATAAATCTATAAAATATGCCAACATGACCGGTAGTCAGAATAACAAGTAGAATAACACAAATAAAACGCAAGACAAATTTGAAAGGGAGCGGCAAGATTCGAACCAATGATTTGTGCTCTGATATTATGTTAGACAAGCTGTTTTTCTGAAAAAACTTAATCTGTCAAGAAATGGACCAATAAGGGGCACCTGGCATAGTAGTTAACACACATAATTCAGGGTTTAATCATATTTAATGAGATGCTTAAAAATCTCGCAGTAAAACTTCAAATAAAGGTTCTGAAGTTATAGGTCATTATAGTGGTTGACCATCTGGAGAACTCGTACGCCTCGTTACACTCTTAATGAACCACTTGCTTGGTGGCTTCTTTGATGAACCACAGATAGACGATAATAACTTCACTTCCAGATTAATGGAATTGCATAATTTCTATAGGTTATTATAGATAGGAGGGACATATTCTTTTGGAGGCTGTCTTTTCACCTTTATACACTTAGGGCACATTTGAAAGTCTTAGAAACTAGACTTTGCATGGACCGTGTGTATCCAGTTAAAATCTTGAGAACATATGTGCAAGACACTTCTCATGGCGTAGGACTTAACCATGATGAAAGCAAACTGAAATTTTGTTTAGTGAACTTACTTTATAATTATATTAAGCATATGGGACTCATAAAAATATGAATATATATGTGTGTGTGTGCCGATTTATAGAGATACCCCAATTACTAGGTTATTAGCCTTTCCTATAAGTTTGTGATCTGTTTCATTGATATATCGTTCTTGGAGATATATTCTTCTTTTGTTAGTTCGCCTTTTCTGATTGTTTATCTCGTATACAAGTAACTAACCACAGTTGCCCAGATGATTTTTCTTTTAAAATATATCTTCTGACTATAATATAATTACATACAGGGAATAACTTGCTGGGAACAGCTTGTTGTACAATAGACCAAATAGACACGTTTGTCTATTATTCACGAGAACTGTGGAACACGCATCATAAATTAAAAAAGGTTTTTTTATCTATTCAACGATAGAGATGGAATAGCTAAATCAAATAAGTGAAACCCCAAATAACTCATTGCTTTGATCAATGTGATGCACATCATTATTTTAGTCTGTCAAAGATAATGGCAAGCCAAAAAAATAATTTTTTAAATGTCATATTCCTTATATACATTACATCTAATGACCAATCGGAGATGGATTTGTTTCTACTTGGGATAAAATACTGAAATTAAAATCGAGAGAAAAGTTTGTCTGGCCAAATGTCTAAACCCTAAATGACGACAAAAGCACATCTTGCCACCAGCACTCAAAGCTGTCCATTACAAACTTACCATCACAATCTTTTCTTCGGAGGAAAGGAAAAAAAAAAAAAAAAAGTCCTTTGCTCACATCTCCCAATAGATCTGGTCAATTTGACAAAAGAAACAGCACATAATTCTTTTTAAGTCTTTTTTGCAACGTGCGTCTTATTCCCACTATTACTAAAGGAATTAGTTGGTACAGTTTACAACGCAAAGGGACATGATTACGAAGAGAGTCCACATAAACAATTGTCTGAGCACATGAAGTCCCGCCCGTTGTTAAGGTTTCACTCACATGACAATGAGAATCTTTGTCTTTTCTATTTAGGTCACAGCAAAGCGAGTATCATTCAATAGCTTTTTTTTTTTTTTTCAGTGATGCTTCTCATAAATACACAAGTACTAACGGATTTCTGCCATAAAAGGAAGGAACCCCATGGCAAATTTGGAAAGAAGCTCAGTATTACACAACGTATCATATAATCTGACTTGAAGACCCATGGTTGATGTTCATTCCCCTTTGTTAAGTCATTATACGAAAGCTTCGAGAAATAGAAACTGTAATTACAAGTTTGACAAGCTCTTTTCTTCCCTATTTAGTTGTCTGGCTGATGCAAAGTCCAAACAAGGGATATCATAAATTAATTACTTCCCAAAAGGTCAAAAAGGTAAACGTCTCAAGAAGATAAAGGTCTCAATGAACTAGGTTTCACGGATTTTAATTCATACTTAATACTACTACCTAAGAACGGGAAGACACGGAGTACTTTGGTCAAGGTTGGAAGATTTACACGAAAAGTATTGCATAAAATCATGTCAATGGTAAATATCATGATTCATAAAAGGTGAGTTAGCTCGATTTTTTTAGAATGAGTCTGAGTAATAGTTTCCATAACCCAAAAAAAAAAAAAAAAAAAAAAACACTTGCACAAGATTGGTCATCCTCTCATCCTTTTATAAAGCAAAAGTGGTTTCGTCCTTTAAGAAAATGCATGTTACTAGGGTACTGGTTTTGACGAACTAAACCTGTAAAATAAACCCAGGGTCAAGTTGTAAGTAAGATCATATTTGAATGCCTCATTGGACTGATGTTCTGAATGAGTCTTAGGGTGTGTTTGTTTCACGGAAAACGTAACGTTTTTGGAAAATGTTTTCCGGGAAATCATTTTCCGGGAAAATGGTTAGTTTTCCTTTGTTTGGTGATACGTGACTGAAAGTATTTTCTGGTGTTTGGATCGCATTTGAAAAATGATCTAACAATTGATAATAGTATGCCTCTTACTTCCAAATTAATTTGTTGAGTCCATGTTACTTTATAAACAGATTTTTCTCGATCAGTTTGGTAAATCTAGAATTTGAACCTACAAAATGAAAAGGAAACTTGAATTCATACACATATTTTTTTCTTGAAAATGGACATGATTTCCGGTTACAAGAGCAAGTCAAAACGATATCACTAATCGCTTCAATGCATTTGGCTCTCTTTAAATGGATGCGCCATTCATGCGTAATATTAATTAATTTGACAAAAATTAATGAAAGATAAATTCATTATAAATATACAAGTTTAGAGGTTCTTTGTGATAAAAAAATTAATTTAAAATTTTAATTTGTAATAAATTTATAATAATTATATTGATTTGAGATCTTTTACATAACATTATATTAATTTATATTTTTTTGTAATATTAAGTAGGAAGTAAAGGAAGCGAAAATAAAAAAATAAAAAAAGAGAGAGAAAGGAGGAAAACGTCACCATCTGTCCATATAATTGGCACTAGCAAGCTAAAATCTCTTTCTTTCCTTTTCTTATTATAGATTTGACTGTTTCAAAAGGTTGTGCTTCTCTTTAAAATAGAGGCAAGAAATTTGGAAAATAAATAAAAGAAATACATCTAAAAAGAAAAAAAAAAATCTTAGAAGAAAAGTCATTTTCCAGCAAAATCGATCCCCCAATTTTTTTTTTTTGATCAAAAATCGATCCCCCAAATTTGAACACCCGGCTCGCGCACAACCATCCAAAAATCAAATCCATTTTCCGCTCAAAATTACCAAAAAATAAAACCCAAATAAAAAATTATTAAAATGGGCTGTACACACACCGAACTCCCTCTCTCTCTTTCTCTCTCTAGCCCGACGACACCAATGGCCGACCCGTCCTCCTCGCCGCCCCCTCCTCCGATCCCTAGCCTCCTCCTCCCGCCATACTTGCCGCCGCCTCCGCCTCCCGGCCCGGAGCAGCCGCCACCGCCGCCGCCGCAGCGGCAGCAGCCGCGGATCCTCTTCTCGTTCCCGAAGCGGCCGGCCCTCCGGCTTACCTCCGAGTACGACAGCAACAGCTCCGTCTTCCTCCAAAAGGTCTCGTGCAAGCTCCTCGACGGCCTCGCCAAGGTCAAGCTCTCCTTCCGCAACGACCAGAAGGGCGAGGTCGCGGAGCCCCGGCTGGCCTTTGTCTCCAAGCACCTCTCCCTCCACTACGACACTACGACATGGAAAAAGCGAAAGAACCTGGAATCGTGTTGAGCGTTGTTGAAGAAGAGCCAGACCTTCAATGATGAAGAAGAAGATCTGGACCTCCAATGGCGAAGGACATGCGTGTCGTCGAAGAAGAGTCGAAGAAGAAAGATGAGGGAAAGAGCGAAGGGTGAGAGCGGCGTATCTCAGAAAAATTTGGAAAGGAAAAGTGACAGGACAGAGAAATATTGAAAAGGGAAAGTGTTTTCATCTCCTCACGCGGAGGAATTCGTTTTCCTAAAATAACACGAGGTATTTGTGTTGACCAGAAAGTCATTTCCGTTGACCAAATCTGTTTTAGACATCCAAACAGCTGAAAATTCGGAAAACACTTTCCCGTAAAACACTTTTAGTGAAACAAACACACCCTTAGTAAAGAGTGGTACCAGAGACAAGACTAGCTCACTATAGACTTATTAAGTTATATGTCAAGTTAGAAAAAGGCATTGAACCGGTGCATCATCTATTATCATCAATAGGATTTCGTAACACCTGCAACATTCAGTATATAAATTTTGTTATTTAGTACTATTGTCCATTTGTTTGAGCGAAAACTGTTTTGCAGAAATTGTTTTTCGACTTTTCGGTATTTGGATGATAGAAAGCCAGTAAATCTATGGAAACATTTTCCATGAAATGAAAATAATAAGCTTAGATTGGGAAAAAAAACTTCCCATTCTCGCAATAAGGGAATCACTTTCTCTAAACTATAAAATAAATGAAAACTAATAAATTTCCTTAAAAATGATTTTAATGAAAAATATTTTCCTACATCCTCAAATTTTTACTGAAACAAACGTACATTTAATTTCATACCATGGAGTACTGCTAGGCTAATCTATGGTACCTACCTTACTTCTATACAATAATTAATGGAACTGTTTTTAGGAGACCCATGTGTTAGCTAGAGGTTCATGCAGATGACAACTATTTTCTCGAACTTTTTAATGGGTAACCTAATCAAAGAATTTGATGTGGAAACATGTAATCGAACAATAAAAGAAATAGAATAAGTAAATTAGACACTAGATTTACGTTATTCATATGATGTGACTTACATCCACATAGAAAACAATATAGAATTCTATCATAGATCAAGTGATTTAATTGAGATTCTAACCACATTCGAGTAAATCAAATACTCATAAATGTTTTCTAGCCTGCAATTACATCCAATACCTTGTTTAGTCCTTGCAATTATTTGTGAAACAATCACTTAATGTCTCAAAGAAATTACACAAAACTTTAACACAAGATTTTGACGGCTTCCAACACTCAATGTAATTCATGGGCATAAGCACACAAGATGACACACTTCCTATATATAAACAAGAGTAGGATCTCAAATAGGAAATCTTTTCTTTAAGAAACCCAATCCAATTAGGAAACTATTTAAATAGAATCCTATTCAAACTAGGAAACCTACTTAGATTAGGAAAGTTTTTTTTAACACAAACTCAAGACATATTTCCAACAAAATCATGTCGAGCACACTATGTAAAAAGTTCAGTCAATCTATTGTTGTGAAAAGGTAGCCTTTTCTCAAAGCTCAAAATTTATGACATGTACTGTATGTGGTGGACTTCAAATGTTACGCCTTGATCCTTCGAGCGTGCACCTATCCCTCCTTGGTCGATTAATAGCGACTTCTTAGGACGCGTCGCCGAACCATTCAATTTAATGCACATACAGAAGCAAATAAATAAATCTCCAAACAACAATCAGATGGGATAGAAAAGTAGGGCTACAATTTTTCAAACAAAAACAAACCTTTTATAAACAAACAGATTTATTTACAAGACCAGGCTATTTACAAAAATGTCAGCTCATCCAAAAGGGAAATATCTTATGACTTACTAGTCAAACCCGTTCACCGATTATGGTCTCTCCACCTTTCCAACTTCGGGGCTTCAAGTCTTCCACGACCGTCAACTAGGGACCTGAAAATGTTATCCCACAACGGGGTGAGATGATATCTCAGCAAGTTCAACCCTCTAAGACTTGATTAGAAAGAAATTACGGCCTAAGGGCTGCCTAAGCACAATTATGAGATAGAGGACTTACCTGGCCTCCATTTCTTCCTGCAAGTCAATTTAATTTAAATACTTGCAAATTGCATCAATCAATTACACCCGATCGAATCATCAATCAATCGACTCAGTCGATTACATGTCATCATGGAATGATCATTTCAATTACTCAATCCAACTATTAATTACAGCCACGCTTTGGCATGGCCTATTAAATAGTCAACGGTGAATTACAGCCCAATGGGCACAATCCGCTCCAAGTGCGGCGGTAGATTACGGCCCAATAGGCATAACCTTTATCAAGTGGATAATTACGGCCCCATAGGCACAACCTTTATCAGGTGAATAATTACGGCCCCATAGGCACAACCTTTATTAGGTGGATTTCCTAACCGGAGTTAGAACCTCACAAGGTTATTCATCTACGGCCAAAGACATTGTGTTTCACAATCACATCCCTCAATTAAGAATAAAGTCTTGGTCCATTTTCCTCATATTAAAAATACTCGATGAAGATAGCAGTGTATGGGTACACGGTTGGCCTTAGCCAAAATACAATATTTTTACTTTTGAACTCTCCACCAGTTTCAATAGTTCCAAAATAGATTTTTGGTGCTATAGACTGACACCCAGTAATTTTCCAATGAATTACCAAAATTATTTTATTTTGGGATAATTACCCAAATTCACAAATCACAGTCAATTTACACAATCTGGCTCTCAATTAAATAAATGGAATGCACCACTATGATCAACACAAAATTCCGATCACCGGTTATCCCAATCTAATTTCCGGAAAATAAATAAATAAATAAATAAATAAATAATTACGAAAATTAATAAATAAATGCCAATAAATACCAAAAACGCATACTTAGGCCCGTAAAGCCTAATTATATGCCGGGAAAGGCCCGGAAAAATTTGAGACTTGTTAAATAAAAATTAGAGCCTATTTACTTGTTAATTACACAAAGCTAACCACCTAACATGCATCGGTAATTAACTAATTCACTAAACCGTTCTAATTATCCACTAAACCAATCTTAGTCTAAACTAATCAATCCTTAAGCATCATTAACCTACTAAGTGAGGATTAGTGAGTTAAACTCACTTGTTTAGCATTCTAGCGAGTCCACAGTGACGGCAACATGGAGGCAAGCGACAATCCTCCTAGCGGTGACACCAAGAGAGGCCGGGAAGGGCTTGGAAACGGGCCACCAAGTCTGAAAACCTTTGCTGGTTTCTGCTTTTGTTCTTGGCTAAATTGCAGAGGAGAAACCCTCAACTTCAACGGTGAAAACAGGCTGATCGGAGCTCCGGCGAGTGGGTGGTCAACAACCGGCGGCTCCCGGGGTCAAGGGGTCTTGCTAGTGCATGGAACGGGCAAAGGAAGGGCTGGAATGGGAGAAAAATGAAGGAAAACGCAGAACAGTGCAGGTGGGTAGCAGACTGGCGGACCGGCGACTGGTGGCTTCTCGCCGGCGAATGGGACGGTCGATGAGTTGTTCCAACAAACAGCGAAGTGCCCCTATACGGTCTGAATGTGCTAGTCATGGTGGTGGGTGGAGCGTTGACTGATTCTCATGGGAAAATAACTTTTAACTTGAGTTTTTGATGAAAGGTAGTTGGAGCAGAAACTGGAACGAGGAGAAAACAGAGAGAAAAAGAGGTTGATGGGCAAGGGGGATGGGCTAGCTCAGTTTTTCTAGTTCTCTTTAACTTTCCAAAGGTTTTAGCAATGGAGAAAAGAGGGGGATAGAGAAAGAAGATGACTGATGGAGAGGGGGGACAAGATTGGCTTGAAGGGGGCCATCAAGCCTCATACTCACCTCTTTGGTCTCCCTGGAGGCCTCCACCTTGCATGGCTGTCCTCCACCTTTGATTTTCATTCTCCAAATCCCTTCTAGAAGCATTTGAGATGGTCCAATAGTCATGGGTGGTGGGGCGTACGAATTTCACATTAATTTCCCTCAAATTGGACTTTAATCCTCATTGAATCAACTCAAATCGGCTCCCATAAATCCCATTATCGAGTCAACGATCAAATTGGTATTTTTCCTCACCAATTGATCCCACTTGCTTTCCAATTGCACAATCAAAACCGGTCCTCTGAATTTTTTGGACAAAAACGATCCTACCTCGACTTTTTCCCAAAAAGTCTCGGTTTGTAGAAAAATCTTCGGAGACTACGTTGATGTTCCTAAAATGACTCATGACATGACAGAACTTTCAATTTTTGGAATCGGATTCAAATTCGCAGTTAATTTCAATTTGGCAAGATTTTAGTATGACCTAGGTGACCAGTAGCTTTCAAGAATTTTTAGTGCAAAAGACTCGTGGTCGATTTTTTTCGAGCCACAATAAACCTCTTCGACACATTGGTGATTCTCGGTGGTCATGAAAATCTTGAGATTTCAAATACAGACACAGAGTACCGAAACGATAGAATAATCAATTTAGTGTTGATCGACGGGAATTTTGCAATTTAGTGGAATCACTCTCGCTTAACCACATATTTCAGTGAAATTGACATATCTCTAATTTCTAATCGATCTTACTGTGCCATAATGATATCTGCAAATGAGCACGATCGAGTAGTTGGTTTCTAGTCGAATCCTCAAGTCTATTACATTAAAATCCCTCAATGGTTTCCTTAGATCGTCTAGTTATCCCATGAGTGGCCATCTCAGAAAAAAAAAATACTGTAGTCACGTCGATGAAAAGCCCAACTTATCCAATCGAAATCAGAACCTGAAAATCAGGATGTTACATTAAATTTTCAAACTGTAAAAAAAAAAAAATTGGCATATGATGGACAAGTCTTGCTTAACCTATAAATTAGCAATCCAAAAGGCTGTGTATAAGAAGTGAGAATATTATTATGAGTCTGGCTATGTGATATTTTCTTGTCTATCTATCTATAAACTAACAAACGAGAAAACACATCACGAATAAAAAAAGCGGTGAAAAGGCCTTAAAAAAGTAAGGAAGATATAAAGGTTTGAAGATTTCTTTTATTTTAAAAATGAATTTCTTATTTATAAAATTAGAAAATTCAGTTATAGAAAGGGTAAAATTTTTTTAGGAATCACCTTCACATTATCTTTTTATCTAGATTTTATTAGTTATCTAGGGATTGTCAGTGACAACCATTATAACAACTTACATAGGCTTCACTATAATTTGAAAAACAATTTGAAATTTGAAATTATTTTTCTGGGTTACATATATAGAATAGAGATTATTGAAGCTCCAATAAAAACAATGTTGGGGTTTGAAGGTGAGCTAACCTGCTAGAACCAATTATTAGTTTTTGGAACATGAAATTTACCTTATTTACCTTCTTAGGGGGGTTGGAGTGGGGACGATTTAGTTTAAGTGTAGGTTTCAATTCCCACGCCCTGCAATGAGGCGTGACAAAAGTCTAAGAGTGAGACTAATAATAATAAAAAAAAAAAACCTACCTTATTTGTCCAGTCCTGTTGTAGAGTGTCCCCAATAATTGATTTATTTTCTTTAGATTTTCTTTATATTTTTTAAAGAAAAACATGACAAATAGCAATTCTAGCAAAATAGTAAGAGTAACAAAATGGCTCAAAGTAAAATATCAATATAAAACAAACAGAAATATAAAGCAATAGGGAATATAAGGTCATTTAAGAAAGAGAAATCATCTTTTTCCAATTCATCAAATAGGTTCCAACTGGTTCCTTGGTGGGTGAGTCAATTCAGCACCCAAAACTTAAAATCTACACACACAATATTGGTTCCAAAAATTTGGAAGTGAAAATCGGATTTGCTTTCATCCGAACCTATTTCTATCAGTGGTTTGATCTTATTCCCGAGTAAAACTAGACTAGTTGCACAGCCCTAATATTTATAATGTGCTTGTCACGTGACTATTTGAGTTTATATTTGAGTTTGCCTAGTTATAATATATCTGTAGATCCATAGTTTGAAAGAAGGGAAAAGTTTAAAAGAGATAAGATATTGCACACATATACAGTATGAGTAGTATAATGTCAAGATATCATATCCACAAGATTTCTATTGTTCAAGGAAGATAAGATTTTCAAATATTACCATCTATCGTCTACTGAAACTTATCTATAGGGTATATCTATATGAAATTCGTAGGTGCAGATAACGGATTAAATTCGTGTAGAAATATTATCAGATTGATCTTTTTTTTTTTAAATGGAATAAATAGAAGGAAAATCTACAAGCAAAGAGGTTTTGCGGGGATTATATATTTTGTGAAAGTTATCTCGTGATATGAGCAAATGGAGAATGGATTTGACCAAAAAAAAAAAAACAAAATGGAGAATGGAGAACGAGGCGTGCGTGAAATTGGGCTTCAACATCAACAATAATTGATTATTAGAAAAACCTGGAAGTGTGAAAAAGTTGTGTGATGACGTTGCCGATGACATGTAACCCAAACCATGCATAGGTCATCCATGAGCGAAGCAGAGCATAATTTGGTCATGAGACATAACAAAATAATGCAACTTGTAAGCCTAGCTAGGGTTTTATAGAAATTTACACGAAAAACAACCAAACGTGCGTCAAGTTTGAAAGCATGAATGCTTTGTTTTTTCGGCCATCAACTTGGAAAGCATAATCCCACTGAAATACTTGTAGCCACTAAATAATATAATTTGTCCTTAGAAGAAAAAGGAAAGCTGAGGTTTCTAATAATTGTTCAATCTTTTCTTTTATTTTCTAAAAATATTTAAGTTATTACGGGTACCTTCATTAAGTTTGAAGTACGCTTTATGTCTCTAATGGACATATATGATTCAAGTTAATATGCTCTCATCCTTGTATTGAATTATTAGTAAAATTATACAAAATTTATAATCAATCTTTTCTAATGCATATTCAATGCATGTGAGATCCCAAATCTGTAAACGATGATCGGTAGGTTTTCTCCATCCTTAGGCATCTTGCGGGGTTGCATCGCTGCGAGATGGCTGTATGCAGGCATCTTTATTAGCCTACTTTCCTCTAAGCCTTCTTATCCTATACATAAGAAACACTAATTCCATTGTCAGTACATGACAAGCCTATAAGGACATCCCATCTGGACCAAACAACTCACGGAATATAAGAAATTCTATTGTATCCTTCCAAATATAACTAAAGGGTTGTCCATGTACGAAATACACAATATCTTCTACTCTCTCTTTTTTTTTTTTTTTTTTTCGGTAAATTAGTTACCTTTATTAGCACCAAACGGATATGATCGATACAAAGCCAGATAGGCTATGGTGGCTAAAAAATTTACAAAACAACATGGTTACCATCTAAAGAAAACTATAACAAATGAAGCATCTACAGTGACTTTGATTCCCCAAGTTAGCAAAAAAGATCCTCCACAGGCTAGTTTCAGCTGCTTCTAAACGAACGAATCACCCTTCAAATGCACAACTGCCTAGACTATGCAGGTGACTCCAAACTTTCTTTGTAAACGACTAATTAGTCCTCTAGTGGCTGAAATTGATTGACGCTTGCATGGAGCGATTTCGTGGGGTCATGATATTTATCCGAAGTTAGACTTTCGAATGCATCTGCATAATCTCAAAAGAAAAGGAAAAATAAAAATAAAAGACTTCGATATAAACAAACCCTAAAACTCCTTTTACCCGCATGAGTGGCAGCGGTTGGATAGGATTCTCTCTTCCTCTTGGAAAGAACAAATTATAGTCGTAAGAAAAATCTAAGGGCGTTCTCGAGAAGTGCAACAGCATCAAAAGTTGTGGCACGTGTGAACCAATGCTGTACAAGCATGTGCCCTTTGAGCAATTAATTGATATACGAAAAATAACAATTCACCGACTTTTTTGAGGTTTGGAAAATCCTATAGGCGTGCCTGACATGTTCCCTAAAAGTTGATGAGGAATATATAATTGCCTAACTTTTTTAACTTAAACTTTCTTTCTATCGTATGCTCATACTAACAAGTTCATAGGCAACACTCACTTTTTTTTTTTTTTTTTTTTTCTCTTCTCATTATTAGACTTCCTAAATTACCATAGCATTATGGGTAGTATGAAATAAGAAAATTGGCTTATACTTAAACGAAGTCAGATGCTCTTTTCTCAAGTCTTGTATGAGTACTTTTACTTGCTCCTCCACATATGGATACCCCTCATGAATTTTTATAACGTTGTTGATCAATTCTATAATTAATATTAGTTTTCCCACTCTAGCCTCCCTATAGTCCTATTTTTCTTCCACGCTAATAAGGGACAAAAAGATCTACTCCCACTAACTAAAGCCCAATATGCGGTGTGCATATTATGAAATCTATATGACCTAAATAACATTTTTTGTTCCTTTTTTTAGTTTTGGTTTTATTAAAGGAAAATTATCCTAATTCTATATGAATCTTAAAAATCAAAATGCATTGTTTTAAACATGAAAGATGTATGGACCTAAGTACCTAAATCCTAGATATGACATATGATGCATGATATGTGATGAGCAGATAACGATAACACACCAAAATATATGTCCTATTGAAAATCCACCAATGTAAATCAATGACATATTATCTTAATGTGAATCAATTGTGCAAAGCAGTCCCTAAATTTGCCATGAAAAGTCGAAATAATCAAAAATCTAACTCGACGTCTCTCGGCTCAATATTTTTTCTTATTGTGACTTAATATGACAAATTTCCTAATTGGATAATGATAAAAATAAATCAAAACAAATCAAGTTAGAATAAAAAATACTATGAGTCCGAATACTCAAACTAAATTTAATCTAAAAATTTACCTATTCCAAGATACGGCTTCCTCGAGGGGTGGTGTCGGCACAAGTGGTTGCCTGCGATGGTGGTTCACCGAGGGTGATGGGTCCTAGTGGTTGGAGCTCCGGCGAGATCAGGCGAGGTCCGGCGAAGGTAAACCTGCAACAAAACAGGGGATCGCTTCGTGCAGTAGCTGATGGCATAGCAAGGACAGCAGCAGATCGTCGGTCACAGCAGCAAAGGTGCTCGGGTAAAAGCGAGCAGTGGGCGGCGCGAGGCGGTGCTGGGGTAGCGTTGCAAAGGCGCAGTGGCTGAGCGACAATAGCAATGCAATGATTAGGGGGTTCAGGGACCGGTGGTTCAGCTTGGCGAGGTGATGACCAGTGAAAGCTCGAGCTGCAGAGGTGTGGTGGCATCGGACTCCGACGAAGGGTGCGATCGCTGGATGCTGGGACGGCGGTGCTTGTGGAGATGCAGGGACGTTGGCTGCTCGAGGTCGCAGAGGAGGTGTTGGATCAACGGCGTTGGTGATGGATGGAGAGCAGGGTCGGCAGAGGTAGCATCGTGACTTCGGGGACTATTCTTCAATTGTCGTCGCCGGCGCTGGTGTGGGTCTCGCAGACGGAGGCCGACGGGAGGAAGAAAACCCGCACGAAGAAGACAACCTTTGGGCTTTTTTCCTCTTTTTTCTTTTCTCTCTTTCCTCACATCACTCACGTCTCTCTATGTCGTTGCTTGTACATTTCTTCTGTGTCTCTTCTCTCTATTGCACTTTTCACTTTTTTCAGCAGAGCTTCTATTGACTTCTCTCCTCCCCGAAGACTTTTTCCTTTCGTTTTTTTTTACCAAGAGAAACCCCCCTCACGTCTCCTCACTTTTCTTCTTTCTTTTCACTTATGTATTCTTTTCTCCTTTGACGAAGACGAAGAGAAGCCCCACTGTTTCGAAGCCTCGCATCCTTTATTTATAGAGGAAAACTCAAAGTTGTTTTTGCAAGTGAGATATTCACTCAACAACTCAACAAGAAAAATGGCTCCACAATCACACAACAATTTTTTTTTTTTAAAAAAATTTTGAAATGAGGATATATATGTTCAACAACAAAGATGTTTTATTATTAAAAAATTTTCAAAATCTTCCTCCACAACCAAGTGTTTTATTTTATTTATTATTTTCTAAAAGATTAGGTGTCAACAAAACTGTACTGACTTGTAGGAATGAACTAAGACAAGGTGAGTCCTCTAACTCGTGTTTGTGCTTAGGCAGCCCTTGGGGCGTATTTCCTTTCTAGTCGAGTCTTAGGCGGTGAACTTGTTGAGACGTCATCTCATCCCATTGTGGGATAACATTTTCAGGTCCCTAGATGGCAGCTCCTCCCAAGCATTTTGGTTAGCCAAAGAAGGTCACAAAATAGAGGTCTTACATTTCGTTGCATGGGAGCCCTAGGGGCTGGACCTATGAGCTGGTAAGGTTCGTAGTTTGGGTCGATGTGGGTCTTCCCCATAAGGTGCCCCACCAATACAGATCATGGTACCACCAAGATCGGAATGGTCAGAGAGAGGGTCCCATACCGGAATCTGAGATACCTCTGTATGTGCTGGAGGTTGCTTTTGGAAAAAGCACAAGAGATCCCCCGAAGGTTCGATGGTAAACCCAATAGACCCGGATCTTGCAGATCTGGGAACTCCAGTGTACTCGACTGAAGGCTCAAATGAGAGTGAGGAGGTGGAGGAAGAGGACCTATAGTTTTTATGCAACCCCTATTGTTTTGCAGACCTCATTTGTATATATATATATCGAATAGTTGTATAAGACTTGGTTGATATGTATATATTAAGGTGTGGTTTGATTTTGAAAAGGAAAATTTATGACCCTACTTTTCTATCCCATCTTGTTGTTGTTTGGGGATTAATTATTTGCTTTCGTATGTGCATTAAAATGAATGGGTCGGTAATGCGTCTTGGGACGTTGCTATTTAATCAACCGCAGAGGGATGGGCACGCGCTCAGAGGATCGGGGCGTGACATTAGCTCCTACGATCAAGCCAAGTTCCCTTGAGACCAAGCCCAAGACCTTAGCACTTTACTCAGGTCTTTAGCAGTCGTGCCCAAGTCCTCGAAACCCCAACAACCAAGCTTAGGTCACTCATGACTAGATGTAGCACCCTAGCTCTTGGGCTTAAATACCCCTAGGCTAGGCCACGACCTAAGTGTTGAGTAAAATTCCCTAATTGATTTTGAAAATTGACAAAACTTTTTTTAATTGTCTTTTGATTATGATAGTAAGCTTTTCTAGGAGGAAAATTTGATATATATCATCATACGTTACTCATCAGACTCAAGGATGTAGTGAAAATCTTATCCTTAATACCGATATTAACGGAATAAGGTTATTGATCCAACCTTGTGCTAATGGTTAGAAGACTGGTGTGGATTTCCTCCCTTATATGTGTTGATTGCCGGAAAGGAAAATATTGAATACAATCTTACATATTTAGAATATCTCAATCCGTCAATAGAACAATCAACCAAAGAAGGAGTGTTCTTGAAAGGAATGACTCATGGAATCCCCATTTGCTATATGGGCAGTAGATCTTACAAGAAACTTCATTCTTGGCAATCTAGAAACGTTGAGATCTTCCTTTAGAGTCAAGTTCAACGGATTGATTGGATGGTTGATCCTTAGAGTGGGTGCCCAAGATCAGCTTGGACATTGAGGAGTATTATAGGAAGTCGTACCACTAAAGGATAAAAGAAGAGAACATAGAAGTTCTGAATTCTAAAGTTCACTAAAGTCTTATCCTAAATGCTTTCATCTTATGTGAGCTATTCATTGTAATCTCTTAAAGGTTGTAAGTGTGAGATCTTTCACACAAGCTTGAGTAGTGAACACTCAGTTCTTATAACCTCTAATTGATTCATCATGGTAGAATCCAGCCGATAGATTATCAATGCGAGAGAATGAACGTAGGCTTATCAAAGCCAAATCACTATAGTTCTGTTGTGTGTAATTTCTTTACTTCTTAAACTCCTATTCATATTTTGTGATACTTTATTGCACATCGGTAAGATTTGAACTGTGACATCCCAATTTTCCAATTCTATTTTCAATAAACTGAGATGGGCATTTCGTTGGCATGCATATAGTTCTTTTCCTTGAGTCGGCCACTCATGTGAAAACTAGTCTATCAGGTGAAGCTGTTAAGAGTTTCTAATGCACCAGACTCGAGAATTTGACCAAGAAGCGACCTTTCGACCGAGCTAATCTGCAAGGGTCATTACGGCACAATTAAAAATCGATTAAAGACCGGAGATAGGTCGACTCGACAGAGGCATGTGATCGAGTGTGGGTGATTCCACCAGATCGCACAATTCTTGTCGATCGGCACTGGATCAACTTTTCTGTCGATTGAGTACCCTGTGTTCGTATTTGAAACGTTAAGATTACCTCGACAACCGAAAGTCGCCAATGTTTCAAAGATGTACATTGTGGCTTGAGATAATCAACCACAGGTCAAATGCATGAAAATTTCTAAAGGCTATTCGGTAGGTTAGGCCACGCTAGTATCATGCCAAAGTGAAATTAATCGTGAAATTGAGACCGAGTTCAGAAATTGGAAGTCATGGTGTGTCACCAATCATTTTAGGATCATTGACTCATCTTTTGAAGATTTTTCATGCAATCAGAGTTTTTCAGCAATTAAATTAGGGAATGGCTAAATTGGCTCGAGAAATTAGTAGGCCCGCCTTTGATCGCGCTTTTAGGACTTAAGTTGGTTCTATGGACAAGTGAAGATGTGAATTGAAGTGTGATGATATTGGATTAATTTTATGGACTTCAATTTAATTCAATTGGAAGGAAATTGAATGAATTGTGTTGTACAAGATTTTGAAGAATTAAACGCCACGACGGAAATGAAATTGGGCTATTGGGAAGGTTGTGGTGGAAGACTTGGGTGAGTGGGAAGTGATGTCACATGAAGTCATGGTGGGCCATTTTTGTGGATTAAAGAAAAAGAAAAAGAAAAAGAAATGGTCCCATCTCTCCCTCTCTCTTTCCTGTGCGACCGTCCTCCATCTCCATCTTCTTCTTCTTCTTCTTCGGAGGCCAGCAAACCAGGGAAGCGAAGCAGCAGCCAGCAGCGCTGCTCGTCGCCGTCGCACGCCGCTGGACCGCTCGCCGCCGCCACGCGTCTGCCCCGCGCCGCTTGCCGGCCAGCTCGCCTCTCCGCTCCGCCTCAGCCCGCGTCTCCAGCGTTCGTCCGGCATCTCCAGCAGCTTCCTGTCGTCGCCGTCGCTGCCGTGAGCCACCACCGGTCGCCGCCTGAACTACCGCCGCCTCTCTCCACCATTCCCGCGCCCGACCAGTGACCGGCACCCCTTCGTCCGACCGTGAACAGCAGCCAAGAAAATGGGTATCTCAGCCCGGTTTTGGCCCGTTTTGGCCGGCTTCCCGACCCGGGATGCTTGGCCCGCTTTGAAGAAAATTGTTCCCCTCGACGTCCCCGTCGTTTTGGTTCGCTCGGCTCGCTAATCCGGTGACTTTAGCTCACTAAATCTTGATTAGACGGTTAATGATGCCCTAAGTGTGCTTAGTCTAAGTTAAGTAAATTTAGGTGGTTAGATTAGTTTATTTGGTTGATGATTAGATTAGGGTGTTTAATTAAGTTAAAGTGTGTTTAGTTTAAAGTTAAGTATGTTTATATTAATATAAGCTTTGATGTGACTTAAAGGAATTTGTTTTTGATTTATTTAAGTATTCCGAAATTATTAAATAATTTAATAATATATATTTATTCGAAATTATTAAAATATTATTATTTAAATAAATTTCGGAATAAAATTAATTATTTAATAAATTCCGAAAATTATCTCAGACCCTATTTCGCTTCGTAATTTCGTCTTTGATCACGCGTATTCGGATTTTGAAATTGATGGTTGGATATTATAAATTGAGTATGGATTGTGAAAAATATGGATATTATTATTTAATTAATTTTCGGAATAAATTTAATTATTTATTAAATTTTGAAATTTTTGTCGGGACCTTATTCTCTCGAATTTCGTGTTGATTGCCGCTTATT
This sequence comes from Eucalyptus virginea, assembly GCA_014182375.1. Classification (NCBI taxonomy): domain Eukaryota; kingdom Viridiplantae; phylum Streptophyta; class Magnoliopsida; order Myrtales; family Myrtaceae; genus Eucalyptus; species Eucalyptus virginea. The sequence goes on along the minus strand of CM024517.1, from coordinate 561,803 downwards.
TGTGCATTTAGAATTTAAATTTGATGAATGGATGTGGCAAATTGAGTGTTGATCGTGGTAAATAGGGATTTTATTCATAAAAATCCAAGTGTCGGGTTTTGATGCAAAAATTGGATTTTAATGATTATATTAAATAGTTGGGTTTGAAAAAGTGAGATATTGGCTTTTGATTCGAAATTAGCATGTCCCCACACACGTGAGTAATTTCTGGAATATTTTTAATATGAAGAAAAATGGTAGGGATCACTATTTTAAGTAGAAGATTGAAAGTGAAATGCAAAGTGTCCAGGGCCGAGTATGATTTGGTTGTGTGATAATTAAGAGGAATCATCCTGGGCTGTTGAGCCGGACTTGCCCCTATATGGGATGCCCACTCGGTTGATGTCGATCGCAGTAGAGGCTGGGCCGACTGGATCGATGCTCTTCGGGAATGCCGTCGACGTAGTGATGAAGCTGTGCTCCAAGGGGGGGAGACGATGCTCCTTCGGGAATGCCGTCGACGTAGTGACGAAGCCGCGCTCCAAGGGAGGAGGTGATGCCTGGCATTAATGTTAGAAGATAGCCGAACTGCGAGTAAGCTATGCCCTTGTGTGGCAGTGAATAATAATTGGAATGCGTGCTAAGTGCAACTGTGATTTATATGAAAGTGATGGCGTTTCAATTGTTTGAATTATTATTACTACATGAGATTGTGTGATACAAATTGTGCTAACCTGCAGGAAGGAATTGAGGCGAGGTAAGTTCTCTGTGTGATGTGGCTAGGCCACCCTTGGGCATATTTTCTTTCTAATAGAGATTTAGGGGATTGAATTTACTGAGACATTGTCTCATCCCGGTTTGGGGATTACAATTTCAGGTCCCTGGTGGACGGAGCGGCTAGATAGCTTTGGTCGACCTTGAGGAGTTGCAGAGGTGAAGTCATAAGGATTGGAGAACGTGTCCGACTTGTAGGTCGTAGGACAGTTCCTTTTTAAGAGCCGATCTTTTGTAGACTTTTGGCCGTAGACCTCTATTTGTAATTCTGTTGAATTATGAAAGTGTTATGTTGTGGTTTTGCTTCCTGCTTTTATATCCTGTACTTCATTGTCAGGGGTTTTTATAATACGTTCCGCTTGCGCAATAAGAAATGAATGGGGTCGGCGACACTACCTGGGAATGTCGCATTTGCATGACCATGGTGGGATGTTGGCGCGCTCAAGGTTCGGGGCGTGACATGAACACCGCACAATTTGTCACTAGATGTTGTCCTATTGCAATATCATCTTAACTTTGTTTTAATTCTGCATTGTTAGCTATTGATCTCCCTCTTAGTGATAGATATAGCCCTCACACTAAGCACCTAGCTCGAGTTCCATATGAGAAAAAAGTAAATTGTTTACCATTTATAAAAGTACTTATGGTATGAAGATTTAATCAACAAAACTTCATTTAAATTTGATGCTATACGATTGTAACCCTTATATCACATGAATAGTGCATGTCTTTTAGAAATATCAAATCAAATTTCCTTTCCAAGTGATGGAATAATGCCACTTCATTTTCATATTTCAGCCGAGACACAAAAAGTATTGGGAGCCTTCATTCAAAGAGTTGAGACCGTGAGAAAAAACATTCTTTCTTGCAATTGATTTTTGTGGTTCAGGTTTATTCTAGAATTAGAAAACAATTACAAGTGAGTATGATTGAGTGGTTGTAATCTTTTCTCTGTCAATTATAGTAGAACCATCTCGTTGTAAATTTTTTTTTTTTGTTGATTATATTAGAGCCATCTCATTAATTTCTCTTGAAGAGTATGCACACTGCCAAATCACATAGATATGCCATGTTCAAGTTTTATGTCCACAATTTATTTCTTACTCCAGTTATTTTACTTGCTTGCGCTTCCATGGTAACTGTAGTGGTATTTTTGTGATTCCCACTCTTAAGACTTCGCCATAGATTTTTATGGGGAAACTTATGATCATACTCTCGAAGCGGCGATTCATATATCTCTTTGTTGCAAGGCCAGCTTTTCACTGTAAGGCTACAACTGTGAAATATATTGACTGTCAGATCTGATATAGCTAGTGCTAGTACCTAGAGGGGGGTGAATAGGTATATAAACGATTTTTCGCACAATACTTAGACAATTGAGTAATTGCAGCAAATAACATTCAATCGTAAGACTCGGTGAATGAAAGAGAGAATTAAACACGAGGTTTATAGTGGTTCGGCTTGATTCAAGCCTACGTCCACTCTTCGCACCGACAGCCAATCGGCTGGATTCCACTATGAACAAAGAGATGTTACGGCGTTGATCTTCCTTGACTTCTCGGGTGTAGATGAACTACCACACTCACTCAAGGTATCACAGAATATAGACACTCTCTGTATACAATTTCGCTCGATCGTATCGACTAATAATCAAGGTGTTTCAGGAATTTCTCTATCGATCACACACTTGAACAACTGAGACGTCTTCCTTTTATACTCCTTTATGCCATCATAACCGTTGGCACTTACCAAAGGAATTCCTCCAATCTACCCGTTGGACGGAATCAATCAAGAAGATCATCCGAGCTATTAAAGGAATCGACGATAGCCCATCAATCTGTTCGCCCATACAACCAGGATCTTGGTTTCCATGAATAGAACCTTCCAAGAATACTTCTTCGATTATCGGATCTTCAATTGATCTAGATACGAATCAAAGAATCCGTTGTATATGTCCAGCCAAAAGATCTTCTCCAGAGATCAAGATGAAATCCTTAACCATAATCCTCGATTTGGATTTCCTTCGACATTGGATCGATAGACTGTCAATGAGAATAATTTTGAGTCTTAAGTCTTGAGTCTTGAATCTTGAGTCTTGAAATATGAGTCTTGAGTTCGAGTGCGGTGGTCGAAAGTCTTCGAGACACAAATAACCAGACTAGACTGATGGAAACGTTTTGTCGGCTTCAAAATCTTCTAGAGCGATTTCTCCAACAATCTCCCCTTTTTGATGATGACAAAACTTTCCGTAGATTTGAACAACCTTGACCTCGCAAAAACATTTCTCAAGCAATATGGCTATCTCATAAAGATTTAATAAACAACCAGACTCTGCATCCACGAAAATTGGTTAGACTTTCATGAGTAATACCATATAACAATACTCGATATAAATGCCAACAGTCAAGCATCACAATCCACAGCCAAATTCAGTCCGTACTCAAGTTCACACAAGTCATACTCAAAAACTTAAAAACTCACAATCACAAAACAAATTTAAAATCAAGGATTGAAAAAGATGGTTGGTTCAAATTTCTTCTCCCCCTTTTTGTCATCAGTAAAAAAGGTGAGAAAAGAGTCATGTCTGCTTGGGAATGCGCACGATCTGGAATTCTCCCATGGACTGTATATGCCTTCGAGCCTCTTCAAGTCTTCCCTTAATTTTGCTACCTCTTCTCCTTTGGCATTAGCTTGAATCTGCAGAGCGAGGTCTTTCATTTCGTCTTCGGGGTAATCGAAGATGCTTGGCTAGCATTCTTGATGGCTTGAATTTCATAGTCGAGCATAGATTTGTCCCCGCATTTTAAGAATATCAAGAATACGATGAAAATCTGCGGAATTGTCGATTCTGTATACTAGCATTTACTTTCTCGGATGGAGTGAATGCAGACGATGGCGCTTCGTATGACCTTGCAGATTTGATGATGTATCATGATGATCTTCGGGTAATGGAGAAGCATGAGGTGAGGATTTTTCTTGCTCCCCAACTCCCCTGTCTCTAAGACATCAAAATCTTGCTCGTCAACTCCCCCTGTCTCTAAGACATCAAGATGGGTGGAGTGATGATCATGCTCTTCCGTTTCTTTCTCTCCAGATTCAGCAGCAGACTTTTCTTTCTCTTCTTCTCCTTCTTCTTCATCTTCTTTTTCTTTCTCTCTCTGTTCTTCTTCTTCTTCATCCTCTTTCTCCTTTTCTCGCAGCTCTTCTTCTCTTTGCTCGATCGAAGTTACGTTGATCGAGATACGTAACGTCTAGTCCTTACCGGTGCGGGAATAGAGTGATCTTCATCGTCTTCTTCATCCTCCAAGATGAGAGATCTTCTCTTTTGGATGGAGCACGAATGGGCTCCTTCCTTTTCTCTTTGATGCGAAGAGAGCGGAGTTTTCACCTTGAACTTTGCCATTTCCTTGCTAAGTTCTTTCAGACGCATCTTCGTCAACATGTTTAAACCTACCACCATTTTATCGCACGGTCTAACACAGAGAGTGTGTGGCAGTTCGATATTCATGTGTCTGAAGATCTTTGTCACAAGATTTGGATAAGGCAATTGTCCCTTGTTCTTCGACATTGCTCTGTACATATGGAATAGAATAGTATGAGGCGAGAGAACTTCTTCCCCGAGTTGATTGCATACATCAATTTGGCTTCCGAATTGGATACATCGATCTTTGATGTAGACTTTGGCTCGATGCGCTTGATCACAATTTTGTGCAGCACAATATTGATGGCACTCATCTTGAGTAGGTAATCTTCGCCTCTGTATCTCTGTTTTTGACAAGATCCAGAGTAGCACGAGCAATCGAGACTTTGATTGGTTGATAACGTCCTCGTTCAACACCAATTATGTCCGCTAGCATGTCCACATCAATCACATAATCCTGATCTCGAACACTGAATGATATTCTATTCGCATCAAGAAAACTTAGATTTGAATAGAAATAAGCAGTCAAGTGTGCATAACCATCAATAGTATCAGTGCAAAAGCTGCTCAAGTTGAAGCGGTTCGAACTTTTCCCTTAAGTTCACATTAATTGCATCCAGAAATCAAAATCAACACTCCCGGGGTTTATCACTCCTCGTTTCAACAAAGCGAAGAACAGCTTCTCCCGATCATTCGATCTAAACAACTCCATCTTCTTTCCCTTCACATTTGCAGCAATGCCCATTCTTGGTTGAAAATCACTAAACATTTTATCATCTTCGTTCCCCTCATTAGGAATCGGTCCTGAAACCCGAGGGTCACTTGGAATGTTCGCAAGTGATTCTTCAGCCTTACCTTTGGGAGCAATTCCCAATTCCTCCATTCGCTTCAAAAATCTGTACTCATTCCCATAATTCTTTTCTCTAAGAAAAGCATCTATATAATTCGAGGAGAACGAAACCTTCAATGCACGATAGAGCATGTAAATAAATGAGGGTTTTTGTGCTCTCACCGGGTTCGACGTCCTCTAGAATGACTTCCTCCGATGATGACCCGCACCTTGTGGGGTAGATGGTGAGTGATGAGGTGGAGAGGGAAAGGACTCTGTTGCTGTCTCGACAAATCATCTTCATCGGTGAGATCGAAGTGCGTAGGTCCCTCTTTCATTCTCTGTGGACCCCGCTTGCTATTCTTGACGACTTTCTCGAAGAAGACATCTTTTCTTGTCAATGGAAGATTCCTTCACTCGTTTTCCCAAGGAAAAATGACAACTTTCTCGAGTATGGATACGAAGTAGAAAACGGGGTTGAGAGAAGAATGCCTTTTAGGGTTTTGAGAATCGAGTAAAAAGTGAAAAGCGTGTATATATAACTCAGTTTTGAAAAGGCAAGAGCAATCGTTACAAAGAAAGGTGAACAGTCGTCTTTCTTAAAAAAAAATAATAACTGCCATTTTAAAAGAGATTATCCCTTTTTGAAAAGGCATGTTTACAAAAATTAAAGATTGTATCAATCAAATATAACCGAACGAAAGATCGTACCTTTTTTGAGATTAAAAGAATAACTTACGTCTATACAATGAAGGTCCGAGTCGAGAATTCGAGTCCGAAGTATAGAGTCGAAGGATAGAGTACGATTGATGTAGATTCTTCGGTCTTTAACTTCTTCAAGCTTCAAAATGTTGAGTCCGGTACGGATAAAATCGAATTGATTTTTCTCCAATGGCTTTGTGAATATATCCGCTAGTTGACTTTTCGAATCAACAAATTGAATTGAGATTTCTCCATTTTGAATATGATCTCTAATAAAATGATGTCGAATCTCTATATGCTTTGCTCTTGAATGAAGGATTGGATTTTTGGTGAGATTGATTTGCGCCGGGTGTTGTCACATCCGATTTCGTGCATGAGTCTTTAATCCCAAAGTCTTGTAGCTGTTGTTTTATCCATAGAATTTGCGAACAGCAGCTTCCAAGAGCTACATACTCGCTTACATTGTAGAGAGAGCTACAAAGTGCTCTGTTTCCTTGAAAACCAAGACACATTCGCTTCCAAGCAAGCGGCGGAGTTCTGAAGTGCTCTTTCTATCGACTCGCAACCGGCCAGATCGGCGTCGAATATCCCAGAAGATTGAAGTCTCCCTCTTTAGGATACCATAGACCGATCCTTGAAGACGAGGCAACGTATTTAATAACACGTTTTGCAGCCTTGAGATGAGATTCTCTAGGATCTGATTGAAACCTAGCACAGATGCAAACACTCAACAAAATGTCAGTCTAGAGGCGTAAGATAAAGAAGTGAACCGATGATGCTTCCGTACAGCTTTTGATCAACTTTCTTCCCTTCTTCATCTTTGTCTATTTTCAACGAACTTGACATTGGTATATCGATCTTCTTGCAATTTTCTAATCCAAACCTTTTGACAAGATCATTAGCATATTTTTCTTGACAAATGAAAGTACCTTCCTTCAATTGCTTTACTTGAAGACCAAGAAAGAATGTTAATTCTCCCATCATACTCATTTCAAATTCATCCCGCATAGACTTTGAAAATTTCTTGCACAGACTTTCATTAGGGATCCAAATATGATATCATCCACATATATTTGAATAAGTATAAAACTTTTGTTTTCCTTTTTAATAAATAAAGTAGTATCAACTTTACCTTTAACAAAACCACTCTTTAATAAGAACTTACTTAGTCCTGTCGTACCAAGCTCGAGGTGCCCGCTTTAAACCATACGAGCCTTTTTCAGTCAAGACTAAGTCCGGCTTCTTTGGGTCTTCAAACCCGGGAGGTTGTTCCACGTAAACTTCCTCATGGATAAATCCATTTAGGAAAGCGCTTTTGACGTCCATTTGGAATAACCTGAAATTTTTATAGCAAGCAAATGCAAGTAATAGACGAATAGCTTCTAACCTTGCCACGGGAGCGTAGGTCTCATCATAGTCTATTCCTTCTTCTTGCGTATATCCTTTTGCCACGAGTCTTGCTTTGTTTCGTCGACTTTTCCTTTTTCATTCATCTTGTTTCGAACACCCATTTGGTTCCGATAATGATTTTACCTTTTGGTTTAGATGACGGATCCCAGGGCGTCGTTTATGTTGAACTGCCCGAGCTCTTCTTGCATAGCTTCAATCCAGCTTTCATCGATAGAGATTCTTCTATGCTTTTTGGTTCAATTTCAGAAATAAGAGCTACGGCACTAGACTCTTCACGCCTTTTGGATCGGTGCGGATTCCTTCATTAATTTCTCCGATAATGAGATCTTTAGGATGATTTGGATTTATGCTTCCAGTTGCTGGTTGATTTAACCGGTTGAAGACCTTTTTCTTTATCCGAGTCTTCATGAGTAGCTTGATCGATCTTCCAGAATTTGAGAAGCTTCTTGAGTTGTAATCTTTTGAGGGTCGGGAATGAGTTCGGACTCTTCATCGAGTCCGATTTGGATTCACCTTGCATAGAGTCTTGGAATTTGACATTCATTGACTCCTCCACAGATCGGCTCTTCTTATTATAGACTCTGTAGGCTTTGCTTGATGTAGAATATCCAAGGAAGATGCCTTCATCGATCTTTCTTCGAACTTACCAACTTGATCTTTTGCATTTTTCAATATAAAACATTTGCATCCGAAAACATGAAAGTATGAAACAATAGGCTTCTTTCCTTTGAGTAATTCATAAGGAGTTTTCTCCAGAATAGGTCTTAGAAAGACTCTATTGATAATATAGCATGCTCCAATACTCTGGGTTCTGGTTGGTCCGAATAGATCCATATGCAACAGCTGCAATACATGATTAGTAGAGACATGATTTATAGACTTGTATGAATCTTTTACCTGCTTTCCCAGAATGCAAGGAGTACATAGATTGGTCTTTTGATATGACAATTTTGGTAGACCTCGAACAAGCTGTTTTGATGAGATTTTGGCCAATTGCTTCATATTGACATGGCCGAGCTTTCTATGCCATAGGTTTGCTTCGTCTTGTATTGAGATTAAGCAATGCGAATCATTTGGTTTTACGTCTAGGAGGTAGATATTTCCATGTCTTCGACCTTTGAAAGATCGAGTAGAGTCTTTACCGATTCCGAGAACATGTTCCTTCTTGGAAGAAAATCTTGAATCCAAAGTATCACATAATTGACTCGATCTTTGAGAAGATTGTAATTGAGTCCTTCTACTAGCGAAACATTGTTTATTGTGAGATTTCCAATTTTGACAGTTCCAAATCCCACAATATTTCCTTTCTTTGTTTCCTCCAAATGAAACTTTTCCTCCGTTCACTTGAATAAGCTTTATGAAGCTATTTGAGTCTCCCGTCATGTGTCTTGAGCATCCGCTGTCAAGATACCATTTTATCTTTTCTTGACGGAGACCCGCATTCAAATGAAAATCTCAAGCTTTCTTTGGTACCCAAATTTTCTTGGGTCCTTTGGTGTTAGCAGAATAATCATTATAAGGCCATGCTTTCTTAACAGGCTTCCAAATCATAGGACACTCTTTTTCAAAATGATCCTTCTTTGTTACACTTTGAACATCTTAGAGCATTTCGACCTACAGATTTTACAAAAAATTTCTTGAAATGATTTTTGTAAGCCTCTTTCGATGGTCTCTTCTTAATTCTTTCTTTTACTTTAGGAAAATCAATCAATGGAATTGTTTCTGCTGTCATTCCTAGTCCAGACTTATTGAAGTAAGGTCTTTGAACTGAAAGAACTTTTTCAAGTTTTTCAGATCCTATTGAAAATTTCCTTGAAATATTTGATAAGTCAGTTTTTAGAAAAGTATTTTCTTTTAAAAGATTATCTTCTTTTTCTTTAAGAGTAGAAACGCGTTCAAATCTAAACTTTTGATTCTTTCTTCTAAAATGTTTCCTTTTTGTTTTAAAGCTAAGTTTTCCCTTTTTAGTTCGGAAACTCTTTTAAGAGAAGTCTTAAGATTAAAACACGGTTCATCAATATATTTAGAGACTTTGACAGGAATTTTAAAATCACTTACCTCAAATTCACTTTTCGAGTCGATCCGAACCGAGTCCGAGTCGATTGTGCCATCGAACACGATTGGCATATTCATCCTCACTTTCTTCACACTCAGTATCACTCCAAGTTTCGGCTTTGAGTGCTTTTCGAAACTTTTCAGCTTTTCCTTTCTTCTTCTTCGAGAAGAGGACAGTTGGGTCTTATGTGTCCCTTTTTCTTACATTCGAAACAAACTACATCTTTGTTTGGTTCCTCATCATCAACAGACTTGGATTGCTGTCTTTGAAAATTTTGTTTCTTGGAGTTGAACCTTCTTCCTTTTCTATTCGGTTTTCGAACCTTCTTATCATAAGTGCAAGCTCCTCATCGTCCAGATCATCTTCAGAATCTGCATTATCAGAATCATCATTTGATTTCAATGCAATAGATTTCTTACCTCTTGGATCTTCGTCTTCATTGATTCGTTCCACTTCATAAGACTGAAGAGTTCCAATCAGCTCATCAACGAGATAGTGGCATAATTCTTTGCGTCTCTCTTATCGAAGTCTTTATATGATTCCAATCCTTAGAAAGTCCACGCGGTAGCTTGTTCACTTTCATGGGATCGGAGATCTTTTGTCCTTGGTTCTCAAGACCATTGACAATATACGTAAAACGACTAAACATGTCGGTTATAGGTTCTCTGGTTTCATTTTGAAGGATTCATATTGACCAAGGAGAATGTTGATTCTAGTCTCCTTCACTCGATCCGTTCCTTCATAGGTGATATGTAATCTGGTCCCACACTTCTTTTCTGTAACACAAGAAGATATTCTCGTTATATTCAGTTGGTGACAAAGCACAATATAAAGAGTAAATTGCTTTTGCATCAAGTGCTTGTCTCTTATTGATTTCTTCCGAGTCATTCCACCGGTCTCAATTGTTTCTTTTCCTCTTTTAAAACCGATGCAGCAAAGAGGAGTGATCCCTTTTTCCACAACGTCCCATTCCGGAGGATCCTTTGATCGCGAAAGGCTTTCATCTTGTTCTTCCAGATGTTGTAATCCTTTCCATCAAAGTAGGGAGGTCTCGGGTATTGCTTTGCCCTTCCATCAGCCCCGGTGCCGACATACTAGCCATGGATCTTTTTCTTGTGAAGTAAAACACTTCAAATAAAGTAAGAACACGAGCTCGATACCAATTGATATAGCTAGTGCTAGTACCTAGAGGGGGTGAATAGGTATATAAACGATTTTTCGCACAATACTTAGACAATTGAGTAATTGCAGCAAATAACATTCAATCGTAAGACTCGGTGAATGAAAGAGAGAATTAAACACGAGGTTTATAGTGGTTCGGCTTGATTCAAGCCTACGTCCACTCTTTCGCACCGACAGCCAATCGGGCTGGATTCCACTATGAACAAAGAGATGTTACGGCGTTGATCTTCCTTGACTTCGGGTGTAGATGAACTACCACACTCACTCAAGGTATCACGAGAATATAGACACTCTCGTATACAATTTCGCTCGATCGTATCGACTAATAATCAAGGTGTTTCGGACTACGGAATTTCTCTATCGATCACACACTTGAACAATCGAGACGTCTTCCTTTTATACTCCTTTATGCCATCATAACCGTTGGCACTTACCAAAGGAATTCCTCCAATCTACCCGTTGGACGGAATCAATCAAGAAGATCATCCGAGCTATTAAAGGAATCGACGATAGCCCATCAATCTGTTCGCCCATACAACCGGATCTTGGTTTCCATGAATAGAACCTTCCAAGAATACTTCGTCGATTATCGGATCTTCAATTGATCTAGATACGAATCAAAGAATCCGTTGTATATGTCCAGCCAAAAGATCTTCTCCGAGAGATCAAGATGAAATCCTTAACCATAATCCTCGATTTGGATTTCCTTCGACACTTTGGATCGATAGACTGTCAATGAGAATAATTTTGAGTCTTAAGTCTTGAGTCTTGAATCTTGAGTCTTGAAATATGAGTCTTGAGTTCGAGTCCGGTGGTCGAAAGTCTTCAGACACAAATAACCAGACTAGACTGATGGAAACGTTTTGTCAGCTTCAAAATCTTCTAGAGCGATTTCTCCAACAAGATCGAACGTTCCTGGATTAACAATTCTTTAAAAGAAAATATGGATTAGCGAATACTGAAATCATGCATAGTGGAAAAGTTTTGCTTGCACACGTTTAAACGTTAGAAGATATTGTGGAAACAATATCGAACCTATCCTAGAGCTTAAAATAAGAGGTGTAAAGGTGACTTTTTTTTTAGAGTTTGTGTATTTAATGTTGCTTCCGACGAAGCAGAAGTATATGACAGCGGGGGAGTATATAAAGCATTTCTTGGAGAATATGTCAAGATATCGAAAATGTCTTTATGGTCTTCCATGATAATTTTAAAATGGAAGTTTCAGTTAGGTTCTTAGATCCATGAAAGTAGACCAGAGACCAAAACAATATAGATTTCAAAGTGTTTTAGTCAGTCCACACCATCTTGCGGATACTCGATACATTTCGTCCTTATATATAAAATTAAGCTTCTGGCCCAAGTATCAGTGTAACACAAGACAGTGCTTCTTTAGAGGGGATCAATACATCTGGAAATGGGCTGTTAGAGATGCGCACTGCGTTTATTTAAACCCAAGAGCTATGCGACAATGCATGTGATAAGAATTGAAAGGAACGGCTACTTTAACCTAGAAGCATTTTATTGGACAAAGCCACTGATTACAGATAGTTTACTCTAATTGGTTATTAATAACAAGAATCAATGATCTAATCAGACATCTGGAAGGATATAATTCTTTGAAAGACTCTGTCTATTTTTGGCAACATTAGAAATTAACAAAGGCAACTTGCAGAGAAACAGCTCATGTAAGAGAATAAGGCTTTTGACTTTAGAAGTGCGCAGAGAGAAACCATCATATTTTTTATCGTCCACTTGTCATTAATCCGACAGAAAAATTGTGACCACGTACAGATCGTGATACAACCTTTAATTTTGGCACACGCTAGGCTACCTATAAAAACTCTACCAAGGGAATAATATATCCGGGATCATGATGTGGACCTATCAGGAACCCTAGTTGCTCAAGGATAGGTGAATTTGGATGCACCTACACCCAGTCAATGAAATAAAACAACCCCATGCAAACTGGCTATTCGAAATTATCTGATTCGGGATGAAAACAAATTTTCGTGGAGATATATATGCCTTGAAGTTCTTGTAATTTGTAATTCTAATTTGCGTGATTAACTGGAATTTTCTAATGGGTTTTTGTGATGTGTCGTCCCTTTTTAACTTTACGAGTGATCTCACGCAAGCATTCACCGCATGCATACCTATATAAGCCCACCCATATATGCATGTAAATATTGTGAATGAAAGTAGTAACACAGATAGCTAGGTAATTATGTAACCCTTTAGTGAAAAAGACCAGTTCTTCACCATATGATTCATGTCAGACAAATGTATATGGATCAAGGGTAAATGGACATTATGGTTTTGATAGAACCATCAATGCACACTTAACTTTCTTGGTTATAATGAAATTATCTTCATTTGCAAACCAATTTCTAGTAAATAACAAAAGTTACAAGAGAACAAACAATAGGTGAATCGCCACATAATTAAACCATATTAGTTCTCTTTAATCCTACGGAACTTCGGTCGAGCCCTAATACGTAGCCTGATATGTCAATCATCACTATAAAATTCAGAGTTCCACTTGTTATTCTTATTGGAAAATTTACCAAAAAAGTCCTAAGCTTTTTGTAATTTTACAAATTCAGTTCTAAATATTTTTTTTTTTTGCCAATTTAATCATAAACATTTTGCAATTGTCCCAATTTAATTCATCCGACCAAATTTGGCCTGACAGACGATCGACACTACCTAGCCAATTTTTCTAATAATATTTTAGTTTTTCGAATTTTATTTATTTATTTATCTATCTTTTTTCTCCTTCCTTTCTTCCTCCTCATACTGGTTGCCAAATCTCAGCGACTGGCCAAAGGCAAAGGTTAACGAGGCTTGACCTTGCTAGCCAATGGCGAGTCTCACCCTTACTAGCCATTAACAAGGTGTCCGGCCGATGTCCAAGTCAGTGCTGGCTAGCCGAATTTGGTCAGATGAACTAAATTGGCACAATTACAATTTTTTTTTTTTTTGTGAAGGGTAAGAATATATTGAGCTTTAACCAATAATTACAAAAGATCCGGCGCCACAAAACTTGCACTCACCAAGACAACAAGTCAAAATAAGTGGAAGAGAGTCGAATGCAAAAGAGAACCACAAGAGCAAGCCTGGAAGCAAAACAACCAAATAAGGCAAAAAAGCAGCGGGAGGCCACGAAAGGCCAGATGAACCACAATCTACGCACACATCTGGCAGCGACAAAAGTGAAGAACCGTCAAGGAAGCAGCCATGCAGATGAAGAGTATCCAGACAGTAAACACCAGGCTAGGGCCCTACAAAAGTAGAAGAGTCTCTAGCTGAAAAAATGATCGAATCAATACCCCAGCTACGCTGCAGCCTCCGGTTTTTATAAGTATCATCCACACTCCTGTAGGTGGTGGCCTTGTCTCTAACGACCTTAATGAGTTGGTTCTTCACTGCTGGGACGGATCTCGAAATAGGATGCCGTTTCTGTGCTTCCATATGAAATAACAAAGAGCATCAAAAGAGAAGCGAGCAATGCACTTATAAAAGTCTTTGCCCATAAGGAAAGTGGCGGCCCAATTGAGATTCTCGACCCACGAATTGTTTCGCCACGGAAGATTACACCTGGAGGCCCAAAAGAAGGCGATGCCAGTGGAGATGCGGCAGCCAAAAAATAGGTGATGAGTAACTGAATTAGTAAAATTGTAAAAGGTTTATGATTTTTTTGGTAATTTTCTGACTCTTATTAGACAATATCAAGATGGATGGTTTTTGCAATGGACAATCACTTCTTTGGGTGATGAGTAAGCTTAAATATCTTATGCCTACATTTTCGGACTTTGACCTTTCTTTTGTTACTCGCGAATGCTGATTTTTAATTAAAAAAAACCAAAAAAAATTACGAACATAAGCAGAGAGTGATGATTCTCCTTGATCACGAACATATATTTGTGTAATTTTTTTTTTTTTAAGTAGGCCCACTATTTTCCAGAATACATGTGAGGATGTGAGGTGAGTTATCCTTGAGAAAACTTTAATCCAGATTAGAATATAGCTGAAAGATCTTAACTTGGAGAACAGTAATAAGAGTGAATTTGGCTCTGTATCAAGCATAACTAGCGGATAGTTCCATAGGCATGTAAATCATATTGTCACAATGAACAATACAAGCAACCAATTACGATTTTCTCAAAAAACCAAAGAAAAGATTTACTGACATAAGCAGAGAGGGATGATTCTCTTTGTCACGAGCATATTTATCTTTCTAATTTGGAAAGAAAAAAGTAGGCCCTATGTTTTCCAGAATAAATGTGAGGGTGTGAAATGAGCATATAATAGAGAGGACGTAAACTTGTAGAACAATAATAAGAGTGAATTTGGCCCTGTATCAAGCATAAATAGTGGATAGCTTTATAGGCATGTAACTCATATTGTCCTATGATTAATGATTGATCATCCTCTGCTGCAAGACATATTTCCTTTACTAGTTGAGCGTTGCTTGCTTCTTGGATGACGCAGTAAGCATAGTTAATCTTCAGATCGATTAGGGTTGCAGATATTTCACTAAAAAATATGGATAGAATATTATTTGTAAAATCTAAAATCCATCGTGTATATGATCTTCATTGTTCCTAAAGAACAAAGATTTAGGAAAGTAATCTGAATTTAGAAAATTTGATTACTAATTTTTTATTTATACAAATCATCCGAATCAGATGACTGAAGCTCCAGATATAACCGTGTTCAGATAAAACAAAGACAATAGTTGGCAAACAATAATATCCTGGATTGATCTTTGTAGGGAATTAAGATATATTGGTCTTGCTGAATAAAATACTAAAATCAAAAAGTTTAGCCTATTAAATGTCTAGCTACTAAAATGATGACAAAGACTTTTGCAAACAACGAAGTTACAAGCTGGCCACCATACACTAAGGTGTTTATTTTTTGGTGGAAAACAAAGCAGTGGACAAGGTGCACGCATCTCCCAGCTCATGGGGTCCTCTTGCTACGTTGCTGTCACGGTAATGAGGTAATAATTTCATCCCAACGGCAAGTTGATTTGGTGAACTTTTTGGTGGAAAACATAGAATATTTTGCATTTTGGAACGTGTTTTTGATGTTGATTGATAGAAAACATAAGTTGGTCCACCCTCATCGCATTAAAAAAAATAATTGCAAATGCTTTAAATATTGATTTAGTTAATATGACAGGCTGTGATTTCGTCAGATTCTCTTAAAGAAAAAAAGGAATCCATCTATTTTTTCACTATGATTATCAATATAATTTCTTTGCTATGCAAGAAGAAGTCTAGATTGAATCTAGCTTGATAATCGAGCAAGACAACTCAGACGATGCAATCGACATGTGCAATCATCATAGGTCTACAACATGGAAGCACAATCTTAACTTTGCTATGTATCCGTCGCTACAAGTTTTGTGGACAGTAATTACGTTTGTAACTTGATTATTCTCTTAAGTGTTCCTTTAATTTGTCTTGTGTTTGGGAAAGATGGAAAAACGCCATAAAAGTATGAAAAGTGGATAACTGTTTTCTGGATTAGTCAGTATGAAAAATCATTAAAGCGAGAGAACTTAGAGTCGCTTAACACTAGGGTTTCCTAGGCAAACAAAGTGTTTACGACTGTTGTGAGAAACTCTAGGTATCAATAAATGTTTTAAGTGATTAATATAGGGACAACAAATGATTGTGAGATACATAGGATTTTATATGGTTAATCTTATGCTTCGTATAACGTTGCTTGCGTTAAGCCCAAAAATAAAATACAGAAAAAGAAAGTATGAAACGGAGAAAACCACAAAAGTTTAATTTTTTTTTTTAACATATTCACAAAAAGCCCTTACAATAGCAAAGCTCCATTAGATATTCAAGCAGGTTTCCTTAATAGTGCATGGATGCACTGGCTAATGCATCTTATTTGTGTGCATTACGAGTAAAGGTTTTGTAAAAAGTATTTGTCCAGGTAACACTTCTTACAAGATTTCAATGAAAGAGGTTGAATAGAAATTACAAAGCAGGTTGATGGAAAAAAAAAAAAATACATTGCATGGTAATCCCAGGTTACGGAAGCTTTAGAAGTTCCAACTTTTTATTTTCTAAATTTCTTCAGTTTGTAATTACATAAAAATACATGACATACTTTCTTGAATCATATAATGTCCAAAAGTTTTTAAATATCAGCTTCTCCTTAGACTTTTCTAACTTACATCAATCATACCCAAATTGTGGGAATTTTAATTTGAATAATTCAAGGTATCAAAAATAAAAGGGTGCTGTGACCCGCAAAATGCAGGACTTTAGAGCATGACGCTAGTCAGTGACATGTAATGTAAGGATCCGGGCCTCCCACTATGTAATATCGTCTACTTTGGGCCTTCAGCCCTCACGGCTTTAAAACACGTTACACAGGTTAGAGAACCCAAGTCTTATAAACTAGCCCAGGACTCCCCCCTAAGCGATGTGGGACAGGAGACGCGCCCTCTCCCTGCGCACGTTCGGGGACCAAGGTGCAGACGCACCGCCACTTGGGCCGTCACACTCTCCCCCCTGGGAGCACAGCGCCCTTGTTGTGGCCCCACACAAGGTTGGGAGTCGGTTCTAATACCATTTGTAAGGACCCGGGCCTCCCATTGTGTAATATTATCTGCTTTTGGCTTTTGGCCTTCACGGCTTTAAAACACGTTACATAGGTTAGAGAATCTCGAGCCTTATAAAGTAGCCCAGGACTCCCCCCTAAATGATGTGGGACATGAAATGTGACATCCTAGATTTTCAACCTTGTTTTTTATTGAATTAATCGGGCATTTCATTGACGCGTCTATAGGGCTATTCTCAGAGCTGATCATTCTCGAGATAACTAGACTATTCAGGTAAGTCATTCAGGGATTTTAAGGCAATAGACTTGAGAATTCAACTAGAAATCGGCTTCTCAATCGAGTTCATCTTTAGAGGTCATTACGATATAATTAAAAATTGATTTGAAATCAAAGATATGTGTGGCCGATCATGGGTAACACCACTAAATTGGAAAGTTCTCGTCAACCAGCACTAATTTGATTTTACTATCGTTTTGGAATCTTGTGTTTGTATTTGAATCCTCGAGATTTTCACGACAACCAAGAGTTGCCAATGTGTCGAGTGGGTTTATTGTGGCTCGAAGAAAATCGACCACAGGTCATTTACCCTAAAAAGTTCTAAAAACTACCTGGTAGCCCAAGTCACGCTAAAAACGCGCCGAATGGAAATTAATAGCCAATTTGAGTCCGATTTCAAAATTTGGAAATTCTGCCATGTCACAATAAATTTTAGGACCCATGACTTAGTCTCAGAAGATTTTTCTGCCAACCGAGACTTTTTGGGAAAAAGTCGGCTTAGGACCGTTTTTGTTCAAAAAAGGTCGGGATTGTTTTTTATTTCAAATTTGGGAAGCAAGGTGGATCCATGGGTGAGGAAAAATGTCAATTGACGCATTGATGTATCAAATGAAATTATGAGTGAGGATGGATTGAACAAGATTAAGCAACCATTTGAAACCAATTGCTTACAAATTCGTGTACCCCCTTCCCTAGCCATTTTGGACCACTTCACATGTCTAAGAGGAGGCTTTGGTGGCCTAAAGACAGCCAAGGGATGTTGGCTTGTTGGACAAGCCTAGAGAGGGGACATTTTGGTGGAAAATTTGGCCAAAGGACCTCACCAAGGCAAGACTTGCCCCACACTCCAATCCCTCTCTCCCTCATTGTCGTCCACCCCATCTCTCTCTCCCTTCTTGCTTGTGCAAAACCAGCAGCCACCAGAGGAGAAGCCGGAGCCGCTAGTCGCGCTAGCTAGCCACTATTGCACGTCCACGCCGCCGTCGCCGTTCACGCCCCTGCCTACGCGCGCCATCAACCGCACGTCATCCGCCTCTGCTTGCCTCATGCTCCGCCGTCCAGCTCATTGTTCCGCAGCTGTGAGGGGCTGTGGAAGCCCGCCAGAGCCCATCCAACCACTGTAGACCACCCCTTTCAAGCCACAGAAGCCTCCTCGAGCCTTGCCGTGCCAAACCAGCCTTATTTCCTTCTATTTTGCAGCTAGAACGGAGAGTTGAGAAGTGGGTTTCACAGCCACTTCCAAGCCCGTTTTGAGGTGCTTGCAGACCTCAGACCTTAGGCCCACTTTGGAGTAAAACGTCCCCTGCGACGTTCCTGACGTTTCAATCCGAGCGAATTGTTAAACGGGTGAGTTTTGCTAACTAATCCCTCATTAGTATACTAATGATGCTTAAGAGTTGATTAGATTTAATTAAGTGCAATTAGGTGGATATATTAGATTATAATAATTAAATTAGAGATTTACCTATGCATGTTAGGTAAATAGTTAGTGTAATTAGCAAGTAGACAAGTTCTATTATTTATTGAACGAGTCTTGGTAATTTTTGGGCTCATCTCGGCTTCCAATTAGGCATTATGGGCCTAAATTGGATTTATTGCTATTTAATAATTAAATTTCGAAATTAGTTATTTATTTATTTTCTGAAAATTAGATCGGGATGTTATTTATTAATGATTTTATGATTATTTTCCTAAATTAATTAATTTTGAATAATTAATTGAAAAATAACTAGGCGTCGGTTGATAGTGCCAAAAATGTTTTGGTGGACTACAGAAAATAGTGAGATTTGTGAAAAGTAAATTATTATATTTTGGCTAAAGCCGATCATGTACCCAAACGGTTATTTTTATCGGGTATGGTAAAAATAACAAATTGATTGTAAGATCGGAATACCATATTATATACCAGCTTTGTGACTCTATATGTTATTTTAGAGAAAGGACGATATGCAATGTTAGCTCGGTGACTGTATATGTCATTTTGGAGAATGGACCACATTTCATGACGTTTCGGTGACTCAGCATGTCATTTTGGAGAATGGACGTTATGATGAATATACTTGGTGACTTAATATGTCATTTCGGAGAATGAATCGTATAAAATACTGGCTCGGTAACCCGATGGGTTATTTTGAAGAATGGACAGTATTGATTGAAATGACCAAGAATGGTCTGTTTGACATGTAAATCGACTAGGTCGATTGACTAATGATTCGATCAATAGTGTTTGATTGGGTGCCTGTTTGAACTATACTAATTTGCAGGTGGAATCTGAGGCCAAGATAAGTCCTCTTACCAATGTGTGCTTAGGCAACTCATAGTGTATTAGTTTCCTAATCGGGTCTTAGGAAGGTAGAACTCGTTGAGACGTTGTCTCATTAGTTATTGTATAACCATCTCAAGCCCCTAGATGGCAGCACCTCTACCTCCTCATCCTCCTATGCATTTTGGTATTCCCAAAGAAATCTTAGAAGTAGCATACCACTTCCATATTCATAACTACCTCGAGAGACGGCAGTACATATTGGTTAAATCAACCGTCTGGGTTGACGTGGGTAATGATGCCTTGGGACGCCATGAGTATCGATCGTTGTACCGTCACTACCATGATGGGCGAAGAGAGGGTCCTATTCCGAAAGGTAGTGTGCCCTTGTACATATTGGAAGAGGCATTCGGAGAAGGGATGGCAGATCCTAAGGACAGGTCTGTAGTGGATGCAAGAGACCCTAAGCTCAAGAGTGATCACAACTCTCCCAAGCCATCAGCAACAGACTCTAACTAGAGTATGCCAGAAGAAGAGGGTGATCGAGAAGAGATATACCCAGAGGAGAATTGGGAGGAGGAACCCGAGGAGGAGGAACTGGAGGACAAGCCTGAGTTAAATCTTGAGGAAGAAGAACTCGAGGACAAACCTGAAGAAGAAGAAGAAGAAGAAGAATCTAAAGAAGAGGATGGTCTAGAGGAGGATCCAGAGTACGACCTGGATGAGGACTAAGATCCCATCCTGTTTGCAAACCTAAGTTGTGGACTGATGTATGATAGATCAGACTTCTGTGAAAAGTATTGTATTATATACTATGAGGTTTGCTTTGTATAAAAGTGTGTTTGTGGGTTTTCAGTTGTGAAAAATATGGCCCTACTTTTCTATCACATTGTTTTATTGTCTGGGGATTATTTTATACTTCTACATGTGTATTAAAATAAAAGGGTCGGCGATGCGTTCTGGGACATCACTAGAAATCGACCAGGTGAGGGATGGGCACTCGTTAGAGGATTGGGGCGTGACAGGAGACGCGCCCCCTCTCTGCGCACATCCGGGGACCAAGGCGTGGACACATCGCCATCCCTCCTCCACACGCATCTCCGCCTGGGCCGTCACATGTAATCCCAAGAATGATGAGTTCAATCATGCATTCAGCATACATTAAACTAATCCAATGACCATAAGAATAAGAGGAAACTTGTCGCAATGAGTTTTACAAAGTTTTCAAGAAATACACTTTGATAGGAGATAGTGATTCCATGTCAATTGAACTTAGACAGATACAAGAAAAAGAAAAGAGCGGCCTTATTTTCACCCTATACATCATTAAATTCATTTCATTTTTGAAATTACCCTCAATCATTCACTTACAATTTAAAGTGGCGGTCCTCTTTCTTTCTTTATTTTTTATTTTCACTTACATTTAGAATCTAGTTGTCATCATTAAGCATTTCACATATTTTGTTTTGGTCTATTGTGGGTATCCCATTTATGCTAAAGGTACTATGCTTTCTTTTTTATTTTAAGTTTTTAATTCTGTAAAAAAGTATCTTCGAAAAAAATTCCATAAAAATATATATATCAAATCTCTTCATTTACAACATCGAAGAATTTGTATATTTTTTTTATTTCTTTTTACTATTGGTAAGATACTTTTATGCCAAGTATGTAAGACATTTGTAGAAGTATCTAGGAGTACACTAAAAACGTCAACGTGAAAGTATAATGAGGCATCGTGATATTTTTATTATAAACACTTTATGGATGCTATTAATTTCTGTCAATCCAAAATGATGACATTTTATTGGCATTTCACACACACACACATGTGGGTGTGTGTGTGTATATATATAGATACATATATATATATATATATATATATAAATACATATATATATTGTGCAATGTTTGATAAATTAAATTTCATCTTTTAAAGTTTCACGTTGGTAAATATAACCGTGATTTCATATTGGTAAAACTTTAAAGGGGTTCTTTTCTCAATCCTATCATCCCGTTAAATGTATCTATATATAAAAGACAATTGATAAGAAAGAGTATGATAGTGATATGCACAACCAAAGTGAAAGTTTATAGACAAGTCATTGTGATAAAAAAATTTCTTTCTTAAAAAAAGAAAGATTTTATTTGACAATCAATCCATTTGATCGACAATGTTAAAAAGAATCAAGTTTTTTGAAACTTTCTTTTTAACAAAACTAATTTCTATGGAAGTAAAATCTAACACTAAAAAAGAAAATATAGTGTCCACAATATGTAAAAACAAAATATGCAAAATTCTTAATTATGACTGTTAGATCTTACATAGAAATAGAAAAACTAAGAAAAGAAGGGAAGTAAATAAATTTGCAGCATTAGTTTAAAATGCAATTAAATGATTTGAGGCAAATTTGTCTTTTCGTTGAAAATTTGGTGGATTTAGCCATATAATGGATGGAGATAGCATCGTAAAAGGAAAAACTGTTATTCTTTTAAAAATAGAATTAGGACAATGACAATCTCATTTTATAAATTTTTCAGAGCTACGTTTTGCTTTACTAAAAGTTTTGAAATTCTCGTTCATAGTCTATTTGTGCGACCAACTTTCCCATAAATTTTGCAGAATCTATTTCATTGTTCTATAGACATTGTCTATAATATATTACACAATGAGAATATGACCTCCTAATTTAATTGGAATGTTAATAATTTTTTTTGGAATGTTAATATGGAGATATCATTAATCGGATGACATACACAGGCTTAGGGGCATCCCCCAGCATTGCGAACATGCTAATTATGCAATGATATTGAGGTAGGAAGTTTGCACAGAGTTGCCAACAAAAATATTTGCTTGGTAGTAGGGTCTACAATTTTGGAAAAGTAAAGCCCTACTTCTTACAATTTTACGTATCCTAGCCAAAAGAAGATGCATCTCAATTGACTTATTTTGGAAATGCTTGTAATTGTGCTTCATCCAAATACAATAAATGGTTGCTAAGAAGGATACATCAAGTGCATCAATAGGGCAAGGAACAAAGTTGACATATCCTTGAGCAAATAGAAACAGACCATCTGTGAAGCATAGGTGGATAATTCTTTGCTATTTGCAATGCCGATGGAACTTAAATGAAGTGTAGCAATTTTTCCACCAATAATTCTATTGAGAATTTTAATAAACAGGGCAGTGATATGAAGAAAGTGGATTAGCTGGCCGAAGCCCATTGGTGCTTGCAAGTAATCAATCTGTTCAAAATTGAAGTTGATTGAGAATCTCAAAGTAGTAATGCAATGAGATATCATATCGACCCAATATTGAAGGGTATCTATGGCTTTAAGAATATCAAGAATGGCCTCCCATTTCACCATGTCATATGCTTTAATGAGATCAATTTTTATTCCCACCAATTTACCTTTGTCGCCTTTATGGTAGGAGTGCAAGAGTTCTTGGCACAATACAGAAATCTTTAGTTTTCATTGTTTCCCTTAAAACTATTATCTTAATGATTAAAACTTAAGGATATAACTGATGATATTAATAATTTTGAGAAAGTCAATCAAGACTCCGAAAAAGCAGGAACCTCTATTGCCATCAGATTAGTATATATAAGCAAATTAATTTCATATTTGCATGCATTCCTAAAGATATGTTAAGGTGAAAACTCAAATACTTTATTTTATAAGCTTAAAAAAAAAAAAAAAAAATAGTTCCTTCACATCCTAACAAGGTAACCTAGTAATTAACAAGGGGCGTTTTGTCCTCTCAATAAACACCAGAAGATAGGATCATTAATGCTGTTTGTTGGGCACACCTCATATTCAATTAGCAAGTAAACAAAAGAGAAAATTATTAAAAAAGTCTTAAACTTATTGTATTTGTCCCTATTCGGTTCTAAAACTTTTAACTTGGCCAATTTAGAGCTAAACCTTTTGCCAATTTACCAATTGAGGTAAAAAACCTTAGGGGAATCCCCTAGCATTTTAAAGAGACTAATTATGTGAGAAGATGGAGGAAGGAAGCCTCCATACAAGAGCCAATAAAATATTTGCTTGGGAAGGCCTATGCCCTACCTCTTACAACCTTTCGAATCTAGCCAATAGAAGATGAGGTTTAATCAATTTGTTTTGAAACCGTTTGCAGTTTCGTTCCATCCAGATGCAATAGATAGCTACTAAGAAAGATAGCTTGAGGAGTCTCACCTTCGAGTTTTTGCCCTTGGTGTCCTCAATCATCCATAGAAGTTCTAAGTTCCAACCTCTTGCAGAATACCAAATTCCATTTTGTGCCAAAATGCTACGCCATACACTACTTGTCCAAGTGTACTAAAAAAATAAGTGGTTTTTGTCTTCTATACCAATCACACCAAAATTATACTTAGTATCTACTAAAGACAACCGCCGTGATATGGCTACTGCTATCAATAGCCTATCTCTACAAAAAAAGCCATCCGATAAAATTATGCTTGCTAATACCGTTGGTCCAAATTAATTGATGCTAGTCCATGGCCAATCCTTCCTGTCTAAATTCCTTGTATGTCTCTTTGCAACAGTATGTTTGGTTAGAGATAATAGGTGTTGGAGCAAGTATTAGCTTGAGAATACATTGACAACTCCAAGCCATACTGCCATTTATGTTGAGTTAATGGGAATACCTTTGCATTTAATATGACCAACCCAAGTACTCCACAGGGATGAGGATGGATGATTGATGAGGTTCCAAAGCATACGACCCATCAATACTTTATCCAGAGTTTCAGATCAAGCAAGTCTAGTCCATCCTCCTTTTTTAGTGAGCGTACTACTTTCCATGCAAAATTGTGAGATCTATGTATTTCGGCATTTCCTTAACTATAAGAATTACCTAATCTTCTTTTCAATTTCATAGATAGTTTGCTTTGGGAGGAGAATCATTTGCATCCAATAAGTGCAAATGCAAAAAAGTACTAATTTTGCAAATTGAGTATTTTTAGTCAATTTTGATAAATAAATAAAAAAATCACTGGCATTGGCATTGGTCGTCTTACATGACATAATCAATATTGACAAACAACTTTTGTAATTTAAAAAAAAAAAAAGTTTGAATTTTTTTTTCTTTTCAAATTTTTTTGCATCCTTTACTTTTTTTTTTTTTTTTTTTTTTTTTTTGTGGCCGACTAGGTTGTTGGTGAGGCCCTCGTCAATCACAAAGGCCCTAGGGCGAGGACATTGCAATCTTGTCAATCACGAGCAAGGGCACAATGGCCCTCACTAGACTTGGGGGTGGGCCTTTGCAGCCTGGTCGGCCACGGGCGTGGTGTCCCTAAATAAAACTCTATACAAGAAGAAATTCAAAAAATAATTTGTTTATCTTATTATTAATCAAGGATTTCATATATAGCTAGAATGAGGGTCAAGCATCAGTCATGCCTATCACTCCCCGATCCTCGGGCACGCGCCCATCCGTGCATGGTCGATTAATAGCAATGTCCTAGGACGCATCGCCGACCCTTTCATTTTAATATGCATGCGGAAGCGAATATGAAATCCCTAGAAAATAAAACAATGGGATAGAAAAGTAGGACTAAAAAATTGAACTTGAAAACCAACACACTTATATACATATATAACAACTCAGTCATATATGTACATATACAAGCCACACTGAAAAGTCGGTTTCCTACACAAACAGGTTCAACAACAACAAGTCATCAGACATGAGTGGGGGTCTCAATCTTTATTTGGGTCATACTCGGGATCCTCCTCTGGATCCTCCTTCGACTCCTCTTTAGGTTCTTCTTCGGGGTCCTCTTCAGGTTCTTCCTCCGGGTTCTCCTCTAGGTACTACTCCTCTTCAACAACCTATCCTTCTTTCATGCTCCAGCTAGAGTCCACTGCTGATTGCTCTGGAGAGTCATGATCATCACCCAACTTGGGATCCTTCGCATCAATCACCGATCCATCTTTAGGGTTTACAGTACCCTTACCAAAAGTAGATTCCATAACGAATCAAGGTACATCAGATTCCAATACAGAACCCTCCCTTCGCCCATCGTGATAGTGGCAATACCATGATCGGTACTTATAAAGCACCTTATCGGGTTCGTTCACGTCAACCCAAACGGTAAACTTCACTAGTACATACTTTAGTCCTTCGGGGTGAGGGTGTATCAGAAAATAATAACCTATTTCTGTAATCTCCTCCGGTATACGAAAATGTACGGGAGGAGGGGAGGTGTTGCCATCTATGGACCCGAAATGTTGTCCCACAATGGGGTGAAACTACGTCTCAGCAAATTCTAACCCTTAAGACCTTATTAGGAAGCCAATATGCCCTAAAGGCTGCCTAAGCACAACACAAGTCAGAGGACTTACCTTGGCCTTAGTTCCATCCTGCAATTTAGTATATATATCAAATATACACAATCACATCATATCACACAATCAAATTGAAATATTGATCAATCGACCTAGTCGATTACATGTCACTACGATCTTTCCTTGGTCGATACATTCAATACTATTTATAAAGTCCTATTAATTCATGACTACTCGCCCAAAGTTGATAATAGATAGTATAGCTCGCCAAAAGCTGATAATATAGTATACTGTATATATGCTCGCCCAAAGCTGATTGATTAAGGCCCCTAGGCCATCATAGTATACTATATATACTCGCCCAAAGCTAATAATACATGCTCACCCAAAGCTGATAATTTAGGGCCCCCAGGCCAATATAGTATACCATTTTCACAATATAACCATTCATCATTTTTATCATACCCGATAAAAATAGCTATGTGTGGGTACACGATCGGCCTTAGCCAAAATATAGTATTTCCACCATTGAAAATTCCACCATTTATTTGGTCCACCAAAATACTTTTGGTATTGTAAAGTGACGCTCGGTTATTTTCCAATCAATTACCTAAATTGATTAATTTAGGAATAGAATCCTGAAAAAACAATTAGATCAATTCAGCACAATTTAGAGCTCAAATAAATAAACAGATTGCACCACAATAATCAGCACAAAATTTCGGTCGTTGACTATTCCAGCTTAATTTTGAAAAATAAATAAATAAATAATTAATTGATTACGGAAAATATTAAATAAATGCCAATAAATCCAATTTAGGCCTACAATGCCTAATTGGACGCCGAAACGGACCCAGAAAAATTCCAAGGTTCATTCAATAAATAATAATGCACGTCTACTCGTTAAATGCACTAAGCATTTGCCTAACATGCATTAATAAGACATTAATTTAATTGCTCTACTCTAATCTATCCACATAATCACACTTAATTAAATCTAAATAACCCCTAAGCATCATTAGCCTACTAAGCAGGGTTTAGTGAGTAAAACTCACTTGTTTTGCAAGCCGGTCGAATCAAAACGACGGGAACGTCACGGGGCTCGACTTTCCTCAAGGCGGGCCTAGCAACTGAGACTCGAGACCACCTAAAAACGGGCCTTGAAGCTTGCTGGAAACCCACAAACTCAGCCTCTGTCTTAAGCTACAAAATCGGGAGAAAATGGGGCTGGTTAGGGCGGTAAGGCTTGGGAAAGGCAGCGGGGACAGTCTCGAGTCCAAACCGGGGCAGACCAGTGGTGGAGGGAGCTATGGTGGTGGCTGGCATGACTAGACAGCAACCCTAGATGCACGAACAGAAGCTGCTAGACGGTAGCGAGGCGCGGCGAGGCATGATGGCGTGCGTGCACGTGAGGACGGTGAACAACGAAGGTAGTGGTGTCGTGCAGCTCCTAGTGGCTACTGACTGGCTTCGGCGATGTTGCTGACTTCCATTGGCTTCTTGCTGGCTACTGGTGTGCGAAAATGGAGGAAGGTGGAGAGGAAAGTCGGCTAGTTGCTTG
Source organism: Eucalyptus virginea (assembly GCA_014182375.1). Classification (NCBI taxonomy): domain Eukaryota; kingdom Viridiplantae; phylum Streptophyta; class Magnoliopsida; order Myrtales; family Myrtaceae; genus Eucalyptus; species Eucalyptus virginea. The sequence continues at coordinate 534,467 of CM024517.1, read as the reverse complement.
GTGAGGAAGAGAAGGGGACAAGGGTTTCACTAATGTCCAAATTTTCCATTCCATGGTCTCCCTTGACCATTCTCAGCCACCAGCCCTTTCTTGGCCTCCATTAGGCCACCAATGCTCCCCCTTGCAACCTTGAAATGGTCCAAAAGACTAGGCAATGGGGGTATATGAATTTCCTTTGATTTCCTCTCAATTTGCCATCAATCCTTCCTTGAATCAACACAAACCATCCTTAATAAATTCAATTGACACATCAATTATCAAATTAGTATTTTTCCTCACCAATTGATCCATCTCGCATCCCAATTACACGATCAAAAACAATCCCTGGCTTTTTCTGAACAAAACGACCCACTTTTTTTCCAAAAAATCTCATTTTATAGAAAAATCTTCTGAGACTAAATCGACATTCCTATAATTTATTATGACATGATATAACCTTCAATTTCTAAAATCGGATTCAAATTCACGGTTAATTTCACCCGGGCGCGTTTTTAGCATGACCTAGGCTACTGGATAGTTTTCAGAAATTTTTAGTACAAATGACCCATGGTTGATTTTCTTCAAGCCATAATGAACCCATTCGACACATTGGCGACTCTTAATTGTTGTGAAAATCTGGAAAATTCAAATACGAACACAAGATATCAAAATGATAGAAAAATTAGTTTAGTGCCGACCGACGAGAATTTTCCAATTTAGTGGTGTCACCCACGATTAGCCACACATCTCTATCGAACTGACCTATCTCTAATCTCAAATCGATTTTTAACCGTGCTGTAATGGCCTCTAAAGATGAGCACGGTCAAGAAACCGATTCCTAATCGAATTCTCAGGTCTATCTCATGAAAATTCCTTAATGGCTTCCTTAGATAGTCTAGTTATCTCGAAAGTGATTAGCTCTAAGAACAACCCTATAGGCGTCTCGATGAAATGCCCGATTTATTCAATAAAAAAAGGATCGAAAATCTGGGATATCACAATGCCACGTAGGAAAAGCGATGTTCATGTTAGCGATTTTCAACCAAAATTGACTAGAATGACTTAATTGGAAAAATGTCAATTAGGATTGACTTAGTTAAATTTAAATGTTTTTAACTAAATTGGCATAAATGCAATAAATTTAAAACCTTTTTTGAATTTTCCCATAACATATTGACCAAAGTTCAAAAAAGTTAGGTGATTAGCATTTTCTCTGCTGGTCAAGAAAAGAGAGCTCGAAATTCGCATGCTGTTGATCATCAATGGTTTCATAATATTTGTTTGGAACATAAGTCGGTGACACACAATTTCCGCTAGAGATATTGTGATTATTCAACAAATATTCAAGTTGATCATAGTAAAACTAAGAAGTTTGCAAATTTCCAATGGATCAGGAGCTAGAAAGGAAGACTAATTACGGTGAAGGGTCATTAGAAGGTGTTGTGTTTCCAGCACATCGGGTTGGCGATTGCATATAGTAAAAGATCAGGTTGAACTAGTTTTGAACAAACTAGACCATCTTGCTAAATAGGGGAAACAAGTTTTACTGACCAAGTATTTAGTGGATGAAGACATATTGAGAATGAAAGACACGGCTTATGCTTGCACGCCCCGATCCTCCGAGCGTGTGCCCATCCCTCTACGGTCGATTAAATAGCGACGTCCTAGGACGCATTGCCGATCCATTCATTTTAATGCACATGCGGAAACGAATAATTAATCCCCAAACAACAACAAGATATAATAGAAAAGTAGGGCCATAAATTTTTCAAACCACAACACGCTTATATATACATATACCAAGCCATGTCATATACAATACCAATATATAAAAATAAGGTTTGTAAAATAAGGGAGTTTCATAAAACTACAGATCCTCTTCCTCCTTCTCATCTTCATTGGAGCCTTCAGCTGAATATACCGAGGTCCCTATATCTGACAAATATACAATTTCGTCTAACAGTTTAAACTTTTAAAAAACTAACAATTGTCCTGTAGGACCCACAACACCCGACTTGTTCTTTGACGTATCTAACAAAAGTCTTATAAGGCAATGCAATGTATTGACCCAAAGTCAAAACCATTGATCCTGATGCTAGCTAATGGAAAATCATCCTTTGTGAAGGCATGGATAAACAATATATACCGGATTACTTCACTAACATCAAGTTCCTTAAGAGCAGCTAGTGTTAGTTTAGTAATCGGTCCGAAAGGCAAGCTTACATTATATGAAGCCAATATATTTGAAAACATAGTCAAGTGAGGGAGATGTCCCAGTAAGTGAATATGAAAAAGGAAGTTTCCAAGAAGTTTAACAGTTAATGAGACTAGATGTTTGATAACGTTAGTTGGTTTTGACTTGACATGTTAAATTTGGTAAAGAATTCAATTAATGTTACATAAATGAGGAATCTCTTTATTACACTAGACATCTAAACTTGGCCCCCAGATTGACTATTTCCCATGGATGGATGCAAATAATTGGGTTTAATATATGTTGACACTTCAATTTTACCAGCATATCAAATATGCACTCATAAATTGCCTCATCAAATCTGGCTTCATAAATTTCTTGATCAATTAAGACCAGATTTCTCTTGTGCAAATCCCCAATCTGCATATTTCATAAACCAAAATCATTCCCATCAAGTATGTTGATTTTTTCTTACATTCTTCCGTCACCATTGATTTGCTTTAACTAAGTCAAGTGTGGATCTAATAACAACTGTCACCCAAAAAAAAAAAAAAAAAAAAGAGCAATCGAACAATAAGATAATAGAATAAGAAAAATAAATTAAATATCAAATTTACATCATTCAATCAGTATAACCTTTATTTATGGGGAGAGCAATAATTGTTTCCACTATAAATCAAGTAATACAATGGAGATTATAAAATGCTCTAGTTACTCAAACACTTTTAGTATTTCTTAATCCTCAATTACACTATAGTCTTCATAATTTCTTGCAAAACAATCACTCAATATCATAAAGGAATTATGTAAAATCTTAACACAAGATTTTCACAAATTTGAACTACCAAGATGTAATTCACAAGCACAGCACACAATTTATTGTCACGGCCAAAAACACATAGAGGATTGCTTCAGAGTGTAACTCACCAAAAAAAAAAAAAAAAAAACCACCTCTTTGGATACAATTCAAGAAGAAGACTACTTATATATGAAAGAGTTGGAACCACAATAGAAAACCCTTTCAAGAGTAATCAAAATGGGAAGCCACTTAAAATAAGTAACATACTTGGATTAAGTTTCCTTTACAAACTCAAATTTGAGACGTAGTCTAACATAAATACACGAGATAGACAAAGACAACACCGATGGTCAATTGCAGAAAGCACAACGTTCATGACATCAATTTCCCATTCCTTGGAACTTAACAGGAAACTACAAGTAATTATATGGCACCTCTTCATCTGAGTACCTTTAGCGATCATCATTTTTCCCATAAATCCATCATAAAATCTTCATAGGAACCGCTGTGGTACACGAGCTCCTGTTGCATACACACAAAGACAGGGGCCTTAGCTCCCGATTGTATGTACATGCCACCGAAATTCTCTGCAACTTGAAAATCTTTCAGCGCAAGGAATTGTTCCCACAAGCTTTCTTCTTCCCCAGTCACGTCGGATGGTGAATACCACCTATTCTCCAAGGTTTTGTTCTCCAAGGTTTTGTCATCATAGTGAACTCCATAAGAGGTGCAGAAGCTATTTGCATTCATTCTTGGAATGGGTTCTTTTTTCGAAGTATCAATAGTGGGAAGAGAAGGCTGAACTTTAACATCACCTGCGGTCGAAATTTGCAACTTGTTCCCATTCCCAACACGTTTTTTCAAACGGGTGTTCCAATAATTCTTTATTTCATTATCAGTTCTTCCTGGAAGCCTAGCTGCTATTGCCGCCCATCTGTGGTAAATGAATTTAACCAAGAATCAATGATTTGTCTACTGATTCAAACTTACTTCCGTGCAGTGCTTGTACTACATACATACCTGTAGTCTATCATTGTGGAAGTGAAAGAGGTTTCTGAAAAAAGAAATGAAGTGTTTTATGCAATGGTGACAAAAAGATTGTAGTTTCTCCGTTTTGTGAGGCTATATAAATTTGCAGATGTGATTTTTCTTTAATCTTTTATAGGATTTCACTGAGGTGATGAGTGCGAACTTACTTATTTCCAAGAAGTCGATGCAACTCTATAATCATATCTTCCTCTCCTTTGGTGATGTTTCCATGCCTGATGTTAGGCCTCAGATAGTTCATCCACCGAAGTCTACAACTTTTCCCTGTCCTCGCCAAACCTGAGTCATTCACACGCATATTCAGACTTGGTTTTTATACCCAGCAAAAGCAGATACAGAGATCAGCGAAAAACAAGATCAATACATGAATATTTCATACCAGCAGGTTTGGGCATGTGAGTCCAGTTCCAAATGCCATATCTCCTGATATAAGCAATGAGTTTCTGATCTTCTTCTGCACTCCAGGTGCCTTTCTTTACTCTTGTATTGTTGCTCTTGTTGGGTTTAAGTGGATGTCTCACCATTTTTGAGGTAGCTTTGACTTTGTGAGGAAACAGGGAGAGGAGTAGTGTGGCTGTGCGATTAACTCTCAGGCTTAAATGATGTTCTGGGTGGCTCGATGACTTGCTCTCAATTTACATTTGGGGTTGGTCCCACATACACGTGTTTTCAAAAGTCCTCCAAATTTAAAAGGTCTTCGCATTGATTTTTTTAAGGCAAGTTGCATCTTGCATTTTCAAGAAAGTAATATGATGTGATTTTCATAAGTTGGAGCAGAGTTGATTGGTGTATGTTTTGGCATCATCAGTTTGGATACCCTCTGCCTAAGAGCTGATTGGGGGGACATTACATCGCTCAGATTGTTTTAATGAGGAATATGCTCGGATTTTATTAATGAGAAATACGATTGAAATAAATATTGCTTTCCGACTCTCATATGCTTTTGAAATAATAGTCACTTAACATAATCTTATATCTCATCAAGGGTTCAAATCTCTAGTTCATCTTCTAGTTATTGTGCTGGTTAATCCAATTTGCTTGTGACTTATGTATTAATACATCACAGTTACGTTACATACTGAGCTTCACGTGTGTTAGATCTAACCGATCAAAAAATACTAAGAAATTTCCTCCTTGATAGTTTGAACATTCAATACAATTTGGTTTTTGATATGTTAGGAAAATGTAAGAAGAACGAGAGAAAATGGGGGCAACGCTATAGTAAGGAAGCATAGAAGATTCATCTATGCACATCTCTTCCTATGGTCATTGGACTTGCTAAAAACTAAGGTCATAATTGATGAATTCTTAGAAGTCCGAATCATTCATTATAGAGTTTTAAATAAGGTTTTCATTCGGTATGTTATTGGTAGTTATGACTTAGGCTTCTCAGATATATAGCCATGTATTTCAATCATACCCTATATTAAGTTTTCGATGGGAGGAACCCAAACTACTCTTATTGGGATGCCCACATGTCTGATCTCTTTATTATATGGTAAAGGAAATAATTCCGTTGGCATGTGAATCATTGAATGTTTATGTTTTTTCCCCACTAATTTTCCATAAGAACCCGATAGTACACACCATGTTTAAAATTTGACCAAAGTTTGAATTTCTTAGTGTTTTGGCAGAGTTTTTTCTCCTTCTGATGGAGAATTCATAGAGCATAATTAACTTAAAGTGAACTATATCCAGGTGGTCCCAAAAGCACATCATGCAAAGAGCTAGAAGCAAATATATATACCCTAAGCTTTCTGTTAATTCGGTCAAACAGTTCTAGGTAGTATTAAATCAAATCAAGTACAAATAACTAAAGTTATAAGAGGGTAACTACTAAATTGGTTCATAAGACCTGTTGACTGTGTATCACACTGAACTTTGCTCAAGCAAGATAACTACCATGGAATGTTAGATATTATCTATTTTTTTCAATAGTTAAACATCCACGATTGATGCTCTTTTCAGTTGCATCGTTATTGAAAGTAGGATTTTTTTGGTCAAACGATGGTTAGACATTCTGTAACGGGAAATTACGCCTAGTGTTCTAGAAGAAGTAACTCATGATTTTGGATCCTATAATAATCTCACGTTAATTAGTTTTCAAATTTATACTATCTTTTCTCATAGCTATAATGAGTTAATGGATGTGCATGTGAAGTTTTGTGGGACCAATTGCCAACTATTTTAGCAGTTTAGACTCATAGATGAAAGAATTGTTGAATATCTTCTCTTATGCTTACCCAATGCAAACATTAAATCCTCATTATATAGTAGTTTTATATGCCATATTTCTCATATTTTTCTTCCATAAAAGGCTTTTTTTCTTTCATCTGAGCCATCATTGAAGCATAATCCAGTCACATTGACAATAATGAAGATTAAACTACCTTGATTAGTTCGTTCATATGGAAGAACTCTGATAGATACTTTAATAGCCTATGTGGATTCCAGCTCAACACAAATGGATACGTCAAAGTTGCTGCTTGGCTTGAAGGACAAGGTTCAGATTCCTTAGATGCTACTGGGTGTCAGGCTTTTTTTTTTTTTGTTTTTTTGGTTTTTTTTGGGTAAAGGGTAAGAATATATAGAGCCTTAACCAACAATTACTAAATATCCGGCACCACAAAACTTGCACTCAACAAGACAACAAGTCAAGAGTGTGTGGAAGGGCGTCGAATGCAAAAGAGGACCGCAGGAGCGGGCCTAAAGAAGTAGAAACAGCCAAAACAATGGCAAAAGAAAAGGAAGCAGCGGGAGGCCATTGAAGACTAGATGAACCACAATCTATGCCTGCATTCGCCAACGACAAAAGTGAAGAACCGTCAAGGAAGCAGCCGCGCAGAGGAAGAGTATCCAAACAGCAAGCACCGCTAGGGTGTCAGGCTTTGTTGTTCTTTCATAAAGTCATTCCTGTTTGTTTGTAAGAAGGTTGTTTGTTGCTTGGTTTTATTAGCTGTGGGTGTGTTCTGATTGGTCTTGTTTTAGAGAAGTCATGTTGACTTATGGCATTGATTCGAAAAAGGGATTGATCCACACCCTTCCCTTGCTTTTGAGCAAGGAATTTTGGCTTACTCATCGTAAAATAATAATAATAATAATAATAATAATAATAATAATAATAATAATAATAATAATAATAATAATAATAATAATAATAATAAAAAAAAAAAATGAAGAAGAGGTTCAATATGTCGACTTTATGTTGGGGGTGTGAGATGGAAGAGCAAATCACCTGAAGATACTTTTAAGTTCAAGAGAGCTCGACTTTAGTGATCTCACGTTACTTTTCCCTGGGTTTGGATATTAATGTTTCGAGTATTTTGGATCATTTCTACTTTCATGATTTTGGTAGGAAATCCTCCTATACTATCTTGAGACAGTTAAACATCAGTCTTCATATGTACCATCAGTTATAAGAATGCGTCCACTAAAAACACACTAACATAATCGACTGAAAATAACCCAAGATGTTGATGGTTCTGACAGTATGGGGAGTCCTATAATCAGAAACATCAAGTAGCTCATAAACATGGATAAGACAAGCCCATCTTCCTAAAACATAAATCGCCAGGAAACGTGCTAACAACAAATTTATGTTATATTATTTAACTCATCTCATCCCATATAAGTCGATTCTTTACATTCAGAAGACAAGCTGTGGATGTCATCACGGCGACAACGTTATCAGGGAATAAGAACTAGAATAACATGAATAACATGCGAGATAAAATTGAAAGAGAATGACAAGATATAACCGTCGACCAGTTCTTTGATACCTCATCAAACAAACTATGTTTTTCCCACTCGAAAAAACTTAAATTGTCACGAAATGGACCAACAAGGTAAATGTACATATTACAGAACTTTTAATTTGGTCATGTTTAAGAGAGATGCTTAAAACTCTTGCACTAAAACTTCACATGAAGGTTCTGAATGAACCACTTGGTTGATGACTTTTTTGACAAACCATATACTGAAGATAATAATTCGACTTACACATAAATGGAATTTCATAGTTTCTATACGATATAATAGATATGTGGAGTATATTATTTTAAAGGTTGTCTTTTCACCATATATACTTAGTGTACATTTGAAAGTCTTAGAAACTAGACTTTGCACGGACGGTATCTACGCAGTAAAAACCTAAAGAACATTATGTGGAAGACACCTATAAGTTTTTATCTCTTTCAATCATATGTCATACTCGGAGATATATTGGTCCTTTATTAACTCACTCATAGACAAGTAGCTAACCTTAATTGTCCAAATGATCTATATTTTGAATCTATATGAATTATATATGGTAGCATAAGGAAAACAATTTGCTGGGAACAAGTTGCAATATTATAGAACAAATAGACAGATTTGTCTGTTATTCTCGATGACTGTGAAACAAGAGGCATAAACTAATGAATTTTTTTAGCTTATAATCTATAGAGATGGAACAGCCAACTCAAACAAGTGAAACCCTAGATAACACGTCGCTTTAATCAATATAATGCACACCATTATTTTAGTCCATCACAGAGAATGGCTATGCCAAGAAAGAATAGATTATTTTTTTAATGTCTTATTCCCTAGGTACATTGCACCCACTGACTAGATAGAGATGGATTCTTTTTAAGCTTGGGATAAAATACTGAAACTCAAATCGAGATAAAAGTTTGCTGAAAGCCTAAACCCTGAAACGATGACAAAAGCGCATCTTGCCACCAACGCCTGAGCTGTTCAGTATAAACTAACCAACGAGCTTTTCCTTGGTGGAAACAAATGAAAAAGAGGAAGATTGTGTACCCATCTCCCAATAGATCTGATCAATTTGTCATATGAATTTGTTTAAAGTCATTTTCGCAACGTGCGTCTCTCCCTCTATCACTTACTTTATTAGCTGGTCCAACGTACAACGCAAAAGGGCATGATTAGAAAGAGATTCCACATAATTGATGGTCTGAGCATATGAAGTCCTACAATTTCTTAGGGTTCACTTACGTGACAATGAGAATCTTTTCTTTTCTATGTTGGTCACTGCACAGTGAGTATCATTGATTTGTTTTCTTCAATGATTCTTTACAAAAATACGCAATTACTAACACATCTCTGCCACAAAAGGGAGGAACCCGAAGGCAAAACATGGAAAGAAGCTGAAGTACTAAACAACTTAGTATAAAATCTGGCTTCACGAGGCATGGTCAATGTTTACTTTACTCCTCTTTGTTAAGTACAAGGGAAAGCTTCAAGAAATCGGTAAGTGGAATTACCCTATTTAGTTGGCTGATGCGAAGTCCAAACGAGGGACTGGGTAAATCAAACACTTCCCAAAAGGTCAACAAGGCAAATGTCTAAAGAAGATGAAGGTCTTAATAGATCAGGGTTCACAAGTATTGATTCCTACTTTATAATAACTGCCAGAGTACGTCAAAGATGCATAATTACTATTGTCAAGGTCGAAAGATTAGCCAAGAATTGCATAAAATCATGTAATTTTTAACATAATATCATGGTACATAAAAGGTGAGTTAGCTTGATTTATTAGAATAAATTCTAACAATAGTTTCCTCAACGAAAGGGGGAAAAATTGCACAAGATTGGTCTTTCTGTCATCCTTGTATAAAGATAAAGCGGTCACCTCATAAAAAAAAAAAAAAAAAAAATTGCGTGTTATTAGGGATTCTGGATTGATGAACAAAACCGATAAAGTAAATTAGCACAGTCAAACTGTATATGAGCATTTAATAATTAGTAAAACGATTTTGTGAATGGTATTGAATAAAGAGTAATGCTGGAGATAAGACGATCTCTGAAAAATAGATTTATTAAATGATATGTCAAGCCAGAAGAGGGCATTGAATTAGTGTTTCACATTTTAATCCTCCAACAGGATTCTGTCACCCACGCATCATTTAGTAAATAAAGTTTTATAACCCACTAAGTATTAGTATATCTAGCTTTATTTTGGAGGAAGCAGTATTGCTGTGCTAATCTATTGTACCTACCTCCATTAAACTTCTATGCAATCATCGATAAATGTTATATAATAGAGGACCCATGTATCAACTGCATGCTCGTGAAGAGGACAGCTATCTTCTTGAATTTCTTGATGGGAAATATAATCGAGGTATCACATTGAGCACACCTTATAGAACACAAGGTCAATCTATTGTCTTGGAAAGGTAGAATTTTCTCAAAGCTCAAAGCTTATAACTTGTATTGTTTATGGTGGAATTGCGATTTATGAACCGTCAAATAAATTTTGACATACAACGACTCTTCGAAAGTTGGAAGGACAAGTCTTGCTTGACTTATAAAGTGTCAATCTGAAAAGGTGCTCGTAAGAAAGTGAGAAAGTTTATTGTGACTCTAGCTATGTGATCTTTTCTTGTTTATCCATTTATAACCTAGCAAAAGAGAGAACCCGTCACGAGGGAAAAAAGAAAAAGTGGTGACAAAATTTAAATAATTAAAGAAAGAGATAAAAGTGAGAAGATTTCATTTATTTTAGAAACAGGAATTTCTAATTTATAAAATTGGAAAGAATCGATTTTAAAAATGTAAATATAGGAATCACCTTCAAATTAACTTGTTAAATTTTACGTTGTGATTTTATTCATTACTTGGAGATCATCAGTAAAAATTCGTTATTATGGCATACATGTGCTTCATTGAAATACTTGGGGAAAAGTTTGAGATTTTTTAAATTATTCTTGGTTTTATTTAGATATAGTAGAGATTATTGAACCTCGAATAAAAATAATGTTCAAGTATATGGTTGTCGCTACCCAAAAAAAAAAAAAATGTGCTTGTCGTGAGACTTTTTAAGTTCATGTGTGGGTTTGCATGTAACATTTTAACATTGTATCAAACATGACCTTAAGTTGGGAGAAGAATAGCAAGAGTACCATAATTTATGTACGACGCTCACTTAAATATTAGAACTTTTGTGTTTTGCTTACTTTAGCGTCACATCGGAATAAAATCAATCATTTGAGTGCTAATTCCAGCAAATCATCTTATGTGGATTTTTCTTTATTAATTTTCCATATGACGTGGAATTTTCTTTAAAAATTAATTTTTTTTTAAAATTTTGAATTTTGTATTTAGTTTTTGTTTTTGTTTTCCCTTTTTTAGGGCCGACAAGGATCACCAACAACTCTTGCACATAGTAGGCAAGGGCCATCTCGCCCTTAGCTGTGAATTACTAGATCTAAGCGAGGGTTTCACAGCTAACGAAGGTTGCTAATGATCCTCGCTAGCCCTAAAAAAATGGAAAAGAAAAAAGGAAAATAAAAAATTCAAAAAAATAATAAAAATGTTAAAGATTTGTCTACGTCAATGCTAGTGAAGCCACATAGGAGGACTAGTGTCAATGTTAGATTTTTCGATAAGGCAAATCACTAATAGTAGTTAAGTGATTGATTTTTCAAATTTGTAATACTCAAATAAATGGAAAAAAAGTTGTAGCACTCAGATGAGATAAAGTCTTGTCAAGTTATATATATTGTATACAAGTAGTATGGACAATATCCTGTCAAGTCAAAGTATCCACGATATTTATTGTTCTTGGAAGATAAGATTTACCAATATTATCATGAATAGTCTATTCAAATTTGTCTATTGTGTATATGTATATCAAAGTTGTAGGTAAAGGTTAAATATCAATTTAATTTAAGAAAAAATGAGTTTTGTTTATGTATTTCTCTTTCATGCATGCATCCATCAATGATTTAAGTATATTAAGTACAAATGCATCTATTATTAATGTTTGATTTATTCAGTTTCATTACTTGTATTACCGAGATGCAATTTTCAAGGATCTAATAGATTTTAACATTTTTTTGGATTAAATACTGATTATTTCTATGCTAAAATAGTTTAAACACTCAAAATTAGAAGAATTTTTTTTCATTGATGACATATTGAGTCGATGGCAAATTAGGTATCTAAATGCCATTTTGAAGAAAGTAGTTAAAACATGGCTTTGTACTTTTAGAAAAGTGAAGTTTTGCATTTTTTGGTAAATGTTAATTAACATCACCCATGTCGTGTTGAAACGCTAAAGTATTATGCTATCCAATACTTGGTTCCTAAATGTTGAGATATGTTTAAACAAAGGGAAAGTAAAATATGTTGAGAAGAAAAGGGTAAAAGCAAAATATCGGTACATGGTAGTTCCATTAGTTACATTTTTATAAATTACATCTTTCCACCAATAAAAATATTTTTAAAAAGATTAAATCAAGAGTACCTATGAAAAAAAAAAAAAAAAAGTGGGAAGTAATTACCAAAATTGCAGGTATCCCTCGTCCCATTAGATAATAGATTAAATTAAGAAAATAAGATCAAAAGCATGTCATATAAATACAGAATGATTATTGGTGGTTGTATCAACCAAAGAATACCAACAAATAATTACACTTCATGTAGAAAGCTCATCAGGTAAGACACCTTTACCATAGCTTGTTGATCAATCTTTATGGAATAAAGAAAAGGAAAATCTAAAAACAAAGAGGATTTGCAGGGATTTTATTATTCTTTGAAAGCTATCTCGTGATATGAGCAAATGGATAGTGAAGAATGAAACGTGCGAGTAGCTGGATTGCAGCATCAATTATGATTATTAGAAAAACCTCGAAGTGTGCAAAAGTTGTCTAATGACGCTGCAAATGACATATATTCCAAAAAAGGCTTATGTCATCAATGAGCGAAGGAGAGAATAATTTAATCATAAGACAATAAAATAATGCAACTTGTAAGCCTAGCTAGGGTTTTATAGAATTTTACAAGAAAGACAACCCATCGTACATCAACTTTGAAAGCATGAACGGTTTGCTTTTTCGGCCATCAACTTTGAAAGCATAATTTCACTCAATCGTGCACAAAAAATTATTGTTTGATAAATTTATCGCAAATATACTAATTTAAAGTTTTTGATAATCAAAAAATTAATTTTGACAAATTTGTCATGAATGTACTAGCTTGGGTTTTTAGTAATACTAACCCTTCTTTTAACCCCTAAATAATATAATTCATGATAAACAGAAGAAAAAAGAAAGTTGGGAGTAGATTCGGTTTCTAATAATTGTACAACCTCTTCTTTAATTTCCTAAAGATATTTAAGTTTTTCAGGGCATTGCCATTACTTTTAAAATATACTTTACCTCTCCAATGGACATCTATGATTCATCTTGGTATGTGCTTACGGTTTGATTAAATTCTTAATAAGTTTATACAAAATCCTGGGTTGATTTTTTCTAATGCAATGTTCAATGCCTGTGAGATCCTAGATCTGTATACGATGATCTGGAGGTGGTCACCATCCTTAGGCATCTTGCAGTGGTCACATGGCTGTGACACGGTTTTATGCAAACAATGTTATCAGCCTTCTTACTTTTAAGCCTCCTGCATCTTATTCATAAGAAACACCGATTACAGTAGGATATAACAAGCTTGTAATGACATCCTGTCTTTTATCCAACAATATACGGGATATAAGAAAGCCACAATATCCTACTATATCCTTCCAAATATAACCTGAGGGGTTTGTCCATGTGTATCGAGGGTATAAAGCACACAATATATTCTACTTACTATTTTTTTGGTTGCTTATATACCTTTATTAGCACGAAAATAATATAGTCTAAGCAAACCCCGATTAGCAGAAGGGCTAAAACTTCACAAAACAACAAAGTTACCAGCTAAAGAAAACTATTAACAGATGAAGCATCTACACTTCATCTACACTTCATCTACCAAACTTTGAGTCCTCAAGTAGCAGAAAGAGTCTTCGTACGCGAGCTTCAGAAGCTTCCTGACAAACGAAGTACCCTTCAAATGCACAACTGCCTGGACTAGGAAGATGACTCCAGGCTTTCTCTGAAAAAGGACAATCGAAGAATGGATGAGAGTTGGAAAGCTGAATCATGGCTAATCTGCCCTCTACTGGTTCAAGTCTTGTTGACGCCTGCCTGACTGGGACGATTTTGTGTACTCGTGATATTAATTCGAGGCTGAAGTTTCGGATGCATTTACATAATTCTCCCAAAAAATAAATAAAGGGAGAAAGGAAAAGGAAATACTTTCCATACAAATGAACGGTAAAACTCTTTTTACCGACCGTAAGTTAACAAAAATAGAAGTGGCGGATTCGGTTTGTTGGATTCTATTTACCCGCACGTCGAGGCTAAGGCGGTTGGACAAGACGCTCTCTTCCTCCTGAAAACAACAGATTATAGTCATTGGAAAAATCGAAGGACGTTCTCGAGAAGTGAAAATCCATCAAAAGTTGTGGCGTGGGTGAACCAATGCTCTAAAAGCATGTGCCCCTTGACTTGCTTGATTACCACAAAATAGAAAGAGGGCTTATCCTCAAAGGAAGTCATATGCTCCTTTTACAAGTCCCTTAACAAGAAGGATCAATAATTCGATAAAGTGGGTTGCTGAACCATACCACCTTGTTCCAGCTACAAAAGCTGCAAAAAGAGTCAGCAGTGATACTTTACTAAAAACGACGGTTTAAATTTGCCTATACGTAATCCATTATGTAGACGGGATATGTTCCCCCGCTACTACAAATACGGATAACCCCACGAGCTTTAACATTGTTGTTAATCAACTCCATAATGAATACTGTTTTACCCACTCCAACCTTCCCGATAGTTCTATTTTCCCTCCTCGCCGATAGGGGGCCAAAGGATCTGCTACCTGGGTTCTTGTTTCTTTGTTTATTTCATACTCACCTATTTCGTTAATGGCTATTCATTTTCTTTCTATAGATATTTATATAATAATATGCAAGTGAACGAGTGTCTTAACCCTAATAAGACAATACGGGAAAAATTTAGGGCTAAATTATGACTCACTCACTCCGCTTGGAGATCTGATTTGGTGAAATGTGACTCATTGATGAAGAGATCTAAGTGTTCAAGATAGGACACACCGATGCATTTGTTATTTAAACCTGCATAGGCAGTAAAAGAATTAAAGTGAGATTTCAGATATGTTCAAATAAACATGTATAAATTTTATTTGAATCTAGGGCAGTCCTCCTTCCCGGCTCCTGATCCATTGAATATTTCAATACTTCTTAGTTTACTATGATGAACTTGAACATTTGTTGAATGATCACCATATTAAGTTTTGGTCCTCCGGCGGAAATTATGCACCACTGGCCTATGTTCCAAACATATAATAAAACAAATAGTTGATGATCAATATTATGCGAATTTCAAACTCTTCTTTTCCCCAAAACACATCCATGATCCAATCCTCCTACTAGCATTGAGAGGATGAATTGCCCTCATTAATTACTGGGTTAACTTGTTAGGAATGTAGATTAAATGCATTTATTTTTATCTAACATGGCGCATTGTGAATATTCATCTTGGCTTATATCTAAAATGCATGCAAATGATTAAATTAATTAGTTTAGAACTCATATGTATATATACTAATCTGATGACAATACAGGTTCTTACTTTCTAGAACTTTAATTCAATTTATCAAAATTATTGATATTATTATATTTATCCTCGCAATCGTTAATATGTTTAACGACAACATGAAAAGCTAAAAGATTAAGATTCCTGAAAAGTTGGGAGGCCATATTATCATTAAGAAATAGATTATAGACAACATCCATACAACAGGGAAAGAAATTTTCCAAAATATATGGGAAAGTTTTTCACGTATATGGAGTATTAGAAAAAAAAAAAAAACCAAAGTTTTAATAAAGCGAAATGCAGCTATGAATATTTTTAAAAGTAAAAATATGTCATTATCCTAAATTTATTTGTAAATCTTAATCAATAGAATTTTCTGGTATTTTGTGTCCGTTGAATCCACTTGATATGGAGTCGCTATCATCTGTCAAAATCGTGGTCTATTTCTTCAGATCTTCGTAAATCCCAATGCAACAAGCTTCATATTTTTCTATCAAATCGACGCGAATAAATTCATTTACAAATTCAATTAGATAATATGGGTGTAATTGTCATAAGTTAGAAAAGTCTACGGATAGCCTGAGATTAAAAAAAATTTGGACATAAAGTGAGACAAGAAAGTAATATCATAAGGTACTTAAAGTATATTAACGTGAAGAAATTTAGAAAATAAAACGTTGGAACTTCTAAAAATTTCTAGAACCTATTATTACTCAGCAATAGTTTTTTCACAAAATTTTTACTCGTGATTAACAAATTTTAGATGTAATTGGAACATGCTTGAATATCTATGAAGATTTGCCGTTTTGAGGGCTTTTTGTAAAACTTTTTAAAAAATTGAAACTTTCGGATTTTTCCGTTTCACTTTGTTCTTTTTTGCTGAAATTGGGCAATGCTATCGGAATTTAGAGATTCTCTTTTGGTTAGTATACAAATGTAGAGATTAACCATATAAAATCCAATGTAGCTCACAATCATTTGTTGGTTCTATATCAATGACTTTACTAGATCAACCCACTAATTAATATAAAGAATTTCGGATAAGAATCTTTATAAATCATTTTGTATACCTAGGGAACCCTAGTGTTAAGCGACTAGTTCTCTCTTTTTAACGATTTTTCATACTGACTTATCCATAAATAATAATTATTTTTCATACTTTTATGATGTTTTCCGTCGTTTGCAACCCAAGACGGATTACTTTTCTATACAAGAAACATCCAGTCAAGATAAACTGCACTTGGAGAGTTATCAACTTTTCGATCAAAACTATGTCTACAAAAACTTGCAGTGACCAGACCCTAGGAAAGCTAAAAACTGTGGGCTGGTTTTGCAGATCGTTTGGCACTTCCTCTTCATCATTCGAGTTGTCTTGCTTAATTGTCAATCTACATTTCTTAATTTCGTAACAAACAAATCACTTCAATAATCATAATTTAAAATATAAAGATTCTTTTATCCTATTTCAGAGAATCTGATAAAATCAAAAGCTGTCATGTGGACAAAATAAATATTCAAACCTTCACATTTTTTTAATGCGATGATGATGGAACGACCTTATCTATCCTGTCAATTAACGTAAAAGGCACGTTCTAAATTGCAAAATAAACTGTGTTTTCACCAAAAAGTTGACCAAACCAATGAGCTGTTGGATGAAAATATAACCTCATTAATGTGAAAGCAACATTGTAAGAGGACCACATTTATTGGGAGATGCGTGCACATTATCTGTCACACCTCGATCCTCCAAGCGTGTGCCCATCTCTCTCGTGGTCAATTAAATTGCGACGTCTCAGGACGCATCGCCGACCCAATCATTTTAATGCGCATGCGGAATCGAATAAATAAATTTCTAAACAACATAAAGATGGGATAGAAAAGCAGGGCCACAATTTTGGAAAACCACAACATACTTTATATACACATCAGACTAAGTCATATATAATACTAGCCGATATATACAAGTCTACAAAAGGGGGAGAGGGGCTATAGATCCTTTAAGCATTTGAACTCTCAACCAAATACTCCGGGGTCTTTGGCTTCGAGGAACTCGGGTCTACCACTAAACCACCAAGAGGGTCAGTCGTACCCTTGTCAAAAGCGATCTCTAGCATCGACCTAGGAATCTTAGACTTTGGAAGGGGGCCTTCTCTAGGTCCATCTCGCCCGTAATGATACCACAATATGAATTGATGGGGTAACTTTCGGGATAGACCTGCATCGATCCAAACAATGGATCTCACAAGTTCATAAACCCAGGCTCCTTGGCTCCCAGGGAGGGGAATCTGAGAGTGCTGTTCGGTGACCTTCTTCGGCTAGCCAAAATGCTCAGGAGGTACAGCCATCTAAGGACCTGTAAATATTAACCTACGACGAGATGATATAACGTCTCAATAAGTTTACCCCCTAAACTTTGACTCAGAAAGAAATATGCCTAAAGGCTACCTATGCACACACAAGACAAATGACTTACCTTTGCCTTAGTTCCTTCCTACAAGTCAGTATGATTCAAATACTCAACCAATCACTTCAATTCAAATCAAATCAAATCATCGATCAATCGACTCCATACCATCAATACCATCCAAAAATTCGATCGATTCAAGCATTACTCACTCTAAGCTGATAATAGATGGTATAGCTTACCAAAGCTGATAGATATATAATAATAATGCTTACCAAAGCTGTTATATATATATCTATATTTCTCACCAAAGCTGTGCAATACTTATAATGCTCATCAAAGTTATGGGATACTTATAATGCTCACCAAAGTTGTGCGATACTTAATTTTTATTATACCCGATAAAATAATCGTGTGTGAGTACACGATCGACCTTAGCCAAAATACGATACTTTCCCCTTTAAAAATCCCACCATTTAATATAATCCACAAGAATATTTTTGGCGTTATAAACCGATACCCGGTGTTCCCAATTAAATACTTAAATTACTCAATTTTGGGATAAATTCCCAAAATTACAAATATCGCTCAAATAGCACAAATTAGTATCCAATTAAATAAATCAAGCACACAATTGCAATCAGTACGAAATTCCGGTTACCGGTTATCCCGGTATAATTTCCGAAAAATAATAAATAATTAAATAAACACCAAAAATAATTAAATAAATACAAATAAATGCCATAAATGCAAACTTAGGCCAGAAAAGCCTAATTAAATACCGAAACGGGCCCAAAAAATTTCCGAACCTATCTAGATAAATAATACAACCTATCTACTTGCTAATTAAGCTACTCTAACCATCTAACATGCAATAACGAGTAATTAAATTGACAATCCATTCTAACTAACCACATAAATCATACTTAGCCTAAACTAATCAACCCTTAAGTATCATTAACTCCCTAAGCGGAGATGAGTGAGTAAACTCACTTGTTTTGAAATCCAATGACTTCAAGCGACGGCAAGGCGAAGACGGGTGACAAACTCCAAAGCAGTAAGACAATACGGGAAAATTTTGGGGCAAAATTATGACTCACTCAATCCGTTTGGAGATCTATTTCTTCAAATCTTCATAAATCCCAATGCAGCAAGCTTCATATTTTTCTATCAAATTGACGGCGAATAAATTCATTTACATATTCAATTAGATAATATGGGTATAATTGTCATAAGTTAGAAAAGTCTACCGATAGCCTGAGATGAAAAAAAATTGGACATAAAGTGAGACAAGAAAGTAATATCATAAGGTACTTAAAAGTATACTAAAGTGAAGAAATTTAGAAAATAAAACGTTGGAACTTCTAAAAATTTCTGGAACCTATTATTACTAAGCAATATTCTTTTGACAAAATTTTTACTCGTGATTAACAAATTTTAGATGTAATTGGAACATGCTTGAATATCTATGAAGATTTGCCGTTTTGAGGGCTTTTTGTAAAACTTTAAAAAAAAATTGAAACTTTCAGATTTTTTCCGTTTTACTTTGTTCTTTTTTGCTGAAATTGGGCAACGCTATCGGAATTTAGAGATTCTTTTTTTGGTTAGTATACAAATGTAGAGATTAACCATATAAAATCCAATGTAGCTCACAATCATTTGTTGGTTCTATATCAATGACTTTACTAGATCAACCCACTAATTAATATAAAGAATTTCGGATGGGAATCTTTATAAAACACTTTGTATATACCTAGGGAACCCTAGTGTTAAGCGACTCTAAGTTCTCTCTTTTTAACGATTTTTCATACTGACTTATCCATAAATAATAATAATTTTTATACTTTTATGATGTATTCCGTCGTTTGCAACCGAGGACGGATTACATGAACTTTTAACAGAACTTTTCTATACAAGAAACATCCCGTCAAGATAAACTGCATTTGGAGGGTCATCAACTTTTCGATCAAAACAATGTCCACAAAAACTTGCAGTGACCAGACCCTAGGAAACCTAAAAACTGTGGGTTGGTTTTGCAGATCGTTTGTCACTTCCCCTTCATCATTCGAGTTGTCTTGCTTAATTGTCAATCTACATTTCTTAATTCCGTAACAAACATATCACTTCAATAATCATAACTTAAAATATAAAGATTCTTTTATCCTATTTAAGAGAATCCGATAAAATCAAAGGCTGTCATATCGACAAAATAAATATTCAAATCTTCACATTTTTTTTTTTAATGTGATGATGGTGGAACGACCTTATCCATCCTGTCAATTAACGTAAAAGGCACGTTCTAAATTGCAAAATAAATTATGTTTTCACCAAAAAGTTGACCAAACCAATGAGCTGTTGGATGAAACTATAACCTCATTAGTGTGAAAGCAACATTGTAAGAGGACCACATGTATTGGAAGATGCGTGCACATTATCCACTGTTGTTTCTTTTCCACCAACAAGCAAACACGTTAGTCCACCGTGCGGAGCTGTAATTACGTTTTTTGCAATAGCTTTTGTCATCGTTTTAGTATCTAGGCATTTTAATAGACTAAACTTTTCTCTTTTAGTATTTTATCTAGCGGGATTAATATATCTCAATTCTCTATAATGATCAATGTGTCTAACTAAACAAAAAGCTAACGAGACATATTCTTGTTTGCCAGCTGTTATCTTTGTCTGATTAGAATATAGTTATATTTAGAGTTTCACTAATCTGATTCGGGTAATTTGTATAAATAAATAATTAGAAATCAAATTTTCTAAATTCATATTACTTTTCTAAGTCTTTGATCCTTAGGAAAGATGAAGCATATATATAAACAACAAACGTTATTGTTTACAAATAATATTCTATCCACTATTTTGAGTGAAATATTCGCAACCCTGATAGATTTGAAGATAAATTGTGCACGGTGCTTCATGTAAGAACCTAGCAACACTCAAGCTGGAAAGGAAATATGTCTCGCTGAGGACGATTAATCAATAATCATATGACAATGCCAGTTATATGCCTCTAAAACTTTTCACCAGAGCAAAATTCATCTTATTATTGTTTTGCAAGTTTACGACCTTTCTGTTATGTTCCAACCCGCATTAAATTTTTCTCAAGGACAACTCCTCTCATACCTTCACTTGTATTGTGGAAGCCTACCGTTTTCTTTTTTAAAAAAGCAAAGTAAAATTATCCATCTTTGTTTATGTCAGTAATTTTTTTTTTCTGGCTTTTTGAAAATAAATATCAGTATTGACAAGCGACCCAAGAACGTTGAAAATATATTGAAACCAAATTCACAAATTTGCCATTCTATGTACTCATCACCGAAAAAAAGTGATCATCCATAGCAAAAACCATCCATCTTGATACTTCCTAATGAGAGTCACAAGTGGAACTCCGAATTTTAGAGTGATAATTTACATATCAGGCCAGGTATAAAGGCTCGACCTAAGTTCCTTTAAAGGATTAAAGAGACCTTATATGATTTATTAATGGCGATTCACCTGTTGTTTTCTCTCCTGTAACTTTTGTTATTTAATAGAAATTGGAGTCCACATGAAGATAATTTAATTACAGCCAAGAAACCTAAGTGCGTATACTTCGGTGGAGCAGCTCTTAGTTCTGCAGCTTGAAGTATATATGCTACTTTAAGGAAATTTACGTTCGAACAGTTCGCTATTATTAGGGAAATCTTTTGTCGCCATCATCTCATGACAAGCAAGACTTTAGAGAAGCTTCGAACTTGGTGCATTGGTGATAGGGTTATTCATTTGTCAATAATTTTCAAGCATGCATTTTCGATTGTCTAGCTATAGCGAGAATCGTGATTTCATTTCACATTTTTATAACCCCAAAACTACCAAAACTCAATTCCACTACCCATCACCGCCACCTCCCCCAGCCGATGTCAGCGGTTGCCAACCTCTGCTGCTTGTTGGCAAGTGCTGGTGATTGGTCACCAGAGATGGTCACCGGCCATCGGACTTTGTTGCCGGTAGCCAAACTCCACCACCATTCTTCGGTTGTTAGTCGCTACCCACCGGTTGTCATTCACCATCGCCGATTAAAACTATTCTCTTTTTTAGCAATGCAAACAATTAGAGAGACACTTGGAATGGGAATCTATTTGAAGATTTATTGTCACGGAACAAAACGAGAAAAAAAATGCTGAATAAATAATGGCTTCATCAATACTATCATGTCCATTTACCCTTGATCCATATACATGTGTTTGACGTGAATCATATGGTGAAGAACTGGTCTTTTCCACTGGAGAGTTACATAATTACCTAGCTATCTATGTTACTACTTTCATTCCCAATATATACCTGTATATATGGGTGGGCATATAGAGGGATGCCTACTTGCATAAGATCACTAACATAGTTAAAAGGAGAAGATACATCCTAAGTAGCATCGACACCGACACAGGACATGCGACATGACACGATACAACACGTCGACACGTCGTTTCTCAAAAAATAGAAAATTCCAACACGTTGTGACACATTATATATTAAATATATATTTTTATATATGCACAATAAATCATCATTATTATGATTATTTCAATCAAATTCATTTGAATCAAATTCATGAATAAATAAATAATTAAAAAAGCCTAGAATAAATATACACTAAAAAAAATTAATTCGTCATTTATTAATATCATTCATTGTTTCAATTTGATAAATTTAACTATATTTCAATAATTCATAAAACTTGGAGAAAAACAAGTGATCGATATTCTAGATTCACATGTTAGATGTGACATCCCGATTTTCTGATTCTATTTTCAATAAATTGAGACGGGCATTTCGTTGGCACGTATATAGTTATTTTCCTTGAGTCGGCCACTCATGTGAAAACTAGTCTATCAGGTGAAGCCGTTAGGAAATTCTAATGTATCAGACTCAAGAATTTGACCATGAAGCGATCTTTCGACCGAGCTAATCTGCAAGGGTCATTACGGCACAATTAAAAATCGATTAGAGATCGGAGATAGGTCGACTCGACAAAGGCATGTGATCAGGTGTGGGTGATTCCACCAGATCGCACAATTCTGGTTGATCGGCACTGGACCGACTTCTCTGTCGATCGGGTACCATGTGTTCGTATTTGAAACCTTGAGATTACCCCGACAACCGAAAGTTGCCAATGTTTCAAAGATGTACATTGTGGCTTGAGAAGATCAACCACAAGTCAAATGCATGAAAATTTCTAAAGGCTATCCGGTAGGTTAGGCCGCGCTAGTATCGTGCCAAAGTGAAATTAACCGTGGAATTGAGATCGAATTTAGAAATTGGAAGTCTGGGTGTGTCACCAATCATTTTAGGAACATTGACTAATCTTTGGAAGATTTTTCATGCAAGCCGAGTTTTTCAGCAAAATAATTAGAGAACGGCTAATTTGGCTCGAGAAATTAGTAGGCTTGTCTTTGGTCGCGCTTGTGGGACTTAAGTTGGTTCTACGGACAAGTGAAGATGTGAATTGAAGTGCGGTGACATTGGATTAATTTTATGGACTTCAATTTGATTCAATTGGAATAGAATTGATGGGAATTGAAGAAATTGGATGTACAAGGATTTGGACCCCAACGGAAATGATATTGCACCCATTGAAGAATGTTGTGGGAGAGGAGATAGTGGAAGATGACATCATGCGGGTGATGTCATGCTGATTGAAGCCAAGCGAATGGGGTGTTGACAAGTGGCAAGAGCCCATTGGCCCTCATAAAGTGGGGTTTTTCCCTCTCACCTATCAACATCATCTTCTTCCTTGATTTGTGGGGGTCTTGGAACTTGGGGAAGGAGGAGAGAGAGTGTACCGGTCGGAACCAGCAGCCCTGACCGCCCCCTTCGCCGCCACTCGGCCGCCCGTTCGTCGTCCCCGTCCGCCGCCGCCGATGCCGTTCCTCCTCCGCCCGCACGACTAGCTAGCTCACGCCATGCTCCACCCTAGTCAGCCCAACCGAGACGCCGTCCGCTCAAACCAGGCCAGCAGCTGCTCGACGCCGCCCCTTCGTCGCCTGCTCGCCACCGCTCGTCACCGGCCGTCCGCACCCACTCGCACGCCGTTGCCGCCGCCGCCGCCATGCGTCTGCCCCGCGGTTACTCAGAATTTCGTGCCGATCGCTGCTGTGTAGTCAGATTTTGAAATTGATGATTGGATATTATAAATTGAGCGTGGATTGTGAAATATATGGATATTATTATTTAATTAATTTTCGAAATAAATTTAATTATTTAATAAATTCTGAAAAATTATTTCGGGACCCTAAATTCTCAAAATTTCGTCTTTGACATTTGCTTTGTGCATTTAGAATTTGAATTTGATGATTGGTTGTGGCAAATTGAGTGTGATTGCGATAAATATGGATTCTTTATAAAATTCTAAGTGTGGAAATTGATGGGAAATTGGCCGTAATTAACCACCTATTAAAGGTCGTGCCCAATGGGACCGTGAATTGCCACCTGATAAAGGTCGCGCCAAATGGGGCCGTGAATTGCCACCTCATAAAGGTCGCGCCCAATGGAGCCATGAATTGCCACCTGATAAAGGTCGCGCCCAATTGGGTCGTGAATTACCACCTACTAGAGGTCGTGCCCATTGGGCCGGGATCTACCACCTTTTAAAGGTTGTGCCGAGTGGGGCCGTGATGCCACTGATTCTAATTTCGCCGAGTGAGGCCGTAATTGAGAGCAATGATTGATTTGCTAGAATGACATGTAATCGGCTGAGTCGATTGATCGCTGAGACGATCCAAGTGGTTGAATTGTTCTGATAATGTGATTGTGCCATGATTGTTTAGTTATCATAATTGCACGTGGTTAAATTATATAAATTGTGCTAACCTGCAGATGAAGGCTAATGCGAGGTAAGTATTTGTGTGATGTGGCTAGGCCACCCGTGGTGTATTTTCTTTCTAATAGGGGTTTAGGGGGTTGAACTTGCTGAGACATTGTCTCATCCCGGTTTGGGGATTAAAATTTCAGGTCCCTAGATGGCGGTCGTGGAGAACCCGAAGCCCTAAGTCTGGAAAGGTGGAGACTGAAGTATCGGTGAACGTGTCCTGCTAGTTGGTTTTAGGATAGTTCCCATTTTGTCGAGCTGGTCTATTTTGTAGACAGCCTAGTGTTGTATTTAAACCCTTTGTGTTTGTAAATGAGTGTTTGGTATTGTGATTGATTGCCTGCTTTTCTATCTCAAGTTAAATGTTGTCAAGGGATTTGTTTCGCTTCCGCATGCGTAAATAAATGAATGGGTCGGCGACATATCCTGGGATGTCGCATATTTGATCGACCCCAGTGGGATGTGCGCGTATCTCGGGGTTCGGGGCGTGACATCCCTGTTTAAGTGGTATCAGAGCATGGTCTGTATATGGAGTGATAAGGTGCGATGAGTCATGGGATAGTTAGTAGGAAATGCTTTTAATATGCTGATGCATGTGGTTGATAACTGTTTGGTAGTGTGTTTGTGGGGTCACTCAAATTCTAACCTGATGTTGGAATCGGAAAAACATGCGTCTATAAAGACCCTGTAGGATGAGTGACTAGGAGTGGAGAACTCCTTGGAGGAGGTCGATAGGACCTGTACCTCGAGGTAGGATGCTAACAAGAGTTTGTACCCGAGGTAGAGCGCAGGCTCAGTCCAGTGTGTGTATGAGAGTACCGCTGTAGGCTAGTACTGAGAGTGTAGCAGCACTGAATAATCCTAGGTTTGTCGAGATCGTTCAGGCGCTAGTGTTCCTTGGAAGCTTTTTGGGTCAGTAAGCCTAGGATCGAGCCGCCGCTGTTGCCGTTGTTTCTACCGCTGCCAGTGTTGTGACCGTTGTTGTTGCCGCACTTGTTGAGGCCCAATCTGGAGTTGTGAGCGCGGATCAAGCCTCCGTATCTAAGTCAAAGTTCAGTTTAGACAGAGATGGAAATCGATTGGGGAGAAAGGCCGATGTCAGAAGAAAGGTGCCCTGTTTCACCCAACCGGAAGAGGAGAATTGGGAAAGTCAGTGCTCAACTCGATTGATGTGTGTCGTGTCTATAAGAAAAGACATGGATCTGTTATGTGCTGTAAGAGAGAAATGACTTGTTACAATGGTCGCTAGTACAGTCAATTGATCAAAGATTGTCCGTATAAACTGATGGAATCACAGCTGTTTCTGTCACCGCCGTTGATAAGACAGAACATAAGAAGCATGCTTCGGGACATTTAGTGGGGTACTTGCAACGGACCTCAGTGCAAAGAAAGGTGCATGATGTTCCTTGATGGGAAGTAGAGGACTCACCGATTTTGTGCTGAGTTTGTGGGAAGAGGCTTGAGTTAGCCCAGTGTCAGAGCAAAAAGAGAGCATGCTTTGAATATGGCCAGCATGACCATCAGGTTAGAAACTGTCCGCGTAAGTCCGAGGAGAGCGTAATTATCGTTACTGCAGATGGGATGCCACTCAGATGGACCGACCATGCGTCGATCAAGAGAAGAATGTTTTTGAGATGTTTCTATCGGAGTAGCGTAGCAGAATTTTCGCTAAAGGTTGTAGGATTTTCGTTGTGGTAATAAGGTAATAGAAATGTGAATCTCTGACTATAGTTGTACTTGAAGGGTTAGCTTAAGTATGACTTGGAAGTCATTTATAAAAGGGTTTGGCTCAAGAAGCTTTTTGTTGTTTTGAATCGTGGTAGTGATCTAATTCAGTTTGTTTAGTTGGCGTGTGAAATTTGAATCACTGAAAGTCAAAGAGAAACTTCAATCCTTGTTATTCGTCACGGAAGATGACTTGGTTCTAGTTGTTGGTTACCGAATCTACTTGGCAACTGTAATGGATAATGGATGCGTCAGTTGAGGAGCTGAATATGGAGAACATAATCATGGTACATAAGTTTTCTAAGGTATTTTCTGAAGAATTGTCAAGTTGCTGTTAGAAAGAGAAATAGAGTTCGTGATTGAATTAGCATCCGGAGCAAAGCTAGTCCTTAAGGCTCCTTACCGGATGGTGTTACTCGAGTTAAAAGGACTGAAGGTGCAGATGCAGGAATTATTGGATAGGGGATTCATATGTTCCAGTGTATCACCTTGGGGAGCACCCGTTCTATTCGTGAAGAAGAAAGTTGGTTCGTTGTGTTTGTACATCGATATCCCTTAAGATCGACTAGAGGTCATGGTATTATTAGTTAAGGGTCAAGAAGAAAGACACATCGAAGTTAGCATCTCGTACTCGATACGGCAGTTATGAGTTCACTGTAATACCGTGTGGTTTGATTAACACCATAGCTATTTGTTTGGGTCTAATGAGCAGAATGCTTAAAGGTACTCGAATCGGTTGTGATCGTGCTCATTGAAGTTATCCTAGTGTGTTCAAAGAGTGCTGAGGAGCACGAGAGACATTTAGGGATGATACTTCAGACCTTGAGTGCTTTTGGATTTTAAAATAAGCTTGCAGATGCAAGTTTTGGATGACTCGTATTGCGTTCCTAGGTCACGTGATTTCAGGCGAAGAAATCTCCGTAGACCCTGTCCAAAATTGAAGCAGTGATCAGTTGGCCGAGATTGACCATAGTGGACAGAGATAAGAAGTTTTCTAGGTTTAGCAGGGTTTTACAGACGGTTAGTAGAAAGGTTTTCAATGTTAGCATCGTCGTTGACAAGAATTCTGAAGAAAGAAGAAAAGTTCGTGTGGACAGGTAAGTGCGAGTGTAGTTTCCAAGAGCTTAAGCAGAAGCTAACTACCGTACATGTGCTGACCATTCCATCTGGTCTTGGAAGTTATGAGATCTACAGTGATGCATCGTTTAAAAGATTGGGTTGCTTGTTAATGCAGCATGATAGAGTTGTTGCATATGCGTCCCGTCAGTTAAGACCTCGGGAGTTGATTATGAGACAGCGTCGCTGGATGGAACTCCTTAAGGATTATGACTATGATATTTTGTATCACTCTGGAAAGGTGAACAAAGTCGCAGATGCACTGAGTCGAGAGTCCCCCGTTGCACAGTTGGTACTCAAGAATTGGATCTTAATTGAGAAAGTTCAAAATTCAATTTTCAAATCTAAGATAGGCCACATTTTGAATCTTATGACTACCCTCAGAATTGAGCCGAGAGTACAGATCAGAATCAAATCGCTTCAGTGGATAGATTCAGAAATTCAGAAGACTCTATAAGAGAATGCAGATGAGAGATATATTGATTTTCAGATTTCTGAAGACAGAACGCTAAGGTTCTGAGGATGATTGTATGTAATTGACGATACAGAGATTAAAGAAGAGATCTTATGGGAAGCTCATCATAGCAACTTCAGCGTTGTCCAGATAGTACGAAGATGAGTCAGAATCTATATCATCGGGATGGGTAGATCGGTATGAAGATAGATATCGTCGAACAAGTTGTAAATGTTGGATGTATCAGTAAGTGAGAATTTGGTAATGTAAGCCAAGAAAGCTTTTTCAAGCACTTGAGAGAGTCATGTGTGGGAATGGAAGTATAGCATGATGAAATGTTATGACAGCTTATTAAGGAGTCGGGAAGAGTATTGATTCCTTTTGGGGTTGTGGTCGGCAGATGAACAGAGTCAGCTCGCCTTAGTGCAGCACGAAAAGATCTCGATTAGAAAGGTATACCGAAGTGTGTGTATATCATATAAATCATTTGCATGGAGTGCCGAAGATGAATTTTATTCAAATCTAGATCAGATGTTCCAAGTTTGCAGAGCTTTCAGATAGTTCTTTCTAGCAGTGTATAGCAGAGAGTGCGGAATTTCGATTGTTGAGATGAAGTCAGGGAAAGAACAGGTCAAGGTTAGTACCGTAGTCAGTGATTGTAGTTGCCGAGATCAGTGTTAGAGTTATATCAGATCTTGACCAGAGATTCCCAGTTTCAGCAGATTAGTCTAATAATTTCTTTTTAGTCAGCGCAGAGCAAAGGGTTCAAAACTTTAGTTGTTGAGATGAGATTAGAGATCAGAAAATCGCAGGTCTAGAGTTGGTTCAGAAATCAGTGATTCAATTGCAATTATCAGAGACAATTTAGAGACTGCTCAGAATCACCAGTTTAGTTTCGCAGATTTTGTGTTGAAGACCTTTAGAATTTTAAGTGGGCAAGTGTTTAATATTGTGCATCCGAAGTGGTTTGGGCAAGTTAGCAGTGATCTGGCAGCATTAGTACAAAAGGAGCAACCTGAGAAAGAGAAGATTATATGAGACGATTGTACCCCCACCTTTTTGTTTAAGAATTGGTAAAGGTTTAAATTTTGAGGACAAAATTTTTATAAGAGGGGAAGAGTTGTGACATCCCGATTTTCCGATTCTATTTTCAATAAATTGAGACGGGCATTTCGTTGGCACGTATATAGTTATTTTCCTTGAGCCGGCCACTCATGTGGAAACTAGTCTATCAGGTGAAATCGTTAAGAATTTGACCAGGAAGCGATCTTTCGACCGAGCTAATCTGCAAGGGTCATTACGGCACAATTAAAAATCGATTAGAGATCGGAGATAGGTCGACTCGACAGAGGCATGTGATCAGGTGTGGGTGATTCCACCAGATCGCACAATTCTGGTTGATCGGCATTGGACCGACTTCTCTGTCGATTGGGTACCCTGTGTTTGTATTTGAAACCTTGAGATTACCCCGACAACCGAAAGTTGCCAATGTTTCAAAGATGTACATTGTGGCTTGAGATGATCAACCACAAGTCAAATGCATGAAAATTTCTAAAGGCTATTCGGTAGGTTGGGCCGCGCTAGTATCGTGCCAAAGTGAAATTAACCGTGGAATTGAGATCGAATTTAGAAATTGGAAGTCTGGGTGTGTCACCAATCATTTTAGGAACATTGACTAATCTTCGGAAGATTTTTCATGCAAGCCGAGTTTTTCAGCAAAATAATCAGAGAACGGCTAATTTGGCTCGAGAAATTAGTAGGCTTGTCTTTGGTCGCGCTTTTGGGACTTAAGTTGATTCTACGGACAAGTGAAGATGTGAATTGAAGTGCGGTGACATTGGATTAATTTTATGGACTTCAATTTGATTCAATTGGAATAGAATTGATGGGAATTGAAGAAATTGGATGTATAAGGATTTGGACCCCGGCGGAAATGATATTGCACCCATTGAAGAATGTTGTCGGAGAGGAGATAGTGGAAGATGACATCATGCGGGTGATGTCATGCTGATTGAAGCCAAGCGAATGGGGTGTTGACAAGTGGCAAGAGCCCATTGGCCCTCATAAAGTGAGGTTTTTCCCTCTCACCTATCAACATCATTTTCTTCCTTGATTTGTGGGGGTCTTGGAACTTGGGGAAGGAGGAGAGAGAGTGTACCGGTCGGAACCAGCAGCCCCGACCGCCCCCTTCGCCGCCGCTTGGCCACCCGTTCGTCGTCGCCGTCCGCTGCCGCCAGTGCCATTCCTCCTCCGCCCGCGCGACTAGCTAGCTCACGCCATGCTCCGCCCTAGTCAGCCCAACCGAGATGCCGTCCGCTCGAACCAGGCCAGCAGCTGCTCGACGCCGCCCCTTCATCGCCTGCTCGCCGCCGCTCGTCACCGGCCGTCCGCACCCACCGCACGCCGTTGCCGCCGCCGCCGCCGTGCATCTGCCCCGCGCTGCTGGTTGGCCAGCTCATCTCTCCGCTCCGCCTCGGCTCGCGCCTCCAGCCCTCCGTCCAGCTGCTGTTGGAGCCAGCTCACCGTCGCCAAGGTCGCCGTGAGACCCGCCGGAGCCGCCGCCTCACTCGCACGAGCTGCCGCCGCCTTCCTCCACCCATTCCGACGCCGGATCAGCTCCTTCTCGGCCGCAACCAACAGCTGGAAAAATGGGTATTCCAGCTCGATTTTGGCCCGTTTTGGCCGCCTTCCCGAGCCCGAATGCTCGGCCCGCCTTGAGGAAAGTCGATCCTCGCGTCGTCCTCGTCATTTTGGTCCGCACGGCTCACTAATCCGGTGAGTTTAACTCACTAAACCTCGATTATAGGGTTAATTATGCTTTAGGTGTGCTTAGCTTAAGTTAATTAAGCTTAGGTGGTTAGTTTAATTCATTTAATTGTGAATTAGATTAAGATGTTTGTTTAATTTAAAGTCTGCTTAATTAAAGGCTAAGAGAGTTTATTTAATAATAAACCTTGATGGGACATAATAGGATTTTAATTTTGAATTATTTAATTGCTTCGAAATTCTGGAAATTATAATATTATATTATAATCCGAAATTATTAAAATGTTATTATTTAAAAAAAAAGGAAAAATTATTTGACCCCGGTTACTCAGAATTTCGTGCCGATCATTTCTTTGTGTAGTCAGATTTTGAAATTGATGATTGGATATTATAAATTGAGCGTGGATTGTGAAATATATGAATATTATTATTTAATTAATTTTCGAAATAAATTTAATTATTTAATAAATTCCGAAAAATTATTTTGGGATCCTAAATTCTTAGAATTTCGTGCTGATCGCTGCTGTGCATTTAGAATTTGAATTTGATGATTGGTTGTGGCAAATTGAGTGTGATTGCGATAAATAGAGATTCTTTATAAAATTCTAAGTGTGGAAATTGATGGGAAATTGGCCGTAATTAACCACCTATTAGAGGTCATGCCCAATGGGGCCGTGAATTGCCACCTGATAAAGGTCGCGCCCAATGGGGCCGTGAATTGCCACCTCATAAAGGTCGCGCCCAGTGGGGCCGTGAATTGCCACCTCATAAAGGTCGCGCCCAACCGGGCCGTGAATTACCACCTACTAGAGGTCGTGCCCATTGGGCCGGGATCTACCACCTTTTAAAGGTTGTGCCGAGTGGGGCCGTAATTGAGAGCAATGATTGATTTGCTAGAATGACATGTAATCGGCTGAGTCGATTGATCGCTGAGACGATCCAAGTGGTTGAATTGTTCTGACAATGTGATTGTGCCATGATTGTTTAGTTATCATAATTGCACGTGGTTGAATTATATAAATTGTGCTAACCTGCAGATGAAGGCTAATGCGAGGTAAGTATTTGTGTGATGTGGCTAGGCCACCCGGGGTGTATTTTCTTTCTAATAGGGGTTTAGGGGGTTGAACTTGCTGAGACATTGTCTCATCCCGGTTTGGGGATTAAAATTTTAGGTCCCTAGATGGCGGTCGTGGAGGACCCGAAGCCCTAAGTCTGGAAAGGTGGAGACTGAAGTATCGGTGAACGTGTCCTGCTAGTTGGTTTTAGGATAGTTCCTCTTTTGTTGAGCTGGTTTATTTTGTAGACAGCCTAGTGTTGTATTTAAACCCTTTGTGTTTGTAAATGAGTGTTTGGTATTGTGATTGATTGCCTGCTTTTCTATCTCAAGTTAAATGTTGTCAGGGGATTTATTTCGCTTCCGCATACATAAATAAATGAATGGGTCGGCGACATATCCTGGGATGTCGCATATTTGATCGACCGCAGTAGGATGTGCGCGTATCTCGGGGTTCGGGGTGTGACATTAGATATGTTGAAAGAGGAGAAAAAACTTAAGGGATGAATTGTGTATCACAGAAAATGAGAATAAGAAGAGAAGAGGAAATTAGATTTTTCTTCTTTTTCCTTTTATTATTTTTATGATTGTGTTTTATTTTTTCATATATATATATATATATATATATATATATATATATATATATATATATATTGATCTCTCATTTATTGAATTTTTAAAATTGACCTCTATATTGGAATCATGTGTCGAGAACTCGTATGCCATAATTCCGACTCGAATGTCGCAGAGTATCGAAAAAGTTGACCAGGTGTCGGATAAACACCTGGTCAACTTTGTGTCGGAGAGTATCTGAGAGTGTCGAAGAGTGGCTGATACGTGTCGAATATGAAAGCTTTTGAGGATATTGATGCTTCATAGGATACATCACAAAACCCTATTAGAAAATTCTTGTTAATTATATGAAATAGAACGACAAACTTCAAGGCTTCAAGGCATATCTCCACGAATATTTGTTTTCCTCCCGAATCGGATAATTTAAAAACCCAGTTTGCATGGGGTTGTTTTATTTCATGGACTGGGTGTTGGTGCATTCCTAATTCACCTGGATCCTTGAGCACCTGGGGTTCCTGATGAGGTCCCCATCATGGCTCTGGGTTTATTATTCCATTCGGTTGAATTTTTATATGTGGCCTGGCGGCTTCTTCAAGGTCGTCAGGAGTCACGATCTATAGATGGCCATAATTGTTCTATCGGATTAACGACAAGTGGACAATAAAAATATGATTGTTTCTCCCTCTGCGCGTCTAATTTCAAAGCCTTATCCTCTGACATGAGTTGTTTCTTTACAAGTTGCCTTTGTTAATTTCTACTGTTGCAAAAAATATACAGTATCTCTTATAGAATTATATCCTTCCAGATGTCTGATTAGATTCATTGATTGTTTATATTAACGGCCCTTTAAATTAAACTATCTATAAATTTCCAATAAAATGCTTCTAGGTTAAATTAGCCGTCCTTTTCAGTCCTTATCACGTGCACTGTCCTGGAGCTCTTGGGTTTGGATAAACTCACGTGCTTGATTGACAAAACACGGTGCACGCATCTCCAACTACCCATTTCCAGATGTATCGATCCCCTCCAAAGAAGCATCGTTTTGCGATCCGCTGATACTTGGGACAGAATTACTTGCAGTCCTTATCCCATGCACTGTACTGCAAGTTTTCATCCTTGAAAGTAGAACAGAGATCAAATAATAAGTTGCATTTTTTACATCTCTTATCTTAAACTTTTGGATGGGTGGATATTTGTTCCACAATTTCTCGAAACAATTCAACGTGTGGAAGAAAATCTTTACCAACTCAAGATTTTCGTACTAGCTAATCTATCTTTTCTTTCAAAGGATATTTAATCCAAGAGCGTCCATTCTGGCAGTCAATAAATTGGGAGGCCCGCAATGGACTCTCAAAAACGTTATTTGCCTTAAGTTTAGAATGACAAACCTAAATTATCTAAACTACTAAAATTAATTATCTGATTAGACTAAAACCCACTGGAGTTAATTACTATGAAGTGAAACTTAACTTCATTTGACACTGAAGCTATTTTAACCCAATCAAAACTCGATTAAATGATCTGAGTTGAAAGAGCTGTTGAGTCAAGTTCTAGTAGCTTGACTTTTTTTCATTACCACCCTAGTGATTACATAGGAAGAGTAGATCTTTTTTATCCTGTATCTTTACTCCCGTTAATTTAATTCGAAGTTAGACGTCTGCAATGTGAAAAGTTACGTAAAGTGGTTTTGGCCGGTGATGTGAACTGGCCTTGGTCAGCCATATGCTCTTAAGAAACGATAGTTTAATTAAGTCCCTATATATCTGAATAAACATCTACTTTATTTTCTCCAAAGTTAACGCCAAGTTTGAAATTTGAAAAAGTTTGCTCCTTTCTATTGTGATAAGGAACTTTTCCACTTGGATAGAGAATCGATAACACATAAATTACTTCACATGATGAAACCATACGCTACCAATAGTCCGTAGAATATCAGCGATAGATGCATTACATTGAAATGTGGGTTGCAATTGTGTGTTATCGCCTGAGAGTGATTCGTCGAGGGACCATTACAGTGGGCAGTGAATTGACGAGACGTAGGTATCAAGAGTTTCTACAAAAATGCAATTTGTGAAACTTGTAGGGCCTTGAAGTTTGGCTATTCTCGTTACTCTCTCCCCCTTAGGACCAAATGGCAGATATGAACAAACCCTAGGTGTGAAGAGACATTTTATAAACCTGCATATTCTGGTCTTATTCACGTTCGTTCGAAGAAAAACGTAAGGTTGTCATGTGACGCAGCTTTGTGTCTTCATACTACTTATGCTTCGACGTGGGGGATGTCTAAGGTTTGTGTTTAGGGCATATCTAACTGACTTTCCTTTTTTGAGCATGCAAATCTTAGAAGGGGAATGTCTAGTACTATTTCCATTGGGGGTAAACGATTGGTTGAACTACACCTTTCATGTCTTTATATGTATGTTCTTTTTGTTAGTTTGATATAGACTGGAGAAAGATTAAAATATTGGTAATAGAAATTTAGTGGGCGGCTGATTTTGGACCAAAGGACATTCAACGAACGCGCATTAATTTACGTTGGACAAATACGACAATAGTAGAATAATTGATTGTATTAGATTTCTCTGCCTCTCTAGATGAAAATGTGAACACACAGAAATTAGTCTTCAGTCCTATTTCCCATTTCATTTCGGTCATCGAGATGCAATATAATATCATGTCGAGACCGGAACACAAGTATAATGGCCCGCCTAGGGCTATCTATGAGAGCTCGGTTGATGTACTTCCATCGGACTTGCGATGATCTCTTGACGAATGATTCCCCGGTTGTAACTGTGTCCTGAGTTTTCATTTTGTAGTAATTTCAAATAACTTAGACCTATTTTTATCATTGAATGAGTACATCTCCCCGGAAAATAATTTCTCGAGTGACTGTAGAAGGATTATCTTTGCCTTTGTCGATGCTGAATGGTCGTTCTGTTTTGGAGAATTATCTTTGCTTTTGTCTTGAAAAAAAGCAAAGAAGAAGAAACACTGTCAATTTGCCCATTTTCAAGAGCTCAAGCAGTGCATCCTCCCTCGATAAGGCAAGACAGTTTTACCTATTATCACGACCATAGGGACAAATGCTACTCAGGAAAGTTCAAGATATCATTTGTTATTTCTATTTTTCACTTTTCCTCGAACAATTAAAAAAAATAGAAATCCTGTTTAATTTTGGAAAAAAAATACTGTAAACAATTATAATATCAATATTTGTACGTTGGAATAGGGTTTTGAAAGTTTCACCCCTAAAAAAAAAAATCAAATGTGAGCGTTGCAAATTTACAAGTAAAAAAGAAAACAATAAGTCCGAATCAATTGTGCACGGATGTGTTTATCTTTCATCTGTCTTGGTTACGCATGAACTATCAACATGATGGGTTATTACCTTGCACGAGCTTAGCGTCCGATGTTGTTAGGTATTTCGTTTAGTGGAATTACTAAAACTAGAAATGCATATTCCTCGTTATATTCAATTTTTCTGGTATTTTACAATTAGTTGCTACGGACATATCCCAGTAATCAGCTCTCATGCAGGTTAGTATATCCATAATTTTCCAGTTAAATAACCATGCAACTTGTCGAGGCATACCACTTCAGACACTTGATGTTCTTTATCCGATATCCACATATTCATAAACAATGGTTTTCCCTCTTTTGGCACGTGCATTGATGTTATGGTGCATTTAAGTATGCAAAAGCCAAGATACAAGTTGCTATTCTTTATATTTTATTTACAATCGGGATTTAATTTTGGGAAAATTGTCCAAAAAATCCTAAACTTTTTGCACTTTTGTCAATTCAGTCATAAATATTTCAATTTTACCAATTTCATCCTAAACATTTTTACTTCTTACTAATTGAATTTATCCGGCCAATTTTAGCCGGAATTTATTGACGTAGATGGCTAGTGCTGACGTGACACGTTTTTAATAATATTTTAATGATATTTTCATAATTTTTTGAATTTTTATGTTTTTTTTTTTGGGGTGTTTGGGGTTTGATTGGTGAGGGTGGCCGACCAACTATCACTAGCCAGGTGAGGGCCAACCAACCCTCGTCAACCCCAAGCAAGAGCTCGACAGCCCTAGGCAAGGGCAGCAACCTCACTCGGAGCCCTTGCTTGGGGCCGGAGAGGGCAGGCAAGCCCTCCTTTAGAGTTGGCAAGGGGCGAGGGGCCTGATGCCCTCACCCAGGGCTGACGAGGGTCAGCTAGCCCTCGCTTATGGTTGACGAGGGTCAGCTGGCCCTCACCTATGGCCAACGAGGGTCGCTAGCCCTTCCCTGTGGCTGGTGAGGTTCGGTCGGCAACCCTGGCCGACCCTTACTAAAAAACTAGGGAAAAAAAGCTATAAAAAAAAAAAAGAACGAAAAAAAGGAGAAAAAACCATAAAATTTTCAAAATATTATAAAAAATTGCAACGTCAGTGCCAGCTATCTTTGTTAGCAATTTCCAATCAAAATTGGCTGGATGGACTCAGTTGATAAAAATTAAAAAGATTTAAGACTGAATTAGCAAAAGTGCAATAGGTATAAGACTTTTTAGATAATTTTGCCATTTAATTTTTCACGGATAACCTCGTCAATCTTGGGAGCTTTTACGGTGATCAACGGGGTTATAGTAAGCCTTTGCACCCTGGGAGAATTTTCACGTTTAGGTCAGCTCTATTTCAGGCACGTTTGATTAAATAATTCTCTTGTCAACATCAATGGCAGGGTTTTGCAAAATTAATTGGCGTATAGTCTCTTTCAACAATAGTCACGACTAAATTTATCACCTTATTATATATTGAGAACCCATTTTGCCTGTCTCTCTCTTAAAAAATATATATATTTATAGATCATCATTCTACAATGAGAAAATATCTTCAAATTTACATATTTCTAAAAAAAAAAATAAAATGTTTCTATAATCTCCAATAACGTTAATCGTCCACAAGTGTTTTTTTTTTTTTTTTTTTTTTGGACAACAATCCCCAAAAAAATCAGGTGATTTGAGGTATAGCTAACAAAAATCAAATACAGAGAATAAGAATAAAAGGTTAAGATAATAGCCACAAGCGCTAAGCTTGTAAATATTCCACAGAAATATTTAGAAGTGAATCTATGCTACTGGCCAAACTGATAGGTTTCCAGTTACTATTTTGCCTAGAATAAATAAATAAATAAATAATGGATAAAGAAATACAGAAACAATACGAGTTAGTCTTAAAAGAGTTCATTTTAATTCCTAATTTAAAAAACCTTTAAGAAATAATGCCCCCAAAGATTTCACTCGGTTGTTCGCCATTTTTCCTGAATTAGGCATTCTGTGAAAAGGATTTATCATTGTTTCATTTTCCTACGCGATAGATTTGCACGGTTTGTTATCCAAACCGAGGTCTTAGTGGTTGAATGTTTGCACCTCACTTTTCATAGTATGAAATGCATTTAGGTTTTTGACCATTCTCTGTTGTTACTATACTCTTTGGTCATCTAAGGTCACACTAAGCCTTACTCTCTTTGGCCTCCGCATAATATACTCAATCGTCTAAGATGAACAAAATTTTGGATGGTGACTCCACCGGAGGTCCAGTTTGAATATTCCCTGGGTCACCAAAAAAAAAAAAAAAAAAAAAAAAAAAAAAACAAAATTTTGGTGATATTAGAGACTAGTGAGCAATCGACTAATGACAGTTATGGCGCCTCTTCCTTCCATGCCAGCAGACGAACTAGACCATGAAAATCTTACAGAATGGTCTGTCGAGCACACTTTTATCACATTATGACTTTGTCTTGACATAGCGTTGTTATAGTTTCACTCTGTCTTTCTTTTCGCTTTACTATGAAGAGTCTTAGATATTGTCGACACATGAACATTTGGGCTGTCTATGATGCTGGTTTAGTTTTGGAACCATTCTGTTTATACTGAACAAGTTAGTCCGATTGGACGTTGACGGAATAGAATGCTCGCTGAAAGAAAAGATTCTTATTATGCTATGAGGCAAATCCAATGAAACTACATCTTGTCATATTGAGGAATTAATATTTAATTAAAGCCTGTGGATATTTGTGTCAATATTTATATATTGTGAAAGTTTTGAGTGCCCCAAATTTATCCAAACGCGTGTAAACGATGATGAAGTATGCACGTGCTAATATGGAAACATAATCTATTTGTCCCACTATAGCAAGTTGACAAGATTTATGGGGAGATGTGCGCACATTATCTATTTCTTTCCCACCAAAAAAGCAGAGCACCTTAGCTTATGATGAACAGCTGTAGTATAGCTGTTGGAGCGATGTTATTGTCACCATTTGAATACGTAGGATCCACAGCTAAGAAACGATATGACTAAATCACCCATAACGAGAACTACGTCTCGAACATAAGACATTTGAATAAACTATTTAAATATTCTTTTCTATTTATTTCTATCTTTAACTATTTAAAATATTATAATGTAGATGGTAGCAGCTGAAGCATTTACAGTTATGATTTCACATAATTGTTCAGGTTATTCTGGCTCTTTGAATAATTAGATATCTAAAATTTCATATTTAAAATTGATTTACTCAACTTAAATTGAAACACATAATCCCGCATAAGTTTTTTCTTTTATAATTCTTGAACATTGAAGATGGTATCTCAAGCCAACTTTCAAGTATCTAACTAGATCTCCATCCAATCATGATAAAAAAAAAGGTGTGTTATTCAGGTTGAGATTAGAGATGTCATATGTTGTAATCATAAAATATCGAGCTACATCTTTATTTAGTAGCTTAAGCTTTTAAAATAAATGGTTGTAGCCACACCAAATTTTACATAATATCAAATCAGGAAATTCTAAATTCAATTATTTTAAGGCCCTTCTTTCCATATTATGTATATTCATGCTTAAATCTCAGGAAAAAGTCTAAGGTTTGACAAGGAGTATTATAGCAACTTAAGTTAAACCACGAAATCATTTACCATTTAAAATTTTAGAAATGTCAACAATGGTCTTATGTGATCGATCTGTCCTTTCATGCGTCTAACAAAAGTTTTGTATAGCAATTCGGTATTTTTTTTTACATCTATATTTTATGGTATTATTGGTTGCTTATTTGCTAGAATTTGCCCCAAGATAATATAACTTGCTTCTAATTTCTTACAGTAAGACGGCTCGTCTCAACAACAAATTCTCCACCTTACCTTGGTTGGCCGTTTAAGTCCAATTCCATTATTTACATAATCTAGTTTTCAAATTACTTGGGAATTGGGAGAATTACCAAAAAAGTCCTAAACTTATGGCAATTGTGCCAATTCAATCCTAAACTTTTTTTTTTTGGCCAATTTAGTCCTAAATCTTTTTAAAATTGTGCCAATTCAGTCCATCCGGCCAAAATTAGCCGGTTGGAGCTGACGTCAACGCCGGCGGGGGACGGTCAATCGGCGAGACAATTTTTTAATACTTTTTAAATTTTTTAATTCTTTTTTTCTCACCTTCTTCTTCCTCTGGCCGGCCGGCATCGGCTAGAGGTGAGGGCTAGCGAGGGCGAGGCCCCGCTAGATTTGGCAAGCTCGGCCCTCACCAAGGCTGGGCAAGGCCGAGCCTCGCCAGATTCAGCGAGCTC
The DNA here is from genome assembly GCA_014182375.1 of Eucalyptus virginea. NCBI lineage: Eukaryota > Viridiplantae > Streptophyta > Magnoliopsida > Myrtales > Myrtaceae > Eucalyptus > Eucalyptus virginea. Next base: position 494,469 of record CM024517.1, on the reverse strand, counting down.
GGCCCTCGCCAAGGCTGGGCGAGGCTGCCGTCGCCAAGGGTTGCGGCGGAGGCGGGGAGGGAGAGGATGAGGACGAGGACGAGGAGGTGGCGAAGAGGCTGCGGAGATGCGAAGAGGGGTGTTGCGGCTGTGGCGGCGGCAGCGGGGAGAGTGAGGTGGGGGCAAAGATTTGTGTACGAGTGAGAGGACGATGGCGACGGCGACGATAACGACGGGGATGTCGAGTTTCTCTGGCGTTGGAGCAACGCCCCCATCTTCGCAGTCGCTCGACTGCCTCCTCCTCCTCCTCCTCATCCTCTCTCTCCCCGCCTCCGCCGCAGCCCTTGGTGACGGCAGCCTCGCCCAGCCTTGGTGAGGGCCGAGCTCGTCGGATCTGGCGAGGCTCGACCTCGCCCAGCCTTGGTGAGGGCCGACTCGCTGGATCTGGCGGGGCCTCGCCCTCACAGGCCTTGGCCTCCCGCCAGCGGGGCTAGCCTCGCGGCCCTCACCTCTAGCCGGCTACTGGTCGGCCGAGGAAGAAGAAGGTGAAAAAGAAAAATAAAATAAAATAAAACAAAACAAAACATTTTTAAAAATATTTAAAAATTCAAAAAAATTCAAAAAATATTAAAAAATTGTCTTGCCGGCCATTTGTCCCCGCCGGCGTCCACGTTACCTCCGGCCGGCCAATTTTGGCCGGATGGACTGAATTGACACAATTTTAAAAGGTTTAAAACTAAATTGGCAAAAAAAAAAAGTTTAGGACTGAATTAGTACAATTGCAATAGGTTTAGGACTTTTTTGGTAATTCTCCCCTTGGGAATCGGATAATAATTGGATGAAGGAGTGTGATGTCCGAACTGCTTAAACCACGTTCGGTCCAAGTTCATTTAAATCAATTAAATGCGATAAGTAAATTTGAAAATGTTAGGACAAATGAAAAATTATTACATTTGGGGAGTGATAAATTCCTTCTTCCATCAAATACATAGACTTAACTTCGAAGATACCAGCTTTAAGATGTACGATTGGTATAGAGATGGGCTTGGGCGTGTGACTCCATATCGCAAGTTCAATTTCCTCCGTCCGCAGAGTGCTACCAATTCCATGTGGCTTACTTGTCCTGGCGAAGCTTATGACTTAATTGGGTCATGACCTAGGAGGGAGTTCATAGATCCCCGGTATTAGAAGTTCGAAAAAGTCGTTAGGGACTCGATATTCATCGTTTCTCGTTTTCTCCTACCTTGCGACAATATGTTTCAGATTAATTTTTTACATTCGAATTCATCTTTCATTTACATGCAACAGACATGCACACACATTTCAAGTGTCGATATACCAAGAGCATTTAGTTCCATCCTCAACTTATTGTTTGACTATTTGAGAACCCATATATCCTCAACTTATATATATCTAATTGTTTTTGTAAGAGATAATTAAAATGTTTCACTCGATTCTTCGTATCTCTTAAAATCATGTATATATCTCTATTTATTTGTGTATATCTTTAATTAATATGTTACCTTAGCTAATCATCTAATAAAACCTATAAATAGGCTCATGTATTGTTCATTGTTTTAATATTGAAATATAAAGAACTTCACCTTTTATATTTACCATATTATTCTTATCTGTATGTATGAATGAGTGAGGTGCGTGAACCCATCCATCCCCTCTCTTTTCATGGCTTAACATTTTGAAACCTTTACCTCGTGCAAGCACCTGTTTAATAGCTTGCGATTAGCATTTATTTTTTCTTTTTGGAATAATGATTGGGTGGCGTCGGGACCAGCTTTCGCGCACATCAAATGTCCCCTTTTCCCATCCAACGTTCCTGATTAATGAGGCCAAAATGCTTAATACAACTTAGCTAGATAGATTATACTCGCCCAGATGCCGTATATATCTTTGTGTATTAATTATTCTTTTTAGTAAGGATTAAACTATATGTGAACCACCATGGCTTTATCTAAATTAATAACATCACTTCTTGGTTTAAGTAGCCGCCCTTTTAGTTTAGATATATTCGGTTGAACTTTCGAAAACGACGGTATAGGCATCTCCAACATCCCATTTCCAGGTTGAATTTAATCTTTGTCGGTTCGTGCGTGTGGAGAGTCAGAGTGATTAATAAAAAATAATTAAAAATATCATCTTAGATTTCGATCGTTCGCCGCCCGCCCCCAACCCCACCCGCCGCGCTCCCCCCCCCCGGCGAGAGGACATCATTTCCTTTCCAAAATTTTGTAAATATTTTATTAATCAACAACTCCCTTCGCCAATCACCAGCCTCCTTGATGGTCGGCGGAGGTCATCAGCTGCCAACAAGGGCGAGGGCTGGGACGCACTCACTGGCCACAAGCAATGCCAGCCCTCACCGGCCTTTGGCGATGGCCGGTGAGCTTTAGGTAAGGCTGCCCCTTGCCATCGCCGGGGGCCAACGAGGCCCCCCACTAGATCTGGTGAGGGGACTCTCGTTCAACCCTCATTAGAGGCTGAAGAGGGACCTCACCCGGGTGAGGTCCCTTCGCCGAATGAGGGAGGGCGGCCTCGTCTAGCCCTCGCTAAAGGTTGGTGAAGCTGGTGAGGTCAAACTAGAGGATAACAGGAAGTTAGTTCATGCAATCACTAGATCTTGTCTAGTAACTCAGCCAAACTAGAGGATAAGATATGTGTTCATTATGTTTGATGGGTTCGAGCCATCAGATAATTGATCTCAAGGGCAGGCATTTTTCAGGTGCCTTTCATTTTTCCTGTTACAGATGGGCGGCGATAGCAGCTAGACCTCATGGAAGAACGGACAATGAAATCAAGAACTATTGGAACACCCGGTTGAAAAAACACTTCCTCAAGAGTCAATCATGATGACATCTGAGATCAAAGTTGATTCCCTTAAGGACTATTCACCCCACCATGATCTAGCCATTATTTGAAGTATTGATGCCAAAACGGCAACAAACCATCGAAATTCTTATCAAACATGATGCAGATAACTCTTAGGCTTCCTTTGCAGTTGATGATGACAAAACAATTTGACCAAAGTGAAGGGCAAGAACGTGTATCCAAGCAGTTTCTTCCTCTGAAAGATCTAGACATTGTAGAGAGATTTGAGGGTATGTTCATTGAGTCTGGGGTTCCTATCCATTTTTTTGATTCAGCCAGAGCTTGTATTTTCTGTTGAATCCTATGATGATTTCATTATAGATTTATGGGTAAATTGATTATAGTTGAATGCACCGGACATGGATTAGGGGATGACAGCATTCATGAATGCGACTCTGTTGTAATTAAGATCAAGTGTTCCGTTGTGATGCTTGTCTTTGATTATACGTTTGATCATTATTAGATAGTGACATCTATATGTATTTCTTTTACAATCGTTCACGTCAAAACAAAACAAAAACACCACGCTCTAATTGATGAGACACTCATTACCGTCACCATCAGTACTGGAGTTGCCATCATCACCATCTTCCCCAAACTCACCACCACTGCCATCTTACTCATACCAAGGATGTTTTCACCTTTCGCACCCCTTCATCTGCCTCTGTCACAGAGACGGAGACAGAGAGACAGAGAGACAGAGAGAGACAGAGAGACAGAGAGACAGAGAGAGACAGAGAGAGAGAGAGAGTATACAGTATAGTGGAGTGAGATCTTGAGCTATTAGGAAGCAGTCTGCAAGGCAAGATACTTGATTTGCCTGCTGTTAAGATTGTATTACAAGTCTATCATACATAAACCATCAGGTTAGCTCTAACAAATGCCTCAATTATAACACAAATGCTTGTGATGGCCCAAAAAATTGTTTTGCACAGCTTTACACGCACTAACTCTGAATCTTTAACATCCGATTGTTCTTGGCAACGTTAAAAAGAACCCAACATGATGCAACTTATTATTCCTGGCATAACATAAGTTGGGGTACAAAAACACACCAGGAGATATTTTTCTTGAAGATGTCGCAAAATCCATTCAATCTCTTCTTGCTAATCTGGAAAGGATTTTGCTTAAACTGCATTTGAGTGCAAGTCTATTTTGATGATGATTATAGTTGATTATATGCCATCACCATAAAGTAATAAGCAATATTAGAGCTTAAACAACCAACCAAGTGGCATTAGAGCTCCAACTATCGTACCTTGAAAAAATATACTGAGACAAAACCAATAGCGATATATCTACGAACCCATCCATTGGCATTAGATTACAAGCACTGCCGATTTTCTTAATGGAGCATGAAATATCACTAGATGTTACTGATGTCAATTTATAAATTTGACCGGAATAGAATCAGCTGCAAAGAGATGAGTTGATATCTTAACACAAAACAAGGGATTTATCACAATAGAAATGATCCTCAATATTGCAAGAACATTTATTACATTTCTCCTTTGTCACTGGGATACATGCTATAATTCACAAACCTACAATTTTGACGAACTTAACTCCATAGCAGGAACAAGCTAGTCTTACAAATCTGATAACTGACCTTACAAAGGAAAACCGCGAGGATCATATATTGCGACAAAATTTGAGCAAATTATCATTATCAATTTCCCCATAAATCTATGAGAAAATCCTCGTAGGATTCGCCAAAATACATTGGCTCAGAGTACATACACTCAGAAGCAGGAGATTTAGTTCCTGAGTTTGAGCATGTACCTTCAAAATCTTCTAATATGCAAAGATCCTTCAGTGCAACCAATTGTTCCCAAATGTTTTCTTCTACTTTGTCAATTTTATTGCCCGGTGAGACCAAGCCATTGACTAGGGTTTCATCAACCCGATCAATTCCACAAGCAGATCCAAGGTTTTGTGCTTTTGTAGCATCAATAATGGCAATTGATGAATCTTGGCAAGATAAAGGATCATTGTGACTGGAGTTGACTTTCACATCCCATGCGGTTGGAATTTGCAAATTTTCCATGAGAAAACGTTTCTTCAAACGAGTATTCCAATAGTTCTTTATCTCATTGTCCGTCCTTCCCGAAAGTCTGCTCGCTATGCTGGCCCAACTACAACAAGGAAATTGCGAATTAGATATCCAATTATTTACAGAGAGCAATGACAATGAGTTCATGCTTGTTAGTAGAATCATAGACTCAGTAGTTAACGTACGGTTTTAGATTCTTGATTGTGGGCATTACCCCACTTATGACTCAAGTTATTGTCTTTCTCTGTATTACCGATTTAATTTTATTCCCCCATCATGCGCGTTATCAATATCGATCAAGAATCATGCTATACGAGTACATTTACTCACCGGTTACCAAGAACTCGGTGCAAGTTAATAATGATTTCTTCCTCTTCTTGGGTGATGTTTCCATGCTTGATGTTGGGCCTCAGATAGTTCATCCATCGAAGCCGGCAACTCTTTCCTGTTCTCGCTAAACCTGAGCAAATGCAAATCCAACACTAGGGTTAGTGATCTATGTGGTGAAATTTTCAACGCGAAAATCTTGATCCACCAAGACACGTTTTGATCTTTGTAACAGTACTCAATCCCTTTCTGCCGGATGATTGGCCTTAATCAAGAAGACTCAGATAGGAAACAGAAGAGAGATAATAATGTAACACAAACACACACCAGCAGGTTCGGCCATGTGAGTCCAGTTCCAAATGCCATATCTCTTGATATAAGCCACCAGTCTCTGGTCTTCTTCTGCACTCCAAGCGCCCTTCTTCACTGCCTTCTTGCTGTTGCTCTTGTCAACCCTGGGAAACCTGGCCATCGATACTGGGGATTATGGGTCAGGGAGCTTGTGCTTTTTCAGCTCTCTTGGCTTTGAATGGTGTTGCCCTCCTGCGGATGACTTCTGCATTTATACTTGTCCTGCAAGTCGCACATGTATTCAAGGGTTTTTTCATGGAAAATCAAATCAGACAGGTCCAAGAAGGAAATGGGGTCTGCTCTTCCTGGAAGCAGCATAAAAGTCTAAAACGTTTGGTGGTGGGTCTTTGTGCATCCTTAGCATCAAATTTAAAATGTGGACTGACCCCACGCTATTAGGATATTCAAATATAAAAAGTCTCTTCCCATGGTAAAAAGCATACTCTAGTCCCAACAAATAAGATAGACAGCTTTTATTTATGATAGATTGTCGTTGTCTAAATTTTTAGCATGAACATTTTTTCCAATTCAAAATTTTTTTCTAGAGTTACTTTCAAACTTAAGTAAAACTCAGATATGTCCATTAAATGGAGCCAAGTTATAAATGCTGTAAAATATGAAAATAATAATAGTTTTAGTAAAAGTCTCTAATGCCTAAATCATCAGTTTTTTTTTTTTTTTTTTTTTATTTTTTTTTTTTATTACTAACACCAATTTTTTTTTTTTTATCAGTGAATGGTTATTTTGTAAGTGACATAGTACAATAGAAATTGTAATTTACTTGCGATTGACTCGTGTCTCTATTATTGAAGAATATGCTATAGGGGAATATTAACGATAACAGGAGTATCAATAACGCAAAGAGTTCATTACTGTCTAGTTGTGACAAGATAATGCTATTAAAAAGTGATCAATCTGTGAAACTGCAAAGCAACATTGAATGAACAAACAGATCCCACTTCGCCCAACCCAAACTATAATTATATTAATTCTGCATTAAGGTGTATGTCATGAGAGCTTTTTAACAATAACTCTTGGGCCTATGTCGTCTTTGATTTCTGGTTCGATGAGAGTGTCCCCCTCCACCATTTAATTGATAGGGTTCTTTAGGAAATTATGCCCAGATAAATTTTACAAATATAAATGAAAAATCATAGCTAAAGAAGCTATTTCCCTTGAATGTGTGCATCGTGAACTATGTTACTTGAGATATTGTTTGCTTTGGTTCATCCCATACCAAATTTTATAGCTTTGTCTTTTGGCATACAAGTACACACTTTCCCAGGAGGTCACCATCCCAAGTAGCACTTTCACTTGAGCATGCTTAAAATTGAAGTTCCTACCCTAAACATGGTCAAAATTTCATTTTCAAAGTTACTTTTATTCGACGTGGCATTCAGTCCTCTCTACCTCCACTTGCCATCCTAGGAGCTTCCTCAGAACCGCTTGTTATTTGAAGCCTCTCACCTAGTCATCACTCCCAACCCTCGTCAAACTAGGTTATTAGAAATTGACTCGGTGACAAGTTTGTTCCCATGCTTTCAACTCAATAACGAATGGATTTGAGTGATAAAATCTTATGTCTCAATTTCTCTTTCTCGCTTTTACTCTCTATTTTCTTGTTATTGTGCTCCTAATCCTAACACTATACTAGTTCCCCTCTGTATAGCTAATTAGTTATGGTTATCCTTCTGGGTTGGGTTATCAAAAATAGAAAAAACAAAAGAAGCTAATTGATAGTGTTGTATTTCATTGTCCATGGTCGCATTGTTATGAAGAAGGAAAAGAAAAAGTTCTATGCAGATATATCCAAACTTTGGAATATAATACGCAAAAACAATAGGATTTTGCAATTTACGTCAATGCAAGATCACCAGAGAAATAAACGAGAAATAATAAGGACACCAGAAATTTACGTGGTTCGCTCCGAATATCGGTACCTACATCCACGGGAAGAGCTAACAACAAATAATCAACTATAATCAAATAATCAAAGTTTATAATCGCTCACACGCTCAAGTGTTTCCCACATCTAAATTTAAGTCCAAACCTAAAGTGTTTATAAATAAACAATTCGTTTGGACATAAACTCATTGCACAAAATTACTGCGTATTCAAGCTCAAAGTAAAATGCTCTACGTATGCTAAAATAAGAACTCCAATGTTCGTCTTTTGGTTCGCGTACGGATTCGTGTTCATCTTTCTTGATCATGCGGCGCTCTTCTGGACATTCCTTTTGTGCGGTTCTATCTACTTCGTAGAGCTTCAGCGGCTCCACCGGAAAGAAAGAAGACGTATTCTTTTTTATATGTGTACCCAAAGTCAACAACTTTGACTCTGGCCCCAAAAGGAATTTCGAGTTTATGATCTTGCACGTAATCTTGGATATTATCTTTATAGGAAAAATATCTTCACGATCAAATAATAAAAAAATTTATTCAAAAGGATTGCGTTTTGCAAACGCTTAAACTTGAGACAATAATTTAACACATACAATTGCACAATAAAAAAACCAGTTATTAATTCTAGTTTGACATGTTTTTAATGTGAGGTGATTCAGTTTAATTTCTATGGATTGCGAATCACTTTTGATTGTAAGCAATAATGAATTCCAAATAGACATGTAATTAATTTGAGGTAATTCAATTTAAGCTTGTTAAGTGTGTTTTTGGCGGTAGCGGAGACATGTGTGCAATGTTGGTTTGCATCAGATCAAAGTTCACACAACTTTTCTGTTATTTCAAGCAGACCAATCATGGGATGAGAGTCAATGGATGATCAAGTTGCGATTACTAGTCTTTTTGGCGATGGAGTTCCATGTCAAAAGCTTAACAATGTGGAAAAGCGATGAAATATGTGACTTGGAGGAGGGAGAAGTCTTTTATTCATGCGTAGAATGCATAAAGACAGTATTCGGAGGGATGGATAATAACAGTGTGAAATCAAGAGAAGAAAATGAAATTCTAGCAGGGGATGAAGATAACCATAGTTTTCTCGATGCTATTGAAACATGGGGAGAAAGGCAACCACCAATTCCTCACCGTGTTTGAAATTAGACAATGGGTTTGCCTTTTCTCTATATTATTGTGACCCAACTTTCTCGGTTCGTGGAGACCAATAATGGTCATAAACAAATGAAGTAAATGGAAAGTTAGCAGCGAAGTCAAAAGCGCAATAGTGCAAAGTAATACTTACACAAGACAGCTGTGAAACATTGCAGAATAGCTTTAGCTTTTCCTAGGGTGGAACAAGTCAGGATAGAAATAACCAGGTAAATGCGACACTTCTGGTTTCTTTATGTTGGAATATCTCCTACATTGAATGCAACAAAATTTCATTGCCTTGAATTCAATGCGTTCGGAGTCTCTGAATTTTAGCCCTAGTCTCTTAAAGAGTTTGCTGGGTTCTGAGGAAAGACTAGTTGACGTTGAGTCTTGGATGGTAATTGGACCATGGCAATCATATAGATATTACAGAGAATGTTTTATGGCACTTTTATCCGTTGTTGAGGAGACAGATGATTTTAGTGATTTGGCGATTAATCGGCATCAAATTTAATGGAGTGCACCAGAAAAGCATTTATCTTTGCGATCGTGTTACCATTATAGGGTTATTTTTATAGAATTTAGTTTTGTGAGTTTTTGCTTGTCAAAGAAGATTATGCCTAGTGTTTTTTCAGTTTAAAGACTATAGTGCTTATCGATTTGTGGCTTATGGTGATTAACCAACATGAAGGGCAAATACTTTCTAGGCCAATTTATCACAATAACAATTAAGGTTTGTTCTATTCTTTTGATGTTTGACTTACCACCGCTCCCATCTAGTAAATACATGTATGCAATACAAACGTTAAGCACAAAAACGAAGTTCTCTAAATAAATGAACTTGCAGCATTTTACTAGAAAAGTCCATTATGTTAATACGTCGGAAACCATGAACTTTTCACTGCATTTTGCAAGCTTGTTAACGAGAAGCGAAGTTGTTCTAAATATTTTTCTCAGCTTCATTGGTTCCCTAAGAAATGAACCGGGATAAGAGAGCTCGCAAAGGCTAATTTACTTATCTACTTGATAGAGAGCACGTCAGTCAAGACAAGCAAAAACCTAGATGCATCCACTCATTTATGTTTAATGAGAGCTAAAGAGGTCAAAAACACCGAAACAAAACAAAAGAAAGAAAGTTCATCTGATAATGGAAGGTCCAAATTGTGCAATATTGACTCTTACTGGCCTTCAACACGTTTAGACTATTGCCAATATAAACAAGCATGCTTCCCCTTTGGAGGGAACCGAAAAGTCCACGGTATTCCCACACAACTTCCCAATAGATGTGGTCAATATGCTAAGGCACACAGAACACAACGCATGATTATATTTTTGTCTTTTCCTTTTGAAAACGTGTGTTCAAAATTCCCGCGGATACTCAAGATTCGGAGCAGTAACAAACACGGCGATCCGCGGTCCCACGTACTAATTCTTGGAAACTCAGAAACTCTGAAAGAACAGTTCACAAGGAGACCACTACAGTTAACGAAGGGGTGTCGTTTCTCACATGTTTACCCCTTTCATACTTCCCCAATTACTCAGAATCTGGAGCTTTAATTTTTCTTTTTTGGGTTTCTAGTACATTAAATTTAGAAGGTCCACTAGACTAGAGTTTGACTCATGGAGAGGGAGAGTACCTCAAGTACTAATACTCTCGAAACTGTTCATGTTTTGATGGTTAAGGGAGTTTTGAAATTTTTTCCCTTTGTAATTTCTTTTATGTTAGTGCTCTTTTATGACGCAAACTAAAAAAATACTGAAGAATAGAATGTAAAAGAAAAATAAAAGAAGAATATCTTTTAAGATATGAAAAGGTGGGAGATTACAATAAAAGAAAAGTTTGTCTATTTTGAGAATTTTAAAAAATGCTAATCTGAGAACTAAGTGTGCAAAGGAGAAGTGGATAGATGTGTTTTTGCCAAGGGGGAGGGTGAATGGGTTTAAATCAGATGCATCAAGGGAGTAAAACTGTAATGATAAAATTAATGCGGTTGCTGCTTGTGGAAGCTGGATACTTGTGGTGTCTCCCAATGCCAGTTAGTCTGCTCAGGTGCATTGGAGGGCGACTTCTTCAAAGAATTTTTCTGTCAATAGTGCATGAAGTAGCATTAGAACTCATGCAAGAAAGGCTCCTCGGCACAAGCTAATATGGATTACACCTAACACACCCAATCATAGCTTCATATGCTGGCTCGCTATCTTGAATAAGCTCCTAACTTAGAGATAGATTGAACAGATGGTAAATATGAAAGCAATTAGTTATAGTGGATTCCCTTTAGGATGCAAAGATAATTACAAGGTTATTTGTTAACTTATTCTATATAGAAAATTCCATCATTAAAGACCGCGAAGATGTATCTTATTTTTAGATTTTACAATTGGTGACTTAGATAAGTTATTCTAAATCAATTACTTAGATATGCAAATTCGGAAGCATGAGCATGCAAGCAACGCGTCTTGAACCTATGCATACATCACAGATAAGGATGAAGAACCGGAGTGCGAAGATGTTTCGGAGGCGTTGAACGAGGCAAATCATTTTCAAAGACGAGTCAAACGACTTCTCATATAATCAATTGAAATTCAATTATGAAACGTGCTTGTTTTTTCTTGGTGACGTTAGGCAAGAAATCCAAATTTTCGGACGTCATCCATGAGTTCAGCAAAGAGACTTAATCAATCACTAGTCCGACCATCAATTCATATATTAAAGGCAACTATCTCTGCCTTGCGTACGGCAAGTTTGAAAGCGAACTCAACCTGTTCGCCCTAGCACAAACAAAAATATAAGATAGAAAACCTTTAGTCCACACCCAATTTCGAGAGAGTACACGGTCAGAAGAGGAAGCAATACTTCTTTATGCTATATATTTAAAAAAAAGAGAGTATATATTTTTATTCGATAAATTACGATCCTCTAACATTATGAGATAAAGTTACACCTTAGTTTTTATTTTCTTGAGAGGTTAACATTTTACTACTTGTGTTATTGGCTGCTCATATCTATGAAAGCATTCTATATCATTTGCCTACGATAATAGCTATAGCCGGTAATTGCTTTGCTGACAACTAAAGTAGAGTGTGTAGCATCAACTAAGGCAATTGAGGAATCTATTTAGGACCTGAGCAGGTCCTTAAACTGCTCATGAGGGAAACGGAGGGAGAACCTCCCTGGGGAGAGTGACCCCTTACGCCCCTCCCAGGCCGAGATCCGGGCCTGGATAAAGATTCCGGCCCCATTGGTTGACCTGGCCACTCCTTTACGGGAGAGGGCAGCCACGTCTGATTCCCGCGACGCCTTTCCCCAGGGAAACTTGGGGCATGGTACACGGAAGTGATGGCGCCAGTTGAAAGACTGGGTGGCTGGCCGTTGGATCACAGGTTTGTTCAACGGTTGAGGATTATTGTAGTAGGAGATTGTGATTTACTACAACAATCAGAGTGCAACACATTTTGTCAAAACTTAATTGTATCATTAGCAAACAACATACATTGATGTCAAGTATAATCTTATACTTGAGAATGTGTCAGAAAGATTTGCATTCATTGAAAAAGTGCAACACGGTAGTTAATTTGGCAGACAAGCCAACGATCCTATCGCATTGATCAAGTTCCAATACTATTTGGACTTGGTCAATGTTTGAAGTGGATGAGAAGCCTAGATGGGCTTGGGAGAAACTGTCACGCCTCGAATCCTGAGCACGCGAACATCCCGCCATGGTCATTCCAATGTGACCTTCCCAGGTTAAGTCGCCGACCCAATCAGTTCTTTAATGCACATGCAAAACGTATTATAAAACCCCTCACAAAGAAATACAGGATAGAAAAGCAGGAAGCAATTCCACAACATAACACTTTTATAAATCAACGGAGTTACAAACAAAGACCTACAGCAAAAAGTCTACAAAAGACCGACTCTTAAAAAGGAACTATCCTACGACCTACAAGTCGGACACGTTCTCCAATCCTCCTTGACTTCACCTCTGCAACTCCTCAAGGCCAACCAAAGCGATCTAGCCGCTCCGTCCACTAGGGACCTGAAAATGTAAGCCCACAACGGGGTGAGACATTGTCCAACAAGTTCACCCCTCTAAACCCCTATTAAAAAGAAAATACATCCAAGAGTGGCCTAATCACACCATCACAAATAATGAGACTCACCTTTGCCTCAGTTCTTTTCTGCAGGTTAGTACAATTCATATCACTCAATCACATGCAGTAATACGAACTTAAACAACCAGAACGCATTTACTTTTCATATAACTGATGACCACATGGGTCCTGATTATAAGACTAAATCATTATGATATGTCTCATACCATGCCACACAATTCCGTCCCATAATCCGACGCATCAACAACACTCAACATGTATTGCAATTGTTATTCACTGCCACACAAGGGCATAGCCTACTCGCAATTCGGCTATCTATTGACATTAATGTCAGGCATCGCCTCCCCACCTTGGAGCGCGGCTTCGTCACTACATCGACGGTGTTCCCGAAAGAGTATAAGCCCAGAATCAACTGCAACCTAAGCCCTTTGTAAAGGGCCTCCCATATAGAGGCAAGTCCAGCTCAAAAGCTCAGGAAAATTTCCATTTAATTATCACACGACCAATCCATACTCGGCTTAGGACACTTTGCATTTCACTCAATACTTCAATTTAAAATAGTGATCCCAACCTCTTTTCTTCATATTAAAAATATTCCAAAAATTATTCATGTGTGTGGGGGCACGTTAATTTCGAACCAGAAAATCAATATCCCGCTTTTTTTAAACACCACTATTTAATATAATTCTTCAAATTCAATTTTGGTATCAAAACCCGACAATTGGGATTTTATGAATAAAATCCCTATTTTTCACAATCAACATTTAATTTGCATTATCCAATCATCATATTCAAAATCTGAGCACACAACAGCAATCGGCACGAAATTCTGAGGAAATAAGGCCCCGAAATAATTTTCGAAAATTATTAAATAATTTTTTATTCAGAATTTAATTAAATAATAATATTTTAATAATTTCAAAAAATAATATATTATTAAATTAATAAAAAAATATGAAATATTTAACTAAATCAAAAGTAAAACATTTATGTCTAATCACAGGTTGTTCTAATATAAACAACCATTTAACCCTAATTAAACATACTTTAATTAAATCACACCCCCTAATCTAATCCACATTTAATTAAATCTATCTACCAACCTAATCTCAATCAACCTAAGCTAAACACACTTAAGGCATCATTAACCCTCTAATCAATATTTAGTGACCTAAACTCACCGGAATCACTTTCCGATGAGTATCCGGCGAAGAGCACGGTGAGGCCATCGATAAATTTCCTCGAGGCGACGCCAACGGAGGACTGGAAGACACCTAAAACGGGTCTTGAAGATCCGGCTAGGGTTGGAACTGTCACACCCCGAACCTCGAGTGTACCAACATCCCGCCATGGTCATGCAAATGCGACATTCCCAAGTAGTGTCGCCAACCCCTTTCATTCATTATTGTGCAAGCGGACATATGATAAAACTCCTGACAAAAACTCACGGGATAGGAAAGCAGGAAACCAACTCATTCATAAACAAACATATTTTCAAAGGTAACCACATTAGGGTTTACACATATACCAAAAAGGGGCAGTCTACAAAAGGATCAGTTCTATGACCACTAGTCGGACTCGTTCTTTGATCCCACTTCTGATTGATCAGCTTACAGGGGTTCCACCATTTACGGTCCTGAAATTTTGGCCTACAACGGGATAAGACATTGTCTCAGTAAGTTCAATTCCCTAAATCCCTATTAGAAAGAAAATACGCCCAAAGATGGCCTAACCACACCACATAGAGGACTTACCTCGCCTCAGATCCTTCCTACAAGTTAGCACAATTCATATCACTTAATCACATGTTCATATCACTCAACCACATATAGTAATACGAACTTAAACAACCAGAACGCATTCGCTTTCATATAACCGACAACCATGGGGGTTCTGATTATAAGACTAAATCGTTATGACACGTCCCATTCTATGCCACACAATTCTGTCCCATAATCCGACACATTAACAACACTCAACATGCATTCCAATTGTTATTCACTGCCACACAAGGGCATAGTCTACTCACAGTTCGACTATCTACTAGCATATAGCCAAGCATCGTCTCCTCACCTTGGAGCACGGCTTCGTCAGTACCTCGACGGCATTCTCGAAGGAGCATGGACCTAGAATCAACTGCGACCCGCAACCACTACGTGGGCATCCCATATAGGGGCAAGTCCGGTTCAACAGCTCAGGACAAATTCCTCTTAATTATCACACAACAAAATCATACTCGGCCCTAGGATACTTTGCATTTCACTCAATGCTTCCATTTAAAATAGTGATCCCCGCTATTTTTCTTCATATTAAAAATATCTCAGAAAGTAGTTGTGTGAGTGGGTACACAATCGGATTCGAACTAGAAAAACAAACACCATTCTTTTTCAAACCCCACTGCTTGATATAATACTTAAAATCCATTTTCGATGTCAAACCCGACACTCGGGATTTTCTGAAGAAATTATATAATTTTCACAATCACCACTCAGTTTCACTATTTAGCAATCAATTGCACAAATTATCACTCAATTTACAATATCCACTCATCAAATTAATAATCTGAATACACAGCAGCGATTAGCACGAAATTTTGAGAAAATAAGGTCCCGAAATAATTTTCATAATTTATTAAATAATTAATTTTATTCCAAAAATTAATTAAATATTAATATCCATATTTTTCACAATCCACACTCAATTTATAATATCCAACCATCAATTTCAAAATCCGAATACACAAAGAATGATCAGCTTAAAATTCTCAGAAAATAAGGTCCCGAAATAATTTTCGGACTTTAATAAATAATTAAATTTATTCCGAAAATTAATTAAATTAAATTATTTTAATAATTTTCGTAATATAATATATTATTAAATAATCCAATAATTTCGAAACATTTATTTAAATCAAAAATAAATTCATTTAAGTCATATCAAGGCTTATATTAATAATAACCTACTTAGCCCTAAATTAAACACACTTCAAGTTAATTAAACACCTTAATCTAATCTACACTTAAATAAATTAAATTAACCGCCTAAGCTTAATTAACTTAAGCTAAGCACACCTAAAACATAATTAACTCTCTAATCGAGGTTTAGTGAGCTAAAATCACCCGATTAACGAACCGAGCGGACCAAAACGACGGGGACGTCGAGGGGAACAACTTTCCTCAAAGCGGGCCAAGCATCCGGGGTTGGGAAGCTGGCCAAAACGGGCCAAGACCGGGCTGCCATACCCACTCGGCGAGCTACTGGTTGAGGCCGAGAAGGGGCTGATCCGGGGCTAGGTCGGGCGGAGGAACGGCGGTGGAAAGACGGCGGCTGCTCGGGGCGGTGTCTAACAGCGATGGCAACAACAAAGGAGGCTCCGGCAATGGCGAACGACCAAGGGCAGCGGCTGCTCGACGGGGCTTGGTCGTGCGGGCATAGCGTAGATGACGGAGGGACAAGCCGTCGCGTGGGTGACACGTGGACAAGCGACGACCGTGGCGGCGATGACAACGACGACGACGGCGACGGCGAATGAGTGAATGGTGTCGCGCGGGGAGGGGGCAAGCTACTAGTTTCTGTCGGTCTCCTCTCTCTCTCCTCCAAGAAATCCCAAAATTCCCAAGCTTGAAGATGATGGAGATTGGTGAGGTGATGTCCCACCTTTTTGGGGTTAGATCTCAACCCTACACTTGTCAACTTCTTCTTCATTCGCCCCAACTACCATGACCTAAGATGACATCACATTCCACTCATCCAATCCTCCACAACCTCTTCCAATGGGTTCAATTTCATTTTCCGTCGGGGTATAAAATCTTGTACAACAACTTCTTCAATTCCACTCGATTCTCTTCCAATTGAATCAAATTGAAGTCCATAAAATTAATCCAACGTCACCACACTTCAATTCACATCTTCACTTGTCTATAGAACCAACTTAAGTCCTAAAAGCACGACCAAGGGCAGGCCTACTAATTTCTCGAGCCAAATTAGCCATTCTCTGATTTAATTGCTGAAAAATTCTAACTACATGAAAAATCTTCCGAAGATGAGTTAATGTTCCTAAAATGATTTGTGTTACATTAGAACTTCCAATTTCTGAATTCGATCTAAATTTCACGATTGATTTCACTTTGGCACGATATTAGTGCATCCTAACGAACTGGGTAGCTTTTAGAAATTTTCATGCATTTGACATGTGGTTGATCATCTCAAGTCACAACGTACATCATTGACACATTGGCGACTATCGGTTGTCAGGGTAATCTCAAGGTTTCAAGTACGGATACAGGGTATCCAATCAACAAAAAAGTCGGTCCAGTGCCGATCGACAAGAATTGTGCAATCTGGTGGAATCACCCACATTTTATCACATGCCTGTGTTGAGTCAACCTATCTCCAGTCACTAATCGATTTTTAATTGTGCCGCAATGACCCTTGCAGATTAGCTCGGTCGAAAGGTCGCTTCCTGGTCAAATTCTCGAGTCCGATGCATTAGAATCTCTTAATGGCTTCACCTGATAGACTAGTTTTCATATGAGTGACCGACTCAAGGAAAAGAACTATATGCGTGCCAATGAAATACCCGTCTCAATTTATTGAAAATAGAATTGAAAAATCGGGACTTCGGTGGCTGCACCTTGCTGGTCGAAGGCAGTCCGGCGGCTGGTTGGGCAGAGGAAGGGCCGAGATGGGCAGCGGCGACTTGCACGAGCTCTCGGTGAGCTGGACGGTGGCTCACAGTGGCTGGGACGGCTTGGTTGACGGGATGGAGGGTCAGGCGAAGACGGAGTAGCTCGCTAGTCGACTGGCGAGGGGCGCACAGGCAAACGGCGACCGCGACAACTCTAGTGACGACGACAAATGGCAGGCGACAAGCGGCGAAGGGGCGGCGTCAAGCAGCTAGAACCGGTCAGATTCTCCCTCTCTCTCTCTCTCCAATTTCGAATTCCAAGGAGTCAAGCTTGAAGATGATGGAGATTGGTTGGAAGTGACACCCCACATTTTGAAGAACAAATCATCACCCTCCACTTGTCATGATCTTGGGCACTCTAGCCCCACCATGACATCACTTGATGATGTCACACTCTACTATCTCTAAACTCCCACAACCTTATTTCAATTGTTGCAATTTCATTCTCCGCCGTGGCATGAAATATTGTATCAATTTCATTTAATTCTCTTCTAATTGAATCAAATTGAAGTTCATAAAATTAATCCAATGTCACCACACTTCAATTCACATCTTCACTTGTCCATAGAACCAACTTAATTCCCAAAAGCACGACCAAAGGCAAGCCTACTAATTACTCGAGCCAAATTAGCCATTTTTTGATTAATTTTCTGAAAAACTCTGATTGCAAGAAAAATATTCCGAAGATAAGTCAATGATCCTAAAATGATTTGTGACACACTAGGGCTTCCAATTTCTGAATTAATTTTCAATTTCATAGTTAATTTCATTCTGGCACGATATTAGCACATCCTGATCTACCAGGTAGCTTTTAGAAATTTTCATGCATTTAACCTGTGGTTGATCAATTCAAGCCACAATGTACATCTTTGACACATTGGCGACTCTCAGTTGTCGGGGTAATCTCAAGGTTTCAAATACGGATACATGGTACCCAATTGACAGAAAAGCCAGTCTAGTGCCAATCAACAAGAATTGTGCAATCTGCTGAAATCACCCACACTTGATCACATGCCTCTGTCGAGTTGACTTATCTCCGGTTTCTAATTGATTTTTAATTGTGCCGTAATGACCCTTGCAGATTAGCTCGGTCGAAAGATTGCTTTCTAGTCAAATTCTCGAGTTTGATGCATTAGAATATCTTAACGGCTTCACCTGATGACTAGTTTTCATATTAGTGGCCAACTCAAGGAAAAAAACTATATATGCAAAGATGAAATGCCCATCTCAATTTACTGAAAATAGAATTAGAAAATCGGGATGTCACAGTTCCGCTTTGAAGCCAATGGTTTCAGGATTGGTCCTCTTAGTAATTTTGACATTCTACCTGCTGTGGTGGAGGCCATCCTAGGTGAGGGCGTTGTTGACCCTCCCGATGGTAGGGTGGAGGACCCGTCGTTTCCGGAGGTTGATCAGTCAGAAGTGGGATCCAGAAACGAGTCCGACTAGTGGTCATAGGACCGTTCCTTCTTTTTGGTGGACTGATCTTTTTTTTTTTGTAGGCTGACCCTTTTTTATGCATATAAACTGTGACATCCCGATTTTTCAATTTTATTTTCGATAAATTGAGACGGGCATTTCGTTGGCACGTATATAGTTCTTTTCCTTGAGTCGGCCACTTATGTGAAAATTAGTCTATCAGGTGAAGCTGTTAAGAGATCCTAATGCATCAGACTCGAGAATTTGATCAGGAAGTGACCTTTCGACCGAACTAATTTGCAAGGGTCATTACTGTGACATCCCAATTTTCCAATTCTATTTTCAATAAATTGAGACGGGCATTTCATTGGCACGCACATAGTTCCTTTCTTTGAGTCGGCCACTCATGTGAAAACTAGTCTATCAGGTGAAGCCGTTAAGAAATTATAATGCACAGACTTGAGAATTTGACCAGGAAGCGATCTTTCGACCGAGCTAATCTGCAAGGGTCATTACGGCACAATTAAAAATCGATTAGAGATTGGAGATAGGTCGACTCAACAGAGGCATGTGATCAAGTGTGGGTGATTCCACCAGATCGCACAATTCTAGTCGATCGGCACTGGACCGACTTTTCTGTCGATTGGGTACCCTGTGTTCGTATTTGAAATCTTGATATTACCCCGACAACCGAAAGTCGCCAATGTTTCAAAGATGTACATTGTGGCTTGAGATGATCAACCACAGGTCAAATGCATGAAAATTTCTAAAGGCTACCCGGTAGGTTGGGCCGTGCTAGTATCGTGCCAAAGTGAAATTAACAGTGGAATTAAGATCGAATTCAAAAATTGGAAATCTGGTGTGTCACAAATCATTTTAGGAATATTAACTCATCTTTGGAAGATTTTTCATGCAATCAGAGTTCTTTGGCAAATTTAATCCGAGAATGGTTATTTTAGCTCGAGAAATTAGTAGGCCGCTTTTGGTCGCGCTTTTGGGACTTAAGTTGGTTCTATGGACAAGTGAAGATGTGAATTGAAGTGTGGTGACATTGGATTAATTTTATGGACTTCAATTGGACTCAATTGGAAGAGAATTGAATGGAATTGAAGAAATTAATGTACAAGATTTTATGCCTGGCGGAAAAATAAATTGCATCCATTGAAGATTGTTGTGGGAGGATTGGAGATAGTGGAATGTGACATCATCAAGTGATGTCATGGTGGGGCTTGTGCGGCTAAGATCTTGACACATGGAGGGTAAGGATTTGTTCTTCAAAAGGTGGGATGTCACCTCCAACCCATCTCCATCATCTTCTTCATTTGGATTTTCTTCTTGGATTTTGGAGGAGATAGAAAGCTCCGAATGGAACCAGCAGCCGCACGCCCCTTCGCCGCTCACTCGGTCGCTCGACGCCGCCGCCCATCGCCGGAGCTCGCCGCCTCGCCGTCGCGCCGAACCGTCGTTGGCCGACCCCTCTCCTTTCCCCTTCCTCTCTTTCGTCGACTCTCTCTCCCGCTTCTTTCCGTTTGTCGCCCAGCAACCGAAGACCAGCAACTTTCGTAGCCATCGTCGAAGCCAGGACCGCCGTCGCTGCTCGTCGTCTCGCGCTCCGCCGCCACCACGCGTCTACCCCGCGCCGCTCGCCAGCCAGCTCGCCTCTTCGCTCCGCCTCAGCCCGCATCTCCAGCCTTCGTCCGACATCTCCAGCAGCTTCCTGCCATCGCCGTCGCCGCCGTGAGACCCCACCTGGCCACCGTGTGTCACCGTCCGAGCTGCCGCCTCCTTCCTCCGCCGTTCCTCCGCTCGAATCGCCGTCGGACAGCCCTCCTCCACCCGTGAACAGCAGCAATTAAAAATGGGTATAGCAGCGGACGTTTGGCCCGTTTTGGCCGCCTTCCCGAGCCCGGATGCTCGGCCCGCCTTGAGGAAAGTCGATCCTCGAGTCGTCCCAGTCGTTTTGGTCCGCTTGGTTCGTTAATCGGGTGAGTTTAGCTCACTAAACCTTGATTAGAGGGTTAATGATGCTTTAGGTGTGTTTAGTTTATGTTAAGTGTTATTAGGTGGTTAGTTTAATTTAGTTAAGAGTAGATTATATTAATGTGCTTGATTAACTTAAAGTTGGTTTAATTTAAGGCTAAATGAATGCTTATATTAATATAAGCTTTGATGTGACATAAAGGAATTTACTTTTGATTTATTTAAATATCTCGAAATTATTAAAATATTATTATTTAATTATTTTCGGAATAAATTTAATTATTTATTAAATTCCGAAAATTTTTGTCAGGACCCTAAATTCTCAGAATTTCGTGCCGGTCGCTGCTATGAAGTCAGATTTTGAAATTGAAGATTGGATATTATAAATTGAGTGTGGATCGTGAAAGATATGGATATTATTATTTAATTGATTTTCGGAATAAATTTAACTATTTAATAAATTTTGAAAATTATTTCGGAACCTTATTTTCTTAGAATTTCGTCGATCATTCTTTGTGTATTTAGAATTTGAATTTGATGAATGAATGTGGTAAATTGAGTGTTGATTGTGATAAATAGAGATTTTATTCATAAAAACCCAAGTGTCGGGTTTTAATGCAAAAATTGGATTTTCAATATTATATTAAATAGTGGGATTTGAAAAAGTGAGATATTGGCTTTCTGGTTCGAAATTAGCGTGCCCCCACACACGTGAGTAATTTCTGGAATATTTTTAATATGAAAAAAAAATGGCCGGGATCACTATCTTAAGTGGAAGCGTTGAGTGAAATGCAAAGTGTCCTGGGGCCGAGTATGATTTGGCTGTGTGATAATTAAGAGGAATCGTCTTGGGCTGTTGAGCCGGACTTGCCCCTATATGGGATGCCCACACGGTGGTTGCGGGTCGCAGTAGATTCTGGGCCCATGCTCCTTCGGGAATGCCGTCGACGTACTGACGAAGCCGCGCTCCAAGGTGGGGAGGCGATGCCTGGTTATATGCCAATAGATAGCCGAACTACAAGTAGGCTATGCCATTGTGTGGCTGTGAATAACAATTAGAATGCATGTTGAGTGTTGTTGATGTGTCCGATTATGGGACGGAATTGTGTGGCATGGAATGGGACGTGTCATAACAATTTAGTCTTATAATCAGGACCCCCGCGGTTGTTGGTTATATGAAAGTGAATGCGTTCCGGTTGTTTAAGTTCCTATTACTATCTGTGATTGCGTGATTTGAATTGTGCTAATCTGTAGGAAGGAATTGAGGCGAGATAAGTTCTCTGTGTGATGTGACTAGGCCACCCTTGGGCGTATTTTCTTTCTAATAGGGGTTTAAGGGGTTGAACTTGCTGAGACATTGTCTCATCCCGGTTTGGGGATTACAATTTCAGGTCCCTGGTGGACAGAGCGGCTAGATAGCTTTGGTTGACCTTGAGGAGTTGCAGAGGTGAAGTCATAAGGATTGGAGAACGTGCCCGACTTGTAGGTCGTAGGACAATTCCTTTTTAAGAGCCGGTCTTTTGTAGACTTTTGGCTGTAGGCTTCTATTTGTAATTCTGTTGAATTATGAAAGTGGTATGTTGTGGTTTTGCTTCCTGCTTTTCTATCATGTATTTCATTGTCAAGGGTTTTATAATACGTTCCGCTTGCGCATTAATAAATGAATGGGATCGGCGACACTACCTGGGAATGTCGCATTTCCATGACTATGGCGGGATGTTGGCGCGCTTAAGGTTCGGGGTGTGACAATTACGACACGATTAAAAATTGATTAGAGATTGGAGATAGGTCGACTCGACAGAGGTATGTGATCAAGTGTGGGTGATTCTACCAGATTGCACAATTCTTGTCGATTGGCACTAGATCGACTTTTATGTCGATTGGGTATTCTGTGTCCGCATTTAAAACCTTGAGATTATTCCGACAACCGAGAGTCGCCAATGTGTCAAAGATGTACATTGTGGCTTGAATTGATCAACCACAAGTCAAATGCATAAAAATTTCTAAAAACTACTCGGTAGATTAGGACGTGCTAGTATCGTGCTAAAGTGAAATTAACCGTGAAATTTAGATCGAATTCAAAGATTAGAAGTCCTGGTGTGTCACAAATTATTTTAGGAACATTGACTCATCTTCGAAAGTTTTTCCTTGCAAACCGAGTTTTTCAGCAAAATAATCAAGGTAAGGTTAATTTGGTTCGGGAAATTGGTAGGCCCGCTTTTGGTCGCACTTTTGAGATCTAAGATGGTTCTATGGTCAAGTAAAGATATGAATTAAAGTGTGGTAACATAGGATTAATTTTATAGACTTCAATTGGACTCAATTGGAAGAGAATTGAATGGGATTGAAGAAATTTAATGTACAAGATTTTCATGCCTCGACAGAAAATGAAATTGCAACCATTGGAATAAGTTGTGGGAGATTAGAGATAGTGGAGTGTGACATCATCAAGTGATGTCATGGTGGGGTTAGAGTGCTTAAGATCATGATAAGTGGAGGGTGAGGATTTATTCTTCAAAGGTGGGGTGTCACTTCCAACCAATCCCCATCATCTTCAACCTTGGGACTTTGCTTTTGAATTTGGAGAAGAGAGAGAGAACCGATTCCAGCCAGCTCGACGCTACCCTTCGTCCACTGGCTCGTCGTCTCTCGCACGCCCGTCATCAAAACCATCCGTCGCCGCCAGTGCCGTTCCTCCTCCGCCCGCGCGACCAGCTACCTCACGCTGCTGTCTGCCCTCATCAGCCCGTCCGAGACGTTGTTCGTCGCCTAGCAACCCGCTCGCCGTCACCAAGCCGCCACGAGCCGTCGTCCTGCTCGCCGGAGGTTCATGTAAGCCGCCTAAGCTCTCGTCGGTCCTCCTCTGTCCAACCAGCTGCAATGCAGCCCCCTTTCAGTAGAGGTCAGTAGCTGGAAGTTCCAGCAAGATCCGGTTCTTCAAGGCTTATTTTGGACGACTTTTGGTCCTCATATGGTGTTGCTCCATGTAGATTTGTCGACGCCCTTGTCGTGCTCTTCGTCGGGGACTCATTGGAAAGCAATTCCAATGAGTTTAGTTCACTAAATCTTGATTCGAGGGTTAATGATGCCTTAAGTGTGTTTAGCTTAAGTTGATTGAGATTATGTTGGTAGATAGATTTAATTAAATGTGGATTAGATTAGGGGGTGTGATTAAATTAAAGTATGTTTAATTAGGGTTAAACGGTTGTTTATATTAGAATAACCCGTGATTAGACATAAATGTTTTACTTTTGATTTAATTAAATATTTCAAAATTGTTTATTAATTTAATAATATATTACTCTTTGAAATTATTAAAATATTATTATTTAATTAAATTCGGAATAAAAATAATTATTTAATAAATTCCAAAAATTATTTCGAGGCCTCATTTCCTAAGAATTTCATGCCGATTGCTGCTGTGTGCTCAGATTTTGAATAAGATGATTGGATATTGCAAATTAAATGTTGATTGTGAAAAATAGGGATTATTATTTTAATGGAAGCCTTGAGTGAAATGCAAAGTGCCTTGGGCTGGGTATGAATTGTTGTGTGATAATTAAAATGAATTGTCTTGAGCTATTGAGCTAGATTTACCCTTATATGGGATGCCTCATACAACGGATGCGGGTCGCAGTTGATTCTGGGCCCATGCTCCTTTGGGAACGCCGTTGACGTACTGACAAAGCCGCGCTCCAAGGTGGGGAGGCGATGCCTGGCATTAATATCAGTAGATGGCCGAACTGCGAGTAGGCTATGCCCTTGTGTGGCAGTGAATAACAATTAGAACGCATGCTGAATGATTTGATGTGTCAGATAATGGGATGGAATTGTGTGGCACGGTATGAGACGTGTCATAACGATTTAGTCTTATAATCAGGACTCCAATGGTTGTTGGTTATGTGAAAATATTTGCGTTCTAGTTGTTTGAATTCATATTACTGCACATGATTGAATGATTTAAATTGTGCTAACCTGCAGGAATGAACTGAGGCGAGGTAAGTCCTCCGTGTGGTGTGGCTAGGCCATTCTAGGGTGTATTTTCTTTCTAATAGTGGTTTAGGGGGTGAACTTACTGAGATAATGTCTCACCCCGGTTGTGGGCTTACATTTTCAGATCCTTAGTGGACGGAGCGGCCAAATCATTTTGGTTGGCCTTAAGGAGTTGTAGAGGTGAAGTCATGAGGATTGGAAAACGTGTTCGACTTGTAGGTCGTAGGGCAATTCCTTTTTATGAGCTGGTCTTTTGTAGACTTTTGGCCGTAAACCTCTATTTGTAACTCTGTTGATTTATGAAAGTGTTATGTTGTTGAATTGCTTCATGCTTTTCTATCCCGCATTTTATTGTCAAGGGTTTTATTATACGTTCCTCATATGCATATAAAATGAACGAGGTCGGCGACACACCTGGGATGTCGCATATGATCGACCACAGTGGGATGTGCGTACGCTCGGGGTTCGAGGCGTGACATAAACTCTAACCCATTTTTTGTGTATGTAAACTCTAACGTAATATCTATGAAAGTATGTTTGGTTTTGAATGAGTTAGTTTCCTGTTTTGCTATCTTGTAAGTCTTGTCAAGGGTATTATAATACGTTTCGCATGCCCATAATAAATGAATGGGGTCGGTGACACTACCTGGAAATGTCGCATTTGCACAACCATGGCAGGTTGTTCGCGCGCTCGGGGTTCAGGGTGTGACAAGTATGGCTTGGAGTTAGTGATGTATTCTCAAGCTAAGACTTGCTTTAATGCCTATTATCTCTAGCCAAGCATACTATTACAAAGAGATATACAAGGAATTCAGAAAAGAGGGGCCAACCATGGATGGGTATCAATTAATTTGGACCAACGGTAGTAGCAAGCATAATTTTATTAGTTGGCTCGTTTGTAGAGATAGACTACTGACAACAATAGTCATATCACGGTAGTTAACTTCAGTATTTACTAAGTGTAACTTTTGTATGACTAGTATAGAAGATAGAAATCACTAATTTTTTGAGTGCACCTGGACAAGCAATGTATGGCATAGTATTTTGGCACAAAATGGAATTTGGCATTATGTAGGAGGTTGGAACTTAGAACTTCAATGGATGATTGGGGCCTCCAAAAGCAAAAACTTGGAGACAAGATTCCTCAAGCTATCTTTTTTAGTGACAATTTATTGCATTTAGATGGAACGCAACTGCATATAGTTTCAAAAGATGTAGGTTGAGCCTAATCTTTTGTTGGCTAGGATTCAAAAGGTTGTAAGAGATAAGGCATCACTCTACCAAAAGTGTAGGCCTTCCTAGGCAAATGTTTTATTAGCTATTATATGGGGGCTTCCTTCCTCAATCTTCTCGCATATGGTTTCTACGAAATGCTAGGGAATTCCCCTAAGCTTTGGTACCTCATCTAATTAAAAATATTCACTTATTTACACCAAAAAGAAAAACAAAAAAAAGAGCTCAAACGCCATAGTAAAAGAAAAAAATATGAATATTATACAAAGAACTGGCCAGAAATCAGGACCGGACCAGCTGCCTATCATTTTCCTGAACCCAGCCTAGTACGCTAGGAGAAGGGCTTCACGGGAATCAAGGCCGAGGGACCCGAATTAAGGATGGTCCGGACCCCCACGGTTTATCATTACCCCATTTTACTGTTGGGGTTGACTCCAAGAACAGAAGCAGTTTAAGGACTTGCTTAGGTCCGAACTGGCCAGAAATTTAGATTACATATTCTTCACATCTTTCTAAAAAAGCGTGAAACTCCACTATAAAGATCATACATGATTAACAGAGGAGAGTTTATCTCTAAATAAAAATAAGTATTATCACCATAGAACAGATTTTTCAAATGGTACAACATTTATTTCATCTGTCCACGATCACCGATAGACATGCTACAC
Organism: Eucalyptus virginea; assembly: GCA_014182375.1. Taxonomy (NCBI): domain Eukaryota; kingdom Viridiplantae; phylum Streptophyta; class Magnoliopsida; order Myrtales; family Myrtaceae; genus Eucalyptus; species Eucalyptus virginea. The sequence continues at coordinate 467,739 of CM024517.1, read as the reverse complement.
CATAACTCACAACAGTGTGGAAACCTTATTTGATGGATGCACAACAAAGTTTACTCCATAGGGGAAAAAGGCTATAGCCTTATGAATAACAAAGGAAAACTGACATTACAAAGGAGGTCCACGATGATCACATATTGCAGCAATACCTGACCATGTTAGCACCAGTTTCCCCATAAATCTATGGTGAAGTCGTCTTGCGAATCACCGAAATACACACCATCTGAGTACATACACTCAGAAGAAGGCGATGAACTTCCCAAGTTCAGGCACATACCTTCCAAATCTTCTATTGCGCTAAAATCTTTCGGAGAATGCAATTGTTCCCACAAGTTTGCATCTTTTCCAATTATATTGCCTTGTGAATGCCAGCGATTCACTAGGGTTTTGTCATCATGATGAACTTCATAAGATGGGCACAAGCTGCTTGCATCTAGTGTTGGAATATCCCGGGAAGATCCAAGATTTGTTGTTTCTGTAGGATGAAGAATGGCAATAGATGGATTTTGGTGGGTTAAATTATTATTTGGATTTGAGTTAACTTTTACATCGCAAGCCATTGGCATTTCCAACTTTTCCTGGACGCAGCGTTTCTTCAAGCGAGTATTCCAGTAGTTCTTTATCTCATTGTCTGTTCTTCCTGGAAGTCGACTTGCAATTGTGGCCCAACTACAACAAGAAAAACTATAAATTAAAAATCTTGCTTGTTATGAACAGCAATGACAATGTGTTCTTCCTTGTTAGTAGAATCAGATATATACATACAATATGAAATGCCTCGAGTTGTGTTATGATGACAATACAAAGTTATTTTCCTGCCCTAGCAGAAACACAGGTACTTCCCTCATTTTATTTTCATTATCTGTGGTATCTATAACTTAGGAAAAGCAGATGGTTTGAAGTTGCATGCCAATTAGGTTAATTGCAAATAAACTAGAGAAAATGATTTAATCATGAGAATCGAACATATTCTGAAGCACAAATTAGCCAAAGTCCATGTATGTCGTGCAATATCAACCAAGAATCATGCTGCATACGCCAAATTCCCCTACCGATTACCAAGAACTTTGTGCAATTTGATAATGATTTCTTCCTCTTCTTTGGTGATGTTGCCATGCTTGATGTTGGGCCTCAGATAGTTCATCCACCGAAGTCGGCAACTCTTTCCGGTTCTCGCTAGGCCTGATGATAATAACAAATTCAAAATTAGTGGTGCAATTTTTCAATAAAATCTCGATCCACCACTGCTCTGAGGTTTGGATCCTTATATAGGCCATTCAGTTACTCGACTCTTCAAGATGATATACTCTTGAATCGGGAAAATCCAAATCCACATAGAACTCGTTCAATGAAAAGAAATTAGATCTAGAAAATAAAAGATTTCAATACATCACGCACTCACCAGCAGGTTCGGCCATGTGAGTCCAGTTCCAAATGCCATATCGCATGATATAAGCCACCAGTTTCTGGTCTTCCTCAGCACTCCAAGCACCCTTTTTCACTGTCTTCTTGCTGTTGCTGATTTTGTCAACCCCGGGATACCTGGCCATCGACACCAGAGATTGCGCAGTTTCCAACCCTCGTTGGCTTTGAATGAAGCTATTCCTCTCCAAAGAGGGTTCACATGGATTTATACTCGTCCTGTACCTCGCACGAGCCCTCAAAGCTTACTGGAGGCGCTTTTTTATGAATAATTAAAAGCAGATAATTACAAGGGGAAATGGGTACTTGCTCTTCCAGGAAACAGCATGTATTTGCGCATATTTAGCATCATAGTTAGCATCATAGTAAATTGGGTGTTGACCCCACTATTGTTTGATATTCAAAGTATAAATGGTCCCTGTTCCCATTGGAGGATTTCCACTATATGGTTACTCTTTATCTATTGGGGTTTTTGTTGCTCAATGTTTTAGCTAGCTCGAACCTTCTTGGCTTCTTCCAATCAATTGTCTTTCCAAGAAGTGAAAATCTGGCAAAGGTCGACTCGTTTTATGGCCGATACTAACTTTTTCTAGCGAAAGATGAGTCATGACTATCATTTTAGTATTTATTTTCCCTATATAATTACTATAGAGGACCCCAAAATTTTAATTATGATCGACAACACAAGAGGATCATCCTAATCGGCTAGTTGGGATGGAGAATACTTTTAATTAAAAGAGTGATTTAGCAGGAAAATAAAATATTCAAACACTGTTTTTTCGTGGATAATCAACGAGCGATAATTCCGATGGAAATTGGGAACTTGCTCTTCCTAGAAGCACCATAAGTTGCGCAAATTTAGCATCAATGGTAAAGTGTGGACTGACCCCACTATTGGACTTACAAGTATAAAATGTCACTTTCTATAAGAGACATACTCAAGCTACAACTATATGCGGGAAAGCCCTTTACATAATTAGGACAATTCATTGCTCTAAAAGTTTTATCGAAAATTACTAGAAAAGTAATAAACATATTGCAATTATGTTAATTCAATTAGAATTTTTTTTTTTGGCCAATTTAGTCATAAACCTTCTGCAATTATGTCAACTCAATTCATTCGATCAATTTTGGCCGACCAGTGTTGACATGGGTGTCGCCTAATACCGGGCAATGCTAACATGGATAATTGTTAACAATTTTTTTTTCTAATTTTTTTTATGTTTCCTCTTCTTTCTCATTTTCCTTTTTTTCCCCATAGTAGCCTGCAAGGGTGATGGTCCCCAAGCGTTACCCAAGGCTCAAGCAAAGGCGACTATGGCCTTGCCAGCTGACAGTGAGGCCACCTTCAGGCCATGGGGAGGCCGGGTGTGGGCCACAACCCTCACCAGTGGCCGGCAAGAGCTTCATGGCCATCGCCCAACCTTGCCAACCAATGTGAGGGAAAAAAAAAAGGAAAAGGAGGAAGAAGAGGTATAACAACAAGAAAAGGAAAAATAATAAAATATTCAAAAATATATATTATTAAAGATTATCCACGTTAGTGTCAGCCAAAAAGCCAGCATCCACATCAATGCCGGCCAGCTAAAATTAGCCGAATTGACTGAATTAGCAAAAAAAAAAAAATGATTTGGAACTAAATTGTCACAATTATAATAGATTTAGGACTTTTTTGATAACTTTTCCAAAAGTTTTAGCATGTCATCTGTCCAATAATTTTTTTTTTCTCCAGCAACAAATGAGCGTGTTTCCTTGAACTTAATGGAACATACTTTTTCTTATTTCATTTACTTTCCCTCAAAGAATTTAAAATGAAAGGTACTATTATAATTTCAGAAAAGTAAAAAATAAAAATAAAAATAAACATATACATCTTTTGCGCATGCAATGAATGGGGAGCATAGTTTATTCGTCTCAATCCATGTATAAGAGAGTATCCTAGTCTGAAACAGATCTATGTTTTTTTTTTGGTAAAGGTAAAATATATTAGCTTTGGACAAAATACAAAAGACGGCACCAAAGGCTTACACTCTAAGGAACTGAAACAGATCTATGTTGATTTTGGCAAGTGAAGTAAAGTTGCCTATGTCATTGGTGAGATCAGCGGATGATAATAAATTCCACAAACGATTGAAAATTGATGAGAAAAGGCGACCCAACACCGATTCAGCAAGTTTGAAATTAGAAGAAAGTTTGCCATTCTTTATGCGGTGACAAAGAACTTTTTCGGTGGGGGAGGCCAATAATGATTTAAAAAAAAAGATTAATTAAATGAACTAAATGGAAAGCTTGCTGCGAAGTCAATAGCACATCGTGCAAAGTAATACCTGCGGAGTGCTATATAACTTTGTAGAGGATCTTCAGCTTTCTAACGTTTCAACGAGTCAGGGACGAAAATATCCAGTTAACTAATGTCAACTATTGATCAATGTAGTTTGGAATGATTTATGTTCATGTCATTATCCTTAAATTTCATTCCCTAAATGCACCAAACTTTCGTTTGTATCAATGTTCTGCCCAAAAGAATATGATTTTATACTGCATTGGTCGAGTCTTCCAAAGTAAAACGCTGCAAGTTATGGATCCGGGGGGCGATATGTGATATATTATGGTGTTGTGGTGCAAGTATTAAACAAAGTGCATCTGGACGATGATTGGACTGTGGGAAGCATATAAAACGTATGAACATGTGTGCTTTGAGGTTAATTAAGTGTCGCATTTCCTCACTCAGATAAGTACAACCTAGATGCAATTGCCAACGCTGATTTATGATTGATCAGAGACCTAGGAAAAGACAAAATTTTGCAATAGACTATCGTTGCAGTGCGTCTTACACCCAAGATACATTGCGCCTTTGTCAGCAGTGAAGTTAAATAATACATCTTCTCCACTAGTCATGAAACACACCACATACAATAGGAAACTTCCCATCTGATGATGGCTCCAAATTATGAAAGATTGACTATCCCAATCCTTCAACACGCTTGTACTCCAGGATGTGGTCAACGTGCAAAGCTGGAACGACATTACTATATTACTCTCTTTGCTACTTTTCGAACACGTGCGTTTAATTTCCAGGACACAAACAAACGTTCATTGGACCATCCTTTTCCTGAAAATATTCAGAAATCTTGAAACGACAGCTTAGGTTTGACCACTGATGGAAATAATCAAGTACATAAACAGACACGTCTGTTCTAGGGCATGATGAAGACTTTCATGTTTACCACTTTCGTACTTCCCAATGACTTACGTAATTCAACAGACGATTTTTCAGAGTCCCAACATATGTAAGTAGCCACCCCATGCAAACCTTAGTTATGCAAAACATTTGGCTTGTAATCAATGTGAAACTTTTGGAGTTTTTGTCATGCATCATCTTCACCGCACCTTTTGAAATTATGATCCATAAGTAAATATTCTATTTTGGAGTTTAGTGAAAGCGAGATTGGTTTGGTTGGTGTTGGGGAGAACCGTACAACAATTTAACAATATCTAACTCAATTCAAGATCAATTTCTTCCTCAAAATTAAACCGATCAAGAATCGACTTAACCCCATCAACAACTAGTAATATATTCCGTCACACAGTCTCAAAATAAGTAAATATAATGTTGAAATGATAAGGAGACAATGACAACACCACCACCAAGATTTTATGTGAAATACCCAATGCAAAAAAAAAAAAAAAAAAAACCACAAATCGCCCAAAATCTTTCATTAATTACCAAGAAATAGAAGGATGCACAAAAGTTCTTCTCTAATTAAATAGTAGAGGCTAAATATCAATAATACAACAATATTTCATCACCACAATGATGGATTAACACATATAGAGCAAGAACCGTAATCGAGATTGGAGAAAACGAGACACGGTTTGGAGAAGGTTTTTAACACACGAAACTGATCAACTTATAGTCCTCAATTTCACGAATAATATACTGAAATTTGACTCAGCCAATTCAGACAACTTTTGGCCTTCGAATCAGGGCAACCAGGCCGCACCCCCTTTTTCTTCTTTTCCCCATTCTATCACGGTAAGAACTCTCTCTTCTTCTTCTTCTTCTTCTTCTTCTTCTTCTTCTTCTTCTTCTTCTTCTTCACTCTCACATGAACGAGCAGCACCCTCCTTTTCTTCTTTTGCTTTTTGACCTTTTTTTTTTTTTTTTTTTAAATTGACATGTTAGCTGGGCCCCACAGAAGCTAGCTACCCTCATCTCAAATCCGACTGGCAAGAATACTTCTGTACCAAAACCAATCCAAAATATGTATCGAGTCTGAAGGCGGAACCTTTAATCAGTCTCAAGAAACGATTGAATATATTAACAAGTGTGTAGGTCAAAGAACCCGTATCATAACCTGTGTTTTTCTTTATTTTCGTCAGTCATACACATTACCCAAGGATCTCCTAAGCCTTGTAGAGCGACTGGTGGGGAATCTGGGCAAAAGTTTTGCTCTGACCAGTAGCCATGTCACCGTCCACCACCTCTCTCTCTCTCTCTCACTCTCTCTCTGCTTTATCATTTCCAAGCGAGACCTTGCCATCGTACCTCCGATTTTCATCTCTTTCAGATTTCTCTTCACTATCGTCCTGTGGGAACAGTACCTTCATAAAGAATAAATGGCTATTGTTTTCAATTCCCCAAGATATAGGTATTCTTAAGGGAGAATTTTATTTTGTCCAGCTGATGGATGAAGTCCCCCGTTTTGCCCTGCGGGGATGGAAACTAGGGCCGCCGCTATGCCTCGCATTGGGCGCTAGGTGGGAGTGGAAATTGCAGCACCTTATGGCGTGGGCAAAAGAATTGTGATCTACGGCCTATGTCCATCTCTAATTATAATCTAACATAATTTATTTGTACCAATTTGCCTTTAGGGTAAGTCAATTACTGAGCCACATAAATTATGGTATGCAACGTTGTCATGCCTAGCTAGTATTCTACTTACAACTAATTTTTCAATCTCGAGCTACTCATAAACCAACAATTAGGTCAGAAAGACCACATTCTTTTCCCTATAAAAGGAGTTAGCTAAATTCACACATTTATCGGTGCATGACTGAAACTGCATTGCATGGAAAAACATCATGAAACTAGGTTTAGATGGCAGCTCAATCTTGTAAGCGAAGTGTAAGATAATATAATACATGATGCGGAAGCCAGGATCAATTGAAGACAAACCTCCAGCCATTGTTCTTGTTCAAGTTCGTCAGAAAACCTGAAATTAAAGAAGATTTGGGACACGCTACTACCCCAATTCACTCTCGTACTGATGGTGTATTCTGAATGAGAGAGTTTGAGTTAGACCTTGTCATCACCCGTCAGAAATGAACGTACGTTCCTATTTATACACTGTCTCCCATCAAGACGGGCGGTTGTCACGAAAGGGTACGAAGCGTGGATCGAACAGTCGCAACTTTAAGAGAAAATTTGGGTAAAAAATGTGGGATCACAAAAAAATAAATAACATTCTCCCACTTGATCCCATCATTTTCATCATACAGATTATCCAACTAATTCCACGAAAACTTTATGCTTAAAGAAAAGAAACAAAACACATGAATCATGGCGACATGTCCTCTAAGAGTGAGTAATATCTTCCATGTATCACAATGCATGTCATTTCTTTAATATCAGCCAATATGTGACAACATATCTTAATGAATAAACCTCATGTTTATTCCAAAACCAAGGATAAATGTTATTCTCATAAACAATAAAATGTGTACACAAAAATTGAGAATCAACATTACAACTGAATAAGAGTTTCATACAACAAAAATCGTTCATATGACGACAAATTACATAATGGGACCTATTCCCATACTAGTTACATGACCCTTATACTTCATTGGTGGCATGCCTTTAGTTAAATGATCAGCTATCATCAATTCAGTGCTAACGTGTTCAATGACCACTTTATTCTCCTTAACACGTTCCCTTATGGCTAAATACTTAATGTTGATATGCTTACTTCGACTGCCACTTTTGGCATTTTTAGCCATAAAAACCGCAGCTGAATTGTCACAATATATTCTTAATGGCCTAGAAATAGAATCAACAATTCTAAGCCCAAAGAATGAAACTCTTCAACCATACACCATGCGAGGTAGCCTCAAAACAAGAAACGAACTCAGCCTCCATAGTGGAAGTAGCAGTCAAAGTCTGCTTGGCACTTCTCCATGACACGGCTCCACCAGCTAACATAAAAATGTATCCAGATGTTGATTTTTGTGAATCAACGCAGCCCGCGAAGTCCGCATCCGAATAACCGATCACTTCCAGGTTGTCAGTCCGTCTATACATAAGCATATAGTCTTTGGTACCTTGAAGGTATCTCATCACTTTCTTTGCAGCTCTCCAAAGTGGTCTAAACTTGGATTACTCGATATCTTCCCAACATTCCCCAAAGAAAAGCGATGTCAAGTCGAGTGCAAACCTGAGCATACATCAAGCTTCCAACAGCAGAAGCATATGGAATGTTGTACATTTGTACCCTTTCTAGATCGTTCTTCGGGCATTGATTCAAATTGAACCTATCACCCTTCACAATGGGTGCTATACTTGGTGAGCAATCTTTCATCCGAAATCTCTCTAGGACCTTATTGATATAGGTTTCTTGAGATAATCCTAAAATGCCTTGAGATCTATCTCTATGGATCTTAATGCCAATGACATAAGATGCCTCACCCATATCCTTCATGTCAAAACTCTTAGAGAGAAATTGTTTCACCTCATGTAGCAACCCCTTATCATTGGTTGCAAGTAGTATATCATCCACATACAGTACAAGGAAACAAATTTTGCTCCCACTAACCTTCTGGTATATACATTGATCCATGACATTCTCTACAAAGCCAAATGAAGAGATGACATCATGAAACCTTAAGTACCATTGGCGGGATGCTTGTTTCAAGCCATATATAGATTTCTTAAGCTTGCACACCAAATGCTCACCTTTACTAGAGGAGAATCCTTCAGGTTGTTTCATGTAAACCTCCTCCTCTAGTTCTCCATTGAGGAACGTCGTTTTCACATCCATCTGATGTAATTCCATATCAAAATAGGCGACCAATGCCAAAACAATACGGAGAGAATCTTTCTTAGATACAGGAGAAAAGGTCTCCGTGTAATCGATTCCTTCCTTTTGAGTGAATCCTTTGGCAACAAGTCTAGCTTTATATCTTTCAATGTTACCTAATGAATCCTTCTTAGTTTTGAAGACCCATTTACAACCAATGGCCTTCGCACCATTAGGTAACTCAACCAAATCCCAGACTTTGTTAGATGCCATTGAACTCATCTCTTCCTTCATGGCATTGTACCACAAATTGGATTTATCACTATCCATGGCTTGTGAAAACGTTTCGGGATCATTCTCGGCTCCAATATTGTAGTCAGACTCTTGTAAATACACAATATAATCACTAGGAATTGCCGATTTCCTTATTCTAGTAGATCTTCTCAATGTTGCATCAACATTCTCTTGAGGAGCGTGTTGTTCAACTGGTTGTTCAACAGTTTCGGTAAGTCTTGAACAACGGATCTACTAGATCAATATCGGCGAGTTGTGGAACTTCAACAATTGGTTGTTCAATAGCCGGCTGAATCAAGGGGCATTATGAGCAACAACCAACCTTAAACTTGAGGTGGAAGGTTGAGTGTCTGAATGATCTTCCTTAGGAACAAGATCCCTCGGTCGATCGCTCCCACTGATCAAGTCATTTTCCAGAAATTTAGCATTTCTTGATTCCACAATCCTAGTGGTGTGAGATGGACAATAAAACCTGTATCCCTTAGACCTTTCGGCATATCTAATGAAATACCCACTTATGGTCCTTGGGTCCAACTTCTTTTTTGTGGATTATAAACTCTCACTTCGAGACGGGCATCCCCAAACGCGCACATGATGCAAACTCGGTTTCCAACCCTTAAATAACTCAAAAGGTGTCTTTGGGACAGCCTTGGTCGGAATTCGGTTTAATATGTACACTGCCGTCTTAAGTGCTTCAGTCCACAAGGATTTAGGAAGTTTGGAGCTGCTAAGCATACTACGCACCATGTCCAATAAGGTCTGATTTCTTCTTTCCGCTACGCCATTTTGGTCCGAAGAACCAGGCATAGTATATTGGGCAACTATCCCATGCTCTTGAAGAAACTTTGCAAATGGACCAGTGCTTGTCCATCTTCGGTGTATCTACCATAGAATTCTCCACCTCTATCCGATCTCACGATCTTAATTTGCTTATCGCATTGTTTCTCTACTTCCGCCTTAAATACCTTAAAGGCATCTAATGCTTCATACTTATTATGAATCAAATAGAGATACATATAACGTGAGTAATCATCAATGAAAGAGATGAAGTATTTCTGACCACATGAGTCCATATCCGGACTACAAATATCCATATGTATGATTTCTAATATTTCTGTACTCCTCTTGGCACATTTCTTTGTCTTGTTAGTCTGCTTTCCCTTTATGCAGTCCACACAAGTATCACAATCAGTAAAATCCAAAGTACCAAGTACTCCATCATTTACTAATCGCTTAATTCTTTCTATGGAGATATGTCCCAATCTCCGGTGCCACAACATAGAAGAATGTTCTTTCACAACACATCGTTTCATACTAGCTTTATCATGAACATGCATCGCATCATAATAGGCATTGTCTTGTAAATTAATTTGAAAAGACCATCGACAAAATACCACTCCCAACAATTTCAGATTTAAATGATAAACAAAAGTTTGAATCTGAAAAGTTAAAAGAGTATCCCAAAGGTACAAGTCTTGAAACTGAAATTAAGTTTCTAGAAAAACTAGGAACATAAAAGGTCTTTTCCAAATCTAAAACAAAACCACTATTGAGAACTAGTCTATATGTCCCAATAGCTTCCATATGCGAACGCATCTTGTTTCTGAATAGATGCTTTGTTCACTTCCCACTAGCATCCTGTGGTTTTGAAAACCCGCAAGGAATTCGAAATATGGATTGTAGATCCGAATCAATCCACCAAGTGTTGTGACTTACATCAGTCATATTAGATTCATAACAAACACAAGAGATTGGATTACCTTTCTTCTCGAGCCAGGCCTTAAATTTGACACAATCTTTCCTTATATGCCCCTTCTGTTTACAAAAGAAGCATTTGGATTCTTTCTTAATGTCAGCTTGGGGAGGTATTTTACCTTTTCCCTTATGCTTGCCATAGCCCTTATTCTTTCCTTGTGTTGCCAAATGAGCACTTTCTCCCAATTCCATAACCAGTCTTTCTTCCTCTTGAACACACATGGTCATGAGTTCATTAATAGACAATTTATTCTTATGTGTGTTATAAGAGATCTTGAAAGGTGCATACTATTGTGGGAGAGTGTTCAGAATATAATACACAAGGAAGGATTCAGATATCTCAACCTCAAGGTTCTTAAGCTGAGCTGCAATGTTCCTCATTTGCATGATGTGCTCACGCACACCTCTAACACTAGTGAGCTTCAATGATGAAAACTTCATAATCAAGGTCATGGCATGCGCCTTCTCAGAACTTTCAAACTGCGCATCTATGGCCTCCAATAAAGCCTTAACATTGCTATGCTGAGCAACCGAACCACGAATACTAGGAGATATCTTAGCTCTTATAAACATGGTACAAACGCGGTTGGACCGCTCCCATTGGTTATAAAGAGCTATCTCAGCTGGAGTGCTCGAATCAATAGGAGTATGTGGTTCGTCTTTCCTTATAGCATAGTCAATGTCCATCCACCCCAATTGAAGAAGAACTTACTCCTTCCAAACTTTATAGTTCTCACCATTCAGTATGGGAACATCAAACTTAAATTCAGAGAAATTCACAGGTTGCGAAACTACATATCAAATAATCATGCTTATGTCACAAAATTTGAGGCAAATATAAATAAATCATGTTTTACCAATGTAAACATGTCACAATATGAATCACATAACATAAAAACTACATGTGGGCTAAGTTTTTAATTTAAATAGATTCATAATTACTTCATGAAGAAACTACCATATTGTATGCATTTTCTTAATCCCTGTGGGTAAATTAAGAAAAATAATATGATATTTCATCCTAATTAATCATATTAATATAATGAAAATTCCTGTGGGATAAAATTCATCATATTAATATAATTAATTACAATCAATGTCCATTTCTAAATATGATCCGGAGGCTCTTAATATATAATTTAATTAATTAAAGATGCTGTGGCCACTCTCTAATTAATTAATTATATGGACCATTGGACATTTAATTTCATGCATAAAATATTCATAAAAATGCATAAAATGACATAAAATAAATAAATACACCAAAGGGCAGAACAGTAAATGCATCGGCCAAGGACAGGATCGTAAAATTTCTGAAATGGCAAAACGGAAATTTATGAATTTGCGTAGGGGCAAAAACGTAAAAATAGCCCCGCGGCCACGCCAGGCACGTGCTGAGCACGCGCCTACATCAGCCGCGGGCGCGTGCCTCGCACGCGCGCGCTCAACGCGCAGGCGCGTGTGTTGCACGCGCCTGGCAACTGCCGCGGGCAGTTCCGCGCGCGTGGACTCCACGCGCCAGCGGTTGCGCGCGCGTGGATCCCACGCGCCAGCGGTTGCGCACGCGTAATGGCGCGTGGCGCATGGGTTCCACGCGCCTGCAACTGCAGTGCGCGCGTGGAGACCACACGCCTTCTTCCTCGCGCAACAGAGTCGTTTTCTTCGCCGTTTTTCGCCGTTCCGCCGGCCGTTTCTTCTCCGGCAGCCCATCTCAGACCGAAATAAATAATGGGTTTTGAAGAGCATGCCGGCACGATCACACGGGTCCAAGTTTCGGCGAAAATGAGTAAAAATTGGCCCCAAAATCAGACGAAAATTTCCCAAAACACAATTCCTTCAACCACCGCGACTTCCGCCGCCCGATTAGCTCCGGCGAACACCGATATGCCGAAATAACTCATGAATAATATTCCTCATGGCGGTGCGACCATGCGGGTCCGAAATCATGGGGTGGGTCGCTGGAATTTGCTCGGAATTTGGGAGTTTTTCTCTTGGCCTCAAAAACCGAATTATTGTTCATCTCCAAAATGCCCGAAAAACACACCAAAATATAACAAAACAAGGCAGAGGCACTAAACTTGCTCTGATACCAAATGTAAGATAAAATAATACATGATGCGGAAGCCAGGATCAATTGAAGACAAACCTCCAGCCATTGTTCTTGTTCAAGTTCGTCAGAAAACCTGAAATTAAAGAAGATTGGGGACACGCTACTATCCCAATTAACTCTCGTACTGATGGTGTATTCTGAATGAGAGAGTTTGAGTTAGACCTTGTCATCACCCGTCAGAAATGAACGTACGTTCCTATTTATACACTGTCTCCCATCAAGACGGGCGGTTGTCACGAAAGGGTACGAAGCGTGGATCGAACAGTCGACTTTAAGAGAAAATTTGGGTCAAAAATGTGGGATCACAAAAAAATAAATAACACGAAGTTCACACGAGGCAATTTCCTAAACAACAAAGACAGGCTCTCATACAATTTTATCAATTAGGAAACGTGAACGTATTGTGCTGCGGCCTCTCATTGTTGATTTGTTTTATGACTACGCACCCCGAAGGCAAGTAATACAAATCTGCTCACGTCATCCCTGTCTTCAGCAGAGGTTGAATTCTATCGGTAGAACCAAAGAAATAAAAGAAAAGGCAACTAGCTGCCTTGGTTTTATCATGCTGTCGTGGAAAAAGAAAACGAAGCGTACCGCAAGTATGAAAGCGATTCAAAAGTTGTTTACTTACCCCAATTTGGAAAGTGTACGACAAAATAAATGTGTACTGGCAAAAGTATAACATTACTGGACAAGTGTTTGAGATCTCTTGATGGGGGGGAAAAATCATTGTACAAAATCAGACTAATTTTTTTTTTAGCCCTAATATCCTCAAAAACCTCTAATTTTAGGTCTAGTTTCTAAATTTTTTAATCCCATAAAAAACCTTCAACTTTAGAAGTAATTTCAATTCTACCCTAAACTTTTTTTGTCTCATAAAAAATCACTAACTTTTATTTTGAGTCCTAAAGCCGCCCTCGTTGACCCTCCATTCAAAATTCTCATGATAATCGAGAGATAGAAAACTCTCAAGCGAGCTGAGTGTCTCAAGCCGAGTGTCTTGAGCACAAGCTCCCCGATCATGAGAGACAAAGGACTCCCAAACATGAGAGGTTGAAGACTAAGTATAGGATCGAAGATCCCCAAACAAGGTGAATGGAAGATTCTCTTAAGCATAAAAGTAATTAAAAAAAATATCCCTAGTTGCTTAGTTGTTACCTAAATTTCAAATACAATAAGACATTTGAGCTGACATAAAAATTCATTTCCAAAAGACACAAAAATCTCATACCTAGTATAGATATTAGGGTTACTCTATAATAGATCCTATTCTATATTATTAGAATTGCATGTTGCTTGCATCATAGTATGCATGTCATCTAGGATTTCATGTTAGATCATCAATGCACGCTACATTAGCATTCACATAATCACTGCATTTAAATAATTGAGATTAAAATTGCATCCCTCAAAAAAGAAAAGTATGAAGAGAATTAATAATCATTGCAATTAGAAATCATGTTTGGAGCATGCATGCATTTTTTTTTTTTTTTTGAAGTTAACATCTTGTAGAACACTTGGTGCATTGGATGATAATAAAGGTCCGCTTTTGCTTTGCTTAACATATTGAGGTTTTTGTCCTCTTTGAATAATTTATTTATTACTTTGATTTATTAAGTGCTACTTTTATTGTTTGTGCACTCGTATAATTACCAATCACATTCTAGTGGTTTAAAATTAAAATTGACGGAGACAACATGCAAAAATGTTTTTTGAAATAAAGAAAAAAGGTAATGAAAGGACGTTAGATTTATCTATTGCAATCAATTTTTCATATCCACAATATCTCTAGTTCATAGAAGTAAAATGTACTACCACATTTTTCTTAAGTTTCTCATCAACCTAGAATAAATTAGTGGCAACTATTGAACGAATCAAATTACATATTTAATAGATCGAATTAAAATCCCAAAGTTGCGATTGGTATGGCCTTAGGAGATTCCACATTAAGTATAACCTTAGCAATTCATTAACCTCATTTCGGTAGTTTATCTTGGGGAAGGGTGCGACACCCCTATTATAGGAATAACATCATTTTTTTCAAATAATTATCTAAAGAACTTCCTCAATTTCTTAAGTGTATGTATAATCATTCTCTGTTTGAAAAGAAAGCACTTCTTTTGAGCATGGCCCAAACCGTGCGATGCTAGACTCTTTCAGAGTACTCGATGGTTTTACTTTATTCTGCCACTCTAACCTAAACATGAGAGAGAGAGAGAGACAGAGACGGAGACAGAGACAGGAGAAATGCTAAAGTAGGATGTCTTGCAAAACCATGGAAAGAATTCACAAGAAAGAGGCCAAAATACGGGAAAAATTTTACAAAGCAAAATAAGCAAAGTCAATTATTAAATCATCTTGATTCGTCCAAGGACATTCATATGGCAGATAAACATGCTATTTCACAATTTGGGGTAATCATAGCTGCACCACATTTATCACCCTCAGAACTTTGCATTAACATAAACCATACTTTTCCAGTCCATCTACGAAATTAAGATTAATTTAATTACAATCTTCATGATTCCCCCCACAAATCTAGGAAAAAATCATCGTAGGAACTAGCGAAGTCCGTAAAAATAGACATTATTAGTTCCTGATTTGGCGCACATATACTCGAATCTCCTTCTATGTAAAAATCTTCCACTGCAAGGACTTGCTTCCATAAGCTTTCTCCTTCACCATTTCCATATTCTTGTGATGAGCACCTGTCATAGCTCCATGGTTTCTCATCATAGACTCCAACGGAAGGACAAGGGTTATCTGCATTTGTTGTCGGGAGTTGATAGTCAAGTCCCAGGTTTGTTGCATTCGGACTATCATTCAAGGGATGGAATGAGATGTCTTTTCCATCGTTATGGAGATTAACATCATTGCATGTGTTCTGCAAACAAAACTTCTCCTCGGAGAGCCGTTTCCTCAAGCGGGTATTCCAATAGTTCTTTATTTCGTTGTCAGTTCTTCCGGGAAGCCTAGCTGCAATCGCGGCCCAACTGAAACAAAGAAATATAAGACATTTTCATCAGTAAAAGGCAATTAATTCGCTAGCGCTCTCAATTAAGATCGTAACTTTGCTTTCAATTAAAGTGTAATTAATTACCAATTTCCAAGAACTCGGTGCAGCGCAATGATGGTCTCCTCCTCTTCTTTGGTGATGTTTCCATGCTTGATGTTGGGCCTCAGATAGTTCATCCAACGGAGACGGCAACTTTTGCCAGTTCTTGCCAAACCTGGGAGTTTACGCATGTGATTCAAGACCAGGGTTAGTCGAAATTCGCCGACAAAAATCAGAAAGACCAGACATAACTGAAGAGAAGCAAACGAGAATATGAATTATGCATCACAGACCAGCAGGTTTGGCCATGTGAGTCCAGTTCCAAATGCCATATCTCTTGATATAAAACACTAGTTTTTGATCTTCTTCGGCACTCCAAGCACCCTTTTTAACCGTTGTCTCATTGTTGCTTTTGTCATTCCTTGGATACCTGGCCATTATGTTGCTTGACACTGATCAGTTCAGAGACCTGATGAAAATGCTGTTTTCAGAGTCTCTCCTTCGCCTGAATGATGAAGCTTACTCTTTGAGGTGCCTATAAATACACGGTGGTCCTCCTATGACTTTCCCGTATCTTGCACGTGTATGCAAAGTCCATAATATTCAATGTTCTGGCCCGAAATTTTCTAAGTCCGATGATTTCGAGGAAAGGGGCACTGGCTCTTCCTGGAAAGTGGATCTGTTCATGCATCTTTAGCACCACCACAAGGGGTCATGTGTGTACTGGCCCCGCGGCATAATTTATGTTTGGGCATATCTTTTTCTATGGTCATTGGTTATCTAATTTGACTTTGTGGGGACCATGTATTTGAACACATGCCAGTAGATGGGAATCTTATAACCATGTAATTAATCCCTGAATATTCCATCTCAAAGGTATAGTCCACAAATGCCACATTTGAATTTATGACTATTTAAAGACGTATATGATATATAGTGATGCTTGGACTCCAATATCACCGGACGTATTTAGGGATAAGGAACGAATTAGTATGTGTAATATGAGTGCATTAACTACTGGGGTTTGCCCTAGTGGCCATCCTTTCAACTTGGAAGAGAGGTGTGGGGGATTCGAATCCCCACCTTCTCAAGAGGGTTGGGGTGGGGACGATTTAGTCTCGGGAGTAGGTTTCGACTCCCACGCCCAGTAAGGAGTAGGGCAAAAGTCTGAGAGTAAGAGTTAGAGTAGGAATAGAGTAGGACCGACCAAAAAAAAAAAAAAACTGAGTGCATTAAAAGGGGGTTAACTTTTTGCTGATTAAGATCAAAACAAAACTAGGATGGCCCATTTACAAATACATGGGCATCAATCAAGCACAAGCAATTAAGACACAAATAATCACAAAGAGCACATTAGATTTTGACTTTAACGTCGCAAATCATTTTATATCAGATTTTAGCTCAGTTTGAATTTGAATTTCAAATAAGATTAGGTGCCTCAAATCCAGCATTTATATATGTTTATAAAAGCATTCTAGTCATAATCTATAAGTTTTCTATCTTCTTTACGCACTCCAGTCATCTCCATTAAGCAATTGATGTTTAGTTCAATCATCGAGTGAGCATATATTCCAAGTTCTTTAGTATTCAGGGCATATTAGAATCCATTTACTTTCATGTATTGACACCTAAATTTTGATTAGGTTATTAATTAGGCTTTAATTTCTTTTATATTTCCTTTTTTCAGATAATAAACAAAACAAATAAACAAAAACAACAAAAAAAATCAATAAAAACAAACAAAAAATTGAAGCAGCAACCCATTGGGACTGGGCCTTGCGCCCAGCCCCTTTTTCCTTCCGCGCGGGCCCTCAGGCCCATTCTCTTCCTTGGCCCGGCCCTTCCCTGCTTGTCTTCTTCCTCTGTTGTCTTCTTCCCCGATCAGATAAGCAGCACGCGTCGGAGGAAGGACGCGCGCGACGTCGGAAGGTGGGAGAGGATGGCGACGTGCGACGTTGCAGGCGGAAGGGACGCGTCTTCAATGCAAGGCGGCCTAGCTAGAGCTGCCTCGACGGATGGGATGCCGGTTCGGCCGGCGGAAGCCGTTCGGCGGTCGAAGCTCCGTCGACCGGCCACCATCTCGCCTATAAATAGGCCTCTCCCGACGACGGCAAGAAGACACGGAAGCGGCGAAAGATCGAGGGCTGCAGATCTTCGAAACCTCCCACTGAGAGACTTCAGAAGGGGGGCCGAGGACGAGCAGGCCGAGATCTGACAGCTCGCGGCCGGAGAGGAGGAGGGGAGTTCCGAGCAAGAGAAGAATCGGAGGAGAGAGGGTCGGATCTGGGCATGAAGGCTCACTGCTGTCCCCCAGACGCCGTCGCCTCGACCAAGTTCCTGACACCGTGCCCCGACGCCGTCCAGATCTGAGGGAGTAGGCCGGAGAGAAGAGGAGATCGGAGGAGGTCCCGTGCCCCAACGCCGCCGCTGCGTCAGATCTCGCCGTGCCGCCGTCCTCACGCCTCGTCGCTACCGCTATCCCCGACGCTGTTGACTGCCTACGCCGAAGCTCCAGCCAGCCGCCGTGTCGCCATCATCCTCCGACGCTGTCCGACGCAAGCCGAGATCCCTGCAGAGCCGCGTCGTGCACCCTCTGACGTCGCCGCCGTCTCCGCCTCCGCCGCTCGCCGTCCGCCACCACGACACAGGTAATAAGGGTCGCCGTCATCATCGTCGCCACCGTTGCCATCGTCACCGCCTCCACCATCGCAGTCGTCGCCGCCGTCGCCCCAGCGACACTTCGTTCCCCCCCTCGGCGCCGCGAATCGGGAACCCTAGGGTTCCCGATTCTCCGGGTCGCGGCCCCGGGTCGTCGGGTCGGACCTGGGCCAGGAACCGGGTAGGGTTTTGCGCGATTTGGGGAGGCGGGAGCCGGGTCACGAGGTCGGGTCGGATCCGGGTTGGGTTCCGCTAGGAACCCGGGTCTTCGGGCCGGGCCGGGTGTCCCCAAACGCCCGGCCACGGCATCGTTTTGTTTATAAAAAAAAAAAAAAAAACTGAGTCGGGCCCGCGTTGCGGGCCCGTCCTCGTTCGGGTCGCTGGCCCGGGTCGGACACAACCCGTGGATCCGACCCGGGTCGGCCTTTTTTAAAATTTTATTTTAAATAATATTTTAAATAAATAAACAATTATTTAAAAAAATCAAAAAATATATTTTATTTTCGAAAAATATTAAAAATATTTTAATTTCCAGAAAATCGAAAAAATGATAAAAATATTTTATTTTCCGAAAAATCGAAAAAAATCAAAAATATTTCATATTTTCCAAAAAAATGCCAAAAATCCAAAAAAGCCAAAAATTCATGAAAAAGCCAAAAAAATTCAGAAAAAGCCAAAAAAGACTTGTATTTTTCCAAAAATACCAAAAATCCCAAAAAATCCCTTTTATGTCCAAAAATTAGAAAAGACCTAAAAAATGTTTTTCCTCTCGAGAATGCGTGGAAAATCCGAACATCCAAAAACCTCAAGATTTAAACAAGATTAGATAGAAAGGGTATTAGTGATTAACTAGTGTAATCAGTCCCCGATCTTAATTTCTCAGTTGCGCAGGAGTGAGTATTTCTCCCGATACTTCACTTGGGTTTAATCAACCCACCCCAAATCGATTAGTGGCGACTCCATTTTAAAAATTGATTTACAGGTTAAAAATTTAGACTATTAAAGTCGTGAATTGGTGGACTTGGGAGAGTCCGGGCATAATTAATTTCAGCCGAGCCATTAGCCTCCTTAGGCGCTCGTACCATTGCGGGCACCGAAAAAAAAGAGGTCGCGACATCATGCAAAGTCATAAATAACAATTTAATTAGTATCGATCATCCTCATTAAATTTCAATTACTAATTGAAACCATTGAGTTTTGAGTGACAACAACTTTGCTACAATCCACGTAACACATCTTTTGGCCATCATAATGGAAAAATAGAATGTTTCGTCAAATTGCTAGAAGCGTGTCTAGACTTCAAGATTTCAAAATCAATGACTCCTATAATTAGGAGTTCTATTGATAAAGAGTCTCTGAGGCTTGGGATAGTTCAGTGTTTGAAGTGCACAACAGAAATCCGATACTTCTTCTGGGGAAATTGTCAAGATAAAGCCTAAATCCAAACTTGTCAATATATACAATTGGACCCACTTTCACTCAAAAACTTAAGTCAATGAGTTATGGGCCAATTGGGATATATTAACTACTCTATACAGCATCAATTCTCCGATGTGGGACTTTTTCAATACAACTTACTCACACGTCTATCCTAATAATCTCTCCCTCACATATGAGCTCAGCATTAGGCTCACCCCACTTAATTCAGTTATTCTTCTGCACCAACTTATGAGCCCACATTGCTACACCACAACGTCCACTGCCTCAGAAACCGCAATCATCAACTTTGATACCATTTATTAGGGGTGTGCAGCAGAAGACCGATACCTTCCTTTAGAGACATCGTCAAGAGAGAGCCTAAATTCAAGCTCGTCAATATATCCGGTTAAATCTATCTTTACTCAAAAGCTTAAATTAATGAGTTATGGGTCAACTAAAATATATTAACTACTTGACACCACATCAATTCTTCGATATGAGACTTTTCTAACACAACTCACTCACATGTGATCCTAACATTTAGAGGATGGAAGACCACCATCTAAGTTTGCCACTACCACTAAAGTGTGCCAAAAGATTCTTTTCATTGATTACTCAAGCCATTTAATCTCTAGTGAAACAGTAGTCATCCTTTGAGTCTTAAAAAGTCAAGTATCGAATGTGACATCCCGAATTTTAGGTTCTAATTTCGATTGGATAAGTTGGGTTTTTCATCGACACGCCTATAGTTCTTTTCTCTGAGTTGGCCACTCACGAGATAACTAGCCTATCAGGTGAAGCCGTTAAGGGATTTTAACGCTATAACCTTGAGAATTCGACCGGGAATCGACTGCTCGACCGTGCTAATCTGCAAGAGTCATTACGGCACCGTCAAAATTGATCAAAGACTGGAGATAGGTCGTTTCTATAGAAGTATGTGATTAGTGTGTGGGTGATTCCACCTAATGGCAAAGTTTCTGTTGAGCGACACTAGACCGATTTTTCTGTCATTTTCGTACCTTGTGTCCGTATTTGAAATCTCGAGATTTTCACAACAACTGAGAGTCGCCAATGTGTTGAAGATGTACAATGTGGCTTGAAAATAATCAACCAAGGGTCAAATGCGTTAAAAATTCCTAAAAGATACCCAGTAGGTTAGGTCACGCTAAAATCGTGCCAAATTGAAATTAATCGCGAATTTGAACCTGATTTCAGAAATTGAAAGTTCTATCTTGTCACGAGTCATTTTAGAAACGTTGACTAATCCTTCGAGGATTTTTCTGCAAACCGAGATTTTCGTCAAATTTTCAAAGAAAGGGTATTTTGGACTGGAAATATCCAAGGGCCGTTTTTTTATCGCATTTTTGGGATTCGAGTTGGATGGATTGACAAGGAAAAATGTGAATTGGAGTGTGGACATCTTGGACGGATTTATGGACTCCAATTTAGGTCCAATTGGAGAGGAATTGAATCAAAATTGGAGGGGAGTGGTGCAAAATTCGTAGGTCTTGGGGTGTGCAACATTTGGACCACCTAGAGACATGTTGAGGAAGCTTTGGTGGCTACAAAATGGCCGAGGAAGACAGCCAAGGTGGTGGGCCAAGTGCTTGAGTGTTTAAGGATAGAGAGGAAGACTTTTGTGGCCTTTGGGCCCCCCTCTATCTTCAGTAGCCCCTTCTTCCTCCTTGAGACTTGCTTTCCCAATTGCTGAGGCCATTTAAAGCTTAGAAAATTGTAGAGAAATCGGCAGCCCTCCCCCTAGTCACCGCACGCCCGCCAAGCCCGTCGGAGCCCTTTGCCGCGCCCATCGCTCGCCATCGCGTCGTGCGCCAGCCTAGCTGCTTGTCCCGCCTCCCCACTCGAATTTCGCCTCCTACTCGCTATCTTGAGCCACCATCCAGCTACGCCAGCCACCATACGTCACTGTCCAAGCCGCCGAAAGTCTTGCCGTCGCCCACAACAACAGCCCGCCGCCCCGTCTTGCCGTTCTAGCCATCCAAGTAGCTCAGTTACACCCCTACAGGCCAAGAGCAGAAACCGAACTCTCAGCTCAACTAAGAGCTTCAGGAGGCTTTTCCGAGCCTTTCCTGGCTTTGTTTGGCGTCACCGTTAAGAGGTTTGTCGCTCGCCTTCGTGTCGCCGTCGCCGTGGACTCACCGGCTCGCTAATCCGGTGATTTTACTCGCTAACATATGCTTAGGGAGTTAATTATACTTAGGAGGTGATTAGTTTAGGTTAAATAGGGATTAGGTAGTTAGTTAGATTAGATTAGTGATTTAATTATTCAATTATGCATGTTAGATGGTTAGATTAGATTAATTAAGGACTAGACATGTTGTAGTATTTATTTAGATAGGTTCGGGAATTTTTCCGGCCCATTTAGGCGGTTAATTAAGCATTTCCGGCCTAAGTTAGTATTTTTGGTATTTAAATTGCATTATTTAATTAATTTTGGTGACTATTTAATTAATTAATATTTTTCGGAAATTAGATCGGGATAGCCGGTGACTGGAATTTCGTGCTAATTGCAATGGTGTGTTCAGTTTATGCAATTAGATGTTAATTGATGCAAATTGAGTGCTCATTGGAATTTTGGCCACTTATTCCAAAATTTGTGAAATTTCATATTTATTCAGAAAATCCCGGGTGTCGGGTTTTAACATCGAAATTGGTTTTATATATTATATAAAACAGTGGGATTTTAAAAATAAGGATATTAATTTTTCAAGTTCGATCTAACCGTGTACCCACACACGATTATTTTTACTGTGTATTTTTAATACGAAGAAAATGGACCAAGTATATTATTTTAATTGGGACATTTGGAGTGTAAAGCACGATGTCTTGGCCGAGAATTGAATAGGTGCATGAATGGTTAAGAGAAACCATCCCGAGCTGTTAAGCTTGACGTTACCCCTATATGGGACGCCCCTGGACAAT
This sequence comes from Eucalyptus virginea, assembly GCA_014182375.1. Lineage (NCBI taxonomy): Eukaryota > Viridiplantae > Streptophyta > Magnoliopsida > Myrtales > Myrtaceae > Eucalyptus > Eucalyptus virginea. The sequence goes on along the minus strand of CM024517.1, from coordinate 445,070 downwards.
GGAAGCGAGTCACGGTAAATTCTAGACCTATGCTCCTTCAGGAAAGCCGTCTAGGAAAGACGTAGCCATGCTTAATGGGATAAGACGACGCCTGGTTATGCCAGAAGACCGCCGAATAGCGAGTAGGCCGTGCCTTTGGGGCCGAGATCAAAACTGGGAACGCATGTTTAACTGAGTTGAATGCGTCGGATTATGGAACAAAATTGTGTCACACGGTATGGGACGTGTCATAACGATTTGGCCCTATAATCAGGACCTCTGTGTTTGATTGGAATTAAGTGTGGCGTTCTAGTTGATTGAGCTTGGTTGTTGCTCATGCTTTCGTGCTATCTGTGATATGAATTGTGTTGACATGCAGGGAGGATCTGAGACGAGGTAAGTCTTCGTGGTTGTATGATCGTGTGGTTAGGATGCCTTAGGGCGTATTATCCTCCTAATCAGGGTTTAGAGCGTAAACTCGCTGAGATTTATATCTCACCCCGTCGTGGGCTTTAACTTTTCAAAACCGTAGCGTGGAGGACCTAAAGCCGAGCCGAAGGGATCTGAGGTGTGAGTCAGATAGGACAGTTTCTTTTGAGAGCTGGTCTTTGAAGTCTTTTGGTTGTAGACTTTTGTACTTGACTCAGTGTGTATATAGAAGAGTGTTTTGGTTGTGAATCTGTTTCCTACTTTTTCTATCCCAAGCTATTACTATTTGGGGATTTATTTATTCACTTCCGCATGCGCATTAAAATGAATGGGTTGGTGACACGTCATAAGACGTCGCAATATTATCGACCACAGAGGGATGGGCACGCGCTTGAGGCTCGAGGCGTGACATCAAACTTTCAAAGCTAACGCAAAATCTACGAAGACAATTTCCAATGGTGAATAAAAAGACTAGTGACAATACCAAGATGATTATCAACTCTTTCATTCTTTCTATACACATTTTTGAATAAGAAGACAGGTGAAAAAAACATTAATTCTTTTAAAAATATATATAGAATTAAAAAAATTAAAAACTTGAAAATTTTTCAAATAAGTTTATTATTTAAAAAATTAGGAAAATATTAGAATTTATATTTTGAGTAGTTTTTTCAATGTACGAAAATCTCTAATAAAAAAAAATTCTATATTCAATTGAACAAGCCCTTAGGGATTTACAATAGGATGCCATATGCTCTTAGAAACTAATGTTAAGTTGTTGTTTGTGTATTTCTATTTCTATTATGTATTTGAGTGTGCACTTTTTAATACATTGGTTGTGGTTTCCCTTTAACCTAGTTAAGAGTAGAACCTTAGGACTCATGATTAGCAAGAAAGTTGCTTGAATATTTTTAGTTAGCGATTGAAAAAGGTTAGGTACCAAAATGGTACTAGTTGATTATGTAGTGCAATCAAGTCTTATACCCTAAATTCTTTGGTTGAGTAGAAATATAAATTAATAGAAAATAAGTGAGGTATAATCTCATACCTCACCTTGGTCTTTAGCCGGCCTCAATTGGCTAGTGGCAACTCCTCTTTAGAAAACAGTTAAAGTGTTAATTTGACTTAACATTGAATACTCCAACGTTGCACAAGGTAAGGTTTCGGGAGAGCCTGCGTCGAATTGAGTGCCTTAGGCACACCTTTTAAGAAATACTCCTAAATCTATGTATTTTCTCTTCATACGGAAAAGGTAGGTTGCAACATGAACATACCAAAAAGGATAGTTGATGTCACGGCCCGAACCCCCAAGCACGCGAACATCTCATGATAGTTGATAAAATGTGACATCCCAGAACGCGTCGCTGACCCATCCTTTTTATCTTTCGATTAAATGCAAGCAAAAGCATTTAATATAAACACCTAGTCAATCAACAAAGAGGGTTAGTAAAAACACAACACAACAAACATTCCCAAAAGCATTACTTTTATTTCTAAACTTATTAACCCTCGGAAGTTTAATAGTTACAAGCCTTATATTGGCAACTTCCAACCATCCAACGAAAGCCAATAGTGGGTCAGGGTTAACTTAAACTTCATTAACGCCAGGACAATCTCTCGTCTCCAAGGGACCCCGACTGAAACATGACGGTTCTCTATACTACATGCCTGAAAATAATAAACAATAATGAAGTGAGATATAAATCTCAGTGAGTCGACGAATTAAATCTCGACTAGGACGCTAATCGTCTTAGAGGCAGCCTAAACATGCAGCATTATATCGACGACACATCACTAACAAAGCAACTTGCTTTGCCTTAAATATAAATATGGTTAGGCAATCGACCCCAAAGACAAATATTAAAGCCATCAAATAACCCATAGGCATCCTTATCTCGCCTTGGTACATCCTTGCATATAACAATTCACATATACCAATAGTATACAACAAACATAATAAATAATCAGAATGCATTCCATAATACTCATGCACAAAGTCATCACACGTGTTCCAATTATTACAACCCCTCGAGCCATGGCTACCATAAGGGTTTGTGGTCTTCCGGCATGATTGGTATCGTTCCACCCCATTGGACACGGCATCTTCTAGAACCCAAACCTATATAACATTCCATAAAGAGTATTGGTCCAACCTCAACCGCAACTTGGCATCTAGATCCTCGTCAGGCATCCAATAAATATTGGGCATTGTCCCTAAACTCCCGTTGGGTGACGAGTTCGATTAAGTGACCACTCAAGCACGTCAACACTCAAGCCAATTTTATTTGCAATCAATTAGCCTAGCGCAAAAGAGTTCGTGCTCAAATAACAAATCTTGGCAAATTTTCACACTTAAAATTCAGGTAAAATAATCGCACATGGTATGTGCTTAAAATCAACCCTCCAAATTTTACATACATTCATTTTAAAACACCTTTGTCCCATTTAACACATAAAACACGACGCCCAAACCCGACACCTCAAAATATATCATTTTCTTGCCAAATAAACCTTCTTAAAAAAAAATAATTAAGGACTATAATTGGGCAATCAATAACATGGCATAACAAGCTCAAACAGTCAGAATTATGCATAAATTCATTCGGAAAATCAAGTATAGAATTCTACCTAATGACTAATTTGTAATTAATGTACACTAATTGCGATTAATTAAGCTAATTATAATTAATTAATCTACACAGCGATTAAATTAAACTAACCGCGGTTACTTTAAACTAACTATTGTTAATTAAACTAACTACGGTTACTTTACACCAACTACAGTTAATTAACTTAACTACGGTTACTTTAAACCAACTACGGTTAATTAACCTGCCCACTAATACTTTAAACTAATTACGGTTAATTAACATAACCACGATTACTTTAAACTAATTGCTCTTAATTAAAACTAATTCATATTAGCCTTAATCTAATCCATCATTGACCAAAATTAACTAACACTAACCATCATTATCCCTAAACTCAGTTAACTACCTAATCAAGAATTAAGAGATAACTCACGGTTTTCGACATCAACGAGCCCACGGTGATGGCGGCGTGATGGTGTCGAGAACACGAAGTTCCCAACGTGAACGGCGACACAAACAGCACAGGGATGGCAATGGTGCAATGGTGCACCGGCGGTGGTGGTGCTTCAGTGATGGAAATGGCAAAACAAAGGCGGCACGGTGGCTTGACGGACGGCCGGTGGAGAGTGGCTAAAGGGGCAGTGAATGTGGGGCTTCGGTGGTGATCATGATGATGAAGAAGAAGAGGAAAATGAAGAAAAAAGGAGAGAGAAAGGACAGAGGGGATGTTCGGCCACTTTGGGGGGAAATGAGGGGAAGGGGGAGAGAGAGAAAGAAATATATATATATATATATATATAAATATTTTTTCCCCAAAAAATATCTTCCCTAAAAATCCTCTCCTACACTTCTTTTTCTTTTTGTTTTCGTTTTCTTTAATGCCAAAAGCCCTTGGGCCCGTTTGCTTGAATTGGGCTTGAAATGGGCTCGGCTTGGCCTGGCTTCTCTTCTCGGCTTTCGATTCTTATCTAATTATTCCTCTTCCGAAAATTTTAAGCTTACCGATAATTCGTAAATGAATAAGGCGACATCTAATAGATTAGTCTCGAAACTCTTGAAAGTTTGATACCTGAAATCGAATTAAATTTCATGATTAAAATCAGTCAAATGCGATTTTAGTACGACCTAAACTATCGGATGGCTTTTAAGGGTTTTCGTGTGATTGACCCGTGGTCGATAATTTTCGATTCACATTTGTGCATTTTCAAATCATGAATGACCATCAATTGTCATGTAATCACAAGAGTTTGATTACATACCCTAACTACAAGATCAATAGGAAATCGGTTTATCGTCGCTCGATGTGAGTATCATAATCGTGCGGAACCACCCACGAACCAACTACATACTTTTGTCAAACCGATTTATATATGTCCACTAATTGGCCTATAACAGCGTAGTATTGATTCTTGTCGATCCTTATGGTCAAGCGGTCGATCTCTGATTGAATTATCTGATTTTTCGCGTTTATAACCCTTTTCGGCCTCGCCCAATATATTAGTTAACTCATAAGTGATTAATTCGGAGTAAATTAACTATTAATATATTGATGAAATAACCATTTCATAAATTTTGAAGGGGGCCAAATTTCAGGATATCATAATTGATATGAGAACTAACCAACCACTGAATTAAGAACTAATTATGGTCTAAAGTGTTATAAAGAAGTTTTTGAGAACTACGTACCAACAACTTTTACTATTAAGCTACGTCAAGTAATGCAATCATATGTCTTATTAGTAGCTTCAGTATGACTATGTAAGACATCATATCGAGTTATCAATTCCGTGGGCACGAACTTGTGTGCTCCGGTAGTTATATTCGACTTGCATTTATTAGGGTACACAATCACTCGGACAGAGATTAACTACAATCTAGTACATGAAGAAACTCCACATATGCTAAAAAATAACAAAGAAATACTAGGTAAGCTACAATTACTAAATAAAATCGACATACTAAGTGGTGTAGTAGGCTGCAAATGAAATTTTCAAAATACGAGGGTGTTATTCTAGACTTACCCGACATCATTCAAAACTTACTAAGATAGTACAAGAATGTAAATGGTCTAGGGTCGAAATTTGGTCAAAAGCCCGCCTGGACTGGCCCATGCATAGCCCTAAAATATAATACTAGGATAAAATCTTGTGATATCAATTAAAGAACCTTCTAATGAAACGTGTGCATAGTGGGGCTTTGACCTCATAAGAAAATTGTCATCCATGCAATCAGCAGAAGAAGAATGAAATTCCATAAGCAAATTAAAATAACGATAGTTTTTACAATGTTTTCGAAATTTGGTGAGAAAGGCAACCCACCAATTCTTCGCCAAATTTGAAATTGGATGAAGGTTTTGCCTTCTTTCTCTAATGTGACAGACAACTTCTTTTGGCTTGTGGAGGCCAAAATGATCATGAACAAATTAATCCAGTGGAGTAAATGGAAAGCTAGCATCGGAGTCAGAGAAGCACAATAGTGCAAAGTACTACCTGCACAAGAGAGCTGCAAAACATTGTGGGCATTTTCTAAGGCGGAACAAGTCAGGATAGAACTAGCCAGTTGAATATAACTCTTCTGCGCCACTTTAGTTTGGAATATCTCGTGCTTGCAATAAAGTTTAATTGTCTTGAATTTAGTGCATACGGTCATCCTCCGATCGACCCTTTTACGAAACCCTAACATGCTCGTGCTAAATACGACTAATCAACAGGATGCATAAAAACCAAATAATAATCAAGGAGGGTTTTAATCGTTAAGCCGAGTCTGTTGAACTGTGTAATATGGCTACAGACACGAAGAATCATATATGATATGTGCTAGGCTATAAGGAAAGTCTAATTGGCGTTGAGTTTTATATGGTAATCGGACCATGGCAATAATAGAGATATCACTGAGAATATCCATATATTGCTTACAATTCACTGTGGAATATTGACTCTTACTTGCCTTCAACACGCAAAGACAAAACAGAACAGTGAAAAATTCGTCTGATGATGAAAGGTCCAAATTGTGGAATATTGACTCTTACTTGCCTTCAACACGCTCAAACTACTGCCAACGTCAACAAACAGGCTTCCTATTCACACACAGTCTCCCATCGAATATGGTCAATATGCCAAGGCACAAAGTACACGAACGACCGCGATCCGTGGTCCTACATATTACTTCTTGGAAAATCAGAAGCTTTGAAAGGACAGTCCACAAGGAGACCACGACGGCTAGTGAAAAGCTACTTTTTCTTGCGTATGTACCACTTTCAGACTTCCCCCAATAACTTCCGCAATTCAGCTTCGCAATCTGCGGTCTTAATTTTGGTGTCTAGTACGGCAGATCTAGAAGGGTAACCAAAGCGTTGACTCATGGAGAGGGAGGGTCCCTTTACTAATACTATCAAAATTATTCTTGATTTCCTACATAGGTGAGTTCTGAAATTTCTTCTCTTTTTGTACTTATGATTTAAAAAAAACTACTGAAGAGTAGAATATAAAAGAAACATAAAGAAGAATATCTTTTAAGATCTAATGGGAAGCTCCTTTTTGGCCCTGTCTAATTTTGTCCACTCTGAGAAATTTTGAGAATGCCAATCTGAGAACTAAATGTGCCAATGTGAAGTGGATAGATGCGTGTTTGCCAAAGGAGGAGGTGAATTGTGTTTAAAGTAAATATATCAGTGTAATATAACTGTTAATATGAATTTAATACGATTGCTGCTTGTAGAAGCTGGATCCGTGTGGCTTACTTGAATTAAAAATTGTATCTCCAAGCAAAAGTACTTATGTAATTATGCACGCAAGCAAGCACCGATGTGTGTGTAGCGCGTCGTGAACCCATGCATACATCCCAGGTAACAAAATATGATAGGAATTAATTGGGGCAAATTTTCTTTTTGGGTGGAAAAGGGAAGAGTGTCAAAAAAGTCCTAAACCTATTGATTGGTACCAATTTAGTATTAAACATTTTATTGGTGCCAATTTGGTCCCAAAAAAATTGACCTAGGTTAATTTAGTCATTCTGACTAATTTTGGCTAGATATTGCTAACATGAACATCCACCGACCTACATGGCATTGCTAACACTAACATATTTTTCCTTTCTTTGTTTTTTTTTTTTTTTTTTGGCCTTTCTTCGTCCCTTTGCTTGGCCTAGGTGAGGGTTGTCGTTGCCCGCCCCCCTAGGCAAGGCTCACCTCGCCTAAGCCAATGGCAAGGCTGATCCTCACCCTGCCATCGCTTGTGGCCGATGGCTAGTCACCAACAAAAGGAAGAAGAAAGGAAAAGAAATAAAATTAAAAATTAAAAAATTAAATTATTATTAAAAATTGTTTATGTCAACGCCGGTGGTACCACGTAGGTTGCCTGATGTTCACGTTAACAATATCCTACCAAAATTAGCTTGAAGGATTGAATTGGTACTAGTTCAGAAGGTTTAGGATTAGATTGACACCAATAAAAGATTAAGGACTAAATTGACACTAATACGATAGGCTTAGGACCTTTTTGACACTTTTCCCGGACGAAAAGATAATTAAGAGGTTATTAAATTGTCTTGTCGAATGTTCAAAACTCCATTATTATTAAGGAGTGCAAAAACATGCAGGGCGGATATGAAGGAGCTGAAGGTGGAGGTAAAGAGCATAGAGGCTAAAAGTTTGCTTTGAGGTCATGTAGGTGAGACTTTTCTTTTTCGAAAACACCGGTATTGTATTGACTAGATTGGGAGATGGATTGTTTAGGCAGGACTTGGCCCGGTTCATTGCAGATATACCTTCCGACATGAGTCAAACGACTTCTGATATAATCAATTGAAATTCAATTCGGGAACGTGCATGTATTGAGGCCGCGGCCTCATTAAAAGATTAGGAGAATATCGGGGAGCGTTGTATTGCGTTGTCTTTCCTGATGAGGTTGCCACAAGGCAAGTAATTCCAAATCTGCTCATGTCATCGCTGCGTTCAGCAGATACTAAATTAGTCACTAGTTGGACCTTCATTTCATACATTAAAGGCGACCAAGCGTATGGCTAATCTTGAAAGCGACTCGACCTAGAGAGTACATGGTCAAAATAAAGGTACGCATATGAATTGCTTATTTAATCGATGAATTAAGCTCCTCTACAATTATGAGATAGAAATTTAAATACATACACGTGTGTGTCTGTATGTATATCTATATATATTCTAGAGTGGTTAACACTTTACTACATGTGTCGGTGGTTGCTCACTTTGTCTGTCCCTGTTTTTTACTTTGTTTCCTTTCAATCCGAGCCTTTTCCCCCCTGTTTCCTCCTCACCTCTCTCATCAAGCAGCCCCTACAGGACAGCCTACACCACTCGCAACTCTCTCTCTCTCTCTCTCTCTCTCTCTCTCTGCCCTCAGTTCAAGCCACCACCATCTGTCGCCTATGGCAACCCCGTGTGTTGTGTATACATGTGATGTACTTACTAATAAGTTTTAGTTTGGCTGATTTTTATATTTACATTGTATTTGTTTATACATTATGGCTTGGAGGATAAATAGAAAGAATGATAAAACATAGGTCTGTCAAACGTTGACCATTGGTCCGGTCGACCATTGAAGTGAAATGGTAGTTGGAGAATAGTTTTGTTCCGGTAGGTGCAACCTTTAGAACAACTTTTTCTGATAGGTTCGATGCATCAAAGAGTTTCTAGTTAAACTATTGAGAAGATGCCAAAATTTGAAATTAAATTAGAATATAACGTGTTGGATTTAGATTTTACCGGTCACTTAGATGGACGGAGGTCCTTAATTGGTTAAGTGTTCACTTTTCTGGGTTGTCAGTTAAAAAAAAAAGGCAATTATTATATGTAGCTGGTTTGCTGACGTTAAAGCAGAGTACATGATGTCAATCGAGGCAATCAAAGAAGCAATTGGCTCAGGGGTTAGTTCCGTAATCAGGGACTGATGTAGGAGAATATAGTTTTTTTTTTTTTTTTTTTTGGTAAGTGATGTAGGAGAATATAGTTATTTATTGCAACAATCAAAGTGAAATACATTTGACCGAAAATCATGTGTATCACAAGCAAATGAAACACAATCACGTCACATACAATTTTGTAATTGATATTATATCACAAGAAACTGCATTCATTCGAGAAAGTGCACACGACATATAATCCGACACGCATTTTGACGAAGCCTCTCCCATTGACCAAGTTCCGGTACCGTTCAACTTGGTTAAAGTCTGCAGTGGGTGACAAGGTGACAACGACAATCACAAGGATGAAGTTGGACTTCTCCCAAAGTGGAAATTTGTTGATTAAAGCTTGAAGTTAATCCTAATTATTTTTAAATCTGATCCATAATTGAATTGCAAAGAAAGCCAAGCCATATTAGGAAAGGCTAAATTGGACTCTGGCCAACAGGATCATCGGTGATGCCAAACGGAAAATTAATTTCCACCAGACTCTTTTCTTTATTGAAAATGGAGTTCATGTTCACGTCGGAGAAGGACTTATACTTTATTTGCAAAAAAATATATATGTTGTTGAGTTTGGTCTTGGGTGGAGACCGAGTATACTTAACATGTGTGTAAACTCACGGGAGACGCATAAAGCATTGATAGCAATTAGCCAAGAGAATGAGAGTGTAAAGAAAACTCCTATCTTGTGATTGATTTTTAGGGTTTGGGTTTAATCTAGGATTAAGAAACAATTATGAGTGAGTGTGATTGAGCGATTCTAACTTTATCTTTGCCAATTATAATGGAACTATCTCGGTGATCTCTCCACATATAGTGGGCATACCACCAAATCATGTAAACCTATTGTATTAAAGTTTATTTTTGCAATTTATTTCTTACTCGAATCGTCGCTTCCGCTTAGTCATAATATATCACATTTTGAAAATAGCAAAATTCATTATGGGTCCCATAGCAAACAAGCTTGCATGCATTTCTTGACTTATGATTGATTTTGATCACATATCAGGATGAGTCTATCATACCTTATTACTTTGTTCATAAAACGTGTTATATAATAATAGACCAAGGTTTATTTGATATTCTCGAGTTAGATCCCTGTTTCCGTCCAACCTTTTGTTTTGTGGTAATTACTTAAAAGGTGGCTTTAAAGGCAAGATGTTGAGAGCAAAATCAATCAAGTAATGGGATGGTTCTTACTTGTTATTAATTTGGCAATTGCTGTTTACAATCTTCGGTCATTGACTTCTCACAAGTTTTTGAGAACTGAAAGAGGGTTTCGTGTTGGGCAACATAAATAAGTAAGACCAGACAACATCTACGCGTGGGGATTTAGGTTTCGCAACTGCACCAGTTTATATTCAATCGTTGAACCCATCCACGTGAAACATGGGTCAGCCACCTGGAGAACGTCGTCCCATGCTATCACTACGGAATTCAGTGGTCGGAGTCAGTCTCAGACCGAGAGAATCTAAGGGAATTCAAGGTGTTTGTGGTTTTAGGGAGCTAGAGAGAAGGTGTAAGGTAAGACTAACTAGTGGGAAAAGACAGGATGCTTCGAAAGTACGTTAAATAAGTAGGTGTGGGCACACGATCCCACATAACGACAAGTAGATAATACATGCACATGGACGGTAAGATTAGTTGGAGAGTCAGAGCGATTGACGGAGTGCGAGTCACATCAATGAAGTTTCCGATGAAGGAGAGGGCACAGCGGAGAGAAAGAACGGAAGAGACGTCAAAGTCCGTGGAATTTGCAAAGAACTAGAAAACACGTGTGAATATTAGGGCTTTTAGGTCGACGTCATTGCGGGCGTCATCATTTGTGGAAGATTGTGGCGATCGTGCTGCATGAACCCGTCAAACAAAATGTCGTAATTGAGCTTAATATGCTCTTCCTGCACTTTTTTCCTCAGCGGAGATTATTACCGTTCAAAATGTAGCGTTAGGGTTGTGCCTTTTTGTTAAAGTTACGTCTTTTATTATATAAGAGTCACATCTTCTTTTCATGATCCAAGACTATCCATTCAAAAAGCTATATTCTTGAATCTGTTTTTTGAACCAATAATCATGTCCCGAGTGCAACGAACGTGACTGCCTACTAGTAACTTTGAATTATAATAGATACAGAATAATTTTCAAACTCACCATATACTAGATAAAGCTAATCAAGCAAACGAGTCGGTCCATACTAGTCAAAAAGTGATTTTAGAGATCTAAATATATATATTAATCCATTTTTAAGTTTAAAACATAGGAAAATTCGAACTAGGCCCAACTTGGCTTGACCCAGACCAATTGAGTTCAATCGGAGCCTTTTCTTGTACAATAGAACCTAGCCTGGAAATTCCAAGTCCAGCCTGTTATGGCTGAGCCGAAAAACATATTCAAAGCGGGGCGCTTGCTCACCCGTAGTAGCCATGTCCTCATGTAAGTCTTTTACAATCAATTCACAATAGGAGAACAGATGAGGACTTATTCTGGTGGAACCCAACTTGATTTCAAGGATTCTTGAGATGTCATATAGCTTGATTGAATAGGATAAGTTTACCCGTTACTTACTCTTGAAATTAGTTAGCTCCAAAAGCTAAGCTAAAAAAATAACAACCGAATATCTAAGCAACGAATCTTTATTGCGTAAATCCAGAACATACATACTCTAGTAATTCATTTTAGTCGTTGGATCATGCGGTTGCCACAAGGAGCCAAAGTTATCTAAGGAATGAGGTATAATGAATTAAATGCATACCAACACTCAATTGATGCGATAAGCCTCTTCGTGCAAGTAGGGTGCTCCGAAATTAGTTAGTGGAGAAAAAAATTACTAGAGTTGAGGATAAAAGCAAAGTTTTCTAGGAGATATATACAAAGTTAGAGATTTGTTGTGATTAAAGACTTGCTAAAGTGATCATAGAAAGCAAATACTGGATAAAACTCAAACATGAGCATGCGATGTGGCTCAACCTCGCAAGAGTTTTGCCTGTATATACAAATGTACACTGAGAGTTGATTGTGTATAGATGTAAAAGCAAATAAAGCCTTGGCATATCAAGAAGTAGTGTGCAAGGCAAAACATTTTAGTTCAACGTTGTAGGATCATTGCATTGGTTGAGAGATAGATAAGATCTTATTACGTACACATCCATTCAAATTTATTATTGTCAGCACTTGGGAGAGATTGTAATTTACTTGCAAAGAACATAATTTAGCATAACTAACTTCATCTCGATTTGTTCCAATCATACTTATGCAATCATATTACTTTGAACAAGTACTATTAGTGCTAAAATGCGCAACAGAAGCAAAAACCTCAAACACCATACTGGAAGAAATTATATCAGAAGGAATAAAAGTATGACAACACTACTTAAAGAACAAACAAGAAATTTAGAATACATATTCTCACATTGTTCTGATAAAGCAGAAGCTCCACTATAAAGATCATATATGATTAGTAAAGGAGAGTTGACCTCTAAACCAGACAAATTATCACCATAGATTGATTTTGGATAGTACAACATTATTTCATTAGTCCACTCTTACTGATAGACAGGATAGGCTACTATACACAACCCTGCGGAAACTTTATTAGATAGACGCACAACAAAGTTTACTACATAGGGGAAAAAGCAAGCCTCACGAAAAACAAAGGAAAACTGACATTACTGAGGAGATCCACGATTGCGACAATTATCAACCATATTACCATCGGTTTCCCCATAAATCTATGGTGAAGTCGTCATAGGAATCACCAAAATACATACGATTCGAGTAAGTACCCTCAGAAGAAGGCGGTATACTTCCAGAGTTCTGGCACATGCACTCCAAATCTTCTGTTGTGCTAAAATATTTCAGAGAAAGCAATTGTTCCCACAAGTTTGCATCTTCTCCATTTATATTGCCCTGTGGGTGCCAGTGATCCACTTGGGTTTTGTCACCATGATGAACTTCATAAGATGGGCACAAGCTGCTTGCATCTAGGATTGGAATATCCTGGGGGTATCCAAGATTTGTTGCTTCCGTAGGATGAAGAATGGAAATAGATGGACTTTGGTGGGTTGAATTATTATTTGGATTGAAGTTAACTATTACATCACATGTAATTGGCATTTCCAACTTTTCCTGGATGAAGCGTTTCTTCAAGCAAGTATTCCAGTAGTTCTTTATCTCATTGTCTGTCCTTCCTGGAAGCCTACTTGCGATCGTGGCCCAACTGCAAGGGGAAAAACTATAAATTAGAAACCTAGCTCATCATGAATAGCAATGACAATGTGTTCTTGCTTGTTGGTAGAATCAGAAATATATATACCATATGAAATGCTTGATTCTAATTTACGGTTCTAGATACTTTACAGTAGTGATTACCTCACTCCTGCTTCGGGTTGGGGTATAAAGATAATACGAAGTTATTTACATGCCCTAGCAGAAACATAGGTCAATTGCAAGTTAACTGGGGAAAATGATTTAATCATGAGAATAGAACATATTCTTAAGCACAAATTGCCCAAAGTTCATGTATGTCGTACAATACCAACCAAGAATCATGCTGCATACTCAAAATTCACCTACCGATTACCAAGAACTTTGTGCAATTCGATAATGATTTCTTCCTCTTCTTTGGTGATGTTGCCATGCTTGATGTTGGGCCTCAGATAGTTCATCCACCGAAGTCGGCAACTCTTTCCGGTTCTTGCCAAGCCTGATGATAATAACAAATTCAAAACTAGGGCTAGTGATTATGAGCTGAATTTTTTTTCATAAAATCTTGATCCACCACTGCTCCGGGGTTTGGATCCATCTATACACCACTCAGTTACTTGACTCTTGAGGATGCTATACTCTTGAATCCGGAAGATCCAAACCCACATAGAACTCGTTCAATGAAGAGAAATTGGATCTAGAAAATAAAAGTTTCAATACATCACGTACTCACCAGCAGGTTCGGCCATGTGCGTCCAGTTCCAAATGCCATATCGCATGATATAAGCCACCAGTTTCCGGTCTTCCTCAGCATTCCAAGCACCCTTTTTCACTGTCTTGCTGCTGCTGATTTTGTCAACCCTGGGATACCTGGCCATCGGCACCAGAGATTGCGCAGTTTCCAACCCTCGCCGGCTTTGAATGGAGTTATTCCTCTCCAAAGAGGGTCACTTGGATTTATAGTCGTTCGGTACCTTGCACGTGTCTTCAAAACTTGACCCGCAAGGCGTTTTTCATGAATAAAAAAAGAAGATAATTACAAGGGTAAATGGGTACTTGTATTTCCAGGAAACAGCATGTCTTTGTGCATGTTTAGCGTCATAGTAAAGTGGATGTTGACCCCACTCTTATTTGATATCCAAAATATAAACAGTCTCTGTTCCCACTGGAGGATTTTAACTGTATGGGAACCCTACTATATGGGAACCCTCTATCTATTAAGGTTTTTGTTGCTCAATGTTTTAGCTAGCTCGAAGGCGTCTTCCGATCAATCCTTTTTCCGAGGAAAGAAAATCTGGCCAAGGTCGACTCGTCTTAGCAATCTGATCCTTGCTTGCGTGAACTCTAACTTTTGACCGTGTGAATTCACGATGAACAATTTGCCGCAAGCAATGGGAATTTTCATTTTTTTAAATATAATTCAATCGGTTAAGTACATCTAATTTTATATTAGAAAAATAAAATAAATAAGAGATGTTCAATTGGTTATTTTATCTTGTTTCTCAGGGGATTGATAATGGAGTAAAAAGTACTTATATTACCAACGTAAATTAACATAATCTACTAATTAACTTTTAAGTACCTCAATGATTTCATAAAATTTTCAGACATATTAACTATAAAAATTGACTTTTGTATATATCTAATATTGTTCCCGTTGAAGGCCGTCGAAAGGGTGACCATGGTACTACAATTCAGAAGTTATCCTCAACTAGTCCTAATAGTGCTTCTTTCATTCTTTCTAGTTTCTCCATTCCCAACGTGTTTAGGCCACCAAATGCCATCTCTATTTTTAGTGAAAGATGAGCCGTAGGAATCGTTTTAGTGTTCATTTTCCCTAGATAATTGCTATGGCCGACCCTAAAAAAAGGGAAACGATCGTTTTACTTATGATTAAATCAAAGGTCTCATGTTGATGATCAACAACACAAGAGGATCATCCTAATCAGCTAGTTGGGATTGAGAATACTTTTAATTAAAAGAGTGATTTAGCAGGAAAATAAAATATTGCAAAACTTGTTTTTTCATGGATAATTAACGAGCAACTAATTCCGAGGGAATTGGGTAGTTGCTCTTCCAGGAAGCACCATAAGTTGCGCATGTTTAGCATCAATGGTAAAGTGTGGAATGACCCCACTATTGGACATCCAAATTTAAAAGGTCACTTGCCATAGGAGATATACTCTAGTTACAACTATATACAGGAAAGCCCTTTACTTAACTAGGACAATTCATTGCTCTAAAAGTTTTAGCGTGAACATCTGCCCAATTCATTTTTTATTTTTTTATCTCTCCGGCAACGAATGGGCTTGTTTCCTTGAAATTAATTAGAACATACCTTTTTCCTGTTTCAATTACTCTCCCTTGAAGAATTTAAAACGAAAGGTACTATTATAATATCATAAAAATTAAAATATATATTATATATATTTTGCGCATATAATGAATGTAGAGCATGGTATTTTCGTGATGTCAGCAATTGACGCGGCGCCTTGGAATCACTGAATATTTTCTCCTATAGTGTGAAACAGATGTATATTGATTTTGGCAAGTGATGAAAACCAGCCTATCCCATCAGCGCATTCGGCTGCTGACAATAAATTCCACAAACAATTAAAAACTAACACATTATTTCTCTATGGTCTTAAATATTGGTGCGAAAGCACGACCCAGACCAATTCACCAAGTTTGAAATTAGACGAAAGTTTGCCATTCTTTATGTGGTGAAAAGAACTTTTCCGGTGATGGAGGCCACTAATGATTAAAAAAATAGATTAATTAAATGAACTAAATGGAAAGCTTGCTGCGAAGTCAATTACACACCGTGCGAATATACCTGCTCGAGAGTGCTATACAACTTTGTAGGGCGCCTTTATCTTGTCTAACGTTGAACGAGTCAGGGAAGAAAATATCCAGGTAACTAATGTCAGTTATTGATCAACGTAGTTTGGAACGACTTATGTTCTTGTCATTATCCTTTAATTTCATTCCCTATATGCACCAAACTTTCATTTATATCAGTATTCTACCCAAAATAATATGATGTGCTTGTATTTGATAGACGATTGGCTCTAAGAAATATTGATATGGCGTTGTGGTGCAAGTATTACACAAAGCACGTCTGCACGTTGATTGGAGTGTGGTTAGCATATAAAAAGTATATCAATATGTGCTTTGAGATTACTTAAGTGTTGCATTGCCTATTTTTTATCATTGTTTTAGTGGAATTTGTGAAAGGAGTGACTCTCTTGAAGGGTTAAAGGACATCGTACGTATTGAAATCGTGGCTTCTATTGATTAACAAGACATGCTTAGTTCCAGCCCAATCTTTAACAGCAAGTACTCTTCAAATAATTAAACGTTGGGATATACATCAGAACGCAGCATTAATTGTTAATTTCATAGATCTGGAAGACCGGTTACTCGTTACGTGTGTTTGCACATGCCACAGAGAGAGAGAGAGCACCTCACTCAGATAAGTAAAACCTAGGATGCAATTGCAAAAGCTAATTTTGTTCTTGTGAAAAAAAAAAAAAAAAAAAAAAAAAAACAAGATATATTGATCCTTTGTCAGCAGTGAAGTTAAATAATACATCTTGTTCACCAGTCATAAAACGCACCAAATACCATAGGAAACTTCCGATCTGATGAAGGGTCCCAAATTCTGAAATATTGACCATACCATTCCCTTCAACACGCTTTTATTCTTGGACGGAACGAAAGAAGGAAAGAAAGAAAGTGCATAATATTCACACTCACAACCCTAATGGATGTGGTCAACGGGCAAAGCTGGAAAAACATTGCTGTGTTACTCTCTTTCTTCTCTAACTTTTGAACACGTGCATTTGATTTCAAGAACCCAAACAAACGTTCAGTAGACCATCCCATTCTTGAAAATATTGAGAAATCATGAGACGACAGCTCATGTACGACCAGTAAGGGAATAATCAAGAACATCAAGAGAGACGTCTATTCTAAGGCGCGACCAAGACTTTCATGTTTACCACTTTCATACTTTCCAATGACTTCCGTAATTCAACAGACTATTTTTTCAGAGTCACAGCAGATGTAAGAGCCCCATGCAAACTTAAGACAACGGTGCAATACAGCTGCCTCGAAATTAATGTGAAACGGTTGGAGTTTTTGTCATGTGTCGTGTTTGAAATTATGATCAGTGAGGAAATCTAGTATTTTTGGAGTTTAGTGGAAGAGAGATAGGGTTTGGTTGGCTGAACCATCTGAAATCCGTCTGGCGAGAAACTTTTGTACCCAAACTAGTCCCAAATCCTAAATCCATTGGTTGTACGACATGAAACTTTTAACCCGATTCAACATATTAAGATTGGGGTAGGACGAGAATCCTTATCCTAACTATGTTTTTTTTTTTTTTTTTTTTTTTTTTTTTATCAGTCATATACACTAACCAGGGATCTCCTGAGCCCCATAGAGCGACTGGTGGGGCATGATAGTTGGGGTTCAGGAAAAATTGGCAAAAGTTTTAGTCTAGTTTCTTCCCACTCTTCTCGTTATGATTAACATCCTCCTCCTCCAATCTCTTTGACATAACGATTCTCTGCCTTCGCCTGTCGCCATCTCGCCGTCCACTACCTCCGCTCTCTCTCTCCCTCTCTTCTTCTTCATTCCGACGTGGGACCTTGCCATCGTACCACATATCTGCATCTATCTTTCTGATTTCTCCTTACTATGGCCATGTTGGAACAATACCTTCCTAAGGAATCCGTGGATATTGTCTTTAGTTTCCCCCAAGATAGAGGTATTCTTAAGGGAGAATTTTATTTTGTCCAGTTAATGTAAACTAGGGCCGCTGCTATGCCTTGTATTGGGCACGAGGCAGGAGTGGAAATTGCAGCACCTTATGGCATGGGCACAAGAAATGTGATCCACGGCCTGTGTCCATCTCTAATTCTAATCTAACATAACGATTGTGTACCACTTGGCCTATAAATAAATAAGTCAATCACCAAGCCACATAAATCATTGTGGTTTGCTTGTGTCAAATTCACTTACGTTTTTTTGGTTTGCGAAGTTCTTGCGCCTGGCTAGTATTCTACCTGCCACTAATTTTTCAATCTTGAGCTGCTCATATACCACTAATTAGGTCAGAAAGACAACCTTTTTTCCCTCTAAAAGGAGATGAGCTATATTAATACATGTATCGGTCATGACTGACACTGCATTACATGGAAAAACATCATGAAACTAGGTTTAGATGGCAATTCAATGTTGTTGGCAAAGTTCATATGAGGCAATTTCCTAAACAACAAAAACAGGCTTTCATAAATTATTTACTTATGACATCATGAAGTGAGTCGAATGACTTCTCATTATTTAATCACCTAAATATCAATTATGACACGTGAATGTATGGGGCTGCCGCCTCTCATTCAATAATTTAAAGATACAATCTTGGAGTGCTGATTTGTTTTGATGACGCAACCCGTGGGCGGGTAAGACAAATCTGCTCCCGTCATCCATGTTTTCAGCAGAGATTGAATTCAATCAGTAGGACCAAATGAAATAAAAGATAAGGCCACTTGCTGTCTAGGTTTCATCATGCTGTCATGGAAAAAGACAACGAAGCGTACCGCAAGTATGAAAGCGATTCAAAAGTTGTTTATTTACCACAACTTGGAAAGTGCGCGACAAAATTAAAATGTGTCCTGGCAAAAGCATGATATTACTGGACAAATGTCTGGGATCTCTTGAAGGAGGGAAAAGAATCATTGTACAAAATCAGTCTAATTTTTTTTTATGCAATGAAGATAACCAAGGGCACCGAAAAATTATCTAAAGATATCAAACCTATTGTATGGTATTTAATTCGGTCCCAAATTTTCTAGTTGTACCAATTCAATCATAAAATTTTCGATAATTTGCTAATTTAGTTCTAAACATTTCAATTACGTCGACTTAGTCTAGACATTTTAAAATTTTTATCAATTTAGTTATAAACATTTTTAATGAGTTACCAATGTAATCCTTCTAGATAATTTTGATTGAAAATCACTAACATTGTGGTCCTATTAGCATCGATTATTCTATATGGCATGGTCAACATTGACAAGGACAATTGTTAATTTTCTAATTTTTTATTTCTTATTATCCTTTTTCTTTTCTTTCTTTCATTTTTTTTTCACAAGGCTAGGGAAGCTACCAGCCACTGGTCAAGAACACTAGTGACCAACTACCGGCAGTGGGTGAGGGCGTGATGAGCCCTCGCTCGCAGGCTTCGCAGCCATGGACGGCGGCTTTGTTGGCAATGTGAAGAAAAATGAAAATAAAAAATAAAAAATAAAATGAAAAAAAAAGAAAATTTTATAGAAAATTAAAAATTTGTACACGTCAGCACCAATCACTCCACATAGCCATGCCACGTTGGATAGGTGGCATTGACTGGACCACTACATAAGTAATTTTTTGTTAAAATTAAGCGAAATGACTATATTGATAATTTGTTCAAAGGTTTAGGCCCATTGGTAAATATATGAAGAAAAAGAATTGTGAGTGATTGCCTTGCTCGAGTTCAGGATGCCACCTATAAAACAAGTCCGTAGAAAATTTTGAGGTTTCTGTTAGTTTATGTAAAACCTTAACTTCATAGATAAATTTCTATGATAATATGATCAAATGTCTTAATGGGTCCGATTATACGTACTGGGGATTTACTAATTCATGAGTATATACGCAACCACACCCAAATCGAACATAGATGAGTACATGCCCGCGGAGGGTGAACGGGAAATAGTGGGGAATCAAAGTGATTGACGGACTACTATTCCCGTCAAGAGTTTAGAAGGGAGGAGACAGGAAAGAGGAAGTACCTAAGAGAGGTCAAAGTCCATGGATAGAAAGCACGTGTGGAAATTTGGGGTTGTATATAAAAGACCTCAACTAATCAAGCAAACTTTTGTAACTGCGATATACATGTCTTTATATAAATATTAAAGAATACAGTTTGAAAAGTCTATGGTCTTCTACCTAGAGAAATCCATCAGTTTCTAGCCTCAAGTTTGTGTTCCGCGAATCATGTGACTTGATTCACTCATCAGACAAATGCAGATAGTCTGGGATTACGGTTTGTTTATTGAGAAGCATGGCAAATTTGCTTCCCTACATATGGCATAACTTCATCACTACCTAGGTTTTCGCATGTTAATCATATGTACGTGCGTTGTCTTGTACCACTAGCCTAGCTCAAATTGGAATACAAAGAAAGCCTGTTCATCTGCCACTGATTTGAATGCTTTTGTTTGGGAAAGAAGGAAGAGTGCGAAAAATGAAGGGCATGGATCTGAGAAATTTTTGTGACATCCCGATTTTCCAATTCTATTTTCAATAAATTGAGACGGGCATTTCGTTGGCACGCATATAGTTCATTTCCTTGAGTCGGCCACTTACGTGAAAACTAGTCGATCAGGTGAAGCCATTAAGAGATTCTAATGCATCAGACTCGAGAATTTGACCATGAAGCGACTTTTTGATCGAGCTAATCTGCAAGGGTCATTACAGCACAAATAAAAATCGATTAGAGATCGGAGATAGGTTGACTCGACAAAGGCATGTGATCAGGTATAGGTAATTCCACCAGATCGCACAATTCTTGTCAATCGGCATTGGACCGACTTTTCTGTCGATTGAGTACCCTGTGTCCATATTTTAAACCTTGAGATTACCTCGACAACCGAAAGTCGCCAATGTGTCAAAGATGTACATTGTGGCTTGAATTGATCAACCACATGTCAAATGCATGAAATTTTCTAAAAGCTGCCCAGTAGATCAAGACGCGCTAATATCGTGCCAAAGTGAAATTAACCGTGAAATTAAGATCGAATTTAGAAATTGGAAGTCATGGTGTGTCACAAATCATTTTAGGATTATTGACTCATCTTCGGAAGATTTTTCATGTAATCAGAATTTTTCAACAATTAAATCAGATAATGGCTAATTTGGCTCGAGAAATTAGTAAGTCCGCTTTTGGTTGTGCTTTTGGGACTTAAGTTGGTTCTATGGTCAAATGATTACGTAAATTGAAATGTGGTATTATTTGATTAATTTTATGGACTTCAATTTGGGTCAATTAGAAGAGAATTAAATGAAATTGATACAAGAATTCATGCCACGACGGAAAATGAAATTGAACATATTGGAATATTGTTGTGGGAGAAGTTGAGATAGTGGAGCATGACATCATGGTGTGGGGGCAAGAGTGGCTAGGACGTTGACAAGTAGAGGGTGAGGATTTGCTCTTGAAAAGGTGGGATTTCACCCTCACCAATCAACATCATCTTCAAGCTTGGGAAGAGAGAGAGAGGGGAGAGGAGCTGCTCGTGCGACCAGCCGACCGAACGCCACCCCTTCGCCGCTCGACACCGCCAGCTTCGCCGGAGAAGCGCGCCGCCACCGTCGTCCATGCGCGTCGCCCGTGCACCACGCCCGCTCGCCGTCATCTCCACTTGACTCTCCGCTTCGCCTCAGCCCGCGTCTCCAGCCTTCGTCCGTCGATCAGCAGCTAGCTCGCCGTCACCAAGGTCGCCGAGAGACCCGCTGGTTCGCCGCCACTTCCTCACGCCGAGTTGCCACCGCCCGTCTTCGCTAATCTCGTGCCCGACCAACCATCGGCGCACCTCCTTCGGCCCCAAAACAGCAGCTGCAGAAATGGGTATGGCAGCTCAGTCTTGGCCTGTTTTGGCCATCTTCCCAAGCCCGGATGCTCGGCCCGCCTTGAGGAAAGTCGATCCTCGCGTCAATCCCGTCGTTTTGGTTCGCTCGGCTCGCTAATCGGGTGAGTTTAACTCACTAAATCTTGATTAGAGGGTTAATGATGCCCTAAGTGTGCTTAGTCTAAGTTAAGTAAGCTTAGGTGGTTAGTTTAGTTTATTTAATTGTGATTTAGATTAGGAGGTTTGTTTAATTTAAAGCATGTTTAATTAAAGGCTAAGAGAGTTTATTTAATAATAAATCTTGATGGGACATAATAGGGTTTTATTTTTTATTTACTTAAATGTTTCGAAATTCTGGAATTTTTAGTAATATATTATATTACGAAATTATTAAAATATTATTATTAAAAAAATGAAAAATTATTCCTGACCTCAATTGCTCAAAATTTCGTGTTGATCGTTGTTGTGTATTCGGATTTTGAAATTGATGGTTGGATATTATAAATTGAGTGTGGATTGTGAAAAATATGGATATTATTATTTAATTAATTTTCGGAATAAATTTAATTATTTAATAAATTCCAAAAATTATTTCGGGACCCTAAATTCTCAGAATTTCGTGCCGATCGTTCTTTGTGTATTCAGATTATGAATTTGATGATTGGATAATGCAAATTGAGTGTTGATTGTAAAAAGTATGGATTTATTTAGAAAATCCCAAGTGTCGGGTTTGGCACCGAAATTGAATTTTTAAGGATTAATATTGTAATTGGAGTATTTGAGTGAAATGCGAAGTATTCGGGGGTTAGTATTGAATTGTCGTGTGCTGGTTGTAAGACTCAATCACAGTAGTGGCTACGCTAACTGGACCTTTATTCCTTTAAAAATGCCGTCAACAGAGTGACATAGCTCGGGTCACAGTAGAGGCTTTGCCAACTGGACCCATGCTCCTTCGAGAATGCCGTCGACATAGTGACGAAGCCGCGCTCCAAGGGGGGGAGGCGATGCTTGGCATTAATGTCAGTAGATAGCCAAACTGCGAGTAGGCTATGCCCTTGTGTGGCAGTGAATGATAATTGGGATGCGTGCTAAGTGCGATTGTGATTTATATGAAAGTGATGGCGTTCCAATTGTTTAAATTATTATTACTACCTGAGATTGTGTGATACAAATTGTGCTAATCTGCAGGAATGAATTAAGATGAGGTAAGTCTTCTGTGTGATGTGGCTAGGCCACCCGGGGTATATTTTCTTTCTAATAGGGTTTAGGGGGTTGAACTTGCTGAGACAATGTCTTATCCCGGTTGTGGGATTAAAATTTCAGGTCCCTGGTGGACGAAGCAACCATATGGCTTTGGTTGGCCTTGAGGAGTTGCAGAGGTGAAGTCATAAGGATTGGAGAACGTGTCCGACTTGTAGGTCGTACGACAGTTCCTTTTTAAGAGCCGGTCTTTTGTAGACTTTTGGCCATAGACCTCTGTTTGTAATTCTGTTGAATTATGGAAGTGTTATGTTGTGGTTTTGCTTCCTGCTTTTCTATCCCGTATTTCATTGTCAAGGGTTTTATAATACGTTCCGCTTGCGCAATAATAAATGAATGGGGTCGGTGACACTACCTGGGAATGTCGCATTTGCATGACCATGGTGGGATGTTGGCGCGCTTGAGGTTTGGGGCGTGACATCCCCGTTTAAGTGGTATCAGAGCATGGTTTGAGTATGGAGTGATAAGGTGCGATGAGTCATGGGATAGTTAGTTAGTGGGAAAGGCTTTTAATATGCTGATGCATGTGGTTGATAGCTGTTTGGTAATGTGTTTGTGGGGTCAATCAAATTTCAACCTAATGTTGGAATCGGAAAACAGGTGTCTATAAAGAGCTTGTAGGATGAATGACCAGGAGTGGAGAACTCCTTGGAAGAGGTCGATAGGACTTGTACCTCAGGGTAGGACGCTAACAAGAGTTGGTACCTGAGGTAGAGCCCAGGCTTAGACCAGCGCGAGTGTGAGAGTACCGCCGCAAATCGGTACTGAGAGTGTAGCAGCACCGAGCGATCCTAGGTTTGATGGGATCGTTCAGGCGCTAGTGTTCCTTGGAAGCTTGTCGAGTCAGTAAGCTCAGGACTGAGCCGCCGCTGTTGCCGTTGTTTCTACTGCTGCTAGTGTTGTGATTGTTGTTGTTGCCACGCTTGTTGAGGCCCCAATTTGGAGTCGTGATTGAGGATCAAGCCACCATATCTAAGTCAAGGTTCAGTTTAGACAAAGACGGAAGTTGATTGGGGAGAAACGCCGATGTCAGAAGAAAGGTGCCCTGTTTCACCTAATCGGAAGAGTAGAATTGGAAAGTCAGTGCTCAACTCGATCGATGTGTGTCGTGTCTGTAAGAAAGGACATGAATCTGTCTCGTGCTGTAAGAGGGAAATGACTTGTTATGAGTGTCGCCAGTATAGTCATCTTATCAAAGACCTTCCGTATATGCAAATGGAACCACAGCTATTTCTGTACCGCCGTTGATAAGACAGAACAGAGGAAACATGCTTCAGGACATTTAGTGGGGTACTTGGAACGGACCTCAGTGCAAAGAAGGGTGCATGATATTCATTGATATGAGGTAGATGACTCACCGATTGTGTGCCGAGTTTGTGGAAAGGAGGCTTGAGTCAGCCCAGTGTTAGAGTAAAAAGGGGAGCATGCTTTGAATGTGACCAGCACGGCCATCGGGTAGGGAATTGTCCGCGTAAGTCCATGAGAGTGTAAGTACCGTTACTGCAGATAGGACGCCACTAGGATGGCTGGAAGAGCATGAATGGGTCGACCAAGCATTGACCAAGGGAAGAATGTTTTTGAGATGTTTTTATCATAGTAGTGCAGCAGAATTTTCTGTGAGGGTTGTAGGATTTTCGTTGTGGTAATAAGATAATAGAAATGTGAATCTCTGACTATAGTTGTACTTGAAGGGGTTTGCTTTAGTATGACTTGGGAGTCATCTTTAAAAAGTTTAGAATCACTGAAAGTCAAAGAGGAAGTTCGATCCTTGTTATTTGTCACTGAAGATGACCTGGTTCTGGTTGTTGGTTATTGAATCTACATGGCAGCTGCAATGGATGCATCAGTTGAGGAGCCGAATATGGAGAACATAATCGTGGTGCATAAGTTTTCTAAGGTATTTTCTGAAGAATTGTCAGGTTTGCTGTCAGAAAGAGAAATAGAGTTCGTGATTGAATTAGCACCCGGAACAAAGCCAGCCCCCAAGGCTCCTTACCGGATGGTGTTACCCGAGTTAAAAGAACTGAAGATGCAGATGCAGGAAGTGTTGGATAGGGGATTCATACGTTCCAGTGCATCACCTTGGGGAGCACCCGTTCTATTCGTGAAGAAGAAAGTTGGTTCGTTGTGTTTGTACATCAATATTCTTCAAGATCGACTAGAGGTCAGGGTATCATCAGTTGAGGATCAGGAAGAAAGACATACTGAAGTTAGCATCTCGCACTTGATACGGCAGTTATGAGTTCATTATAATATCGTGTGGTTTGACGGACACTTTAGCTGTTTGTTTGGGTCTAATGAG
This sequence comes from Eucalyptus virginea, assembly GCA_014182375.1. Lineage (NCBI taxonomy): Eukaryota > Viridiplantae > Streptophyta > Magnoliopsida > Myrtales > Myrtaceae > Eucalyptus > Eucalyptus virginea. Next base: position 419,691 of record CM024517.1, on the reverse strand, counting down.
CAAAATGTTTAAGGGTACTTGAATCAGTTGTGATCGTGTTCATTGAAGTTATCCTAGTGTGTTCAAAGAGTGCTGAGGAGCACAAGAGACATTTGAGGATGGTACTTCAGACCTTGAGTACTTTTGGATTTTACGATAAGCTTAGCAGATGCGAGTTTTGGATGACTCGTGTTGCGTTCCTAGGTCATGTAGTTTCAAGAGAAGGAATCTCCGTAGACCCCGTCTAAGATTGAAGCAGTGATCAATTGGTCGAGATTGACTGCAATGACAGAGATCAAAAGTTTTCTGGGTCTAGCAAAGTATTACAGACAGTTCGTATACGGGTTTTTCAGTGTTAGCATCGCCGTTGACAAGACTAATGAAGAAGGAAGAAAAGTTTGTGTGGTCGGATAAGTGCGAGAGTATTTTCCAAGAGCTTAAGTAGAAGCTAACTACTACATCCGTGCTTACTATTCCAATTTGGTCCAGTAGGATTCGAGATCTACGGTGATGCGTCGTTTAAAGGATTGGGTTGCGTGTTGATGCAGCATGATAAGGTTGTTGCATACGCGTCCCGTTAGTTGAGATCTCAGGAGTTGAATAGGAGACAACGTTGCTGGATGGAACTCCTTAAGGATTATGACTATGATATTTCATATCACTTTGGAAAGGTCAGCTAAGTCACAGATGCACTGAGTCGAGAGTCCTTAGTTGCACAGTTGGTACTCAAGAATTGGATCTTATTTGAGGAAGTTCGAAATTCGGTTTTCAAATCTAAGGTATGCCACCTTTTGAATTTTATGACCACCCTCAGAATTGAGCCGAAAGTTCAGATCAAAATCAAAACGCTTTAGTGGACAGATTCAGAAATTCAAAAGATTCTATAAGAGAATGCAGATGAGAGAGAGATTGATTTTCAGATTTCTGAAGATAGGATGCTAAGGTTCTGAGGACGATTTTGTGTAATTGACGATATAGAGATTAAAGAAGAGATCATATGGGAAGCTCATTGTAGCAACTTCAGCGTTGTCTAAACAGTACGAAGATGAGTCAGAATCTACATCATCGGGATTGGTAGATTGGTATGAAGATAGATATCGCCGAACAAGTTGTAAGTGTTGGATGTATCAGTAAGTGAGAATTTGGTAATGTAAGCCGGGAAAGCTTTTTCGAGCACTTGAGAGAGTCCTGTGTGGGAATGGAAGTATAGCATGATGGAATGTTATAACAGGCTTATTAAGGAGCGGGGAATAGTATTGATTCCTTATGGGGTTGTAGTCAACAGATGAACAGAGTCAACTCACCTTAGAGCAACACGAAAAGATCTCGATGAGAATAGGTATACCGAAGTGTGTGTATATCATATAAATCATCTGTATGGAGTGCCGGGGATGAATTGTATTTCAAATCTAGATCAGATGTTCCAAGTTGGCAGAGCTTTCAGATGGTTCTTTCTTAAGCAGTGCATAGCAGAGAGTGCAGAATTTCTATTGCTGAGATGAAGTCAGGGAAAGAAAGATCACAGGCCAGGGTCAGTACAGTAGTCAGTGATTGCAGTGGCCAAGATCAGTGTCAGAGTTATATCCGATCTTGACTAGAGGTTCCCAGTTTCAGCAAATCAGTCAGATAGTTTCTTTTTAATCAGTGCAGAGCAGAATGTTTAGAACTGCAGTTGTTGAGTTGAGATCAGAGAATGAAAGGTCGCAGCCTAGAGTCAATTCAGTAGTCAGTGGAAGCAGTTGCAAATATTGGTGACAAATTAAGGACCGCTCAGAACCGCCGAGAAAATTTATGCAGTTAAGCGTCAGAAACCTTTGAATTTCAGGTTGAGAATCCTGTTCTTCCTCGGATGTTGCCTAGGATAGGGACGTCTCGAATCGTTATGAAAGGAGAGCCAGAACTGTTTAATCGGTGGAATAATTCGAGTTTGAGATCAAAGAAGAAATTTGGCTTTAAAAGGGAAAAGAAAGCAGTTTGGAGCACCGTTGGCGCCTCTAGCCGAGTAGTACCCGGGATGAAGCCGCAGGTCTGAAATCGGGGGTTCGAATCCCCGAAGCGGTAGTTAGCCGCTTAGTGGAAAGGAAAATTAAAAAAAATTAAAAAAAATTTACAAATTTCATTTTTGTAAAATTGGACAAGTGCTTAGCCTTTCTGAGAATCAAGAGTTGGTCTGATTAATTTGGAAATGTTTCGGCAGCACTGAGGATCTTGGATGGCATTGCAAAGCAGAATGAAGGAGCAGAATTGATGAGACGACAATACCTCACCATTTTGAGAATTTTAATGGTTTAAATTTCGAGGATGAAATTTTTATAAGAGGGGAACAGTTGTGACATCCCGATTTTCCAATTATATTTTCAATAAATTGAGACGGGCATTTCGTTGGCACGCATATAGTTCATTTCCTTAAGTCGACCACTTACATGAAAACTAGTCTATCAGGTGAAGTCGTTAAGAGATTCTAATGCATCAGACTCAAGAATTTGACCATGAAGCGACCTTTCGATCGAGCTACAAGAATTTGACCATGAAGCGGCCTTTCGATCGAGCTAATCTCAGGTAGTGACGAAGCCGCGCTCCAAGGGGGGGAGGCGATGCCTGGCATTAATGTCAGTAGATAGCCGAACTGCGAGTAGGCTATGCCATTGTGTGGCAGTGAATGATAATTGGAATGCGTACTAAGTGCGATTGTGATTTATATGAAAGTGATGGCGTTCCAATTATTTGAATTATTATTACTACCTAATATTGTGTGATACAAATTGTGCTAATCTGCAGGAAGGAATTAAGATGAGGTAAGTCTTCTGTGTGATGTGGCTAGGCCACCCGGGGTGTATTTTCATTCTAATAGGGGTTTAGGGGGTTGAACTTGCTGAGACAATGTCTCATCCCGGTTGTGGGATTAAAATTTCAGATCCCTGGTGGACGGAGCGACCAGATAGCTTTGGTTGGCCTTAAGGAGTTGCAGAGGTGAAGTCATAAGGATTGGAGAACGTATCCGACTTGTAGGTCGTAGGACAGTTCCTTTTTAAGAACCGGTCTTTTGTAGACTTTTGGCCATAGACCTCTGTTTGTAATTCTGTTGAATTATGGAAGTGTCATGTTGTGGTTTTGCTTCCTGCTTTTCTATCCCGCATTTCATTGTCAGCGGTTTTATAATACGTTCCGCTTGCGCAATAATAAATGAATGGGGTCGGCGACATTACCTGGGAATGTCGCATTTGCATGACCATGGTGGGATGTGTGGCACCCCGAAACACCTAAGATCGCCACAAGTATCTATCGCTCCACTAGTTACATCTCTTAGTAGAAGCATCGTAGTTCCTAGGCAATTTTTTTTTTTAATAACGGTCCCAGCGCATCTTATTTGCGGAAGCATAGTCAAGTCTTACCAATCCTCCCTCCAACAATCATGATGCAATGCACACCACTAAACACCATAAGAAAATAAAGCCAAGCCACTCTTTATTTACATATTTTCAAGATGCTTTCACGGGTTAGTACAACCAAAAGGAAAACCAAGACTCTTGGCTAGACTTGGCCACAACTCAAAAGAGACAACTCGACCCTCTATGTCGACCATGCATAATCCTCCATCTACAAGTGTCGGCTATGTCCAAAAAGTAGCAGCTCCTACTTCTCACGTGCGGGCCGTCACACCCATCCCGGTGCGTCAGGCGGTGGCGGCGACAACATCCCCCGTATCACTCCGTCACGACGAACGTGAACAAATATGAACTCCTGAATGACCAGGCACCCAGCCAGGCCCACATCATACATCACTAGTGCACGAACCCGAATGAACGTCAAACCAGGGATGGTGGGACAGTCGATCTCCATACACTCGACCTCCACGTCCGATGGAAGGCCGTAAAAGACGCCCCGCGTGACAGCAAGGAGCGGCATCTTTCTAATCTGAAATGTTGGTCGCCGAAGGGGTGAGTACAGCCACTCAACAGGTAAAAGATCCAATAAACCACTCAATGCATCACACAATACAATCATAACAATCATAGCATAACACATGTCATTCATGCACCTATGCATAACTTACCTTGCAGCCATGCATATGTCATCATACCACATGTACATACATCCTCATGTAATCATCACCGTCATGTCATACATTTACCATTATGCCATAGGTGCACATACATCCATGCACTCACCATCATCATGTCATACATGTACCATCATGCCATAGGTGCATATACATCCATGCACTCACCATCATCATGTCATACATGTACCATCATGCCATAGGTGCACATACATCCATGCACTCACCATCATCATGTCATACATGTACCATCATGCCATAGGTGCACATACATCCATGCACTCACCATCATCATGTCATACATGTACCATCATGCCATAGGTGCACATACATCCATGCACTCATCATCATGCGTTGATGCATACATGTTACCATATCATGCATAATTCAAATTCAAATTCCCAATTTTTATTCTTTCATTCTGGGCCGCCACATTTCTCTTTCCCGGAACCAGTATTTGCATCCCACATTTATCGCTCGCACCCAACCTGGCATCGTGAGAAACCTCCAGCACACACCTCCGGGCATCTCGTGCCCCAACTGGCATCACGAGGTATCCCCCGGCTCACACCTCTGGGCTTCCGGCACCCCCACATCCCGGGCATCTCGAAACTGCCGAGGACAACCAGCACACACCCTCCTAGCATCCGGCATTTACACTCCCTGGCCGGGCATCCCGACACTCCCGGGCCATCGTCGGTTCACACCTCCAACGGCATTCTCATTTATCATAGTTCACATTCACATTTATGGCTCAATTTCAACATAGCATATGATATGATAGCACAAGGTCATTTTCAGCATTTTGATTCTTATATGTAGTTCCAAATATCATCACATATGCAGCAAGATCCAATCACTTATGACAACATAATCCATGGGGTCCATACAACTTAGAATAATCCATACATCATGACTTTTTGAAATCTAACAAAATACAGCTTGCACAATTTCAGAAAACATATTAATTAAATACCCACATGATCTTCAAAAATTATGAAATCTGAACATGTGTTAGTCAAGACATAACGGCAGCAACTCCATGAAGAACACATGCCCAAAAAAACTTCACACAAAAAGATATAGCTCACACATTACAGCTAGCAAAAATTCGGACACATCAGATTGCGCGGTTCTTTAAATATTTTAACTTAAATACCCGAATGACCTCCAAAAATTATGAAATTTTACCAGGTGATAGTCAAGACCCTAAGGTAGATTTTTCATGAAGACATCAAGGCAGATTCGTCCTAGATAATTAACTATGGACGGTCGAAGCCCCTGTTTCTATTACCGAACATTCCAGGTTTAGCCGTCTCCGAAAAATCAAGATTTCACCTACTTATCTTCCTTCATTTCCTCTGAATTTTTTATATGTTTTGCCTCAAGGGGTCCACTATAACTTTCATTAAGGGATCCAGGTGAGATTCTCAAAGTAAATTCACTTTATTGTCCACGAAGTCGCTGGAGTGCAGTACAACATTTCCAGATCTATTGTCTTCAAAGGAAAATCGTTTCACTAGGCTAAACTTGTTCGTTTTACCTCAAATTTTAGTATGTTAGTCTTCAGGATGTTCTCTACAACTTTAGTGAAGAAGTCGAAGTGAAATTCTCAGTAAAAAGTGACATGCAACACACAAAACCACCAAGAGGTCAACAAAACAGCTTCAGATCTAACATCTCCGTAGAGGGAGGGTTTTACCCCTCAAAACTCAACCATTTTGTCTCAAATTTTAGTATGTTATACTTTGAGATGTGATATACAATTTTCGTGAAGCAGTCAAAGCCAAAATCCGACTCAAATATTGCATGCAAGCCATTACAACATTCTGGTTCAGGCGGTTTACTCGAAAACAGCTTATCACTTCAAAGCAACACACTCAAAGTTTCGGTTTTTCACACCCTAAACGTCCGAGATTCATCACCATTCAAACACATATGCTAGATACAACATGCAAGAGCAGAATATAGATCCCAACTTGCCTCCAAACCGAGCAAGCACGAGCACACAGCGGACAATGGACGCACGGCGACGAGCGACGGACGAGCGAACGGATGGTCGACGGACACACTGCTTCTTGCTCCTCCATCTCGGTTCCTCACTCTCTCGACAGCCCTCTCTCTCTCCTTCTCTCAAAACCGGTCACTCTCTCTCTCTCTCTCTATTTCCTTTTATTCCATCATTTGCAATCATTAGGAGCCACCCAAAGTGACCAATAGGTGAAGCCCTCTTTTTGCCACTTGGCAAATCCCATGCATGATGGGCTTGAGGATGGGCCGGCTCTTCCCCCCGTGTGGTCGACGGCAGCCCCCTTCATGGGCTTCATGGGCCAAGCCAATTTGGCCCACTTTAGGTCCAATACCCTTGGGCCTAAAGTTCAATCTTAATAAATTCAAATTTTTACTTTTTAATAATTCATCTTAATTCCCTCTTTTATAAATTTCAAATTCTCAATTCATATGGCCATAAAACTTGTAACATTTAAACTATAGTGATCAAATCTATGAGGTGCATAGCCAAGAACAAGTTCTTCTTATCAACTTATCCTATAATACTAATTCTAATAACTCATGAACACAAGATACATAACACTCGGTTTTAAAAGTAAGTCAATAGCTAAAGCATAACCCAAAGACAAATTTCATTACCTAATCATAGAATTTAATACATCTAGAGGTTGCCTTGAATTTTTGGGATGCCACAGGATGTTGGCGCGCTCGAGGTTTGGGGCGTGACAATTTTTCTATGAGGTGAAGATGAGGTCAATTAGAATTTTTTTTCAAGATAGGTTGTTGATAGGAGTGACCATATCACTATGAAACCCTTCAGTTGATATTTAATGTAACTTATGTATGTCCAGTATAGAAGACAAAACTCACTTATTTTCTAGGTATAACTGGACTGGAAATATATGGCGAAGTATCCTCACACAAATTGGTATCCGACGTCCTTTGGGAGGATGGGATTTTGAACTTCATTGGATGATGAGAGCTACAAAGGGCAAGAATTTGGAAGTGCAGCTCCTTGAGATATCCTTCTTTGCGACCATGTATTGCGTTTGAATGGAACACAATCGTAGATGTCTCCAAATTAAGTCGATTGAGATCAATCTTCTTTTGGCGAGAATATGTAATATTGGGAGGGGTAGGGCCTCACTTTTCCAGAATTGTAGAATCTCCCAAGCTATTATTTTGTTGCCATCTATATGGAGGCTTCCTACTTCCATATTCTCGCATAATTAGTTGTGTTTGTAATGCTGGGAAATACTCCTAAGCTTCTGTACTTCACATGATTAATGACATTTATCTATTTACCAAAAAATTCACTGGAGGTTGTCGACTTTAGCTGTCCATTTTGTTTTGGAAAGGGACGATAGAACATTTTCTTTACTCTTGCGAGACTTATCGAGTATATTTCCTCGATGGCTTGTAATATCTCTTTCCTAGCCCATCAACTTTGACGAGAAACAAATCGAGAATTGCATGAACAGGCTTTAATCAAGCATTTTAGATAAGCACTTCTTGTATTGATTAATCTCCCGTCAGGTGTAAATAACCAGTTTAGATAGTAACTTTGACTTCTCATATTTTGTTCACTCGACAAAATTGTCCAAAAAATCCTAAAAATATACTTTTGTCAATTTTGTCTTAAACATTTTAATTTTACCAATTAAGTCCTAAACTTGTTCAAGTTTTGCCAATTAAGTTATTTGGCCAAAATTGGCGGAAAATCACTAATGTAGCAGTCTAGTCAATATTGGTCATCTTACTTGGCATGATCGTTGCTGACGTAAATAATTTTAAAAATATATGGGTATTTTTTTGAATTTTTTTCTTTTCATTTTTCTTTTCTTTTCTTTTCTTTTCTTTTTTTTTTTCCTTTTTTGTTTCAAGTTGGCCATTGTTTGAGGGCTAGCAACATCTGCCAACCACAATGTGGGTTCCCGACACCCTCATTAGTTTTGGTGGCCCTCGGTAGCCACAACAAGGTACACGACATCACCCTTGCCAGCCTCAACAAGGGGCCATGACCCTAGCTCATAGTTGCCAAAGGGCTAACGGGGGTTGCCGGTCCTTGATTAGTGGTATGCAAAGGTCGCTGGCCCTCAACCAAGCTGCCAACCCTTTGAACCAAAAAAATGAAATAAATAAAAAAAAAAAGAGAAAATTATTAAAGAATTAATAAAATATCAAAATATTATTGAAAATTATCCATGTCAATGTCAATTCTATCACGTATGATAGCTAGTGTTTAAATCAATGATTTCTAACCAAAATTGGTCACATGGACTCAATTGGCAAATTGTGAAAAACTTTTGGATTTATAGGTAAAATTAAAAAGTTTAAGACTAAATTGGTAAAAGTGCAATAGATTTAGGGCTTTTGGGGCTTTTTTCCTATTTTGCTCATATGACATGATATTGCCTAATAAAATGACAACCTGAAGCCTGTTGTTGTTTTCTTATAGAACTAGGTTCCATACACAAAACAGCGAAGTTCTTTTTAAGATGATAATCATAATAAATTCAGTATTTTGATTATTTTCTGTGTTTATGATACAGCAAAAAAATCCACTCCATTACTGCAATTTATTTGCAACCATCAATCAATTTATCAGCACAGAGCAATGGAATTATGCCCTCCTATTAAAAAGTGTGGAAGAGTCCATAGTTTGTGTTGTCCAATCAAATGTGATACATGTCTAAATGCACATGTGAGTAGTTTAAGAAAAAGTTTTGTTGGAGAATAATGTGATTTGGAGTAGTTATTATATCTTAGTTGATGCATGACTCATTGGTTTAAGTTTTTGAGTATAGTGAATTTAATTGGATATGTTTATAGGCTTAGGCTTAGGCTTAGTCTCCTTTTAGGTGATCTTCCTAGATAATGATATCAGGGTTTTGATGAGCACTCCAAAAGAATGGTATCCAAGTCAATCTGTTTGGTGAATTGGGAACCTCCTTGATTCAGTTTTGGAGAAAGAGATCGGAGATATTAATATATTTTAGTTGGTCTGAGCATGGAAGATGGTATCAGACTTCTAATTCACCCTCCCAATAATACAAACATTTTGAGAGGGGTATTGCCCTTGAAACATGACACGGTTTTCATGGCTTGGCAAGGCAGATTGAGGAGGGGACAGATTATAAGGTTAGGGTTTAATGAACACGTGGCACACATTCAAGGGTTTCATAAGATGAAGGGAAAAGATGGAAGTAGGACATGGAAGTAGGGCCTTCTGCCTCTTCCCGAGAAGAAGACTTAGGCAAATAAATCTTATTAGCATAAATACAGCGGCGCCCCTTATGTTCATTATTGAAATTACATTGGCACTCCCACTAGACCCGTTTACTTGTTCCAGATGTCTTCGAATGTGTGATGATGTGATCCATTTGTGGGAATAGCATCAGGTTATTTTATAAACCTTTTACTAACTTCCTCAATTTCTCAAGTTTGTGAAGAATCATTCTCTTTTCGAGAAGTCAGCACTGCTTTTGAACATGGCCCAAACTCGTGATGCTAGACTATTTCAGAGTACTCGATGGCTTTACTTTATTCTGCCACTCTAGCCTAGAGAGAGAGAGAGAGAGAGAGAGAGAGAGAGAGAGAGAGAGGAGAAATGCTGAAGATAATGTACCATGGAAATAATTCACAAGATAAAGATCAAAATACAGGAAAGGGACAGCAAAGCAAAATGAGTAATAGAGAAGAAGATCTACGAGCATAAGTACATCACCAAATCTTTTGTTAAATCATCTCACTCGTCCAAAAACATTCATATGGCAGATGAACATGCTATTTCACGATTTGGGGTTTTCATAGCTGCATAACATTTATCACCTTCAGAAACTTTGCATTAAACCATACTTTTGCAGTCCATCCCCGAGATCAAGATTAATTTAACTACAATCATCATGATTCCCCCCACAAATCTAGGACAAAATCATCATAGCAACTAGCAAAGTATGTAGGCTCAGGTTGCGTGCAACCGTAAGAAGGGGCATTATTAGTTCCTGAGTTGGCGCACATACGCTTGAAATCTTCTTCTATGTAAAAATCTTCCACTGCAAGAACTTGCTTCCATAAGCTTTCTCCTTCACCATTTTCATATTCTTCTAATGCGCACCTATCATAGCTCCATGGTTTCTCATCATGGACTCCAACGGAAGGACAAGAGTTATCTGCATTTGTGGTAGGGATTTGATAGTCAAGTCCAAGGTTTGTTGCATTCGGACTATCATTCAAGGGATGGAATGAGATGTCCTTTCCATCAGTATGGAGATCAACATCATTGCATGTGTTCCAGTAGTTCTGCAAACTGAACTCCTCGGAGACCCGTTTCCTCAAACGAGTATTCCAGTAGTTCTTTATTTCGTTGTCCGTTCTTCCTGGAAGCCTAGCTGCAATCGCGGCCCAGCTGAAACAAAGAAATATAAGACATTTTCATCAGTAAAAGGCAATTAATTAGCTAGCGCTTTTAATTAAAATCGTAACTTTGCTCTCAATTAAAGTGTAATTAATTACCGATTTCCTAGAACTCCGTGCAGCGCAATGATGGTCTCCTCCTCTTCTTTGGTGATGTTTCCATGCTTGATGTTGGGCCTCAGATAGTTCATCCAACGGAGACGGCAACTTTTGCCAGTTCTTGCCAAACCTGGGAATTAACGCATATGATGATTCAAGAGTAGGGTTAGTCGAACATATTCCCATAAAAATCAGAAAGACTAGACACATATGAAGGGAAGCAAACGTGAACGTGATTTATGCATCACAGACCAGCAGGTTTGGCCATGTGAGCCCAGTTCCAAATGCCATATCTCTTGATATAAGCCACTAGTTTTTGATCTTCTTCGGCACTCCAAGCACCCTTTTTAACCGCTGTCTTATTGTTGCTTTTGTCATTCCTCGGATACCTGGCCATTGTGTTGATCGATGCTGATAAAAATGCTGTTTTCAGAGTCTCTTCTTGGCCTGAATAATGCAGCTCGCACTTTGAGGTGCTTATAAGTACATGGGGGTCCTCCTCTGACTTTTCCATATCTGGCACGTGTATGCAGAGACCATAATAATCAATGTCCTGCCCTGAAATTTTCTAAGTCCGATAATTTCGAGGAAAGGGGCATGGACTCTTCCGGGAAAGTGGATCCGTTCATGCATCTTGAGCACCATCACAAGGGGTCATGTGTGAACTGGCCCCACGGCATAATGTATGTCCCTGCTTGTCTTTTCTATGGGCATTGGCTCTCTAGTTTGAATTTGTAGGGGCCATGTCTTTGTAGATATTCCAGTAGATAGGAATCTTATAACCATAGAGTTAAGCAATGAATACTCCATCTCAAAGGTATAGTCCACATATGCCACAATTGAATTTATGACTAAATAAAGACCTCTATGATATAAAGTGATGCTTGGACTCTAATATTACTAGATGGATTTAGGGATAAGGATCGAATTTGTATGTATAATTTGAGTGCATTGAAAGGGGGCTAACTTACCACAATTTATGAAACATTACTAACTTTTTATGATAGGTTATAAATTATTTTATTTTCCTAACAAATTATTCAAATTTACTATTTCTTATATGAAAGAACAAACCTAGAGTAGAATGAATTACTAACTTTTGTCAAATATTAAATTACTAAGAAGTTTTAGGTTGCAAACTCTCACTTGAGTACCTACCAATGTAGAATTCTAAACAAAACTTGCTTGAAACATAATCAGAAAAATTTGATTCAAATGAGAGTTTGTAACACAATACCCATTAATAATTTAATCAGAGAGAAGTTGGTAAGTCTCACAAAAAATTATGTTGATAATTCTATAGTTGGCAAAAGATTAGAGATTTGCTTTTGTCAAAGATAAAATGAAGACAATAATTATAAAAAAAAATAGATGTTGGTATAACAGTTGCTAATGTCAAATTATTGGTAAATTAGTTGAAGAAAAGCTGGCGATTAATCACTCTGGTAATTTCTACAAGGAGTTTGTAAATTTAAAAAGTAGATTGGCAAGGCAAATAAAAATGGAAACTTAACAAGAAAGTTCTAAATTTTAGACGAAACAAACAAATGTTGTTGCCCACCTCAAATGATAGTTGATACCCAAAACTAGTTGGTAATTTAATTCGAGAAAACTTGTTATTCAAATAAATAGAGGTTGATAATTTGATATAACCATTGTTATATCTAAGCTATCGTGAGAAAGTTAAATAGAAGTACGTAAACAAGAAAAGAAATTTTTTTGTTAGAGATGACAGAAGTTGATAATTAGAAAAAAAAAAACAAATAAATAAATATCAGTAGCTAATTCAAACAAGGATTGGTAACCCAAAATTAGTAAATAAATGTTTGACTCCAAGCCAAGAATTTGTACTGAAAATCAGGCAGTCATAATACACTAAACTTATAAGGGCAATCGAATAAAAGCTTGACAAGCTCATCAAACATAAAGGCAATGACAATGTAGTGGACCCATAAGGTCGATTGATAAAATGTTTAGTGAGCTCATTGATCATGAGTTTCTAGTAGGCAAAGTTTAAGCGAAGTCCATGATACGCAACATTGAGCAACTGATTCAAAGCATGCACAATAGTTAAAAATTGAGACAAGATGTATCCATTGACTGAACGATAACCATAGCTTGGGAGTCTAGAGGGGTTGCAAATCATTCATAAAGTAGTGCACAAGTCATAACAATTTGAGATTCTTGCGGAGAAAGATCAAAACGAAAATTAGAATGATCCATTTTCAATACACAGTCAATTTGGGCATCAATCAAGGACGAGCAATTGAGACACAAAGAATCACAAAGTGCAAATTAGATTTTGACTTTATTGATATGTAGACGGAAAAATTAACCTCACGATCGATTTCTATTAGATTTTAGCTAAGTTTGTATATGAATTTTGAATAAGATTAGGTGCCCTAAATCCAGCACTCATATTTGTTTACAAAAGATTTCTAGCCATAAGCTGCAAGCTTTTTACCTTCTTTACGCACTCCAATCACCTCCATTAAGCAATTTATGTTCAGTTCAATTATCGAGCGAGCATATATTCCAAGAATGTAACCTCTTTCTTTTCTGTTTAAATTCTATAAAGTTTCATGCAATTTCCTTACTTATTTCTGATCTACTGTTGCCGTATTATTTAGTAATTCAAAACTTGCAAAGTCCTTGAGTCTTCAAGGTTTATTTGAATCCATTCATTTTTATGTAAAGTCATATTTAACAGTTCTATTGGTATTTATCATCCTCAATCAAACTTCAATCACTAATTAAAACCATTGAGTTTCCAACGACAACAACTTTGCCAAAATCCACGTAAATCACAGTGGGAAAATGGAATGTCTTGCCAAATTACTTGAAGCGTGTCTGGACTTCACGATCCAATACCAACGACTCCAGTAATCAGGTGTTCTACCGATCAAGAACCTTTGAGGCTCGGGATGGTTTAGAGGATGGGAGACCGCCATCTTAATCTGCCACCAAAGTGTGCCAGAAAGTCCTTTTTCATCGATTCACTCGAGTCATTTGGACGATTTGATGACTTGAATGCTATTGTTAGGCCTAAAAATGCTAACCATGTCGAGCACACTACCCCCAATGAATCTGCAATCACACAAATGTGGTAAAAGAAAAAACAAATCAAATCATTACCCATGTTGGTCAACAACCTTGGAATTGATGTTAGGAGAAACATCGAGACCCTCCTTTCATCTATTTTTTTAGATGATGAGGAAATCAACAAGATGGAACACGAGTAAGCTCATTAACATATTCACTTAAATCCACGTTCTTTCAAAAGCTTAAACTTTTGTTTAGTTATAATTCAATTGCTTCATGTGCGTCACTTAATCCAACACAAATACATCCTCACACGGCAGCTATAGGCATTATTGGACCAGTAAAATTTGACTAGTCATCTTCTTAGGCATATGGATCATATAAAGATATGTGAAACCCCATGTGCAACCGCCTATCTGATCAATGATTATCCGCTATTGTTCTCCATCGGTATTCTATATGGAGAGAACGAACCTGTAGTTTAATTAGCGAATCGTCCCAGGCCCCCGACTACGACTATCCTAATCAGAAGGAGCAGAGACGGAGAAAAACGAAATTTCCGGTTTGTTCAAATGTGTCAGAGTTGGAAAAATGGGCCAAGAATAAGAGAGAACTTGTAATTTGGTTTTTGTATTCTTCTGTGTATCATTTACATTGTATGAGTCCCTATTTATGATACATTGAAGATACATCAAATCAAATCCAATCGTAGATTGACATAATTAATCAAATATAATCTCCTGTAATCTTAGATTGACCGATCACAGCTCAATCCTTGCATATCTCCACACGATCCTCGCATATCTCCAACAAGATGCAATCATGACAAAGAACGTCCTGCCATTAACCTTATTATTGTAGAGATCATTGAAAAACTGTGGATATAAGAAACGTGCGTATTCCGCCCATAAAAAGTAATGCCTTGAAAGGCTCCAAATTTTCATCAAGCGGGGCATTTTATATCCAAGCCATGATACGACAAGAACTATTATTCCTATGAAGGGTAAGGGGTTTAAATATTCCACTAATAAATAAATAAATGATTCTTTATGTCAACACACCAAAAAGGATAGTTGAAACGAGAACCGACTAACCACTCAATTAAGAACTAATTGTGGTGTTTGTAAAGAAGTTTTTGAGAACTACGCACCGGCCACTTTTACTACTAAGCTACATCAAGTAATGCAACCATATCTCTTATTAACAGCTTCAGCATGACTGTAATAAATCATATCAAGTTATAAATTCCATGAGCATGGATATGTGTGCTCTGGTAGTTATATCCAATTTGCATTTATCGGGGTACACAATCACTTCGACAGAGATTAACTATAGCCTAATATATCAAGAACCTCTACGTATGCTTAAGAAATAATAAAGAAATACTAGGTAAGCTACGATTACTAAATAAAATCGACATACTAAGGATGTAGGAGGCTGCAAATGAAAATTGGAAAATACACGGTGTTATTCTAGATCCACCCAGCATCATTTACTGAGATAAAGATGTTTATTATAAAAGTAAATAATCCAGGCTAAAGCTTCATTCAAAAGCTCGCCTAGACCGGCCCATGCATGGCCCTAAGATATGATACTAGGATAAAATCTAGTGATATCAATAAAAAAATCCCTAACAAAACATGCGAATATTAGGGCTTTCACCTCATAGAAAATTATCCAAATGCTGAAATGATGGTGCTGTCCACAGGCAAGTAATCCAAACGCTGCCTATGTCATCCATGAGGTCAGCAGCAATAGATTAATCACTAGGACCATATAATAAAAGCAACTAGCAATCTTGGGTTTGACAGACCTCCATCCGCGGAAGAAAGTCCTTGCCTTTGTTAAAAAAAACAAAGAAATTGCGCAACAAGGCAACCCCACCGTACCTCAAGTTTGAAATCCATTTGACTAATATTTTACTTATAATCAAAAAGGAAAATTCTTATGTCCCAACGGCAAAGACTTGACATTCCCACGTTCATCACGAACCACAAACAGTCCCATTTGCATATAAATACTTAAGATGTGGAATAATCTCTATGAACATAATTAGACATAAGATTTGGTTTGAAAAACAAATTTAGCTGAATTTATTAGCAAGACTACTAAAGTTTTCTTCAACAATTTTTCCCGGGTTTCACATTGGTCCGCATTGACGGGTCTTTGGTCGGAGAGATTATATTAAGAACTAATTCCAGGGCCCTACAGTATCTAGGAACTGGTACTGTCGTCTAGTATGTGAAATTCTAGAGGACTAAGCACATTTCATGCACATAACGACAAAGAAAACGATGAACACGTAGAACTAGCTGGAAATATCATAAAAATCAATTGACTTGTGGTTAGACCTGTTAAACGGGTGGGTTGGGTCGAGTTTGGGTCGGGTCATAAATAGTCCGTGATGGTTTTATTAATGATGGGCTTAAGGCCCGTCCGCCCATGTTGGGCCTAAAAGCCCGACCCACAGGATAAGGGCCCATGGATGGGGAACGTATAAAAGGGATGAGAGAGAGAGAGGACGCACCTTTTGGCGCATTAATGTACGTACGTTCTCTCCCTCTCTCTCTCTCTCTCTCTCCCAAAAGAAAAACAGTAAGGCACGTTTTTCTTCCCTTCAAGGCGAATTGGCGTCATCGGATCGAATAGGGCCAAATTCTCTTCCTCTTAACGGCGTCGGTGTTTAATCTGTGACTAACAAGGTACGCTCGAATCCGTGGTGTGCTTTAGGATCGGTGATACGTGATTTTCCCGGGCTTGTCTTCCGCATTCGTTTTAAGGGTTCGATTTAGTGTCGAATCCGGTTTTTGGGAATCCGTTAATCCCAACATTGGTATCAGAGCCCTAGTTCATGTTTTCCCAACCCCTTTGATGATTTTTGATTGATTTTTCGCGAAAATATTCAGCCGACACGGATCCGAGTGAGAAATCCCGACACCCGAGCACTGTTCATCCGTTTTTTCGAGTTTCCGTAAGTCGAAATCGATTTTTGAAGGCATAGGGTGAAAGGGCTCGTCGAAACGAGTCCGTCGACATGTCGTGCACCGCCAGGAGACGCCGTACGCGCCCACACGCGCGGCTGGAAGCCGCTACGCGTGGGCGCGACGCGCCCGAAGCGCTGGCATCGGCCAGTGCGTGCGCCACATGCGCCGGTGGCGAACCGGCACTTGCGTGCCGACGTTCGGCGAACCGGCACGCGCCGGTCGGCGAACCGGTGCGTGCTGACGACACCGTGACGTCACGGTAACCGCCGGGATGACGTCATCGGTGACGTCATCGCCGACAACCGTTGGCCGGCCGGTCACCGGCCGGCGACCCGACCCGACCGGCGACCCGACCGCGCGGAAGCCTGGCATGCGCGTGGCACGTGCCGGCTGACGTCTGCGTGACGTCAGCCCGCACACACGCGCGGCACTTGCCGATCGATTTGTCCGACCGGTCCGACGACCGGCGACCCGACCGTTGACCGTTGACGACCGTTGACCGTTGACCGTTGACCAAAAAAAAAAAAGGAGGGAAAAGAATGTGTTTCTTTTTCAATTAAGTCTATGTGGATTATATGTGATCCCTTATTTGTTCTGCATTTGTTGCGGGAACAATGCCTCCCCGAGGTTGCGCACACCTATTCGCGCAATTACCGATGAACAAAAGGAAAGGCTGTCTAAGTTGATAGCTGAGCTGACTGATCATCGATGGGAAAGTGGTGACTTAATTGGTCACGTCCTTGAAGTCAACGGAAAAATTCAAAAGGTCATATGGAATGGTCGTCCTATGCCACAGTCAGAGATGGTGCGATTTTTCATGAACACCCTTCCACCTGAATGGCAAGGAGTGTTGAATCGCATATGGGATGTCAACAGAGCTGCTTCATATAAGAAAATTGTGATGGATTTTGTAAATGAATATTATTGGATTGTTACAAGGGAAAAGATCAAGAAATTGAACAAAAGAAGATCTTTCCCAGTTCGTGTGCTGACTTGGTGTTAGATGTATTGGCTGATTATTGTTAAGTGTGCTTTGTGGACATCTTATGCAATGTTAACTACCTGATTGTTGTTGATGTAGCAACTGATATGTTAGTTGTATTATGTGAAAGCATTATTGTTTTATTGGATGTCAATTACTATTTGCTTTCTGTTATTGCTAGTTGCTGTGGGTAGTTATAGAAGCTTTTGTAGCTTCATAGAATTTATTTTGCATAAGACAATTATATTAATGATAGTTTTAAGTTAGGATTTTTGGAGGATGATTGGAAACATAGTGACCTTTTGATTCTGAAACCTTACTTGAAATCATTTATTAATATGATGGGTCTGTGCAAAAGGGATGCATAAGTGATAGGCTAAACTAGGGCTCTGATGTGTTCAGATCAATGGCTTCAGCCACAAAGAGCATAGTTGCCGAGCTGAATAAAGGTGAAAAGCTCAATGGTGACAACTATGAAATATGGCACATGAAAATCCAATATGTCTTTGGAAGAGCAAGAGGCACTTGAAGCTCTTAACCCGACCATGGTAGAACCCGAAGAAGGAAACACTGCACAAAGCACAAAAGAGATAAGGAAGCTTTTGCTGCATGGAAAGAAAAACTCTCTTGCTCGCATCACGTTGCTGAGCAGCATGGAAAATGATGTCATGCGAGAGTTTAGGCGTTTTGACAATGCCAAAGAAATGTGGGAGGCATTGGCAGCAAGATTTGGTCATACTTCGGTGACCAGACTGAGGCAGCTCACTATTAGGTTTGACTCTTATAATAATAAGCCTCATGGTCAGACCATGAAGCAACATCTTAGAAAGATGTCAAACATGATAAATGAGCTGAAAGATGCTGGCCATATCCTCACTGATGAGCAGCAAGTGCAAGCAGTGATTCGTTCCTTGCCTCAGAGTTGGGAGCATATGAAGATGCACCTGACTCATAATGAAAATATCAAAACCTTTGAGGATGCAATGCGCCATCTTGAGCTGGAAGAGGACCGCCTCTTGGCGGCTAAGCCAGATGCTGAACTCTATCATGCTAGTTCTAGCTCACATGGAGCTTCAAGCTCCAAGCGCAAACGCCCTAACTGGTTTGATAAAGGGAAAGGCAAGGAAGCAGGTCCTTCAGGGAAGAAACTCAAGCTTAACCAACATGGAAGAGGAAAGCGTCCTCGAATGAAGAAGCTTGCAAGGGTAAAGTGTTTCAACTGTGACTAAAAGGGTCACTATGCTCGCGACTGTCGTGAGCCAAAGAAGGTAAACACCCCTTGCACTTATCAGAACTTTACTTTTGTGTCAAGTTATGTGTTCTTAACTGAGTCTAATCCTTTGTGGACTGTGGATTCAGGATCGACAGACCATGTAGCGAAGGATAGAGGATCCTTCGTGGAATTCCGACAGTACCAAGCGGAACTAAGTGGATCTATGTGGGAAACAACTCCGAGCTGAAGTGAAAGGAATTGGCACTGCCAATTGAATATGCGTGGTGGACGCACTTTGTTCCTACATGATGTAATGTATGCTCCGGAGATTCGTCAGAATTTAGTGTCTGTTTTAGTGCTGGTTAAACTAGGTTTTACTATGAACTTCTATAATAGAGGTGTGGATTTATTTTTGGATACAAATTACTATGGTTGTGGTTATTTTCTAGATGGTTTCATTGTATTAGATATTGACTATGTTAATGCAAATGTTTGTTATTCCCTTCTCACATCTCCTAATACATATGATAATGATGTGAATGTGTGGCATGCTAGACTTGGTCACATTGGCCAACAACGTATGAATAGACTAGCCAAAGAGGGCTTGTTGGGCAACATTGAAAAAGTCGATTTGCCCATATGTAAGCATTGCCTAGAAGGGAAAACGACAAGGAAACCATTTGGAAAAGGTAAAAGAGCTGAATTTCCTCTGCATTTAATCCATTCTGATGTCTGTGGTCCAATGAATGTGAAAGGAAGGCATGGGGCTGTTTATTTCATCACTTTTATAGATGATTATACTCCATTCGGATATGTCTATTTGATTTCTCATAAATCTGAAGCATTGAGTTGTTTCAAAAGGTTTATGAACCTGGTAGAAAATCAATTAGACAAGACAATAAAAGCATTGAGATCCGATCGAGGTCGAGAATATTTATCTGATGAGTTCAGAAAATTATGTGATGAAAAAGGAATAGAAAGACAGTTGTCTATTCCATATACTCCTCAACAAAATGGTGTTGCGAGAGAAGAAACGAACCCTCTTGGAAATGGTTAGGTCCATGATGGCGCATGCTAACTTACCTATTACTTTTTGGAGTGATGCGTTGTTAACTGCTGCTGCCTATATACTTAACCGGGTGCCTTCCAAATCAGTTACTTCCACTCCATATGAGTTATGCACAGGTAGAAAACCGGACTTAAGTTTTCTTAAGCCATGGGGTTGTGCTGCCTATACACATGAGTCCTCTCACAAGTTGGGAAATTGGGTCCCAGAGGAAAGAAGAGTATTTTCATAAAATACTCGGAACACTCGAAAGGGTATGTGTTCATAGGTGAGTAGGAAAGTGAGAGTATAACTGAATTTGAATCACAGGATGTCACATTCTTAGAGGATGAATTTCCTAAGAAGGGCGAAATAGGGGAAGATTACTCCATATTTGAAACCTTGGATCAAGATAATGATATTAGTGGAGTTCATCCAAGTGGGAGTAATATGAGAAGTGATGAATTGAATTCAACTCATTCTCAATTACACCCACATGATGAGACAATATCATCATTATCTAATCCAAGTGGGAGCATAATAGGGAATTATGTGCAAAGTGTACAATCTCCCATACGGCGAACAAGTCGCCAAAGTATTCCCCGTAGACGTTTTGACATTGAAGGGGAAACTTTTATGGTTGCTCCACAAGATGAGGATGAGCCAAGAAATATTAATGAGGCTCTGAATTGCCCTAGTAAGGAAAAATGGATTCATGCAATGGAAGAGGAAATAGAGTCAATGAAATCAAACCAAGTCTGGGAACTGGTTGATCTTCCAAAAGGACGCAGAGCTATTGGGAACAAGTGGGTTCTCAAAATAAAGCGAAAGGCTGATGGCTCGATAGAAAGGCATAAGGCTCGCCTTGTGGCAAAGGGGTATAATCAACATGAAGGAATTGATTATGAAGATACATTTTCTCCTGTAGTGAGATTTGCCTCGATTCGCATTATTCTGGCAATAGTAGCTAGTATGGATCTTGAGTTACATCAGATGGATGTAAAGACTGCTTTCCTCAATGGAGAATTAGAGGAAGAAATATATATGGAACAACCTGTTGGTTTCATAGTGAAAGGCCAAGAAGAAAAGGTATGTCGACTTTTGAGATCGATATACGGCCTTAAGCAGTCATCGAGACAATGGTATATACGTTTTCATAATGCCATAATGGCATATGATTTTACAATGATTGATGAGGATCATTGTGTATATATCAAAAGATCCAAGGATCAATTTGTGATCATATCATTATATGTTGATGATATACTGATTGCCGGAAGCAATATGGAGTTTGTTAATACAGTCAAGAGTTGGTTGTTTTCCAACTTTGAGATGAAGGATATGGGTGAGGCTGCATACATTCTTGGAGTTAAGATTTCAAGAGATCGTTCGAAGAGATCGTTGTCTCTTTCGCAAGAAACATATATAAATAAGTTTCTTGAACGAGTTGGTATGCAAGATTGTAAACCCATAGACACTCCTATTGCAAAAGGTGAAGGATTGAGCCATAGCGTGTCCGGGGACTCCACAAGAGAAGGAACAAATGAAACATGTTCCTTATGCTAGTGCTGTTGGAAGCTTGATGTACGCTATGATGTGTACAAGACCTGTCATATGTTTTGCAGTTGGAATGGTGAGTAGATACCAATCCAATCCAGGTCTAGCACAATGGAAAGCCGTTAAGAGAATACTGAGGTATCTAAAGAGAACTGCTGATTATACGCTGAGTTATTAAGGAAATGATCTGCAACTTTAAGGCTATTCTGATGTTGATTATGGAGGAGATTTAAATGAAATGAAATCTACCTCTGGCTTTGTTTTCTTACTGAATGATGGCACCATATGTTGGAGCAGTAAAAAACAAAAGTGTATAGCCTTGTCCACGATGTAAGTTGCGTTCGTGGCATTATCAGCAGCAGTATAAGAAGGTGTTTGGCTTAAGAGATTTTTTGGATCATTTAGGTGTTATTGGAAGTGCTGCAGATTAATTGTTGGCTAACTGTGATAGCCAAGCAGCAAAAGGGTACACCAAAGATCCAAAATATCATAGCAAGACCAAACCTATAGATACCAAGTATAACTTTTGTCAAGGATATGATTGCACGAAAGGATGTGAACTTACAGTACATATCTATGCATAGAATGGTAGCAGATCCTATGACAAAGCCAATATCTAGAGATGTGTTTTGTGATCATGTAAAATCTCTAGGATTGCGTAGAGTCTGATGTACTGGATTGTAATTTCCCTGAGTTGTTCACATTTATGAACTAGTGTTGTTTCATTATTAATGCCTATGAATCTTTGTTTGATCTTTATGCATCCTAATGCTCAGTGCATTATTTTAAGTTAAGGAAGTATGTCGGACAGATAAAAGATTAGCCCACTCACACGGGTAATCGCCTCTATTTACCGTGTGATAAATAGAGATGAGACTGTTTTTAAATTTATTATCTAGGTGATAATCGAGAGCTCAAGCTTAAAATACGTATGTCGCCTTAACTAAGTGTTAAGATGAGGACATAATACTTACGATGTCCGAAAGTAAAATACCCCACATATTTTACTTTATCTGTCTAAGATGCCAGATGTGAGTTCTGATGAATTTTGTGAATGAGTAGATACGTGGACTCAAGTTAGACATTGGATATGTCTGAACTATCATCTGTATGGTATTGAAAGTGTAGATATACGCTCCATGGGAAAGGAGTTAATACCGTAATACGTATTTCATACTACGTATGCATGAGACGACCAATAAGAGTGGCAAAAAGTTTGATCTCAACTTTTATGACGTGTGAGACTCTTGAGGAAAAGAGTTCCTCAATTTTAGTGCCCTCATGACTTTTACTTATTCTCAATATTTCTATTTAGTGTTTGCTATCTTATGATGTTGCCAATGGTCATGAGTTTGATTCGATCTAATGGGACATTTCTAGAAAAGCAAGCTGAACTGAAATTGAGAGTTTGAAGGAAAGAGGAAGATCGAATTTGGAGAATCACATTGTAGTTTTGTGTTCACTGGTCGACCAATTATGACTGTCTTTGTGATAATTATAATTGTGAATACAATATATATATCATTGTTTAAAAGAGATCAAGAGAGATATAAATGTGATCGATCGATCTATGGTACTGCATACTAAATCTACTCAGAGTGAAACGCCCATTATGAGCTGCTATATATTCCTAGAGATGTATAGCAACGAGCTCTCAAAGTATCTGGTCGCACGGATTATTCACCGGTATGAATGTTGTAGAGAGGTAAAGAGAATACTGTTCAGCCCACCATGTGCGAGTGGGAGATGATGGTTTTATTAATGATGGGCTTAAGGCCCGTCCGCCCATGTTGGGCCTAAAAGCCCGGCCCACAGGATAAGGGCCCGTGGATGGGGAACGTATAAAAGGGATGAGAGAGAGAGAGAGGACGCACCTTTTGGCGCATTAACGTACATACGTTCTCTCCCTCTCTCTCTCTCTCCCAAAAGAAAAACAGTAAGGCACGTTTTTCTTCCCTTCAAGGCGAATTGGCGTCATCGGATCGAACAGGGCCAAATTCTCTTCCTCTTAATGGCGTCGGTGTTTAATCTGTGGCTAACAAGGTACGCTCGAATCCGTGGTGTGCTTTAGGATCGGTGATACGTGATTTTCCCGGGCTTGTCTTCCGCATTCGTTTTAGGGGTTCGATTTAGTGTCGAATCCGGTTTTTGGGAATCCGTTAATCCCAACAGTCCTACCCAAATCGACTCATTTAACCCGTTTATGACCCATTTATTGCAGTGCAAAATTTTTGACCCGTACCCGACCCAACCTATACTCGACCCATACCCGACCCATTTAACTAAACTTAAGAAAGCTTATTTCTTTTATATATATATATGGTATTGCTAAAATAGTTGTGGTCAATTACGATCCCATCCCTAATGAAGTTTCCAAATGAAAGAGACCTGCAAATTAAGAAAGAACGAAAGAGAGGCCAAAGTCATGGGAATTCATTCCAAACAAAGAACTTTTAGAAAGGTGGAAAATTAGGGTTTTCATTAGACACGTCATTGCTGGTGCCATCAATTACGTCCGTTGTGCGATCCTGATGGGGATTCATTGCTTTGATCCAATTGAAGAGGACACCTAAATTTAGACTCCGTTCGTTTCGCGAAAAATAATTTTCGAGAAAATGTTTTTCGGATTTTCCAACGTTTATTTCACAAAAAATGAATTCCATGGGGAAAACATTTTCCATGGAAAGAAAAAAGTCTTCTAAATTAGGGGAAAATATTTTCCACTTTTAAAAAGTGTAAAATATTTTCCTCATTTGATCTCTCTTATTTTACACCTCTACAAATCATCACTTCCTCCTCCCCTTTCTTCTTCTTATTTTCTTTTTTTATTCGAATTATTATTTTAATTTCCTTTTTCTTTTCTATTTCTTTCTTTTACTTTTCTTTTTATTCTTTTTTTTTTTTCTTTTCTTTTTTTCTTTTTCTTTTTTTTTTCCCATCTTCTTTTTTCTTGGCTAGTCGCCGGCCGTTGCCAAGCGAACCTCAACCTCATTGATCTCAAGCTTGCGTTCGTTGATCTAGTGAGCCTCGAGCTCGACACTCGTGCTTGCCAATCTGGTGAGCGGTGAGCGTCGTGCTCGTCAGCAAGCTTGAGGCTCGCTAGTGGTCAGTCGGGGGCGGTCGCCGTGATCAGCAACTAGCCAAGAAAGAAGGAGATGGAAAACAAAGAAAAAAAGAAAGAAAAATGAAAAAAAGATTAATAATAGATTTAAAAATTAAAAATAACTAAAAATCAATTTTTAAAAAATATGAAAAATCCGTTTTAAAACATAAAATAACTGAAGAAAAGTATATAAAGGAAAAGATTTTCTTTACCAAGCAACAAAAAATATTTTCCACTTCATTTTCATATTTCATCCGAACATCGGGAAATAATTACATTTTCTTGGAAAATGATTTCCGAAAAATATTTTAGAAACACCACATTTTTACGCGAAACAAACGGGAACCTTAAATTGTTCCTAGTGAATAAACACTTAAATTCCGGCAACCTTGGTCGGAAATCTTAGGTGACAATTTTTTATTAATATATTTGCTTTGACTTGTCGGAGAGCTAAGTCAACCTTAAATTTGAATTTTAATATAAATATTAATTAAAATAAAATTTAAAACTAATTCTTAAAATAAATAAATAAATAAAAGGAAGTTGGCAGAATGGTGAGGGCTGTGCAAGCACTCGCCGCTGCCTTGCCACCATTAGCAGGAACGACCGACGACGGTGGGGGTAAAGTCTGCCAGGGTTATCAAGCCCTGGCCAATCGACGGCGAGGGTCACTGGCCCTCACCCGGTCAAGTCAAGAGACACCACCAACCATTGAAATAATAACTATTTTGTGGTCTAAAGTGTTATAAAGAAGTTTCTGAGAACTATGTAGTGGCAACCTTTGCTAATATGCTACATTATGTAATGCAATCAGATGTCTTATTAGCAGCTTTAGTATGATCATGTAATGAATCACATCAAGTTATAATTTCCAAGACACAAACATGTGCGCTTTGATAGTTATATCCTATTTGCATGCGTTGGGATACAATTACCCTAGTAGAGATTAACTACAATCTAGTATATGAAGAACCTTTCCCATGGTTAAGAAAAAAATAAATATTTACAAGGCACACTAAGATTACTAAATATAATCTATATATTAAGTAATGCAACAGACTGCAAATTAATATTGCAAATATGTCATTCTTATTCTAAATATTTACCCAATATCATTCAAAAGCTACAGAGATAGAGATCATTAGTATAAAAGTAAATGATCGAGGCTAAAGCTTCATCCAAAATGTCTTAGGCCGGGCCAAAATTTGTTCAAGAGCTCGCACAGACCGGCCCATGCACAATCCTAATCAATATAATACTGGGATAAAACCTAGCGATCTCGATTAAAATAATACCTAATGAAACGTGCGTGTATTACGACTTTGACCTGATAAATAAAAAATGGTCGAAGTGTGCAAAGTTTTTGGAGAGATGACGTTGTCCACGGGCAAGTAATCCAAAACACTGCCTACATCATCCACGTGCTCAGCAGCAATAGATTAATCACTAGGAAGGACCATATAACAAAAAGCAACTTGCAATCATGTTTCATATTCTCCTGTTTTCTGAAGAAAGTTGCCTTTGATCAAAAGAAAGAGACGAAGAAATTGGGAAGCAAAGCGACCCCACGCCGTACATCAATTTGAAAGCTCTTTGACTATTGGGTCCCTTTATCGAAAGATAGGAAATTTCCACGTCCCAACTACGAAAACTCGACCTTGCCACGTTCATCACGAAACCTAAATTATACCCTTTTTCATATCAATATCAAGGACATGGAATGATTTCTATGAACATAATGAGATAATGAGAAGGAAAAATTACTAAAAAAGTCATAAACCTATTGTAATTATACCAATTCAGTCTTAAACTTATTTTTTTGACTTATCGAGTCATAAACATTTTGTAATTGTGCTAATTCAATCCTTCCGGCTAAATTTGACCGGCCGACCTTGACGTGAACACCGGATAGTGCTAGTGATAATATTTTAATATTATTTTATTTTTTCGAATTTTTTAATAAATCTTTTTATCTTTTTTTCCTTTTTTTTCCTCTCTTTTTGTTTTTTGCTCTCTTCCCTCCTTCTTCCGGTGACTAGCCGGGGGGAGGGTTAGTCGTAGGACTGAGGCAGTCGACTAGGCTCGACTAGGGCGAGCTCGCCTCACCGTCGCCGAGTGAGGGCCACCCAGCCACCGGCGAGGCAAGCCCCCTCGCCGGATCCACTGGCGAGGGATCGTAAGCTCGCCCTCTTGGCAAACTGAATAGCCCCGAAGCTCCAACCCCGTAGCACCACAAAGCCACAAAGAGACCTTTGACCGTCTCGTCGTCGATCGTTCTGCTGACCATGACCCTAGGCCTCCTCATCGGAGCCCTCATCTGGAAGTCCAACACCGAGGATCAGAGTCGCGGTCTCTCAGATCCAGCTCGGCCCAGTCGATCCGAGCAGTCTACAGCGTGACCCAGCATCAGGACTCGTGCTTTGCGAGCATATCCTCCCTCAACAGCTCCGTCGAGCCCGACCCATAAGCCATCTTCGAGCTCTCCCTGCGGGTGTGGGTCAACGAGATGTCCAGCCCTTCCATGTTCGTGCGGGACCTGGTAAAGAGCTCGAATGACGCGCACTCCAAGGACACTCTCGGGACTGCGCGAGGTAGCTGGAGGACGCGAAGAGCCAGCTCGCCGACTCAGTGGCGGCCATGGACGTAGGGCCGAGAGAGAAAGCCTTGACGAATACTCAAGATCAGCAACATCTAGACGTAGGTGAGCGCGGCCATGACGGATCAAGAAACGTGCGTGGACGGGTTGTAGGCGAGGGCGAGCTCGCCAATCCCTCGTTAGTGGATTCGACGAGGGGGCTCACCCTCGCCCGATTTGGCAAGGGCTTGCCTTGCTAGTGGTTGGGCGACCCTCGCCAGGCAACAGCGGGCGAGCTCGCCCCTATTGGGCCTGACCAGCCCTCCCTTCTGGCTGGCTGGTCGCTGAAAGAAGGAGGGAGGAGAGCAAAAAAACAAAAAAACAGAAAAAAAAAATAATAAATTAATAAAAATTCGAAAAAAGATAATATAATATTAAAATATTGTCACGGCATCAATGTCACTGCCAGCCTACCAAATTTGAGCAGAACGACTGAATTGACACAATTACAATAGATTTAAGATTTTTTTGATAAAATGAGATGGGTTTGAAAAACGAGTTCAGCTGAATTTATTGGCAAGAATACTAAAATTCTGTTCGACAATTCTTCCCGGGCTTCACATGGGTCCGCATTGACCGGCCTTGGTCGGAAAGAATAACATGTATGAACATGTGTGGTCTGAGTGTGATGAAATTTCTAGAGGAACGAGGACATTTCATGCACATGATGTCAAAGAAGACGAGGGATCGATTCTACAGACCCCACACATATTCAGAATTAGCTGGCAACATTATAATAATGATTTAGTGTGATTACTCATGATTTCATCTGTCACGAAGTTTCTAATGAAAGAGACTGCAAATTTCAGAAAAGTTAGAAAAAGAACGAAAGAGACAAAAAGTCCTTGGATTTCATTATGCATTAGACACGCCATTGCTGGTGCCATCACTTGTGTCAAATGTGAGAATTTTTAGCTTGAATAAAAACTGAAAACATGTTTGCTAAATTCGTATTCGACCATAATATTAACATCAAGATAAACACTTCATCTAAACTTAAGAAAGATTGTCCCCAGTAATACACCGTCTAATATGAATTTTAATCAAAGAGTTAATTTCACATCAAACCTTGAAGCTTTGTCTTAGTTAAGCCTCACCAGCCTGGAGGAAGTTTTATACAGAAAGGTCTTTTTCGATGTCTTTTCTTCAATTAAATTAGTGATAGAGATTGCCCTAATCTTATCCTCTCTTCGCTGTTTTGACTTCGTGAACTACGTGTATCACATGGTAATATATTTACATTTTTTTATTTTTTTATATTTCTTGAGCGCTACTAAAATGTCGACATCATTAACAATAGCTTAAATGCAAATTGAGGATGTCTCATGTCATGCAAACTTGGCAGAACTGCAACATAACATAGGTTGTCAAAAGTTGCCAGTTGGCTGATTAAGACTTTAAACGAGATTAGCCACAATTACATAAGTTAAGTTAACATTTATCAGAAGCAGATTTGAAACGGATTTGGAAATTATTTAAATTGAAATTGTGGATGGAGAGCCCGAACTAACTCGATAAGTTCAGTACAAGGGATCCAAGTCTACTCATTATAATTACGATCTCCATTGCTTGTGGAAAAACATATTGGAGAGTAAAGTCTTTGGAAAACGGGACGCGGTGTTGGGTTCAAGTCATCATCAAGCCCAGGGTTCACGCCATCGTGGCTCTTGAAGACTTGAATCCGTTCTTGAGATAATAATTTTAAAAAAAAAAAGAATCGGAGTAATTTCATTGTCTCATTTGTAATAAGAGATCGTACCCCAGTACTAAAATTTACTAATCGATACACCATTTTTCAGATATAATTACATAATTCTTTGTTGTTATACTCCCACCGTATTAATGATCTTCTCTTGCTCACTGAAAAAATAATGTTCCTGGGTTATGCTGAATGATAGATTAAATAAATGGCCCTTTTTTCTTCAATACATCTTCGAATACATCAAATTTTTGAACTTATATTTCTGTTTTTGAGAAAAATCTTCAATCCCAGCGTATTTCGTTTCCGCGTCGACCGGAGACAATACATATCGAGAATCGAGTCAACGCCCAGCAAGATCAATAATAATCTGAGGACAAAATGCACGTGAGAAACCCTAGAGCAAAGTCCCATGCACATCACGACATAGAAACTGTTCGCTTAGGGGTCTAGCGAGCTCTACAGTCAAGTTTCCGGGCGGGTCCAGTACTCAACATCGCTGATGCCCTCTCTTACGTCCTATATGTGATGGCGACCGCCCGACGATGACTTGTTGCCCTGCGATTTATCGGTTGAAGTTGAACAGGACTTTCTCTTAGTCCTCCTGGTCAACACCCGCCTGAGTTCAGATCAGCGGAACCCCAAAGTCCCGTTTAGGATCTAATTAACTTGATCTTGCTTAATTAAGCTCCGGTTTGGGTTCTGTTTTGTTCACTAATCGGCTGGCCCATCCGAGTTAAATAGGCCACTGTTTCAAGGCCAGGTTGCGACATTTGTTCTCGAGTACTGCCCAACATGTGACCTGAATTGACAAATTCATTTGTAGGTTGTAAACATTTTCAAGATCCTTTTCAGTAAGGCCCTAATGTGTCATCTGTATGCATGAAGTTTCGATTGCACGGGCTACACATGTCGAAAGTTAAGTTTATCCCATGCTATGTGGTAAAAGTTAAAGGAAGGATTGTTGCGAATAAATGTTCATTTCACTGTCAAAATCAGTATTGAGTAAACTTTGACCCACTATTTTGGAAGTTTACCTTGTTAAGTTGGCTGTAATTCTTTAAGCCAATAGATATATGAACATGGGATGGTTTCCTTCCATCTTCCTTTGAATCTCTCGTACATACTAATTTTATACGGTGGAAATAATGTCTACATTCTAAACCTTCCAAATCTAATATCATGAAGCTCTCAGAAGACCATCCTTTGTTATACAATAATGACTGCCTCGATCCTCAATTACATAAACTTGCATAGCTAGCTCCACAACCTTGCAGAGATCCGTAATTCCTCCACTTTATTAGGGGATGAACTACCATCCTATACGTTCAGACAAATACTAGAATTCAAAACATAATGACAAATATACTAGGCATCTTGTAAGCATGAATGGATGGTCATCAATTTTCCCAGAGACTAAAGGTGAAATCTTCTGGGGAAGCAGAAGAAGATGCTGTCTCCAATGGCCACCCAGGATACAATATAGTAGTCGTCGAGTCGATGAACAAAGCATTTAAATCTTGTACCCCGTGTGCATCTTCCACAGAAAAGTGTTGTGCCCATAAATAGCTTTGGAATTTATCATCCACATATGATGAACACAGATTGTTCTCAAAGGACTTTTCCTTGTCCCCATGGACTCCGATGGCTTGATTAGAGCTCGATGCGCAGAAGTTATCTGGGGTTGATGTTGGATTTCCAGTAAAATCTCCAAGATTCGATAATTGTACTGGAGTCGAAGTCGGAGTTGACCTACCCTCTTCCTCTTGAGATGAACTCTCATGATTGGCGTCAACGCTGTTACACACCCTTGCAGCTTCGGATTTTCGAGGCTTTTGCATCGGTTTTCCCTTGAACCGCTTCTTCAAGCGTGAGTGCCAGTAATTCTTCACTTCGTTGTCTGTCCTTCCGACAAGTTTTGATGCGATTGCCGACCATCTGTCACAGAAGAGACTTGTCAAGAGATGGAATTCATTGAAAATCGAGATGCTGTATAAACTTAATCCACTGCATTTGTTATAGTGAATCTGCTTACTTGTTTCCCAGAACTTCATGAAGCTTAATGATGGTTTCCACCTCTTCTTTGGTGAAATTTCCATGCCTAAGGTTGGGCCTCAGATAGTTCATCCACCGAAGTCGGCAACTTTTCCCGCTTCTCCTCAGTCCTGAATCAATCACAAATACACCAGTTTAGTCCAAAAGAGAAATTAGAATCACAGAGACACAGATGGTGAGTGATACATATGTATATCATGTCTAGGTGGAGTTACCTGCTGATTCAGCCATTCGGCTCCAATTCCAAATGCCATGCCTCTTGATATAAGCAGTGAGCTTTTCATCTTCCTCTGCACTCCAAGCTCCCTTCCTCAAACTCCTTTTTTCATGCAACACAACCCCAAGCTCGGCCATTCGATGATTCTCTCTGAGTGCTCGTGACTGCTTAATTAGACCCACATCCAAAACCAGAACCCTCAGAACTCCAATTTATAGTGAGCCGAGATCTGGCACGTGTTTCCTTTCTTCAGTAAAAGCTGTCCAGGTTTACTTGAACCAGTCAACAGGCATATAATACCAAGAGAAGATCCGGTTCAATGTCGGTGAAAAAGAGGACAAGAGAAATTTCTCCGCAGAACCTCCTTTTCCATGTTCACACACGTCGCTGTAATTTCTCATTGGAAATGCAAGAGTATTCTGGACTGCCCATGTACCAATTAATCTACAGGTGTTGAGTGTTGACATTATCAAAATTATGACGTCATCACATACTGGGCCATTTTATTATAAGAGTTGGACTTCCCAAATATGAATGTCTTCTCTGGGGTATGATTTAATGCAGCAGAAGATTTATCTTATGGTTTATCTTTTATGTCGTGATGAATACAGTAGAGATCAAACAAGCGTGCATGCGTATGTGCTTCATAAGTACAGCGAATTGAGTTGTCAGATGACAACTTGTCACTCTTCATGGTATGACCTCTTCCATTGATGGAAGTTTTTTAAGTATCCCCATTCGAGGACCCATGAAAAAAGGACTTGCTTATTAAACGTCATGCTCAGTATGAATGGACCTATTTCTTAAGAAATTATCTGATAAAAAACCTAGGAAAGAGATATAATGTTCCCATATGAGAGAGAGAGCGGATGAATAATTTTTCTTTCTTTAATCAAGGCACATTGATTAACTTTTTGTTTTTTTGGTCAGTCACATTGATTGAGTTAAACTCACGAGAGAAGACGACAATATTCAATGGATCAGCGAGAATCTTAATAGTAGACTTGCACACCACATTGCAGCAAGCAATGCGCCTATAATCCATCATCCTTGAAGCATTGATGATCTTGGAACCAGAGTATTTCTAGTAGAATTCACTGGCTTGAACTGTTGAGAATCCTGAAATAAAAATAGAGGACTACACTTGCATAGTCGCTGCAAATGATGTGCCAAGAATCCATTAGAATTATGAGAATCCAAAGGTTACTGGAGGATGAAGCATGATCTTCATCTCATCGGAATCATGAGAATCCAAAGGTTGTTTGTTAAGTAATTTTCTTTTCTACAATTCGAAAGGAAAATTAGTATGGATTTTAAAAGATGAATTCACTACCATCTGGTTATTACAATTGATGCATCTTGATAGACATTTATCAAGCACCTACTACTTTCATCCTGAATGTGTTGATATTTTTTCCCCTATGCATTTCATGTGGGCAACTTGCTGGAGGTCCTCGAAATGACTAATCGTGCGTCTTACTTCTCCTCATTTTAGTTGAACGAAGTACGGTAGCCTAAGGTCTATCACCCCTCATTTCAATTAGCATCTCGCCACTTTGTCGTCCAAAAGAACATGATCTCTCTTCCACTTATTTATGACTGGGAAAGTCAAATATGGATCCCCTCTAGAAAATCATTTCTATGTCCTCGAGCATTCCAGCTTTCAAAGCACCACTTAACTGTCAATCTTCTGCAGAAAAAGCCCATTAGCAACTTTTCGTTTTTACATTGACGCGGTATGTATGCATTGCGTTGGTACAAGTAATAGGCAGGGACAAAAAAAACGCTTGTTTTCAACCATTGAACCATAATTCAAACCGAAAGAAACTTAAAGCTGGAGAAACATCATCCAATGCTTGTTCAAAGCTCAGTCTATTTACCTTAGCAAATTATATCTATAGATATTTACTTTATATCTATATTGTAGATAGATAAGCCATCATCAAGCATTCTAAGAACAATTTCTCCCTCCAACTTGTGAACTCATTCTAAATTTTAAAAGTTGTCATTACTCTTTTTGGTTTCAACATTTGGTATCGAAGGTAGAAATGACATCCACCCGTTCCGTTCAATCGCAACTTCCAAAGTTGAACGGAAAGAATTTCAACAATTGGTCCATCCAGATGAAGATTCTCTTCAAATTGCAAGATTTGTGGAATCTAGTTGAAAACGACTACAACAAAGTGGCTGATGTGGAAGCATTCAAAGCTTTAAGAAAGGAAGAGAAAGATTTGTTGGCGGAGTCCTGGAAGAAAGATAAGAAAGCATTATATGTATCTTTCAAGCAGCAAAAGGAAACGATATTTGAAAAAATATCAAGTGTGGAAACTGCAAAAGTAACTTGGGATATTTTGCAAAACTCCTACAAAGGCGGTGATTGTGTCCAATGAGTGCAACTTCAAACACTCCGATGTGATTTTGAGTCTTTATGCACAAAGGACTCCAAATCAATCCCAATATATTTTGATCATGTGCAAACCATCGTTAACCAATTGAGGGTTAATGGTGAAGAACTCCAAGATGTACGAATTGTAGAAAAATTCTTGAGGTCTTTGACCGGAAGATTTGACTATGTCTTCACAAGGATTGAGGAAGGAAAAGATGTGTCAACCCTAACACTGAAGCGGTTGATGGGTTCATTGAGCTCACATATGAGCAAAGAATGAATCAAAAGTTCACTAATTTAAATCATGAGCAAGAATTATAGAGTCAAGTCGCTCCATCAAGTCAAGGAGGCTATCAAGGCGATCGAGGCTAAGGAGGACGCTAAGGTAGAGGTAGAAATTTAAATTTTACCGGAAAAAATGAAACACATGACAAATCAAAAGTCAAGTGTTTTAAGTGCGATAAATTTGAACATCACAAATCCGAATGCCAAGAAAAAGCAACAAAACAAACAAAACAAACAAAACAAGGTGCTTAGTAGGTGAAAGAAAGTGCTGCCAAAAGAGTGCTTTGAGCCCTTGTCAGGGAGAGCAAGCGACTAGAGATTCACAACTTGTTCAATTGGGCAAGCGTTTGCCATTCTTGTAAGTCCAGTGAAAGTGGTGGTGATGGTTGAAGAACGCAATGAAGTGACAGAATAGCTCACAATAAGGTTGTTGCTAGAATTGGGTAGGAGAGGATGCCCAAGTTCCAACATTTTATATTAGAGCAAGTAAAAAAATGGTGAGATTGAGCTTAATTTATGCAGATCAAAAAATCAAATTGTATATATTTTGACAAAACCATTAAAGGTGGATTTGTTCAAAAAATTAAAGATAATGCTTGATGTTATTGAATTCAAAAATCAATTTTAAGGGAGGTTGTTTGTTGAAGATTTGAGCACGTTAGCTATTAAGCTTTAGATTTGGTTGTTAGTATTCTTCAAATAATGCCTTGATTTACGGTGGGTGTCAGAAGAATACTGAAAACAAATCGGTGAAGCATGATTTATGGTAGGCACTTGAAGCAGACTGAAGACAAAAAAGCTTCAATCATTTAACGAAGGAAACCTTTAGCAGCATGAAGACGAAGAAGGCTAGAAAAGCCCATTATAGAGTTCTCCACACGCTTGTCTTCATTTATTTATTGTATGTCTTTTCATTTGACTTTGTTTGTGTGTTTTTATTAACTTTGTGGACTTTTTTGTTACTTCATTTGATGTTGCTGGAAGGAGTGATGGAGGACTCCGCGGCTCATCTAATGTGTGTGTGGAGTTCTCCTGTTAGAGTCCATTCATTTCGCAAAAAATATCATGTTTTTAAAAATATTTTTCAGAAAATTATTATTTTTTTTAAAATGACTATATTTTCTAATATTTAGCGAAAATCTAAAATTTGAGTGGAAAATATTTTTTATTATTCATTATCTAATTTGATTTTTTGGGAAAATTTACATAAAAAAATGAAGTTTAATATTTTTGATTGACCAAAAAAATTAATTTTAATGTTTATATATTTTATAAAAATGTTAATTATTTTTATTTTTAAAATAGTCAATTTTTATTCTTTTTCTTTTTCTTTTCCTTCCTCCTTCCTCCTCCTTCCTCCGCTGCCACATGAAAACATAAAAATAAAAGGAAAATATGTTTCAAAAAAATGATAAGAGGTGGAAGAAATTATGGAAAATGTTTTCCATTTTTCAAAGATGGAAAACATTTTCTCCACTTTTGAAGGTATTTTTTTCATTAGCGAAAAACGTTTTCCTTTAATAAATCATTTTCTGTTAAACAAGCGTTGGAAAATTCGAAAAACGTTTTTCCAAAAGTTATTTTCTATTAAACGAATGAAACCTTATATAAAAATAGGGGTGAGTATCATATATAGGTAAGCCATCATAAAGCATTTTGAGAACAATTTCTCCCTCCAATTATGAACTCATTTCAAATTTCAAAAGTTACCATTATTCTTTTTGTTCCAACAAAAAGTCCAGTTTATTTACCTTATAGCATATTATAGTCCCAATGAGAGAGCATCGAGGTCTTGTCAAAAAAAATGCCCATTCCAAGGATTTCTATGCCGTTGCTCTCTGACCACATAATCTCACTAGAGAGAACTCGTAGAAAATATTCGGTCTACTCTTAGATAGTCTCCTTAGTGTTCTAATGGCAAGTACATTTGAGTCGCCAACATAAGTTAAGGGCATCAATAAAATGAAAATGAAAAAGTTTTTTTCGAAAATTGATGAAATATTAACATTTTCTACAGAATAATTTTTAGGAAGGCGCCGTTAAAAATCATCCAATTTTTTGGTGGAATTGGCGAGTTTGATGATGACCACCTTAATGCATTTTCTTTGGTTCGCAAAATTACAAAACTGCCATCCGAGGCTCAATGGTGATGATGCCTTTAGCTCGAGCTTGGGGCTTCTTCTTCTGCTTCTTCTTCTTCTTCGCATTTTCTCTGTAGTTCAGGCTTCGCTCGAGATCTCTTCCCCGGCCAAGATCACCAGCCAGCGAAAGGGCCTCAGCTCCTCCCATTTGCTGGTGGGCAACTGTTAATTACGTCTTCGAGGTGAGATCCGAATGATCCGTGTCCGTTTCCCCCTTCGATTGAGAAGAGATTTTTGAAGATGTCGATTTCTTGTTTGGGCAAAATCCGATCGAGTTCGATGTTATTTCGCCGGTGCTCAGTTCATGTATGGCGATAATCTAGGATCTCTCGCTTAGCTTTGATTATATGAGCACCTCCGTGAAGCTGCTCACCACGTGTTCGACGAAATGCGCAAACCAAGTCTATGCCAGTTTCAGTGTTCATGTCTCGGAATCCCGCTCATTTGGTCTCTCAGTGTCGCTTGTTGCTCACAGTCAACACCCCCCCCCCCCACCCTTCCATTTTCTCGCTCTCTCTCTCTCTAATTGGTCCTCAATGGTCGGCATGGATGCCAATTTGCAGTGCTGGTCATTTATTTGCCAATCTTTAATCTGTTACACTTATGTTTAGTAAGTATTTCGGGAGGTAAAGAAAATTGTGAAGAAAATGATTTTCCTTGTAGTTGTCTGGAAGAATGAATGTAGAGTGAAGCAAATCTGGAGAAACAGACTTTCCTATGCTAAAGAGGAAAAGTAAGATGACGTTTTACCCTTTCATTTCAATTGTGAATGTGAGTGAACATGATCATAAAATACCACTTAACATGAGAATTGTGGAAATTATCATGTCAGTTGCATGCCGTCTAGACTTTGATCCTAGATTAATTTGAACATAGTGGATTAACAGAGCAGGTTCTGTCCTTGTGAACCTAACTATTTTGAAGGAGAAAGATGGGTAATTTTTATGTAATTAAAAGCAAAAAAGGAAAAGGCAAACGTGATTCCAGGTGCTAAAGTGGGCAGTTACTGTGGGTTTGAGTCCTAAAACTGGGAACCGGTTTCAATGGGTAGGTTCCAAGTTTCAGGTGGAAGTTGGACTGAAGCTGAACTGCTCGCCCCTATAAATTAGTGGGCAATTTTTTTTCTTCTCCATTGATTAAGTTACATTGTCAATCTTCCTGTTTCAGGTAGAGGAAGCTCCAGTGGAGGATTAGGAGGATGAGCAGAGGAGGAGAGAAAGGCTCGACCACCACGAAAACCCCCGCGGATTTCCTGAAATCTATCCGCGGGAGACCGGTCGTTGTCAAATTGAATTCTGGCGTCGATTATCGAGGTACTTCTGTCAACCCGGTCTCTGTGTGTTTGGAGAATCCTTAAACAAAGATTTTCTCGATGTAGCTGGATAATGCTGAGTTTGAGATTATTTCCGTCCTCGTATTTACTGATTGTACTAAATCCTATGTAACTTTAACTACTTGTCTCAAACTTTAATTAGTCGGGGATGATCTATGGGTTGAGTTCTCGGCAACTCGTATGAGCGAAGTGGCGACTTGCTCACCTCAAACTTCAAGCAGAATTATAAACCAAATGAAACTTACCTGTCAAACTGAAGTAAATGAAGAAGTTTGACCAAAAAAAAGAAGTAAATGAAGAACATTGCTATTGTCATAAACTGTCGAAGGCATTTGCGACCCCACATCATGCTGCAAGGAATGAGCAGTTAAGTTGGTCTTGCCATGTACATTGTGGTCTCGATGTAAGTCACTAAGCATTTTCTTTTCCGTCATCTGGAGGGAAAATACATTCAGTCTTTTAAATATAATAACCATCTCTTTTTCTAACAATGTTCATGGTATTCACTGTTGAAAAGAGATCAGTGGTAAAATTGGGGCTCTAATGTTCAACTCATCTTCTCATCTATCAACAATGACTTGATGGGAAAGCTAACGTAAGAGAAATGTTTTGTTCATGAAATCAACTATTGTTATGGATATTTGGCAGATCAAATGGTGACCACACATGATATTCATGTTTGTTTTGGAAAACTGTAAAAACATGAATCTTGCACATACGTGCTGCTATTCGATCACAAGATACCCAAAACCTGTCTTTGATAGCATG
Source organism: Eucalyptus virginea (assembly GCA_014182375.1). Lineage (NCBI taxonomy): Eukaryota > Viridiplantae > Streptophyta > Magnoliopsida > Myrtales > Myrtaceae > Eucalyptus > Eucalyptus virginea. The sequence goes on along the minus strand of CM024517.1, from coordinate 381,682 downwards.
AGAATATACAAAAAAATCTGGCTTTCAAGCTTCATGGTTTTTCTCTTGATTGTTGAGAGAGAGGGAAGAAGAACAAGCGCAGAGAAAGAGAAGGGGAGAAGCAGGGTGTTTGATGATGAATTAGCGAACTTACATGGAATTAAGATTTGGTTGCTTGAAAGCCATTTGATCCATCCCAGTGGCCTTCTCATGAAAATGGGAGGATTATGGGTAATACCCTTTATGTGGGCTTCTCAATTTACCATTTGTAGTAAAGCGTAATAGAGAAAAACCTGGTGTCTGTGTAGTATGTGCCTCTGACCAAGCCTTTTCGTGTCAACTTCTAGTAATTTTTTAAACCTAAGTTGTTGTGGCGTAAGACCTGGAGGAGAGGTGAGTTGGATGATAATAAACTAATGGATCTGCAGTGATCCTGACAAGCATGTTCTTCATCCCATGCTATATGCAGGCCGTGCTGATGATTAGTTTAGAAACACTATCTTTTGTTGTCTGAAGTTGTGCGGTATTCTCAAATGTTCTTATGGGCTGGAGTTTTGTGCAGGTATTCTGGCTTGCCTGGATGGATATATGAACATAGCAATGGAACAGACGGAAGAGTACGTCAATGGGCAGCTGAAAAACAATTATGGAGATGCTTTTATTCGAGGAAATAATGGTAATGATGAATTCAGAATTTCTGCTTGTTAAATCATTACTTTGCTGACTTAAACCATGCCTAATTAGGATGACTTGTTGCAGTTCTGTACATCAGCACTTCAAAGCGGACTCTGGGAGATGGAGTTTAGCATTGATTGTGCTACTTAATGTGGCGTGGTGGAGTTATGTGTTCATAACTTTTGATGGGTACATTCTTGGTTGCGGGTCATCGTGGCTCTAGAATTGGGGAAAGTGAACGTATTCTGAATTTTAGAGCTGATTTGTAATTCTTATGGATAATCCTGCATCTCATGAAATTGTTTTGTGAATTGCTTGATGAGCATTGCTAGTGCCTATGCCCATCAAAAGGGCGGGTTGGATCGGGTTCAAAAATAGTCCGGCCTTAATGATGCGTTTGTTCGCTTTTGACCCATTTTTATGCGATCTACAATGGTCGGGTGCTTATAAAAACTCTTCCATATTTTAACTCAATCTAGAAAAATTCATATCCAAATTGAAGTGTGAGCATCAAGTGAGCGAGTACTAGATCAAGTGAGGGAGATAGAAAGTGAAAGAGAGTTTTAAAAGTTAGTTGGATTTAAAAAAGTTCCGAATTCATTTAAGATTCATATTGTTTAAGGCTTTATTATGCTAAAATCATTTGTAATCCATTTATTGAATATAACTAATTCATATAACAACTTAACCCATCAAATAAAAATTTAAAAATAGGTCACAAATCCATTTTGACAAGTCTAGTAACGCCCCGACACTTCCTAATTTAGCACATCCTCATATTTATCTAGCTCTCTGTGTATTGTTGATTAGCTTAATGCCGTCCCGTTTATGAATAAGGCAAGTTGCATCTGGGCATCAACCTTGGATGCCATCTATCTACGTCTGTATAATTGATCCATTGCAAAATAATTGATATAATGCTTGTCAGAATATGCAAAGTCATATTTTATGCTCGCATCAGGAAGAGTCGGATTATGCTATTTATAATCGAGTGAAATTACCCCACCAAAAAATATTTGTCATTGCATGAAAGTTGAACGTTCGGTTTGTAAAAAATAGCTATTTTGTTTCAAATCTATTTCCCACAAAGTGGATTATTCGTTGTTTTGTAAAAAAATATAGGAGGAATAGCTAATTAATCGACATTTGCAAGAATAACTTGGTGTTTTAGTTGGCAATAGTCCAATTAGAAGAAACAAGCATGAAAAGAGGTACCACATCAAAAGCAATCCTTTAGATAAAAAGGAAATGAGCACTTTCCATGTCGAGTTCCTTCAGTTGATGCTTCTCCAAGAGATTGAATAGGACAAAAGCAATTACCGCCTCGGTGAAGGCTGTGAAGCGGAAAATGTAGCTCCACTTGGAATGTCTGGCCAATGCTTTTCTATGGAGCACCTTGTAGATGAATGGAGTCGGACTAATATCATTCTCAATTCATCCACCACAGAAACTTTATGTAAATATTCGTGACTCATTTTGCGTTGTTGTCTGGTGGAGTGGAGATCTGCAAGGAAGACCTTAAAGATTTGAAGGAAGTAGTCAGTATGTTCCCCCACAATACTCTTGGCAAGCTTTCGTTCTTCTTCATTAGAATTTTCATCTCGTTGAGCACTGAGCTCTTGAACCATCTTCTATACACATCTTTAGAAAGAGTTCATCTGTGGGAATGGCCATTCCCTAAGCCTCGGGAGGCTCGATAGATTAAGGTTTGCAAGTGACTTCTTGTTGGAAAAAAGGATTATGAACACGTACACCAAGTCTCTTTATTTACTATATTAATGAATTTACTGTATCCAGCCAAAATTGACGGGATGAACTAATTTGACAAAATGCAAAAATGTTTGAACTCAATTGGCACAATTAAAAGATTTAGACTTAAAATTGACAAATGTGAAATAGATTTAAGGCTTCTTAGTGATTTTCTCCTAAAGCATATATGTCATTAGAGGAATATCTAAGAATAAACTAACAACATTAAATACAATAAGGCATTTTGATATTTTTTCATAAAGAGTTCATGGATGATATTAATTTTTGTCAATATAAATAATGATATTTAATGTCATTAAAAAAAATCTTATTCTATGCAACGTTTTGATTTAATTAATTTTATCTTCTAAAGTTTCACATTGGAGAATGTTATGTAATTTTATTATGGAAAATATTCAAAGAAGTTTTTTTTTCTTCATGTGATCGTCCCCTTATTTGTATTTGTGTGGAAAAGAAAATCAATAAGAAGTGGTTTAATGGTGATATACATAACAAAAGTGAAAATTTATAAACAAGTCAATGTGTAAAAAAGTTGTCTATTTTAAATTTGTTTTATACTCTACTTAATAGTTTATCCATATATTTGCTCAATGACATAGAAAAGAACTAGATTTTCTTGAAAATTTGTCTTTTAAACAAAACAAACATTTTTATGGTAGTAGTATCTAACAATATAAAATAAAATAAAATAAACATAGTACCTTTAATATACATGAAACATATAAAATAAACAAAAACTAAACATGTGAAATTCTTAATCATGGTAAGTAGATTCTATATAGATATAAAAAAAAAAAAAACTAAAAAAATAAGGATAGTAACTAAATTTGGGACCACCAATTTGCATTGCAATTGAATGATTGAGGACAATTTTTCTTTTTTTGGTGAAATTGAATGGATTTAGTTATATAGGAGTAGGAAATAGTGCCCACCTAAAAAAGCGACGTTGACCTAATAAACAAAATTGTCCAAGCATGCATATAATTTGGAGTGATAACGTTGTCCAAAGGCAAGTAATGCAAGAACACTGCCTACGTCAGCCACATGCTCAGCAGAAATTGACTAATCACTAGGAAGGACCATATAACAAAAGCGACTTGCAATCTTGGATTTTATAAACTCCTATTTTGCTAAAAATAAAAAATAAAGTCCTTGCCTTTGTTCAAAGAAAGAAATTGGGAAACAAAAAGCAATCCCACCCTGTACATCAACTTTGAAAGCCATTCGACTATTGGTTTTCATTTACCAAAAAAATGAGAAATTTTCTGGTCCCAACGACAAAAATTCGAGGTTGTCCGTTCATCACGAATTAGATAATGAGATGAGATTGAAAATGAATTCCACCCAAATTTTGTTCGATGATTTCCAAATTGACCGGTCTTGGATCATTATGTATGAACTCGTGTCGTTGAGTGTGGTGAAATTTCTAGTGAACAAGGACATTTCATGCACATAACAACAAAGAAGACGAGCTCGCGTCACTGAGTGCGGTGAAATTTCTAGAGGAACAAGGACATTTCATGCACATAACAACAAGGAAAACGAGGAACCGGTTCTACAGACCACACGCGTATTCAGAATTAGCTGGCAACTTTATAAGAATATTTAAGTACAATTACTTATGATCCCATCTTGCAATAAAGTTTCCTAATGACTAAGTACAATTACGTCGAAGTCCACAGGAATTCATTCCGAGCAAATGGCTTTTAGGAAGGTAGCTAACTAGGGTTTTCAATTTACACGTCATTGCTGGTGCTATCGCTTACGTCCAAAGTGATCATTTTCAGCTTGAATAAAAACTAAAAACGCCTTTGCGAAGTTCGTATTCGATTATGGTATTTATATTAAAGATAAACATATCATCTAAACTTCAGGAAGATCGTGTCCGCTTATATACCACCTTATATGAATTTTAATCAAAGAGTTGATGTAACATGAAACTTTGACTAGTCCACAAGAACTCATTCCGAGCAAATGGCTTTTAGAAAGGTAGCTAACTAGGGTTTTCAATTGACACGTCATTACTGGTGCTATCACTTACGTCCAAAGTGATAATTTTCAGCTTGAATAAAAACTAAAAACGTCTTTGCAAAGTTCGTTTTCGATTATGGTATTTATATTAAAGATAAACATATCATCTAAATTTCAGGAAGATCGTGTCCGCTTATATACCGCCTTATATGAATTTTAATCAAAGAGTTGATGTGACATGAAACTTTGACTTTTAAGATGAAGATTTGTCTTAGTTAAGCATTGGTAGCCTAGATGGAATTTCGTACGGAGAGGTCTTTTTTGGGGGTCTTTTCTTCAATTAATTCACCAATAGAAATTGCCCTAATCTTATCATCTCTTTATCATTTTGACTTCGCAAACTACGTGTATTACGTGGTTATAAATTTTCATTTTTCTGTTTATTATTGGAGCTCTACTAAAATATCGTCGTCATTAATAACAGCTTAAATGTAAAATGAGGATGTCTCCTCTCATGCAAACTTGGCAAAACTGACCAATGAAACATAACTTTGGTTGTCATAAGTTCCCAACGGGCTAATTAGGATTCTAAAAAAGATTTGCCACGATTACATAAGATAAATTAACATCTATCAAGAGCAAATTTGAAATGGATTTAGAATTTTGTTTAATTTTTAATTGTGGGATGGACAACCCAAACTAACTCGATATGTTCAAATACAAGGGATCCAAGTCTACTCATTATAAACAGGAGTAATTTCATAATTTCATCTCCCATTATTAAAATATACTAATTCATACAATTACATATCAATTTTTTTTCTCGTTAAACTTCCAAAGTATTCCATTTCTTGTATACTAAATCATCTTGTGTCACCTACTGAAACAATAATGCTGCTGGGTTATGCTGATCAATAATTTAAATAGATGGTCCTTTTTTATCACTTAATTTCCTGACAAGCAAAGATAATGATTTTCTGTTTTGGAGAAGAAAAAGAATTCCTAGAGTGTTCATCTGGGTCTGCATTGACCGGAGACAATACACATGATGAGTCAAGTCAACGCCCTCCAAGACCAATAATCTGTGGACAGAACAGAACGCGAGTTTGGACGGTGAAACCTTAGAGCAAGTTTAAAGCACGTGGCGACATGGAAACAGTTATGAATTTAAACTCCACAGCCCCCACCAATTCAGAATCAGCTAGGGAATCAATGATGGTCCCGGTACGGTTTGCTTAGGAACTGACGAGGTCTAAAGGAAAGTCTCCGAACGAGCGGGTCTAGCAAACATCATTGCTGATGCCCCCTCTTACGTCCATATGGAATGGCAACGGCCAGACGACGACTTAGTCCTTCTGGTCTACGCCCCAAAACCCCAAAGTCCCGTTTAGGATCTAGTTAACTTGATTTTGCTTGATTACGCTCCGGTTTAGGTTCTGTTTTGTTCACTAATCGGCTGGCCCATCCGAGTTAAATAGGCCACAGTTTCAAGGCCAGGTTGTGAGATTTGTTCTCGAGGATAGCCGAACATGTCATCTAAGTCAACAAGTCTATTTTTAGGATCTAAACTTTTTCAAGGTCTTTTTCAGTATTAAAGATTGCCTTAATTTGTCATATGTACGTATGAAGTTTCAACTGCATTGATAATGAGTTTATCCGATTGGGATGCTTTTAATAACCAACGAATGGCAAGTGCTTTTGCCATGATATATCTGATTCATGCATAATATCACGAAATTTTTTTGTCTTTTATTATATTATCATATTGGATCTAATATGCATGGATACAGGTTATACTTTAGAATGAAAGACAATTCAAATACTGTTACTTTTGGTTTTGGATCTTCCAAATCATTCTCGGAGAGGAGAGGAGCAAAATTGAAATAAGCTGTTGTGATTCAACTAGAGGGTGTATAATTTATAGATGTCATAACAAGGATTTGCTATGTGGTAAAAGTTAAGGAAGCAAGTGTTGCGAATGAATGTACATTTCACCGTGCAGTTCAATATTTGGTTAACTCACTCAATATCTTGGGAGTTTACCTTGTTAAGTAGTTGGCTCTAATTCTTCAAGCCAATAGATATATGAACATGAGATAATTTCCTATCTTTTTTCCTTTGAATCTCTCGTACATACTGATCTTACATGATGGAAATGACGTTTACATTCTCAATCTTCAAAATCTAATAGCGTGAAACTCTCAGAAGACCATCATTTGGTATACAATATGACAGCTTCAGTCCTCAGTTTACAACCTTGTAGAGAATCATACTTCCTCCACTTTATTAGGGCATGAACTACCATTCTGTACGTTCAAACAAATACTAGTATTCAAAACATAACAACAAATAAATACTAGGCATCCTGTGAGCATGAATGGACGGTCTTCAATTTTCCCACAAATTAACGGCGAAATCTTCTAAGGAAGCAGAAGAGGCCGTCTCCAGAGGCCACCCAGGATACAATACAGTAGCCGTCGAGTCCATGAACAAAGCACCAAAATCTTGTACCATGTATGCATCTTCGACTGAAAAGTTTTGTGCCCACAAATAGCTTTGGACTTCATCATCCACATATGATGAACACAGATTGTTGTCAAAGGAGTTTCCCTTGTCCCCAAGGACTCCGATGGCTTGATTAGAGCTCGATGAGCCGAAGTTCTCTGGGCTTGATGTCTGATTTCCGGTAAAATCTCCGAGATTCGACAATTGCACTGGAGTTGAGGTGGGAGTTGAGCTTCCCGCTTCCTCTTGAGATGAACTCTCATGATTGGCGTCAGCACTGTTACACACCCTTGCAGCTTCGGATTTTCTAGGCTTTTGCGTCGATTTTTCCTTGAACTGCTTCTTCAAGCGTGTGTTCCAGTAATTCTTCACTTCATTGTCCGTCCTTCCGTCGAGTTTTGATGCGATTGCAGACCATCTGTAACAGAAGAGACGAGTTAAGAGATGGAATCCATCGAAAATCGAGATGCTGTATAAACTTAATCCGCTGCATTTGTTATAGTGAATCTGCTTACTTGTTTCCCAGAAATTCATGAAGCTTGATGATGGTTTCCACCTCTTCTTTGGTGAAATTTCCATGTCTAAGGTTGGGCCTCAGATAATTCATCCACCGAAGTCGGCAACTTTTCCCACTTCTTCTCAGTCCTGAATCAATCACAAATGCACCAGTTTAGTCCAAAAAATTGATTGATTCAGTTTCTGGGAACCATTTCCATCTCAAAACAGACTTTAAAATCACAGTGACACAAAGATGGTGGGTCAAACATATGTATATCATGTGTTAGTGGGGTTACCTGCTGGTTCAGCCATTCGGCTCCAATTCCAAATGCCATGCCTCTTGATGTAAGCAGTGAGCTTTTGATCTTCCTCTGCACTCCATGCGCCCTTCTTCAACCTCCTTTTTTCATCCAACACAACCCCAAGCTCGGCCATGATGACTCTCTCTGAGTTTTCGTGACTGCTTGGTTAGACCCACATCCAAAAGCAGCCTCAGAACTCCGATTTATAGTGAGCCGAGATCTGGCACGTGTTTCCTTTCTTCAGTAAAAGCTGTCCAGGTTTACTTGAGCCCGTCAAAAGGCATATAATAGCAAGAGAAGGTCCGGTTCGGTGTCGGTGAAAAAGTGGGATTTTGTTGCATAGTAAACCATATCTCCATAGAGAGGACAAAAGAAATTTCTCCGCCAGACCTCCTTTTTCTATGTTCACACACATCACTGTAATTTTCCACTCGAAATTTAGGGGTCTTCTGGACTGCCCGTATGCCGATTGCTCTAGAGGTGTTGACATCATCATCAAATAATGACGTCATCACTTAATGGGCCATTTTATTATAAGAATTGGACTTTGCAAATATAAATGGTTTCTCTGAGATATGATTTAATGCAAGTAGATGATCCATCTTTTCGGGCACAAGAGTATACCAAGCATGTATACTATAAATTGAGGTGTCAAATGACTACTGGTCACTCTTAAATGATGTAACCTGTCACATTGCTAATAAATTGATTAAGGAAACATCCCCATTAGGGAACCCACCAAAAACAAGGACATCCTTACAAAATACCATACCCAGTATAATTAATTTGTTTCTTAAGAAATTATCTGATAGAAAAAAAAATCCGGGGAAAAGATATAATTTTCCCATAGAGATAAATAATGTTGCTTCCTTCGATAAAGGCACATTGACTTGAACTCACAAAAAAAGGGAAGAGAGTCTTTTCAATGGATTAGCAAGAATCGTAGGCGTGGACATACAGACCACATTGCAGCAAGAAATGGGCCTGGAATCTGTCATCTTTGAAGCATTGGCGATCTTTGGAACCAGAGCGATAGCCGTGGAATCGAGCATGATCTCCATCCCATCAGAGTTACGAGAATCCAACGATTCGTTCGCTAAGTAATTTTCTTCTTCTATTCTTCACTATCCCATCTAGTCATTACAAGCGTTAACTTTTGGACATACATCTATCAAGCACGTGCTGTTTTCATCATGAATTTTGCTTATTAGCTCTTAAATAAGCTAACACGGAAATCCCTACCTTACTATAAGTATTTCATGTAGCCAACTTGCTGCGAGGTTCTTGAAGACATGGCGAATCGTGCATCTTACTTCCCCTTTATTTTAATCAAACGAGAAATAAGCTCGCTGAAGGTCTATTTACCCCTTATTTCAATCGGCTTCTTCCCACTTGTTTGTCCAAAAGAAGATCTCTTTCCCACTTGCCAATGTTTGAGAAAGTCAAACATAAACTTCCCCTATAACATCACGCCCTATGTCTAAGCATCCGAACTTTCAAACTAAAAAATTTGGCAAAATGCAAGGCTGTCGCATCTGTCGAATATCGTTTAATTTCAACCCTTCACATTGGAATAGTAGAAACTGGTGCTAGCAAACGAACTTACGTGGTGGGCGTACCTGATCTCCTCCGAGTCAAGAGCTGACTTAACGCGTGGAAGTGTGAAGTGAAGCATTGATGGAATCTTCCAAATGTGTTTCACGCTCCTAACTTAAACACGATGAATTGACGGACCAACCGGATATGGTCCCCTTTGTAATGTTCCAAAACTCGAACCGGGACGAGGAGGAGACTTGGCAAGAAATTTCTTAAGTCAATTCCCATTTTGAATTTTTGCAGTTGGATAGCTAAAAAACAAAAAACCCTTTTTTCACAAATGAGGCAGCTGCGAAATAGTACCATGCAGAACTTTTGGTCTGATTTTGAGATTTTGGGTTTTCTTTTTGGCTAAGACCCCATCGCATGTATCTTAAACTGATTTCGATGCACCGCGCTAGCCCATCGTCTCTAGTTCATTCAAAAGGATGCCGTTTTGGTCGAAAGCAAGGTGAATCCCTTACACAATTAATTTAATGTGCAATTTGTCTACTTGTCCGACATTTGGGTTGATCCTTGTTTTCGACCAAAACGGCATGTTGAAATTAAGAGAATCACATGATTCACAATCTCTTGGTGTAAACACTCAGCCTTTTATAGAGTCAGACTCTTTCCAAGACAAAGGCTACCAAGCTTCTACATAACGATGAAATCATGTGGAGTACTGGAATAGGCCGACGACTACACGAGGCGGAAGCTATCAACAAAGTTTTGCCCCTTCTTTTTACCCGGATTCCTATTTTATGTGAGAAACTAACTCGATTCTCTTCAAACACTAAGACGATAAAGAGTACTAGTTCCTTTCAATAAAATCAAACATTCAATTTCAAATTGACTTCATTACCTATTTTTTTCCAAATGAGGATGGTACAGAAGACTCTGTGAAACTGTGAAATAGTCGACGCTTTCTCCACATAGAGAACTGTTCTGGCAAAGGGTTTGTGACTAGGAGACTCCCTATATATGAAGACTTGAAATTATGGAGTCATAATATAGAGAAACCGTGACAAATCATGCCTGTAATATAATAAAAAAGTTTTAAAAAAATTGCTAGAAAAAAAAGCTTTTAAACATTTAAATGACTGCTCAATTCAACCTTTCTTCTGCTACTTTTAACACTTCTCTATTCATTTGCGCTTAAATTTGGTAGAAGACTTGAATAAGTGTACAAATAAATTATAAATGGAAAAACTAATGAAAATTTTGGAGAGACTAGAGCATATGGGAATAATGTCAAGTAATTTAGGGTGTATTTGGTAATATTTCTATTCCGGAGAACAATTTCATTTTAGAAATAGCATTTTTCTATTTCTACTCCTTGGAGCAATATCTAAGTAAAAGCACGCATTTTGTATCTATACAAAATTTCTATTCTTGAAATAGAAAAAGAATAAACATGCGTTTAGTAAGGTTCACAATTTTTTTGTAACATAGAATTTCTTTTAATTTTTATAGATTTTTTTTTTTTTTTTCTTCTTCTTCTTCCTTGCCGGTCGGCGGTTGGCAACGGCCGATGGACGGCAGCAAGGAAGAAGAAGAAGAAAAAAAAAGAAAAAAAATGACTTATTTTAAGAAATTGTTCCTAGGAGCTAATAATTACTTTTTTGTAATTTTTATTTCTATTCCAAATATATTCCTTGGCCATTTTTCTATTTCGGGTAATATAAAATTAATTGACGTTATCAAACAAATTTCTATTCTTTTTCTATTCCGAGGAGTAAAAGAAAGTATTTTCCTAAAAATGATCATTTATATTACCTACAAAACTTAATGAAAAAAATATATTTCCATCATACACAAAAGTATTTTGATATAAGCCGATGTCAATAACAAAAGTATTTTCATTGATTAATTATTTCGCGTGATATAAGTAACAATTTTTAGGAAAATATCTTCCAAAACATTTATTTTATGCAAATCAAATGAAGCCTTTAATTTTCTTTTCTTTTGTTTGCTAGGCAAGCAAGAGTTTTATTTCTCATGAATTGAGCTACACATCATAGTCCATCAAGGCATCAGACAAAATCAAACTAATCTCCAATCCCCATAAAATTTATGTCAAAGCCCTGCAATTTACCTATCACATCCGTCTTCAATTTAATTAGCTACTATCTTTGCCCTTATGACGAATCTTCCTATTTCGAGTCATCGACAGTTGATACAATGCCTGCCAAGCCTACTTGGTGATCAAATACAGACACTGCTGAACCTTTCAGGCAAGTCTGTCGAGACCAGCATCCTTAAGGTGTGTCAACTTCACAAGAGTTGTATATTATCCTACATACTTCTCCTAATGTAGAGCAGCCGACGAAGGGCATAATAGCAGATTGAGGAGTGGAAGAAATCTGTTGAGAAATGCTAGCCAGCTCACGAAACTATGTTTTGGCAAATTCTTAGTAACTTAAAGGTTCAAATTATCAGGTTCCGCACCTATTTACCGTCATTTTATAATCCCCTTCTACTGATTACTTGCCATGTTTTCACAACCAATTGGTCATAACAATTCATTATTTGACTTTCGCAGTCATTAAGGAGTGGAAGAAAACTCTCTTATTATATATAAATATTACAGTCCATACGTGGAAGAAATCACTGATACACACCCAAAAAGTAAAGAACAAGTTACTTCGTTTAATTTCAAACTCGGCGTACAATAATTTTGCGTGTCTTTTCCGCTCATTTCCCAGAACCTCTCAGCAAGTTGGCCATACAAAACGCGTGGGTAGAACATACATTATCGTCCGATGAACACCATGATGACCTGAGGCCGCTTACATCACTTCACTTGCCACCGACAACCATTTACATTGCAGAGGAGGGTACTTGTCCTTTTGATTTTCCTTCTTCTTGTTCTCTTTTCGTCATAAGGGTGAAACTAGGGTTTTCTCTTTTGCTTATCGCAAGATACGCACATTTATGACTAAAAATAACGTTCTTCATAAAAGTATTTGCAGAATAATTGATCAGCTGGAACTGGATTTGGTATCGTGCATCCATCTTAGAAATATGTACTATTTCCTTTCTGATAAAGAAAAGGAAAAAAGCAATTTGCACCGCTTCTACCTTTCTCACTCTTTTCGACAAAATATTTACTTTAAAGCTCACAACGTTATTGTAGAGATGACAAATATATTATAAATTTGGGATATAGCTTAAAAGTTTAATTAATGATTTTGAGCTGCTCTTTCAACATAAATGTTTCTGAAAGAATGACTTTGGAGGGACCATGTAGATGTATTGAATTACTCTCTCGTCCGTTCAAACACTATCTCTAGCATAAATTTTCCATACGAGAAGTTTTAATAAATCGATCCATTCCCACCGATTCTTTCTATCTAAAAGCATGTCTCACACACAGTCTCTCTCATGCACAATGTCCAAATCAAGATTAATATCTGTGTGGACAACGACTCCTAAAAATGTGGCAAGATGTTTTTTTATTGATGGAACTTTTGCATACGGATGTGCGAACATATATTATTACCATTTTTAAGTTTATCTTATCGATCTCATCATTTTCCTCAGACCAAACAACACATTACAAGGATGGACAGACAAAAAAATGTACACTTCCAGATATTCATAAGTCAACGCTTTTTACGGATATTTCGGTCATTATGTGGGACTCATTATAATAATAAATTTGTCATGAGCCGATGCATGAGTTGCGCATCAAAATAAGCTTACCCGTGCATTCTTTTTTCTTTTAAAGTTACACACTGCCTTATGTAGCACAATTCTAAATTTCTGCTTTCTCGCGCTGGATATGAAGTAGTACAGTAATAAATATATAAACTATTTGGTCACTTTATATGCATCGCAATTCAAGAATATGTTGGAAGCTTCCTCATATGCAGCCACGTTATCGTAAGGTGGGCCTTTTGAAGGTCCATCAGCATTATTGGAAGCTGTCTTTCACCAAATCAAGCGAAGTTGCTCCTGAACTCAACCTGTGACTTTGTTATTTCGATTTCATGGTATAAAATGCTATGACAATGTATGAAAACATACAAGACATCATACTTGTATATAAAGTCCATTTTAATGCATTCTTGAGGTAGATGTTTTACAAGCCCAACTATGTTTTACGGTTAAAAAAGTCATCCTACAACTGCGGAATATGAAGTGATGCCCATTTTTTTTAAAAAGTGATTCTTGTGATCTCTTCCCTAAACTTATGGTCATTCATGTTTTAATTTATTTTGGGCAGACAAAGAATGGAATCATTATCTCTATATTCCACCCAAGATGCATTTTATTTCCAATAAGTAGCTAATCTTTGTCAATGATCTTCCTTTATTTTCCTTTGCCTTGGCCAAGCTTGTAAATCCAAACCAAGTATCCTCCAATCCCATTAGAATAACCCCCTTATCTCCATCGAGATTTCTATATCATTAACATGGTACGGACATTTTCACATTTAAGAGAATATATATTTATCAATTCTGTCAAGTTAGCTACATCCCTCAAAGTGTTTATGGAAGGAAGAAAAAAAAATCACTCATCTCTTACATTTAATGAATTCGAAGCTTAAGGGCTATGTTCGTCCTTTTAGAAACTTTTCAACGCTCGTTCCGGTGAGTTTAATTTCCAAAGTTTTTTTCCAAGCATTTATTCACCATGGGCTCAAGACAGGGGTAACGCCACTGTTGTCGTCACGTCACATTCGTTGTGGTCATCATTGAGCGGGTTATGATCCAACGGTGAAAACTTGCTGGAGATTCACATCTTTCGTGAGATTCGAGGTAAATTTTGGACTCTTGTGTTCAATGATACCGATCAGTCGTGGCCAGGTAGACCTGCCATTCCTACTTCCGAACTGTATCCATTAAACAATAAATAGAGAACAACACGGTTGTCTGGGTGACTTGGTTCAACATTCTTTATGGAGAAGCAATTAGCCTCTGACTATAAAAAGAACATTAGTATCGAGTGCTTTGAGAAAACTTATTAAACCTAATTAATAAGGGAGGATCTTATCATAGTAACACAAAAAAGAAATCTTGCCGACGAAATTGCTACTTTGATTTGTTGTAACAGCATATTGTTTTTAACAAGAGCCTTAGAAAAACGTGGAAATCATTGCAGTGTAAGCTAACCACCCATTTAATTTAAGGACAAAAAAGGAAACGACTTTTCGAGCGCTTCGTGGACTTTTTGGTTCTTTTTTTAAATTTTTTTGGTAAAGACTTTTTGGTTCTTGCCTTCTGCTAAAATGTGAAATTATATTTCAAGATCAATTCAAGGTAGATAGATAATTAAACATCGTAGCATCCACGTTTACTATTTTTACATCTTCACATTTATAATCAGCTTTTGTTGCCATATATTTAGATCATACATTCATATTAGTTTGGTTTTATATTTTATGCGAGAAAGGTTTTAATCTGCACATATCTATATAAATAAATTATAACAGAGCCTTCTTTAAGTGGTCTTTGACTCTCACATTAAGAATGGTAGATTGTTAGAATTGGACTTTTCTCACTGCAAGAAATTTTATAGTGCTTTCTTAAGAAAGGCAACAAAATATTTAGACCCTAATTTACTTCCCTAATCCTTCTTTTCTCTCTTCATTATTTTACAATTTAATTGTAAGTCATCTATATTTTAGAAATACTTTTTATCTCAGCATAATAATAATTTAAACATTTTCAATATTAGTTAATAAACGAAAAATCATATTGTTTATATCCATTTGGGAGTTAGCATTTATGGTATGTAATAATTTATTACGTCTTTGAATTCTTATTATTATACTAAAAATGAATTGAACCTCTCCATCTCCTTTCACACCATTAAATTGACTTAAAACACATCCAGCGGCCAAGCATGTTGACTATTAATTAACGAGAGTCCCATCCCTTGTTCTCTTGTCTAGTCTCTAGGATCTACCTTTTACCATTGACCTATTTATACTTAATTGGTGTCCTCGCTTGCTGAAGCATTGACACGGGAGCTAGCTATCTACTCTCTTATCCTCTAATTGAGCATATACTTGTTAATTATATGTATCCAATCTAATATGAGATGTATTCTCTGCATCCAAAATTAGAACTTAATAGAGTATTTAAATATTAGACTACGCATTCATCTGATAGTTTATGCTTATAAAACAGTCAATAATAGTCTTATTAAATCTCACATATATCAAAGTAAAAAGGTCGAAGTTCAAATCTTTTTAACCTCCAAAAATAAAAATAAAAATAAAAAGTAGCAATATCACACCAAGACAGCAATGGCTAATTCTCATTGATACATGCGTACCATCATGAAAATTAATATACGCGGTTCTTGCTCGATGTGAAGCTAGAGTAGGTAGCACATGGCTACTTTTATACCATAACGATTTCATAGATTCACTTCAAGCTTGCCTCTAGTTCTCATTTACATTTTTTCTTTTTTGTGTTAGTTTGACTTTATGACGGTAAATTACTGTCTAGTACAAGTTATGTAGCGTCAGTATGGATAGGAGCCAAAGTATATCTCCAAAAAAAGTTTTTGGGTGATTGGACCCTAAAAGACTTTAAAATTTGTCCTAAATGATTCAAGGTACTGCCTACTGTGGATTGAATAGGAGAGAGCAAATTTTTTTGGTTAATTATATATTTGTTAATGTAGGCTTCGTACGTCGAGTCGACGACTTTTGAAAACCCAAGGCAACAAGTTATCTTAATTACGTAAGATTGATAATGTTAAGTTGGGTGTTGATTCATTTGCTGGCCCAGTTGACTGCAGTTCTTTAAAGTTGCCATGTGGAACACGTTTCGCTCCAAAGGTTAGTTTATCCGTACATCTGTGTACTTTATTTCTTGAGCAAGCTTTGCATAACTCTTCAGTGAGAAACCAAGATCGCGATTGACCGAATGGCTCAGTGCTTGGTTTGCAAGTCAAAAGCTTACGAGTTCAGACTCCGCAATTTACGATCGATCTCGAGGAATCTAGACTAGTCTGCAATGAATTGGAAAAGCTTACGAATTCAGACTCTGCAAGTTATGACCGATCTCAAGGAACTTTGACTAGTTTGCAATGAACTGGCATGTGATTAAGTGCGTAGCATTGGTCTTGGGGTTCCTCATTGGCACCATGACAGAGTAAGAGTAGTAACTTCACTAAAACTTCGTCCGTTTCACAGAAAATAACTTCTAGGAAAACGTTTTTCAGATTTTTCGATATTTTCCATCAACAGAAAAAAGTTCTCTAAAATAGGGAAAAATATTTTTCACTTTTCAAGATGAGGAAAACATTTTCCTCACTCAACTTCTTTTATCTCACATCCATGTTTATATTTCCATCTCTCCTTTTTTCCATTTAAAGAAATTGAATATTTAATTCTTTTTTTTTTTTTCTCTCTGTATTTTTTTAACCTTCTGTCTTGGCCGGTCGCCAACCATGACAATGACCAACAACCAACAACAAGTGAGCCTCAAGCTCGTCCACCTCTCGCAATCTCGTCGCTCGCCTTACTCGCCAATCTAGCTAAGCCCAAGGCCTTAATCTCACCGCTTGCCAATGTTAGGTGAGCTTGAGCTCACCTTTCGCCAATCACCAGCCATCACCCAGGTCGGCGACTGACCAAAGAAGAAGAAGAAGATAAAAAGAAAGAAAATAAAAATAATTTAAAATTAGATTTAAAAAAATAAAAATATTTGGATTTTTCAAAACTCCATGGACATGTAGAAGAGAAATGCTACCCCCACTCAAAGCAAGACATAACTTTTACTTGTTAAAATAACAATTAAGGTAAAGCAAGGTTAGGAATAACAAATCTCTTTATGATAAACAGATCCAATTTGCAAGTTCGTTAATACGGGTGGTTCCTACCAAAGATCGAACTAATGACATATACAATACTTAAATTCTCAATATTTATGCTACATAGTTGGTTCTCATCCTTTAGAGACTACAACTGTAATAGGAGCATCCATTGACAATTTGGAAGAATTCCTTACGGAGGAAGAAGTTCTTTCTTTGATCTTCCCAATCATTTATTTTGGCTTTTTGACTCCATATTGTAGGGTGGATCTCAAAAGATATGAAAGAAAGATCTCCCCATCACCGTCTTCAAATAAAGTATTTTCTATGGTAGTGCTATGAATAGCGCATAGGAGAGCAACACCAAGGTGTGGTTCTAGTTGTATTGACCACATCCTTTGGTTTAACTAGTTATTCCTTACCTTGAGGCCAAATTGGTTAAAAAAATAAAATAAGAAAAAAGTTATTGAAAAATAGAGCATAGAGGAAAAGATTTTTCTTACCAAACTGCAAAAAATATTCGCTGCTTAAATTTTAGGTTTCCGCCGAATACCGGAAGATAATTACATTTTTCTGGAAAATATTTCCAAAAATGCAACATTTTTCACAAAACGAATGGAGCATGACTTAGCAGCAGTTGTGTCCAGACTAAATAGATGGTCTGAAATTGAACATTCTCTAGCGAGAAACGGATAGTTTGCTGATTATATGGCAGGATTGGTAATGCAGTTTGCGCATTTTGTAAGCTGACTCCGGATTCAATCGATCATCTATTTTTTGGGTGTTGTATCACTACTAGCTTTGCTGATTTCTGGGCGGCAAGATGCAATCTTCCATGACGCAATAGGACCTAGTCTGAAAACCTTCAATGGGTGATGAAATTTCTTGTTGGTAAGGACTTTTATCACTCAATTGCCCGTTTTTCGTTTGGTGCTTTATGCCACACCATTTGGAAGTTCAGAAACGACATCCTGTTTAGAAGCCATATGTTGGCGATTCCGGCCGTAAAGAATCATCTCATTAAAGTTGTTAAAAACAAGGCCTTAACTTTCAAGAATGTCGAGGACAACCCGAGAAATAGAAGATTACAACGTAAATGGGAGATTGATCCTTGTAATTTCTCTTCTACTCCTATGAGCCCTTAGATGTCCTTCGGGGGAGGTTTTGACGTGGTCGTCTGCTTCTTCTTAGTCTGCTCACCCGGTTATCTTTGCTGCCATTCTTAAAGCTTGGATTGGATGCAGGTCGTTGTGAGCTCTGGCTTGTTTAGGTTTCTTTCTTGTTTTTGTTGTTTGCAGTGCTGCTGTTGCCTGCCTTTCTTGCCGCCTTTTTAGAGGCTTTTTGCATTCGGTGCCTTTCCACTCATTTTGACTTGTTGTCTTTTGAGTGTAAGTTTTGTGGCGCTGAATCTTGTGTATTTTTTAATTAGCTCTATATATTATTACCCTTACCAAAAAAAAAAAAAAAAAAAAATGGATAGTTTGCCAACGCTGAACACCCTTTATACAAGCCAAAAATGCCGTTCAGGGAAAAGCAAGTTTTCTATTTCTCTCTCAAAGGATGACATGGAAAGGAATAAGATATAGTGAACCTGTTAAACGAAGGACGAACTCAAATAATTCACTCTAATAAGGGGGTGGCAAAGATGATAAAACGGAATGCATTTGGCTTCTACAGAATTAGGGACCCGATAGGGCAGCTCATGTAACTTTTATCTTGAATTTAATGTTTTTTTCTTGGTATTGTGGTCGAGTTATCCCGAGAAATGAAAAACGAAAAATTATATACAATAAAAGTCTTTTTGGTTCAAATATGGTCTAAGTATTTAGTAGTAGTTGACCACCGCTACCTCAATAGGTCAAGCAAGCTATTTGAAGGGGGATTATGAACAAGCCCTTACCTTGGCTGCAGTCATTCGGTTGATTGTTCTATAGTTGAAGTCGCACTTTTAAATTGAATTGAAAGGTAAGTTTAGTCGGTAATTAAATGAAAAGGGGGAGTGGTTCGATCCTATTCTTGAATTTTTAGGCTATTTCAATGAAAAGTAGAAACAGAGGCCAAATATCGGAATATAACCGAGGTATATGGAATCCAATGAATAAACAATAGAATCCATTCTTTTTATCAATATGATAAGAATCAGAAAGTCAAGCCTTTCACATCATTGCTCAAGCTCTTGGACATACTACTAATTCCTTAAGAATGTTTTTTCTATTTAAGACATACTACTAATTCCTTTGAAGCTACTACCACTACTGAAGGTGGCTTAGATCGAGTCAACCTATAACAAGTAAAGAGGATTCCATAAGTTGCTACACTGAAGTAACTTTTTCACCTATGCATATTCAAGATTGACCTTCAAATCGCAAAAATGATAGGAGTTACATTGTGTATGAGAGAGTGTGTGCATGTGGGAGATATGCTTTTAATAAGGTAAAGGTAGTAATTTCATACAATTACATGGTCACTCTAAATCCCTATTTAAGAAAGTAATTTTTTAATTTTTTAAGCTATATCCCGTATTTATATGGATTTTGGGCTCCACCCCTAATTTACAATTATATCTCCAACACTTAACCAACAAATTTACTCTCCTTTCCATTCCATAATAGTGATTACCTTGTATCATTTCCAGAAATTTTATAGTCCTTTCGGACCTAACTAGCCCAAAAACATTGTATAGAAAGATACTTGGCTTTTCTCCCAT
Source organism: Eucalyptus virginea (assembly GCA_014182375.1). Lineage (NCBI taxonomy): Eukaryota > Viridiplantae > Streptophyta > Magnoliopsida > Myrtales > Myrtaceae > Eucalyptus > Eucalyptus virginea. Next base: position 361,924 of record CM024517.1, on the reverse strand, counting down.
CAGATGTTAATTGACCGTCATAAAGCCAAAATTACGCATATACAAATACTATGTTTATAGATGAGGATTCCAGACAAAATTTAAAGTGAATCACATGAAGATGTTGTGATATACAGGTAGGCATGTGCTACCTACTCTAGCTTCAGATCGAGCTAGAGCCAAATATAATTTTTTCCAGATATTCATGAAAAGTCACATGACGGCACTCCTGTACCAATGAAAACTAGCCGTTGTTGACACGGCATTAGAATCACTATTTTGTTTTACATTCTATAGTCAAGGAATTCTAATTCTCCATAAAGAGAATACATCCCATGTTAAATTGGATATAGATAATTAACAAGCATTATGCCAAATTAGAGGACAAAAGAGGAGATAGCTAGCTTCCGTATGAATGCCCCTAACAAAGCGAGGCCACCAATTAGGTACATAACTCAATTGTAAAAGGTAGATCCTAGAGATTGACAAACGAACTAGGGATGGACTTTCATTAATTTATAGTCAACATGCTTGGCCGGTGGATTATTTTTTAGCTTCAATTTGATGGTGTCAATGCAGATGAACATGTTCGATTTATTTTTTGTTATAGAAATAAAAATACACGACCATAGTATAACATATTATATAATATCAATATCAATATTATACTATCTCTGACATGTATGTAAACAATTAAATCTTTTTGTCCACTACCTAATACGGAAAATCTTTAAGTTGTGTTGTTATGCTAAAATTAAAATTTATTTCTTAAATACAGATAAGTTACAATTAAATAATAAAACAATAAATAGAGAGCAGAAGGATCGGGCAAATATATTAGTGTATGTATGTTTTGGTACTTTTACGTAGAATCCCCAAATTAAAAGCTGTCTCGATTAAAATATAAAACCGAACTATTCAGAAATTTGATGTAACTATATGCTAGAAAAGATGATTATAAATGTGAAGACGTATAAATAGTGTATATTTGGATGCTACAATATTTACTTATGAATCCACTAACCTCATATTCTAGCAGAAGCAAAAAACCAAAAGGTGAATGAAGCACTCTAAAAGTCATGCCTTTTTCTCTTAATAATTGGTTGAGTTCAGCAATTAATATTAATTATTAATGGATGGTATATAACAAAAGAAACGATTAGACATGTCACTTTTTACAATTCACACAATAAACTAATCAGGCCTCGTCTAGAGGTACAGTAGGTTTGCATCGTTTCTATGGCTCAAGTACGCAGATTTCATCTTACTTACAATGCAATAAGTCCCACCTTTTCTGAGGTTTTTGTCAAAAAAAAAAAAATTCTTTTACATTAATTTTTAAGACATCAAAAGAAATGAAAGTTGCAATTTTCTAGGCACGATTCTTCTTTGTCATAATATGATGAAACCCTTCCTTACTAACTACGTTTAATAAGTATTCTTGAAGCACTCGATTCTGATATCATTTTATAATCATTGGCAATTACCTAATCACTGACGACAGCGAAAGTAACTGTAGCAAGGTGACGTCACCCATGTGTCCACCATATTATGGATAAATTGCTTGAAAAGAAAAAACCCTAGAAAATTAAAAGTAGCTGGAATGAATCTTGAAAATTTTCAAAAAAAACAAACGCAGCCCTTAACCTCAATCTTGAAATTCATTAAACGAAAGATATGAGTGAATTTCTTTCTCTATAACGTAAAACATTTTAAGGGACATAGCTAACTTAACGGGATAAATTGATATAAATTTTATTGAACGTTAAGACGTCGGTATCATATTAAAAATAGAGAAAATTCAACGAATAAGAGGGTCTTATTTTAATAGGAGTGGAGGCCACTCAATTTTGATTTACAAGTTTGGTCAAAGCAAGGGAAAAAAATAAAGAGAAAATACTTCACGAACGTTTGCCACTTCTTGGAAATACAATTTTGAAAGAAAAAAGGGAGCTATAGCTCTTTATAACTTGAAACCGAAATAACAAAGTCATGGGTTGAATTTAGCAGCGGCGTCGATTGATTTGGTGAAAGACAGCTTCCGATGATACGGATTTCTCTTCATAAGATCATCCTCAGGAGAACATGGCTACACTACATATAAGGAAACTTCCAATAAATTCTTGAATTGCATTGAGGAATTAGAAATTAGAGATGTGCTACACAAGATGAAGGGCCAGTATGTACTTAAAAAAATTATTGATTAAGCTTATTTTAAGGCGTAACTTACGCATTGGCTCCTGACAAATATATATTATTATAATGGATCTCACATAACAACTGAAATATCATTAATAAACACTGACATATAAATACCTAAAAGTTTGCGTCTTTTTGTTTGACCATTCTCCTAACATGTAGTTTGGTCCGATTGAAATGATGAGATGCGAAAAGTAATATTGAGAATGACCATAATATATTCGCATATTTAGATGCAAAAAATCTGTCAATAAAAACCGATTCCTCACAATTTTTCAGAGTCATTGTCCACATGAATGTTTATCTTGATCATTTGGACATTTTTCATCTCGACATTACTATTATTATCATCATCGTCATTATCATATTTATTCCACAAAACCCATGCCGTTTCTCTTTAATTACCGTCAAGAGAAAGAAGAATAACATGAAAAAATGGGTAAGGACTTTCCCCTGTGTTGCTTTGACATTCCTTTATTTGAACATTCACAGGACAAACAAAATTTAACATGGACAAAATCAGATGAGACTTAGATGCTAAATAACCGGTCTAATTATCTGCTCAAGTGGCACTACAATTCAAGATTATCTTCACGAAATCATCATGTTTCTCTTTTCTTAATGAAATATGTGATTTTTACAATCAATATTAAGAAATGGCATATAGCAAGAGAAACGATCGAACATAATGATTTAATAGGTTGATAAACTAATCCAGCCTTGCCTAGGGATATGCAAGGTTCGCATCATTTATATGATTTAAGTATGAAGATTTTATCTTGATTACAATGCAATAAATTCCATCTTTTGTTAAAGAAAATAAGTTCTCTTTCAACAATCTTAAAGATATATATTAAAAAAAAAGTTGCAAATATTCTGGACAAAAAAAAATCATTATATTATGATGAGCTTCCTTATTAATTTTGCTTAATGTCTTTTTATAATCACAGGCAATTGCTTTTGTGGAATACCTCGCCACGTGATACAAAATTTGCCTCGAATCTCACAAGCATGCGAATCTACTGCGACTCTTCACCTTGTAATTGTAACCAGCTCACTGGTGACGACAGGGGGAGTGACGATAGCGGGGTGACCTCACCCATGTGTCCACCATTTTATGGATGAATAGCTGGAAAAGCAAACCCTAGAAAATCAAACCTTGCTGGAATGAGTCTTGAAAACTTTCAAGAAGGACAGACGCACAGCACTAGCCTCAAAGCTTCAGATTCATTAAATGAAAGCGACAAGTGATTTTCTCTTTTATGAAAAAGCTTCAGGGGATGTAGCTAGTTTAAAGCAATGAATTTAAAAAATGAAAGTTGAATGTGAAAATGTTGGTAGCACGTTAAAGATAGAGAAAACTCGATGAAAGCAAGGGTTTTATTTTTAATACGAGTGGAGGATACTTAATGTAGATTTGCAAGTTTGGCCAAAGCAAAGTAGAAAATGAAAATAGTTGACAAAAAATAGCCACTTGTTAGAAATGTAATGAGTTCTATTCCTTCCTTTTCTTGGTTGGAATATATATGTAATGATTCCATTCTTAGTCTGCCAAAAATGAATTACCACAAGTTTAAGCAAAAAAAAAAAATCCCTTTTTCGAAGAATGAGCATCACCTCATCTTCTGCAGCAGTAAGATGGTAATACGTATGATATCTCGTCCGTTTTTATTTCATAACTTCAATTAAGGAGCAACTTGGATTAATTTGGCGAAAGACAGCTTCCAATGATGCTGATCGATCTTCCATCTTATGAGAACATGGCTGCATATAAGGAAGATTTTCCACATATTCTTGAAATGCAATTCATATAACGTGACCAATGCAATAGTTTATATGTATTACTATATTACTTCTTCGTATCCGATGTCATAAAGAAGGAAATTGAAAGTTGTGCTGTATAGATGGAGGATCACAATGTAATCTACTTAAAAAATAGGTATGATTAAACACGTTCTGAAGCGCAATTCACGGGTTAGCTCGTGACGACTCTATGTTATTATAATGGGTCTGACATAATAACTAAAATATCATTAATAAGCGCTAATTGATGAATTTTAGCGATCTACATTTTTTATTCTGACCATTCTCGTAATGTGTTGATTTGTCTACGGAAATCTCAAGAACAACATCTCGATATACTCTTTTTTAGATTTATTGTCCACGTAAATATTAATCTTGATCGTTCAAACAGCAATAATACTAAGAGAGAGACTTGTGAAAATGTTATAACCTAAATAATTGATACAATTTACTATGAAAGTATGAAACAGAGTAATTAAGTATACTCATTAACTATCTTTGCATCATGACACTAATGGTGATGATGATGTGCACAGACATCACATTCATTCCCCGAAAAAACCTTCCCGTTTTTGTTGAATTTCCATGTAGAGAGAGAAAAATAAAATAAGAAAGAAGCACGAAAAGCAATGACCTCGGTGATGGTGCATATGACATGTCCCGTCAAAACTGTCGTGCCACTATCTAGAATGCAAAAATTTATTCATGAAATTAAGTTACATAGATATGTACGCGTGAGTATGACAACAATGTCGGAAACTCTTTTAATAAACTAGGATATGATTGTTTTCGTTCTGGAAAGGCGCGTAATATTATATAAAGTAGTATGCATAATTTTCAAATTTTAGTCAACCGGGTGAAGATTAAATTCGAATTCGGTCTTCTGTTTTATTTAATGGGTCAGGACACGCACGAAAGAGAGGAGTTACATTCGAGAGTTTCGTAGAACAAAATTTATCTGTCTTGACAAAGGACATGGACATAGCTCATTGTACATTAAAAGAGTTTCAACATTATTGATGTCATAAATCGTCAACCAAAAAGGTGGGTAGAGAAGCAGTTCCTTTTGCTAGAAATCGACATCAGCTGCGAAGTGACCTGTGGGGCAATGCAGCTCAAGGTTATCTTCACCACAAAAAAAAAAAATAATAATAATAATAATAATAATAATAATAATAATAATAATAATAATAAATAAATAAATAAATAAATAAAAAATAAAAAAATTAAGAAACTGAGTGCCAGATCGAAGATATAATGAACTCGGAAGTGGTCCCGTGATGGTCATTATTTGCTCTTAATCGACGAAGTGAGCATGTGATGATCTTGATAACCGAGCTTGGATCCCTAACCTATGGCTAAGTCCACAAAGGCCATGCTCAAGTCCATTGAGGTCGAGCCCAAGACCTTCATGCCTACAGTTCAAGATTATCTTCACCACAAAAAAAATTTAGGAGACTGAGGACCAGATCGAAGATATAATGAACTTGCAAGTGGTCCCTTGACAACCATTATCGACACTTAATCAATGAAGTGAGCATGTCATGGTCTCGATAACCGAGCTTGGATCCCTGATGCTTATGCCCTGGTCCACAAAGGCTATGCCCCGTTCCACAAAGGCTGAGCTTAGGTCCATTGAGGTTGAGCCCAAGACCTTTGTGCTCACAATTCAAGATTATCTTCCCACAAAAAAATTTGACACTAAAGGTCAGATTGAAGATATAATGAACTAAAAGTGGTCTCGTGATGGTCATTATGTGCACTTAATCAACGAAGTGAGCATTTGATGATCTCGATAATCGAGCTCAGATCCCTGACACCTATGCTCGGTCCATAAAGGCCATGCCCACATCCACAAAGGTCGTGCTTCGGTCCATTGAGGTCCGGCCGAAGATCTTCATGCCGGCACTCAAGCCTATCAAGGCTGGGCACTGGACCTAGGTTCCCGTGCCTTTATCACGGTCGAGGTCCATCAAGACTGAACCTGAGACTTTATTGCACATATCCTATTCCAATAATTGTCAATACGCAAATTACCAATACCAAAATGATGTATATCTATTTGAGAATATCGAATTAGATTTACCATATTAAGCGACGAAAAGAAATTATTGTCTTTTTCAAAAATGATTTCATGATTTTCTGTGAAACACAGTCTTAAAGTCAAGACTGTACGTGTCTTCCATTTGGAATGCAAATTTTTTTTTTTTTCATTTTTTACTAGCGACGTGTGAGTGTGAGTATTGTATACTGCTAAAGATGTAACGGCCCTCCATCTGCAGAAAATTTACTTCAAAAAAAATAATAATAATAAGCCTCCAGAAAGAGGACTATGTAGAGTAGAGTCCTTCGAGAAAATGCCCAATCTGACACCCCTCCAGTAAAGACTGTTTCTCTTGGATTCCGCTGCTCGATAAAAAAAAGCATATTCCATATTCCTTTCGAGGTGAACAGCAACGTTGGATGATGACGAAAGGATAGTTTAATTCATCTTATGGTATACTGGAAAAGTATCTTAGCCAAGATAAATGAGTTTGGGAAGCTTTGGAAAAGGGCAAAGGACAGGCCCCGTTGCTCCAGTCTCGAAACTCATAGGTGGACGAGCTGGATTATATAGAAAATACAACGAATTTATAATGATATAACCAACTCATAATCATCGTGATATAAGAAATACTGGATCAAACATCAAGATGTCAAGTGCGGGTATTAAAAATAGTGCATATTTGGATGCTACAGTGTTTACTTATTAATCCATTACTAATTGAAAAGTCATATCTTTTTCTTACTAAAAAGGTGAGTTCGGCAATTAATATCAAATATTAATGAATGGTGTATAACAAGAGAAATGATTAGATATATTACTTCGATAACTCACGCATTTAATAAACTAATCAAGCCTCGTCTAGAGATACGGTAGGTTTGCATCGTTTCTATCGCTTAAGCATGCAGATTTCATATCGACTACAATGCAATAAGTCCCACCTTTTCTAAGGTTTTTGTCTAAAAAAGAAATGCTCTTACATTAATTTTTCAGAAATCAAAAGAAACGAAAGTTGCAATTTTCTTCTTTGTTATAATACGATGAAACCCTTCCTTATTAAATACGTTTAGTAAGCTTCTCAAAGCATTCGATTCAAATATCATTTTATAATCATTGGCAATTGCTTCTCCATATTATGACGACAATTGCTCAATGATTGACGACAGCGAAAGTGACAGTAGCAAGGTGGACATTACCCGTGTCCACCATATTATGGATAGATTACTTAAAACGAAAAAAAAAAAACCCTAGAAAATTAAAACTTGCTGGAATGAATCTTGAAAATTTTCAAAAAAGACAAGCACGGCCCTTTACCTCAACCTTGAAATTCATTAAACGAAAGATATGAGTGACTTTCCTTCTTTATAACGTGAAATATTTGAAGGGATATGGCTAACTTATTGGGATGAATTGATATAAATTTTATTGAACATTAAAATATTGGTATCTTAATTTAATAGGGGCGGAGGTCACTTAATTTGGATTTACAAGTTTGGTCAAAGCAAAGGAAAAAAAAAAGAAAAAGAGTGGCCACTTCTTGGAAATATAATTTTGAAAAAAAATAAATAGAAAACGAGAAAAGGTAGCTATAGCTCTTTGTAACTTGAAACCGAAATAACAAAGTCATGGGTTAAATTCAGTAGCAGCGTCGATTGATTTGGTGAAGGACAACTTCCAATGATACAGATTTCTCTTCATAAGATCCACCTTAGAAGAACATGGCTACACTACATATAAGGAAGCTTCCAATAAATTCTTAAATTGCAATTCATAGTTTGGCAACATAAATTAGAAATTTAGAGTTGTACTACACAAGATAGAGGGCTAGTATATATATATTTTTTAAAACTATTGATTAAGCTTCTTTCGAGGCGTTAATTACGCACTGGCTCATGACGAATTTATATTATTATAATGGATCTCACATAACAACTGAAATATCATTAATAAGTTCCGATAAATAGATGGATACATGGAGATTTACATTTTTTTGTCAGACCATTCACATGACATGTTATGTAGTCACATTGAAATGATGGGATACGAAAGTAATATTGAGAACGGCAATAGTATATATTTACATATTTATATGCAAAAGTTCTGTCAATAAGGAACGACTCATCACACTTTTTAAGAGTCATTGTCCACATGAGTGTTGATCTTGATCATTTGGACCGTTTTCATCTTGAAATTTCTATTATCATCATAATCATCATCATTATCACATTTATTCCCCAAAAACCATGCCGTTTCTCTTTAATTACCCTGTAGACAAAGAAGAATGGCATGAAAAAATGGGTAAAGACTTTCCCCTGAGTTGCTTTGACATTCCTTTATCTGAACATTCGTAGGACAAACAAAATTTAACATGGACAAAATCAAATGAGACTTAGATGCTAAATATCCGGTCTAATTATCTGCTCAAGGGGCACTGTAATTCAAGATTTTTTCACAAAATTATCATGTTTCTCTCTTCTAAATGAACTATGTGATTTTCGCAATCAATATTAAGACATATAGCAAGAGATATGATCGAACGTACTGATTCCATAGTTCACATGGTTGATAAACTAATCCAGCCCCATCTAGGGATATGCAAGGTTTGCATCATTCCTACAACTTAGGTATGAAGATTTTATCTTGATTACAACGCAATAAATTCCATCTTTTTGTTAAAGGAAGTAAATTCTCTTACAACAATCTTAAAAGGAAAAAAAAAAAAAAAAAGAGGAAGTTGCAACTATTCTTGGCATGATTTTTTTTCATTTGCATTACGATGAATTTCCTTATTAATTACGCTTAATATCTTTTTATAATCATAGACAATTGCTTATATTGAATACCTGGCCAGGTTATACAAGATTTACCTCGAATGTCACAAGCATGCGAATCTACTGCGACTCTTCACCTCGTAATTGGAACCTGCTCAATGATGACGACAGCGGGAGTGACGATAGCAAGGCGACGTCACCCATGTGTCCACCATATTATAAATAAATACTTGGAAAAACAAACCCTAGAAAATCAAACCTTTCCGGAATGAATCTTGAAAATATTTAAAAAGGACAGACGCACGGCCCTAGCCTCGAAGTTTCAAATTCATTAAATGAAAGCAACGAGTGATTTTCTTTTCTATGGAAAAGCTTTGAGGAATGTAGTTGGCTTAAAGCGATGGATTTAAAGAAAGATTGTTGAACGTGAAGATGCCGGTAACACATTAAAGATAGAGAAAACTCGACAAATGAGAGGGTCTTATTCATATAGAAGGGAGGGATACATAATGCAGATTTGCAAGTTTGGCTGAAGCAAAGGGGCCAAAGCAAATAAAAAAAGGAAAATAGTTCACAAAAACTAGCCACTTGTTGGAAATATGTGGATTATATAGATAACGATTCCTATTCTTAGTCTGCCAAAGATGAATTAGAAAATGAATGACCACATTAAGCAAAAAAATTATTTAAAAAAATCCCTTTTTTGAAGAATGAGCATCACTTTATATTCTGCAGTCGTAAGATGGTAATACATATAATATCTTGTACGTTTTTATTTCATAACTCGAATTAAGGAGCAATTTGGATTGATTTGGTGAAAGACAGCTTCCATTTGGTGAAAGACAGCTTCCAATGATGCTGATCGATCTTCAAAAGACCCATCTTATGAGAACATGGCTGCATATAAGGAAGCTTCCTACATATTCTTGAATTGCAATTCGTATAAAGTGGCCAATACAATAATTTATACGTCTTACTAGATTACTTCGTATCCGGTGCCACAAAGTAGAAATTGAAAGCTGGCCACAATGTCATCTACTTTGTATATATATAAGGCATGATGAAGCGTCTGTTGAGACGCAATTCACAGGTCAGCTCGTGACAATTTTATATTATTATAATGAGTCTGACACGATGACTAAAAATATCATTTGTAAGCGCGAACTGATAAATCTTTAAAGATCTACAGTTTTTTTTTTATCTAATCAATCTCCAAATATGTTGTTTTGTTTGTGGTAATCTCGAGAACAACATCTTGTCAGACTTTTTTTAGAGTCATTGTCCACATAAATATTGATCATGATTATCCGGATAGTGACAATGCTCTCCTAGAGAGGCTTGTGAAAATGTTAGAACTTAAATAGTTTATACAACTTAATATGAAAGTACGAAAAAGAGTAATTGAATATTCTCATGAATTATCTGTGCATCGTGACATTAATTATTACTATTATTATTATTATGACAACATTGAACGTGCACAGACATCACTTTTCATTCCTTAAAAAAGCCATGCCCTTTTTTGTTTAACTTCCATGTAGGGAAAGAAAAATAAAATGAGAAAGAAGCACAAAAAGCAAGGACCTTGGTGATGGTGCACATGACACATCCCATCAAAATAGCCGTTCCACTATCTATAATGCAAAAAATTAATCATGAAATTAAATGTGGGAAAAAGTAAGTTTGCAGAAAATCCACGAATGAGTAACGTGGGTATGACAACAATGTCGGAACCGTTTAATAGACTAGGATACGATTGTTTTTGTTCTGGGAAGAAGAGTAATGTCATGTAAAGTAACGTGTATAATTTTCAAACTTTAGTCAACCAGTCAAAAATTAAATTTGAGTTCAGTCTCGTGTACGAAATTTAATGGGTCCGAACACGCACGAAACAGGAGTTAAATTCGAGAGTTTTGTAGAACATGATCTGTCTGTCTTGACAAAGGATATGGACATTGGACATAGCTCTTTGTACACCAAGTGGGTAGAGATCAGTCATCATTGAAAGAGTTTCGACATTAGTGATGTCATAAATCGTCAACCAGAAAAGTGGGCAGAGAAGCAATCACTTTACTAGAAATCGAGACCAGCCCCGAAGTGAGATGATCTATTTCATTTGCTCGAGTGGTTTTGAAAGCAGTGGGGCATTGCGGTTCAAGATTATCTTCACCAAATTAAGCCTTCACCACAAATTTTTTTAGGAGACTGAGGGCCGGATCGTAGATTTAATGTATCCAAAAGTGGTTCCTTGATGGTCATTATGTGCAACCTAATCAATGAAGTGGACATGCAACAGTCCCGGTACCCAAGCTCGGATCTCCCAGTACCTTGCCTCAAGTCCACAAAGGTTGTGCCAGGGTCCACAAAGGCTGTGTTTGGATTCATCGAGGTCGGATCGAGGACCTTTTTGCTCGCATTTGGGCCTATCGAGGCTGGGCCCAGGCTCAAACCCCGGTGTCCATGCCCTGATTCCTAGTGCCCGGGTTGAGGTCCATCAAAGCAAGACCTGAGACTCTAATGCTTGTACTCGGTTCCGACTACTTTTGTGCAAGTTATCAGCATCCAAGCAGTGAAGAGTCCTTTGAGAAAATGACTAAGTAGCATGCCCAATCTGACACCTCTCCAGTAAAGACTGTTTCTCTTGGATTTGGGGCGTTGGCTCTCCGATAAAAAAGCATATTCCACGTTCCTTCCGAGGTGAACAACAACGTTGGATGATGACAGAAAGATGGATGACGTAAGCTAGCCTGCGTGGTCCGCGTGTTATGGAAAAATTTACTTAATTCATATTCTGGTATACCTGAGAAGGTATCTTGTCTTTGCTAATATAAGTCAGTTTTGAAAGCTTTTCAAAGGGGCAAAGGACAGACCCCGGTTGCTCCAGTCTCGAAACTCACTGGGAGTCGGATCATATGGAAAATGCATTGAATTCATAATGATATGGTCAACTCGCCGTCGTACAGGTTAAATTAAATCGGACATGAAGATATCAGTTATGCATATTAAAAAAAAAAATTGGTGTATACTGTGGAAACACGAGGCACATATTCTAATCGATGTCAACTCTACCTGATATGGAAAAGTCTGCACAGTTTGGTCAAAATCGCAAAACATTTCCTAGGTAATACTCATGGCCGGTGCCTCCTCCTTACTTAGCCAACAAGCAATGAAGGAATCGAATGACGATGAGGAGGCTCTTTCTAGGGTCAAGCTTGAGCTCATGATCAGGCTTAACTCGGGCTTAAATCTGGATATGTGCTATGACCATTGAATCGAATTGAAACGGATCCAGCTCAAGCACGCGAAACACTTTTAATGGATCGACTTCTGAATAGCCGATATGACTTGACCTCCAGTAGTAAGCTGTGTCCACTCAACTATGCTCATTCATACCGTCCTAGACCGCAACGGCTCAGTTTGTAACATGATCAGAAATGGCACATCACGAAGTGAAAATACATGTCTAAATCTCGAGGATGAGATGAGATAAGAGTTTAATCCATCAGCAAAAAGAAGATGCTATCATTTCACTGGTGAAATGGGCCGAACCCAGTGGCCTCTCCCTATTGGGCCTTGGCATCAAGAACCTGACCAATGTGAAGGCCCATACACTTAATGAATAGGAAATGGAATTGGGAAGCTCTGTTTTGCTCCCCTGAATGCTAGGATTCAATTTTTGACAGTACGGTAGGCATTAGTCCTGCCTAGTAATGTTATCCACTTCTATTACAATCGCCAACAGATCAAAGGAACGAGGCATCCCCATGCCGAGGAAGTGTTTGCGATCTACAGCTTGCTCTTAGGAACTGCGACATCTCTGGACCTCCTCTCCACCGCTCTGGAAAGTCGCCTCACCTCGTCTTTGGGAAGATGGCGTGGTGCACTCAGCCATGATCCTCCATCTACTACCAATGTCGTTCCGTTGATGAACTTCCCTGTCATTACCAGAAAATGCATGATCAACACCAGCTCGTTCCTTTTTCGGCACTCTCTAACGCAAGGATCGGTGCCCTTTGACACGAAATATCTCATCATCTCATTACATAGAAGCAGTAATTTCAATTCATACATCGTCCCTTGAGCAAACAACTCGAGTTTTTTCGCTGTTCAATTATTAGCCTATGAATCAGTCCGATTTGAGACAAGGAGTCAATACTTGCAATCCTAAGTCTCATTTTCATGAAGCATGAAGATTCATGAATGCATCAAGGAGTAGCAACAGAGAAATACAAAAGCACTCGGATGGAACTGAACAGCACGAAGACGGAGAGAATGGTTTAGGAAGCGGCTGACAGAGTTCCATGACAGCACTGAAATGCCAACCAATGTGTCCCTTATAAACAGATGGCAGACAGAAGCAGCTCAAAGACCAATTTTCTTTTATGAGGCCCAGATTAATATTCGATCTGTAGTTTACCATTCATGGACATCAATTTGTTCCTTCTATTTAACTTATGTCGGTATAGCAGGAACACAATAAGAACATCGTAAGCATCTCGAATGAGATTTCAGATGCAACAAGATTTTCAGGAATGAAATTTTAACAATCGCAAAAAACAAAGAATTCCAGCAAAACAAAGCTGAAAGAAGGCACTATAGCAGTGAATTTAACAAGGGAAACCAAGCCAAAAGGGTGAACCTGAGACATGTTCAAGCAGTTTGAAAAGATTACAAACCTGCATCACATGCCAGATAGACAGCAGCCATGGCAATGTCCCATTTCTCCCCGAGCTTAAAGAGCGGCATTTGCTCTCTGCTGCTCAAAACATCGCCAGGTGCAAGTTTGCTTACTCCTGGCGTGTCACCAATAGGTCCGGGTGCAATCCCATTGACTCTTATATCATAATCCGTCCCCCATTCCAGTGCCAAGCTTCTCGTAATGCTATCGACAGCCGCCTGTGAAGAGCTCAATCGGTAAGCAACGCCAATACAATTTGAGCCAGAACTTTGTGAATAACAAGAAAATACTGAACAGAACACGGACAGACCTTTGCAGCAGACACATGGATCTGGTACCAAGTTGCCGTGTAGTGCAAGGTTGCGCTGATATTTATGATCGTGCCCCCGCAAGACGGCTCCTTTCCGGGACCGCCTTTCTTGAGATACTTGAGAGCTTCATGGCACACCGTGAAAGTGCCGACTGAGTCGATGTCAATAACTGCAGAAACCAATCACATAAAAAATGGATCATCTAATCTAATTCAACAACTCCCACCTCATCAATCTCAATCCGCATCTACACAACCACTGGAAAACATGGCATAGCAACAAATCAGCATAATCACAACAAAGGAAAAAGGAAAAAAAAAAAAAAAGAATCTTTGACCAAATCTCAATCTGATTCACTTTCCCCACATGTTATGGGCAACAACTGGGGACAAGAGAGAGAACAAGACCTGTACGAAACCCATTGGGAGACAGATCCTCGGCTGGGACTAGGAAATTGCCGGCGGCAGCATTCACCAGAATGTCGAGCCTCCCGAAGCTCTTGACGGTCGATTCCAGGGCTCTGACGACGTCGTCTCGCTTCCGAACATCGCCTTCCACTCCGATTGCCTTGCAGCAACAGGGACCACACCACACCAGAGACTCAATCATCAAACAGCGGAAAAGAAAGGGAAGCGTTTGAACAAAGAAAGACGGAATTCTTTAGTTACGGGAATGCCGTGGAGGTGGAGGGCAGCGACGGCGGAGTCGACGACGTGCTTGCGACGGCCCATGACGGCGACGGAGGCTCCGTGGAGGCCCAGCTGGCGCGATATCTCGAAGCCGATGCCCGACCCGCCTCCGGTCAGCAGCGCCACTTTGCCCTTCAGCACGTCCGGCTTGAACGGAGACTCCATACGGAACAACTACAACCCTTTGGCTCCCGTCACGCTCGGGGAAGACGATGAATGGGAAAAGAATGAAGAACGATTCCGGTAGGAAGGAAGATGGTGTTTCTCTGTTGCCGGATCGGGCAAGAATCGTGGCCGGCTCGATTCTTGTTTCTTGGGTTGCTGCTTGCATTGCACTACGGGACAAAACAGGGTTGGAGAGACGACCGGCCCTGCCGTCTGCTGACTTTCGTTGCTCCCACACGTTTGGCACCAGAATCTATGGTGTACGTGGTTCCGGTCAATTCGGAAGCGTGCGAGGATCCGTCCAGATTGTCCTGTTCGACCAGCGGTTCTTGGATCGGTTTTCATGTGCTCGATTCGGGTTGGGAACTGATTTCCGTATGGAAAAGAGCATTTTTGAACAGGTTTCCTTAAAAGGGCTGAAAGTAGGAGCAATAATTGGCTTCAGATTAAACTCATCCCGAAACTGAAATCGCCCACTAGTTCTTGGACTCATTCGGAAATTAGCCCACCGATTTTTGAGTGAGTCCGGAAACCTCCCATGAGAACTCTTGTTTTGCATTACAGCTACTCCAGTTCATATTCTCTCATCATCGACCATCGCCGATCGTCACGACAATACATAAAATGGAAAAATAGAGAAATAGAAGAGGGAGCAACAAGCGTTGCAAGAAGCGAGCGAGGCTACGTGAGAGAGGTGTGAGGCTTGTGTCACGGGCCGATCGATTGGGATCGTGACCGCGCGGTAACTCGAGCACTTTTGGATCACCCAAGCCAAGTCTTGCTCAATCAATCACACAACTCACTCGTGCACCCGGATCGTAGAGAGAGAAAGTTTCTAGAGAGAAGAGCTCTGAAAAGAAATGAATTTTGTATTACTGAAATGTTGGATGGATCCAAATGAGGGAGAGGACACCCATTTTTTTATACTTGAGACCCTCGAATTACATCCGTTGATCTAGAGTTTATCCGGCGGACGAGATCGTACTATCTCAACTATCAACATTAATGGCAACTACCGTCTACCGACATAAATAAAGATAGTCTTCTAGAATCAGGCGTAATGACGGTGTCGCTCACCCTTGGAAACTTCAGGAAGGAGACTTGTTGGGAATCCCATCGAGCGCATGAGGTCCTTCGCATCACGGTACGGTCCTTCATCTTCGGAAACCTCTTGGTCATGACATTCTCCCCCATTCAATCGAGTGACACCCTTGTCGCTCACAGCTCGACGGGCAGCCTTCCTCGCATGAGCACGGGCTTTCTTCTTTTTGTTTAGCTTCGCTCGGACGCTCACGAACGAAGGACCACATCCTTCTATGATTAGCTCGGACTTGGCACGCGGCTCCATCTTCGGTTTGGCGAGTACTCAACCTCGGGGAAGAGCACTTGAATCGCATGGCATGTGTTGGAGTAGGATCCAACTATACCTTTAGTTTCACCTCGGCCAGCTTGTTCATGCGCTTCACGACCTTCAAGTTCTTGTCAAGGCATTTGATCGTGGCGATGGTCTTGGTGTTGACCACCCATTTCATCATGGGAATCATGACAGGGCATTTTGGGTCGAGGATCATAATGCACTTGGTCCTCATGTCGATCATGGCTCTCACGCTATCGAAGAATTGCATACCCAAAAGGAGATCATAATCATCGAGAGGGATTACCTCGAATGTCATCTTGCCCTTCCATCCGCCGATTTTGACATCCACATCCAAAGTCGATCCTACACCATGGAGGCCCTCCGAGTTGATAGGCTTGAAGGAATTCCCGATTGGCTCCACGCGAAGTTTCAAGGCCTTCACCACTTCAGTCGACATGAACATGTTCAACGCACCCGTGTCGACCAAGGCGTATAGCGTTCGGTTGCACACGTTGACTTCCACGAAGAACATGTCCGAGTTCGACGCAGTTTCTTTTTCTTTGGACGGCGATCGAGCTTGAATGGAGTTGATCATCTTCACAGCTCCAAGTCGGATCTGCCGCTTGTCTTCTTTGGGCTCCTCTTCTTCGATGGCAAAGAGGGCGTTGATTCGACCCTTCTTTGGGCACTTTTGGGTCCAATGCGAACATTTGCAGATAAAACAAGGAGAAGGCGGGGGTTGATCGAACTTACTCGTCGTACAGTCCATTTGTGGTCGATCCCTTTGGAAGGATGGCTTGGAAGACCCTTCTCCCCACGTCTTGACTCGGCCGTTTTGATCATGCGCGCCTCGGGAAGTGTTCCTTCCTTCGTCCTCGGATCGATCCAACCTCCAATCTCTTGGTCTACTCCTTGGTTCGGCTTTAGTGAGGTTGACGAGAGACTCAGCCATGCTAAGCGCTCTCGTGAGACTTGTCACATCCCTTCGCTTGAGCTCGAGTAGTGCCCACGGCTTCAATCCATCCATGAATGCTTCGAGAGCCTCCTCCTCGCTTAGGTTGCGGATTTGGAGTTTGAGCTCCTTGAACTCCTTCACGTACTCTCGAATCGCACCTCTTTGCTCGAGGCGATGGAGCTTGCTACGGGCTTCTTGTTGAGCAAACTCGGGGAAGAAATAGTCTCTGAACCCTTACAAAGTCATCCCATGTCTCCACGGGATTGGCACTATGTCTAGTCTCGTCACACCTATTGCGCCACCAAAGCATTGCGGTATCAGAAAGGAACATCAAAGCGGTTCGTACCTTGATCGACTCGTCTTGGATGTTGACGGCGCCAAAGTATTGCTCCATGCTCCAAACAAAGTTGTCCACTTCCTTGGCGGATCGATCGCCTTTGAATTCTTTTGGTTTCGGCACCTCAAGCTTGGGCACCGCTTGTGTGGGCATCGCTCCATTGGTGATGCTCAACTTGCATAGGGCGAGTTCGGTCTTGAGCTCTTGGATCTCTGCATTCATGGCTTCGACCTCGTCCCTACGAGGACTTTCTTCCTCGATCACTTGGATGCGCTCCTTCAACACATCGATCGAAGTTTCAAGGGCTTCGTCCTTATCGTGCAATAGGGCTGTAGCTTCGTTGAGGCCGGTCGTGAAGTCTTCACGAAGCGAGGTCTCAACCTCCATGATCCGGTCTCGCACATCGTCAAGACCTTCCATGAGTTCGAGCACGGCACTCCGGACCTTCCCGGTCTTCTCATCGAACATAGCTATGGCATCCATCGAGGCATCTCTTTTCTTTGCTTTGCCGCGAGTCTCCTTGACATGCACGGTCTCTCCATCCATGACGGCATCTTGGCTTGACATTCTCTCGAACAATTGGCACTCCTTGATCTCTCGAAACGGATCTCTCTTTTGCTCTGATACTACTTGTCACGGGCCAATCGATTGAGATCGTGATCGCGCTGTGACTCGGGCTTTTGGATCACCCAAGCCAAGCCTTGCTCAATCAATCGCACAACTCGCTCGTGCACCTGGATCGTAGAGAGAGAAAGCTTTTAGAGAGAGGAGCTTTGTACTACTGAAATGTTGGATGGATCCAAATGAGGGGGATGTCACCCTTTTTTATACTTGAGGCTCTCAAATTACATCCGTTGATCTAGAGTTTATCCGGCGGACGAGATCGTATCGCCTCAACTATCGACATTAATGGCAACTACCGTCTACTGACATAAATAAAGATAGAGTCTTCTAAAATCAGGCGTAATGACGGTGTCGCCTGCCCTTGTAAAATTCAGGATGGAGACTTGTTGGGAATCCCATTGACCACAGGAGGTCCTTCGCATCACGGTACGATACTTCATCTTCGGAAACCTCTTGACCGTGACACTTGAGTGAAGAAATTAGAAAAGGGGCACTTGGCAATTAGGATTTTGAGCTTACAGGAGATGAAACAATAAGTAGCACGAGCGAGCAATGCTAAAACAGGAATGACAAGTATTGTGACTTGTGAATATTATAATATGTCTTGAATTTGAGCCATTAAACTAACTTGATCCAAATTGAGTTGCAAATAAAGGTCAATGGCATCTTAAAAATTATGATTACTATTTCCATGTTGAAGATGGGATCAAGAATGGAAAGTAATATTAGCTTGGACTTTATATTGGATAAATTCTTGTTTCGAAATCCATGGAACTTATTCGCAAAGTAATTCAAGTCGGCCAAGAAAAAAAGAGAATAAATTAAAAAAAAAGAAAAAAAAGAAAAGGAAACTTGGAAATGGTAGACCGAAAGTATCATATTTCCTATTCCATGTTGCAGCCGGCTTCTGCAGGTTTTATATGGCTATATTCAGATTAAGGAGCTTTCTGGGGCCGTTGGTTGATGTGTGTTCAGAGGGCGTTTGTGAATTTGCTTTACATCCCATTGGAGTTCTTTCTCGAAGGATTTTTGTCCGAGGAATTGATTAAATGTGTAAAAGCCAATTAAATTCTTATAGTAAGAATTTGTGTATAATTCTTTCGTGAGGACTGCGTGCATTATTTGATGTAATTGGGGCTTGGAAAATATTGAGAGTGTTTAAGTGACTCGAGCATGTAATCTCTATTATATCGTTTGATCTATAGTGAAATTTGTCACTACTTTCCATCTCCTATGGACGTAGATCACTGTGACCGTATCACGTAAATCTTATGTCCGATTTATTTTTTAAATATATCTATTTTATTGTTCGATGGCTCATTTTTCGCAATAGCGATTGAGTGAGAGGCTACAAGAAGAGCAATTCATGTTGTGAGCGACAAGCAAGGCTACGAGTGGCCAGAGCAAATTGCAAGAGGTACTGAGTGATTGAGCATGAGGGGCAAGATGGGCAATTTCTAAGCAACCGGGTGTGAGCCCAAATATGGGCAATTTTGCAATTAGGGCAAGATCGAGAGAAATTGGGCTGAATCGACCGATACTTGGAATTAAGAGAACAAGGCAAAAAAAACCCAATCGTGGGCAATTACCATTTTGTGATAATAAGAATTAGAGAAAAAGCCACGAAAAATCCTAAACTTCGCACAAAGTGACATATTTACCCCAAACTTTTTTTTTTGTGACGTGAAAAATCCCGAACTTTACCAATTATAACATATTTACCCCAAACTTTTTTTGTAACACAAAAAACCCTGAATTTTGTTATGTGACACATTTACCCCAAAATTATAGAGCATTTTGATCTTTTCTTTTTTAAATTTTTTTTTTTTTTTTCTTTTTTTCTTCTCTCTTCCCTCCGCCGGCTGGCCAGCGGAGGGAAACCAACGTTCGGCGAGGGCTGCCCTCGCCGGCGTCGGGCTGTCCTCGCCGACGCCGGCGAGGGCGGCCCTCACTTGCGTCTAGCGAGGGCAGGGACACCCTCGCTCGACGCAGGCGAGGGCGGCCCTCACCGGCGTTGGGCTAGTTTTGGCGAGGGTAGGGACACCCTCGCCAGACGTAGGCGAGGGCCTCGCCCGATCTGGCGAGGGGTGCCCTCGCCAGACGCCGGCTTCCCTTCGCCATGGCTGGCGGAGGAAAGAAGAAGAAATACAGAAAAAAAGAAGAAGAGAAAAACAGAATAAAAATACAAAAATGCCCTTAATGGGGTAAATGTGTCACGGTTTGAAAAGTTTAGGGTTTTTCACGTCACAAAAAAAAATTTGGGGTAAATGTGTTACTTTGAGCAAAGTTTAAGGTTTTTCGTGACTTTTTCCCTAAGAATTAAAAAGAACGATCGGTGCGGACTGGTTCAAGTGAGTGGGTCCACACCCAGATCTTGAAACCGCCCAGAATGGTCCAGCTTTGGTGAGTGGGTCCACATCTATAACTTGAAACCTCCCAAAACGGGCTAGTTCTCAATTCGGACGATTTTTTATTTGCTTACCCCTGGTTAAAAGGGGTCGTTCTCGCATAAATACTCCTGCGTAATTTTTTGAAACACCTTTTATAACCAAGAATAGGTAAGTGTCGACATGCCATAATCGAATCCAAATTGATCCGAACGTCTGAAACCATGATCTCTTCCAACAGAGATGTGGAAGGGCCTTTCATTTACATTTAGTGCAGAAATCAAGGTTGCTGAATTCTTCTGCGATGGACTGGTGCAACAGCACCAGCCGCCAAGGTGGACTTTAAGTTATGCATCTGGCAATGAGTGGGATGCCATCCAACTAACATGGTCAGCCTAATCTAGTCTTTGCAAGAAACGAATCAGATTGACTAAGCAGGAAAAAGTTTACTTTAATAAGAATAGCTTAAAGAAAAGGCTATTTCCCCATGTCACTAGTCGTTCTTCTCCTTGAAACTCCATTTTGGCATGTGCTTTTAGAAAAAAAAAGCTGATTAATCTGACTAATACATACATTTGATCACTACGGCTTTGGTAATTTTGGTAAGAAAACTATAGTTTAATCTTTAGATATATTATGCGAGAAAGATTTCAGTTTTATGATGACCCAAGGCAAAGCCCAAGCTCTTCAGTAATGGAAATAGTGTTGGGGATATGTATGACAGAAGTCTGCCATATAAATAGGCATTGGGATGATATCATTTGTTGAGAGCATGCAACAAAAGTTCGATACTTTTTTTTTTTTTTGGAAAAATCAGCAAAAGGAAGTCTAAATACAAGCTCATCAATATATCTAGTTAGATCCATCTTCACTCAAAAACTTAAATTAATTAATTATGAGTTAATTAGCAAAGGTGAGCAATTGTAGATTCCATACAAGTTCCAATGTAACCTACCCATTGGAATGGATTCCTTTTTGGAACCTGAAACATGTTTTATATTTTGAAACTTAGAACCTACCTATCATAGGTTTCAAGGTCTATCAAAATTCCACATTCATTATTAATTGACCGATTGCAATAAATTATCACATTTAATGATAATTATTTATCGCTACAATTCAATGACCATAACTTATATTTAGACATAAAAAAATAAGAAACATTGTTGAAGTAAAACTCTCAGTCGTAAAATGAAAGTTCAAACCAGTTGTTCCAGATTTCACACTCATGATTGAATGTCATGGAATAATGCAAGATCACACGGAGATATAGATAAAAGAATACAAAAAGTTATTCTAGATTTTACACTCATGATCGAATGTTATGGAATAATGTAAGATTGCGCGAAAATATAAATAAATAAAAAAATACAAAAACTTGTTCTAGATTCTAAGTTACAAATTCCATCAACCTAAAACGTAGAACTTACCTATCAAAACAGGTTCTCCAATTTTTGGAACCTAGAACCAACAAGTTCTACTAGTCCATTTTTCAAGTTACAGGTTCTACCTTGAAACTATGTTAACCCCTACCAATTAGGATATGTTAGTTGCTCAACACCACATTGATCTCTGATGTGAGACTTCTCTGACATAACTCATATGTATATTCTAACAAATAGAACTTCATCGATTGAGCTTTAGCAAAAGGCCATGATGATAGGTAGAATTGTTCTTCAGCAAATTCAGTGATTGAATTTCAGCGATGCACATTATTAATGCAGCACATGTTCCTTTTGGAAAATATAGGTACTAATTATGACTTTTGAACAGGGAAAAAAAAGGTCGGTGGGCAGCATATCTTGTGCATTAATGGAAAGGATGGACATCTGAAATCTTTGCTGTTGAAATGGTTTCCCTTCAACCGGAAGTAGCTCTGCAGTGTAGACGTCGGCCCTCCCGTCTGCTGACTATCGTCGCTCCCACTTGTTTGGCTCCAAAATCTATGGTGTACGCGGTTCCGGTCAATTCGGAAACGTGCGAAGATCCATCGAGATTGTCCTGCTCGACGACTCGGTTCTTGGATCGGTTTTCAAGTGACTCGATTCAGTTTCGGAACCAATTTCCATCCTAAAAAGAGCAATTTTTTGAGTTAGTTTTCTTAAAGGGTTGAAAGTAGGAGTGATCAGTTTTAGGGTAACCTTGAAATCGAAAACTAGCCATGGAAAGCCGTTACAACAAACTAGGAACCGAGAATTGCCCACCAGTTCCTGGACCTATTTGGGAATCAATCCACCGGCTCCCGAGTGAGTTCAGGATCCAGCCATGAGTATTCTTGCTTTTGCATTACAGCACGTCAGTTCGTATTTTCTCATCGACAACCATCATTGATAAGCACCACAGTACATACAAAGCAAAAACAGCGAAATAAAAGAGGGAGCAACTAACATCATAAGCGGCGGACAGGGTTGCATGAGAGAGACGTGAGACTTGAGTGAAGAAACTAGAAAAGAGGCACATGGCAATTAGGATTTCGAATTCACTAGAGAAAGAAACGACAAGCGAGGTTGCAAGAGGAGCGACAAGAGTCGTGACTTGTGAACAAGCAAGGCTACGAGAAGGGCAATTCATGTTGTGAGCAATGACTAAGGCTGCTAGTGCCTAGAGCAAGCCACGAGAGGTATTGAGTGACTAAGCATGAGAAGCGAGATGGGTAATTTTTGAGCGACTAGGCGTGAGCAGAGAGATGGGCAATTACACAATTAGGGCAAAATCGGGAGGAACAAGAGAACAAGGTATAAAAACCTTTTTGTGGACAATTACCATTTTGTAATGATAAGAATTAAAATGAATTATCGGTGCGGTCTAATTTAGATGAGCGGTTCACACCTGAAACCTAAAACTTTTGAGAACGAGCTAATTTTGGATTTGATTTTTTTTTTTTTTGCTTACCCATAGTTAAAAAGGATCGTGGTCACGTAAATACTCACGTAAATTTTATCGAAGCAGCTTTTTTGACCAAGAATAGTTAAGTGTCGACATGCCAGAATCGATTCCGAATTTATCTGAGCTTCTGAAAGCATGATTCCTTCCAACAAGATGGGGAAGGGCCTTTCATTTTGTGCAGAAATCACGGCGCTGAGACCATCAGTGCAGTCCAGCCGCCAGCGTGGACATTAAATTATACATCTGGCGATCAGCGGGATGCCATCCAACTAACAATGGTGAGCCACAACATTGACTAAGCAGGAAAAAGTTGACTTTAATTAGAATAGCTGAAAGAAGAGGCTATTTTCCCATGTCACTAGTCGTTCTTCTCCTTGAGCTTCCATTTTGACATGTGCTTTTAGAAAAAAAAGCTGATTAATCTGACAAATACATACATTTGATCACTATGTCTTTAGATAATTTCGGTAATAATACTATAGTTTAATCTTTAGAAATATTATACGTGAAAGATTTCAGATTTATGATGATTCAGGCAAAGTCCGGACTTTTAATTAGTGGAAATAGATATGAAACTTCTCTAACACGATCTATATATGTATCATAATAAATAGAACTTCATCGATTGAACTTTAGCAGTAGGCCATCTTCATAATATTAGGGAGAATTGTGCTTCTGTAGATTCAATGATTGGACTTTAGCAACACACATTATTAATGCATCACATGTTCCTTTTGTAAAAAAATAGTAATAAATGATTATGACTTGTCAACAGAAAAATAAAAGTTGGTGGGCAGCATATGTCGCGCATTAATGGAAAGCATGGACATCTCAAACTACAAAAAGAAGAAGAAGAAGAAGAAGAAGAAGAAGAAGAAGAAGAAGAAGAAGAAGAAGAAGAAGAAGAAGAAGAAGTTATTTTGCTGTCGAAATGGTTTCCCTTCAACCAGAAGTAGCTCTGCAATGTAGAATGTCTATCGCACAAGATCGATACAGTTCTTGATATGTATAGTAACGTTGTTTTGGGGAATAGCCTGCACATCACACCCCTCACGTCAACCATCTACTTCATCCATATTTCGAGTAAAAAGTCGATGGATAATGCAACTTGTCCGTGATTGACTCACTTCTCTGCTGAACACCCGTCGGATCTCGATTGGCGCCAATCAAGACTCGGCCCTGCCATCTCGAGAGGTCTGGTTTGTCTTCATCGGCAACCGACGACAGCCATCGCTCGATCCGATGGCGACCCTTCGTTTCGCCCAAAAAGGTTTGCTGAAAAGTGGGGAACCAGAGAGGAGGCGCAGCTGCACCGCACGGAGGATGAGGACTTTAACGTCTCGTGAACGGCCCACGTCCGTCGCGATTGGGATGTAACGAAGTCCTAAAGCTGAAAAGTTCATCCATTCCACCAACATGCAAAACCCTAGTAATCAAAGGATAAGCACGTGCAACACAAGCCCGGTCAACCGTTTCACTTGTGGTTTGACTTTCGGATGGAAATTTCGAGCACTGCGCATCTAATCTTTGGTCTAAGATTAAGCGAGTTCCGCTGAACAGCCTGTACTTGCTCCTGTACTTGCTCCTCGGAATATTTGTAAACCTATTGCCTGCTTTTTATTAAATAAATTTTGTAAAAAAAAAAGCTTCCCATTTGGTGAAATTCGCTAAGTTGGATGAATAATTTGGAATGCATAATCAAGAAAAAGAAGCAATATTCACAATTAATAGGTCTAATATATAGTTGAAGTCATGTTCGCAATCAATATATTTGCTAAGCGGTTATCTCCTTATCGCCTTCAATTATGTGCATATCATAAAAAGAAGTCGTTATAATGACATTTGTAATGTTCCCTTCTTTATTTATTGCAAAAGTGCTCTCCTGGGGTGCTCTTTACTAAAAAGTGAGTTTGGGCGGTACTTGCTGTTAGTTGTAAAAACTTATTTTAAAATGGTATCTATTGCTGTCTGAAGCGGAAGCGTGTTCTTCTCAATCTCCTAATGCTGGAATAGTCTAAGGCCCTCAAGGAACTTATTTGACAAGGCTCCTTTTGACTCTGACTAATTCTTAAAGAATTTAATATATCACAACCAAGCGAAATTTGCGGGCAAACGTTGCAAAAAAGTTTGTATTCTTTCTGCATTTTAAAATCTCAGCTTGAATGTTTTCTAAGTTCCTATAATAAATAATTGGGGAAGATAATCCCTAGCGAGGGACGTGATGAAGTTTTTAATTGGACGGGCAGGATATTAAAAACGTTCAGGAGCAGCGGATCACGTGTGCAATAGAATAAGGATTTTTTTTATTATTATTTTTTAATTTTTAGTATAAGGTTTCATCATTGGGTGATTGCTAAGCAATTATTATATAAATATGCACACATCTCGAAATATTCACCTAATTACATATTCAATACTCCTTTTTCTATAGATTACGCTCACAATATGAATCAGGGATTGAGATATATAGATGGATTTCTTTTCTATGTCTTTGATAGAGAAAGGAAATGTCCCACATTTTTATTGGTGAAAACGTGTTATCTGTGAACATATGTCACTTTTGCATAATTAGGTAAGTTTCAAATTGTCTTTGTTACCCTTGGAAATTGTTGGCCTTCTTTTGTTTTTTTTTCAGGTTTTTCTTTGTTTCCTTGTGTGGCTTGCAAGAAAATTGACCGATTCTGATTTTCTAGGGTGAGAAATGTTGGACGAGTATGATAAAAGTACAAAACCTTTAATTAGAAAAATTCTCAAGAAAGAATTCAAATCCAAACCTATTAACTTATTTAGTTAAATTCACATCTCTTAAAAGTTTAAGTTAATGAGTTATAGTTATAAATCAACCTCGATACACCGACGGCTCCACACCACACAAATTCTTCAATGTTCATCTCAACAATTGCACCCTCAATTGTGAGTAAGTGTTGGTTTTTCTCTCCTTTAATTCAAGTATCGTTCTACATTAATTTATCTCAATTTGAATCATCTTCATCCCTTCGGATCGAATTATGAGGGTAGACATCAATTGTTGGGAGCGCACGGTAGAAGTCTAGAGAAGATTGTTAAAGAGAGAGCCAAAGTCTGACCCAATCAATTTATTCAACTAGATATACAGTCACTCAAAAATTTAAATCAATAAGTTATAAATCAATTTGAATACTGATATAGAACTTTCTAATACGGCTTATACATGCATCTTGATGAGATAATCGAGGAAAATTCGAAATTAAGAATGTGTGTTTCCATAGTGAAGCGACCCATTACACAGAAAAAGCAGAGAAATGGCACATCACCTTCCCCAGATGGTAGCAGCCCAGTGAATCCTCCCATGCTAATAGCAACAAAAGGCGTTCACATCCTTATACTTCCATACAACATTAATTTAAGACAAAAAAAATCTCTTCAATATTATAATTATGGGTGCACGTAGATCCAACATTGTGTCACCAATCCTACGATGCCGGTCTGGAAGAAATGATAAAGAAATTTCTCTCTCTTTCTCTCTCAGGTTCTTCGTCTACCTAATTCAGTCTTTGTCTGCCAAGTTCTGGCAGACTCTTTCTGGTGGAATTTCTTTCACGGGTTTTTTCGCAAGTGGAGCGCCCGAGCTTACTTTCGCTGCCCATCTGTTCTTTTCTTGATTCTTTTTCTTTTTTCTTTTCTTGAAAGCCGACTGTGTCTTTGGGTATGCTTGAAATGTTGTGAACTTGGTTCCTTTTCTTTCTTTTTTATGGTTTGATTCAGCTACCGAGGTGTAGGCACGGTCAAGCCGACTGCTTGGTAGTTCAGCTTGATGCAAAAGAGCAATCTTTTCTCTCCCCTC
Source organism: Eucalyptus virginea (assembly GCA_014182375.1). Lineage (NCBI taxonomy): Eukaryota > Viridiplantae > Streptophyta > Magnoliopsida > Myrtales > Myrtaceae > Eucalyptus > Eucalyptus virginea. The sequence continues at coordinate 334,916 of CM024517.1, read as the reverse complement.
CTTTTCTTGCCTTCTTCTGGTTTATTGTTTCGGGGATTGAGGTTTTGCATGCTTGCTTCCTTCGTCTGTTCTTGATAGGTCCGTTTGGCCCTTTTGATGTCGCTCCTATGTTGATTCCCTTGGTGGGTCTTCGTTATAACTTTGAATCTTCCGCTTTTGTTAGCTCTCCGATTATTCACCCGCTGTGTTCCTGCTGTTTTCCAAATTAGATGTAGAGCTGGTGCTCAGTTCCAGCCAAGGTTACTGCATTGCGTGTGGTGATTCGGCCTCTTGATTTGTGGGTCGACTTTTCTGGGTGTATTTGCATGCATTTGCTGATTCAATTCTAGCGTTAAACTCGAGTGAAAGGTCAGCGCTTCTAGAGTTCCAGTTGGCCTGGTTGTTAGTTTTTAGATACTTGGATTTGGGCGGCTGCCATCGATTGTCCGTGTATTTGAAGAAGCGATTGGAGTGGAAAGGGGCGAACTTGATTGTATGAAATCGGTTTCAGACATGAATTCGGGAACTGAAATTGATGAAGAGAGTGATAATAGGGGAAGTATGTGGGTTTTGGATCAGAAGCTTGATCAGCCCATGGATGAGGAGGCTGGTAGGCTGAGAAACATGTACAGAGAGAAGGTATTGTTTATCTCTCTCTCTCTCTCTCTCTCTTCTTGCATAGGCCAAGTTTGAGCATTCAATACTTCTTTATGAGGCAGTGATTTCCTTCTGGTAAAGCTTAAGTTACTGCAAATTCATTTGATGTAAATTTTCAGATCATGACCTTGTGTCCCCTGTACAATATGTTATGGCTCTATGTCAATATTTGCAACGTGTTATGGCTGTGGTACTTCGTAATTGTGCTTTTACGTTACATTCGGCAGGTACTAATAATGATCTGGTATATTTGGTGACCTGTCAGGTTAGGGGCTAACAATCATTCGAATCTAATTGTGTGCTCAATACTTCCTACTTTTTTCAGAAATTTTCTGCTCTGTTGCTTCTTCGGCTTTCATTCCAGAGTCTTGGGGTTGTTTATGGAGACTTGGGCACGTCTCCTTTGTACGTCTTCTATAATACATTCCCACAGGGAGTTAAGGATCCGGAGGATGTTATGGGAGCTCTTTCTCTAATTATATACTCTCTGACGCTTATCCCACTTATCAAATATGTATTTATTGTCTGTAGAGCTAATGACAATGGTCAAGGTAAACTCATATCCCTTCTGTACTTACCCCTTCAATTTTTCTTCTTATGTATCTTTTTGGAATCTCTCAGATGCATAAAATGTTAATCTACACTTTATGTTGATGAAAGCGTCACAGTCCATAAATCAGTAGCTTTTGTTTCTTTTGCATAACCAAATTCTTCTAGCAACATGGAGAGTCTCACCCAAAATTTTCATATTGAGCTTCACCAACCAAAACTGTAAATGCCTGTGCTTGTGATGTAGGTTTTACACATAGGATTTGTCAAGGCGTAACTTTTGTCCTAATGGCATAGGTGGAACATTTGCTCTTTACTCCTTGCTTTGTCGACATGCAAAAATAAAAACTATTCCCAACCAACATCGAACTGATGAGGAGCTGACGACTTACAGTCGTTCCGCATTCCATGAACAGTCGTTTGCGGCTATGACCAAGAATTGGTTGGAAAGACGTCCTTCGAGGAAGAATGCGTTACTTATTCTCGTCCTTGTTGGCACATGCATGGTGATTGGGGATGGAATTCTTACTCCAGCTATATCAGGTACCAGTTATTCATATCTTTATATAGATGTCAGCTATACATGGTGCATGTAATTTCCCTACTTAATAAATTTCTCTTCTGATTAATATTGGTTATCGACCGAAATATTAGGAGTAGCATATTATGTTTGTTTAGTCAATAGCAACGATAATATGCGACCGGTGGACGAGAAACTGATGTGTGTGTTGTTTGGTTTTTAGGTGTAACAAGAAGTTGTGACCTGAAGAGTCAGTGCCTCAACTAGATTCTTGTATGAAGTCTTTTAGGTTGTAGCTTTGCACGTTTTATTTTTCAAGAACATTTCAAATGGAGTTAATTAATCTAAGAGATCTTTAAAATACTTAGAATCTGTGGAATGCCAATGTAAATCTTTCTTGATGATGCACTGTTCATGCTCAGTCCATCGATATTGTCAATCACGTAACTGTTGTTGGTATTCTCAAATCTTAAAGTGGAGATTTGAGTTGTGATGGTCTATGTGAGTGACGGAAATCCCATGTGCTCTTTCAGGCAAAAAATGAAATAAGCCTGCATGGTTAAATTGTCATACTTTTGATGAGATGACCTTCAAATGGAGAAAACTGCAAATTGCTTGCTAAGGGATGAACAGATAGGACAATTATCACTTGCATCTTCCATCCTTAATTTCTTTTTTCCCTGCCCGAGATGTGTCATAGATGGTTTTGTTTTTCTGTGAACAACTTGTTTTTGGTAAGCAGTGATGTCTTTTGGCATCATTTGTTTTCTCTTTATCTGATTGTATTTGCTTAAGATAATTCTAACAATACAGTATGGAATAGTTCTTTCTGCAGCTGGAGGAATCAAGGTAAACCATCCCGATGTTAGCAGCAGTGAGTATATCCCCAAGAATCTAAACTTTTTGGCAGATAAGAACCTTTGATTATTTCTATGTACTCACTTAGTTATTTTCCTCTGGTGCAGAAGTAGTCGTGGTTGTTGCTGTGGTAGTATTAGTAGTTCTGTTCAGCATGCAACACTATGGAACGGACAAAGTTAGTTGGCTCTTTGCACCCATTGTGCTTCTTTGGTTCCTCTTAATTGGAGGAATTGGTATCTATAATATTTGGAAATATGATGCGGGTGTTCTTCGGGCTTTTTCTCCTGCTTACATATATCGATACCTCAAACGTGGAGGAAAAGATCGTTGGACCTCACTCGGAGGCGTCATGCTTTGTATCACAGGTTGGATTCACCTCTTTCTCAATGAAAAGCTTTTAGTGGAGTCGTGCTTATCTTTTTTGTGATTATTGTTGCAGGGACTGAGGCTCTTTATGCTGATCTTGGCCATTTTCCAGTTTTGGCCGTGCAGATTGCTTTTACAGTTGTTGTCTTTCCTTCCCTTCTTTTAGCCTATTCTGGGCAAGCGGCCTATCTAATGAAGCACGAGGACCACGTGATTGATGCATTTTATAAATCTATCCCAGGTACTTGTTCAGTTTTGGCCGGAGATGGCTCATCACAATGTTTGCATGTCTTATGACATGAAAGAGCTGAAACCAGTTGATCTATTTGCTGATTTAACATGTTTATCTTATCAAAGTTTTTTCTGGCTTAAGAATTTCAAGCAAAAGAGGACTGTCACTAAGAGAGTCCTCCTTTTGGGTGCCTCTGTTCCATGTCAACTAAAGCTTAATTTGATAGCGGGTAAAACATGATTAGTTGCATTATCTTGCTACCAAGCTACTTATGTGTAATCTCTGTTGATTTTTCAGCAATTGAGAAATGATACCTCTGAACAAGGATAATGCTGGTTCCATCAGTATCGGTAGTGTATTTTGTATTAGCAATAGAGATGGTCTTACTACATTGGAGGTTATGCATCTGACACCACTTCATGCGGGGGAAAAATAAAGATTAAACAAAAAGATGCACATAGTTCTTTGATTTTATTCCCTTCCTCTCAAATGTGTGTACTTACTAAGGTGTCACTTTTTGACTATTGTTTGAACCACTGGCTGCGGAGGTAAAGTTAATTGTAAATGACCTTAATCACCACATAGGAATTGGTAAGTGTGTCTTCCACTTCATTCAGTTTCTGAACTGAACTGAACTGAACTGAACTGATAGCTTTCTTTCAATTGTTATTTTTTCAAGTGGACTTATTTTGATATAACAAGGAAGTGGTGACAATTGTATGATCAGTGGAGGCATTTTCTGAAGGTTATGATACAAAAACAGTTAGTTAAAATCCCCCAAGCATAGAAATGAGACACGAGGCATGGAAATGTGCATATCCGCAGAAGTCATTTTTCTACTCATTTATGGCCAAATCGAAGAGAATTTCTGTAATGTTTGGATCACGTTGCAGCTGTAATGCCTAAGGTTCTTTTTGTTTGTGTATTGTTTAAATCATATTCTAGTGGAAGCTTATTGGTCTACAAAAGTGCTCTCCTCTTTTATGCATCTAGAGAGTTTATGTATCGTTTGGATCACGTGGCAGCTGTAATGCCTAAGGTCCTTTTTGTTTGTGTATTGTGTAAATCATGTTCTAGCGGAAGCTTATTGGTCAACGATACTGCACTTGTCTTTTACGCATCTCAGGATTTTCAGAATTTCTTTTCCTTGGCAAATAGTATATTTCATTTGTGCAAATATGTTGCACTTGCAAATATTCTTATTTATAATATATTCGCAAAACCATTCCCTTGCAGGTTGATTACTTCTTAATATCATTGTTTAAATCATGTTCTAGTGGAAGCTTATCAGTCAACAAATCTCTTTTATGCATTTCAAGATTTTTCAAAATTTCTTTTCCTTCACAAATGGTTTATTTGATTTGTGCGAAGACATTGCACTTGCAAATATTTTTATTTATAATATATTCTTGGGAAGCAAAGCCATCCCTATGTAGGTTGATTACTTCTTATTTTGCAGATAGCATATACTGGCCAGTATTCGTTATCGCAACTTTAGCTGCTATAATTGCCAGCCAGGCCACGATTTCTGCTACATTTTCGATAATCAAGCAGGCACTCGCACTAGGCTGCTTTCCTAGGGTCAGAGTCATACATACATCAAAGAATTTTCTTGGACAGATATACATTCCTGATATAAACTGGATTTTGATGATCCTCTGCATTGCCGTCACTGCTGGCTTTGAAAACAAAAGTCAAATTGGAAATGCATATGGTAAGCCTTACCCTCAACCAGATAGTTTCTTTTGTAAAATACCCAGATGTGTTAACGATCTGAATAACAAAACCTCAATTTTCTCTTATTTAGGTGTTTTGTCTTGTAGAATTTAATAATGCTGCCCCAGAAGTAAACCAGAAAGAGATAGGAGCATAGTCCTGGGTATAAGATAGTAGAGTCAATCATGTACCTGGAAGAGTAGACTGGTCACCCTTTTAAGTGTTCCTTAGCATGCTAAAGCTATAAATTGAGCTGGCAAGCTACTGAAAAATGATATCTGGAGCCTGGTCTCATAGCCCTTCTGTCCCATCTTTATTATTTGCTGACCTTGCTTGGGTGAATGGTAGTAGAGATGGTCAAGTGATCCTAGTGTGGCAATTTCCGTGGGAGGAACTCCATGACTCCCTTTGAATTTAATGTTATAGACATCGATTGCCTGCATCATCCTCATATCTCCTAATTTCTATTTCACATTCCATGACAGGGACAGCTGTTGTAATAGTTATGCTGGCAACCACGGCCCTCATGGTTCTGATTATGATTTTAGTGTGGCACTGCCATTGGCTTCTTGTCCTACTTTTCACTGGCCTGTCACTAATAGTGGAGTGTACTTACTTCTCTGCCGTGCTCTTCAAAATAAATCAGGGCGGGTGGGTTCCACTAGTTATTGCTGCAGCATTTCTTCTGATCATGTATGTTTGGCACTACGGCACAGTCAAGCGATATGAGTTTGAGATGCATAGTCGGGTTTCGATGGCCTGGATTCTTGGGCTGGGCCCCAGCTTAGGACTGGTCCGAGTCCCTGGCATTGGGCTTGTATACACAGAACTTGCAAGTGGGGTGCCTCGCATCTTTTCCCACTTCATCACTAACCTTCCAGCCATGCATTCTGTTGTAGTTTTTGTCTGTATTAAAGATCTTCCGGTGTACATGGTTCCTGAAGAAGAGAGGTTCCTCGTGAAGCGGATTGGACCCAAGAATTTTCACATGTTCCGCTGCGTTGCAAGGTATGGATACAAAGACCTTCGTAAGAAAGATGATGATTTTGAAAGGAAGCTCTTTGATAGTCTTTTTCTCTTCGTTCGGCTTGAGTCCATGATGGAAGGGTGTTCGGACTCAGATGATTATAGCATATATGGTCAGCAAACTGAGAAATCGAGAGATGCCTTTCTGTCTAAGAATGCCAAAACTACTATTTCCGATGTGGACCTCACGATTTCATCAATGGACTCCATCATGCCAGAAAAATCTCCATCGTCAAGGCCGAATAGTATGACGATGTCGTCTGGACAGGTGGGCAACCGTACTGAAGCAGATGAATTAGAGTTTTTAACTAGTTGTAGAGATGCAGGGGTGGTGCACATATTGGGTAATACGGTTGTGAGGGCGAGCAGGGAATCCAGATTCTACAAGAAGATTACTGTTGATTATGTATATGCATTCCTCAGGAAGATCTGCAGGGAAAATAGTGCGATTTTTAATGTTCCTCATGAGAGTCTCTTGAATGTTGGCCAGATATTTTATGTATGATAATTCTTTTGCAATGTGATGGGTAAATAACATTCTCAGCGCTAACCTTTCAAGTGATGAGCATTTCGAACATAGGCTTTTCGAAAATCCTTAAGCACTAATACAGAAAAATCCATGTTGTCGTTTGGACCAATTACCCGTAGTTTCATTTGATATGCTCAACTGTAAAAAGATTTTTCGCAGTCAAGGGCTCACCGGACATTATAATTTGCCATCCTGAGTCAGGTCACACAGATCACAAGTTCTGCTTCACTGTATTATAAAACTCAAACCAATTTGTCTGTTGCAACTGAAGATTACAGCCATCACTGTGTCTCGAACGACTATCGAGTTAGGCGGGTCAGGTGCAAAACAGAAACTCATCCATGTTGATTGAGATGGTGACTGTTGCTTCTGTCTTAGAATTGCAATACCACTGCCTCTCAATAACTAGCAATGGAAGTGATGCATCACGGCTGTAGTAACATGGACCTTGAACGAGAGGGTAAAAGGCAAAATGGGTATAATTTTATTTGACAACTGTACTTACTATAAACAAAAATAATAGTTGTACAGAGAATGGTTTCTCCAAAGGTCTAATTACACATTCAAGCCATGCACACACCTTTAATACCCAACAGTCCGGCATTTTGAACAAAGGCCATCTCTGCTTCCCGTACAATACACACTTTTCTGTAGAGTCCCCACTATAAACACCTCGTGGCATTACAAATGGTGATTAATAATGGTAACAACCAAAAAGAAAAAGAGGCCGAGTTTTCAATCTTCGATATCCATCACCTGGAGACTTGGTTTGTAGGTGGTTTGGCTTGGGATGTGGACATAGCACGCAGGCGTCGAGCGATCTCTGTGAAGGATGGACGGGCCACAGGATCCGGGGCCCAACACTGCTCCATTAGCAATCTCCATTCAGGATCACAATAGTTTGGCACTGGGGGCCTCAGCGTGTTATTTACAATTCCACCTGCAAATACCAGAGCCCATCAAACTACAAAATATGATGTCATATTGGTTTCTCAGTGTCTCGTCTCGAAGAATTAAACATTCTCCGCGACAAAGGTCTACAGAAAGTGAAATTTATATATGATGGGAGTCTCCTACACCAACACAGAGCTACACAGAGGACCACCACTCTCAACCCATGCAAGGCACTCCCAAATCAACTTAGAAGTGATATTCAGAGCTAAGCCAGTACACATTCTATAGAAAGTCATATGCGAGATATACATATTCCACTTCCACGCACCTATAATGGCTCCATAATGCATGTTGGCATAAGGCTCCTCGCCGGTGAGAATCTCCCAAAGGACAATGCCAAAGGAGAAGACATCAACCTGTCCATGATTGAAAACAAGAAAGAAAGACATCATGAACAAGAGAGACATGTCCCTGCTGTGAGACTTCGAAAGCAAACAGACAGTAGGAAACTTATTCGGTACAGAAGGTCTAAAGCACCCAACAAAATCATGCAAGCTTATATTTGTCGAAACATTGACGTTTCTAACAAGTTTTGGTGAAGATGGACTTTACAACTTGAATAAGAGTCCTTACTGGACCAAGGTTCTTCTTAAAGTTTAATGAGTAATGTAATCAACTAGGATATAAAAGCACAGTACGTGTAGCCCAGATATCCTCTTTGGGAGGTAAAGTAGACAATTTGCTGGACAAAGTCCGATTGATGAACAACGGAAAAATTGCACCCATACCTTCTCAGAGACCTTGTTGCTGCTACCGTTTAACAACTCAGGTGCCATCCATGGAAGGGTTCCCCGGACGCCACCAGTAACCAAAGTATTCCTTTTGATTTTTGACAAGCCAAAATCACCAACCTGCACAAGTTAAGGCAACCAACTGATATAAACCTCTTTCATCAAACTAAACGAACCTCAAGAATATTGAGCTGAACTTATTAAATCACCTTGCAAATGGGACGTGCTGGATCTTTCAGGTTGACGAGCAGGTTATCGCATTTCAGATCAAAATGTACAATGTTCTTTGAGTGCAAATATTCCATTCCGAATGCTGCATCCATAGCAATGATAATCCTCTTACGACGATCAAGCAGCCTGTGTTCACAAAACATTGAGAAGAATGGTAAAAAATTATATCTCCCTCTGACCAGTGCAACAGTGTAGAAAACCTTACAAATGTTTATTTGGATTACCTGTCCTTACAAAGCAAAACATGTCTTAGAGAACCATTAACCATGTATTCGGTCACTGTAGCCAGTGTTCCTCCTGGGCCATCCTGAACAACCCCGTAAAATGCCACCACATTGGGATGATGAAGCTTTGAGAGAATATCAGCTTCCCTCCAGAACTCCACTGTCTAAAAGAATAATAAGACATAATTATTTTGAATGTAGAAATAAAAAGACAAGATGTCCTGTTCTCCCTTGTTAAGGGCATGAAAATAACAGACGAGAAAGTGTAGCTACTAAGAACAGACTAGTAAGCAAGAGAATGCTCACCAATCTCTCCTGCTCTGATGAACGACCAGTGAAACAGCTTTTTTTAATGCGCTTTATTGCAACATCCGTTCCACGCCATTTCCCATGGTAAACAGTCCCAAATGTGCCAGAACCCAATTCTTTCAGTTCTTCCAGATCTTCGTTCTTTATAATCTGATACAGTGCCAAATAAAAGTATCAATAAACATTGACAAACGCCAGGGTTTTCTTTCTGTTCGAAGAAAGAGTATGTTCTCGGACAACAAAAACTGTAGATTATATGGAGAATTTTGACACTCTGACCATTATATTAGTGATGCTCACACAGGAATAAGCATTATAGATGTCTAAACTGCCAGCTAGTAATTTGCTTAACAATAATGATATGCCGTTACGTTAATGTAACAAATTATATCATAGTGTTGCTAATGGTGATAAACTAGTAGACTGAGTTTTGAGAGATGACATTGGCAACAGAACTGAAATTAACGTCCACTCAATTCAAAGTCATCTCATTGAACTTCAAGATATATGGATACTCTATTTCAGCACCTAAATAATTCCCCACCAGCATTCAACTTTCATACCTTCTGGAACAAATTGAAGACAATATTCACAAAGATTCCACTTGCGTGGAGAAGATAAGCAAAAACTGATCCTTCAACATATGAATGTTCACAATAACAAGAAAAGGTTAGTGTGGCTTGCATGTAAAATATTCAATTTCCGTCTACAGTATTCTGGCAGAATTGGATTCTATAACGTTATCATAGCAGGATTAGCAAACAACATATCAAGTAACAGATTTGCCTGAATTAGAATAAATACAACTGTTGGAACTGAACATTCATAATACTTCAGACTGAAATAAATTTTCCGAAAAAGCAATCTCTGTTTTCCCTTCAATTAAAAAAGCAGCCATAGTTTCCTATCTTCTGTCCCAAAAAAAAAAAAACCATAATAATGATCTGAACTATAAAGATGTCCCTCAGCGGCCAATACTATAAAGAAAAATATCTCAATGCTTTGAAACAAGACCAGAAGAAAAACTGAGGAGGTTTTTGTGGTTTATCCAATCAGTGCAACCGAAGAAAATTCATTTGAACTGTGGGTTCAGCTTTTGATAACGTCATAAGATACTCACATATCTATACTTAGCATAGCAGGCAGCTGAAACAAAAGTTGAGTAAAGCACATTGCATGAGGCAAGCACATTAAGCTCCCTCTTTTGACAAATCAGTTAGCGAGGTCAGTTGTTTCTCCAAAACAAAATAACTTGCGCTTGTTAAATGAGGAAGTGCTATGTCCAAGTGGTAAAGATCCCCTCAACTTCCCAATATGGCAGGGGTTCAATCCCTGCTCCATCTCATGTGCCATTCTTTCCCCTTTCCTTTGTCTTTTCCGATAAATAGGTGATTTCTCTACCTCAACATTTCAAGCTGTGATCCGATTGAACTGGCTTAATTATATATACTTCTATCAAACTATTGACAGACCCATCTTATATAAGAAAGTGAACTTATAGGCCCATGTGAGTGCGACTCCAAAGGTAACTGGTTAGGTGTTGACTTTGGAAACACTAATAAGGACCAAGTGAAGAATGAAAAATGTCCACTAATGCCCAATCCCTACGGAGGAAGAAGTTGTTCTTCTCTGATCTTCCCAAGAACTTATTCTACTTCATGAAGATTCTACAGGGGGCAGATTTGGAATTTGGATATTGCTTCTATCAATCATCTAGTCAATTATTTATGATTAGCTATGAGGAACTGACCAGATTGACTGGACCAAAACGTGATGAAATCTAGTTATGGATCTGCAAAGGTTGTTTAACAATGAAACAACAAGACTGGAGCTAATTCTCAGTGCAACAGGTGGAACCAGCAAGTCTGACCTGAGAAAAATTCCCTAAGATATGTTTTAAGATAGACATTACTATTAAACCACAAGTGGAGAAATGAGATATTTTTTGTACTGCATCTCATCGAAGAACTAAAGAAAAGCATCATACCTGCAGGCTACTGATATCCAAGTCACCCAAAGAAAGATCGGCAATGGATTGACCAATATTAGGAGCTTCTGACTTTTCATCCTGAAAATTCACAAAAAGTATCATACATTTAAAGGTATGACATTCACAAGCTGCCAGTAGGTGGCTTTCATGGATCTTAAATTGTGTATACCTCATATTCCATTTCCGGTATGGTAGGATGAATTACATCCAACATACTTTCAGTCCCCTTGGGCTGGGAAGTGCCATAGTCTGGATGGACATTACTCACATTTGTACCAATGACACCAGATGACACTTGGGTAATATCCTCCTCAAAGTTAAGCCTGGGCTCCATACCACCCACATGGACTCCATCAGCTTTTACAGGCGGATAGCTGTAGTCAATGGGAGCTCTATCTTCGCTTTCTCCAAGTGGAGCTGAGAAGCCAATGTGATCCTGGTCCATAAGAGAAACGTCCTTCCTAACGAACTCGTCTTGAGCCAAGTTTCGAAAGTAAGACCAATGCTTCGGCTCATGATTTTGCATGTTCAAACTCAACCCTGCTCCATCACTATGCAGAGGATTAACATCAGAGAGATTCTCAGAACGCCTTGCCACTGAGAATAAATCAGACAGGAAATCTCGAGGAAAACGGTCATTAATATCAATTAATATATCACCATGCTCTGGGTTGCTAACGCTGACTGAAGGCTCGACAGTCTGTGTCAAAGGCTGTGCATGAGCCTTTGTTGTTTTTGCACTGGTCTTGTTTGGTGTTACTTCATCCCAGAGATATTCAGATGGCCTCAAGGATGAATTGTCAGCGTGCAAACCAGGAATTACTCGACCTGATGTTTGATGTTGAGGACCAGCTGCATCTTTAGCCCCGACAATCATTTCCTTGTACTTCTCTTTGTCCTGGGTCATTCTGTGGTCATCTGCAGAATTTAGAGGTCTTGATTCAGTTTTCCGCGGCATTGGTTCAAGCACCTCTTCAGCCATATGCCTGTCCATATTGAAATTGTCTGAAGAAGCAGATTCTACATGCCTTGGAAGTTGCTTAAAGTGCTCAGCCTGAGAAGCCATGTCTGCATCATGCAGCTTCTCAATTGCCTCTGCGGTTGACTGTGAGTAATCAGACCGCGCTTGAGTAATCAGAAACTGAGATCCAAAAGAATCATCAGATTTTGACAAACGGCTCAACTCTGCCTGCTCCCTTGGGATGCATTCAGAATGAAATACTCGCTGGGGCATCGAAGGTGGCTCTATGTAGCCCAGCTCAGTTGGATCTGCCTCAGATCCCCCATTACCCATGAACGCTCCACCTGATGCATAGAAGGGGTCATCCTCATGATTCTTCTTCCCTTCCCTCGCATCTTCAGGGTCAATTGAGCTCTGTACCGTTTCCTGAGGCCTCTTACTTACTGCCTTGGGCAAGGGACTCTTTAGCTCAGGGGCCAGTTTAGCACCAGACGTGTCTTCCCGGTGGGTGTATCCTGTGACAGGGCCCTCACTGGGTTTAGAGGAAACAGTGTTCTCAATCTGAGTCTCGTCTATCTTCTGCATAGAGCCCTCTCTCTTCATTTTCAATTCCTCAAATTTAGTTTCCTTCTCTAGGGGCTGAACTTTATCGGGTCCATTTGTTTTCTTCCCTGAGCTGTCTCTTTTCAGTTTGGTGTCCCTCGCAGGTGCTTCTATATCCTGTGCGCGCTGGCCACTGACTAAATGCTCTTCATTCAAACCTCCCGTTGCTACTGGATTTACAGTGGGAGGAATTGCATTTACATTATCCACATGTGGCACGAGATTAGAAGAAGTAGATCCTTGGCCAGGTAAGAACTGGACAGATGAGGAAATAGTTCCCTTTCCTTCCAAATCCGAGAAACTCTCAGCATGTTGAGGAGCAGATAAAGCATGTTGGCTAGCTTCTCCATGATTAACTCTCTGCCGCTGGTAAGAGTGTGAATTAGACTCATAATTGCTAGCTGAGTTTGTCGGCACCACTTGAGAAGACTGAACACTGGACGTAGATGCATCTACTCTGAAAGGATCAGTCGTAGCCCCAGCTAATCTACCGGCTTCTCTTTCAAGATTTAGATTTACTAATTCATCCAAGTTATTGCCAGAGGCACTTGCTAGAGCAATTGAATTCCTTCTAGAACCTGAATCCATGCCATTCACCGCAACCACATACTGGACCTCGGCATCCCGATCAATGCTTCTGATGCCAAACTGAGCATCCTCTAGATCATTATCGGAGAAAAGGAACATCCTAGGTTTCTGAGTCCCTCTATCCTCTAACACATTACATTCCTCCATCATGTTCTGAAGATCCTCATCGCAAGATACAGAAACCAGCGCATCAAGTTCCTCACCCGGAAGTTGATACTTTATAGTGTGAGGTTGGTTACAAATTGCCAAAGTTTTCTGCGTAAGTTCCTGCCAAGAAATATCCTTGTTTATCCGAATAATTCGAGTCTCGCCGCCAACATACCTAAGCTTTCCATCGCTTGGGCGGGGCAAAATCGTACCACCAAAGCTGCAGAGGAACTTCACTCGCGCAGATGTACAATCGCCAGATCCCGAAAGGGAACTATCAATGAGTCTACTACTACTACTACCTCGCGAGGTGGATCTTGGTACAGACCGCAAGGACTCGTGGTAATTTCTCTCTTCATTAGCCAAGGAGCTCTTTCTTTCAAATTCCGGTACAAAGCTTTTTTCTACTGAATTGATCATAGAAATATCTGACCCACTTTCTGAACCCGTATGAGATATACCAAGGATGCCCTTTAGATCCATATAGCCCGATGTGCTACTAGGATCCCTTTGAGCTGGTGGAATGAGCTGTTGCCTGGGGTTGAGCATAAATTCAAGCGCAAACTCCTCACCAGTCTGAATCGAATAGTTCAGAACTGGTCTGGCTCCAGCAGACATGTTGTAATCTGGAGGTCGCATATTGGTGTTGATAGTACTCGTTGGATCATGGAAGAAACTCTGATTAGTAGAGCCGAGCCCCGGATTTCGAGGATCTATATTTGCATATCGAAACTGTTCGTGGCCCTTCTGCTGGTTCATTGGCCCTCTTTCGAAATTTCTCTCCATTCAACTCAATTTTACCAGGGGAGCATCCAAAGCCATACTCCTGACCTTCATCTCTATTAGCACATACAAAGAAGAATTCAGATCCAGCTAACTGCAATGCATACTTTATACAGCCTACTTCTCATGCCAAGGATTAATGGAATTAACAAGGTACTGAAACTTGCACTAAATCTTGAGATCGGTAACGGAGAAGAGCCATTTTAGTTTTTTTTAGCTCAAAAATAGAAGAAAAAGAAAATCAACCCGAGAAAGCAAAGTGTTCGCTAATACAGTAAAGACAGAGAGCTCCTCGAATGATTTATCGAATCTTAAAATGATGGTGCAAAAAAAAAAAAAAGAAAGATAAGAAGGGGCTCACGTCAAAATATTTAATCGAAAATCATAAACTCATCCTTCGTAGTGTACACCTCCTTACAATCGATTTGGGAAAGAACCACCTCAAACTGGCATTTCATTCCAGTGAGCCTCGGATTCCAATTATCATTTTCCAAGGCACAGGATCATGAATGGTCGGATCCAACCCAAAACAGAAACACACCCAGTTTCAAAGAAGAACCATAACATCAAGCCAAAGATCACGGATCCCTGAATTATCTAGCACGGGCCGAATCAAAAAGGGGATAACTTCACTAACTGATCCCACCAAAAGCCCAACAGTTCAGCATCCGATGCCGATCGCCACTAAACGAAAGAGCAGCGAACTGAAAAGTCGACCCCCCGGCGACGCGATCCCCTCCGAATCAAGAACGGATTCGACTCGACAATCGCCCATCATCCGAGCTCACTCGGACACCGAGAAACCGAACAATCGGGGACGCAGCTACCCTAAGCGGAGCTCTAGAGCATCGAATCCAACACACCCAATCAGCAACTCCCCACCCACTCCACGACGACCCCGAGAATTCCGCAGCCCCAGGCGGTCAAGACCCATCAGAGGACCACACGGATCGAGCTCAAAGAAGGGGGAAAGATTCAAACTTGGTCAACGGGAGGGCGAATCGGAGGATCAAGATTGTACCTGAGAGGGGCTCGGCCGTGCCGCGGATGGATCCCATCGTCCCCCAGCTTCCAATTCAAGAAAAAGGGCTTCTTCTTGGTTTTTCAGTGTTAGAGAGAGAGAGAAGAGAGAGACTGGCAATGGAATTGGAAACAGCTCTCTCTCCCTTGCAAGTCTTTCTCTTCCGGAATTTCTCTCCCCTCCCCCACTTTTTCTTAATTTTTTTATTTTTTATTTTTTCATTTTTATTTTTTGGGACGCACTTTCTAAGTTATCTGCCACTGTTCAAAAAATACAGTAGTGCGCTTACTGTATTTTTCCCCTCTCTTTTTATTTTCCTTACTATCTATCTATTTATTATTCATTCATTCAAGTTTTGAGTAGATCTGAATGGCTTTTTATGGGGTGTTTTTGCGTGATTAAAATTGTTTTTTTGGGGGGGCGCTGAAATCGGGATTTTTGGTTTTTGGGATTTGGGATATTTCTCTTTTTACCGTAAGAAGTCGGCGTACTACCTGGGTTTAAGCAAAGGGTCGTGAAGAGGACGCGCTGAGGCGGCGCGTGTCCGATAGGGGAGTTGACCGGGGCTGGACGCTCGCGTCACGGCGTGTACATAGGGGCGGTCTTCCGCTTCCCGGGTCGGTACGGGCCGGGCCAGGACATGGGCATGGGCCGACATGGATTGGGCTTTCAAAATCTGACACTATTTGGATGCGTTCGTTTGGCTCAGCTTTCCCAAAGCCGAAAGCCCATTAGAGAAATACTGGGGTATTTGGTAAATTATTTCAACGAGCTTTTGAGTCAAATGCTGACCTTAAGAAAGCCGAAAGCCCAATCCTAGTCTACCAGGATTGGGCTTTCGGCTTTTGACTAAATTCTTAAACAAATTTTCTTCTTCCGGAATTACTCTCACCAATTCTTCAATTTTTCGATTTTGTCCCTTGTTACTATTCTTCTTTTTTGAAAAAGGATGGTTGGCGAGGCTAGATTGAGCTAGCAAAGGGTTGGCAAGAGGCTAGCGAAGTAGTGTGATGACCGCCTAGGTCATGCGACCTCAAGTATTGCAACCCAAGCGACAAGGCCTTCGGCCATACAACCTTGACTGGCCACTTGGGTTGTGATGCCTAAGGTTGTGCAACCATCATTAGAGGGTTTTGATTTTTTTTTTTTTAAAACAATAGACCAAAAAGCCATTTGTAAAGAAATATTTGCCAAATACTATTTAGGATAAAGTAGCTTTGTAATTTTTTTTTTTTAAAACGCAATTTACATTCCCCCAATGAGCTTTAGGTCAAAGGCATTTGTATTTCCCTAAGACTCATTTGCAAAACCGAACCAAACTTACCCTTTATTACCTTCATCAAATTATCCACTTTTGTTTGAACATTAATAAATTCATCTTGGGTCATTTTAGCTGCGTTGATAATAATTAGTGAAAATGCCATTCAATTCACTAGGATGATGATCGTGTTCTAATCACGTTATAGTATTGGTGACTTCTTACATCTACCGTCCGAAGCAAGCGATATCCGGTCACAGATAATTTTGTATCTTACACAATTCCACACGTGTCATTAATCAAGTTCTACTGGGTACATGAAAATTTTCTTTTTCTCACGGTCGATGCAACTGAACGTCTCCCCGTCGGCGCCGTATTGCATTACACGGAACATAAAACCGTTGGCTTAAACGAGTCAGCACTGCTTAAGCATTATTATTATTATTAATTGGGGAGGCGTACGGCTGATGAGCAAGACGCAGGAAATGCCCGCAGAAAGCTCGAGAAAAAGAGAACCACTTTACCAACCTAAAGGACAAAAAGCGCACGATGGCACGCACAAAACCCCCCCTCATTTTAAGTTCACTACCAAGGCAGGTTCTACCTTTAGCTAGGTCGCACTCGCACCATCATCACGACCAGACAAAAATGACCCAACTTAGTCGCTCGAAAGCTACGTGCCGACAAATTTTCTCATTATTATCAAGGAAAAAACCGACACATAACGTCGACGTGAAGAGCACTTTACCATAGGTGATCTTATTACCTATCCTTAATTCGAGAGTTGTAATTATCGCTCTCGCCAATCTAATAGCGAATTAAAATAACCTGCGTGTATTTTTTTTCTCCCGCACTGACGGTGTACCCAATAATTACTGTACTAATCATCAAATTAGAGAGAAAAAATAAAAAAGGGAGCACGTGCAAGAAGGGACTCATTCTCATGTAAGAATCCACCAAAATCTGGGCCTGAACAACTCCATTTTTGGGAAGATTGGGCCGACTGCATTCTCGATGGGCCTCCAGAGCCCAGCGAGGCCCAAATGGGGACATCACTATTTACTGCAGCTCTTCTCTCTCCGTGTTCTGCTGCTTTTGACTTGACAAAGTTCGTTTTTTCCGACGTTGGACATCGCAATCTCAGCAATTCTCGCCCTGTCCGAGGGAAAGTTGCCGGCATTCGGCCGGGAGAAGCTCCGGCGGGCGTTCGATTCCCTCCCCGGGCAGCAGCAGCAGCAGCTCAATTCGCGAACTTGTACGTCTCTTTCCATGGTCTTCGCTTTCTCCGTTTCTTTGCTGCGAGTCGTGTTTGATCTGCGGAACTGATGATGGTGAAGTAGTCTGGAGAGAGAGAGAGAGAGAGAGAGAGAGAGAGAGAGAGAGAGAGCTAATTGCTCTTCGGTAGTCGAATTTGCTGAACGCCGCTGCGTGTTCGTTGCTTTGGTCGTCCTGGGTCTCCTCGTTATGAATCCCAAAGCCTGAGGAGCGCGCGTTGTAGTCTATAACTTGGCGAAGGTTAGGAAGACGAGAGGGTGGAACGAAGTGCTGATTGCGTTGGAAGTACGATCAGTGTTGTTGAGTCTGCTGTATCGAAAGTTCAGTTCTTTTTGGCTCTACTGGTTGCGAATGCTTTTGCAGCAAATGCTTTATAAAGTTGAGTTTTTGTTGAATTGGGGATATTCCTTGCATTTTCGGAAGATTGCTTTAATGCCATGTTGATATGTGCCCGATTGGCTTTGTTGAATTTCAAGTAGATTGAAAAATGTTTGTTTCAATATGTTTCGTCCGTATAAACAACTCATTACAGCACTTTGTGCGGCATCGTAAGTAGAGAGTTACCCAAAAATGAAATAAGTTGGACCTGCTCTAAGTGTGATGAAAAAGTCATGCGGGTGGGGTTTGGAATCACAATGTGTCGGGTTAGTTTCTAATCTGTATAAGCTTTTCAACTTATCACCTGGCGTGTGTTGAATGGGTGACTGACACACGCTCTACAGAGTAGTCGGGTGCTCAAAGAGTCCCGAACACTCATTGATGTCAAGAAAAAAACTTGTGACATGATATTGGTGGACTGCGTGGGAAGAGGGGGCCCTCGCTCAATATTGGTGTAACTTTATGCAAAAAATAACCTTTTGTAACTTTTATGAAATTTTTAATCTAATTAGATACTTCCCCTAAATCGTCAATTGTCCATCTGCCATAGTTTGATATATAAGAGTTATTCACTTTTGTTTGTGAATCTGATGTAGTGATATTTACTCATCCTTTTTCCAATATGTAGCTACTCTTCTGGATGAATCAATTAGGATTACTTTGGTCAAAAACTGATGCGAATTCTAACTGATGGTCTCTGGACAATTTGGTAGTTTCATAGTAGTCTTTATGTCAAAAGTTCATAGTTCCTTCTTCCTTTAACAGTTTCAGTTGTATTATCGAAAAGAGTTCTTCAAGAAAAAAATAGCTTCTCCATGAGGATAGATCTGGGACAGCCTTTAGGAGGACGCCATAAGGAAGCTACTTTGTTAAACACAAATGGAGATACCATTCACTGCGGTGATGAAGGGCATGTTGGAGATGGCCATGTAATAGATCCTCCAATGGTCTCTGAAGTCGAGAGAGAGAAAGATGGCCCAAATTTGGGCAGGTGGTCGTCAGACAATAGGGAAAAAAATTATGCCACAGAGGGTGTCAGTGGAAATTCTTCAAAAAATACAGAGCCCCATGACGGCATGGAGTTCGAATCCAAGGAGGAGGCTTTCTCCTTCTATAGAGAGTATGCAAAGTCAGTGGGCTTTGCCACCATAATAAAGGCCAGCCGACGCTCAAGAATATCTGGCAAATTTATTGATGCAAAATTTGCATGTACTAGGTATGGTAACAAGCGGGAGCCTGCAGTGGATGCAGTGGCAGAACCAATTTCAACTACAGACATCATGGCAATTCCTGTCAAGAAAAAGAGAGGTAGGACTAATCGATTTGGGTCAAAGACAGATTGTAAGGCTGGCATGCATGTGAAACGGAGGAAAGATGGAAGATGGGTGATTCATAGTTTAATAAAGGAGCATAATCATGAAATAATTCCCGATGAAGCATATTATTTCAGGCGTCATAGAGACTCAGATCAAGGTAATAGCCATGGGGATACTCTGCATGCTATCCGTGCAAGAACTAAGAAGATGTATGATTCAATGACTAGACAGTCCAGTGGGTGTAAGAAAAGTCAAAGCCAGAAAGCTGGCCTTAGGAGTCAACCAAAGAATGATCAGCATTTGCGCTTAGATGAAGGAGATGTTCAGCTTATGCTCGATCATTTTATGTTAATGCAAGACCAGAATCCAAACTTCTTTTATGCCGTAGACTTGAGTCTGGAACAGCATCTGAGGAATGTTTTCTGGGTCGATGCCAAAGGCAGGATTGACTATGGAAATTTTGGCGATGTGGTCTTCTTTGACACTACATACATAAGAAACGAATACAGGTTACCATTTGCTCCTTTTATTGGTGTAAACCATCACTGTCAGTCCTTCTTGCTTGGGTGTGCATTTCTGGCAGATGAGACCAAATCAACATATGTTTGGCTGATGCGGGCCTGGCGTAGAGCAATGGGTGGACATGCTCCGCAAGTCATACTCACTGACCAAGAGGAAGCCCTGAAAGAAGCTATTGCTGAGGTCTTACCAGAATCTCAACATTGTTTCTGTTTATGGCAGATTTTAAGTAAGGTCCCAGAGAAGGTCAGTTACACAATTAAGCAAGATGGCAATTTCACAAAGAAATTCCACAAATGCATCTCCGAGTCATGTACAGCTGAACAGTTTGAGAAGAGATGGAGAAAAATAGTTGATAAATTCAATCTAGGAGATAATTCATGGTTCCATTCGGCATATGAAGATCGTCATCGGTGGGCCCCAACATACATGAAAGGCATCTTTTTGGCAGGAATGTCTACAGTGCAACGGTCAGACAGTACAATTTCTTTCCTTGACAAGCACGTGCAACGGAAAACTACGTTCAAAGAATTCTTGGAGCAATACAAAACTATTTTACAAGAGAAGTATGAAGAGGAAGCAAAAGCAGACTTTGAATCTTGGCATAAGCAGCCTGGATTGAAGTCCCCGTCACCTTTTGGGAAGCAAATGGCAGCTACATATACACATGCAGTATTCAAAAAGTTTCAGGTTGAGGTCTTAGGAGTTGTTGCTTGTCACCCCAGGAAAGAAAGTGAAGATGGAGACATCCAAAGCTTCAAGGTTCAAGATTTCGAGGAGAACCGAGATCTTATTGTGGGTCGAAGTGAAAGAACATTGGACATTTCTTGCTCGTGCCGCTCATTTGAATTGAACGGTTTTCTTTGTAGACATGTGATGATTGTTCTGCAAATATCTGGTGTGCATAATATCCCATCCCAATATATACTGCGACGGTGGACAAAGGATGCAAAGAGTATAGCGTTGTCGAGACACAGCTCATCTATTATTCTGTCCAGGATTGACCGCTACAATGATTTGTGTCGACAGGCATTTTATTTAGGTGATGAAGGATCTTTATCTCAAGAGAGTTATGCTATTGCATCTGCGGCACTTGAAGAAGCTTTAAGAAAATGTGAGAGCATAAATAATTCAACCCAGTCAATGGATTCCAATTCTCCACGTCTTGGTCTTCAGGACCTTGAAGATGTGAACAAAGGCAACAAAACATCCAAGAGAGATAAGAAGAATAGCTCATCAAAAGAGGGAGAGGTTTGATAATTGCATGGCTGTAATGTTCTTTGATGTAACTTTTCTTTGTTTGTTAAAACCTTTAAGGGAAAAATGCTTCTCAAAGGGCCTAATCATGTAACTTCTAGGAGCAAAGACAAACAGAGTTTTTTGCTACTGGGACAAATAATAGCTGGCATCAAATAGTTAGCTTTGGCCTAGCTAACTATATTTTTTGTTTGGTCAGTGATATACGTGAGGCGTGACAGCATGTGTTTTGTGCTCTTTTTAGGGATCATCAAGTTTAGAAGCACCAGCACTTGAATGCTATGATGCTCAGGAAAGCATGCGAGGCATCATATGGAGTAACTGAATAGCAACAATGTGATGGGATGGTCCGACCTAGTACAACTCATTTCGTGGGAATCTTCGCTGTTTTCACAGTTTGGGTGTTGACTTCTATCTTTATAGGAAACACTAGATTCAAGAGCTCCAGCTCTTGATGGCTATTTTGGTCCTTAGCGTGTTGGGCAGGCAATGGTATATCACATGTCAGTTGTTATCCTTTTGTTTAGTATATTGAATCTACTTACAATTTATAGTGTTTTATTTCTTATTTTGTTTGCAGGGACAGTTAAAAGCAGTAGTCATCAGTCTCGTCAATTACCACAACGATGAACATACCATGGAAGGACTGGTATGAAGCATTGTGTAGATGATGGTGTTTTCAACCTTACTCACTTGACTCTCATGTACTTTGGTCAAGCGAGTAGTCGAGCCTAGTTGTCTTATTTCATGCTTAGCGACTGCTTATTCTTAGGATGTTCTGTTGGTGAGAATTTCAGTTTTAGTGGAAAAAGCACTGTTGTTTCTGTCCATTCTGTTTATCAATTGCACTACTTCAATCAATGGAAAGTAGTAATTCTTTTAGATACCAATTGGTGGATCTCAGTTATGTCTGTGGTTGGCTAACCATGCTCATGTTATGCTTTCAGGGCCATCTTTGTTTCACGTCACAAACTCTTCCTGGTTGTTTTGATGCTCAAGATGGTTTGCGAGGTATGTAAATCAAGTCATTGCGTAATTTTTATTTTTTTTTAAAGGTGATGAGGTTGCTTGCTGTAATATGACACTTCTTGTGCAGGACCAATCATGAGCTGCTTGTTAATACTTGCTTAACAAGGGGAGTGTAGTAAGCCTGGGGCAATCTTCCATGATTGTATATGTCAATTCATTTAGGTTATAGTGCTTTTCTTTGAAGGTGTTGCCGGGAGCAACTATGTAAATGAAATTACAATCAACCATTAGTGAGAAAGCAAATTTCAGGTGGCTGAAATCAGTCGTTAGTGCTGCCCTCTTTGCTTGTCTAGGGCGTGCCCTTTAGACAATGAGATTTATGAGTGAGAGAGATTCTGACGTTCACAAGTCACGCACAATTTCATTTTATGGTCATCGCGTACTTAAATCCCAGAGGAACATTTAACGATTAATACCAACCTTGAACCCCTTTTGCGGATCAATATTTGGCACAATTTTACCTTATAATATTTGTCCTTATAGAAGGAAGGATCATGGAAGTTGATTGCAATTACTGGCCTTTTGACACTTCCTGTGACCAAAAGCTTTTCAGAATTAAAAATTTCTTTGGTAGTTGGTAATATCTCCAGTTTTTCTTGTAGTATTTCCTTATATTATGAAGAACCGGCATAGCTAATCTCATCATAAAACACTTCGATCATCCTTGGGAAACACTAGGATAAAAAGCCACCAGCAAATTGCTTTGAGAATGAATAAAAACAAAGCACGCTTCTCAAGAGCAATGGACAATGAAATGCTAGACTCTGGTGGTTTGAGTCATCCAACGCCTCTTCTAGGAATTCGAGGAATTAAGTACGAATATAAATCCTGACTAGAAAACAAATGGAAAAGAGAACCTGGGGAGAATCCTAGAGAAAGTTCAGAAGAACAGGACATTTCAGGCATGTTACAGCTTACAGGTTCTCAGAATTCGAGGCGTTTGGTGTGGATGACACGATTGTATGTGTCCTCAACTCAAGTTGAATGAGAACTTAGGTTTTCACCAATAAAATATTTAACTATTAAGCTATACCTTCACTTATGAGTCCAAATTATTAGTCCCACAAAAATTTATATAATATCGGTCACTAAGAAAGAGATCTAAGTTAAAACCCTAATTTTACTTTTCTTCTCGCTATCAAGAAAAATAAAAAGGAACCATGCTTTGGCATGATTGTTTCTACTCTAAACCTCAGACCATCACCACTTGTCATTGGTCTTTGTTTTTTGTCCATCAAACTTTATTCTCGAGAGTAGCCACAATGATTCATCTTCAACAAAAACATTATCATCCTTTGTCTATCGTAATCTTATATCTACTTCAATTGTTCCTTAGAGCAGTTATGTCATGAATTGCTGGTCTCTCCCTCGTTGTCATTCGCTGATGTTTGATCAATCTTATCGCCGACATCCTTGTGATGGCCTCATTAGTCCCCTCATCAAGATTCAAATATCTTTTTGTGAGCTGAGCTGCCAAATCACATCAGAAATAAATTTGTGATGTCCTTGAAAGTGCTTAAGAGCTATAAATTACCTTTAGGGGGAGTCGCTATCCCATGTTATCTATTTGGGGAGCGGTAAAAGTTAGGTTACTTCTCCAAAAGATTAAAAAAAAAAAAAAAAAAAAACCTTGTTTTTCACGTAATAAACAGCAAACTATAAACATAGAATATACTAAGATTGACTTAGCAGTTAACAAACAAATTCATTTGTCAACTATGGACTAAACGCTGGATATAAGTTTGATTCACCACCCAATTATATGTAAGCACTTTACATATTATGAGAGGCCACTCTAGGTTTCCACTCATGTAT
The DNA here is from genome assembly GCA_014182375.1 of Eucalyptus virginea. Lineage (NCBI taxonomy): Eukaryota > Viridiplantae > Streptophyta > Magnoliopsida > Myrtales > Myrtaceae > Eucalyptus > Eucalyptus virginea. The sequence goes on along the minus strand of CM024517.1, from coordinate 311,092 downwards.
TGCTTAGTCCGTTGAGACAATTACATATTTCATGATAAATAATTAGAATTGATGAGAAAAAAAGTGCTATGAAAATAGATCGATCGTTTACACAACCGTGTGCTCGTGGTAATCTAGAACACCAAATTATGAGACGTGAAGGATTGAGATGCCTTCTTGCACTCATGTCTAAGGATATTGTATGATTGGTTTCTAGTCGCCAAATTTACCCGAATGACGTGGATGAGTCATATGTTGGTGAAACAAAGAAGTAGACATGAGGGAGGTGGGCTTGGGCTCTCTTCCCGCCATAAAAACACATGTACACAGTCAAACTACTGCACACCAAAATCAATCTCTGTGTGTCTGTGGAAGTGTTGGGAATCTTCGCCGTCTTCGCCGTCCTCGCTGCCGATCTGGATCATCGAAATTGAGGAACGTGGAAGAGGAGGTGGTGGTGGAATGATGGAGAGGCCGGGGTGGCTGGAGGGGCTGATGGGAGAGAGGTTCTTCGGGAGCTGTGCGGTGCACCAGGATAGGAGGAAGAGTGAGAAGAATGTCTTCTGCTTGCTCTGCTGCTACAGCCTCTGCACTCACTGCCTCCCCTCCCACTCTTCTCACCCTCTCCTTCAGGTTCCTCCCTCCCTCTCTCTCTCTCTCTCTCTCTCTCTCCCTCTCTCTCACACACCCACACACACACATCCTTGCCATGCCATGCATCTTCTCATATTCATTCTCTACTTTCGCACTTAATACTGATGTTACTTGTTCATTATAGCAAAGTTCTTTTACTTTCTCTATCTACTATAGCTAGAGCTAATCAGTCCTTCATACTTGATCATTCTAAACTTGCTTCCAAGACCAATTTCCGTGAATCGTTGGTCAAATCTCAAATTTGACCTCTCGAACCAGTTAAGTCGCACAAAACGGCCATGGGTCCATTTGGCTTCACCCTCTTCTGCGTAGGTTTTCTTACCATTTATGGAAGACGCATCTTCTACTCTCTTTTTTCCCTGCAATAGCTCCCCCTGAGCTGTTGCTTTCAAAAGAAACTCGAAGTTTGACCTCCCATATAATTTGCCACAACTTTTATACCCAAATTCCATATTCATCTCTCTTCATTTTATTTCTCAAAGAATTTGTTCTCATTAATTATTAGAAATTAGCACAACTTTTAAGAAACTCGAAGTTTGACCTCCCATATAATTTACCACAACTTTTATACCCAAATTCCATATTCATCTCTCTTCATTTTATTTCTCAAAGAATTTGTTCTAATTAATTATTAGAAATAAGCACAAAGGGTCTACTAACATATCATGAATTCATCTCCTACTGGCTCCCCTGGAAGGTTGGTTGCCTGTCTTTGTCCACCTCTCGTTCGAGCCTGGAAAACTAGAAAACTTACCATCAAATTCTACAGCGATTTAGTATGAAGAGACAATTTTTTTTTCTGCATACCTATGATGGAACAACCTCATTAGCACCACAGTTTATACATACTACTGTCTGGTTGATGACAAAGATACCATGTTATTATTTTCTAATTTTCTTTGCTCCTAACCTCCTCGAAAGATCTCCTGATGAAGTAATTAAACAATCAAATGACTGTCTTCGAGATCTCTTTCCATGAATAGCCTTAGTAGTCGTGTTTAATTGAACCCAAGTCATGTAAATATGGGCATTGAGCCAGTCAAGATCTGCGTTGGTGGTCATGTGACAGGTGAGAAGATATGTGTACCATGATGTGGTTCGACTGGACGATCTAGAAAAGCTCATTGACTGTTCCCATATTCAGGTAACACTAAACTTTGACTTCCAAAAATCGAATTTACAGGACATGACGAAACCCTTGGAATGGATGGCCGTGAAGAGAAAAGGACATGCATTGATGAGATCATTAGATAATGATTTCTTCTTTTTGAGTTTTCGATTTTTATAAAGTGTTTCCTGGTTTGTCTGCAATTGGAACAGCCCTACACCATCAACGGTGGGAAAGTGATATTCCTGAACCAAAGACCCCAGTCCAGGAACTACAAGGGCCCTTCGAATATTTGCTTCCACTGTGACAGGACCCTTCAAGAACCTTTCCACTTCTGCTCTCTTCAATGCAAGGTTCTTTTACTCTCTTCCTTCGACTTTCATTGGTCATGTTCATTCTACTGATCTACATTGCAAGTTTCTGGTAAGAGTGTGGACCCTACTAGAGTCCTATGCCTAGTCATTTCAAAGAGTCCCTTCTCAGCTTCTTTCTTCTCTTCATTACCCCACGCATCTGTGAACTGAATTCAGCATGTCTTTTAACTATATCCATGTAACATTTATTTTGACTAAGTAACTAAGATAACCGCGAAGGATCTTCACCTCGCGTGCTGGGGACATTTTGAGACTCTATAAGTGCTAGTGCATGTTCTTCGAGTTCATAGAAGTGACTAGGTAGACACACATAAAAACTGACGGGCCAATTCCATAAAAAAGCATAAATTTTAGGTGTTGTCCCAAATCTGGCCCGAACTTTTTTTTGTCTTAAAAAAAAGCACGAACTTTAGGGGTTGTCCCAAATCGCCCGAACTTTATTTTGTCTCAAAAAAAAAAGCACGAACTTTAGGTGTTGTCCCAAATCGACCTAAACTTTATTTGAGACAAAATAAAGTAATTCTATTACAAATAAGCTTTACATCTCTATTTAATTACAAGATGCACACACTTTTAATATCTCGCTTTAAGGCAATGTAATCTTCGCTTTCAACCCGGCTTCCGACGGTGCAAACGGTTTGCCAATTGTTAATTGATCTAATGGCCCTAGCTATGTGCCTCGTCCCCCGGAACCGAAGCTCGCTGAATTATTTTTCCTATGAGAATCATCTGTAAAGTTCAACTCATTGGAAGGCAAACTTAAATTTAACACTTCCTCCAAACACTTAATGCAGCATCATTTTGCTGTGTTGGATATTATTGCGACGTGGAAATGCCATGTTGGATGACTGTGGATGGCGATTTGGGACACAAGTGAAAATTTGTGCCTTTTTTTAGACAAAATAAATTTCGGGCCGATTTGAGATAATACTTAAAGTTCGTGCTTTTTTTTAGACAAAATAAAGTTCGGGTCGATTTGGGATAACACCTAAAGTTCGTGCTTTTTTTTGAGACAAAATAAAGTTTGGGCCAGATTTGGGACAACACCTAAAGTTCGTGCTTTTTTATGGAATTAGCCCAAAAACTGACTGACGGCCATGTTTGAAGCTGCTATGGGGTCTGAATATATCATACATTCAAATAATAACTTAGTCTTTTAGGTCAGAACGACTGATTAAACTCTCTCTATAGGTGGATCATCTGTCGGATCGAGGCGTAGATCTGTCTAGCATCCTCTACAGTTTTGATGGGGCGGATTTCACAGTCACTCAGAACTTTGAGGATTTAAGAATGGATAGCTCAACCGAGGTGTTGATCGATCATGGCCAAGCCACGCCAAGTTCATCGCTCCTGGACGAAGATCACCACTTAATGCATCATCTTGATTATCAGTACAAGGACCATAACTCAACGTCATGCACAAGTAGTGAAGCCAAGTGCAATACAGTAGGAGCTTCACATGATGCCCATCAAATGACAACGACGAGAACAACGACACCGGTAAAAACGAAAAACAAAAGAAGTGGTAATAAACTCATCTCTGGGATTGTTTTGTCTTTGAGCAACAGGAGAAAAGGAGCTCCTCATAGGGCTCCTCTTTCCTAGAAATCCCCCCGTCCTGAATCAATTTGTTCACTTCCAGCTTAGTACTAATTACCCCACATATAATATAGTCGTCCAAGTACTTCCCCACCACGTTCCATTATAAGTTACTGCCTTCATAATCCCACGACCAAATCATGGTACGGACAGCACTCGTGTCGAGTATTATTCTCCTTTTTTTGTCTATCTATATGTAACAACAAGGTGCAATTTCCGTTGCTCGCCATAGTTCAGGTGGATGCAGACCCACCAATTTTGTATCCGATGTCATGGAATTCGCATATGTATAACGCGGTCATTGTATCCATCGTCTTCCTTTTTGTAATTTCATGCACGTTTGAAGTGCATGTCAACAAATTCATCGCTGCACAAATCTCCAGTCAAGACTCACTCAATAATTTCTCCTACGCCATCTATGTCTGGCCAAATATCCGAGGCGCAGATCAATGTTTGCGTTGTGAATGGTGCTTGCGATAAATTAAAAAAAAAAACAAAGATGAAACTCAATCAGAGTTCCGACAAGAGGGAAAAAAAGAAGGCCACGGTTCTAACGGTGCTCAAATCAGTGGATCCTCATCCCACAATTTTCTCTCTGCTGTGGATGAATATGGGGTGGTAGATGAGCTTGATGCAGGTTCCACAGTTACCTCCCGTGGTGCCACTTGGCGAGCTGGGTGTTGCCCTTCCCGCCATGTGATAAGGACCATACGACCCATTGGAAGAGTCAGACGGCATCACATGGTGCTGTCAGATTCTCAACACTTCTTCTTGTATTCTACTATTATTCTTTTGCATTGCTGCAATAATGCACGAGAAGTTGCAGGCTGGACGTACATTCTCCTCCACGTCATGCATGAGGAGGGTATATTTGGTCTTTCCGAAAATACCACGTGCCCCAAACTCTCACTTCAAGACTACCCTACTCGATTAGAATTTCATCAAAGCATTAGTAGACTTAGGGTAGGCAATTGATTATGAATTACTTATTCAATGTAGAGAAAATTCATGAATAGTTATGTATAAACGTTCCAACAAAAATACTTGTATTTCATTCTTTAAAAAAATACATTTTTTTTATAGCCCCGGTGAACGACGGCCGTAACTATAACGGTCTTAAGATAGCGAAATTCCTTATCGGGTAAGTTCCAACTCCAGCGTTCATCCTGAGCCAAGATTGAACTCTCCATGAGATTCATAGTTGCATTACTTATAGCTTCCTTGTTCGTAGACAAAGCTGATTCGGAAATATAACATGTTAGGATTCAATTATCATGTTTTTATTCCATAATCTAAATGTATGAGCATGAATACCAACTATCTAAATATTCATCAAACATTCTACAAATCTCATGAATCGATTAAAACCAGATATCTTTGACCGATACTGCACAAACGCCTTGACCCAAAGCAATTTGTGCAAAGCATCGTGAGATTCAAACGAGTGACCTTTAGTTTTTGAGTTACAATGCTCCAATAACCCAACCAGCTACGTTAACCTTAAGGAGTAATTTGTGGAATTTACCCAATTGTCAAATGAACTCCAAAATATGAAATAATTCGATTAGCATGTTTAGTAAATGAGTGTGCATAGACAAATGTCGATGTACATTATCAGCCACTTGTCTTTTAATACTTGACAATGCATGTTCTTAATTATAATTATGCTTATTTTAATTTGAAGTTTGCAACTTAACATAGGTTTTATTTGTAATTGAACAAATATAGCTATCTATTCAATTATATTCGTAAAAAGTAATAAGAGAACGATGTTACTACGCACGTTCAATGCACGCTCTACGCACGATATTAGTGGGATTTTGCTTTTTGTGCCATTTATTGTAAAAGTAGGAGAAAATGAGTGGTTACATATGGAAGTGGATATAAGTGGGAAGTTACAAGAAGTAAAGAAAGAAAACATGAGCTGGAGATCTTGGCCGAAAACCTATCCACTTGCAGATGGCCCATGGAAGATTTGACAAGCCGACACAAGTGGAACCACAACCTCAAAACATTCAAGATTTTGTTTGGACGATTTAAGCAAATCCATTTCATAAAAATTATAGTCTGAAAAGACCAAGATGGTATCGATGTTTTACATATTGTTACATATGAAAAGCAATCTATGCATATTTCATCGATTTCATGGTTGTTCGTTCTTTAATCACTCAATCCTTGAATTGGACATAATCTAATATAGGAATATGTTAGGATTCGCCGCACAATCACCCCGAGAGAGAGAGAGAGAGAGAGAGAGAGAGAGAGGGAAAAAGAATTTGAGACGCAAGGTTTTATCTTAATTTACTTTAAATTAAAGTTAGGTCTAGTTGAGGATTCCATTATAATAAGCATATCACACATTTTTGTTACATTCCTCAATTTACAAGAGGAAAAAGAATATATATATATATATATATATATATATATATATATATATATATATATATATATATATATATATATATATATATCTATATATCTATATATAGTAGCCATTCATGAGTTCAAGTCCAAATTATCAATAAAATATAAGCTTGAACTAGAAAGTCATTTGGCATTGTGAGGGCACTACCTCCTACAACCCCCGTCAAGGCAATCCTCAGACCCCCGATCATTGTGTCATCCTGTCAATGAGGAGTGTAAACCATATTTCAACAAAGTAGACATATCAAACAAGTAGGACGATTAGATTTGGATGGGTCGAAGAATGAGTTCGACTCAAATACACTCATTAATCTATTTTCATGTAATACAAATTTAGTAATTCATACCTCATTTTGTTGTCATTGCATTTATTTTAGATCATTAAGCTGTTGATTGGCTACATGTATGTAAATGGGCTTTCAAGATGATACAACTCTGGAAATCTTCAAGTAAATTTTAGTGGTGATCAAAGATGTTGCGAAGACATTTCATCGTCCAGGATGTTAAGAAGAAGCTCCCCATGAGCTGTTGCTAAAAAAAGCAACTCATGACCGCGCATTTGATTTCCCACAACTTATATACTCAAATTCCAAATTCATCTCTTTTCATTTATCTGTTAAAAATCTGTTCTCATTAATTAATTACATGAGGGTTCGATACTTCCACAGCAATAGAAAGAAAATACAAGGGGTTCATTAATATTTCATCTCATGTACTACCCCGGCTTCCTAGGAATGCTGATTTTGAGAGATATAATGCCAAGGAGAAAAATGCGAACCTTCCGTACATTCTGATATATTCTGATAAAGAGTCAATAAGTCTATTTATACGTTTTATTATATGACTATTTAGAAACGTATCGATCAACTAAATACACAATTAGAAGAAGACATAGAAAACCTCACTAAATATGAAAAATCAAGAAAAATATCATAAAATTTTCTGAGAAATATTCCAAATATCTGTAACATTTGTCTCTTTTCTCACCTCCTGCTGCTCGAGCCTGCAAAACCGGAAAACTTTCCATCAAATTGTGCAGTGATTAATTGTAAAGAGACAACTTTTTTCTGCAGACTTGTGACGGACGACCTTTCTAACCACTGTGGATAGCACATCAGTCCATGTACATTGCTGTCTGGTTAGCTATTGTCGTGGAGATCTCTTTGCATGACTAGCCATTGAACCCAAGTCATGTTACTAGAGGGAGTTGAGTCAATCAAGGTTGAGGGTCGGTGGTCATGTGACAGGTGAGAAGACACGGGTACCGTGATGTGGTTCGACCGGACGATCTCGGAAAGCTCATTGACTAATCTTTTATTCAGGTAACTTCCGAAAAATGGTGACGAGGACATTTTTATGGATGACCGTGAAAAGGACATACACCAATGAAGTCATTTGACGCTGATATCTCCTCCTTTTCGTTTTCCCAAATCTGCATCTGCTTTTTTCTGGTTTGTCTGCAATTGAAGCAGCCCTGCACCTCCAACGGTGGAAAAGGAGTGCCGGATATACGAAGTATTAACATTTGACACTGGGAGATATTTAAGTATAAAAAATTAATAAAGTGATATTTAAATATTAAAATCGGAATAAAATAGATTATTTAAGTGTCAAAGACGAGATAATCCAATCAAAATATTGACGCGACGATTTTATGACGAGATAAATGCAAAATAACGTGTTTTTGCACGCTGACGTAGTAAATAATTTATATAAAAATTAATTAAAGTAAATTTAAAACTAAATTTATTTAAAAAAATTTTAAAAAAAGAGAGAGAGAGAGGGAGGAAGAAGGCGGCTGAGGGTTGAGCCCTCACCACCGCTGCCTCCCCGTTGTTGCTGGGAAGGGTCAATGACGGTGGGGGGAGGGTCGGCCGAAGTCACGGGGCCCTGGCCAAAGGTTGACAACCTTGGCCAACTAGTGGCGAGGACTTGTCCACAATGGGCGGAGACCTTTGGCTTGTCCGGGCAAGGGCTGTTGATCCTCACCGGATCTATGGGAGGGTCGCAACCCTCACCACCGTCACCAGGCCCTAACCAGGGGCCGACGATCCCAATCGACCCTCCACCTACCTTTGCTGATAGGGGTATGCAACTAGACCAGGTATACCCGGTTCTCGGACCGGCCCACCCAGAAAATAGGGTCAGGAACCGGTTCCCGTTGAAACCGGTTCCAAAATTCGGAATTGATTTAAACCGGTCTAGGAACAGGTTCCGAGTGATTACCCATCCAGAAACCCGTTCTCGAACTCGTTTTAGAACCAGTTCCCGGACCGGTTTTGTAAGTAGAAATCCAAAATCCTTTTTTTTCCTCCCGATTTCTATTCTTACTCCTACAATCACATGACGTTTTTCCTCTTGACTCTCTCAAACACGCACGACACTCCTTTTTTGTCATTCCTCTTCCTCACTTGCTTCCTTCTCTCACTGGCTCTCTCTCGCACTGTCTAATGGATGGACGATGTTTGTTGCTGCCAAATTCTTGTGTATCATATGGATTGACTCGCATAATTTCTCTTTTGTAGGAAGAGTTATACTTGCATAAATGAGTAGCTTCACGTAGTAGTTGTGGGAATAAGACTAATATTAGACCAACGTTTGTTGTTAATTCTTTGTCTTATAATTTTATTTATTATAATTAGTCCTGTGGATCCTTAATTTTTTGTTTAGTCAAAAAGTTCATGTATTTATTTATTACAAGTGTTTAATGTTTCAATACAAATTATGATGATTACGTTATTTTCTCGCATATTAATATAAAATTCGAAGTCATATGTGATATCGGGAGATTGCAAAACAGGTTTTAGTGAAAATAGGGTTATCCCTGGAACCGGATTGGAAAAATAGGATGGGTCAGGTATAGGGTCCAATACAAATAGGGTCGGGTATATGGTCCAATACAAAAAGAGTGGGGTATAAGGTCCAAAAAAGGGGAATCGGTTATAACAGGGTCGAGTACAGGGTCCAGATCTAGACCCTACCCACCCTGGACCCAATCACCCCTATTTGTTGGCCCTTCCCGACGGCGGCGGGGAGGTAGTGGCGATGAGGGCTCAGCCCTTAGCCGCCTTCTTCCTCCTCCCTCTATTTTTTCTTTTTTTTTTTTAAATTTATTTATCTATTTAATTTTTAATTAATTTTTTATAATTTAATTAATTTTTATATTAAAATTCAAATCTGCGCCAAAACGATGTCGTTTTTGCATTTCTTTACTGAGTTAACTCTCCGGCGAGTCACGTAGGTGAGAAAAATAATAAAAAATTGTCACGTAGGATTTCCGGCGGAGTTCACCGAATATGATACTTAAATGTCCTCACTTTTCAAAAAATGTGGCACTTAAGTATCACTTTCCTAATTTTCGATATTTAAGTATCTCTTCGTGCCAAATTTTAGTACTTGAAGTGTACTTCTTCCAGTGAGAAAACAATATTCCTAGACCCAAAGACCCCCATCCTAGATACTACAAGGGCCATTGGAGCATTTGTTTCGACTATGACAGGACCCTTCGAGAGCCCTCCCACTTCCGCTCTCTCCCATGCAAGGCTCTTCTACTCTTCTTCCTCTCGACTTTCGTCGGCCCTGTACATTTCCACTGACCTATATTATAAGTTTCTGGTGAGAGTGTAGACCAACTCAAGTCATATGCCCTGTCATTTGAAAGAGTCCTTTGGTCAGCTTGTTTCTTCTCTTCATCACCCCACGCATCTGTGAACTGACCTCAGCATTTCCTTTGACTCTATCCGTATATGGTCTTGCTTTGACTGATTAACGAAGGTAACTGCAAAGGGTCTTAATCTGATGCGTTCGAAGACATTTTTGAACTCTTTGTAAGTGCCTCGTACTTGTTCTTCGACTTCATTGAAGTAAGCTAGGTGAATGACATACATAGAATCGATCGATGAACATTTTCGAAGCTATTATAAGATTCGAATATATAGAATCACGCATTTAATTAACAGTTTAATTTTTTAGATCGAAATGGCTGTTTAAAAGCAATGTATATATGGATCATTTGTTGATTGAGGTGAAGATCCGTTGAGCATCCTATACAGTTTCAATGGGACAGATTTCACAAATGCGCGAAACTTTGAGAATTTAGGAATGAAAAGTACATCGAAAGTGTAGATCGATCATGGCCAAGTCACATCTAGATCATAACTCAACATCCTACACTCACAGTGAGGCCATAAGCAATACATATAACATCAGGAGTTTCACGTGATGCTCATCAGACGACGACGGCATTGGTCGAACAGAAATACAAGAGGAGTAGTCATCCCTGGGAGTGATCTGTCTCTAACCGAAGGAGCTCCCAGTAGGGCTCCTCTTTTCTAGAAATCCCCTCCTCCTGAGTAAATTCATTCCCTTCCAGCTTAGTACTATTACCCCATATATAATAAGCTCCTCCAAGTACTACCCTTGCTACGTTGCATTATAATTTATTACAAACATAATCCCACGGCCATATCATGGTACTGACAGCCCTCACATCGAGTATTATTGTCCTTTGTTATTTCTTTTTATTTTTTTTGTCTATCTAGACGTAACAACAAGGTGCAATTTCTGTTGCTCGCCTGAGCTAGGTGGATACGGATCCACCAGATTTGTATATAATGCAATGGGGCTTGCGTCTGTATAATGCGGTTATCTATCCATTCTTCTGTTCAAGAATGGTTAGTCTTTACATTAAATGAAGCACGCTCCCTTGAAAAGATCTAAAGTGATCATCACGCTACGTTCCATTGTGATGAGCTGTGATTAAACACGGATTGAACTAGCCCTAATCATGCAATTTACAGCTAAATGTAAATCCCAGTTTTTTGTACTTTTCTTAAAATTAAGCATGCAACTGCCTTCAATTAAATACATCCTAAAACCAAATAATGATAGTAGGATATCGGACCACACTCTCAAAGCATTCAAGGTTTTGTTTAGATGGCTTAAGCAATGAAGCACTCATGTTTTTTTCAGCATCTGAGATGAACATGCTCTCGACATAATCTTTGATTGTCTACCTTAATTGTGACTGCCTCTTACCAGACCGATCTCAGTCTCATCAGCTCGAAGCAACATTTCTTCATGGTCCTCAATAGCGTGGTTTTTGCAGCCTCCCTCTATGCATTCTCAGCCTTGCCTACCTTACTTGCCTTTTAGTCGAATTCCTGATATCCATTGAGATCGGAGGACTCACCACAGCGGTATTTTATGGTTCCTACCTCTAGTTGTGCACCTTGTTGCTGCCTCTTCCATGAGTGTGTACGAGTCGGCAACTTTGTAGGAGCTAAGGATCAAACGAAATATTTACTTGAACTATTATTGTCGCGACTGCATATGATCTATGTTTCTCGTCTTGAATTTTGCAACGACTAGACTCTTTTCATTAGTTGCATGTAATGGACTCATCTTTTTTAATTCCTTAAAATCAGTTCAATTATCTGCAACCCCTTTGCAGATCTAAACTACATTTAGAATGATCGTAGGTACAACGGAGAAACAAATCTTAATTGAAACTTTCCTCCTGTTTAATATAACCAGTTAAGTATATTCCTGTGATGTATCTGAACCATGTTAGCGAATTTCACTAATTGAATGTTACAATCAGGACACCAAAGTAAAATTTTATTTAGGCCGGAATCCATCCAATTTTGCAAAAAGGCCAACGCTGATGAATGTGACTCTTTAATGAGAAATAATGGAAGAAAAGAATAGTGGATGACAAAGCTTTATGGTCGAGCTATGTATGTCATCTCCATGTTCTTACATCCTTGTCCACCTATTAGTTTTTGATCATCTAAACATCGGCAAATCTGAAAATATTTTCCTGAAAATGATTTTTCACCGTATAGATGGACCCTAAGTCTTATTAATCTCCAAATGGATAATCTCTCGTCCAAAGAGATCCATAGAAAAAGAGCATAACATGCCATCAAGTATCACCCCCTCAGTCTATTCATCCTCCAAGGGAGATATTACCAAAAAAGTCCTAAATTGTGCCAATTCAGTCACAAACTCATTTTTTTATGCTAATTTAGTTCTAAACATTTTGCATCTGTGCCAATTTAATCTATCTGGCCAACTTTGGTGAGTTGGCGCTAATATGGACGCCAATTGACGTTGACTGCCCAGCTGACAATGATGTGGACAATTTATTTTTTTTTTTCCTTTCTCTCTTGTTTTTCTTCTTTCTTACTTCTTGTTTGTCCATGTTAGCACTAGCAAACCAAAATTGACTGGATGGACTGAATTGGTACAAATACAAAACATTTATGACTAAATTAACAAAAAATGTCGATATGGATTTGATTGCACTTTTTACAAGTTTTAGAACTCAATTGTAACTTTATAATAAGTTCAGTACTTCTAGTGGACTTATCTTCTTCTTCTTTTTTGTCTATCTAAGGCTTCGTTTATTTCATGAAAAATAAACAATTTGAAAAATATTTTTCTAAAAAATGATCTATTATATCTCTTGAAATGATTAGTCAATAAAAGTTATTTTCAATACCGGCTACAATTTATTTCTAAATATTTGCATGAATAATTGAAAAGAATTTCTGTTTATTCTTTTTTATGAATGATATAAGTAATTACTTTTAGGAAAATATTTTTCAAAGCTTTCATTTTTCGTGAAATAAATAGACTCTAAGTGTAATAACAAGGTGCAATTTTTCTTGCTCACCGTAGCTAGGTGGACACAGATCCACCAATTTTGTATCTGCTATAACGGAATTTGCATCCACGTCCTTATGTAACCGTTCTTACGTTTGAGTGTGTTGAGTCTTCCTTTTTGGTTTCGTGCACGGAGAGATTCATTTCGCTTGCGGTTTGGATTGAATGTCGACAGAGCAATGCATGAGTATAATTTCATCAATGTATTACCTCCATCTAAGACTCATTCGAAACTTCTCTTTCACCAGCTATATTTGGCCAAAAACATGAGGTGAAAATCAATGTTTCGTCGTGAATTAGGGGAATATATTCATTAACCTTTCTTGTCACTGCGGTGTTTGTGATAAGTTGAAAAAGGAAACTTTTGCGAAGATAAAAGTCAATCACAGAGTTTTAACGAGAAAAAGATAATAACATAGCATAAGATCGACATAAGATAACTACATTATGCCTTAGTGAAGATAAAATTCATTGAATTGGTGATTGAATGGATGGAAATAAAACAAATCCCGAATTAGTTAATAATATTATCTCACTTTTAATGGCATATATTCTGATATTTCACCCAAAAAAATTATTCCAATATTATTTAATAAAAAGATAAAAATGATATTATTAATAATTCCAATAATTTCCAAATTTATGATGAACCCAGTTCTCCATGAAAATAAACATCCAAATTAGTTCGAAAATATTGGCGATGAAAGAGATGCCAATCAAATCTAATTGATGACCATACGGTGGAAAGTGCTTTTTGACCGAGATTGGACCCGTAGAATTTCAGGAGGTTATGGCGCGTTTGAAAAGGTTTTTAGAGAAAGTGTCTAGGAAAATGAAATGACCGTTAAGTTAAAGGTTTTTTTTTTTTAAAAGTAAATTGTGTTTGATAAATTGTATTGTGAAAGTTTATTGTGAAATATTTTTGAGTAAAACAGTATTTAGAAAAATCATATTAGCAAAAGACTTTTTTTATTAAGAAAAAGCAAAAAAGAAGAAGAGTTAGTTGGCCAATGGTAGGCGGTTGTCGGAGAAGGGCAAATGATCCGGCAAGGGTCGCCATGGCCCAGATCATACGACTAGATCGCGATCTAGGCTGCGACAATCCTTGTCGGAGGGTCGCGCGACCCGCCGCACCGTGACCTCCACGCAAAGGTCTTCGTGGCCACGTGATCTAGGTCATGGTTGCCATTGCACGACCTTGAGCGTAGGTTGCGGCTACCCGGAGCCCGCTCAATTCCGGTAGATCCCAGGCTCTGATCTCCTGCAAGATCTGTTCACTTCCCGCTGCCACATTCTCGCTCTCTCAATCTCTCGTTCTGGGTAGCTCTCCAATTTCATTCTTGTTGTTGAGTTTCTTAAATTTGGCCGCTCGCTCCCGACCCAGTAGATCCGGCTCCCGTCTCAAATAGGTTGTAGCGACCATCGCGTAGGACCGCGCGATGGTTGTCGCGACCTAGATGGTGCAGTCTCGGCGACCTTCCAAAGGACGACACGACGCAGCGGGTCCCGTAATTCGGATCTAGGTCGCCGGAGGTTGCGCGACCTCGGCAAGGGCCGCTTGGTCACGCGACCTCAAGCGGCCTTTCGCAAAAGTCGCATGACCCAAATCTGGATCGCAGGGCGGGAGGTTGTCGTGACTCGTTGAGGTCACGTGACTAGCCGACAACAGTTGTCGCGACCACACTAGCCTCACCGCCGGCCTCTTTCTAGCTCGTTGCCGGCCTCTTGCAGCCCCACGCAACCTTGCTAGCCGACCTTAATGGAGAATAAGGTGAATAGGCATATACGAGGGCAAAATTGAAAAAACTAAATGTTAGTAGGGATATATTGGGAAGAAAATTTTTGTTTTACTCTCTCTCTTAGCATTCCGAGAAGGTTGAATGTCTAAGGCAACTTCGTACTTGCCTGGACTTTTTAGTCTTCCAAAGGTTTACTTAATGTCTAAGGCAACTTCATACTTGCCTGAACTAAAACATCATTTTTTTTAGTTCAAAGTGGCTTGGAAAAGCCACTCCCAATGGCATCCTTAGACTTTTCAAAAGGGCATCTTTTGGTTTAATTTTTGACTTTTAACTTGGCGTGATTTGAGGTTGGTGGGACAGGATGGAGATGACAAGAGTAGGAATTTCCTTCCTCTTTTTCCGCCGAAAGTAGGAATTTAATATGAGAAAGTATAGTCATGTCCTTAAAGGCCCGAAGAAGATGAGACATGAAGGATGCATGTGATATTTTTCGGTTCTCTAGAATAATTTTTATTCGAAAATAATTTTTTTTATTTCTATTTTTAGTTAAGTTTTTGAATAAAAGAAGATGTTTGGTAATTATACAAAATTTTTATTTTCAAAATAGAAACGTGCTTTGTACAATCCTAAATATTTTTATGACTTAGAATTTATTTTAATTTTAAATAAATAAATTTATTTATTTTTTGGTAAGTTAAATAAATCTATTATATTTTTCTCTTTTCTCTTTTTTTCCTTTTCTTCTTCCCCTTCTTCTTTTTGGCTGACAACCTTGTTGCAAGATCACTAGCTCCCGGCGAGGCCAAGCCTCATTTGGCTCCCGACAAGGCTCTCGTTGATTGTCAGACGAGACTTGGCCTTACCCAGCCAAGGTGAGGCTGAGCTCACCCAAGCATGGCAAGGCTCGGGGCACCCTCATCGGAGGCCAAGGAGGCTTCGGCGAGGTCATCAGGCCTCATTTGGCCAATCGCCAACATTGCTGAGGTCGGCGATTGGCTAGGGGAAGGAGAGGAGGAAGAGAAAAAGAAAGGAAAGAAAATAGAAAAAAAGAAAAAAATTGGATTTGATTTTTGAATTGTTTTCAAAAATAAAGAAGTAATTTTTTTTCTTATTTCTATTTCAAATCTATTCTCATGAACAAATTTGTTCCCGGGAACAAAAATTTACATAAATGGATTTTTGTTCCAAGGAATTAAATAAAAAAAAAAAGGGAGCGTTATCAAATGTATCCTAAGATGTTGCAAGGAAGTTTCCCAGGTGACTTCACCGTTCGCAATTGCCGTGTTTCAAGCAACGATGGATTTTCCCTCTAAGTCCTCTCTATTCATGGTCAAGGTCCAATTTGAACTTTAAGGTGGAAATATCAAAACCAACTCCAGTTCGAAAAGGCAATTGCCGCGTTTCAACGAAACTTGTACCTAATACAGCGTTCAAGTGGGGACTTCCCATTCTAATATATAAGCTTTGACATTAAAAGCAAGTGAACTATTACAGCGGCCATCTGATTTCGCTACCGTGTGAGCTGGTTTTTCTCCGGATTCAAATGGCATGTTGCCTAAGAAGTAAACTAAGGAACGCCTCCCGATTTGTGCCTTTAGGTCATGGCAGTCACAGACGATAGGGTAATGTAAACATGAGTTCGGCTAAAACTCATTGACTAAAATGCTTTGCCTCGCCACTTTTGAGGATGTCTTTTGACAAATGAGAAGATTAGATGCACCAATTGGAGCTTTCTCAGACCATGAAATGGGTGATCTGTGCAGTGCTTTGTGGAGCTTGATACGATGGAGGATGCATGAAGAGCACAACGAAATGACCCCTTCGTGTTTCGCATGTTTCTCTTGTAACATCCCGCGCTCCACTGTGTAATATTGTCCGCTTTGGGTCACCCGCCTTGGCGCGGACGAACCGCCATCCCAGCCACGGTCTTTTCCCTCACGGCTTTAAAACGCGTTACACAGATTAGAGGGACCCAAGCCTTATAAGCTAGTCCAGGACTCCCTCCCTAGGCGATGTGGGACAAGAGAGGAGGCTGTCACACTCTCCACCTCTTAACAGAACAACGTCCTTGCTGTGGCCCCACGGGCATCAGAACAGCATTCGAGCTGTGGTCTCACATGCGGTCGGGAGTCGGCTCTGATACTACTTGTAACATCTCGGGCTCCACTGTGTAATATTGTCCGCTTTGGGTCACCCGCCTTGGCGCGGACGAACCGCCATCCCAGCCACGGTCTTTTCCCTCACGGCTTTAAAACGCGTTACACAGGTTAGAGGGACCCAAGCCTTATAAGCTAACCAAGACCTCCCTCCCTAGGCGATGTGTTACATCTCTAAGCGAGAGAATTTTAACGTTGAATTCAAAGAGTTAGCCCGGACAATTACAGGCTTTTGGTGCCTTCACGACCGTATCAGCTTAAGTTTTTAGCTCCTATTCAGGTCACAAGGAAGTTATTTCCAAGAATTCCACAATGTCGATGTCGATGTGGATGGGATGCTTTTCACTGAGATCAAAGAGATTGACTTAGTTCGATGCATGAATTTTGGTCCATCATGTCATCATATTTTTGTTATACCTGAAGAAAGAAGAAAATAAATGATCGATCCACCCGCGAAGCACGAGTTTGAATGTATTAAGCATATGTGAAAATGAAACTTATCGAATTCTTGAATTGCGATCAATTAGATTCTTACTGGGCCAAAATAATTGTATCTTCATCCACAATTTTCGCTCCCTTGGATGAACATCACTGGAATTATGGGGCTGGTCTTACTTGAGCACACACAGACCACAATATTTTCATTTGATAGTGGTCCTACAAAATCTTATTATATCATAGTAGTAGGTTTAGAATTTAAATTTTTCCAGAACTCTATTTGCCTCTTTACACATATATTCATGTTTTAAACTTAGGTCAAATTTCCAAACTACGCACGAGGAAGTGTAATAATATTCAAATATTAAATCCTCAGTCGAAAGATTGGCTTACCAGGGCACTAGAAGTTAATGAAGATTTAGTACTGGGTTTTGCTATCCTTTTAGCGTAATACTAATGTTGAATCATATTTTGTCCCACGGAAAGGCTAATGATAGGCTATATTAGATGAGAGAGGATTGAAATCATATTTTGTCCCACGAAAAAACTCAAGCAGCGAATTTTCTTGAATATTGAAAGAAGTGCTGTTGGCATTTTTCAACTGGTCGAAACGTACGAACATAAGTGAAAATCCTTGCTCGTTACATACAATAATCTTATAAAAAATAAGTGGTGGTTATTGTCTATCACATTTAATTTGCTTGTGGAATCCATTGAAATATCTTGTGCCTCGCCGACCTCTAGGGAGGTGAGGCTTGACCTCGCCAGAATTTGGTGAGCTCGCTTGTGGCTGATCACTAACGTCACCGTAGCCAGCAACGGTTGAAGAAGAAGTAAAAGAAAAAGAAAAGAAAAATTTTAAATAATTAAAAATTCAATTTTTTAACATTAATAAAATAAAAGGTTAAGGTTTGGTGAAACAAAAAGTGTTTGTTTTAGAAGTGAGAAGAAAGAGGAACATTTTCCTCACTTTTATAGACTTTTTTCCTGTTGATGAAAAATGTTTTCCTAATCAGTTTATTTTTCATAAAACGAACGCTGAAAATCCAAAAAATGTTTTTTTTCGGAAGTTACTGATCAATTTGTATTTCGTCTAGCGAGGTTGCGTCTTTGAATTCAACGACCATTTACCCGCACTCACGAGGCAAACACGCCTTGAAGGGCCCTTGTAATTTCTGGACCGGGGTCTTTGGTTCGGGAATTATCACTTCCCCACCATTGATGGTGTAGGGTTGGTCCAATTGCGGACAAACCAGGAAACAATTTATAAAAGAAAAAGGAAGAAGAAATCAGCATCTGATGATTTTATGAGAGTACGTCCTTTTCTCTTAGCAGTCAGCATTACAAATGTTTTCCGTCATGTATACATACAATTTCACTTTCCCCTTGTCACATAACATTCTCAAGAAACTTCGACTTGACTAGTGGGCGTGTTTTTTTTTTTTTTTTTGAATTTTCAATTAGTTAGTGTTTGAAGACGCATCTTGTTCTTACCATACTTTTGTGTTTATTTAAGAATGAGAAAAAAAAGAGAGGAAAGAAAACATTTTAAAAAGTAGACCCTACATATATTTTCTTGATTGACGTGGTCTTCGGTCTTCGAGACAATCACCTACAAATTTTACTAGAGTGATTATAGCACATGTCGTCAGTTTTAGCAACTTAATAGTATAAAGTTTGAAAAATCTTAAGTTGATGTAACCACGATATAAGGTTCTTTAAACGGAACCTTAACGAAGCCTCGATATGGAAATTATCGTTTTAATGGAACCACAGTATCAGGTTCTTAAATGGTTCGCCATTAAAATTATCAGGTTGAGACAATTATTGTCCGGAGAAAATTATCGAAAAATATTTGTTCAATCCTATGTATTTCTTTTTTCTAGCACCATTGACGGACCCCAAAATATTTTAATGGAAAATTAGAGAATACTTTGTCAGAAAATGTTATGCAAGCAGACCTGTTTTCATTGTGTTCCGGATAGAACCAATTCAGTTACACACCCCTATTCAATGCCAGGGCGGGTATAGTTGGGATTTATCGAGCCAGCCTCAGCTGCTATTGCTCCCCTCGACTTCATGTAATTGGGGATAAATGACACCCAACAACATTAAATAAAACAAAAAAGTATTTCGTCGGACCGTAATTATTGGCATGGGAATGATTGATTGCACCTCCTCTTCGATTAATTTAAATTATCTTCATCACTTGGCTGACTCATTGCGAAACTTCGCATGCAAGTTCTCTGACGAAGAAAGGCCCCCCAATCGATTGAGCTGTTCGTAGGGCATAAATCATAAACAAAGACTCGCCTAATTAAACTTTTGGTTGACTGCGGCCCTATTTATGATTTTGCAAATTCGGTACTCTCACTTCCATCGACCAACAAAGAGCAAAGCCTCTCTTCTTCTAAATTTCCCTCGTCAAAGCAATGGACCCCTGGCTTCAACAAGCGATGGAACACGATGATGTTGATGAGCTCCACAGAATCATTGTGGAGGAGCCAAAACTCTTAGACCGTGCCTGTAAAGACCCTTTCCCTAATACTCCTCTCCATGTTGTTGCAGCGGCTGGAAAAACCCAAGTGGCCATGGAAATTGCCATCTTGAAGCCGTCATTTGCTCGGAAGCTGAATGTAGAAGGTTATAGCCCAATGCACTTGGCTTTGCAGCATGAGCACTATGAAACTGTGAGGGCACTAATGACTCTCAACCCCAAGTTGATTCGAGTCCGAGGACGATGCGGGATCACCCCTTTGCATTATGTGGCCGGGAAAGAAGGAGACATGGAACTGGAGCTATTGGCTGAATTCCTAGCCGCTTGCAACTCGTCCATCAATGACTTGACGAGTCGATGTGAGACTGTGGTTCATATTGCCATCAAGAATCACAACCTTCAAGCATTCAAGGTTTTATTTGGATGGCTTAAGCGAGTGTATCGAGCAAATATCTTGCGATGGAAAGACCAAGATGGTAACACCGTCTTACATATTGCTGCATCTGAAAACCAACTCGAGGTATAGTTCACTCATGCTGGTTCAATTCACTTATTATTATTTTTTTTATTGTTTCTGCTTTTGTTGTTCGATTATTGAATTTGACATAATTTTATTAGGGATAGACCTATCAAACAGGTGAGTCATATTGAGTTTAGGTGGATCAAACTTAAATTAACCAACTTAACCCATATGAACACATTTTATATAAAACTATTTTGGTAATCTATACCCAATCTAGACCCAACAGAATGAACAGTTTATAGGGAAAAAATCAGGAGAAGAGGAAGCTGAGTCAAAGCAATTTATTGTTGAGTCAAAGTACTTATGGCAGAGAATCTACTAAATGAATAAGCGACATGAAAAAGAGGGCCACAATTTATCATCCAAATCATCTTAAGCTCATGATGCTTTTAATTTGAGTTCATTTTGTTAGGACTCGTCGCACAATCTCAAAAAAAAAAAAAAAAAAAAAAAAAAAAAAAAAGAATAATAAAAGTGAAAAAAAGAATTTGAAACATAAAATTTTCTCTTGCTCCACCCTTAAACTAGGATTACGTTCAGTTGAGGATTCTACTATATTAACACCTAGCACCTCTATGATACATCCTTCAATTTATAAGAAAAAGTGAATATATATATCCAATAAGTATTGATGAGCCCAAACCAAACTATCAATAAAATATGAGTTCAAATTATAAAAATCCTTTGACGTTGAGGGGGCACTACAACCTACAATCCCCATCGAGCCCCTTGGACCCAAATGCTATCATGTCGATAGAGAGTATGAACCATATCTCAACACATTTCAATTTGCCAAACAATGTTTTGGTTGGAGCATATAGGGAAAAAGGAAAAAAAAAAAACAAAGGAGTGATATGGAGATCTTTTGTTTACAGTTTATTTATAGAGAGAAAAAAGTACGATTAAAACTGTTCCCCTTCAAACTCCTACAAAACTCAATTCTAGTGAGCTCTAAAGGTCTAATTCTCTCTTGGTTGGATGGTTTTGGATGAATAATTTCCTTCCAACTCTTTCCATCATAATCTCTCCTATCTATCACAGCGATAACTTAATTCATTTGATTCTATTCTTTTGTTTTTCCTTATTGATTAGGAGAATCTCTTTCCTTCTTTTGACATCAATCCATCCGAACGTACCACACAAACATAAAATAATCACTTTGTGGACAGAAAAATTTATTTCCCGATCAATTGAATCTTATGCATAAAATAAGATAGTACTCTCTTCAAAGCCCAAAAAAAACTCATAATTATATCGTAGACTTTTATGAAAAATCGTACTCATTCACGTGATCAAAGTTTGCAAATTTGCCTATGTTACAACTCACATGGGCAATACCTTGCTATCACATAAATAAATTCAGGTGAAAGGATTAAAGCAAACTTTTGAAAAGGTTAAGGACTTCGTCACATTGGTTGAAATGATGGTATTCGATAAATAAGTTTTTTTTTTTTTTAATCCGTCATTGTGTCACTAGCACTATTCAAACTTATAGGGCATGAGCTCACTTTGTGCACAAATTGAAGGAGTACATACTTCTTTTTGTTTCCGTTGCATTTCTTCCAGATCTTCAAGCTGTTGATTGGATATTCGGATGTGAATGCAAAGAACTTCCAGGATAAGACAGCTCTGGAAATCTTCCAAGATCCAGGTGGTGATCAAGATCTTACAAAGAGGTTACGCCGTCTAGAACGTCGAGCAAGATGTGCAACTCCCCACCTCTCTCTATCACAGTTTTTTAGCGCGCAACTAACTGTTTATGAGAAGTACGAAATGCTTATGGGCATCCGAAATGAATCCGCTCGCAACATAATTCTTATAATATCTACGTTAGTTGCGACTGCCAGTTATCAAGCCGCGCTCACTCCTCCAGGAGGTTACTGGCAGGATAACTCTACAGATCCCCCGGCCAATTCCACTGTCGTTAGCGCCAATACCAGCGGCAATGCTACTGGCAAACCCCATCACGTCGGAAACATGACCATGAGCGGTTTGTGGCTATATCAATTCACGATCCTCAACGGCACGGTTTTTTGGGCCTCCATGTGCACAATCTGGGCCACCGCTAGCACACTGTTGCCCGACACTTTCATGGTTTACTTCTCTGTATCCATCTTCGGCTTGGCCTTCCTTATGACCTTTGGAGCCGAATTCCCGGAATCCCAGAAGGTTGGAGGAAATTTGGTAGCGATATTTTATTGTTTTCTGATGTGCGCCGCGTTGGGTCTCCCCTTATGCGTGAAGACAATTTATCAAGCAGTTGTAAACCGAATCGATGCCACAAGGAGGCACCCAGGCAACATCCTAGGAATGTAGGGTCGAAAATAATCCCGCTGGTATTATTTACTTCGGCTCTACTTGTCGCGTGTATGTTTCTAGTCTTGAGATTTGCAAGAAATAGGCTCTCTTTTTTCAGTCGCATGTAATGGACTCCTCTATTAATTTCTTAATTCCTGAGTACCTTGTTGGAACCAAAAGGATTTGGAGGGAGAGAGTGTAAACACACAAAGAGAGATTATATTACACAATATGCCTTGTAAAGGCTTAATGGAGTACACACACACAAGCTTTGCTAAGCTTATAACTCTCTAAAATCTCACTCTCTCACTGTCTCTCTCCCTACTCTAAATAAACTAACGTAACCTATATTTATAAGCATCTTCACCGCCTAACTCCTCCGCCATTATCTTCAACGTGCAAGAGTTGAAGTTGAACTTTTCTTCTTGGCAGTCAAAAAAAAACGTGGGCTGCGTATCTCTTCTTCTTGCTGTCTTCAGTGAGAATAAAATATTGCCAGCCCCAAGTTGCTTTCCTTTCCTTCGTGCTCTTGGAGTCTTCAGCAGCAACTATAATATTTTATTGTGTGCCCATTCTTTTTTTAATCAGCTTGTGACTTCTTCATGATTTTTCTTCTCCGGCGGCTTACGTGCACTTCATGCATAATGGGACTTTCATTATTATATTAGGTGTTGACTCCAACATACCTTTTATTCTTGCTTGAAGTCGGGATTTCGAATAGCTTTTCTCCTAATTCGACTTCGTAATTGACTCAGTAAAGATGAAAAGCACTGAGTTGCAGCTGGCAAATACAAATGCCGGACGCATACACCCACAAAATGCAAAGCGGGAAGTCTTTCGATCTAGCCCAATCTTGGAAAGAAACGTTATGATAATGGGTTGAATATACATGGTCTTAGAAAAATTCAGAGCGGGGAGATTTGAACGGTATCGCCGTATTTGGTTTCATTTCGTGGAGAGAAGTAAAGGAATTAGGAGGGATGAATATTACTCCCTCCCTCCCAATCTGCTACTTCCAATTCTCTTTTTTGACAAATTTCCCGTGCGGGCTCTATCCTAATACAGTTTTACTGGTTGATCCATTCTTTTTTCTTTGTTTGTTTCCTCAGTGATTGCTCTAATCATTTTACTTCTCTACAGTATTAATAGACTTTATATGTAAAAATCAGGTAAAAAAGTACTGCTTATAAAAAAAAAAAATAAAGTCAAATACTCATAGTAAGATAGTTTTAATTGTTCTCGATTAATTTAATATATACATATGGGGCTGTTTGAAAATCCAGTTAAGTGCTGGAAATGAAAAATTTAGCACTAGATAAAATTAAACATTTTTGATAACCTAATTAGCATTTGATTTAAAAGACTAAATCTAGTCTAAGTTCACTTAATCTAGTAATCAGTGTAATGAGTAGTAATTACAATCTTCCCAATTATATTGTTGAAACATAAATATAGTATTTTTTTTTTAAATTACTGAACAATTTCATTCTGTATTCAATGCTTAAATTATCAGCACTAGCGCTTATTCTTAGGTTTTTATCAAAACAAGCTCACAGTTCCATTTCAAAAACTGCTAGTGGGAAAACTATCTTAAGCTCGCGATGCTCTGAATTTGAGTTAATTTTATTTGGTCTACCATTGTTTTGGTTGGAGGATATAGAGGAAAGGGAAGGAAAACGAAGGAGCGATACGGAGATCATCTTGTTTACAGTTTATTTAATGGAGAGAAAAGATATGATTAAAATTGTTCCCCTTCAAACCCCTACAAAACTCCTGTTTTAGTGAGCTCTAAATCTCTCTATACTGGATTAATAATTTCCTTCCAACTTTTTTCATCATAATGTCTCCCACCTAATACCTTAATTCATTCTTTTCTATTCTTTTACATTTTCTATTAATTAGCGAAATCTCTTTCCTTCTTTCGAATTCAGTCCATCCAAACATATTGTATGAGATACAAGCTAGGGAAACGGAAGCAAACAAGGACAATCTAATACGATCATGAAATAATCACTACGTTAGGAGCTCACTTTGGGTACAATAGTAATGCTTGTGGCAAAGCGGAGATTCAAATTGAAAGTATCGTACTTCATTTTGTGCCCCCTACATTTCTCCATATCATCAAGCTGTTGGCCATATGAATGTAAATGCGAAGAACTTCCAAGATAAGATGGTTTTAAAAATCTTCCAAGTGAATCCTCATGATGGTCAAGATGTTATACAGAAATCTTTCCTAATGGCAATCGAGATGTTGTGTAGAGGTGTAAATGATGTCGAACAAGACATTGTGCTCCAACCCTCTCTCTATCACAAACTTTCAGGATGGAACTAATTGTCTTTGAGAAATACGGAAGTTTTTTCCGTCATCTGCGATGAATACGTTTGCGAGCTAGTCCTACTGTTTATCTTAATTGCGACTACCACTTGCCAAGCCATTATCACTCCTTCGAGACAATATTAGTAGGATTCTTCTTCCAATCCCCCGGCAAATTCCACCGTCGTTACGGCCAATTCCAGCAACACTGCTATAGAAAAACCACATTAAGCTGGAGACCCGATCCTGAACAGTGGGCAGTTATACATTACACGGTCTTCAACATGGTGGCTTTCTTCGCCTCCATCGGCGCCAATCTAAGCCACTGTTGTTATGTTATTGCCCGACGCTCGTATCGTCTACTTGTCTGTATTTATTCTCATCGTTGCCTACTACATTGATTACCCTTCAAATCAAATTCCCGAAGCCTACTGGGTCCATAGAACGTCTCGGAGTGGGATTTCTAATGGACTCGTGGAACCATGTGGTATTACCCCCATTGGTTAGGGGTGTCAAAGCAAACCAAATTGTAATTTTGTGCATTTTCAGTTCAATTCAGTTTTCGGTTCGGATAATGGCAAAATGATTGTTCTTTTTTCTGGTTTGATTTGGTTATGAGCCGGACTAAAATTCTCAACAAAAGTTAAATGCCCAACTTAAATTCTCTTTTCTTTCTCATCCCTTACTCAGTTCGGTTTCAGTAAGCAAGGCAAGAAAATGAAAACCAAACACAACCGGATTTTCGGTTTGGTTTGTATTCAGTTTGAAATTCGGTTCAGCTGCTCTCTCTATCAGTTCGGTTTGGATCAGTTTGGATTTCTCGAAAACCCGACAATCTATTTTGTGGGTAAGGCATATGCAAGTTCTAAACCTAATTGATGCCACAAGGAAACTCGTTGTCAACTTCCTACAATTAAAAAATCAGAAAGTTCACCAGTACTGTTCGCTGAAAATTTGGTGGAGTGGTGTTGCTGTCGGCTGATGAAATGGTTTGATCTCAGATTGATGGACGCCCTTCCTCAAGGTTTTGCCATCTGCTCCTACTTTTCCCTGGTTAAACAATGGACAGGAGTCCGGCCAAAAAAGAAGAAATAAAGGCTAGGACTCTTGGCTTCAACCAGCAGTAGCAAATGAAGATATCGCTAAGCTCCATTACTTGGATGTGCTTTACCCTCGCATAGAAGGGGAGCAACTACACGGCGCACAAGAAGGAGCCCGCTAGGATAGGTCGTACGACCTCAGTGGATATTAGGAATTCGATTATAAGGCAAGTACAGAAGGCAAGGCTGAAAATGCATATAGGAAATTGAATTATGAACGAGTCGGGCGCCAGTATCATAGCAGTGACCCTGATTGTGGTGATGGAGGCAGGGAAAACCATGTTGAGGACAATGACGTAGTATATAGCTTATATCTGGGTCCTCGACGGCATGGTTTTTTCGGCCAAACGTAGGAGTTTTTCTGATTTGGGTACATTGATTAAAATTATAATTTACTGGCTTACAAGATTAGTCTAATAAGATGACATATAAAGATTCTTAATTAATTTAATATGGGACTAGTTTGTGTGGGCTAAGTGGAGGCTGATCTGTGATGAGACAGTCTGTGGCTGAAAACTTGATAAATAGTGTTCAAATTTTCATCTAATTGTGATGCACACATAAACTCACATAAGAAATGGTTATGGAGTGCTAATCGTGACAGGTAGTCTCATTGAGCTAATAATACAAAAGGCAATAGAAGAGAAGCACTTGAACTTTGGATTGTCATTATTCTGCATAAAAATGATAGATTCCAAATCAAGTGTGCAAATCTCTCTTTTTATCCATTACTATGTTATATATTCTAGTTATAGAGATCTTGGGACACCATTTATCGCGGCTTACATCTTCGGCCACAATTGGCACAATCTCGGTCAGCGCGCTATGCCATTAGCGCCTGACACTGTCCAGGTTCAGTTCTCTGTATGATCTCAGCCTGGCCTACCTTATTTGCCTTACAATCGAATTCCAGAGATCCACTGTGGTCGCAAGACTTATCCAAGGCGCATCCAAGTTCTAAGCCGAATCGATCCCACAAGAAGATGCGTCGGCAACTTCTTAGGATTTGAGGAATAAAAATAATTTGCAAGTACAATTGAGTGCATGTATTCTATATTTCTAGTCTTAGGCTTGCAAAAACTAGACTCTTTTTATTAGATGCATGTAATGGACTCATCTTTTAATTCCTTAATCTGTTCCATTGTCTTTTACCCATTTTAAATGAAATCTAAAATTAGAGCGATCCTTTTTACCTTCCCTCATGTTTAATATAAGCAATTAATTTTTGATATGTTCGAACTAATTGGGTAAATTTCACTAATTGAATGTTACAATCAGTACTCGACAGCAATCCATTGATTTCGCAAAAACGCCAACGCTGATGAATGTGACAATTTCATGAGAAATAACGAAAGACAAGAAAGGTAAATAATATAGCTTAGTGGTTGAGCCATGTAATTCCCATGCCCCATAATTCTTACATTTTCCATCCATAATGTCGGCAAAAATAGAAATAATTTGCCAAAAATAGTTTTTAATCAAATAGGCGGGCCCTAAGTCTTTTTTTTTTTTTTTTTTTTTTTTTTTTTTTTTTTTGATACCAAGGATCTGCCAGGCCTGAAGTCTTATTAATCTCTGCTGAAAAAAAAAATGTCTTATTAATCTCTAAATGGATGATACCTCGTCCAAAAAGATCAATAGATGAAGAGCACAACTTGATATCAAGTATCAACCCCTCAGTCTCTCCAGAGAATAGGTCGAAGCATCATGACTGCAGGAACCCAAGATCTACACGACCATATAACATGGTCGCATTTCCTCATTTAGCATACTTCAATGTAATCTCCATTTTATATCAATTTGCACTCTACGATGGAGATTAGTATACTTCTCAGGAAGAAAAGGAAATCCAAAGACTTACAAAGCCCTGTCAAATTATTTGAAATCCAATTTTTGACCCGGAGAAACACTGGCCAAATCGACAATAGCACAAGAAATGATAATAAGTTGGGGCAATCTCTCGAAGTCCCGTAATGCAACGGAACTTGCAAACTAGCATTTCCACATCCATAGATTAGCATGATGGTCAGGTGAGGCGGAAGGTACCGCTAGTTATGCATGCAGAGATGCAGCCTAGAGAGAGTTCCCTATGTTTAATTGGAGGCTTTCGATCGAGAAAACATGTGTTATATCACCCTTGGCAATCCTTAACGACGAAAGATGTGACAACAAGAAGTCCAAAGGGTCTTACGACCAACGCAAAAGAGTAGGTATATATGGTGTCATCGTTTAGCAAATTCTACCCAAGGGATGCCCTCTGATGCAGGGTCGGCAGCCTCTAAGGCCTAATAGGTAGTAGGAGCGATAACGTCAGCACAAGAAGTTAACTGGAGATCTTGCAAATGCCCGAGTGTATGTGCCTTTATGAAAATATTAACAGTCTGGTCAATCAATGAGATTGAGAAGAGATGAACGATGCTATGAAGCATGTGATAGCGTATGAAACGGGAGTCTATTCTCATATGCTTGGTGCATTCATAGGAAATATTAAAATAACACTCTGACTGTCGAAATAAATTATTGTTCCACCGTTACAACGGACGCCCACATCCTCTGACAACCATCATAATCATAGTAATGCCGATGACGTATCAGTAAGAGCACGACATTCTGAGCGCAACATTCTGCTGTTGACACTTGAACATCGCCGGCAAGTCAAACATGCATTTATCCAGAAAATCATTTTCAGGTTCAAGTTGCCTGATCATGGCAAAGGTCGATCCTTGACCCAAAATAACTTATCGATCCACTTTCACTCCTCCAAGAGGATACTGGCAGGATTCCATTTCAAATTCCCTGGGCAATTCCACTGTCATTACTGCCAATAACCGCATCAAGCCGGAAACCTGATCCTAAACGGCCGGCGGCTGTAAAATTTCGCGACCTGCAACACCGTCGCTTTTTGTGCCTCCGTCGGCATAATCTGGGCCACCGCTATGACGGTGCCCAATGCGAGGATGATATCCTGGACTTTAGTCATTCTCGCCGGTGCCTCCTTTAATGCCCTTCAAACCGGAGTCCTGGAACCGTATGAATTTTCACAACGTAACGTAAATACAATACACTGTATAGAATCATTGTACCTCGCGTTGTTTCTCCCCCTTCTCATATGGTTCAAGCACTTTCGAGTTCTGAATAGAATCGATAACATGAGGAGACCTGTCGCCCACTTCCTGCAATGGTAGGTTCAGAAAATCTGCAAGTATTTGTTCGCTCTTATCTATTCCTGTCATGAGTTCTTATGAACCATGCTTCTAATCTTAAGGTTTGCAAGAAATAGACTCTTTTTATTAGTAACATTTAATGGACTCATCTATAAATTCCTTAATCCTTAAAGACCTTAAATCTTGCTTGAAGGTAGGACATCGAATAGCATTTTTCCTAATTTAATTTCATAAAATGATGCTGTGGAAACGAAAAGCATCAGGCGCAACTTGAAAACATGAACGTCCGAAGTGGGATAAGGCTAATAAAACGACCAAGAGGGAGGTAAATCGGTTGTTTTAAGAAAATTGGAACTATTTTGTAAACATCTAGCGGATGAGCTTTTGCAGAAGGAAAATAGTTATGCAGATGTAGATGGCCTATCGAACATAATAGAAGAGTTGAAAAGATTGAAGATATTGTAAGAAAATATCCGGTGGTTCGGCCTTTCACTTAGCCTACGTCCATTCTCCTAAATTAAAAACCATCAATAATTGTCACAAATCAAATTTTTTTCTGGCAAGATTGATAGACCAACAATATTTTAAAGAAATATTAGAGTGTATGTTGTCGGTGCACGGATAATTTCAAACAGGCGGTCTTATGCACTCTTGATTTGAAGATTTTAAGTACTTACACTCTTAGTAACAATCAAATCATGGATAAGGCCATTCATGAAAATTTCTTTTGACATGGATGTTGTATGTTATATAAAGTATTCTATTTTAAATGTTAATTTCATTTTTTTTTTATTGCACAACACGGCATCATCTTAAAGCAATTTAATTGTTTTGCAGTTTCATTTGCACCAATATACACAGGTCAATACATATTCCGAAAAGACTTTCCAATCTGATAAATCAATCAATGTTTTTTCCTCTATGACGTGCTTTCTCTAGAAAAATTATAGAATGACTCCAAAACTTAATGTGGTCGTAACTAATCCTATTAGCTTCATAGGAAAAAAAGAAAAAAAGAAAATCATATGTGTAAATTAATCCTAAACTTTTCGGCAGGTGTGACTTACACTCGAAAACTTTTATGTAAAATCACGGTCATTCAAGTCACCATTTCCATGAATTCGCCTATGTTAAAACTCACATAAGCAACTACTGGCTATCACTAGATAGCGATGGAGCGTTTTAACCGGGCGGTACTGAAGGGACTATGGCCTGCATCTGCCGTGATCATAATGGGAAGTTTATCGATGGACTTACTAGAAGTTTTGTAGCTTCGTCTGCTTTGCAAGCCGAATATCATGCGTTCACGATCACTCTACGCTACCTGTTGGAGAAGAACAGAGCCTCTGATCTGCTTGTGATCGAATCAGATTCAAAAACCCTAATCGATTCGGTGACAGGCTTAACTGATTCGCCATGGGAGGTTCGATCGCTCTGTGCTGAAGCTGTGGCTCTTCTTCGCGACTTCTCCAATTTGCGAATTAGGTTTTGTAGAAGAGGGGCGAATTTTGGGGCAGATTGGGCTGCCAAGGCTCATAAAACCGGTTCTCTTCCCTCTAGCTAGGCCTCCTCGCCTCCTACTGCTTTATTAGATATCCTTTATGCGGATGCTTTGGCTGCTAATTGTAATATTAACTCTTTCTAAATAATATTAGTTTTTTCCGACCAAAAAAAAAAAAAAACTACTAGCTATCACATATATAATTTCGAGTGGAAGGACTAAATTGCATTTTCTTGTTAGAAGACTTAGGACTTCCTTACACTAATTAAAATGATTGAATCTAATCAATAAGGTTTAGTAAATCTTTTCCCTTTGTACATTGGTCATTGCATCACTAACATCATTCGGACTTACATAGCATGAGCTCACTTTGTGCACTATAGTAATGCTTGCGACAAAGTGATTCAAATTGAAAGTAAACATTCTTCATTTTCTGCCATTTACATTTCCTCCAGATCATTAAGCTGTTGATTGGTTAAACAAATATAAATAGGAAGAACTTCCAGGATAAGACAGCTCTAGAAGTCTCCCAAGCGAATCCTAGTGGCAATCAAGATGTAGCAAACACGTTACGCACGTTGAGAAAGACGTTTTACTCCTGCCCTATCTCTATCACAGTTCTTTAGTATGGAACTAACCGTGGTTGAGAAGTACGCACGTTGTTTCGGCATCCAAGATGATTCCCTTCGCAACATAGTCCTTCTACTGTCTATCTCAATTGTGGCTCTTGCTTGCCAAGCTGCTCTCGCTCCGCCGTGAGTATACGTGGAGGACCCGACCAATTCCATATAGCCATTCTCGCCCTTGCCTACTTTGAATCACTTGCAAACGGAATCCTGCAAACCTTCACTAAGTTAGTAGAATTCCTCGTAATGGCATTTCGGTTGAACTTGTTTACGGCCGCGTTGCATCTCCCTTTGCACGTGGGGAAAACATGTTCGAGTTTTTAGCCAAATCGATGCCACAAGGAGACCCGCCGATAATTTCCTGCGACGGAAGGATCGGAAATAGTTTGCAAGTATTATTTACCTTAAAATCTCGTCAAGTGTGCACGCATGTGATGGACTCATCTTTTAATTTCTTTATCCCTAAAGACCTTTAATTTAGCTTGAAGTCGGGACTTCAAATAGCTTTTTTCCTAATTTAGTTTCTGAAATTGAATGGTGAAAACAAAAGGCACTGAGTCATAACTCGAAAACACTAACGCATGATATCTGGCTATTGAAATTGACACCTGAATTCGCCGGCAAGTCAAACATGCATTTCTAAAGAAAATCACTTCGAGTTTCTAGTTCCTTGATCGCGGCGGAGCTTGATCTTCGGCTGAAAATAGCTAATTTAGATAATTCTGCATTCATTACATTCCCGCCCACACATAGAAATATGGTTCATTGCATTTCCTGAGGATTTAAATCGCATTTCGTTGAGCGCTCATGCATTCTTTTTTCTGAACCTGCCTCTCTCACTCTCATTTTTATCTTCCCTTTTTTTCTTTCCCCTTTTGCTTTCACTTTTCCGATGCTCCACCTCTCAAAATTAGTCTTCCCAAGATTCCATTCTTAGTCGATTCGCCATGCGTTCCACGAGCTTCCTTTCCATTTATTCCCTCCCTCCCCCAGGTTAGCAATTCACAGCTATTATCCGAGGAATCCATTGGTTCCTTTCTCCTTTTGGCTAAACAACTGATGGGTTAGTCTAACTCATGACCCACGACTCTCCTTTCCCTGAGAAATTTGGGGGGGCATGATTAGGGTTACTTTTAGAGTACTTTATTAGGGCATAGACTAAAGAAAGTCACTCTTTCTTTGGTACTTTCAGTCCTAAATTGACTGTGTTTCATCAAGGCTGACTTCCCTTTCTCGATCTTAGTTTCGAGCTTCGAGGGTGAGTGATACCGTTGTTGTCGCAAACAAGTACATAAGAGATCGTTCATTCAATGCATTTCACAAATTCTGATGTATTTGGTTTATTTGGGAGGCGTCCGAACAAGAAATACTCAACGTATTTAGAAGTAGACAATTATCAGAAAGTTTTTTCGAAAAGTATACTAAGTTAAATATCATCGCAGCTGCTAGTTCCCTGATATACAGGATAACTCTTACCTTACCCCTTTCTTTGTGCTAATTCTTTTCTCCTTTCTCACACAAGCATTAATTATCTTATTCTAAATGAGGAAATGGGCACGTTAGAATGATCTTTTCCATAGTTCATTGTCATGAGCACATTGGTGAAAACAGATTTCGCCTATTGTTGTATTTTTCGGTTTAATTCAGCATCACTAATCATCTCCCAAGTTTCCTTGTATTGAACTTATTCATTGGCATTCAAGGAGTTGTTCGCGAATCTACCATAATGCAAATTCTCGTGTCATTAGCAGATGAGTGATAATTTAGATGAAAACACGACCACCCAATTCTATTAAAAAAATATATCTCTAGCGCTGTCATGCAAGTCTAGATAAATACGATTCTCTATTCCCAGCTTTTTGTTGTTGCAGGCATCTCTTTTTCTCCTTTTTATTTCCATTTTGATTTGTATGTATGTCAAAACTTACATTCACAGACTCAAGCACACTACATATATATATATATATATATATAGGAAACACCTTCTTCTGTACGCCATTTCTTTTAGCGGTTGAGACGTGCCGGAAAAAGCAACCCCACCCAACATAAAGAAAAGTTCAAAGATCAGTTCCAGAATAGAATGAGGAAAGTGAAGCTCGAACGGTCCACGAATATCAGAATCAGCTTCCGCTTGCCCAACGCATACATTCCCCTAGTTAAAATGTCAGTCGACTGCGAAGCTATTGTGATCAATCAAAGAGCAAAGCCCCTCAGATCCTACACTTCCCTGCTCAAATAATGGACCCTCGGCTTCAACTAGCAATAGAAAATGATGATGTTGCTGAGCTCCATGGATTAATTGTGGCGGACCGAAAACTCTTAGATCGCCTATCTAAGGAACCCTTCCCGGACACCCCGCTACACGTTGCTGCGGCCACCGGGAAAACCCATGTGGCCATGGAGATGGCCATCTTGAAGCCGTGGTTCACTCGGAGGCTCAATCCAGATGGTTACAGCCCCATGCACTTGGCTTTGAAATACAAGCATTATTGCACCGTGAGGGCATTGATGACCCTCGATCCCAAGTTGATCCGACTCCGAGGACGAGACGGATTCACCCCCTTGCATTATGTTGCCCGT
The DNA here is from genome assembly GCA_014182375.1 of Eucalyptus virginea. Taxonomy (NCBI): domain Eukaryota; kingdom Viridiplantae; phylum Streptophyta; class Magnoliopsida; order Myrtales; family Myrtaceae; genus Eucalyptus; species Eucalyptus virginea. The sequence continues at coordinate 277,346 of CM024517.1, read as the reverse complement.
GAAAGAGGAGAGAACGAGACGGAGCTCCTGGAGCTCCTGGCGGAGTTCTTATCTGCTTGCGGATCATCCATCGAAGACTTGACGAGCCACTGTGAAACTGCAGTTCATGTTGCCGTCCAAAACCACAACCTCAAAGCATTCCAGATTCTGTTCGGATGGCTTAGGCGACATCATCTGACAAAAATATTGGACTGGAAAAATGAAGATGGTAACAACGTCTTACATATTGCTGCTTTTGAAAATCAGCCCGAGGTATAATTCATAAATTTCACGGTTGCTCCTGCTTTTATTGTCCGATCCTTCAATTTGACATAATCTAATCGAAGAATAAACCTATCGAACATGTAGATCTGGTCAGGTTTAGGAGGGTCGAATATGGATCCGACCCAAATTCAACCGTTCAACCCATATTGATCCATCTTTATATAATACTGAATTGAGCAACCCATATTTCATATTGTTCCATTTGCGTTTCTTCCAGATCATCAAGCTGTTGATGGGGTATACAAATGTAAATGCGAAGAACATCGACAAGAAGACGGCTTTGGAAATCTTCCTAGCGAATCCTAATCACAATCCTGATGTTGTGAAGAGGTTACGTCTTCAAGGATGTTTCGCAAGACTTTTCACTCCAACCCTCTCTCTATCGGAGTTTTTTAGCAAAGGTCCAACTGCCGGCGAGAAGTGCGCGTACTTTTTCGGTGTCCAAGATGAATCCGCTCGCGACATAATCCTCTTAGTGTCTACCTTAATCGCGACCGCCACTTACCAAGCCGCTCTCAGTCCTCCAGGAGGATACTGGCAGGATTCCACCAATTCGACTGTCGTTGCCACCGATTCCAACAGCACTGCCATGGAAAAACCACATACAGCCGGGAACATGATCCTGAACGGCACGAGCCTGTACGTGTTCACGGTCTTCAACGGCACGGCTTTTTTCTTCTCCATTGGCACAATCTGGGCCATCGCTATTGCTGAATTTCCCAAGACTTTCATGGTGTACTTATCCATGTCCATTCTCGGCCTTGCCTACTTCATTTCCCATCTGATCGAATTCCCGAATTCCGACGAGGTCGCAAAGCGAATGCTTGAGGGATTTTACGGCTCCTTGCTGACCGCTGCACTGTTTCTCCCCGTGGTCGTGTGGGGAATGCACGTCCGAGTTCTAAAACGAATCGATGCCACAGGGAGAGGCGTCCGCATCTTCCTAGGAACAAAGGATCGGAAATAATTCGCAAGTATTATTTACTTTAATTATGCCTCGTCGTGAGTGCATATGTTCTCTGTTTCTAGTCTTGAGGTTTGCAAGAATTGGACTCTTTTTATTAATCGCGTGTAACTACTTTAGTTCAATTATCTTTAACCTTTCCGTTGAGAGCATTTGGCCAATAGGAGCATATTTGTCTATTTCTTACTATTTTATGTGTGGCTGTAATAAAGATGATATTGTAATTCTAGCCTTTTGGCTTTATTATAAAAAGATAATTTGGGGTCACATCGATCCAACTAAACATTTAGTTTAGTTTTTGATCTCTCAACATGATATTAAAGTCAGTGTCGCAAATGTGCATAACTAAAATTTCACGTGTCACTCGTAACCCATCGTGTATGTGAGAGGATATCGAAATATTATCATATATCATTTAACAACAAGTCATAAATGCTCTTTATATTCATACTATCTCTCTTTACCTATTAGTTTAAGTTTTTGGATTAGACTTTAAGACATATTATCAAAGCAAGGGTTGAATTGAAACCCTAATCCCAATCTCCTCTATGCGCAACCAGCCAACCATCCTTTTCTCTCCCTCTCTTCTCACCTTCACCCTATCCCACTACAGTTCCTTCTCGTCTTCCCCTTTGCTCTCTTTCACAGTGTAGGGCAGCGCTAACGAGGTGATTCTTTGATTCTTCGAACACTGCTAGCCCCGCTTTTTTTGTTTTTCTCCCATCCTGCAGTCCACTGCTTCTGGGTTGAAGCAAATCTTCTTGGGCAAATAAGCGTCCACTTAACAAGATGCTTCCACAGCAGAAAAGTGCAATATTTGACGTTTGAGAATCCTCCAAAATCTGCTGCTTCACTTGCAGAGATATGCGGCAGCCATCTGATACCATTTCTGCATCTTTAACATCTTGTCAGAGGAAGTCTTCAGTTTCCTTGGGAGAATTAGCTCCACAACTTGCTCTCTTATCATCATTTGACGTTCCTATGCCTGTTCATGAGACACTGGTTGCGCTATCTCAAGCAGACGGAGGCCTCACTATTCCTTCCTTTCCGAACAAGTAACCATAATATCAACAAAGACCGAACCTTTGAAAGATCAACGTCATTGGTTCAGATGGTCAAAACTACCCTTATCCATTGAAAGGAAGTGAAAATTTACGCCATGCTGCCAGAATAATGCAGCTTTTGCATGCTATTGACAGCTTATTACATTCATCTCGTACAACTCGTAGTCATTTGGTTGGTATTAGCCATTATTCAGTGAGTCCAATCAGTGGTCGGGCCAGTCTTATCTAGTCGGTTGACAATGTGATAAGTGTGTACAGTGTTGGCAAGCCCGAGATCAAACAACTGTACTGCCATCCACTGGCACCGGAAACACAAGACAATTCCTCACCTATTTCACGTCCAAGTGATATGTTTTACGGTAAGATCATACCAGCACTAAAAATAAAGAAAAAAAAAAAACATACGGAGAGTAATATCTCGAAAAGATTGGCCTCATGACGTCAAGCATGAAGTTCTTATTGATCTTATGCAAGAAGTGCCTCGGCAACTTTTGTGTCAGGAGGTGCGGTGTGCTAGTGAAGGATACAAGGCATTCAATTAAAAATTGAAATCATGTGATTCTATTGCTGGTAGTATTATGCTCTCAGGGATAAAGTGCGTAGCCTATACTTGAAGTAATCTTCTGACGATGCTAATAATGTAGTTGCAGACACCGACATTTCTCAATATTACTAGAAATTATTATTGTTATTTAATTTGAAGTTGTAACTTCAGCTATGCTGCATATCCTCCCCTCTTGCGTACTCTGGAAGTGTTGCAGCCAGGAGCAAGGTCGGCCACATTCTACATTTCAGAGATAGACATCTAAATAATATTCTGGCGAATTTCCATAGTGGATATATACTTCATATTGATTACAATATATGCTTTGATAAAGGGCTTAGACTTAAGATCCTGGAAATTGTTCCTTTCCGACAAACACAGATGTTTGAAGCAGCTTTAGGGTAGACTGGAGCAGAAGGGATTTTTAAAGCGAGCTGTGAAGCAGTTCTTGGATCCATCAAGAAAAATAAAGACATAATCCTGATGCTACTAGAGGATTTTGTCTGGGATCCACTTGTAGAATGGACTAGAGGAGACTTTCACGATGATGCAGCAATTGGAAGTGAAGAGAGAAAGGCATGGAGTTGGCTTTGAGCTTAAGCTTATTCACATCTTGAGCGCGAGAAATTCATGTTCCCCTGCAGGTACTTATCAATTTGGACTCAGTATTTGTATCTGTTCCAGAATTGAAGTTTAGACAATTTAAATTTGAGAAACTTGCCTTCACACTTGCTTGATGCACTTAATTCTGGAAGTACGTTAGATTGTACGTTAGATTGCTTCAATATATCTTCCAAAAAGAGTGTAATGCCCGAGAGATGTATGGTAAATTTGTAGAAGAAATCTGAAGTACATTATAAGAACAAAAATCAGCACACAATAAACTATAACTGTTAGTTTTGTTTAATTTGGATATGTTATGATGAAAATATTTATGAAGACTACTATTAGCAACGTGTCTAGTCTTAAACGGATTAAAGAGTGTCATTCATGTTCTAGTATTGATAAGAAATTGTTTATCGTTATAACAAAAATTAAATGACTGCAACTTATTGTGACATTTCTACCCACCTTTGTATTTTCTCTTTTAATATTAGATAAAATAATTTTAATGCTAGACTGCTACTTATTTACTACTTCACGAGTCATTATTTTCTGAGTGTCATTACTGAATCTATCCTTCAGGTGGCATGACCGAATTGAGTGGTGTTCCTACCATGTGCACCGCAATGCGTGGTGCTCCTCATAGTATTATGGGCAGTTAGCAATCACTGGTTATCAATAATATCTGTAAACAATTTATTGCACCACTATGAGCTCGTTAATTATGTACCAGATGTTTTCTTATGTGCTCAACAAATATGAACTCATTTTCGCTTTATTCTGTCGAGCTGATCAAGAGCTGTCTGACCTTATTCTACATGGTATCAATCATTGCTGAAGCAACTTGTAAGGAAAAAGTACGTGCTTCTTTTGAAATTCAGGCTCGTGACTTTTGAAAAAGCTCAAGGGGCAACCAACTGGATTGAGCAACATGGAAGGATCATTGATGCTCTTCAGGGCCATCTCATACCAGAAATAAATGCCTGGAGTAATCTAAGTATTCTGGGAGAAGCTTTGTCCCTTTCATCAGCAGTCCTGGTGGCTGAGGTTCCACTTACTGTTTTTCCAGACCTGACGTAAGTGCAATGCACTGTTTTGGATAGGGAACTCTCTAAGCACGTAGCTGATTAGGTCATGGTGTGTCATCATCTCTCACTGCAATTCAAGATTACTCTCTAGCTTTGCAGAGAATTTTTCCTCTAAATTACCTCATGGCCAGCATGCTGCATAACTTGGCTCAAATTTTGCAGTTATGTTTAGGTGTTCTTACATCCGATATCATTTCCAATGCCCAAAGTCAGGCAGCTTAATTGATATCTAAGCTGTTAAATGATTCTCATGATTCGTTCAAACATGCTCATGATGACCTGTGTCTAAAAGTCGGTAATCATGCCTCTGAGATAGGGAAAGTTGAAGATGAGTGTGCTGAGCTAGTGAACTGCGTTGGCTCTGAGGCTGAATCTAAAGCTAGGGACCGTCTTCTCTCTAGTTTCATGAAAGATATGCAATCTTTCATTACAGAAAAGAAAGATTATTTAAAATCACTGGTTTATCCTGGTTAATCCAAATATGAAGACACAAACAAGGAGAGACGTCTAACACGGAAAAAAGAGTAGGCCTTTTTTCTGTAAAACTTAACTGTTGTATCTATTTATAATGATGTGAAATAGAGGACTCTTGACATGGCTGATGTCAACGGGAAAGGGAATGGCAATAGGTCTTGGATGATTCCTCATCTTTGTTTGATGAACTTGAAGAGCTAGTAGAGAAATGCTTGATCGTTGGTGAATTTGTGAATGATATATGGCAATTTGCTGACTGGGATGTTCCTTGCAGTGACACGATAATGGAAAGTCGGGAACTTTTTTCTGAAGAAAACTGGGCATCCATTTTCAAAAGTTATGTTGTTTCCTCTAAGAGCTTGGTTGATCAATTGTCTGATGTCGTTTTAGCCAATGTGATCAGGAACATTCAATTCAGAGTTGGCAGATTTACTTGGATCGGTCCGAAAAGTTCGTGGCACTATTGACACTGCACTCAAGCAGCTATTGGAAGTTGAAATGGAGCGGGGAACTATCAATGAACTCGAATGGAATTACTTTGTTAAGGTAGCCATCGTCACTGAGTGGCAGTTGACTGTTGAAGAAGCATCTCTTGAGTGTAGGGATCATCTCTTCTGGGAAGAGGCTGAAGAATTATCATCTCCGGAAAATCTTGAAGGGCACAACTTGACCAACTCCACCAATCGTGGAACCAGAGGAACAAACGTACTTCTTCTCTCATTAAGAGGGAAACGGATGTTGAAAGTGTCTTGAGTTCGTGCCAACATCATTTTCAGTCTTTAATGAATGCTGAAGAGTAAATAGACTGGCATGCTTTAAGAGGCAAAGCACTCTTGTCCACATTAGTCAATCCCTTCCATCGAATTAGAATCACTGGACAAACTTCTGTCTTCAGTTTGTGCTTCTGCTTTGCATGCAGGCATCATAGCTCCTAGCAGATTGTACAAGTTCTGGGCAAGAAGGTCTGAAAGTTTGGTGGTTATTAGAAGAAAAATGCCTTCTGTTTTTTTTGGAAAATATGTGTTCTCGATTCATTTCATGATGTATGCATAGTTTTGACCAGCTTGTCAGTGCTGTGAGGAAAAGGCTTGTGCTCCATCTCGAGAAACATATTGGTCATTACCTGAAAGATCGTATGCTGCCTATATTTATGGCATAGTTAGAGAAAAAGAAGGACCTTTCAAAGCAATTGAATGGTTCAAGGAAAGAATTAGTCTTTGAGCAGTTGCACAAAGACTTTGAGGCCATTAAAATTTTCCAGCTTATGCTTGAAGAAACTGCTCGTTGCTGCAAGGTCAGCAGCATCCCTAATGAAAACGCAGGCACATGAACTCAAGGAGAATGTAAAGGAGTGCTTAGAGATTATTCAGATGGAATGGATGCATGATGTTTTATCGACACCCCGACATAATAGGCGGATCCCATTGCATAAATTGCTATTCAGTGGTGACAACCTGCAACAAATTATTCTAAATCTCAACAGGCAAAAAGTGCGGAAGTAAAGCAATCTGCTGCATCCAGAATAGCTCGGCCAATTGAGGGCAAGCAAGCTGTTGAAAGAACTTTGTCTGGTCTTGCTGGAAATAGTTCCAGGAAAATTTCAAGAATTCCTTCAAGTTCCATGAGCATTTAAGTAGGAGAAGGCAATTCTGGTGGGATGCAAGGGAGAGAGCATCGGAAATAATCAAAATTTGCATGTCTATACTGGAATTGAAAGCGTCGAGAGATGGCATCTTCTGGGTCCCAAGAGGAGAACATCCATTGACAACAAGCAATGATTGCAGAGCATGGCAACAAGCAAACTTAAGCGACTTGACAAGATTGGATGTCACTTACCATTCTTTCACATTTAAATGACTCTCACTTTTCTGTAAATGCCCTGCATTTTGAACTATAATTGCATTGTGAAGGATGATGTTTTCCGTCTTTCTTGCTCAGGTATCAAACAAGAATGGAAGCTTGCACAAAGCTGCATGGAAGTTGCTTCCAACGGTTTATTTTCTGCCACTAACGAGCTTTGCATTGCCTCTCTCAAAGCAAAGTCAGCTTCAGGTTTTGTGTGTTTCCTTGTGTTGAAATTAGTCACATCCTTTTGTTTGGGTATTACATCATATGTCTTCTCCCTTGGCGGACGAGTTGCAGAGCACCATACTTGCCATGAGGGACTGTGCATATGAAGCCAGCATTGGGCTAATCAGCTCTTAATTCGGTACTTAGGGGCCGTGCAGCTTTGGCATCAGAGTGTGGTTCCATGCTTGAGGAGGCTTGATGCTTGGTTCATCTGACACTTCCAATTGTCCCTATTACAGTGCTCTTCATAGCTGATTTATATGGCATCGTTTGGTGTATAATTTGTGACATTCTTCCGTGACTATAAAACCAAGCTCCGTATAATCATGACAATTATGGAACGTCAGATACTATTGCGCATCAAGGAGGCCCTAAAGGTCAGACGTGGGTGCCACTCAACTCAGTCCTTGACAAGCTTAGCCTGTTTCTTGCGCAGGAATGTCTTTGAAGTCTCTCTGGTCTTGAAAATTGCTTGTTCTGACGTCAAGATATTCAAGGATAAAAGTCCCCCTTCTGTAACCCTTAAGCTAGCCAGAAAAGAAATTGTCTTATCGTGTAATAAAATCAGTAAAATAACAAAAGATTTCTTAAATTTCAAGTCATGTGAGAGAAGCGTCGCTTAAACTAAACGTGAAATCTTCCATTAGATGAGGAACAATATTGAATCAGGTAGAGATACAGAAGACTCGGCAAAGTAAATCTATATGCATTTTAATGCTCATTGACATAGCTTTGGCAGCAGTTCATTTTGACTTCATCACATAGAATCGTCTGCTAATATCAAAACAGAGCCAATGGCAAATTGATTTTTACAATATAACAGAATCCATTTTGTTAGCCAGTCTTTCCACGAATTGTCTTAAAACTCAAAATGATGAGCTCTTACCAAGAAAAGAGTGCCCCAATAATCGTACGTGTTTCAGCTCCACTTACTCCAACAAAAAGAATAGCATGAGCCATCAACATTATCAGCCTTTGAAATTTATAAGGGTTTAGGGGACGCACATTGCTACGCATGGGTTGGGTATCTAAGATTTTAAAAAGGCAATAAATGGAGGCTCTCTCAGAGATGCAAGCATAGAAGGATAAAATATCAACTGCTAGTATTCTACTGCATCATATCATGTTGAGAGAGACTACCCCGTTCAAGTAAAGAAGGAAGAACATATATGTGTTCCAACAGTTTCGTGTTAGAGTACACCCTTTCGAGTAAATTAGAAGATTCTAATTGCAATTGAACAAATAGAAGATGAGTCTCAAGGCATGAAATGTAGTGCATGACAAGCCCATCAAAATATTTGCTATATTGCAATTGCATTTGCCATAATCCAGACCTAAATTTTAGGACTCAGGATGAACATGAGGAGAACAGGCAATTTCAGCAGGCTATACTGTAAGAAAATGAAGAAAAGGATTCCAGGATCTGGACTGGCTGCAGAACCTTTAGATTTGGCCAGGCACAAATCATTGCTTGCTAAGATTTGTAAGTGAAGCATAAAGGAGAAAGCCGAAGCAGGTTGCAGGTCTGTTAAACGGCTATGTTCGTACCTCATTATGTGATTCACCAGAAGGACAAGAGCCTTCTTCTCAGCTTTTCCGAATCATATGGCAAATCCTTTTAAAGGGTAGTGCAGACAAGCCTCTTCCCAGCGCCTTGAAGCAGAACTTCATATATATGGAAGAGTACAGAGAAAAGGCTACTTAAGCCTTGTGACACTAATGTTCCTTCATAAATGCATTTTGCTTATGTCTTCAGCAGCAAGATGATCTGATCAGCAGAACTTGCAATGATTTCATTTTTTTGCCCCCTCTTTTGAAACACACATTCGCAGCAGTTTTCATGCAGTTTCTCCAAAATTCTGCACCATACATCAGATTAACAAGAAACATCACACAGAGTATACGTTCACAAAAAATTGCCCATCCAGCAATCACTAATTTCCCATCCAAATTCGATAATACATGGTGCAGAAAATTGCTCATCGCCTTCAGGACAGAAGAAAAAGAAAATGCATCATGGATACAACTATTTTCTCCGTTTAAAAGGCCACAAGGCACAAAACTAATATTGAAGGTGATAAAAAGAGAAAAACCAAAGCAGGTGATCATTCCAAAATATCATAAGAACAGTAAGATCTCCAAATAGTAGAGACAATCCGTGCACCTTGAGAGTCCACAATTTTACAAAATGCTGATGCTGAGCTCCGGGGTCCGAAATTGAACTCAAAATTTGCGCCACATGTGAGTGAAGTGTCTCCTAGCAAAGGCTAAGATATTATTCTTCAATTTCCTTTGCTTCTTTTCAAGATCAACACCTATCTACAAATAAGGAGAGCAAACTAAAGGGAATCAGTATCATTAGTGGACTATCAAAGACAATTAAGACGGTGCATGAAGAAATAATTACTTTGCGAGTATATAGGAGTACAAACCAATAAATCAACAGAGAAGAAGTGTATGACATATTAAATTGGAGCTACGATGCACACTGGCATTGATCATTGTCCCGCTCCAACTACCACAAGGTATAAACATTAAACAAATTACTGAATGTTGACACCTAATTTTGGCAAATCTAGGAAAATAAGGAAAATAAAAATTGCATTGGAACAAATAAAAGGAAAAAAAATGAAAAAAAAAAATTGGGGAAATTGATTTGATTGATTATGCATGGAAATTTGAAATTCTAATGAGCATTCGAATTTCGTTAAATGCAGAAGCAATTTAAAAATCAAGTGAATAAGGGGCAAGAATTTTGCAAAATGAAAGAAATCTGAGCAGGATCGAGCTGATTGCAAAATCATGCTCTAATTTACAAATTTGATTTAATGTGGCAAGAGATGGAAATTTGGAAAATGCCATAAAATTACAGCCGTCTGGAACCACTATAAAAGAGTGCTGCATTTTTCAAGAGAAAGGGGTGGCCACCCAATTCCATACATGGCCATTACACGAAATAAAGAGAAGAAAGCGCGAGAAAGAGAGCGGTGGTCAGCCAGCCCTGGATAGGTGACAAAATCCTGACGAAAGAGATTTTGGATGCTCATCTCGCAGACACGAAGGTCACCCGCAAAGAGAAGAACGGCCCGGCTTGTCGACCAAAACGGTTCCCGTCAACGGACCTCCTGAGTTTAAATTAAGCGAGTGCTAAATTTTCTAGCGACGTCTTTGCATCGCGTGTTGAGGCAACGACGTGTGGTTTCCTCGTTCGATCCGCGGCATCACTACGCGTGCTTGCTCCGAACTTGCTACGACTTGCTGTCCCCGAGTCCACTTCGAGCAACCAGAATCGACGTCCCAGCTTTCAGACAACGTCCTACCGTTGCATCCCAAAACGCCACCGCCACCGCCACCATTCTTGGTGTGTCGTTAATCCTTCAATTGAGAAAGCAAGTTTTGGAACATCGATATGCAACACGAAGCCAAGTAAAGAACGTGATCATGGGGTTCAGGATCATGGGGGTTCAGTGAGTCAAAGCTTGGGAATTAGTGAGGAGACCGAAGGAAGCAGATTTGTTCCTTGGGTCAAAGTGAAACTGAAGCGGAGCACCTGGACAACCGGGAGCACTCAAGCACGCCCACTTCTCAGCGCACGGTCAAGGAAAAGATGGACACCTGGAGAAAAGGATATAACATGCAACTCAGCAGAAATTCTCTTTAATTTTCCTCGGTGCACGAAGAGTCCAAGCATTATTGCTTTTGTTTCGATTTCTATTATTGCAGGTCTTTTTGGTGAGACATCACCGCGAAGTAGTCCTTCCTCAGTCGCATATCACCCTGAATCGGCGGTCATTGCTGTCCGAATCATCGATCGTGATCCGTTGCCCTATTTGAATTTGGAAATCATATCCTTCGGGTTAGGTGAAATTCTCATACCAAGTTGATTTGAGTATTTCATTGTCTATTTGATGCTGTTGATATCTAATTAAATATTTTCGAGTGATAGACATTCTCATTTAAGATTTATTCCCTAATTCACAACCGCGCTTGTTTTTTTTATTTCATCTATAAGGCTGTAGATGAAATAATTAATCAAGCAGGAATAAAATTGATACTTTGATCTTTAAGGCTTAAGATCAATTTATCGATTTTACTAGCGAAATATTATCCCTTGAACCGAACGATATGTAATATTTTTGATGATTTTAAATGACTTGTCTTTTCTTGATTGCTTTATCTTGAAATATGTTTGAGTTAGAATATTGCATGCTTTAGGGTTATCTTACATGTTTAGGGTGGGAACTTTATTATTTCGAATTTTTAAAAATAGAAAATACTAAAAACATAAATTTAGGATGTTAGATTTTCTTTTCACTGAATTAAGTTGCATGTTTATTAATTATGGGTTTAAATAATTCCTCCTAGATAGATTGCATGTTCTTATTAAAAAAAAATAAAAAATCATGTGCACATCATATAGAATTAAATTCATGAAATGCACGTCATTTAGTGATGGTTGCTAGGTTCATTTAATTAGAAATTGCATGTCATTAGAATTTGGTCATTTAGTTAATACTGCATTTGCATATTACATGATTCTCATTAAATAAAGTAAAAATTTTAAAAAAAAAATTGCGTGTTAATTAGAAATCATATCTAGGGTTTATGATGTGAATTCTGAACTAACAACATAGATGCTTTCGTTGTTATGAGGTAAGTCCTGCAATTTATTCATTACTTTTTCTTGGGTGTTAAATTGGTGGTTTGCGCAGCCACATGACACATCACATGTTAGGGAGTTAGATTTAAAATCAATTTAAGCTGCCTGTAAAATAAAAAAATAAAAAATAAAAACATTTTTCAAAATAAAATAAAAAAAATGGTATCGAAAGGGCATTAGAGAAATCTAGTGTAACCAAGTCCCCGTACCCATAGTTTCTGGTTCATAGGAGTAAAGTGAAACTCCCGTTACTTTACTTGGGTTTCTAATCGACCCACCAAAAATAGATTAGTGGCGACTCCTGATAAAAAAATCAATTGCATGTTAAGAATATGAACCTAAGTTGCAAATTGATATGGGCTTGGGAGAGCCAAGTTAAGTTTAGGCTTAATAATTCATTAGCCAAATTTTAAGTGATTCACACCCCGAAATTTTTGGTCGCGACACTGAAATAGAGGTCAAAATCTCCAGCCATTGTAAGTATGGACATACTTGGGTTCTCCATGGATGTTCTCCTTCAACTTCAAGGATCTCGAATGAACTTGGCCATTAATCTGATCCAGCATAAAGAATACCGCATAAATGCATTGCAATAAATCAGCCTATTATTAAAGAAAATCAGAATCTACCAATGTGAATATTACATTAGAAAAAACTCTAGCTAGAGCAGCACATGAATAAACAATTCTGGCAAACATTGAACAAGTAAAAAGAAGGTTTTTCTCAAATTGAACAAAAAAGAATGAGAATCCTGGGAACTTCCTCATTTAACATTGGCTTTTTCATTTTTCTTTCTTTTTTTTCCCACCCATAAAGGGGAAGAGGGGGTTGTGAAACTTGCCAAAAATATGCCCTGTATACAAAATACAAACATATCAGCAGCCAATCCTAGACTATGGCTATGGAGATCACAGTACATAAACTTATACATCTACCAGATTGCTACCGCAAAATGTTGATAAGATAAATCCTTCAAAGGCAAGGTTCGAAAAAAGGACATCTCCCTTCTCTTTGAATTCCAAAATCACTTGTAAATTCCGAGTTCTCCACTGCAAGTAACCTTCCTCATTCACTTGATCGGGAAAGTGTCCTTGAAAGGTTTATTATTCTAAAATAACCCTAATCATTTTAGAAAAGAAAAGAACGACTAAGACAGAGAGATGAGACTTTTTTACTTGTGCATGCACCTACAAAATAACAACATCCTCCATACAGACTTGGCACGTGCAACAACCGTGCCGCATCCGTGCAGCACCCGTGCAACTCATGTGGTATTAATACATCATTATTTATTGTCTTGAATAATCCTGCAGACTCGTCTTGATATATAAAAATTTATTGAAACGACTTGTCTATGCTTGATGTTAAAATTCACATTGTTGAGTGTGAAAATATTTTAAGTCCGCTAAAATTACAAAAGAAAGATATCAAAAATTAGAAGAAGAAGAAGAGGAGGAGTAGGAGAAAAAGAAGTAAAAATCAGTTAAGCACTTAAAATCTATCAAGTAAGGGTATAGCACTGGTAGACTCGGGTAGGAGCTTGGATGTCGCCAACATTTTCTTGTACAATTCCCTCACTAACTCAATATGCTCATCTAAGCTTGGTGGAGAGAGTCTATCGACTGTATCAACACCCATGTATTTTAGGATTATCTTGAAGAGCTCCATCGCTAGACTCTAAAGATCACTATTGATTTTAAGTGATGAAGTTGGTATAGTATCCTACATACTTTAATCTTAGCTTTTTATGGATTAATATCACCTAAAACACTTAGTTTTCACCTTTTGGAAGTACAACATGTCTTCAAAAGTAAATTTTTTAGTAGATTAGATCTGTTCTTGCATCACATTCAATCCCTCCCCCCCCCCTCTCCCACCTATAGAAAATGGCAATTATTTGACTTGACTATCAAAAGGCATGACTAAAGAGGAAAAGAAATAAGAATCGGTTAAGCACCTAAAATCTATCAAGCAAAGTTATAACGCCAACAAGCTAGGTGAAAGAGCCCTCAATAGAGTAGGTGGTGTGCTACAATTGCACGAGAACATATAATTACTAAGGAGAATGAGCGCAATTCATTTTATAGGTCATATGTTTAGCATGAGAGATGTTAACATAATTGCGCATAGCTCACAAGGGTGCAAAATCGAAGCCATCACTATCATAGCCATCTCCCTTAGAGAAAGTAGAGTGGTATGAAGAAGGTCCTTCATTTCTTGAACTCTCTATCATACTTGGCCGCGTCTTACCTATCATTTCACAAAAGAACCTCCACAACAAGGCCTTTTATTCTCTTCTTCACATAATCAAATAGTTCATTCTCCCTTTTTGACGCATTCAAGTTACTAATTGATCGTGCAAGTGTCTTTGAAAGGTTTTGATTCTAAATTAACCTTAACCATTTTAGAAATGAAAAGAATGATCTAGACAGAGAGATGGGACTTTTTCTACTTGTGCATGCACTTACAAAATAGTAGCATCCTACATATAGACTTGGCATGTGCGGCAATTGTGCAGCATCCGTGCAACACCCATGTGGCTTGTGTGGTATTAATACATCATTATTTATTATCTTGAATAATCCTACAAACTCATCTTGATTTATAGAAAATTATTGAAGCGACTTGTCTATGCTTGATGTTAATATCTACATTGGTGAGTGTGAAATATTTTGAGTCCACTAAAATTACAAATGAAAGATATCAAAAATTGGAAGAATAAGAGGAGGAGGTCGAGGAGGAAGAGGATGAAAAGGGGAGCCAAAGAAGAAGAAATAAGAATCAATTAAACACCTAAAATCTATCAAGGAAGGGCATAACACCAGCAAGTTTGGGTGGAAGAGCCCTCAATAAAGTAATCGGTATGCTACAGGAGCTTGGATCTCACCAAAGTTTTCTTATACAATTTCCTCACTAGCTCAATCCGCTCATCTAAGCTTAATAGAGAGAGTCTATCAGCTCAATGAATACTCATGTATTTTAGGATTATCCTACAGAGCTTGATCACCGGGCTCACTAGATCACTATTGATTTTAAGTAATGAAGTTGGTGTAATATCCTGCAAACTTTAATACTTAGCTTTTCTATCACCTAAAAGTATATATATACTATTATCAAAACACATAATCCTCACCTTTTGGAAGTACAACATGTCTTCAAAGGTAAATTTTCCAGCAGATTGGATTTGTTATTGCACCAAATTTAAACCTCCCTCCCCCATCCCCTTGAACACCTATAGAAAATGGCAATTATTTGACTTGACTATTAAAAGACACTACTAATAAGAAAAAGAAATAAGAATCCATTAAACACGTGGAATTTATCAAGCAAGGATATAGTGCCAGCAAGCTTGGGTGGAAGAGCCCTTGATAGAATAGGTGATGTGCCACAAACACACAAGAACATAGGAGAATGAGCGCAATTCATTTTGTCTCCTAGAAGGTCACTTGTCCAACATGAGATATGTTAACATAAATGCGAGCAACTTACAAGGGTGCAAAATTGGAGCCATCACTGTCGTATCCATCTCCCTTTGAAAAAGCAGAGTGGTATGGAGAAAATTATTCATTTCTTGAACTCTCTACCATACTCGGCTGCATCTTACCTGTCATTTCACAGAAGAATCCACAAAACAAGGCCTCTCATTCTCTTCTTCATATAATCAAACAATTCATTCGCCATTTTTGACACATTCAAGTTACTAATTGATGGTGTAAGTGTCCTTGAAAGGTTTATTATTCTAAATTAACCCTAACCATTTTAGAAAGGAAAAGAACAACCAAGATAGAGAGATTGGACTTTTCTACTTGTTCAAGCACCTACAAAATAGTAGCATCCTACATACAAACTTGGCATGTGCGGCAACCTTGCGACATCCATGTGGCTCGTGTGTTATTAATACATCTTTGTAGGATAAAAGTAGATATAAAACCTAATTCCAAATCAAATACAAGTTCGTCCTAATGTACCACCGGCTTTCTAGTAATGCAAAGTCCCATAATCAATCCAACATCTAAGGGAGTCACTAAAATCTTGCCAAGAGCAAATAAAAATGCACGCCTCTCGAAGCTCCATATGCTTATCAAATCAGCTATTAAAGTCTTGGCAATGGTATATTATGATAGGCATAACCAAATCCCAAATCCTACTCTTTCTATTTCGCCATACAAAATTTTGGCACTCTTACCGTTCTCATCAATTGAAAACTTAAATAGAAAATTACCTACAGTAGTAGAAGACAACCTCTAACATATTGCTTACTTTCACACTTTCCCACAGTTATCCACCTTTGTAGATCCTCTAGCAAAGCCAAACCCCAAGCATTTTCATTAATACCATCCTCATTTCTAAGGAGGGGCACATATCAACTATTGATGGTTCGACTTGGATTTGGAAAGACAAGAGTAGCAAATGTGAGGAGCAAAAAAGACATTATAAAATCCGATACATTGCTTGTCTTACCCAACCGATCAAGAGTCCTCTCAAGCATTTTAAATTGAATTTTTCGATTTCTAGGAGTAGATATAAAACCTAATTCCAAATCCCATACAATTCGTCTTGAAGCATCACCGTTTTTCGAGTAATGCAAAGTCCCATAATCAATTCAACATCTAAGGGAGTCACCAAAATCTCACCACGAGCAAATAGAAATGCATGCCTCTCAGAGCTCCATCTACTTATCAAATCAGCTATTAAAGTCTACACAATGGTATGTTGTGGTAGGCGTAACAAACTTCTAAATCATATTCTTTCTAATGCAGCTCTTAAGCATCATAATTTTCAAAATGATCACTTGAGTGACTCATTGGTTAATAATCTTTCACTTAAGTGCTTGCGAAGACATATTTTGGGGATAAGAACAATATGAGTACCAAAACTTTTGTATAGCGCTCACTTATGAAACACCGACACTCTCTAAGAGCCTTCGTGTTGTGTTGGATACTTTGACACGTGTCCAATACTCTCTCACACTCTTCGATACTCGATCAACAGGTGTCGAAAAATCCGACACCTAGTTAACTTTCTCAACACTCTTTAACACTCAAGTCGAAATTCTAACATACAAGTTTCTGACATGTGATTCCGATATTGAGGTCAATTTTAAAAATTCAATAAATGAGAGGTGAAAATATAAAACACAATAATAAAAATAATAAATGAAGCAACAAGAAAAACCTAGTCTTCTCTTCTCTTCTGACTCCCACTTCCCGTGATACACAATTCACCTCTTAAGTTTTTTTTCTCCTCTTCTAACATATCTAACATGCGAGTCTAAAATATGGATCGCTTATTTTTTTTCTCATTGAAATAGAGTTGAATTTGTCAAATTGAAATAATGAATGATATTAATAAATAGTGGATTAATGTTTTTAGTGTATATTCATTCTAGGCTTTTTTAATTATTTATTTATTTATGAATTTGATTGAAATAATCATAAAAATATATATTTAATATATAAAGTGTTTCAACGTGTCGGAATTCTCTGTTTTTTGAGTAATGACATGTCAGCGTGTCGTGTCATGTCGTGTCGCGTGTCGTGTCGCATGTTGCGTGTCACGTGTCAGTGTTGGTGCTACTTAGGCGCTTACTTGAGGGTAAAAAAAAATTTCGCTTATTTGAATGCCACAAATTTAAAAAATCAGTCACTTTAATGCCAATTTTGATTTGCCTCACTGGAAAATCTGATGTGGATGCAAGTCATCCGAGGTGGCTTTGCCTTCGGATGACTTGCATCACTAACGTGGACAGCTTTTTAATATTATTAAATAATTTTCATATTTTTGGTTATTATTATTTTTAGTTTTTAAAGGAAAAATATATTTTAAAATATATATATTTTGAGTTTTTAAATATTTTTATTATTATTATTTTGATTTTTTAAAGAAAAAAAGAAAAATCAAAATATTAAAAAAATTCCACGTAGGATGATTTGCCGGAATTGGCACTCAAGTGATTGAGTTTCGTTAGATTTGACACTCAAGTGAGTGAAAAAAAAAAAAAAATTGGCACAAAAGCGGGTGCCATACAAAATTTTTGACACTCTTACCTCTAACTTAGATAATAAGACACTAGGGAGTAATCTTTAATATTTTACATTTTGTTTCAACCAATAGTAACTAGGAAACAAGACGTTTGCTTCACACTCTCGATGCTATATATTGATTCTTAATTCATCCTTCTGTTTTTTTAACTAATTCACTAGTTATTTCATTACTGCACATGATGCAATTTTTTGCAAGTCTATTTGCAGCCAAGATGAACTTGGAAATGCCAAATTAGCGCACCATTCAGCCACAAGGGGCGGTTCCAGTTTTTGTATCTTCTTTGGAATTCAATAGTGTGACCTACACCGGCGATATTCGTAAAAGCAAAGAGGAGGCTGAACAATTGGTAGCCTGTGTTGCCATTCAACTCCTATATGTATCCCATTTTTTATACTTTATTTTGAAAGTATGCACGTATCTATCCATTCAACTAATAAAGGATGTAATGTATATGATAGCAAGTGAAAAATAGTTCTTTTGAAGACAATTAAGTCTAATTGTAAACTTTATGATACATATCGTGAGACTAAGTATTCATGTCTTGTTAGAGCGAATGTGGGGGGCAATTATGAAATCTCAAATACCTAGCATAGAGAAGGTTTAGCTTCTTGGTCGGCTAATTAAATTCTCGGTTCAAATATTTTTTAGGCACGCTCAAAGGGTACCCACACCGCATCATTTGTTCCAGATACCAAGAGCAGTGGCTGTAGCATCCTCTGCAGTGGGGAATCCGTTGATCTCCTTTGTTCCTTCGAGCACAGAACAGCAGCCCATCCCTGCTACGAGTTCTGGTAAAAAGCGATACAAGAACAAGAAAAGGCCAACAAGAAACTGCATGTTGATCCTCAGTAAGTTCTATTCTTTACTCCTTAAGTTCTTTTTTAAACTATTTTAACTGAGTGCTTGTCATCGTATAAGGTGGTTACTTTTTGAATTTTGTTTCCTTTATTTCTTTGATGTGTGCTATATAAGTGTTAATTAGGATGCAAACTGATGATATTTATCAAAAGGATATGTTTGAAGACACCTTTACTCCCGTTGCCATTTCCTCATTAATGGATCTCTGAACATTCTTGGAATATCTTTGACTGCTTTCTTATAGAACTTTTCTCAATAATAGTTAACCACCTTGTTGGGCTCTTGTGCAATGACTAGGAGCAATGAATTTGTTGTTGAACAAAGTGTTAATTTTTGGTTTTGCAGTTTTTTGAGTTGACTTCTCTACTTACGTCAGTCAAAATGCATGTGATGCATGCTTGTCTGCCTGCATTTCTTCTTGTTTTAGAAGTTGGATCATTCGCTCTGTTGCCTAATTCATAATCTTTGTGAGGTTACCCAATGCCGTGATGCCTTTTAACCAAGCCCCGCCTTGTTCTGTTGTACAGTAGATAGAACGAATTTATGAGCTTTCTAGTTAGACATTAACTTACGAGACTTGGTACCAGGGCTCTCTCTCTCTCTCTCTCTCTCTCTCTCTCTCTCACGCGTAGATCCTCCAATGTCTTTTTAGTGAGAGGGGTTTGTGCCCTTTGAATTTGTTAGTTCCATGGCTGTTTATCTAATTCTTTTGTATTTTTGTGGGATTATGATATTGCAAAGGTGTATCCCAAAGTTGGCACTTTGTTGTGGCTAGATTTTGAATTAGGAACAAGAAATGATCTGTTCATATCCCCAAGGCTGAATGGCATCGGCAGATCAAAGTCAACCACAAAATTTGCATACCCAACTTGCTGAGAGCTTATACTTAACTTTTCTACTTATGCATGCACCTACAGAATAGCAGCGTCCTCTGTATAGACTTGGCCCATGCCGCCCGTTCAGCCATGCGACAAATGCGGCCCGTGCGACTCGTGTAGTATTAATCCAACGTTGTTTATTATCCTGATTAATCCTACGGACTTGTATTGATTTATAAAAATTTATTGAAGCGATTTATCTATGCTTGATATTAAAATAGATTGGTGAGTGTGAAAAAAATTTTGAGTGTGAAAAAAATTTAAGTTCACTAAAAATCACAAATGAAAGATATCGAAAATTAGGAAAATTCCCAATTCAATCAAATTTGAATCATGAATACCATCAACTATGAATTTTAGAACATATTGGCTCTATTCTATAAATAATAGGGCAGCAAGTTAAGTATCATCGTCCTACACTACTAATGTACACGTCATAATCTATCAACTTAACCTTAACACCTTCGACTTTTGGCGATCTGATCATAGAAATTAATCCTAAACATGATTATCAAAGCATGTGAAATTCTATGTCACACTTTCCTTCTAGAGGTAAGAATAGTAAGAGTGTCAAAACTTTTATACGGTGCTCATTTAAATGCCCATTTTTTTTTTTTTTTGCTAACTCTAATGCCACAAATTTGAAAAATCGATCACTTGAGTGTCAAATCCAATTTGCCTTGCCACAAAATCCGACATAGACGATGGTCATCCGACGTGGCTTCACCAACACTGATGTGAACAATTTTTTAATATTTTTAAAAATATATTTTATTTTTATTTTGAATTTTATTATTATTTCTTTAGGTAAAAATTCAAAAATAAATAAATAATAAATAACAAATTCTACATAAGATGATTTACCGGAATTGGCACTCAAATGATCGATTTTACTCCTATATTGCACTCAAGTAAAAAAAAAAAAAAAAAGTTTTGATACTCAAGTGAGCAACGTATAAAAATTTTGACGCTCTTACTATTCTTATCCCGATTTCTTTTTATCTTCATGCTTCAAAGGCTCTTCTTCCTTAAATTCTCGCATTTTTTTATTATACTTCTTCAGGCACCTACCATGAACACCAGCAACCCCATATGCTTAAATTCAGCAATCAATTTTATATTATTCAAACAAGAATTACAAAGTTCATTGATTAGATTTGTGATCAGTCATTGAAAATGAAAGTGCTTGCAAACACAGACGTCGAGAGGAAAGTAAAAGCTTTCCTTCCACCTGTTGAACATTTAACAATGCCCAGGATCTGTTTCATCGCTGACCCGAAAACAAGGCTCAGAAATATGGGAATTAATGGTGTCTAAGATTTGCTTGAGTAAGGCGCTGTAAGCTTTGATCACTTTAGGAACATTTGGAGGAGATTGTCACTAAGACCCCGTCAATAGAAAAGCCAACACGATGTGTTTCGCCAACTTTGAAGTGACTTAGGAAACTTCCTTGCAACCTCTTAATGTCTCATTTTCCTTGGGTCTTTAGGGACGTGATTGAACTTCAATTCAACACCTTAACTCCTATTTTTGGCAAAAAAGAAAAGACTCTTCCATCTCGTCACAGGCATGTTTGTGGGTTAAACACAGCAAAGAAGACCCATCACCTGACTCGTAATCAAGAATTCATTGAGGATGCTCCTTCAGGCTTATGCTTCTCATACTTTCGTACTAATTGGAAGCTAATCTTTGTCATCAGACTGAGGAAGGTAAGGTGGTTAGTAGTTCAACTTCCACGGAGACGCTTCTTTGGCAGTCAGCAAATGTGAGGATGCAGCAAATAACATCCTCACATTTGCTGATAATATTTCAATAGATGAATTGCAGAATATTTATCTCTTAGGGTAGTCTTTAAGTAAGAGATCTTGCACTCCAATTTGCAGCTGCCCCACTTAACTTTGCCTTCCCGATGTGATACTTTTCTGCCTTATTCTTAAGAAATTTCATCTGAGGGGTCCATGGAGTTCTCATTGTTTCATAAGCTTCGAACTTCTTGGTTCTTCTTCCTCCTAGTTTTGTTGTCCACCATCTCTTCATCTCTGTTCCTCCATGTATTTCTCTCGTTTTTGAGACAAGCCTTTTTACCAAGCCCGTATTTTGCAATGGTTATCGTACGTCTAGTTGGGTGAATGAGTTCAACGACCTTTCTGCCGGGTAGACTCGCCTACTCAAAAAATCTCCATCCCCAGCCAGTCACATCCATGTCCCCGGCATTGTCATTACCATAAATTCGAAGGTGGTCGAGCGCGTGCTCAACACAAGATCCGACAATTACCCAAAAGGATCACACGGTGAATTGCAAAAGCAGTCTGGAATTGCCGGACTTTGCCTGAAGAAATGAAGAAAGGCCAAAGCTCGAAGAAAGGTGACGCCCGGTAAGGCCGCCCTTGCATGGGCGAGGATTGGCCTCGACAGATCTAGCTAGCAGAACCCTCACTGACGCTCGCCCTAGCCCAAGTGAGGCCCGGCAATGGTCGGCCTTGCCCCAGGCCAGGGCAGCTCTCTTGCTACTACTACTCCTCACTTTCCCCCAGTCTACCCTGCAAGAAAACTAAGGAAAGTTTTGGCCGACTCAAGAAATGGAAGTCGACAGACTCGAAGGCGTTATTGCCAAGCAACGTCGGGAGCTCATCGTGTCCCAGAACCTAAAATTTGACATCAACTACGCGTTCCAACTCCTAATGCAAGAAGCCATGAGTGCTTCTCTCTCTTCTTCGCAACCCTCAACGTCCTCCCCCAGCACTGGCAGACAACACTGTGTCAGCCAAAAACAACGGCAACGGTGACAGTCAATCGTTGGTGGCTGCTCTGATGTTTGGGGAGACGGAGAGGTATACACAAATAGGGATGTTAAAACCGAACTGAAACCATAACTAATCGAAAAGGAACCGAATTTTAGTGCATTTTCGATTTAGATAATGACAAAATAACCATTGTTTTTATTCCTGTTCAGAATGGTTTATGACTCAATTGACAAAATTTAAAAGTTTCATGCTAAATTAGCAAAAATATAATAGGTTTAAAACTTTCTAGATAATTTTTCCAGAACCAAGAGTTACATGACCATAGATAATTGTTGCATAGGACCTCCCGCTAAGCGTATTTTGATGTAATCTCCGTCTTATATCAATTTGCACCCTAAGTTGGGATTACCATACTTATCAAAGAGGAAATCCAAAGACTTACAAGCCCCGTCATTTGGAATCCAACTTTTGACCTAAAGAAGCATGGGCAAAATCGAGAATAGCACAAGAGATGACATTAGGCTGCGGCACTCTCTCAAAGTCCAGTAATGCAATGAGGCCTGAATCGTCCACACGGAACATGCAAGATAAGTGTGGTTTCGATATGGGTAAAAACTATTCCAAACCAACAAGTTTTGGTTAGGGTCCAATCCGTACTATGGACCCCTACAAACTAGCATTTCCATGTCCATATATGAGGCGTCTCTAATATGATGGTTAGATGAGGCAAAGTTATCAATAGTTATGCATGTAAGAGGCAACCAAGAGATAGTTCCAAATGTTTGATCGGAGGCTTTCAGTGAGAAAACATGTGTTATATCACACTAGGTACCCCTGACCAACAGACAACATGACAACAAGAAGTCCAAAAAGTCTCGGGAGCAGCACAGACAGAGAAATATATGGCCATCACCTGACAAACTCTGCACAAGGCGATGCCCTCCTATGCAGGGGCGGCAGCCACTAAGGCTCAATAGGTAGGAGCAGTTATATCAGCTCATATGCACAAACAAATCCGTATGGCACAAGAGGCCATAAGAGAATCACTTATATAGCCTATCCATTGTATGCTTCAAGCTTTCGATGTCTGCCCCCACGATTTCATCTACCTTTTGTCCCTTGCTGAAGAAATGAAGTCTTGGCTGCAGCAAAATACAAAATCAGTTTCTCATACAAAAAGGTACCATGCAGATGAGAGTTTAGTGAAGCCAAAGACAGAAAATTAACTCCCACACGATTCTTGCTAATATTCTCAAGGAATGCATAGTTTAGGACATAAAATGTCAGAAAACGATGAAGATGACTCCAACTTTTTCATCATGGCAAGCTCATAGCACATCTCACTTCATTTAATGGGTGTCAATGAGGCTGGATCAATTTCTGTGCAAACCCAAACTGACCTTTTTTTTTCTTTTTCTTTTTTTTTTTCTTTTTTTTTTAAGTTTTGAAATTCTCTTTTGTGACCCTAACTGCACCACATCAGCCCAAAGACAACACATCGCAGAGTTGAAACAAAGTTGAAGAATCTACGTACAACTGAGAACTGCAGCAACAATTCAGTTCAACTCCAAGTCCGACTATTTCTGCTTCAAAAAAAAAAAAAAAAACGGCCACCTGAACTAGACTAAACCTGAACATTTCCTGATCGACTCCAGTTGATTAAACTCAGTCTTCAATTCCCTTCGGGTTTTTTTGTACAACTTCAGGGTGTCATGCACTTCCAGGAACACTGCTCATGTCTGTTTTTTCCATACCAAGGATTTTGTACCAAGCCCCATTTCTTACCCCCAGCACCAAAAAAATAAAATAAAATGAAATGAAATGAAAAACTCAAAAGATGGCAGCTGTAGTGAAGCTGTAATAGCTCCAATTAAAGAAATAACTAAAACATATTTTCCTAATGGCTAAGGAAAGAATGACCAACTCCATATTGCTCCAGTAAAGATCCATTTCAAGAAATTATAAAAGGTCAATTGGGTCAGATAAGTGTGTTCAAATGCTGTGCACTTGAAAAGCACTAGATGTGGACGGTATAGAATGAAGCAACAACTGCTGTGGGCTCATGAAATCATACTGGAGCAAAAGATTTGGTGTTTTGGTAGCAGATTGATAACAGAAAAGACTGTTATCTCTGTACCAAGATATAAAATCTATCAGAAGGAACCACCATCAGTTTGCAAGACATTTTAGATCACAATCAAGAATTTTCTTCCGTAGATAAGAGGGAGGCATCAAGACACAAATTTCTTCCCAAGAAGAGCTTGAGTTTTGAGAGCATTCCTCCATTTGCAGCATCAATTAGAAAAGCAATCTTCATATCATCTTTGTTAGTGAAATTAAACATCCCGTATGCATTGCTTGAAAATAGCATTCCATAACATGCATAAACATTGGCTTACCACAGAGTCTATCCTCAGCTCCATCAATTTGTCTTGAATGCCCTCCTGCAGACAAAACAACAATTTTAGCTTCCAAGAGTAGAAAGCATTCCTATCATAGAAGAGACAGCCATGAGCATCACCATGGAAAACTTCCACTAAGATTAATGAAATGGTCTAGAGGGACTATGGGGAAACCTGAGAAGAAGCAAAAGATATTACCTGATCAATGTCAATTTTATACGTAGTCACGTGAGGGTACTTCTCATTCAATGCTTCAATGGCAGGGGAAATGAGTCTGCCTGCAAGACACAGATTAATGTGAAGGCTAAAATAACCTTTTCCATTCAAGTAACAGAGGATAACCAAGAGGAAGAAGTGCCTGGAGGACATTGACAAATGCCTAGATGGTTGAGATTACTTACAAGGACCACACCATGCCGCAGTGAAGTACAAAATTGCTGGCGAAGACTCATCTATCAAAATCAATCAGACAAAAGCATAAGTTAATTTCATATTTTGGGGGCCATCGAAGTGGTAAGCATTGCGATCCCATCTCTTCCGTGTCACACATGTCCAATAGCCATAAAGCAATAAGGAGTCGACAGCAGAAGAAGAACAAACCTCGGATCTTGGCAAGTACGCCATCGAACTGCTCTTCTGACTTGATAAGGTGCATCTTCGACGAACCTGAGATTGCAAGATTGGCCCGAATGAATTTATCAAATTTAAGCCATTCGGAATACACAATTCATCCAAGAGGCAGGAACTATCCACTATACGACCATTAACTTTTACATTCTTAAATAGGGAAAATAAGCAACCAACAGAAATGCCACAAATTATCAGCCTTTCAAGAAAGCATGAGCAACCCTGTCCATACCTGGGGACCATGAATTTTGCGCATTGAATCCAATTCCAACTATCACACCCTTCCTCATTTCATAACCCCCTTCCCCAAAATTGGGAGAAATATAGACAAGAGTCCACAGTTAGTCAAATGCCCGTTGTGTAGTGGATAGGAAGCTTGGTTTGTGGAAAGCAGGAAAAGATCTGAATTCCAACTGGGCGACTCGCAATTAAAATGCAATCTTTCAAGTCGCAAGTCGCGTTATTTCTTCAAACGGTACCGACACGCGAACGGGGCATAGCCGATGCTAGAATGGGACACACGTCGACAAGCAGACTGAGGAAGCAATCAAAAAACGAGGGAAAAGACGGGAATGCAGCGAAGCCGGTATTGATGAATCGGGGCGGAGGAGAGAGAGAAAGCGCACCCGGCGAAGGAGACGAAGCGGAGGAGAAGGTCCGGGGAAGAGAGAGCGCGGCGAAGGCGGCGGCGGCGGCGGCCTTGGGAGCGACGGCTCTGCATGCGGCGTCGGCATGACCCGGGAGAGGGAGGGGGAACTGGGGCCGTCGAGGGAGGCCGCCGGCTCCCGTGCGGCCGCTCGAGGTCCACGATCGCCGGAGCAGAGCCGCGCACCTCCTCATTGTGGCGATGAGAGAGAAACAGAGAGAGAGAGAGAGAGAATGAAGGTGAGCACAAAAATTAGAAGGAAAGCGAAGCTAGAAGGGAGATGCTTTGGGCCGGAAGTTGGGGTGCGATATGTCTTGTTGGGCCTGGACCGTTTGGACATTGGTTGGTCTAGCCCAATTTTGTGTGGTTGCATTTAGTTGCACATCCAGCCACATGATTTGGATTGGGATTGTATACATTGTATGAGTTTTGGGCCTGGAATTACCAATATTTCATGCTCTGGAGTATGGATTGATTCGGGACTTGGAACGCTGGGTTTTATATCTCTCCTTCTCCACCAAGTAGACCTCGTCAAGGGCCTAGCTGCTAATGGGCCCGCCCACCAAATTCGTGGGCTTGGCTGCAGAAATAGGCCCGTTTGGGTGAGCCTGGTCGAGCTGGGCCTTCCTCCGCCGTTCCAAGCTGTCGAAGCTGTGGCTTCTGTCCTAGTCATGATCAACAATCCTCGCCATTTCATGCCTCTCTAGCCTCTATTTACCCAATCGACAACTCGACTTTGCTCGGTAACCCAAGACCCTTACTCTTTTTCCCCATCTCAACACTCCCCGTCATTTCATGGATAAACAATGTGTTCCAAATCACGTTGAGAGAATTTTAGCCCATATGATTGGCCGGGCCTAGCTCCAAAAAGGGTCTCGCGCACCCTAGACCTAGGTAGGCCTGGACAAAGTTGATGCATGTCTTCCCTTAGCCCATGTTAGGCCCATCCAACGATTAGGTCTATCCTATGGTAATTGTTTCGTTGACGGATTGCATCATTCCATCAGATACGATAACCCATAGAAGGAGAAGTCACCGTACGTCCCCAAATGATAGCAGTTAGGAACATTGGGAAGGCAAGAGACGAGAGTGATGGAATTGGATGCAGCCATGAGAATGGGGAACAAACTAATCCAATGTGGGAGGAAGGAGCTGAGAGAGAGAGAGAGAGGTTGGAAGTTCACGTCCCCTTCCGAAAGTAATCCAATATGTCCAATTCATTCATCAATGGATAATTTATAATTGCTATAATGTTTGTATTGGCTTGGTATGTTAATGATTAAATGGACATGGGTGTACATATTGTCGGGATGTTTTAGTTCATCATCTCTACCGAGTTGGAAATTATTGTTCTGCTGCCTTCACTCTCTTTCTGATTCTCACCGCCGTTCTTCTGTGCTTGCGAGCATCAGGAATCAATGCGCAGACTTCGCAGTCTGCTCTAAACTATGTGTTGCTTGCAATTGTCTATGGAAGTCTTATTTTTCTTGATTTGTCATCTTGTTCTAGCTAGTCGTTGCTTTCTGCTGATCGGTTGTCGATCACCCATGGATCATGATGTGAATATGCGTGTGTCCATACGTGTATGAAATGATTTCTTCATTTATAACTAAAATTAGGCTGGGAAGCTGTTTCTGGACATTTGCTCTTCTGATGACAGGAAAATATCAGAGCCATTGATGACATCAGGTCTGTTAGAATGTCCATGTGCCAGGATTTTTTCTAAAACACCTGATACAAACAAGTCATGCTATTGTCCGAAAAAGCCTCCTATATGTAAAATCCAGGGACTCTTGGTTTTGAATATCTTCAAATAAAGTCGGACTTGCTTGTTTAGTTTTCATTAATTCCTTGCTGATTGATTATTTGTATATACTGGCCTCCTTCTTCGACATCTAATTGGAAGTAAAGAAGTAAATTGCTAATTAAGGTTTTATCTCTGTATGTTCACCATACAAGTGAAAGATGCGATAATTGGATTGGCTCTTGCAACCTATAGAATTGCCTAATTAACCTCTTGAAGACTTTTCACCAGAACGTTAGGTGACTAGTGATTTTTTGTCATAAAATAGAAAGAATATGATTAAGACTTCTATAGGAGGAGCAGTGAAATGTCATTTATGGTCTGATAGTCTTGTTCACAGAGATGCTTATTGCTATTTTTCCTGTATTTCATTTTTTAACATTGCCAAGAGAACCTAAAAGTGGCAGCTAGATGAGTCTAATGCTGATTTTAGAGGAAAAGAAGCCTTAAAAAAGAAAGACATCTTTATAAGGCGATCGAGACAGACTCAAACAAAATCTTTCATGACGTCGAAGATGTTGATGTTCGAATATTTATATGTGAAACACCACCTCTATTAAAAACTTAAATTTTTCGAATGGTTGGCGGTGGTTCTACAAAACTTTTTATAGTATTAGAACAGGAGGTCCCAAGTTAAAATTAGTGTACATTCCATTTGTCTTCTTAATTATATATTTTCATAATTTAGTCTTAGGTCAAAGGCCAACCTACGAGTGGGAGTGTTGGGAGGGATGGTGCAAGGTCTTCGTCCATGAGCTTTAGAATACAGAAGGCGGATTTCACGTGGGGTCCATGGTATCGTTTGATGAGGTTGATCGCAAATCAGAAAAATTCCTCCGCTCCAAACCCACATGCGCGTGGGGCGCAACGTCTAAAGCTCAGCCGTTGGGGGGACCGGCCTGGTTTGGCCCAGAAGAGAGCATGTTGAGTAATTCGCGTGAGAAGGAATCCATTCCACTCGACTCAAACCAGCTTAAAGTGACCAACGAAGACGCCGCATTCCACTCGACCGTTCTAGGGAGCTTTCATAGAAGAGCGAAAGCTTGAAGGAAATACAGGGAGCGTTCGCGTTCGCGTTCGCGTTCGCGTTCACTGAAGAAAAGGGAAAAGGGGGCTCACTGGTTTCCGGGGAATCGCGGAAGGCTGGATCAAAAAGTTTTTTGGGGGTTCTTTGGAAGCTCTCTTCACACAGAGACGGAAGGCTGCATCTTTTCTTTCTCGGCTGAAAGAAAACCCTATCGCAAGAGGAACGCTTAGAGAGAGAGAGAGAGATTTCAGAGGGAGAAGGGGAGAGGCGAATGGAAAGCAAGAGAGCGGGGGCTTTTCTTTTTCCGGAAGCGCCGATTCTTCTCCTTAGACAGACTCGACCTAGCCACCTCGACCATCTCCATTGGACATCTTATGGTATATTTGCTAATGTGTTGGGGATAACTTCCGGTATATTTGCTGTTTTGTGGGTCATGAGATCAGAGCTTCTTAACGTTTTTCTTGCTTGTGAAAGCACATCGAGTGTGATGCAGGCTCTATCCTCTGAGCTTCTTAACGTTTTTCTTTCTTGTGAAAGCACATCGAGTGTGATGCAGGCTCTATCCTCTGTGTCTGCATCATATGTGTTTTAGGCCAATCAAAGACTGTTCTTTCGATTCACTTTGCACTATAGATTAATTGGGGCCAAGAAGTGAAACCTATATGGCAGAGCTTATTTTTACCTAGTTAAAGCTGAGCAACTCAAGCTCATTGCATGGGCATTGCCAGAGTCTAGAATACTGACTTTCTTTATCCTTTGGAGAGAGTGAGAAAAATCATTCATATCTTGGAGCTTTTAAGGCTTGTGTTCCATTTCAAAGAAATTAAACTAAAGAACCACTCTCAATATGAGTCCACTTCTCTGAGTCTTCTTTAACAGACAGACCCTCTTTGCATTGGCTACCTTTTTGGCTCATGCAACATTTTCTATGACGTCACACTCTAGTCGCCACTATGTGCCTATGTATCAGTATAATTTTTATTTGAACTGTTTCAAAATATAGTAATTTGATGTATGGTACTCAGAAGGATGGTGCAAGTCTTTTGTATTTTGGAAAATGAATTGGCCCTTTGACTATTTTTTATGCTTCTTTTCCGCTATGTCTGTTTCGGCTGATATTTCTATTATTTCATTCTAAAAGCACACTCAAGCCACATATTGTGTAAATCTATAGCCTAAAATGGATGTTGCCTCCTCCTCTTCTTCCCGTCGTAAGCCTCGACAAGCTGCTGAGAACTGGACACCAAAGGCACCGTATGCCTCCTCCCCTTCCCATCATAAGCCGCGGCGAGTTGTCGAGAACCGGATGCCAAAGGCACCGTCTGCCTCTCCAGCTCCTTCTGGTGATTCCCACCTCGCATCAGTGCAAGAAACTAGGGCAAACAAATCATCAGCAGGAAAAGGAGATAGAGGATATAACCTCAAAAAGCCACACAAGAGTAAGGTTGGCCAAATTCTTGTCATTGCTTGATCCGTTCATTTTTTAAATAAAATTTTAGAAAGTTATGGGTTCAAGGATGTGTTCCGAGCATAGTTTTATGGTAATACGCAAGCTCAGAGTACTTTTCATTGTCGCTCTTGCTCAAGCGAATGGAGAGGTTGAATTCTAGGGAACGAGCTGCAATCGAAAGGGTGGGATTTGGAGGTTTGTTACGCCTACCGGAGCAGATTATGGCAAAAACTTTAATTGCCTATTTGATAGACAAATGGAATCCTAAGGATGAAAAATTTGAATTTCCTCATACGATTTCGCTTTTGTTGACTCCCTTAGATGTGGCATTAATTTTTAGCCTCCGTGTTACTGGAAAGCGGGTGAAACTTGACGAAATACAAGAATCTTCGGAATCAGCTCTTATATTTACTCACAGGAGAAAAATTCCATTGCATAAGATTGAAAAGAAGCTTGATGGACCAAACAATTATTCGGATTTTATAATGTATATTCTACTCTTCACATTTGCCACTCCTCTTTCCAAATCCGACTCGAACAGTTGATAGTCGATTTACATCTCTCCTTGAAAATGTGGGTGGTATTAATGAATATGCTTGAGGTTTGCCTGTGCTCGATGTCCATCCACATTTTCAAGGAGGGACGCAAATTGACTATCAACTGTTCGAGTCGGATTTGGAAAGAGGAGTGGCAAATGTGAAGAGCAGAATATATATTATAAAATCCGAATCATTATTTGGCTCATCAAGCTTCTTCTCAATCTTATGCAATGGAATTTTTCTCGTGTGAGTAAATATAAGAGCTAATTCCGAAAATTCTTGTATTTCGTCAAATTTCACCCGCTTTCCAATAACACAAAGGCTAAAAATTAATGTCACATCTAAGGGAGTCAGCGAAAGCGAAATCATATGAGGAAGTTCAAATTTTTCATCCTTAGGATTCCATTTGTCTATCAAATAGGCAATTAAAGTTCTTGCCATGATTTGCTCCGGTAGGCGTAACAAACCTCCAAATCCCACCATTTCGATTGCAGCTCGTTCCCTAGAATTCAACCTTTCCACTCGCTTGAGGAAGAGCGACAATGAAAACTTAGCGTCGATCGTAGTACTCCGAGCCTACGTATTACCATAAAACTATGCTCGGAATACATGCTCAGCATTTTACCAAAAATCCTTATTTTATGCAAAGTTTTGATATAATTAGATTCCATCTTTTGAAGTTTCGTGAATGGGAACATAATTATCATTTTGTCTTCTAAAAGCTTTAAAGAGTTTTTTTTTTTGGTGATTTCATCAAAGCATCCCATAATATGTATATGTATATAGATAAAAGATAAAAAAATAAAAATAAAAAGATTTGATGGTGATATGCACAATAAAAATTTACAAACTCCCCTCCTCTATGTTAATTTTTTTTTTTTTTTTATAGATTTTATTGGACAATTGATCCATAAATTTGCTTTCAGTGCAATGGGCCTCTTAGTTTAGTCGGCCCGGCCCGACCTCCCCTCCTCCCTCCCTTCCTCCCTCTCTGTCGGCCAGACCCTCCCATTCGCTCTAAGGTTTTTTATTGCAGCACTCATTAAACACCTTGTCGTGCGCTGCCTACCCGACCCTCCGACTCGCTCGGATTCCACTCCCATCAACTCCCTGCCAACCAAACTTCCCGATCCTCCCACCCGAGGTTTTACTATAGATTCCACTCTCAACCAGACCTCCCGATCCTCCCATTCGAGGTTTTACTGTAACTTCCACTCGAATCGAGGTTAGCGTTCGAAGGTAGTGAAAGTGAATGATGCTAATATGGTTTTTGGTTTTGTGAAGTCTTGCTCTACTTATTTAGGTGAAATAAGTTTTT
This sequence comes from Eucalyptus virginea, assembly GCA_014182375.1. NCBI lineage: Eukaryota > Viridiplantae > Streptophyta > Magnoliopsida > Myrtales > Myrtaceae > Eucalyptus > Eucalyptus virginea. Next base: position 245,277 of record CM024517.1, on the reverse strand, counting down.
CTTCATTTCCTTTGTAATTTGTACCGTCTTTTTTTCTCTCGTTTAGATGGCCATTACAGGTGCATAATTTTAGGGTTTACAGATGGGTGTTTTTTTTTTTTTTTGGTAAAAGGTTATGATGGGTGTTCTTATGTCCATGGAGAGTAATTGAAGCCTTGTGCCCGAGTTTGCTAATTTGTGCGTTGCTTCTAATTGTTTTTGTTATCACTTATATGGCTAGTCCTTCTGCATGACTGTTTCTCTTTAGATTTATAGACAAGGAAACCACACCAGAGCAAAGCGGAGAAGGAACACAACAACGGAGGCCGAAGAAGCAACAAGCTTTGGGGCAGAGGCCGAAGAAGCACCGCAATAAAGAAGGACCGACCATATAAGTGATAATAGAAACAATTAAAAGCAACAAGCAAATTGGCAAACTCGGGCACAAGGCTTCAATTACTCTCCATGGACATACGAACACCCATTAGAACCTTTTACCAAAAAAAAAAAAACCCATCTACAAATCCTAAAATTAGGCACTTGTAATAGCCATCTAAACGAGAGAAAAATGGATTACAAAGGAAATTGAGAAAAACTTATTTCGCCTAAATAAGTAGAGCACGACTTCACAAAACCAAGAACCATATTAGCATCCTTCACTTTCACTACCTTCGAACGCTAACCTCGATCCAAGTGGATGTTACAGTAAAACCTTGGGTGGAAGGATCGGGAGGTTTGGTCGCGAGTGGAAGCTATAGTAAAACCTCGAGTGGGAGGATCGGGAGGTCTAGTCGGTAGGGAGTTGATGGGAGTGGAATCCGAGCGAGTCGGAGGGTCGGGTAGGCAGCGCACGGCAGGGAGGTGTCAAATGAGTGCTGCAGTAAAAAACCTAAAGCGAATGTGAGGGTCTAGGCCAACAGAGAGGAAGGGAGGGAGGAGGGGAGGTCGAGCCGGACCAACTAAACTAAGAGGCCCATTGCACTAAAAGCAAATTTATGGATTAATTGTCCAATAAAATCTTTTAAAAAAAATTAACATAGATAACCTTTTAAAACAGTCATGAGTCTGTACATTTTTGTACATTTTTATTGTGCATATCACCATCAAATCTTTTTTTTTTTTATCTTTTATCTATATACAGATATAAATACATATACATATTATGAGATGATTAGATGAAATCACAAAAAAAAAAAAAAAAAAACTCTTTAAAGCTTTTCGAAAACAAAATGACAGTTCTGTTCCCATTCACGAAACTTCAAAAGATGGAATCTAATTATATCAAAACTTTGCATAAAATAAGGATTTTTGGTAAAATGCCATTGAAATTTCTTTATTTTGGATTAACAAAAATTAATATCATTCGCAAAGTGTTTGCAAACAATATCAAAATGCATCATTGTGCATAACTTTTTCATGTCAATATTTTCAATGTTTTTCTAGACACTCAGAAAAAGTACCAAAAAAGTCCTAAACCTATTGCATTGGTACCAATTCAGTCCTAAAATTTTCAATTAGACCAATTTAGTTCTAAACCTTTTTACACATCGGTACAAATTCAGTCCATCCGGCCAATTTTAGCCTGCTGGCAATGACGTGGACATCGGCCGGTGACCGAACGCTGACGTGGCAATTTTTAAATATTTTTTTGAATTTTTAAGGAGAGGCACAAATCAACTATCAACTGTTCGAGTCGGATTTGGAAAGTGAAGTGGCAAATGTGGAGCAAAAAATACATTATAAAATCCAAATCACTGTTTGGCTCATCAAGCTTCTTCTTAATCTTATGCAATGGATTTTTTTTCGTGTGAATAAATATAAGAGCTTATTACGAAGATTCCAGTAACACGAAGGCTAAAAATTAATGCCACATTTAAAGGAGTCAGCGAAAGCGAAATCGTATGAGGAAGTTCAAATTTTATATCATTCCATTTGTCTACAAAATAGGCAATTAAAGTCCTTGCCATAATCTATTCTAGTAGGCGTAACAAACCTCCAAATCTCACTCTTTCGATTGTAGCTCGTTCCCTAGAATTCAACCTCTCCACTCGCTTGAGGAAGAGCAATAATGAAAACTTAGTGTCAATAGTGTCGATTGTAGTATTTCGAGCCTATGTATTACCATAAAACTATGCTCAGAACACATCCTTAAACCCACAACTTTCTAAAATTTTATTTAAGAAATGAACGGATCAAGCAAAGACAAGAATTTGCTGACCTTACTCTTGTGTGGCTTACTCTTGTGTGGCTTTCTGAGGTTATATCCCCTCCTTTTCCTGATGATGATTTGTCCGCCCCAGCTTCCTGTATTGATGTGAGGTGGGAATCACCAAAAGGAGCCGGAGAGGCAAACGGCGCCTTTGGCATCCACTTCTCAGTAGCTTGCCGAGGCTTACAACGGGAAGAGGAGGAGGCGGCATCCATTTTAGGCTGCAGATTTACACATCATGCGGCTGAGTGTGCTTTTAGAATGAAATAACAGAAATATCAGCCGAAACAGATATAGCGAGAAAGAAGCATCGGAAATAGTTAAAGGACCAATTCATTTTCCAAAATACAAAAGGCTTACACCATCCTTCTGAGTACCATACAGCACCTAACTATATTCTGAAACAGTTCAAATAACAATTATACTAATACCATAGGCACATAATGGCGACTAGAGTGACATCATAGAAATGTTGCATTAGCCAAAAAGGTAGCCAATGCAAAGAGAGTCTGTCGTTTAAAGAAGAATAGAGAAGTGGACTCATATTGAGAGTGGTTCTCCAGTTTAATTTCATTAAAAAGAAAAACAAGCCTTAAAAGCTCCAAGATATTAATGATCTTGCTCACTCTCTCCAAAGGATAAAGAAAGTCAGTATTCTAGACTCCGGCGATGCCCATGCAATGAGCTTGAGTTGTTCAGCTTTAACCTGGTTAAAAATAAGCTCTGCCAAATAGGTTTCACTTCTTGGCCCCAACTAATCTATAGCGCAAAGTGAATTGGAAGAACAACCTCTGATTGGCCCAGAACACACATGATGCAGACACAGGATAGAGCCTGCATCACACTCAATGTGCCTTCACAAGCAAGAAAAACGTTAAGAAGCTCTGACCTCATGACCCACAAAATAGCAAATAAACCGGAAGTTATCCCCAACATATGTGATAAGTCGTTCTCTAAGGCTCTGATTGGGAAACCAATGAAAGAGGAGGCGATGGAAGTAGGTGTTTAGTTTGGAATACTCTGAAATTTCTGTGAGAGAGATATAAAGCAAAAATTTTACATTAAGAGTTTTCCCCGACTCATTTGATAAGTCATTCTCCTCCGAGGCTCTGTTTGGAAAACTAATGAAAGAGGGGAGAATGGAATTGGTATGAAGTTTGCATAATTTTAGATTTCTGTGAGAGAGATATAGAGGGAAAATTCTAAATCTATGCACATTTCAATTTTGAATCCCCACCCCCCAAGTTCCTCCATCTCCTAAGTACCCAAGCAAAGCAGAATGCAACATTGTTTAGAATCTGCTGTTGTTTACAGGAATGCAACAAAACTATCGGTGAACATTAACATATAAGTTTTGAGACATCGTATTGTGTGAGCATGCACTCATAAGTAGAAAGTAAAGATAGCCCAAGACAGAAAGAACTCATGCATTGAGGTTGTCCTGCTATGCGATTACAAATTTCTCGCCAGAAAATAGTAGCGCTAGAAATCATATTACCCCTTGAGAAATTATTGACCTAAAGTAGCAGCAGCATAGCTTAGCTTATGATCAGATGCAGCGACATGAAGAGAAGACTCCTCTATTGAGCAGGGAAACCCTAGAAATTCGGAAAGGAGAAAGAGAAAAGAGAGGAATTAGGCGACTCAGGTGTGAGCGCAAGCACAAGTAGTCCTGAGCGGTATGGGGGGAGCGAGATGCTTACCTCATCAGAAGCGGCGTCAGCGAAGCTCGAGAAAATGGCCGCCCAGTGCAAGGAGAGTCCAATGGAGATGGTCGAGGTGGCTGGGTCGAGTCTGTCTGAGGAGAAGGATCGGCACTTCGGGAAAAAGAAAAGCCCCCGCTCTCAAAGTTGATAACAAGAGGGAAATGCGTCAACAAGTTCCACACCTTTTTGCTCAAAAGCATCTCAATCAACCTGAAAACTAATCCAAACACGGATTAGGATCAGCAAGATAAGAAGGATGAATTACTTCCAGCTTCAACAATAAACCACAATAGACTGAACTGGCAATTGTGTTACAAGAAATCGGAGGATAACTCATGATTGAGACAGGCGAGAGTTGCCACTAAATCAGAAAGAAAAAAGTAGAAGAAGAGGAAAAGTGTAATCAAACATTGATAGGATGGCAAATTAGCATATCATCATCATCGAAGTTTGCAAAATATAAACTAATTTTCCACGATAAAAATCTAACCAACAGAACCTCTTAGAGGAATCTATAATGTGAAATGGCTTGCAAAGAACTGTAGACTTTAATTTAAACATATTTTTTCTTATAATTAGCAAATAAGTAATTCGCTAGTCCCAAGGTACAGGAGGTGCGGACACATCTGTCCAGAGAAACAGATCTAGAAAGCCAGGACTCCAAGCAATGCAACATATTTCACCTGGCAGGCATCTCTTCCAAAGTATCCAAGCGGAAGAGAACATTCTCAGTGTTGACGGATGATATGACGAGACAGTATGGCTGACAGTATGACCGGCAATTTTCCATGCATGGTACTCATATCAAATACGAAACCAACTATAACGGCACCACACTCCTATTTCTCTTGATCCAAACAACATGTCGATCAAGCACAGGAGGGCTAATCAGCATGCTCAACACAAACCGCAGTCCCTTGGAAATTTTTTCATTCAAACACAAATTTGAATTCGCCGAACCCAACAAAAAAAAAAAAAAAAACCAAAACCTAAAGTCAAGCCGAACACTCCATTTCAACAGAGCCAATCCCGTCCCCCTCGTCCACAACGCCTCGCTGAAGATGAATAAACAATAAAAGAGACGAAACGGCGAGAAGAAATTAAGGCAACGCACGCACCTGCAGCGGCGGAACTTTAAAAAAAAAAAAGAAGAAAAAAAAGCCAAAACGTAAAGTCTCTAACTTGACATCTCCTCCCGCCACTCAAAACCAAGCCGAACACTCCATTTCAACAGAGCCAAGCCCGTCCGCCTCGTCCACAGCGCCTCGCGGAAGATGAATCCGTAGACAAAAAGATAAAAAATAAAAATAAAAAATAAAAGAGTTGTGAAATGGTTGTGAGATGGCTGTGAGATGGTCGAGAGAGAGAGAGAGAGAGAGAGAGAGAGAGCGTCTTAATTTTCCTTCTTTTTTTCTTGTTGTGAAATGGTTGTGAGATTAAAATGTTGTTTGTTCAAAATAATAAAAATGGGTTTTTTTTTTATATGTGCCGCGGAGGCGCGGTGGCGAGTCGCTGGTCGGAGGCGCTGCAGGCGTCGGGTCTAGCTGCAGGAGCGGCAGAGACCGGCGGAGACAGGGCGGAGCTTCGGCGGGGCGACGGTGCGGCTGGCGCCGCGGGCTGCTCGCGGAGGAGGCGCGGCGGGGCGAGGCAGTGGCGCTGCGACAGGGCTGGTATCACGAGGGGGCGAGCTGCGGTGGTGCTCAGAGACGGCGAGCGGGCGGCGAAGGGGATCGAAGACCAGCGGGATGCAGGCGAGGCAGAGACGCGGTGTTGGGCCACGGGTGCTGGCGCTCGCAGGTGGTGCTCGCGGAGGCACGGTGGCGGAGCGGCGAGGCAGAACAGGGACTGAGGCACGACGGAGCAGGGGGCTGCTGCTTCTGGCGTTGGGCTGCAGCTGCGTCGATCGAAGGCGGAGGCTGGCGGCAGAGGCGCTGGGTCGTGGCTGCACTCGGTGCTGGCGGAAAGACGGTGACAGGGGCGTCGCGGGCTTCGGCTGCCGGCGGTGTTGACGCGGCGAGCAGGTACCGGGCTCCGGCTGCAGGGCGGCGACCGGCACGGGGGACGAGCGGGGGTTCGGTGGCTGCGATGCGGTGGGTTCGGCTTCTCGGTAATGCTGCTCGAAGATCACAGCCAAACGCGGCATGAGGAGCGGCACCGGTTTTATATGGGGAAGATGAACAGTCTCCTCTGTTCTCTGCTCTGCTTTTTTCCTCTTTTCTTTTGCTTTTTTCCCCTTTTCCCCCTGCTGCACGACTTCTCTCTCTGCCCCCTTTTTACTTTTCTGCAGAGCCTTTTCAGCAGAAAGAAACACTTCTGCTCACTTTCCCCCCTCCTAAAATGCTTTTCCTTTTGTCTCTCTCTCTCTCAGGAACGAAGGAAGACCCCCCAAAAACCCTAAAAACCGAAGAAAGAATTTTTTTTCTTTTGTCTTCAATTTTTTTACCTCGAAAAACCGAGAGAAAAAACCCCAAAACAAATATAAAAACCCCCCTCAATGAGGTCGTGTGTATATATATATTGTGTGGCCCCCTTAATTCTGTAGCGTGGCAACCTATTTATGGATGAGTGAACTAGGGTTTTAGATCAACATCCGCAATATTCCTCCACCAATTTTATCACACATTGTAAGGAATCAAGATTTTCCCAAATTCTGAATCCTACAAAAATAAGTTCGTAATATTTTTTTACAGATGAAAAGAAAAAATCAGTAGTGAAGAGACCGCATCATCGATTTATCTTAAAAGAAGTACGTAATTTTCTTTACTAAAGATAAGTAAATCATCACTAAAGCGGCACAACTAAGGAGAGATTAAATTTGGGAAATAACCTGCAACTTTAATAACATTTTCTTCCCAAAAAAGATCACCTTAATTCCGTTATGGACAGTTAATAGCTATTTAAGGATATTAGTTTTTCGCGTCAGTATTTCCCACCAATGGACCCCACGTGCAATCCACCTTCTCTATTCTAAAGCTCATGGACAAAGACCTTGCACCATCACCATCCCTTGATAGCTTACTCCGCCGCATTGCACGTGGTTAAATATTTAGATAAATTCATTAATTAACATACCTCACCCGCTACTCCCCACTTCTTCCAGTGATTCGGGACAAATGCGCCTGTGATATTAAGAAAAACTTTGTGTATAATAATTTGTCGGACAACAAATTATTGACATAGGATTGGTTGCACCTCTTCAATTAATTTAAATTATCTTCATGACTTGGCCGACGCATCGCCAAATTTCGCATGCCAGTCGATTGAGTCGTTCCTATGGGATAAATCATAAACAAAGACTCGCTTCTTCAAACTTTGGTTGACTGGGCCCATTCATGATTATGTGAGTTCACTACTCCCACTCCCAACCATCATACACGAGCACAGCCCCTCTTCTCCTCGTCAAAACAACAATGGCCCCTCCACTTCAACAAGCAATCGACCGTGATGATGTTGATGAGCTCCGTTACTTACACTGTGGAGGAGCCAAAACTCTTACATCGTGTATCTTAGGACCCTACCCAAATACTCCTCTACATGTCACCATGGCCGCCGGGCAAACCCAAGTGGCCTTTGATATGGCCATCTTGAAGCCATCGTACGCTCGGAAGCTGAATCCACCAGGTTATAGCCCCATGCGCTTGGCTTCGCAACATGAGCATTAACAAACCGTGAGGGCACTGGCAACCCTTGACCCCGAGTCGATCCAAGTCCAAGGACGAGGCAAGATCGCCCATTTACATCATTTCGTCGAGAGAGACACAGACAATGAGCTGGAGTTCCTCGCCGAATTCCTATATGCCTGCAATTTGCCAATTAAAGACTCAATATGCTAATTCGAGACTGTGGTTCACGTCGTCGTTAGGAACCACAACCTAAAAGCATTCAAGATTTTGTTTGGATGGCTTAAGCGAGAGTGTTTGACATGTATCTTGAACCAAAAAGACCAAAATGGCAGCATTGTCTTACATATTACTGTGTCCAAAATACAACTGGAGATATGTTTCATGCTAGTTCAATTCAACGATATCATAATTGTTCGTGCTTTTATGTTTCAATTTTTGAATCCCATATAGTCTAATCTAGGAATGTATCTTAAAATGGATGGGTCGGATCATATTTGGATGAGGATGATGCCAATTCAAATTTACCCTTTTATCTCATATTCATCTATTTTTACATAATAGCGTTTTACTGACTCATATCTGACATCGTCCCGGCCCAAGTCATACCCAGTCCAACTCATTTGACTGTTCCAAGAGAGTATCGGGAGAAGAGGAAGCTAACTCGAAGTCAATTCTTTTTTTCTTTTTGGATCAGTTTAGTCAAATTAGATGGAAAAGAGTGACAAGAAAGACCAATAAATAAATAGGCGACATGGAAAAGAGAGCGACAATCCACTGGTTCCCAAGAAATCCATCGATTCTTGGCCCGTTTTGGCCAATCAACTGATTGATTCGTCTAACTCATGATCCACGACCCCACTTATCTTGAGCGCCGGTTAGGCCCGACTTTGGGAGGAAAAAGATAAAAGTCACTTTTAGAGAACTTTATTAGTGCACACGCTAAAGAAATTTACTCTTTCTTTAGTACTTTCAGTCCTAAATCGACTGTGATTCATCAAGGTTGACTTCCCTTTCCCGATCGTAGTTGGTAAGTGATGCCATTGTTGTCGTAAACAAGTACATAAGAGATAGTCCATTTATTGCATTTCACATATTCTGATGTATTTTAGTTTGTTTGGGAGGTATTCGAACCCGAACAAGAAACACTCAACGTATTTAAAAGTAAACATAAATAGCAAAAAGTTCTTTGAAAAATATACTAAATTAAACATCATTGTAGCTACTAGCTCCTTGATATAGAATTACTCTTACCTTACCCTTTCTCTTTGTGCTAATTCTTTTCTCCTTTCTCACACAAGCATTACTATCTTATTCTAAATGAGGAAATGGGCACATTGTCATGATATCTAGCATCCATGGACCAAAAATTGCATTTACAAAGTCCATTGTCATGAGCACATTGGTGAAAACAGATTTTGCCTATTGGTGTATTTTTCGCTTTAATTCATCATCACTAATCATCTCTCAAGTTTCCTTGTATTGACCTTATTCATTAGCATTCGAGAAGTCATTCGCGAACCTACCAGAATGCGAAGCAGATGCGTGATAACTCAAATGAAAACACAACTAACCGATTTTGTTTAAATATATATATATATCTCCAGCTGTCATGCATGTGCAGATAATTATGATTCTCTATTCTCAGCTTTTGGTTATCTACAGGCAGCTTTTTTTTTCTCCTTTTGACATTTCCATTTTAATTTGCATGCATGTCGAACTCGCTTTCAAAGACTCAGACACACCATATATAATATAGCATCAAGGGAGCACCTTCTGCACGCCATTTCCTTTAGCGGTAGTGATGTGCCAGAAAAAGCAACCCCACCCAACCGAAAGAGAAGTTCAAATTTTAGTTCCAAAATGGGACGAGGAAAGTGAAAGCTCGAACGGTCCGCGAATATCGAATCAGCTTCCGCTTACCCAACGCATTCACTCGCCTGGTTAAAATGTCAGTCGACTGGGAAGCTATTCTGATCAATCAACGAGCTAAGCCCCTCCGCTTCAACTAGCAATAGCAATAGAAAATGATGATGTTGCTGGGCTACATAGCTTAACTACGGAGGAGTGAAAACTCTTAGATCACCTATCTAAGGAACCCTTCCGTTTTTGGTGTATTTTGTTACATGTATAAATATGGCATGACGAAAATAGATAGAAATATATATATAAAAAAAAATGGAACTATTTAACCAATAGATGTCTTTCACATTTAAGTAGAGAAATGAATAATTTTTTTTCAAATTTTTTAATGGCAATTCCAAAAAAAAAAAAGTTACTTCTATATTAAAAAAAAGTATTCGTAAAAACATATAGAAAAAGAAGGTATATTGGACAGCGTTGAAAACTTTTTCCTTAACGAAGTCTCTTTCTATCGGGAATTCAATAAGTTTTTTTGTATGACAATTAAATAGTCAAACTCTAGATTAACTCATCTTAATATGAAAATCACCAAGTCTCGTGGACCATTGCTGGAGAATAAGGGCAAATGAAAAGGAAAAGGAAAAAATTAACTAAAAATTTGGAAAAAAATTTTAAAAAAATATATTTGAAAAATTGCCATGTCAATGTTTGTTGGCTATCCGATGTCCACGTTAGTGCCGGTTGACCAATTTGGCCAAATGGAGTGAATTGATATCAATATGAAAAGGTTCATGATTAAATTGATCCAATTGAAATGTTTAGGTTTAGGGCTGAATTGGTTCAATTAAAATACTTAAAACCGAATTGGTATCAATGCCATAAGTTTAGAATTTTTTTGGTACTTTTCCCGCACATTAGAGATAAACAAGACGAGATGGGGTAGAGTATAAAAATGTCAAAGTTCAAGGGCTATAAAGATTGGCCCAATTTCTTTAAAAAAAAAATCAACTTTATATTTAATCCCAATTCTTCTTTAATTTTTTTATTTAATTCAAAACTTTAGGTCCAATCCAAATCAGCTTTGAATTTTTATTTATGAAAAAGAATTCCAACTTTAGATCCGATTCCAATTCTATTCTTAATTTCTTTGGGGCCTTTGAGAAAAATCACCAATTGTTACTCTGGCCCCAAGTCCGCGCCCATTAGTCTTTTGTTTAAAAATCATCATAAATTGTCCAAAATTTTCACATCCTAGAATGGTTTCATATCGGAAATGATTTTTCATCTCACCTTATTAATGTGGATTTGTTATTACATGGAAATGCCACGTCAAGTTGGAAGATGATGGATTGAAAATTGGTGATTTTTTTAAGACAAAATAAAATCCAATGTGAATTTGAGATCGGACTTAAAATTCAAGATTTTTACAGGCAAAAGAAAAGTTCGGAATAGATTTGGAATTGGACCTAACTTAAAGTTTTTTTTTTCTTTTAAGCGAATTAGGCCCGCATTGGGCGTCGGATGGTCTAATTACTGCTCGCTCCCGCTGATCATGGCTTGACACTGGGGAGGCGAAGTCGAGTTTTTTTTTTTTCTTCGCAAGCTTCCTTGCTCTGGTAATCGCGACTTCCTCTTGCCTTTTGGCGTTGGGGAGGCGAAGTCGAGTGTACGTTTCGAGCCGCATTGCGGGTGGGTGTAATGCGCATGCCTGCTCGTCTCCTTTTAACGTGCACGGCAGCGCCAGGAGGAGGGCGTGATAACAGTGGTCTTTTGTAAAACTAGGGCTAGAGCAATTGGTAGGATTTAACCCTAAGGTTCTTGTAGATGATCTTCGCACTTTTGGCGCTTTTTTGTATCGGTCTTGGTTTTTGCTTAGTTTAAGGCCTTGGACTTACGGAAATGAACCGTCTTTTTTGAACTTGGTGGACTGTGTGGACCGGGTGTTCGCTGAATGCGGAGTTCGTGTTATTCAAGAGCGTTTGAACTTAGTTTATGGCCTTGTAGATGATCTTCGCGCTATGAAGTTGTCTCCTTTCGCGCTTTTCTGTTTCAGTCTTGGTTTTTGCTTAGTTTAAGGCCTTGGACCTATGGAAAGGGACCACCTTTTTTGAACTTGGTGGACTGTGTGGACTGTGTGGACCGTGTGTTCGCTGCATACGGGGTTGTGTTATTCAAGAGCATTTGATATAGAAAATTCTCGCTAAAATCGAAAGGCAACGGAGTATATCAAAAAAATCTGGCTCTGTTTATTGAAGACTGTCACAATGACTATCTCTACAGATTTTAGTTTATTCATTTCTTTTACCCTTTGAGGAGGCCGAACACATGGTAATTAGCTTTGCATCCATTTATTAGTCATTACTATATTTTGGAGCCTTTGACCGTTAGAAGGATGAAAATGGAAACATAGAGAATATACACGTCAGACACTTTTTTTTGGGTCTAAACACGTCTACACTTCAAAATGTGTGATTTGTCGCTAAATTTGTTCTTGGAGCAGCGTTTCTATAAAGATTTTTTGGGAGTGGACGTTCGCATTCATTTATTTTAGAGCATGATCAGCTGCGATTAGATACAATGCAAGAAATCAAGGTTCATGCGTATGACATACAACGGGTAATTTCAATCTTATTATATGGGGAATTGCATGTGTGTTATCTCACTCATTCGCTAAGCCTTTTAAAAGCCAGCTTTTTCCTAATCCTCCTATTGGGAAGTTGATTTTCAAACTTGAAACTATCGATTATGCAGTCGCAAGAAAAAAACATCATAAGAGAATCAGGAACTTTTGCTCTTTGAGAATTTTGTTTGTGCTTCTCCCTGCAAATGCTTTATCATGTTAAAGGAAATACTTTTTGGTGCATAGGTGTAAAATGCTCAAGGAATTGTGTAATTCTTCATGGAAAGAACAAAAACGCATCCTTCTTTTTCAAGGTCATGATTGGCAGTCATTTTTCTGAGCTTTTGGTATATTTCCACCTTCTTCAATTTACGACATTGTAATACTTTTTCCCAACTTATACCTTCTTTACCACTAGTCATTACAAGCTAATTTCTTCTCACTTTCATCCTACTATATACTGACTTGTACCTGTTGAAAAGATATTGGTTATCCTCGAAAATCAAATATTTTAAGGTCGTGTGCCTTGTGCTGTTTGTAAACTTTGAAAGCTTATACTACTTGATATTGCATGCAATAGTTGCATATGTCCTCTTGTTTAACTTATTTGAGACTTTATGCAATTGCATAACATAATTATTTTTTGTTGGGTCATGAGTGAGGACATACGCGGATAATCAAAATACAACATCAATATTGGCTTCTCATTAAGGAGTTAGCAACATAATTAGTCAGCCTACTGTATTTTACCTCTTGCATGCCCTAATCCAGAGCTTCACCCTGTGAATGAGTCTGGGCACAGATCTTTAATGAGTGACTTGGTTAAGAAGAAAAGATTGAAGAAGGCAAGTGAACATATCAATTGAAAATCCCTGCTTAACAGACTCTTTTCTGGACTTCAAAAACTTTATGTTTAACAAGTTTTGTGTATAGAAACTTTATTTGAATATGAAAGCAAATTTGAGCACAGCCCTAAAGATCTAACACAAACTTATTATTTATCAGTATCCTACCTAGTGGTGTAAACCAGTTACTAATAGAACTTCTGTTGTAAGCAACTGAGAGAAATAAAAAGTTCTATTCGACCTATGCTAACTTGTGAAACAATAAATTGTCTCTTGAAATTCTTTGCTTCTGCATCAAATAATTGCCAGTTAGAAAGTAGTGCATTTGTTTGGTTAGATTGTGAAGGAGATCTCGTGTCATTTGTTGAGTTTGTCCTTGGTTTTTTTTTTCTTTTGATTGAGAAGAAATAGGAAATTGATTTGAAAATATGCAAAACGAAACAATAAGAAGTGGCATGAGATATCATGTCATGCTATAGAAAGTAAAAGTTTCTCAAGGAATATATCTATTGATTAATTTAACAAAACTTAACCATCCAGTATATAACTCGACATGTGTAGTACTCAGACAATCCTGAGCCTTGATGAAGAAACAGGCATATACTTCAGGTAGTTGACCTTTATATTTCCGCATCTACATGACCTGAATAAGTCACGGTGTTAGCAATTACATGAATCATTTACGATGTTGTGATTTTGTTTCAGATTATTGCCTATCAAGTGCTCAAATGATTTTAGTTGGGCTAACTTGTTATGCAATATTTTAGTAATGTGATGCTTCTGCAGCCAACTTTCTCCTGAAATTTGATATGGATAGGCATGATCATAGTTTGTCACTTTGATTCTATCGTAAGAAAAAGCTCTATTTTACAATAGATGTTTTTCCAATTGCAGTACATTCCTCCAAAATTTTCTCCGACAATCTTAGGACTACTTAATCAAAATATCCGTTCGGAGGATTCAAGTGGGAGGCAATGGGAAGTGACTTTGTCCGAGGTTGATGGATCATTTGCATTCTAGAGAGGTTGGAATGCTTTTGCATGCCACCATGGTTTAGAATTTGGATATTTTCTGTTGTTCTATTACCGGGGTTCCCACTTCAGGGTCGACATATACAATTGGATTGGATGCAGAAAAGTAGATTTTCTAGAAAACAGGACCAGTAAGAAAAGAAGTAGGAGTACTAGAAATTCCTTGGATGACCCCACCAGTGAGAAGATTTCACGTGAGAGTACTTCAGTTGTTTCTGGGGCATTGGCTGAGCTAGATCAATGCCATTGCAGACTAAACGTGGAAAGTCAATGAAACAGATGGCATCGGTATGTCTAAAGAGTTGTGGAAAAAATCAACATCTTTCCAAAACGGTCTTTGCTAAAGAATTGAGCTTTATGATGGATAGTAAGCCAAAATCGCACAATTATTTGCGCACTCGCACGCGGATATGGTGGGGTCTAGCCCCACTCAATCATTCCTTTAGGTAGATAAAGGAAACCCCACACTTATTAATTGACCAATTTCCTCTTACTTTTCCTATGTAGGACAAGGAAAATGCACTTAGTTTGTTTTTTACAAACAAACCTCCAACATTATCTCCCTCATTCGCTGAGCCTTTTAAAAGTCAGCTTTTTCCTAATCCTCCTATTGTGAAGTTGATTTTCAAACTTGAAACTGTCGATTATGCAATCGCAAGAAAAAAAACATCATAAAAGAATCGGGAACTTCTGCTCTTTGAGAATTTTGTTTGTGCTTCTTCCTGCAAATGTTTTATCATGTTAAAGGAAATACTTTTCGTTACATAGGTGTCCAACTAATCATATTATCAATAGGCTGCAAAATGGAAGCTTGTGCATAATGCTCAAGGAATTATGTAATTCTTCATGGAAAGAACAAAAAGGCATCACCTAATGTTAGCTCCTTTTTCAAGGTCATGATTGGCAGTCATTTTTCTGAGCTTTTGGTATGTTTCCAACATCTTCTATTTACGACACTGTAATACTTTTTCCCAACTCATACCTTTTTTACCACTGGTCAGTACAAGCTAATTTCTTCTCTCTTTCATCCTATTGTATATTGACTTGTACCTGTTGAAAAGATATTGGTTATCCTCAAAAATCAAATCTTTTAAGCCTTGTGGTAAACTTTGAGAGCTTATACCGCTTGATATTGCATTCAATAGTTGCATCTGTCCTCTTGTTTAACTTATTTGAGACTTTATGCAATCGCATAACATAATTATTTTTTGTTGGGTCATGAGTGAGGACATACGCGGGTAATCAAAATACAGCATCAATATTGGCTTCTTATTGAGGAGTTAGCAACATAATTAGTCGGCCTACCGTATTTTACCTCTGGCAGGCCCTAATCCAGAGCTTCACCATATAAATGAGTCTAGGCACAGATCTCTAATGAGTGACTTGGTTAAGAAGAAAAGATTGAAGAAGCAAAGTGAACATATCAATAGAAAATCCCTGCTTAACGGTGATGATAACTGTTATTAAAATGGACCTTCTCTTTCCCTTGAGAAGCAAGTTATGCTAAGAGGGCTGCTATGGGCATGGTTACCAATAATGATGCTTCATGACTTTATCTGATCTAATTCTAAGCTATTAATGTTAAACACTCTTTAAGATTAGCATGTAATTGTTTCTGTAACTGAAATTTAAAAAAAAAAAAAAAAAAAAAAAAAAAACAATATTGGAAGATGATTATTTGACACTTCATAAGTTAGGCTGGGTCTTAAGTTATAATAGGCAGTTGGCAACCACCACCCAATCTGATGGCATATTACTTGGGGACTTTACTAAAGGCATATTACCCAATCTGTGCGCATGCAATCATACTAGAGCAAAAGAATTGGTGTTTTGGTGTACGAGCAGTTTGATAACAGAAAAGAGTTGTTATCTCTATACCAAGATATACACTATCAGAAGGAACCACCATTAGTATGCAAGACATTTTAGATCACAATCAAGAATTTTCTTCCATAGATAAGAATGAGGCTTCCGGACACAGATTTCTTTCCAAGACAAGCTTGAGTTCTGAGAATGTTCCTCCATTTGTAGCATCAACTAGTAAAGCAATCTTCAGATTATCTTTGTTAGTAAAATTAAAAATACCATATACATTGCTCGAAGATAGCATCCAATTACATGCATAAACATTGTCTTACCACAGAGTCTATCCTCAGCTCCATCAATTTGTCCTGAATGCCCTCCTGCAGACAAATCAACAACTTTAGCTTCCAAGAGTAGAAAGCATTTCTATCATAGAAGAGAAAGCCGTTAGCATCACCATGGAGAACTTCCACTAAGATTAATGAAACGGTCTAGAGGGACTATATGGAAACCAGAGAAGAAGCAAAAGTTATTATCCGATCAATGTCTATTTTATACGCAGTCACGTGAGGGTACTTCTCATTCAATGCTTCAATGGCAGGGGACATGAATCTGCCTGCAAGACACGGATTAATGTCAAGGCTAAAATGACCTTTTTAATTCGAGTAACAGAGGATAATCAAGAGGAAGAAGTGCCTGGAGGGCATTGAGAAATGCCTAGATGGTTGAGATTACTTACAAGGACCACACCATGCTGCGGTGAAGTATAAAATTGCTGGAGAAGACTCATCTATCAAATTCAATCAGACAAAAGCATAAGATATTTCTTATTTCGGGGACCCTCCAAGTGGTAAGAACTGCGGTCCCATCACGTCCGTGTCATATGTGTCTAGCTATAAAGCAATAAGAAGCTGATAGCAGAAGAAGAAGAGACCTCGGATCTTGGCAAGCACACCATCGAACTGTTCTTCTGACTTGATAAGGTGCATCATCGACGAACCTAAGATTGCAAAGATTGGCCCAAGTGAATTTATTGAATTTAAGCCATTCAGAATACACAATTCATCCAAGAGGCAGGAACTATCCACTATACAACCATTGGTTTTTGCGTTCTTAAAGAGGGAAAATAAGCAACCAACAGAAATGCCACGAATTGTCAGCCTTTCAAGAAAGTATGAGCAGGCCTGTCCATAACTGGGAACCATGAATTTTGCGCATTGAATCCGGTTCCAACTATCACACCATTCCTCATGTCGTAACCCCCTTCCCCAAAAGAGGGAGAAATATAGACGAGTCCACAGTTGGTCAAATGCACGTTGTGCAGTGGATAGGAAACTTTGGTTTGCGGAAAGCAGGAAGGGCCCTGAACTCCAACCGGGCCGACTTGCAGTCAAAAGGGTAATCTTTCAAGTCGCAAGTCGCGTTTTTCCTTCACGCGCGAGCAGCTTAAATTCCCAAATTCGAATGATACCGACACGCGAACGGGGCATAGCCGACGCAAGAATCGGACACACGTCAACAAGCAGACTGAGGAAGCAATCAAAAACGAAGTAAAAAAGGGAAATGCAGCGAAACTGGTATTGAGGAATCGGGACGGGGAAGAGAGAGAGCGGCGAAGGCAGCGGCGGGCTGGAAGGGACGGCTCTGCGTGCGGCGTCGGCATGACCCGGAAGATGCTTTGGGCCAGAAGTTGGGTTGCGATATCTCTTGTTGGGCCTGGACCATTTGGACATCGGTCAGTCCAGCTCAAATTTTGTGTGGCTGCATTAAGGTGCACATCCATCCAATTTGGATATGGTATGGATTGCCTAAATTGTTTCAGTTTTGGGCCTGGAATTACCAATATTTCATGCTCTGGAATCTGGATTGATTAGCTTCTTGGAACACTGGATTTATACCTCTCCTTCTCCCACAAGTAGACCTCATCAAGGGCCTATCAACTAATGGGCCCGCCCACCAAATTAGTGGGCTTGGCCGAGGACATAGTCCCGTTTGGGTGAGCCTGGCCGAGCCTTGCCTTCCTCCGCCAATGCGAGCCGTCAAAGCCATGGCTTCTATCCCAATCGTGATCAACGCTCCTCGCCATCTAGTGCCAATCTCTGTCATATCAATTTACACAATCGACGACTCGACTTTACTCAGTAACCCACGACCCTTACTCTTTCTTCCCATCTCAGTACTCCCTATCATTTCATGGATAAATAATGTGTTCCAAATCATGTTAAGAGAATTTTAGCCCATATGATTGGGCAGGGGTGGCTCCGGAAACGGTCTCGTGCACCCGGAACGTGAGTAGGCCTGGACAAGGTTAATGCATGTTACCCCTTGGGTTGGGCCCAGCTCAAGCTCATGTTAGGCTCATCCAGTTATTAGGTCTATCCCATAATAATTGTTTCATTAAGGAGGAGTATTATTCCATTAGATTCGATAAGCCGTAGAAAAAGAAATGACCGTACCCTTTCAAACGGTGGCAATTATTAATATCAAGTTCAATAGGAACACTGGGAAGACAAGAGACGAGAGTATTGGGATTGGATGCAGCCATGAGAATGGGAAACAAACTAAATCCAATTTGGGAGGAAGGAGCTTAGAGAAAAGAGAGAGAGAGAGAGAGAGAGAGAGGTTGGAAGTTCACGCACCTTTACAAAACTACTCCAATTTCTGGTGATGTTGGAGTTGGTTGTTGACCATACGATAACAAAGAGTGGTTGGCCAGAGATTTTAAGAGGGTGTGAATTACAAAGAAGGCAAGGGGGAAGTCGCCCACCCGTCCTTCCAGCAACCCCAATTTTCCAAATTGGAAACGTCTTTGATTTAGACGTCCATATGCCCCCATCCCCACTGACTCTTCCTACTTTAATCCTTGTCCTTCTTTCTGTTGATTGGACCTAATAAGATTTTGCATATGCGCGTTGGAATAGTTTTTTTTTATGCATAGAATCCTACTTTTTGCTTTAAGTTTCGAAAAGGTCTACGAGCTGACTAGATTGCCCTTGCGCTTTTAGGTTTTCTGTTTGAAAATAGTGGACAACATTAGCAAAAGGAGAGGACCGAGTCATCGCCGGACTTCTAGATCGACCTAGTTAGAAATTCCGCATGTCACCTTTCCCCGTCACGCCAAAGGAATTATGAATTCTTGTTTTTTTATGTAATTCTAGGGCACAGATGTAGAGCGTGCGACTAAATGGAAACTTATGCCCGATGCCTTACAAGTCTGACGAACGGATTAGATCCCGACTCAATTTGATTGAAATTTGATGGGAGGGATGCGAAGAACGTGTAGTAGGGAGGGACAGAAGATGCAGTCCACCTGGAAAACCATGGGCTGAGCAAAAAGAGAATCGGTGGGTGGTGGGGGCCATTGGAGGGGGTCTCCTTCTCTTGCGTATGCTTATCTAGAAAAAGCCAAGGAACACGCCAAGACAGAACATGAAGAAAGAAGCTGAATTTGGTGGGAGGATTTGGAGTTCCATTTTGTTGTCGAGACCGTGCAGGGTGACATGGAAATTTAGGTCCGTTTCTCTCTCTCTCTCTCTCTCTCTCTCTCTCTCTTTTGTACCTTTTCCTCCTGCCTGCTTTTTGGGTAAGTGGAAACGATGTCATTTCTCAAACACTTCTCCCTCATTGGCCCATGAAATCCTTTAGAGCTTCGCAAGATTAATAAACTTCCCACTAAAAGTAGGATTCTTAACATGATCCACAAAACATCAGATTTGATCTCTCCTAAATTTCAGTGTGTGATCTTGCTTTTGACCCACTTTCTTTGCCATTGGATCTCAAAGCCTTTGCTCCGGAAGGATGGAGAGAGCTGCACGATCCTCGTGCTACCTCGGAGCGCATTTTCTTATGATCATAATGACGATAATAATGAACCTTGTCGCCTGATTCATGCACTTCAGCCTCAATGCCATCCTCTCTGTAGATAATGAGCACTCATGAAAAAGGGAAAGTCCACTAACCAGCTTTGTAATCCGAAAGCAAAAAGTGCTTTGCTACTACATAGGTACGTAGAAAGGAAAACAAAAAGGTGTCCATGATTTTATAGGCAATGTGTATGTTGAAACACTAACTACTTGTTTGACAATTCTTTAACTATTATAAACCACTCCTTTGACACCTTGTTACCCCGTTGGATTCACGATAGGCTTTGGAAATCAACATGAGATCCCGACTATCCAAAAAACGTAGGCTGAAGTGTAGGATCACAACATTAGTGTAATAACCCCCTTGATGCAATAAAACTATCTAAAGAGCACAATGTCATAACATATGTGCCCTTAGGTATTTTGTAGTTAATAGTAGTTGATATTGCATAATCATTATAAGCGTTGTCAACTATCTTAGTCCAATCATGAATATGCAAGTCGTGTGTCAATTTTTTGTTCATTAAATACTTAAATGTGTTTTTTTTTTGGTAAATTTAAATACTGAAATGTGTTGAATCGACCAATTTCATATATTTTTAAGGGTATTACAAAAAACCTCAAATTTGTAGATCTGTGATCAATTTACCCAAAATTAATTTATTGACCACGAAAAACTACAAATTGATACATTTGTAATAAATTCAGTCTCTGTTAGTTTTTAAAGTTAGATTGCTAAATTTGTTGACAAATGTATGAATTTTTGGTTTTATCCTCCATTTGTCATAAATGAATCTATTTGTGTTTTTTATATTAATTCAATTTAATGAGAGTTAATAGATTGTTAATTTGTCACAAATATGTTAATTTGAGATTTTTAATAATTAGAATATTAATTTGGAATAAATTTATTATGGATATATAAATTTGTGATTTTTGATAGTCAAAAAATTTGTTTAGATTGAATTTGTCAAAAGTTTAAGATTTTTTCTGATATTAATCTTATTTTTAATAATTGTGATTGTAAAAGGGGAGCCCACAGCTACACATACGGCAATACACGCGTATGCGGTCTTGAAAGGAGAAACGTGGAAAAAAAGCAATTTTGAACATATCTTTGGCGTGTTTGCTCAAAAAAAAAAAAAAAAAAACATATCTTTGGCGTGTGAGCTTGTCAAAAGATCAGCACGAAAGACGTTATGTTTTTGCTCGGAGGGTAGAACGGTCAAACGCCCTTCGACAATGACGGCCGCCGATCCAGACGAAACTCGTCGGATAAAGAAGAGAGAGAGACGCCGCTCCCAGCATCTTCCGTAATACCAGAAATGCCCTTTATCCGTCGGTTCGATCCCTTCCATTTCGAGCATTTCCCGTGGGAAAATTCAAGAAGATAGAATGAAATTGATTATTATAGAGACTAATTATTTAATAAATAGATTATAAATGAGTTTAGAATTAATAAAACTCAAAATAATATAAATATTAAATAGATTTATAAATTATTTAAACTCAACCAACTTTTATGATTATTTCTTATCCTTATTCGATCTCGTGCTCATTCGCATAAATATTTTAGTAATATGGATCGAAATTGACATGAATTATTAGATTTATATTGCATGAAAATCGTTAATTTAGGTCAGATCATTTTTGATTTGACACACCTGTTTAGGGAATCTAATTTACAAATTAATGTTATATAATTTTCACGATATTAAAACATGTGAATGACGAATTCAATTTAATGAGAACAAGTTACGTTACTTTATAAAAAAATAAATTTCATTAATTAAATGCAGCATTTCTTTTTCTTTTTTCTTTGGCGGCATTATTCAAATGAGGACATGCGAGTCACGTGGCCAGCCCTTGACCCCCTGGAGGCATCCGTCGTTCCGACTCGGGCCCATTCAAATGGCTGGCACGTGCCCATAAAAATAAACGTGTGTGGTTGATCGATTATTATTATAATTATTATTGTAATTGTTAAGGTTATTATTATAATGAATGCACCGATAATTGTGCCCAGACACACGTTATGCGCTAATAAATATACCTTCCTTCTTTTATATGAGATTTTATAATTTCACAAAAGAGTGTACAATCGCCCTACTTCTAATTTTTAGACATTTAAGATGAGTAAATGCAATCTCGATGAAATCATACCTTCGTGATTATATATATATAATCCGGGAATCGCCGTACAGTCGGCAACCGGTGACGCAAACTCGAGGTGCACTAGCGTAGGGACCCACCTCCCACGGCGTTGCACTTAAGTCATGCAATTGCGCATGCAGAGAATCGAACCCCCCCAAGCGAGATGGGGGAAGTCTGCTCGAGCCAACGTGCCCACAGCGAGGTGGATTTGTTATATTTTCTTTAAAGGCCTCTAATTTTCTATTTCTAACATTGAAGCCCTCCAAAAGCTTATTCAGCATTTCTAGAACCGTACACTTTTCGTTCAACTAAACTACTTTTTATTGATATTTTCTCAACAGCACAACTAAAGACTATTTAATTATATCGCAATATAATAATTTGCTTTCTTATTTCTAATATCTTAAAGGGTTAATCGTACAAAAGACCCAAAACTAGGTTTATTAAAACTTAAATACTATAAAAAACAAATTTTGTGTCATTAAAAATTATAAACTTGCCTGTTATGACACAAATGCCCCAAACTTTTGTTTGTGTCACAACAAATTCTGAACCTATATCAGTGTGACAAATTTATCCTAAATGGAACTCAAATAAATATTATATAAATCACACATACATAAGTTTGGATTTTTTTGGCGACACAAAAAAAAGAGTTAAGGATATTTATGTCACAATGGGCAAGTTTAATATTTTGGCGACACTAAAAAAAGTTTGAAATATTTATATTATAATGGGCATATTTTTGGGTTTCTTGTAATATTAAAGAAAAAAACAGACTCATCACGCATAGTTTGACTTAGCAAATGCCTTTACGACGGTCATCATCCATATAGTTCATTTCAAACCATTACTTCATCAATGACCCATGTTCACTTTTTCTATCCTTTTTTTTTTAATATAATAAATGGATTGAAAGTCTGGTCTGAACTGTGCTCAGGGGACCTTTACAAGTTAAACATCTCCTCTTTTTCTGTGGAGAAAAACATGGGGAATGGAGAAGGAAAAACGTCCCCAATTCCTTGAAGGCAAAGCCATGTCTTCTCCCCAAACAAAGGCTTTTAAGCATCTTCCTCAAAACAATCAAAATTACCCCAAATTTCGTTTGTCTTTTCCTTAATTTTATCAAATAAATTGTTGTTGTTTTTTTTTTTTTTTTTGGTCGATATATAAATTGTTGTTGTCGACTCAGCTTCAAAGCAACAACCCCAACACCACCACCGCAAAGTCTCCATCAGTTAGGTCCGAGGACAGGGACCCATTTCTGCAAAAAAAAATAAAATAAAAATACAATACTCGTCAGGTGGGATTTGCTCATCTAACCCTCATCCAATTTTCCAACAAATCCCTCCCTTTCTTTCTTAATTCCAATTCCATCCCATCCCCTACCAAAATAGCAAGTCCAACCTTTTTCTCTTTCATCCCCACCAATGATACTTTTTCCGTTTCTATAGTGCACTACATTAATTGCTCACTCCTCATTCGATGTCACAGGCCTGCCATTTATAAAAATTCCTTTGAGAAATTTTATTTTTTAGTGTAGATTATTAGCTCCTCCCGGGTACCCCTACCCATAGCTCTCTAGAAGCTTAGACCGTTAAATTATTAAAAACATCCATTCTTTTTCCCAAACATTTTTTTCCCATACGTTTTGGAAGATGCTAATTACTCGGGACGTACAAATTCAACGCCTGCTAATACAGTAACAAAACAATTGTACTTGGGAACACGCAAAAAAGAGGATTTTGCAAACGAAAAGGAGAGAATCCAAATAGAGATATCAAAATCTAACTCAAAATGTGGGGATTCTTCCTTCAAGTTCATCCTTTTCTTTTCCTTTTGCGGCTATTGTGTAAGTTTGATCGCTCAAAATGGAACATCGATAATATTCGATTCGAGGCATTCAACTTGAAATAAGGATTCGTTTGTTTGAAGAAAAGCTATTTTCTAGAATATTATTTTTCGACTTTTCAATTTTTATACAATATAAAACCAATCTATCTATAGAAAACACTTTTTAAGGATTGTTTAGATCGAGAGAAAAAGAATTCCTCTTCTGACGAAAAGGAATTTGCTTTTCTCAAACCATCAAACAAATAAAAACATTTTCTATCGGCTAATCATTTCAATTAATATAAGCAATCGTTTTTCAGAAAATATTTTTTAAATTATTTATTCTTCATGAGAGCGCTCTAATTCACGAGATTAATGACTTCGACAGTAGAGAATGACCTTTTTTTTTTTTTTTTTTTTTCCTTACTTAAGTTGGCTTCTTTGCTATGACCTAAAAAAAAAGAGTTGGCTTCTTCGCGAGAGAAAAGAAAAAAATGGTAAGTTTTCACCAACTATTCAAAATCTCAACCGAAACCAATTCCACATCATCCGCAAAACCTTTTATGCAGTACAAGTCCCTCCCCCCCAGGACCGCCACCGGTCGTACTGCACAAAAACACAAAGCGGGGAAAACCTTCCCCTCCCGCCCAGGGCACAACCGTAAATCCCCCATCTACCGGTCCTTCCCCCTCCGTTAAAAGACGACCGCTGGTCTTCTCCTTCCTCCGAAGCTCCGGCGGTGGTCCTTCTTCCGCATCTTCCTCGGAATCCTCGGCAGCTTCCTCTCGATTTCCGCGCACGAGGATTCGATCCCCGCCCTGCCTTTTCCGGCGGCATTCCCGTCGGAGATCCCCACGCTCCGGCACCGTTTCCGATGGCGCCGAGCATCGCCGACCTCCAGCTCTCCCGGCTCTCCGGCGCCGCCGGCCGGAAAACCGGGGACGACCTGGAAGGCGGCGGCGGCGGCGGCGGCGGCGGGGCCGACCTCGAGGACGTCAGGCTGCTCGATTCGTACGAGGACAACGCGCCGGCGAGCGCCGGGGAGGCGGGGATGCGGAGGGTGCAGGTGAGGGTGACCGGGATGACCTGCGCCGCCTGTTCGAATTCCGTGGAGGAGGCGCTCCGGGGCGTCGACGGCGTCCTGCGGGCCTCCGTGGCCTTGCTGCAGAACAAGGCCGACGTCGTCTACGATCCTAGTTTGGTCAAGGTCGGTCGATGCTCCTCGGTTTTCTGCTTCTACTATTTTGCTTGGTGTTGTCTTTTGGGAAGCTGGGGAGATGGCTCGTGGATTCGGGAGCTTGAGAAGTTGGTTTATTTCTAGTGGCTCACGAGCTCAGTCATCTGATCAAAAGCCGATTTTGATTGCTTTTTGCATCCTTCACAATTAGATCAAGCAATCGCAGGAGGATCGCCTCCTTCGAGCTTTGTTTAGTTAAATTTCCGACTTCAACTGTTGGTTAGTGTCCTAGTCTTCGTAGTTCTCTTGTGGTTTAGTTAGCATTACCCCTTTTTCGGAAACTAGATTTCCATTGTCATTGCATCTTGCCTGGCTTGCAGAGATTAGTGGTGAAACCTTCGTGAATCTTTCTTTGCTTTGGTTTTGTGATTATCCATCTGTTCTGCTGATGGGCTTCATTAACATTGGCTAGGTAGGATTTTGTGGATTGTCCTGCTAAACTAAACTATTCTGGTTACATCTGTTTTATATTGCGAGACGTAATTTATATCTCTTCCAGTATTGTTGGAGCAACAATTTCACTCCCTTTTCTTTATGGCCATAATGCGGAAGTTTAAACTTTTTGCATTGGCCCCAATTCTGTTGGCAAGACTTCAATTTGGACATTCCTATAATGGCGCGGATTTCCTTACAATTGCAATAATGGGTCTGATTTCAAATCAATCGGGATTAACTTCGAGCCATAGTCAACCCTTCTTTTTGAATCAACGTGGGCTGCAGATGCTTCATTGTGACTTACGTCCGCAGAAGACATTACCTAGCCTATTCATTGTCTAATTTTGCTTTTGTAGCTTATTTGTGAAGTGCTGAGTTGTTTATTCCTTATTTTTGACAGTTTTTTGTGACTACATTGTGATTCAGGAAGTAGACATCAAGAATGCAATTGAAGATGCGGGTTTTGAGGCAGAGATTCTGCCTGAACCAAATTCTTCAAAAACAAAGCAGCAAACAACACTCTTAGGGCAGTTCACTATTGGAGGAATGACTTGTGCAGCCTGTGTTAATTCTGTTGAAGGCATCTTGAGAAGTCTTCCTGGTGTCAAGGGAGCAGTAGTTGCATTGGCAACATCATTAGGTGAAGTGGAGTACGATCCTGCTGTAATCAGTAAAGATGATATAGTCAATGCGATTGAAGATGCTGGTTTCGAAGCTTCACTGGTGCAAAGTAGTCAACAGGATAAGATCATACTTGGTGTGGCTGGGGTATTCAGTGTGATGGATGTGCATTTTCTAGAAGGCATACTAAGCAGCTTAAAGGGTGTTAGGCAGTTTCGCTTTGACAGGACATCCGGAGAACTTGATATTCTCTTTGATCCTGAAGTTGTGACCTCCCGCTCCTTAGTTGACTCAATTGAGGGAGCAAGCAGTGGCCAGTTTAAGTTACATGTCATGAACCCATATTCAAGGATGACCTCTAAAGATGTTGAAGAAACAACTAAGATGTTTCGGCTTTTCACATCTAGCTTATTTTTAAGTGTGAGTATTTCTTCCATTTCCTCTTTGCCTTCTCTCTCCACAACACTAGTAATAGAAAGATGTGCTCTCACCTTCCTGTTTCTGTTGTGTGGTCGCCTTGAAGAGGAGGCTCCTCCTTTTGGATGCATTGTTTCTACTTCGATGGAATTTTTACTTCCTTGATCAATGATCATTAGCATATATGTCAGGATCACTCATTCTAAGGATGTTTAGAGTAATATGTGGGTGAAGAATTAATTCAGGGTCCAGATGTTAGACATAGCCTTCTTGCCAACTTAATCCTTTTTGTTGTTTGTTTAAATCTTAACAGTTTGTGCTTGATGTATTGGCTGTAGATTCCGGTCTTTCTCATTCGGGTAGTTTGTCCTCAAATACCAATGGTCTACTCTCTGCTGCTATGGCGTTGTGGACCTTTTTTAATGGGTGATTGGTTGAAGTGGGCATTGGTGAGCGTCGTGCAATTTGTGATCGGCAGGCGTTTCTATGTCGCAGCTTGGAGAGCTCTTCGAAATGGTTCAACTAATATGGATGTTCTGGTTGTATTGGGAACTTCTGCGTCTTATTTCTATTCTGTTGGCGCACTTCTGTATGGTGCACTTACCGGTTTTTGGTCTCCTACATACTTTGAGACAAGCTCCATGCTGATAACTTTTGTGCTGTTGGGGAAATACTTGGAGTCTCTTGCAAAAGGGAAAACATCTGATGCCATCAAGAAGCTTGTGGAACTTGCACCTGCAACAGCATTGCTGCTTGTCAAGGACAAAGGTTATTGTACTTCCCTTCGACTGATTTGAGAGTAGCTTTAGAAATATGATCCTCAACCTAATTATTGTGGCACCCTTTTTCTCTGACTAGGAGTTTGATTTTTTTTTATTTTATAGTAAATTGGAGTAAATTATTGATGTTGCAGGTGGAAGGTATATCAGTGAGCGAGAAATAGATGCTTTGCTAATTCAGCCAGGTGACATATTGAAAGTTCTGCCTGGTACAAAGGTTCCTGCTGATGGCACAGTAGAATGGGGATCCAGTTATGTCAATGAGAGTATGGTAACTGGTGAATCTGTCCCTGTTCTAAAGGAGGTCAATTTGTCGGTCATTGGAGGTACAATCAATTTACACGGTGTCCTTCACATGCGAGCTACCAAAGTAGGAAGTGATGCAGTCTTGAGTCAGATCATTAGCTTGGTTGAGACGGCACAGATGTCCAAAGCTCCTATACAGAAGTTTGCCGATTTTGTAAGTACTTTAACGAGGCAAAGTTCTAACATATTGTTAACTCTCCTTGTTTTAATAAATCTGGATACTGGAAAGCTTTAATACTTATAGCGATTGACTTTTTTGCCCTTTTTGAGACTCTGCAAATCCTTTTGTTGTTTGAAGTCAGTGTTGGAGTACTTTAATCATCATGTGAAACCGATGCTGGAAGGATTTGAGCGTTCTGAATGTGTTGTATTGTTTATTCGGAGCATCATGAGAATTATGTCTTTGTCCTGACACTAATACTTGGTTTTGGGGGAGATAGTAGTGCTGATGGACCAAGTTCTTTTACAGTGAGAAACTT
Organism: Eucalyptus virginea; assembly: GCA_014182375.1. NCBI lineage: Eukaryota > Viridiplantae > Streptophyta > Magnoliopsida > Myrtales > Myrtaceae > Eucalyptus > Eucalyptus virginea. The sequence continues at coordinate 217,477 of CM024517.1, read as the reverse complement.
TCTTTTATATGCAGTTTATTGAAATTCTGTCGGTTTTTGCTTGCTGGCTTTCCTGTCTTTAAATGTCATATGCTGAGTATTTGAATTCCTGGAATGCTAGGTAATGAGGTCCAGAGTCATTTATGAGTTCTGAATTGTACCTAGGATCATCCCTTGGTGTCGGTTCTGCATGTCAACAATTTGTGCGAATAGCAGATATGGTCGTGTCGTGTAAATGGCATGTGGTTCGAAACAGTTAACCTCGCCACGACATAAATGATGAAGACAATTATACACAAAGCAATGCTGTTGCACTCACTTTCTGTCATTTTCCTCTCTCTCCCTCTCATATCAAATGGAAACTAGAAGATAATGGCAAGGTGCCAATGCATGTGAAGACACATATCATCTCAAAGTGAAACCGACCATTTATTCAACTCTGGGTTTATTTTCAACTGCATCTCTTTGGTCTCAGACTTTGGGAAGGTCTGAAATTGAGACATCTAAACACATGATCCATCAGCAATATGTTTGCTTAATATAATGTTGGAATTATGAATAATGATTGGGACTGCTCTCTTTGGAGTGCTCCTTGGAAGTTGATAGGTGTTTCGAAGGCATTTGAGTTTTGACTTGGAGATGTTAGCTCCTCCCAATGCTAGTGGGACTCACGGGATCTCTACTGATCAAAAAGATAATCAATGCCCAAATTTAGGTGTTTTTATCTGACATGTAGATGTTAGTCTGGTGCTAGGAACGAGAGATGATGGGATGGCGGTGGGATGTTGGAGTGGACAGGAAAGCCAGTTTGGTTATTTAATGAAGTATTATTACTTGAGATTTTATTTCTAGTGGTCTTGGGGTTATCTTCGCTTGCGTGGTCTTCTATGTTGAGAAGAATGAGGGAAGGGGGGTTAAAGAAGGATAGTATGTGGCAGTTTAAGTAGAAAAGAGAACTACAAAATCTACTATCTGTGATGGCACTCAAAGGATTTTGGGTCACTCTTTTAAATTGGTGATTCCAGCACTTACGTGCATTGCGCCATTTTCTTTTTAGAGCCAACCTCAGACTATCGAGGGGGCATCGGTTGATAATAAAGCTATCTGGTGCTCTATGAATTGTAGACTTTTATGGTGGCAGATTGCAGCTTCATATAATGTTGAGTGTTTTAAGTAGTTGACTTGCAGTTTCTCTGGTTTGTGGATTAATTGGTACTTTCTTCTCGCAGATTGCAAGCATCTTTGTCCCCACTGTTGTTGCTTTGTCATTTTTGACATTTGTGGCTTGGTGAGTACAACACCTGACTTGTTCTACCTTTGGTGCAATTTCTATATGATAAGAGAAAACCACCTTTATAGTCCCTAGTTGACCAATTCTATAATTGGATATCTAGTCTTTAAACATCAGTTTTGTGCAATAATGATCTGTCACCACTATTATTATTTGATTTTGCTCATAATTCTTCTACATGGCTTAGCTGAATCACAACATGGTTGTAATAACTATAGACAGTCAAATATCACCCGTTTATACCCCATATCTTCATAACACAGGATAATCATAACCGAAGTTCAATGCAAATAAGGTCAGAGATCTGAATCACACAAAAATGAACTGTAGAGAGTAATATCTCAGTATTAAATATCAGGGATCAAACTGCAAAGTTTACCAAACTTAAGGAACTGCTGATGTAGTTTTCCCACTGGATAATGCGCGATAGGTATGCACAATCATTGAGGCCCTTTTTGTTTGTGTACAGGTATCTTGCTGGTGCTTTTGGAGCTTATCCAGAAGAGTGGCTGCCAGATAAGAGCAATTACTTTGTTCTTGCCCTGATGTTCTCAATATCGGTAGTAGTTATTTCTTGCCCCTGTGCCCTTGGGTTGGCAACACCTACTGCTGTGATGGTGGCAACAGGGGTTGGTGCCAACAATGGGGTGTTGATAAAAGGCGGAGAGGCTTTGGAGAGAGCCCAGAAGGTTAAGTATGTAATATTTGATAAAACAGGCACCCTTACACAGGGGAAAGCCACCGTCACAACGGCAAAAGTTTTCAATGGGATGGACCGTGGACAGTTCCTCAATTTGGTGGCTTCTGCAGAGGTAACTATGTATTCTTTGTCCATTTATTCAAGTCCCCGCTCCCCATTTCTCCTGGAGAGAGAACAGAAAAGTGAAATATGCACACATATGGGCAGTATGTTTGTTCAAATGGAGATTGCAGATGCAGACATTTAGAAAACTGAAATGGCCAAGATAGAGGAGGACCATATACATCAGTTCTTATGATGTCATCACCATATGGAGAATCTGAACTGATTGTCTGAGGATCAAATCTTGAACATGTACTTTTGGAGTTTATTTTAGGACAGATTCTACTAATTAGCAGCCTTTCTAAAACATTTGAAAAATTACTATCACCTATAGAATATTACTAATCATGGATGCATAAATTATGGTTTGGGCGACAGATTAGTGCTATTACGCATGCGTTTATATCAGCATATCACTGCTTTCAAACATGATACCTAACTGCTTCACTAAGATAAAGCTTATTTAGATTCTTGTTTAGCCGTGTGGTAAAGCTGACTTCAAGCAGAGACTTTTGAGTGCCCAAGCTCAAACTGCAGAACTCTGCTTGCATTGCCTTCTCTGAAGATGTGGGCTGCAGTTTAAATGATTCGTTTTATGCTGATATTCTTGACTTCTTTTTCAACATTGCATTGTAATTGTTTTTGTTACTTATCTCAACTAGGCTAGCAGTGAACATCCTCTGGGGAAAGCAATTGTGGAGTATGCACGCCATTTCCACTTCTTCGATGATCCTTCTGAAACTGATGATGCTTTAAACTCCAAGGAGTCAACGAATTCTGGATGGCTCCAGGATGTCACTGAGTTTTCTGCTCTTCCAGGAAGGGGAATTCAGTGCTTTATCGAAGGGAAGCAAGTGCTGGTGTGTTTCCTGAAATAAAGATCTAAAAGTTTTGCTGCTTTACTCAAAAATATGCCTTTGACCCAAAAAAAAAAAAAAAAAAAAAAAAAAAAAAAAAAAACTCAATAGTATGCCTTTTGATAGCATGTTAATATGCTTGTTCGACATGCAACTTTGACAGGTTGGTAATCGGAAGCTGTTGGCTGAAAGTGGAATTGCCATTTCAACTCATGTGGACAATTTTGTTGTAGAGCTTGAAGAAAGTGCCAAAACTGGCATTCTTGTTGCATATGGTGATGCCTTGATTGGTGTTTTAGGGGTTGCAGATCCGCTGAAAAGGGAAGCTGCTGTAGTTGTAGAAGGCCTCAAGAAGATGGGTGTTAGTCCTGTAATGGTGACAGGGGATAACTGGAGGACAGCTCGGGCTGTTGCCAAGGAGGTGCGTACAGCCTACTATATCCAGCGTTTTAAAATGCGTTTGCATGAGTTTGTAGAGTTAGTGGATTCCATACATATACATATAAGTTCTTCTCACTTTCTCTCGCAGCTCAATATGTGCATGTATTTTGGCTCAAACTCTCAAAGCATTCAAGAGATTTTGACATGGATAATTTGGCCTTATGCTATTTATTTTATTTTATTTTGGGAAAATTTAATCTTTAACTTCACATGAAGTCTGAAACAAATCAGAGATTTTGTGTTTGATGGCTAATTATCTTGTTAATGGGAAACATCCTCCTTCTGTGCATGATGCTAAATGTCTGATGTTTCTCATCCATGTACAGGTCGGCATAGAAGATGTGAGGGCAGAGGTAATGCCAGCAGGAAAAGCGGAAGTCATTTTCTCATTCCAAAAAGATGGGAGCATTGTTGCTATGGTTGGTGATGGTATCAATGACTCTCCTGCTCTAGCTGCTGCGGATGTGGGCATGGCTATTGGGGCAGGGACTGACATTGCAATAGAAGCTGCTGACTATGTTCTGATGAGGAACAACCTAGAAGATGTGATTACAGCCGTTGATCTATCTAGGAAGACCTTTGCACGGATCCGCTGGAACTATGTCTTTGCAATGGCCTACAACGTGATTGCAATACCGCTTGCCGCAGGGGTCTTCTTCCCTTGGTTGAGGATAGTGTTGCCACCATGGGTGGCTGGCGCGTGCATGGCTTTCTCGTCTGTGAGTGTTGTGTGCTCTTCTTTACTCCTTAGAAGATACAAAAAGCCAAGACTTACGACTATTCTGGAAATAACTGTAGAGTAGACTAGAAAGGAGAATAACAGAGAGGATTTTTAAAGGAGGGAAAAAAAGGAAATTGCAGGGAGAAGAATGTTGTAGTAATTTTCAGCTTAGTGAGTGAGGACACAAAATGGGATACAAGGTGTGTGAATGAAGATGAGTATCCCAATTTTGTCTACTTTTTGAATATTCTTTTCACTTGTATGATGATGGGGATGTAATTTTCCACCCCACTGAATGTAAATGTCACATGCATAATATATACTGTAAATTTTTTTTTCTTCTTTTTGGTTTCTGTTCTGCTTGCCCTTGGGCTGATTTGCAGAAAATGAGAAGAATAAAGAAAAGATCTGGCTTTAACCCCTTTCTGTGCTCCTCTGCGCTTAATTTTCCATGCCTGCACCCGGAGGAGTCAGTTTGCTGCAATTGCTACTGCTCAAGTTCCCTCAGAAACAAACCTCAAATCTATCATCATGCATCTGCTTTCGGTTCAACTCATCCATCAACTAAGATATCAAATGAGAATGATGAGCCGTGAACATCGGTCAAGATCCGTATTCGTGAGTTTGCCTATGAATTGTAGACCGACTGACGATAGGAAGTTTGCACGATCGCTTCCTAGTCGTAATCGTTAGCATCAGGTTGTTTAAACCAGGGAGATTCCATTGCACACAAAACTTGATGAGGTTGGTGGATATGAACACTGCCCAAGACCCAGGTCTCCCTTTTGTCTTTAAAGCGACAGGCATGCTAGATCCATCCGCAAAATTAACACAAGAAGCAACGGAATGGATTGTATCTGGACATTCAAACAGATGAAGCATATTCGGAGAAAAGCCGTGAAGAAAGCATGCACCGCAGCAGGGTGGGAACCACTAAGTGGTCAAATCAAAACTTCAAAGTCTTCAACCTCCGGCATCCTTTTCTTGAAGTTGACCGTTCCGCCCGAGGATACCAACATCGATTTTACCTGTGATACTGTGCAAATGGTCGCCCTTGGACCATTCCATTTCATGTATATAGCAATCAAGCATTAAATGAAATATTATATATATATATATATTATTATAAGGGCCTTGTCAACCGAACACTTGTTTAGCACAATAAATAGGATATAATTCAATTTTTAAAGTGTCAATTATACATAACACGAACAAAAATAATGCATTAAAACCCGTCAAACTCCAAACTCTCTGTAGCCGACTTTCTAAACCCACGCATTGAGGTAATAGGAAAGAGACCTAGTCGACGGACTCGAGGAACGGTCATAAAGGCCTATGATTCCAGATGACATATTTTAGTGCACTCATCGCGTCATCCCTCGCGTCAGCTTTGGCTCTCCGGTCTTCACGTTTACATTCTTGTCAAAACTAAAGTTCGAAGACCAGAATGGTGCAAAGAAATCAAAACCCTAAAAGTGAACAAGGCAAAATTTATTAGTAAAATGTGGAGCGTAGCATTCAACAGAGAATTGAGCTTGGGTCAATGGTTTTGTATATCTTATTAAAAAATACGGCTTCGTATGTCACGGCCATCATGATCATAACGTAATATCCCACTCCGTACTCGAAAGTCTTTGCCACATTGTCTTGGTCATGCAAGTACAACGAGCCCATTTGATTGTAATTTGTACTATTATTGCACGATTCTTGATATAATATTGAATTATTATTAAGAAGGATTTATTTATTTAATTAATTAGGATCCCAAAACATGTGAAAACAGATTCCAAGATTTGTTTGAACTCTAGATTGCGATGGGGGCAATTTACTTGACTTGAAAGGTCTATAATTAAAAGGATTTGGTGCGATTTGGAACGGGATTAGGCGGGCAGCCCTATGGTCAAATCATATATCTAACATGCTTGCTTTACAAGCTAGAATCTCTCCTAGTGGTTTACACAGCGTCATTTTGGACCACCTCCATCTTTCTAGATAATGCTTTGACCTTGGTTAATTGAACTAGTGTATTAAGGGAAAACATAACCCTATGTGCCTTAATTAGATGACAAGTTAAGCTGTGTATATGTGTGACGTGAAGGAGTAACTAGTAGCAAGTTGCACATAACTATGTACATCAACATATGAACTTAACCCTAATACTTGCAATCAGATGAATCGTTGATCATCTACAAATCACTGCCATTACAAGATTATGAAAAATGGGATTTTGGCTTTTTAAAGGCGTTTGATTAAAACATAACAAGTTATCAACAAAGTGTGACGTCATTAGTGCTCTTAAGAAATTGTACGCCTAGCTTTAATTATTCTATTTGCAGACGATATACTGCTGATATGAATGCACTGCAACACATCGCAAGCAACAACAATGTCAAATGAACAATAAGATTGAGTTTATTACATTTAAACTTAAAGGATTAGGAAGAAGATAGAGAGGGTCCATGAACTCTAAAAGCTAGCTGTGTGATTCCTAGCTTCCACCAACTCTTAATAACTAAGGAAACGAGGTTTCAATTCAGTATGGAAAAAGTTCCTAAAACCCTTCATCAGTCACTGGTTTCTGATCAAGAATAATCTGACTAAAGCCCTAAAAATTCAAAAAGTACCAACACAAATAGCATAAGATAGTGCAGGGAGAGACAAGGGATGACCTCATAGATGTTGCTTCCTGGAAGCCTCACATAGTTATCCAGATCCCTTTGGCCATTAAATCAATCTCTCTCAGTCTCATAGGAATAGTCAAAGAGTTTACATGTCTTACCTTTGACCACAACTTTGTCCCTTTCTAATTCACCATATAATGCCTTAGAGTGCAGGGCTTGCTCTTTCTTAATTAATCCCTTTCTACACAAGTGCATGAGACGTTGAATAAAGAAGAGATCCTCAAGATCATCGAGTCATGACCAACAATACTAGTGGTGAGTGGGTTCAGTATTACCAGCAGAGCGTTGATCCACAGGCTGAATTTGTTGACTCCACCATTGTCGCTTCCATGAGCTCTGGCGACAACATCGATCAAAATCCCACCAATGGCACCAGTAATAACAACAGCAGCAGCAGCAGCAGCAAGAGTCGACCAAAGCCAATCAGAAGAAGATCAAGAGCATCAAAGAAGAATCCCACAACCATACTCAATGCCAACACCACCAACTTCAGAGCCCTGGTCCAGCAATTCACTGGCTGCCCTAGCACCTCCATCTCTTTTGGGTCGACCAACCACAGCGGCCCGCTCAACTTGAGTTTCGTTGGTTCTGGGCACGAGCATCACAGAGTCTCTTCTGCAGGTGCATCTCTTTGGAACAATGATTCCTATAGTGTCCAAGTCCAACAACAGGCTAAGCCACCACAGCAATTGCACCAGTATCAATCAGAGTATGCAAGGATGACTAATTCCTCATTCAATGAGGTAACCAACACTAATGATGCTTTTGTTTCGACCATGCCGCTGTCTAGTAACTTCGTGTATGTGACAGAGGATATCCTCAGTGGATATCCCATGGACGATCTCCCCTTTCCAAGCTTAGCTAGCTAGCTAGCTTCATTCTTGACCCAAAATGATGTCGACCAACTAAAACATACTTAGTTAGCGTGTATTAGACCTACATCGGTTCTTCTGAATCTTAAGTCTTTGCACAGTCTTTCTTTACAGCACTTAAGATGTAATTTATTTATATGCCTCTTCCGGCTTCCGTAGGATTTGCATATGGTATGAATCCTTTGTCTTTTGGTCTTTTTCTTTGATAAGTGTGATGGCAAAATTATTATCTCACGAGAGAGTGGTTTGAGATTCTTGCTGCTCCCACATCAGCAAACATAAACACCAGTGTCTCCCTTTGAGAGGATTAGTCATTGTTCAGAAGATATCTCAACTTTGAGCGCATAAAAAATTCAATTTGAGCAGGTTCCTTATTTTGAGTGTTCCTAATTTGAATATATTTACTAAAATGAGATTTCTTTTTTTGGATTTAACTATTATCTATATATATATGACAAAATTTTACTGGGTGAACAAACACAAGAACAAACAAGAAGAGTGTAAGTTCTTGATTGAGTTTTCTATGAGAAATTGTGGAATAATATTTGTGGTTTGCTTTGGGTGTGATTGAGTATTGGGAAAAACTTGAGCAACAGTGGATTACTTGGCGATTGGTAATCTCGAAGAGTAGGTTTCGGCATTCAGACTAAATCACATAAATTTCCATGGCTTTATCATTCATCTTTGATTTCTCTTGTAATTTTTTTTTTTAAACACGCTTTTGAATTAAATTGTAAAATCAGTTAGTTTTTGCATCATTTCAAAATAGTTAACAAAAGTCACCTTCAACATCTCTCGGTCCCACGCCGTGTTGACAGGTGAGAACCGAAAGCTTTGTGAAGGGATGAATAGTACTAATCGATTTCAAAGTTCATCACTTGAAGTATTCCGTTCATTTTCTAGATGCCTAGTGCATTGCTGATCACAATAGTTTGTGATAGATATCGGTTCATAATCTATCATTAAACTAGATGCTATTACAAGAAGTTTGAGGATCGATGCGTCATCGTATAGTGAAGCTTAAGAGTATGTGAAGACGGCAAGCCCAGGGAACAAAGAAGAAGAGTATGTTAAATTGTGGAGGGCCGCACATACAAAGATAAAGCTCCATCGCAGCATGCGTGCTCTTCTTCCCGTTCTATATATTACTTAAAGGCTGGAGATCAAGCCACATAACCTGTTGCCAGCTTCGACTTTTTTTCTATCTCAAATCATAAATGTAATCTCCACAGAAATGTTCAATTCCCTTGATGTAAAATGGGATGGTGTTCCATCAAGAATTTTCATATTTGTCATGTTGGAAATCGTTCCGTCTGTCCTCGTATGTTTTGGTGGAAAGGAAGACTTTTTCCTTTGTCATTTGGGCCTCAGCTTAACCCTTGAAGCCCTGTAATGCTTTGAGCTGAGCTCCCCCACATAGACCCCACCCATCTCTCTCTCTCTCTCTCTCTCTCTCGTTCTCTCTGCAACTGCGCAGCTCCAAAGTTCGGTGGCCTCCATTTTCGCTCATGAGCCATGTGGGCAACACCAACCCAAATCCCCCACTCTTCTGTTGCTCTCCCGTGCCACCTACGGCTCCACCAGCTCCGACAAATTCAGGAGAAAGTGGAGCAAGATTGGAGCGAGGACCTCCTTCTTCGAATACCCTCTCGCCAGCCGAACATGGTCCGAAATAAGTGAATGTTCCACCCCCACCGCATCTTTCTCGTTAGGTAGATTGCAAAAGATAGAATTGATCAGAGACCGAGCGTGCTTATTGAAGAAGACGATGTGGGGCTTGCCCTGGAGAACATGGACCGTAAGGTACCTCACCACCCCACCCCCGCCCCCGCCCCGCCCCCGCCCCGCCCCTCCTTCCATTCTCTTCCCTCCCCTCCCCAGTCCGTCGCCCATCACCCTCCATCTCTTTCGTTGCAGAAACTCGATGGCAGGGTGATATATGTAGAGATTGCCAAGCCCGGGATCGGACCAGCGGTCCGCCTCCGCTGCAGTTGCACGATGATCAGGCGGCTGAATGACAGTCAGATGCATCGGCTCTGCCTTCACGAGAGACGGTGTATGTCGAACTTGAAGTCGATCTCTGTCCTTTTGCGGTTCTATTCAAAGTGCCTGAGATGTCACCATCGTTGTCCTATACCACAAGTAAAATGATTCGCATTCGCCTCGTGTGTTGAAAAAACCATTGTCATCAATATTGACCGACATAAAAAGTACGCAACGCATTTTATTTCTTTCACATTATGTTTGTGAATATAAAGAGGAGAGAATCACAACAAAATTAGGTCAAGAGGTAGTAATTCATGGCTCATCTTCTTTTATAATTATGCCTTCAATGATACTAATTTGTTTGAAGTCTGTCGTAATCTCAACTAAATGTATAGCTACTACCTCCTAGCAAGGATATGGTTGATTTTCGCTTAGAGCATGTCCATAATATGGGACATGGTGTTGGCATTGATGCCATAATCCAACTTTTTACATTGAGTACTTTGAATGCTCTTAAACATACAATTAGGGCTGGCCAATAGGGGTGTGCAAAATACCCGGGAACCGCCCGGACTGCCCGGAACCGGACTGGAACCGCCCGGAACAGGCGGTTCTTGAGGGAACCGGTCCGGTTCCCGGGTCCAATTGTTGAGAACCCGTGGGAACCGGTCCAGTTCCCAGTTCCGTGGGCGGATCCGCCCGCCCGCCCACCCGGACCGGACCGGTACCTATTTATAATTAAAAAAAAAAAATACTAAACAAAAGTCGCGAAGCCCTAATTCGCGTCTCTTCTCTCTCTGTTTCTTCCTTAGCCTTCGATTCTCTCTTTTTCTTCCTCAATCTTCGATTCTCTCTGTTTCTTATCTTCGTCTTCGATTCCTCCCCGAGTATCCACGCCGCCGCCGCGGCTCCTCCTCCGCCGATGTCCATCCCCTCGTGCGATCGCCACTCGCCACAGTCGCTGCTCCTTTGCCTCGTTGTCCGCCCCCTCACTGCTGTTCGGCGTCCGCCCCTTCGCTCAATCTCTTCGTCTTCGATTCCTCCCCGAGCGTCGACGTCGACGTCGCTGCCGCTGCTCCTCCTCCGCCGCTGTCCGCCCCCTCGCGCCACCCGCCATAGCCGTTGGCCCGCTGCTCCTCCGCCTCTGCTGTCCGTCCCCTCGCTGCTGTCCCCTTCATCTTTGATTCTTCGCCGAGTGTCGACGCTGCCGCTGCTGCTCCTCCGCCGCTGCTGTCCGCCCCCTCGCGCCGGTCGCCTCCCACCACAACCGCTGCTCCTCCGCCTCTTCAAGAACTCTCGACCGAGCCCCTTTTCCGTCACTCAACAAGGTACGAAGCCCTAATTCGCGTCTCATCTCTTCCGATTTCTTCCTCAGTCTTTGATTCTCTCTCGGTTCCATGGATCCACCCGGGAACCGGACCAGACCGGCGGTCCGGTTCCCGGGTGGATCCCGGTTCCAATTTTTCGGAACCGGTCCTTAGCGGGCGGTTCCCGGTTCTAGGTCGGGAACCGCCCGCCCGGACCATGCACACCCCTACTGGCCAAGACATACAATTCCTAGACGTGAGGAGATTGAAACTTTTCTAATAGGCCGGAAGCCGACAACCATAATATTCTTTTCGGATGAAGCTTTAAAGAGATTACATATGATATGGTAACAATAGTGTCTGATGCATTGGAAGTACCTTCGAAACTTATGAATTTTTAAGCAAATTGAATGTCGCGCAAAAATATAAAGAGATAGTTTGATGATAGGAGGAAACATCATTGAACTGAACTTGTTTGTAGTGCTTTTACACATGAAATTCAATCTATTAACTCAATTTTTATACCTACTATCTTCGCACCTACTGTTGCACCTAGAAAAAGCCTGTATGTGTAAAAATTAAGTCAATGAGAAAAAGAATTTTTCTTGAATATATCAAGATGCGATTTTAAGTACTAGATCACTAGCCTTCCGTAGGTATAAAAATAAAGTCAATAAGAAAAAGGAATTTTCCTTGAAAATATGTTCATGTGATTTTAAGTAATAGAGTCAATGGAAAAAGGACGTAAAAGATATCAATTTTCCTAGTGACGAAGCTCATTAAGATAATCCTGAAAAATACCACGTTACCCTATGAATTATAGGAAAGAAGAAAACGATCTTCTTCTTCTTCTTTTTCCTTCCTATTCTTCTTTCTGAAAAAGAATTTCTTCTTCAATTCAAGTTCATTTCAAAATACTTCAAACGGTACGTGCAAGAAATAGGCCAATTCGGCGGCTTTTTCCTCAATTTCACATGAAGTCAAATTCTAAAACCGAGACATGATGTTTTGAATTCATCAAATTGGGAAAATTTTAAAAAACTCATTCCATGTGTTTTTTAGACAAATTTGACCAAGCTTTGATATGACATAAGTTTTTCATATGATATATATATTTTTTGATACCCAGGGAACCCGTACAGCCGGCAGCTAGCAGCGGGTAAACCCTAGAATGACGCTAGCGGAGGACCCACCACCCCGACGTCACATTCATCTGATATTTTATTGACTCGATTTTCACATATACTGTCTTCGCATCTATTGTCGTACCTACGTAAAGCCTATAGGTGCAAAAATTGAGTCAATGAGAAATGAATTTCTATCGAATATATCGAGATGTGATTTTAAGCATTATGTCACTAGCGTTTTGTAAGTACAAAAATAGAGTCAACAAGAAAAAAGAATTTTTCTTGAAAATATCTTCATGCGATTTTAAGTATTGAGTCATGGACTTTATTGTAGGTACAAAAATAGAGTAATAAGAAGGACGTAAAATATATCAATTTCCCTAAAGGCAAAGTTCTTCAAGATAATCTGAAAGTATATGGACATTGATTCAGCCGATAGACTCTCTCCACCAAGCTTATATGAGCGGATTGAGCTAGTGAGAGAATTGTATAAAAAGACGTTGAAGAGATCTAAACTCCATGATGAACACGATGCTCAATGTAAACAAACACAGAATAGTCCTAAAAGTGTAAACTCTATTCTTCCCAACAAGTTAAAATATTGTTTTACTTGATTGATTTCATCTTCAACTAAATTGCCAAGTTTTAACTATTTTAGGCAATACTTAATTAATGCTTAGGAGTTCACGTACTTATGTGCATGTTCAATATTTGTAAGGATTTCAGTTAGAGTATGTCTATAATGTGGGACATGGCGTCGGCGCTAATTCCAGAATTCAAATTCTTGCATTGAATACTTTGAATGCTCTTAAAACATACTATTAAGGCTGGCTCAAGGCATGCAATTCCTGGAGGTGAAGAGATTGAAGCTCTTCTAATGGGCCAGAAGTTGACAACCATAATATTTTTCTTGAATGAAACTTTTAAAGAGATTACATATGATGCGGCAACAATAGTGGTTGATGCATGGGAGGTACTTTCAAACCTTATGAATTTTTAAGCAAATTGAATGATGCACAAAAATATAAAGAGATACTTTGATGATAGGAGGAAACATTGAATTGAACTTGTTTATAGTGTTTTAATGCATAAAATTTAAACATAGTTGTCATTAGCATTGCCTTACCGCTTATAATTAACTCTGCTCTTTATTACTAAAAAAAAAAAAAATTGTATAAAATCGAGACATGATGTTTCGAATTCATCAAATTCGGATTTTTTTTTAAAATTGTTTTCATGTGTTCTTTAGACAAATTTGACCAAACTTCGATTGGATATAAGTTTTTCATCTCATGTTCTACCGACTCGATTATTGCACCTATTGTCTTTGCACCTATGGAAAGCCTGTGGGTGCAAAAATTGAGTTATTGAGAAAAGGAATTTTTCTTGAATATATTGAGATGTTATTTTAAGCATTACGTCACTAGCTTTCTGTAGGTATAAAAATAAAGTCAATAGGAAAAAAAATATTTTTTTTCTTGAAAATTCATGCAATTTTAAATATCGGATCATGAATGTAGGTACAAACATAGACTCAATAGGAAGTAGGACGTAAGAGATATCAATTTCCCCAACAACAAAGCTCTTCAAGATAATCTTAAAGTACACGGGCGTTGATTCAGTTGATACTCTCTCCACCAAGCTTATATGGCGGATAGAGTTAGTGAGGAAATTGTATAAAAAATGGTGAAGAGATTTGATCTCCATGATGATTTTTTTGCTCAAGTTAAAACAAACGCTGAATAATCCCGAGAGGTGTGAACTCTATTTACCTTGATAAGTTTCAATGTTGTTTTGCTTGATTGATTTTACATTTAGCTAAATTGCCAAGTTTTAACTATTTTAGGCAATACTTGATTAGTGTTTGGGAGCTCATGTACTTATATGCATGCTTAATACTTCCTAGCAAGAACATGGTTGATTTTCAATTAGAGTATGTCCATGGTGTCGGCAATGATTCCAAAATCCAAATTTTTACATTGAGTACTTTGGATGCTCTTAAACATACTATTAAGGCTGGCCCAAGGCATATAATTCCTAGACATGAGGAGATTAAAGCTTTTCTAATAGGCCGGAAGCTGACAACCATAATATTCTTCTTGGATGAAACTTTAAAGAGATTACATATGATATGACAACAATAGTGGTTAATGCATTGGAGGTACTTTCGAACCTTATGAATTATTTAGCAAATTGGATGCCACACAAAAATATAAAGAGTATAAAGAGATAGTTTGATGATAGGAGGAAACATCATTGAACTGCACTTGTTCAAGTTGTTCTTATGCATAAAATTCAAACATGATTCTTATTGGCATTGCCTAAACATCTATAGTTAATTATTCTCTTTATTACTTAAAAAAATGGTTGTATAAGATCGAGACATGATGCTTTGAATTCATCAAATTAGGATTTTTTTAAAATCATTTTAATGTGTTCTTAAGACAAATTTGGCTAAACTTTGATTGGACATAAGTTTCCATATGATAATTTATTGACTCGATTTTCCCACCTACTATCTTTGCACCTACCGTCGCATCTACGGAAACCCTGTAGGTAAAAAAATTGAGTAAATGAGAAAAAGAATTTTTCTTGAATATAATGAGATGTGATTTTAAGCATTGGTTTACTAGCTTTTCATAGGTATAAAAATAGAGTCAATAGAAAAAAAATGAATTTTTCTTGAAAATATCTTCATGCGTGTTTAAGTATCGGATTATGGACTTTTTATAGGTACAAAAATAGAGTCAGTGGAAAGAAGGGCATAAAAGATATCAATTTCCGCAACGACGAAGCTCTTCAAAATAATCCTGAAGTACATGGGCATTGATTAAGTCGATAGACTCTCTTCGCCAAGTTTATATGAATGGATTGAGCTAGTAAAGAAATTGTATAGAAAAATGGTGAAGAGATCTGAGCTCATTGATGAGCTTTTGGCTCAAGTTAAATCAAACACAGAATAATCTTGAAAGGTGTAAACTTTATCTTTCTTGACAAGTTTAAATATTATTTTGCTTGATTGATTTCACCTTCAGCTAAATTGCCAAATTTTAATTATTTTAGACAATACTTAATTAGTACTTGGGAGCTCATGTATGCATGTTCGATGCCTCTTAGCAAGGACATGGCTGGATTTTAGTTAGAGTATGTCCATAATGTTGGACATGATGTCTGCACTAATCTAAAATCCAAATTCTTGCATTGAGCACTTTGAATTCTCTTAAACATACTATTAAGGCTGGCCTAAGGCATACAATTCCCAGACATGAAGAGATTGAATATCTTCTACTAGGTCAGAAGCTGACAACCATAATAATATTCTTGGATGAAAATGACAACTATAATAGTCTATAACGCATACCAAAATATAACCTTAACTATACTTTATAAATCAAGCATAAATAAGTTGCTTTAATTAATTTTTATAAATCAAGACGAGCCTATGGGTATTTAGGACAAAAACAATGTTGGATTAAGACCACATGCGTCAAAAGGGCTGCGTGCGGGCCGCACAGGCGGCATGTGCTATGTATTATGCAAAAGCACTCTCCAAATCACCTAGAAAAATGGGAAGAAAAACAATCTCGCCGTTACGCCTGACGACAGATTTCCAGTCCTAGATAAGAAAACTCAGTTCCTATTCTAGGCGAATGACATTTGGTTCGAGTCTTAGATGTGTAACACCGATTATCTTGAATTGTTCTACTTTCCTAGCAGGGTGAGTGGTTCCAAGATAAGTTTTCATTCACTTTAACATGCATCATAATATATTGCGTTATAAAATGGGACTCATCTTCCCGCAAAATATCAATCATTGCATGTGCATGAGCAAAATTTATGATATTGACACCTAAATTTTGACGACTTGTTTAATTATTTATTAATCACATAAAAAATTAGGGATTAAATTTAAACCCTAGCAAAAATAATTTCCATTAAGTCACATGACATATAGACACTAGGAGAAGTTACATGGGTAGTAATAGAGCCTTTTGTTAAAATAAAAAAAGAAAAAGAATTAATTAAAAGAACCATCACTTAAAAGAATAAAGAAAAAAAAGAAAAAGAAAAGAAAAAAACGAGACTAGTCGGGGCCAAGCTGGCCCGGCCTCCTTTCGTTTATTCTTTCTTCTCCGTTTCTTCTCCATGCTCCTTGCCTGGCCCTCTTCTTTTCTAGGCCCAGCCCGCACGCCTCTTCTTCTTCCTCCTTTCATGTTGCTCGCGCCTTCTGCAAAAAGAAGAGCAACGGCGGTACAAAGATCGGGGAGTAGCAGGTCGGGCCGCAACAGGCTGGCGATGGCAGAAGCCATGCACACCTGTCGCTGGCCAAGCTTAAAAGGAAGAAAGCAAAAGGTTTTCGGGGGTCTTCGGCGAGAGAGGGGGAGGGTCCGGCCACTCAGGAGAGCTTTGAGCGAGTGAGAGGGAGCGACCCAGAGAGTGAGAGTGAGACCGAGCGTTCTGCCGTAGCCTGAGATCCGCTCGTTGCTCGCCGTTTGGAACTAGAGAGGCCTCCCCTTCTCCCGTTGGCGCTCCCTTTTTGGGGCGCGTTGGGCCGGAGCTCGTGTCTGACTAGTTCGCATGAGCTCCAACCCCTCCGACCCCGGTAAATCTTTAGCCGAGTCTCTGCTACTCCCATTTCAAGTCTCGATTGAGTCGGAAATCTTAAGATCTGGTCATGCATGCGAACTGTTTATATAAATGCCTCAATCAAACCCCGAAATATATTTTATCCGATCGACATTTGAAGCTTAGTTTAATGTTCGACTATCCATATATTGTTGAACTTCATTTGCTCCCTTCATGTTTTGATGTGCTTTTATGTGACTTTGCACCGTTTGAGCCGGTCTTGCATACGCCCCTTCGTCGGAGCTAGCCTCCCCATGCCGGCGAGCCCTACAGTTCAAGGCCGTTCGAGCCAGCGTCTCCACCCATTCTTTAGTGCCTTTGTGTTTGTTTGATCTCTAGAATTTCTGGTGTTCAAACTGTAGTTTAGATGAGGGTTTTTTTTGTGAAATTTCGTGGTCGCCGATCGTCCTGACAGGCGGGTGCGGCGGTGTAAGTGCCGGTGTTATGGTTCGTTGTCTGGTGGTATGGGTTTGAAAAATAAAAGAGAAGAAGATTAAGTTGCAGAGAAGGAAAGCTTCGGGCGCTGAGGGTGGCTGAAGGAAGAAGAAGGTGGAGGGACTAGGACAAAATAGGGAAAAGACAAAAAGAGAAAAAGAAAGAAAAAATAGAAAATTTTAAAAAAATAATAAAAATGAATTAGAGAGATTTCGTTTTGTAATCCGACTGGCCTAGATCCGGGTTTGGGTCGGGTCATCGAGTTGGATCGGGTAAATCCACTCTGAATCCATTCCCTGGGTATAAGAGTAATAGATCAATTAAAAAATTAAAACATTCGGAAAAAATATTTTTAAAAATTATTAATAATTCAGAAAATGATAAAAAAATCTTAGGAAATAACAAAAAAATCTAGAAAATTTGAAAATAAATGAAAAATCATAAATTTGAGAAAATCACTAAAAATTATTATTATTATTAAAAACATAGAAAAAAAAATATTTTAAAAGGTAAAAAATGTCCGGAAATTCAAAACTCCATTCAAAAATTACAAAATCCCTAAAAAGTTATAATTTCATGAAAAATTTTAGAAATAGACTTTTTGAGCTATTTTCCTAAAAAAAATGAAGCTTCTTAACTTTAAAGTTGTGCTAAAAATTTGAGTAAGTTCTTAGGGCTCTATCTTAAGGTTTTAATTGTCCTTAAAGAGAATTACCCTTGTTCGCATGCTTTCGTTGTTTGTGGCTTTCTTTAGTTTAGTTAGGATTGACAATTATCTTTTTCCTTAATGTTAGGTATTTTATCCCAGACAATCTATTTAATGCTTTTTTTGGTGGCTTTTTATTACGTTGATAATTGCGCACCCGTATGATCACTTCACATGTTAATAGATAAGCTTCAAATTAATCCAAACTACTTGAAAAAAAAATCCATTTTTAAAAAAATAAACAAGATTGGGAATCGAAAAGGCACTAATTAGTTCATTAGTGTAATCAAGTCCTCAACCTTAGATTTTCTGGTTACGTAGAAAGTGAGGTACAACCTCATGTTTTTCTTGATTTCTAACCAATCTCAATAGGCCAGTGGTGACTCTTTACTACAAAATTCTTTTGAACACCCAAATGTTGCGTGAAGTATGAGTTTGGGAGAGCCCATGCGCAATAGCCCACCTTTATTCCCTTCCATGAGGAATAGGTCGGGACACTTTAATAAATTTTTATAAACCAAGACGAGCCTATGGGAATATTTAGGACAAAAACAATCTTGGATTAAGACCACGTGTCAAAAGGGCTGCAAGGGCCACACGTGTAATGTATTATGTAAAAGCACTCTCCAGTTCATGTTAGGAAAATATTGCTTCGAATTGGATAAAACAATGAAGTCGAATTTATGGAACAATCAAGTCGGACTTTAAGACATGATTTCACTTTCTTTAAAGATTTATTTACCATTGTCACCGGAAAATTTCTTCTATGATACAATAAAGTTCTTAAATAATAATACTAGGTATCATTTCTAATATTTTTCCAGGATCTCTCTAGGAAAACAATTGGAAAAGATGGTCGTATATCTTTTAAAGAAAACAAAATGGGAAGAGGAAGATTATTTTTAATTCCAATAAAAACAAACATACTTATATAAAAGATAGAGGCAACTCTTCAAAATGTTACAAAATGAATAAAGACAACCTTTTGGGAAGAGTTGCAAAGTAAACATGCATGTCTCAAATGTTACGTTGAAAAGACATAAAAAATTTGAAATTAAATAAATAAAAATAAAAAATAACCATAATTCATTCTGAACAGCCACACAGTTTCAATAAAACATTATGGTTTTTTTAATAAAAATAAATTCGAATTTTCCAATAAATAAAAAATAATGATTACTAGTTAGTGCCAAAACTCGTCCATATGCACAGTCATATTTTATTGATGTGGGACAAGGCATCTCTTTATTTGTTTTATAAACAAACTACCAACAATTCACCTAAAAAAAAAGAAAAAAAAAGTGAAAAAGGATAAAATAAGCCATAAAATGGCGAGCGTGGCTAAATTTCTCAAGTCTGCGTTGCGGGCATAAATTCCAAATACGGCCAACCCATTTTTGTGATTTTTTTTTTCTAATAAGCTTTGTTTTAGTAGCAACCTTAATTTAAAATTAAAGTTTATGACGCTAATAGAATAAAATAAGCCAAAATTATGGTAAGCGGTTAAGAAGCTCTCGAACACAAAACCTTATGGTAAAGTACACCACTTCTCTGCTCTCTCGGACTATTCGGTATTTGGCTCTTTCTCCGCTTCTCTACTCTTTCTCGGTCTACTCAACATACGGTACGTATGTCCCTACTGAATGTGTGTCCCTACTCTTGAACACCTCTTTTTCTCGATGGGGAAATTTGAGGTATGCTATACGGTATGTATGTCCCTATTGTAAGCTTTTTTAAAGTATGCCTCAAGAAGTTTAAAATCCCATGTTAATTTCTAGTTGAATGTAACATCTTGGCAGGTTGGTGTTGAATATTTCCTCTCTCAGATTTACAATATCTTTGTATATAATAGAGCTAGTTTTCTTTTCTTATGCTTTTACACGCTTGATGTTGCTTCTATGCCTGTTCCCGAAGTTGCTATAGTTTAAAGTTTCATGGCAGGTGAATAGGTTGGGGAAGAAAACATCTAATGATGGGAACATGGCCATGGTTTGCTTTTTATTAGAATGAGACAATTAAAAAATTGCGTATTTAATTAATTTGATATAGTTGTTCTTCAAATATGCAGACCCGAAAATGTATGTAGAACCTACCGATGCAAAACATGGAGGTTATTGGAGATGATTGATTAAGAAACTGAATGAGATGCGAACTTTTTGCATTTAACATTTTTTAATACGAATTCCACATGGAAGTTCTGAAACGTCAGTGTGCGTTTAGTGGATTCAGTATTACCGGCAGAGCGTTGATCCACAGGCTGAAATTGTTGACTCCACCATTGTCTCTGGCGACAACGTCGATCAAAATCCCACCAACCCCACCAGTAATAACGACAGCAGCAGCAGCAAGAGTCAATCAAAGCCAATCGGAAGAAGATCAAGAGCATCAAAGAAGAATCCCATAGCCATCCTTAATGCCAACACCACCAAGAGCGACAAATATGCAATTTCCTTCTCTGTTAATTTCATATCTTCCAGTCAATCAAGTTTTTGACATACCAACCTCATACTTTCCTATATTTAAATAGCATGCATAAGCACATTTTAGGACCATCACTACTCATTACATAAATCCACACGGAGACTCTGGAAATTTATTAGCAGAACTTGCTCACGAAAAGTAAAAGTCATCATCAAGACTCGGTCCACACGACTACACTGCTGGTGGAGAAGACGCAATGGAAGTCTCCCTGACGCGCTTGAAGTAGGCAAGCAGGGTCTCACGCTCCGGAAGGTTGCTTCCGATCACATCATGATCTCTGAAATTCTGCGCCCATCTGTGCAGACGAGGATATTCGCTAGCTTCCAATAATTTCACGCCGGCCACTTCTTCCAGGACTTGAAGCCACCAAGCTAGCCATCCAAAGACCAAATCTTGCAAGCCAATTTTGTCCCCAGCAAAGAAGTTGTCCTCCTCTCTAAGAGCATGTTCTTCAATGGTTTTCAGGACTTTCTTGGCCTCTTTTGTTGTCTCCTCCAGTTGCTCCCCTGTGCTTTGAAAGAATTTGACAAAAATTGGGGACTTCATCACCCAGAATGTTCATTGTTAGATAGTGGAAGAAGGATTTAACCATGCTTATAACTTTCTTTAATTATCTTGTGTAGCGGTCATCTTGTTCTGAATAAGATCACAAGATTTACCGTGATCTAATTAGATAGAATTTCTTACATTTTTCATGGAAATTCTGTTTTCAGTTCAAGCTAAAGTCGAGATCAAGGCTATTGAGACATGAACTGAACCTAATTCTCAGAAAAGAAATCTTGACTGAAATATTTTAATAAATCTATCACGGAAAACAATTCCATTTCGATGTTCGCAACACACCTTGTCCTCAATGAATTTGATCCAGAACCGGGCCACGGCCTTCTCATAGGGATCCCGAGAGAGCAGAGGGTTTCGTGGCCAACTCTCTTCGATGTACTCCAGTATTACAGCGGACTCTGCAACGGGTCTCCCTCCATGGATGAGCACAGGGGTCTTCTTGTGAACTGGGTTGCACCGCAACAATTCATCGCTCTTGTTGCCGAGATCTTCCTCCACATACTCATATTCCACTCCCTTGAGCTTGAGAGCCCATATAACTCTGTGACTGAAGGGACTAGGCCAAAATCCAAGCAACTTGACTCCCTCCATGAACCCCGACTTATTAGAACAATGTCCTTCTTCTTCCGAGTCCTGATCTGTGATGGGTTGGATTCTTATTGATCTCTTTGAGAGTTTTTGGGTGACAAAGTCAAACTTGGTTTTTTATTCTTGAAGTCTGACACCTCGGTGATCACGCATCTTGGTGATCACGCATTCATTAATCTAGACCCTTCTTGTTCAATCTTTGACTTCAGAGACAATTTGCAGAGAGTTGGTACATGGAAAGTTAAGTTCATCTGTTGAATTAGACCACCAATGGCAATGGAATTGAATTAGCCGATATTAATTTCACCAGGGTCACCTAATATATATATATATATATATATATATATATATAAGAAGAATAAAGACTTTTATAAGAAAATCACAAGTGAAATGCAAGAAAAAAAGGACTAAGGCCAACACTTAATTCCATATAATTCAATGAACAATACGGAATTATGACATATTTGGAATAATTAATCAAGATGCTGAGTTTGACTTCATTGTAAATTGACTTTTGTCTTGTTGAGACTTTGGACCTATTAATACATTTCTTTGGTGAAAAAGAGGGAAAGATTGGCATTGTTCTCCCGATGATGGAAATTAAGGGGGTGCATGACAACAATTCTGTTCAGAAATAGTTTGGAACAGAAATAGATTTTTCTATTTTTATTTCTAGAAGAGTTTTTAAGTAAAAATAACCGTTTGATAACGATATAAAATTTCTACTCTAAAAATAAAAATTCATTTGATAACGACACAAAATTTCTTCATTTCGGACGGCGGTGGATCGGCGATTGGCAGGGATGGACGGCCGGCGGGCAACTGGCAACCGGCAACCGGTGGCGGTGGTGGCGGCGGGGCTGGCGGCCAGCGGCGATGGTGGCGGCGGCGGGGCTGGCGATGGGCGGCGGTGGCGAGGCCGCCGGCTGCGGCGAGCGACCGACGGACAGTGGTTAGCGGCAACGAATGAAGGACCAATTGACGAACAATGAGAAGATTTTTTATTTCTGATTTCTATTCCAGAAATAGAAAAGTAGAAAATTTTAGTTTCTAATTTCTCTTCTAAACCTATTTCTAGAATATAAATCTATTCCGAAATAAAAAAACTGAATAGGTTTATCAAATGGATTTCTCTTCCAGAAACAAGTCTGGAACAGAAAAACTATTTCTGGAACAGAAATTTTGGTTATCATGCACCCCTAAGCTTCTCTCTTTCTTGCTCTAATAAGAAATCACACTATGAATGATGCCCAAAACTAGAAGGCAATTCTACGTGTCCCAAATTGAAATTTCAAAGTTTAGTAGCATCCTTCTTCGATAATGATCATTACCGTAATATGGCAATTGCTCTTATAACAAAAAAAAAAAAAAATGTATATATAAATTAATATTTCGTAATTGATATTAGATAAGGTCCCTGCCATCACATTAAAAATACTAATATTTTAACCATAAAATTAAAACTAATTATGCTTCTTCTCTTTTTGCGACGACTTTTCTATTTTCACATTTTATGAACCGAAACCTCCGTCTTAGTGCGCCAAATGTTCCGTCTCTCTTGCTTGCTCCTTCTCGCTCCGTCATCGCATCCTGACGCTTCTCTTAGAGTTTCGATTTCGCCGATCATCTGATCCTTCTTCAATCAGATCACTGTGTTGTCGAGGTCGACAATGAAGATCGTCCCTCCGAAAACAAACGCTGGAAGTCAACCGCGTCTGCGGGCTCCCACCGGAGCTGGCTTTCACTCATCTTGGAGCTCCGGCGCCCGTTTGGCCCCGGTAATGAACCCTCGATTGGGTCAAGGTATAGCTCTCCCCGCCCGTGTTCGATTCGTGGATGTGAATGGCTTCGCCTGTTCAAAGTTCGTGAATTGGTTCGATTCTCCAACTTAGGGCTCTTCGCAGCGTTTTCTTTAGTAATGTCGGTTTCGGATTAGTTATCGGTAGAGAGTCGGTGCGTTTCTCGCATTACTGTCGGGATGTTTCCTTGCAGAGCAGCGTAATGTGGAGCGATCGCGGAATTTGTTTGTGTTAGTGCTTTTTGATTTGTGGGAGATATTGGTTCTTTGCTTCTCTTTTTCCTGTGGGGCTTCCATTGATCTGTTATGGAGTTCCATGCGCGAGATTAGGAATACAATTTTGTTCTGTTATTATATTTGCATAGGTTTGCAATTAGCGTCGGGTGTCGGCTCTCATCCATGAATATACCATCCTTCTTCTCAATGTATATCTACGGCGCATGCATACCAGAGCCACAACGACAGAAGAACAAGACTTCTTGTTATGAGAATGAGCTAAGAAGGGTATTTGATTTCTTAATTTTGTTTAGAAATTGGAGCAGAGAGAGAGTTAAGCTTGCTGATCATTGAAGAGTGTCGGTGCTTCATAGGGGGTGATTGATCCTCGCCTAGCTAGGCCAAAGGCCATTGTTGGCCGGGGGGGGGGGTCATGCCAAGAAATAAATTTAAAATAGAAATAAAAAGTAAAAAAAAAAAAATTGCCCTTTTATTCTAAGAAAAATTTCTGAAATAAGGTCATTTTTTTCTTTTCTTGTTTTTTCCTTCCTTGTTCTTCCTCCTCTAGCCGGTCGTTGGGTCTTGGCGATCGATTAGAGATGAGGGCCAATTAGAGGTGGACCTCGCTAGCCTCAAGCAAATCTCGCTATGGTTGGGCAAGGTTCAATCTTACCAAATCTTGGTGAGGTTGGCGAGGTCCACCTCACCAGCCCTTGTTTGTGATAGTAAGTAATCGGCTAGAGGAGAAAGAAGATGGGAGGAGAAAAAGAAGAAGAAAAATCAAAGAAAATTATAGAAAAATTTTAAAAAAACTCCACGTTCACAAAAAAATTGAGGTTATATCAAATGCTTTTTTCTTTTTCTATTTTGAGAATAGAAATTTTAGGTTTGTACCAAATGTGCTCTTTTGCTCAAAAAATTATCTACCGAATAGAAATGAACAAAATATTTCTTAATAGAAATATTACCAAACACACCCTTCAATTAAGAGAAAGCTTTTCTTGACAGTTCATGAGTGCATTAAACTGAAATTCTTGCGAGGACATGAAACTTCCAAGTCGGAGACTAGGAACAAAATGGTTTTCAAGACTTTCTTGGCTTCTTTTGTTGCCTCCTCCCGTTGCTTCCCTGTGGCGTGAAAAACTTTGAAGAAAATCAGGGATTTTGTCACCCCAGCCAGGACATCTTATTAACTTTGATGATCTCATACACGTGATAGCTGGATGATAATACTGGTTTAATTGTTAAATTAGTGAAGCTAGCATTCCTTGGTTGACTAAAGAGATAAGTACAATCGAAGTCCTAAAACTTATTACGAAAATATAATTGAGTCATAAAATTTATAAAAAGTGTAATTAAATCTTAAAACTTGTCAAATTGATTTAATTGAGTCCTAAAATTAACATCGTCGAACATACTGGCGGAAAATGCTGACTTGGCACAGACATGGCATTTTAAAATTATTTCTTATTCAATTTTTTTAAAAATAAATTTAAAAACTAAAAAGAAAAACTAAAAATTAATTTTTTAAAAAGCTATATATAAAAAAGAAAATGGCAGCTCGCTGCCGCCGCCACCCATCGCCGGAGGGGCCGACAACCGGCCACCTCCGTCGCTAGCCCCTTCGGCGATGGGTAGCGGCGGTGGAGAAGCTTCCATTTTCTTTGGTTTTTTTTGTTTTGTTTCTTTTTTTTTTACAGTTTTTTAAAATAAAATTTAGCTTTTCTTTTTTATTTTTAAATCTAATTTTGAATAAAAATAATTAAAAAAAGCCATGTGGAAAATGAAAAATTATTTAAAATGCCACGTTCATGCCATGTCAGCATTTTCCATTAGCAAGTTTGACGGTGTTAACTTTAGGACTCAATTGAACAAATTTGTCAAGTTTTAGAACTTAATTACACTTTTTGCAAGCTTTAAGACTCAATCGCATTTTCGTAATAAGTTCTAAGACTTCTATTGCACTTATCTTTTGATAAAATTAGCGCCAAGTGATCACATATATGCAGCATTCCTATTTGTCCACCGCGCGAAAAGACATCGCAAGCATAACTTACCAATCCACAAAGGGGGAAAATGTACAAATAGCTCTATCACACTCGGTACAATTAACGTTGCATTCTTATGTCGTTTCTTTGTTCGAGCTAACTGGGATCCTAGTTATTGTTAAATGGAAGTTTTCCATTTCAAGAAAGTTCAGATCCTCGATTCCATGAAGGTGAAACTATGAGAGCTTGTGCAGACGGGATCCTATAAAACTCCATAGCAGTACATCAGACATTGCATGAACCATGAAGTACATGTACATTATCAACGATCACTTCACGGCATCGCCTCTGAAATCCTTTTACAGGTGACAAACAGTTCGACCCGGATGCATGTTCTCGAAGCCCTGCCTGGAGCTGTCATTTCATAATATGACATTAGATTTTACACAAAAATACTCAGTTTTAGGCCATTGTGGTCATGCTGTTGCGTGATTTATGTGTAGAGATGAGTCTTATCTTAACCTCATTCTAGAGCGCACTAGCTATAACCAAAATGAGTCAAATGAATAGTCTTGGTGTCCCGGCCTTCTGCTAGTACCAACATATTTGCTACATTGGGATTACCTGTCAAAGTCGAAGCATAAAAATCTGCTCTTCCGTGCAAAGGTTTTTGAAGGAAGACAGCACTTGCTCCAAAATAAATGATTGACGCAGAAAGTTTATGCGTCCATGCAAATTATCTGGCAACTGATCCAAACTGTGAGACATAGTATTTCGACTGGATTAGAGAATAGTGATAAGTAGTCAAATTAAAACTACTTCGAGAAATTTCAAGTATGGCCTTAGGTAAACTAGTGACAGCGAGGACACTTTATCAACTTAGAATGATGACTGGGTAACCTCTCTGCGTACGTCATAAAATTCATTATTTTCACATGATTTTTTCCCTTTATCAGGTAGCACCCATCCTGCTTCATCGAGGCCATCCATCCATTATGAGGCCCTGATGCAATTTGTTATTATCAAACCTGAACACAAATGTACTTCTTTCGCTGATTTTGTTCAAGTACATGAGTTTCTGAATAGTTGTGCTGTGGAGCGTCCGTATATATATTGTCGGTTGCTTACTCTGCTTTCTCTTGAACACATGGCCTTTTGTCTTCTTAAATAGCAGAAAGATTTTCATGACAGCTTAGACATGCGCAAAACTGAGATTCTCGAATCTCACAAGGACATGGAGACTTCCGTATTCGAGACTAAGAGCATACTGGCACATCTTTTCTAATTTGCGACTACTGCAGTCCAAGATGGACAGTGCATAGAGAAAAAGATATTGACTTTACTTCTCGATCGTTCTACAGTACGGAAACGATGAAGCTGTACCGGGATAAAACTCGAGCCTGTACTGCAAGCAGAGCCTCAAGTTTGAGGTCATTAAGGAGTTTTCTTGCTCATGTGGACCTGAGAGTTCTAGTTGCATAGCTTTTTATAGGGAGAGCGTCAAGGATTAGTGAACAAGAAGGATTAGACGCAACTTGTAATGGAAAAACGCATCATACCTGAATGATGAATCTCATCCATAGCGACAAATATGCAATTTCCTTCTCTGTTAATTTCATATCTCCCAGTCAATCAAGTTTTCGACATACCAACCTCATACTTTCCTATATTTAAATAGCATGCATAAGCACATTTTAGGACCATCACTACTCATTACATAAATTCACACGGAGACTCCGGAAATTTATTAGCAGAACTTGCTCACGAAAAGTAAAAGTCGTCATCAAGACTCGGTCCACACGACTACACTGCTGATGGAGAAGACGCAATGGAAGTCTCCCTGACGCGCTTGAAGTAGGCAAGCATGGCCTCACGCTCCGGGAGGTTGCTTCCGATCACATCATGCGCTTTGAAATTCTGCGCCCATCTGTGCAGGCGAGGATATTCGCTAGCTTCCACTAATTTCACGCCGGCCACTTCTTCCAGGACTTGAAGCCACCAAGCTAGCCATCCAAAGCCCAAATCTTGCAAGCCAATTTTGTCCCCAGCAAAGAAGTTGTCCTCCTCTCTAAGAGCATGTTCTTCAATGGTTTTCAGGACTGTCTTGGCCTCTTTTGTTGTCTCCTCCAGTTGCTCTCCAGTGCTTTGAAAGAATTTGACGAAAATTGGGATCTTCATCACCCAGAATGTTCATTGTTAGAGAGTGGAAGGAGGATTTAACCATGCTTATAGCTTTCTTTAATTATCTTATGTAGCTATTTAGGGTCATCTTGTTCTGAATAAAATTCTGTTTTCACTTCAAGCTAAAGTCGAGATCAAGGCTATTGAGACATGAACCGAACCTAGTTCTCAGAATAGAAATCTTGACTGAAACATATCGAAACTGATATTTCTAGGTGAAATTTCTGTGACCTAAATGTTTGAAGATAATTCCTATCGAAACCAGAAAACCAACAAATCTCCACGTGATACTTTTGTGCAATAGCTAAACGAAACTGTTACAGGCAACCAATGCGCCTCAAAATTTTCAATAAATCTATGACGGAAAACAATTCCATTTTGATGTTCGCAACACACCTTGTCATCATTGAATTTGATCCAGAACCGGGCCACGGCCTTCTCGTAAGGATCCCGAGGAAGCAGAGGGTTTTGTGGCCAACTCTCTTCGATGTACTCCAGTATTACAGCAGACTCTGCAACGGGTCTCCCTCCATGGATGAGCACAGGGATCTTCTTGTGAACTGGGTTGAACCGCAACAATTCATCGCTCTTGTTGTGGAGATCTTCCTCCACATACTCGTATTCCACTCCCTTGAGCTTGAGAGCCCATATAACTCTGTAACTGAAGGGACTAGGACAAGCTCCGAGCAACTTGACTCCCTCCATCCCACACTTACTAGAACAATGTCCTCCTTCTTCCGAGTCCTGATCTGTGATGGGTTGGATTGTGATGGGTTGGATTCTTATAGAGCTCTTTGAGAGTTTTTGGGTGACAAAGTCAAACTTGGTTTTTGTTATTGAGTCAAACTTGGTTTCTTGTTCTTGAAGTCTAAGGCCTTGGTGATCACGCATTCATCAATCTTGACCCTTCTTGTTCAATCTTTGTCGTCAGAGACAATTTGCAGAGAGTTGGTGCATGGAAAGTTCAGTTCATTTGTTGAATTAGACCACCAACGACAATGGAATTGAATTATCCAATATTAATTTCATCATTATCACCAAAAATATATAAAGGAAGAAAAAACACTTTTATAAGAAAATCACAAGTTAAATGCGAGAGAAAAGGACCACCTCTCTACTCCATTACTCAAGAATAAGGCTAGTACCTAATTCCACATAATTCAATGAACCGTAAGGGATTATGATATATTCGGAATATTTAATCAAGACGCTAAGTTTGACTTCATTGGAAATTGACTTTTGTCTTGTTGAGACTTTTGACCTATTAATACATTTCTTTAGTGAAAAAGAGGGAAAGATTGGCATTGTTCTCCCATTGATGGAAATTAAGCTTCTCCCTCTCTTACTCTAATAAGAAATCACACTATGAATGATGCCCAAAACTAGAAGCCAATTCTACGTATCCCAAATTGAAATTTCAAAGTTTAGTAGCATCCTTCTTCGATAATGATCGTTACCGTAATATGATAATTGTTCTTATAACAAAAAAAAATAGTGTATATATAAATTAATGTTTGGTAATGGATATTTGATAAGGGCCCTGCCATCACATAAAAAATATTAATATTTTAACCATAAAAAAAAAAATTAAAACTAATTATGCTTCTTCTCTTTTTGCGACGACATTTCTATTTTCACATTTTATGAACCGAAACCTCCGTCTTGGCGCGCAAAATGTTCTGTCTCTCTCGCTTGCTCCTTCTTGTTCCGTCATCGCATCCCAACGCTTTGCTTGGAGTTTCGATTTCACCGATCATCTGATCCTTCTTCGATTGGGTCACTGTGTTGTCGAGGTGGACAATGGAGATCGTCGCTCCGAAAACGAACGCCGGAAGTCGACCGCGCGTGCGGGCTCCCGCCGGAGCTGGCTTCCGCTCAACTCGGAGCTCTGGCGCCTGTTCGGCTCCAGTAACGAACCCTCGATCGGGTCAAGGTATAGCTCTCCCCGCCTGAGTTCGATTCGTGGATGCGAATGGCTTCGCCTGTTCAAAGTTCGTGAATTGGTTTGATTCTCCAACTTAGGGCTCTTCGCAGCGTTTTCTTCAGTAAAGTCGGTAATGTCGGTTTCTGGAATTAGTTATCGGATGTTTCGGTGCAGTTTCAGCGCATTGGAGCGATGCCGAATTTGTTTGTGTTAGTGCTTTTTGATTTGTGGGAGATATTGGTTCTTTGCTCGTCTTTTTCCTGTTGGGCTTCCATCGATCTGTTATGGAGTTCCATGCGCGAGATTAGGAATAGAATTTTGTTCTGTTATTGTATTTGGATAGGTTTGCAATTAGCGGTGGGTGTCGGCTCTCATCCATGAATCTAGCATCCTTCTTCTCAATGTATATCTACGGCACGACGACAGAAGAGCAAGACTTCTTGTTATGAGAATGAGCTAAGAAGGGTATTTGATTTCTTAATTTTGTTTAGAAATTGGGAGCAGAAAGAGAGTTAAGCTTGCTAATCATTGAAGAGTGTCGGTGCTTCATAGGGGGTCACTGACCCTCGCCTAGCTAGGCCAAGGGCCATCGTTGGCTGGGGGGTCACGCCAAGGAATAAATTTAAAATAGAAATAAAAAGTAAAAAAAAAAAATTGCCCTTTTATTCTAAGAAAAATTTCTGAAATAAGGTGATTTTTTTCTTTTCTTTTCTTTTTTCCTTCATTGTTCTTCCTCCTCTAGCCAATTGATTAGAAACGAGGGCCAATTAGAGGTGGATCTCGCTAGCCTCAAGCAAATCTCGCTATGGTTGGGCAAGGTTCAACCTTACCAAATGTTGGCGAGGTTGGCGAGGTCCACCTCACCGGCCCTTGTCTGTGATAGTCAGCGATCCGGCTAGAGGAGAAAGAAGAAGGGAAGGAAAAAAAAAAAAGAAAAATCAAA
Organism: Eucalyptus virginea; assembly: GCA_014182375.1. Lineage (NCBI taxonomy): Eukaryota > Viridiplantae > Streptophyta > Magnoliopsida > Myrtales > Myrtaceae > Eucalyptus > Eucalyptus virginea. Next base: position 186,966 of record CM024517.1, on the reverse strand, counting down.
GAAAATTATTAGAAAATTTTTAAAAAACTCCATGTTCACAAAAAAAAAAAATGAGGTTATATTAAATGCTTTTTTCTTTTTCTATTTCGAGAATAGAAATTTTAGGTTTGTACCAAATGTGCTCTTTTGCTCAAAAAATTGTCTACTGAGTAGAAATGAACAAAATATCTATTAATAGAAATATTATCAAACACACCCTTAAATTAAGAGAAAGCTTTTCTTGACAGTTCATTAGTGCATGAAACTGAAATTCTTGCGTGGACATGAAACTTCCAAGTCGGAGACTAGGAACAAAATGGTTTTCAAGACTTTCTTGGCTTCTTTTGTTGCCTCCTCCTGTTGCTTCCCTGTGGTGTGAAAAACTTTGAATAAAATCAGGAACTTTATCACCCCAGCTAGGACGTCTTAACTTTGATGATCTCAGACACATGATAGCTGAGTGATAATACTGGTTTAATTGTTAAACTAGTGAAGCTAGCATTCCTTGGTTGACTAAAGAGATAAGTACAATCGAAGTCTTAAAACTTATTATGAAAAAGTAATTGAGTCTTAAAACTTGCAAAATTTGCAATCAAGTCTTAAAACTTGTCAAATTGATTTAATTGAGTCCTAAAGTTAACACCGTCAAACTAACTAGCGGAAAATGCTGACTTGGCACGATATAGCATTTTAAATGATTTTTTTTATTTTCCACGTGGCTTTTTAAAATAATTGTTTAGTCAATTTTTTTTAAAATTAGATTTAAAAACTAAAGAAGAAAAACTAAAAATTAATTTCTTAAAAAGTTGTTGAAAAAAAAATAGAACATGGCAGCTCCGCCGCCACTGCCCATCGCCGGAGGGGTCGGCAACCGACCACCTCCATCGCCGGCCCCTCTGTCGATGGGCGGCGGTGGAGGAGCTTCCATTTTCTCTCTCTTTTTTTTTTTTTTAGTTTTTAAATCTAATTTTGAATAAAAAATTAAAAAAAGCCATGTGGAAAATGAAAAATTATTTAAAATGCCACATTCACGTCACGTCAACATTTTCTGTTAGCAAGTTTGACGGTGTTAACTTTAGCACTCAATTGAATCAATTTGACAAGTTTTAGGACTTGATTACACTTTTTGCAAGTTTTATGACTTAATTGCATTTTCTTAATAAGTTTTAGCAATTCTATTGCACTTTGTCCCTTGACTAAATTAGCGCCACGTGATCACATATATGGAGCATTCCTGCTTGTCCACCGTGGGAAAAGACATCACAAGCATAACTTACCAATCCACAAAGGGGGAAAATGTACAAATAGCTTTATCACACTCGGTACAATTAACGTTGCATTCTTATGTCGTTTCTTTCTGTTCGAGGTAACCGGGATCCTAGTTACTGTCAAACGGAAGTTTTCCATTTCAAGAAAGTTCATATCCCCGATTCCATGAAGGTGAAACTGTGAGAGCTTGCACAGACGGGATCCTATAAAACTCCATAGCAGTACATCAGACATTGCATGAACCATGAAGTACATGTACATTATCAACGATCACTTCACGGCATCACCTCTGAAATCCTTTTACAGGTGACAAACAGTTCGACCCGGATGCATGTTCTCGAAGCCCTGCGGTGCCCTGGAGCTGTCATTTAATAGTATGACATTAGATTTTACACAGAGATACTCAGTTTCACACCATTGTGGTCATGCTGTTGCGTGATTTATGTGCAGAGATGAGTCTTATCTTAACCTCATTCTAGAACGCACTAGCTATAATCGAAATGAGTCAAATGAATAGTCTTGGTGTCCCGGCCTTCTGCTAGTACCAACATATTTGCTACATTGGGATTACCTGTCAAAGTCGAAGCAGAAAAATCTGCTCTTCCGTGCAAAGGTTTTTGAAGGAAGACAGCACTTGCTCCAAAATAATTGATTGATGCAGAAAGTTTATGCGTCGATGCAAATTATCTGGCAACTGATCCAAACTGCGAGACATAGTATTTCGATAGGATCAAAGAATAGTTATAAGTAGTCAAATTAAAACTACTTGGAGAAATTTCAGGTATGGCCTTAGGTAAACTAGTGACAGCGAGGACACTTTATCAACTTAGAATGATAACTGGGCAACCCCTCTGCGTACATCATAAAATTCATTATTTTCACATGATTTTTTTTCCTTTATCAGGTAGCACCCATCCTGCTTCATCGAGCCCATCCATCCATTATGAGGCCCTGATACAATTTGTTATTATCAAACCTGAACACAAATGTACTTCTTTCGCTGATTTTGTTCAAGTACGTGAGTTTCTGAATAGTTGTGCTGTGGAGCGTCCATATATATATTGTCGGTTCTTAATTTGCTAGCGTGATAAAATTTCTATTTCTTGATTTCTCTGTTTTCTGTTTAGGAACAGGTTTGGAATAGAAATCCATTTGGTAACGCAATTTGATTTCTCTATTTCTGAAACAGATTTCTATTCCAAAAATAGATTTGAAGAAGAAATGAGAAGCTAAAATTTTTTGCTTCTCAGTTTTTGAAATAGAAATTAAGAAATCAATTTCTATTTCAGAAATTTTATCATGCGCACCTTACTCTGTTATCTCTTGAACACATGGCCTTTTGTCTTCTTAAATAGCAGAATGATTTTCATGACAGCTTAGACATGCGCAAAACTGAGATTCTCGAATCTCACAAGGACATGGAGACTTCCATATTCGAGACTAAGTGCATACTGGCACATCTTTTCTAATTTGCGACTACTGCAGTCCAAGATGGACAGTGCATAGAGAAAAAAGACATTGACTTTACTTCTGGATCGTTCTACATTACGGAAACGATGAAGCTGTACTGGGATAAAACTCGAGTCTGTGCCGCAAGCAGAGCCTCAAGTATGAGGTCATTAAGGAGTTTTCTTGCTCATGTGGACCTGAGAGTTCTAGTTGCATAGCATTTTACAGGGAGAGCGTCAAGGATTAGTGAACAAGAAGGATTAGACGCAAATCGTAATGGAAAAACGCATCATACCCGAATAATGAATCTCATCAATAGCGACAAAATATGCATTTTCCTTCTCTGTTAATTTCATATCTTCCAGTCAATCAAGTTTTCGACATACCAACCTCATACTTTCATATATTTAAATAGCATGCATAAGCACATTTTAGGACCATCACTACCCATTACATAAATCCACACGGAGACTTGAAATTTATTAGCAGAACTTGCTCACGGAAAGTAAAAGTCATCATCAAGACTCGGTCCACACGACTACACTGCTGATGGAGAAGACGCAATGGAAGTCTCCATGAGGCGCTTGAAGTAGGCAAGCAGGGCCTCACGCTTTGGAAGGTTGCTTCCGATCACATCATGCGCTCTGAAATTCTGCGCCCATCTGTGCAGGCGAGGATATTCGCTAGCTTCCAATAATTTCACGCCGGCCATTTGTTCCAGGACTTGAAGCCACCAAGCTAGCCATCCAAAGACCAAATCTTGCAAGCCAATTTTGTCCCCAGCAAAGAAGTTGTCCTCCTCTCTAAGAGCATGTTCTTCAATGGTTTTCAGGACTTTCTTGGCTTCTTCTTTTGCCTCCTCCTGTTGCTCCCCTGTGCTTTGAACGAATTTGACGAAAATTGGGATCTTCATCACCCAGAATGTTCATCGTTAGATAGTGGAAGGAGGATTTAACCATGCTTATAGCTTTCTTTAATTATCTTATGTAGCTCTTTAGGGTCATCTTGTTCTGAATAACATCACAAGATTTACTGTGATCTAATTAGATAGAATTTCTTACATTTTTCATCGAAATTCTGTTTTCACTTCAAGATCAAGGCTTTTGAGACATGAACCAAACCTAGTTCTCAGAAAAGAAATCTTGATTGAAATATTTTAATAAATCTATCACGGAAAACAATTCCATTTCGATGTTTGTAACACACCTTGTCATCATTGAATTTGATCCAGAACCGGGCCACGGCCTTCTCATAAGGATCCCGAGGAAGCAGAGGGTTTTGTGGCCAATTCTCTTCGATGTACTCCAGTATTACAGCAGACTCTGCAACGGGTCTCCCTCCATGGATGAGCACAGGGATCTTCTTGTGAACTGGGTTGCACCGCAACAGTTCATCGCTCTTGTTGCTGAGATCTTCCTCCACGTACTCGTATTCCACTCCCTTGAGCTTGAGAGCCCATATAACTCTGTTACTGAAAAGACTAGGCCAAGCTCCGAGCAACTTGACTCCCTCCATGAACCCCAGCTTATTAGAACAATGTCCTTCTTCTTCCGAGTCCTGATCTGTGATGGGTTGGATTCTTATTGAGCTCTTTGAGAGTTTTTGGGTGACAAAGTCAAACTTGGTTTTTGTTCTCGAGTCAAACTTGTTTTTTTATTCTTGAAGTCTGACACCTTGGTGATCACGCATTCATCAATCTTGACCCTTCTTGTTCAATCTTTGGCTTCAGAGACAATTTGCAGAGAGTTGGTACATGGAAAGTTAAGTTCATTTGTTGAATTTTAGACCACCAATGGCAATGGAATTGAATTATCTAATATTAATTTCACTAGAAGCCAATTTTACGTATCCCAAATTGAAATTTCAAAGTTTAGTAGCATCCTTCTTCGACAATGATCATTACCGTAATATGACAATTATTCTTATAACAAAACAAAACAAGCAAGTGTATATATAAATTAATATTTGGCAATGGATAGTCGATAAGGTCCCTGCAATCACATAAAAAATACTAATATTTTAACCATAAAATTAAAACTAATTATGCTTCTTCTCTTTTGGCGACGGCATTTCTATTTTCACATTTTATGAACCGAAACCTCCGTCTTGGCGCGCAAAATGTTGTGTCTCTCTCGCTTGCTCCTTCCCGCTCCGTCATCGCATCCCGACGCTTCGCTTGGAGTTTCGATTTCGCCGATCATCTGATCCTTCTTCGATCGGATCGGATCGGATCGGATCGGATCATTGTGTTATCGAGGTCGACAATGGAGATCGTCGCTCCGAAAACGAACGCCGGAAGTCGACCGCGCGTGCGGGCTCCCGCCGGAGCTGGCTCTCGCTCATCTCGGAGCTCCGGCGCCCGTTCGGCCCCGGTAACGAACCCTCGATCGGATCAAGGTACAGCTCTCCCCGCCCGAAGTTCGATTCGTGGTTGCGAATGGCTTCGCCTGTTCGAAGTTCGCGAATTGGTTTGATTCTCCAACTTAGGGCTCTTCGCAGCGTTTTCTTTGGTAATGTCGGTTTCAGATTAGTTATCGGTAGAGAGTTGGTGCGTTTCTCGCATTACTCTCGAGATGTTTCCTTGCGGAGCGGCGTAACGTGAAGCGATCGCGGAAGTATTTTTGTTTTGTGAATTAATTAGGAATAGAATTTTGTTCTGTTATTGTATTTGGATAGGTTTGCAATTAGCGGTGGGTGTCGGCTCTCATCCATGAATCTAGCATCCTTCTTCTCAATGTATATCTACGGCACGACGACAGAAGAGCAAGACTTCTTGTTATGAGAATGAGCTAAGAAGGGTATTTGATTTCTTAATTTTGTTTAGAAATTGGGAGCAGAAAGAGAGTTAAGCTTGCTGATCATTGTGAGGATAACTGCTTAGGCTTCACAGAAGATGAAGCTATAACTCAAGAAGGAGCTGGTGTTCGATTATGTAAGTTCATGATTGCTCTCTGAAGAGATACAATAATTGTTCTTTGCTTCATTATGTTAAAATACACTAGTGTTTAGTGTCTAATCGTGATGAAATCAATTTTATAACCAAAGCATGAACATGACATGCAGCTGATGTCCCGAAGACCTCTGAGTATGCATTTTTCAAGAAATTGAAGGAGAACAAAGGTCACAGATTTAGCTCCCGTTCCATGCAAAATGAGGCCACTCCAGCTACGAAGTTCATAGCTGATCACAATCCCAGCAGTAGGTTGAGAAACTTTATCTTGCTCACTTTGTAATGTAGAATGTACTGACTATTTCTATCTTCTTTCAGCAAGTGCCCATGTGGCCGATAGTGTCCATAAGGAATCTAGGTCGTCACTGCTTCACCAGGATGTTACACCTCACAATTTTGCCTCACTTCAATCTCCAGCTGGAAGTGTTTCCAGAAAATCAGGTCTGCGTTATAAAATTCTTGCCAGCGTCCTCAATAAGTTATTTCTTTGTGGAATACACTGCATTATTCATGACTGAGTCCCATACTGCTTTGACTAGTTTACAGCCTTGGGCAAGCTCTTGTTTTTTTTATATCTTCATTTCGGGCATGACATTCATTACTGTTTGGCCGTCTCCTTAACTCAGCACGGTGGTTCCCATTTAGGAAATCACCCTTTCCCTAAGATTTCTGTACTGATATTATTGTCTACGGTTTCCTTGTTCCATCTCCTCCACCTTGGTCATCTAAATTATTAAATACATCTATCACTCTGCAGCTGTTCTTATTTTTAGGTTGGTCATGTTCTTTTAAAACACTTCAAGTTGCTTATCTGAAAAATTGAAACTATCTTCAGGAACCTCGTATATCTATAAGTGTGGTGAAGTCTTTACTAAGAAGAGGGAGAATCTACTTTTGTGGGTCAAAACTACCTCCTTTCCAGAAATTGACGAACTCTGCTCAAAGGGGTAAGAAGCATCGCTGCTCATAAGTTTATGTTTCTTCTTTTTGGCTGAATGACTTACTGGGGACTTTTGGAATTTTCGATAGGTATGGTTTTGTTTCCATACTCTTAAGTCGCCTAAACCCAATGAGCAATGAGGACAATGTATGCTTGTATTTTTAGTCTTGTGGAATAGTTATTTGGTTATCTCCTAATTGCTGTTACCAAGTAACCAATACTTTTGACAGGATGCTACAAATCTTGATAGGAAGCAATTTGACTCCAGCATGAGCTCTAAACTGCATGCTTACCCTCAGTCTGGTATTCAGTTAAAAGAATTTAATCATAATTGCACATGGGACTTTCTGGAAGCTGAAGGTGGACAGTATTTGGACTGTTCTCTATCTTCTGGATGGCTAAAAAATTCTATGGAAAGAATTATCCCAGATTATCTTCCAGCTGTTGCTGCCTTCAAGACCGTTACTTGGCAGGAATCTGAGGTAACTAATGGACAATTAAAGATTTTAAGAGCTCCATCTCCATACTATGCAAAAATTTATGCTTCTTTCCGATATTGGATATATACTTCCATTTCATTTGGTTTGTCCAGGATGAGTTCCAAGCTCCAAATAAATCCTTGATTGAAGAGGAGACACGTGATTCAGATGGGCAATGGGTTCTTGACAATAAGAATAATGAAAGAGACTTATGCTTTGTTCGTCAAAGTAGAGAGCTCACTACAGCACCGGCATTGCTGACGTACCGGTGCAATGATCGCCAGAAGACTCTAGAATCTAGGTTTGGTGGGAGGGAATTATCTGCATTCTCTGTCTCATCTCATTATCCTTCAAAATTTTGTCCATTGCTATGCCATCCAACAAGCTTTCATGACGATGATCTTGAAACACATTATGACCCGCAGACTCTACAATCTGGGATTGTCAGGAGCGAGTTATCTGCATCATTTGTCCCATCTCATTATCCTTCACAGTATTGGCCATCACAATGCCAATCGATGAGCTTTCACAATAATGATCTTGAAACGTGTTATAGCCAACAGACTCTGGAATCCGGGTTTGGTGGGAGAGAATCACCTGCATTCTCTGTCTCTTCTCACTATCCTTTACAGTCTTGTCCATCAAAAATTCCTTCAACCAGCTTGCACAACCATGATTATGGAACACAATATAACAGGAAGGAAGATATTGCAATTTTTAATGATCTTCCTTGTTCTTTATCACACAATTTATATAATTCTCGCCGGGCTGAAGATCATGATTTTGATGACTCGTATGCAGTGCTCTCACCTTCAGAACTGGATCAGTTCATCAACAAGGGCTTCAGTGAGAGACATGATCACCCTCTAACTGATGGTTCGATGCTCTCCCTTGAATGTGATTCTGATTTGAGATTGATGTGCTTTTCATCTCCCGTATCTTCACTGGGAGATCATATATTCACTGATTACACTCATCGATCTCCTCAAGATGGAGACGTATTGTTGTCCTTCCTATGTGGGGAGGATTGGTATGAAAGACTCAAAAGTTCCATTCAGATGGACGTCTTCAGTGGTTTTAGCAGAAGTTCATTTACTCAAATCTTAGACAGAGAAAAGGCTTATCCTCTGCTTCCAGATAATTCAAGCTCAGATGAAGGAGAAGTGATTGTTCATGGAAGCAAAATCTGTAATTTTGATGCATCCTGGCAATTTTAGTTCAACTCCTGTACTTCACTTTTGTGTCATTGTGGCTTGTTGGTTGTCATAACCTAGCATTTGAGTTTTGATTTGACAATTTACATACTAGATAATCCTCCGATCGATTGAACTTCAGATGTACAGAACTGTTGAGGAAACTAACAACCTAGATGCATATTCTCAAAAGCGGTGTGGTCTTATTGAACGCTGTGAAGCTGATCTTACTGTACTACATGTTGAACTGTAACCGATACATGTCCTGCACATATGCATTTGCTGACATTCATATTTTAGGTTGTTACATCGCTGCTATAAGTGAGAGTGCATTCTTGATGCAAGAATATTCTACTTAGTCACTGTGAAATGAGTTTTTTCGACAGAAACTAATCTAAGAAAAGCTCTGCACGCGACGACAATCTTGAGTCCTTCCTAAGAAGACTGAATTTCGTATCCCCCTCATCGAGTTCATATCACACGAGTCTTGGTGTTCGATCGATGGCTTGATATTTTAAGCGACGGGACATTTTAAGTGACAAGTCCACTTGATATGCTCTAAAAATATTAGGTTAAATTTTTACATGTTTGAATATCTTGTGACCTGGGAAATTGCTGTGGAGTCCCTCCTAAGAAGACTGAATTTCGTATCCCCCTCATCAAGTTCATGTCACTTGAGTCTTGGTATTCGATTGATGGCTTGATACTTCAGGGACGAGACTATTTTAAGTGACAAGTCTACTTGATATGCTCTAAAAATATTAGGTTAAGTTTTTACATGTTTGAATATCTTACCTGGGAAATTGTTGTCTCTTGTAGGCGTGGCTCAATTTATGAACAGGTCGACAAGTGCTCCAATGAGCTCTTGATAACTTGATGACACTTATTTGGACTTAAGTAGCTTAAATGTGAGTTATGAACCCAAAGGATCGCAACTCTGATCAAACCGGGCATGTTTCCTCCCATCGAGATCCAAGGAAATCCCCTCCAATTATTACCTTTTGATTAGTGCATTGTAATCATGCACATGATTCGTATTAATTTATATACGAGTTTTGTACATTACTTATAATTCACCGATTGGGAAGACCCCTTCTACCAGATCGGAGGAAAACGGTTGAGCAGCGAGTGGACCGACTGGAGCGTATTGCATTCAATCGAGCGATCGAAACCGTGAATGTTTTGGTGGAAAAGAAGACTTTTTTCTTGTAGTAATTTGGTTTGGGCCTCAGCTTAACCCTTAAGCCCAGCAATACTTGGAGCTGAGCTCTCACCCACAAAGACAAAGACCTCCATCTCTCTCTCTCTCTCTCTCTCTCGTCCCCTCTCCAACAGCGCAGCTCCAAAAGTTCGGTGGCCTCCATTTCCTCTGACGAGCCATGTGGGCAACGCCAACCCAAATCCCCACTCCTCCGTCGCTCTCCCGTGCCACCTATGGCTCCACCAGCTCCGACAAATTCAGGAGAAAGTGGAGCAAGCTGAGAGTGAGGGCCTCCTTCTTCGACTACCCTCTCGCCAGCCGAATCATGGTCCGGAGTAAGTGACTGTTCCACCCCCCACCGCATCTTTCTCTTTAGGTAGATTACAATGCATAGAATCGATCAGAGACCGAGCGTGCTTATCGAATTTATCTGTCCGGGTTCTGTTTCTTGCGCCAGACATACCCTATTCTCTGAACGAGAGCAGGTTGCTCAAGGAGTTCTCTACCTTCGGACACGTTGCTGAAGGTAAAGCCTTTCTTGTTCCGAATTGATCGCACGGGATGTTCTGTTGTCGGTAGTGGGTTCTGATCGATTCTTGGTCGCAGTCAAATTGGCCAAGGATGAAGCGACGAAACAGTCGAGAGGGTACGCTTTCATTCAGTACACCTGCCAGGACGATGCGGTGCTCGCCCTGGAGAACATGGACCGTAAGGTACCTTAACCCCCTCTGCCTCCGTTCTCTGCCCTGACCACTCTCTCCGATCCATCACCCACCACCCTCCGTCTCTTTCGCTGCAGAAACTCGAGGGCAGGGTGATTTACGTGGAGATTGCCAAGCCCGGGAAGGAAGCCTACGATAAGCCTTGGACTTGCGGTCCACCTCCGCCTCCGCCGCTGCCGCCGCACAATGATCAGGCGGCCGAATGACAGTCGGGTCGTCTCGAGTCCAACATCATGTGATTCAGCATGGGATGTAATGCATTGGCTTTGCCCTTTATGCGAGGGACGGTGTCTGTCGAAGTCGATCTGCAATTCCATTCTTGACTTGACATGCCTTCTTTTGCTTTTCTATTCACAGTGTCTGAGAGTGAGACTATCCAATCCATCGTTGTCCAATACTGCGACTGCGAGTATCGATTCACATTGCATCATGTTTTGGAAAACCATTGTCGCCAATGTTGGCCAATAATAAAGTGTATAATGCAACACATCTGTATCTTTTACATGATACTGTTGTGGATATAAAGTGGAGAAAATCAAACACGTTGTCTGTGCAACTGTGCCTAAATCAGAGGAAAATAAGGTCAAGTGGTGATAATTCAGAGCCATTTTTTTTTATAATTATGCTTTCAATGACAGCTAGCACTTTCTCTGTTCAAGTAGTAACAATAGCTACATAGTTGGAAAGGTAAGTAATTTACCAATACTACAGTACCTAACCTCAAATTAACTTATCCCACAAAACCTATCATCAATATTTGACCTCGTAAATTACCCCTAAGTTCATATAAATGACAACTAGTAAAGTACTTTTGTCGATCACGAATTACCCCAAATTTTCATAATTTTCAAAGTCTTAAATGATCACAACATCACTCGGGTTTTACTTAAATAATTGTAAGTTTCTTCTTCGGTTAATAAATTAGTGAAACCTATTTTAAGATGATTTTTCCTCTATTGCCTAAATTTTCTTTAGTCGAATCTAGAATTCACTATTCGACCATAATGAGGTAGTCATGTTAGAGGTTGGTTGGTCAGTTATCAGTTGAGGAGGGGGGCGTGCTTTTAAAGTTGCCTGGACGGACGGGATCTTTCGGTTCCAAATCGGACGGCCAAGGAGGCAAGCAGGAGCCGAGTCAAAGCGGTCAATCGACGCAGTACCGTACGAGCAGAGGAATATTCCATTTTCCGCGTCCATCTAGAGAGAGAGAGAGAGAGAGAGAGAGTGAGAAACGAGCGTGGCAGCGACGTTGCTTTGTCGAAGAAGAAGGAAGAAGAAGAAGAAGAAGAAGAAGAAGGTAGAAGCAGCAGCAGGAGGGAAGGCCATGGCCGCGGGAGAAGAAGAGAGGCAGCAGCAGCAGCAGCAGCAGGAGTGCAACGCTACGGAGGACCGTCCCGTCCGGGTCTACGCCGACGGCATCTACGATCTCTTCCACTATGGCCACGCCCGTTCCCTCGAGCAGGCCAAGAAGCTGTACTTCCCCTCCCTCTCTTTGCATGTTTCTGTTCTGTCTGCAGACGTTGCTTAATGTGCTTCGGGTGTACATCTCAACCAGCTCGTATCCATGTGCTATAATGTCCCATGAGTTTGTTCATCATCTCTGCACATGATCCGCTTCTTGGCTCGTTTTTTTCGTAGTCTTGTAGGGTGTTTTGAAATGGGTTGTCAGATCACAGTTCATCGTCTGAGTATGGAGTGTAATTGGGTGTTCTTGGCATGGGAGAAGTTCGGTTGCTAAGACTACCGGGACCCATCTTGTGGTCTTTGCGGTCTTGTGCTTCTGGGTCCTTTGCAATTGTCTTCCCTGTTCATGAGTTCTTCCCTCAATTTGTATGTTTTGTAGGTTTCCTAATACTTACCTGCTCGTTGGATGCTGTAATGATGAGCTCACCCACAGGTATAAGGGAAAGACCGTCATGAATGAACAGGAGCGCTACGAATCTCTCCGCCATTGCAAGTAGGCTTAATGTTTCTGTTTTTTGCCTCTGGAGATTGTGGCAAGTTGATATGTTAGTTACTTCCTACTGCTCTGTTTGTCTGTGCTTTTTTAAATGCTTGCCCCGTGGTGGTGGAGAAGGGATTAAGTATGAATGTTTTATTCTTCTAACTGGTTTGAACTTGTAGCATTCTGACTGTCATAAACACATTGAATTCTAGGGAGGAATAAGTTCCCACTCTTTGCCCTTGTTCTTCAAAGTATTGTTTCTGTTAACATGGAGGGCTTCCTCCTAGGCAAGATGATAAATTGGTTGATCATTCGTTATTTCCTCAGGTGGCACTTTTTTGTTTCTTTATTCCTGCAGGTGGGTAGACGAAGTCATTCCTGATGCTCCATGGGTGATCACACCAGAGTTCCTTGACAAGCACCAAATCGACTATGTTGCACACGACTCTCTTCCGTAAGGTTAATCAGCCCAAGTAAATGTTGTTGATTGCTTGAAACTTGTCTAGACGAATCTCACAAACGTGAAATGTTCATCCTTGTTTTTCTCTAGTTGTTCAATTCTTTCCCCCTCTGATGGGACTCCCCCATCAATGTAGACACATAGTATCCTTGTTACTAATAGTTGTGCATTTCCCGCTAAGACTTATTTTGCTAAGTTTTCTGTGAAATAATTGAATATGCCATCTGAATCTAGTTTTTGCAGAAGTTTTGTGTATCTGGTTTTTTTAATGATTAACTTCAAATTCCCAAATGCCTGATTATCTTAAACGCTTAGGAATATCAATTGTAACTTTCTTAACAATCTTTTTTTTTTTTTTTCCCAAGATGAATAGGCTTTTTTCTAACTTGAATCGGTGAAATTTGTTTTCTTAGTTTCTCCATGTGAAGCCATGCACTACTTAATGGATGGCTCAATCCCGGAAATATGCCATAAGATCAGAGGGGGTGAAGCAGACAATGTCTTTTTGACATCCTATGATTATCTAAGGATCCTTTATGGCGTTAATCTCACATATCCAGAAGAAACTTTTGGCATCAATTTAAAAAATATAGACAAATTTAGATGAGTGTCTCTTTTGCTTAGTCATTCATTCAGTTCTCTTGCTATCTGTTCACATAATTCGTTAGGTATAACGTCATTCTAACTTAGCTTGACATGAGATTTGGACAAGCGTTCATATAGATTTAGATGTTTCTAATATTAGGTAAAGGTAGCAGACAATTCCAATAGCATGACCTGCCACACTCTGGCTTTGAACTAAGATAGCATTCTTGTGGCAGGTACAGCAGCGTACACCTTCATGGCTGATTGCAACTCCTTTATGAGCCATTTCTTATTCAGAATGAAGAAGCACCATTTGTCTTTCATGAGTTCATGGACATACATTCCTTAATTCATTTACTTCACAGATTCATCTTGCTTTGATATTTGAAAGTTTAAAAAGTTAACATGCAATTATTTCAAACTTGGATGAAGTGAAGAGTAAGAGTTAACTCCTCTCTTAATCATCCAAGCTCATATAAGTATCAGATTTAGTATGGTTTAGAATGGGAACCTACCATTGCTTGTCCACTGTGCATTATGTTAAACTTCTACTTTGAAGTGTGTGGCCTTGATCACTTCTATTTTGAGGTGTGTGGTTTTGCTCCTTCTGTGAAAGCTTAAATGGCTTGGATATGAATTTTATCTTGCTGTATTTGTGATGGTACAATGAGAATTAGCCATATTGATGCTATAGTTATGTGGGTCAAGACTTGGGAATTTTAATTGTTGCCTCTTCATCTTAAATTGTAGTTATGCTGATGCAAGTGGCGCTGGGAAAGATGTCTATGAATTTGTAAGTTTAATTCAATATTGATGTATGTTTCTCAGTTTTGCTTCAGCAGACGTATTGGTGGAAACTCAGTATATTCACTCACTTTTTTGTTCTGCTGATTGGCTCATTTTTTTGCTGGAGAGGGTCAAATATCTAGATCATCCAGATTCTAGTTCTGTCATCCTGACTTACTAGGAATAGGATAAGTGCCATCAAAGTGAGACTAATAAGGCCTCGCAGTCCAAACCCCATTTTCCATTAGGTGGGACTTCTTAGTCCTGATTCCTGTGTCTTCATTGGTGCATGGTCTGCTTGATTGAGCATAAGCTCCTTTCTCCAGCACCCTGTGCTAGCTTGAATTTCCTTATATTCTTGTGCATCTTTCTTGGAAAAATTCTGCACCGCTAAATGTGTTGATATGTTTGTTTTGGTTTATCTTGAATGCCAATCTCATTTAATTTTGTACAATCTCTGTTTTCAGGTTAAGTCCATGGGAAAATTCAAGGAAACAAAGAGGACGGCTGGGATTTCCACATCAGATATTATCATGAGGATTATTAAAGATTACAACAAGTATGTGATGCGAAATCTTGCACGGGGATACAGCAGAAAGGATCTAGGTGTTAGCTATGTGAAGGCATGTCTTTGTCATCTTGATTCTCACATGTAGATTTTATCCATGCTATTCACAATCTGGGATTGATGTTCCATTAATGGTGCATGCTTAATGCCGTGTACCAGGAAAAGCGACTCAGAGTGAACATGGGCATAGAAAAGCTGCGTGAGAAAGTGAAGAAACAGCGGGAAAGAGTGGGAGAGAAGGTACATGCATAACTATTTGATGAGTTTGTAAACTTTTGGCTCATAAATAGTCAATTTCAAAATATTTTTTAATCACTACAATACAATCAACGTTATTGAAAGATGTAATTTGAGCATCAAATGCTTTGTTTAGAAGGCTGGGTTAGTATTTGATTATCAACTCGGCAATCCAGAGTTTCCACCGATTAATACTTTCAAGGACCATACATTCCCATTTTGCTGCTCGTTCACTAATCAAATAGGCCCTACCAGTAGCTCTCAAGGAAACAGTGTCTTTGCCTTTTTTGCCTCAAGGTATCATTCAGGTATTAGATGCTGATATTATGTAACAATTCACCAATAAAAAGCAAAGGTAGGTTTGCTATATATCAATATGAAGATGTATGGCTTGAATGCACATACTAAATGGGAACTATCCTGGACTTTTACAAATACGTGGTTGTGAATGACTTATGCCCATGGGTGAGCACTTGGTAACTTCTCCTTGTGATGAATTGCAAAAGATAGGTGAGGGATGATTTGGTAATGTTCAATTTATATCTCAGATGCTCAAGAAAGCTCCATCTTTGTGCTGATATGCTGTTTCAGTACATTACTGCTATTATTCATACGAATTTTATGACTTACCAGAGTTGACTATATTTTATACGTCCCTGTTCCTGATATCCAGATCCAAACAGTGGCAAAAACTGCTGGTATGCATCGTAACTTATGGGTAGAGAATGCTGATCGGCTCATAGCTGGTTTTCTTGAGATGTTTGAAGAACGTTGCCACACAATGGTTGGTGAACTTCTATTTCTCATTCTTTTGACTGAACTAGCTTCCTCGTATAGAGGCCTTTTTTTAAATATTTGTAGACTATGATCTATCTATACTGACAGGTTCTTCTTTATGATCATCAGGGGACAAAAATTAGGGACCGAATCCAGGAGCAAATAATTGGACAGCAGATAAGAGGATTCATTAATGACAAAGAAGGTGATGATGTTGATGAATACAATTACAGTGAAGAGAGCAGTGAAGATGATGAATCCTACGTTGAGGGAGAAGAAGAAGAAGATAGAGAAAAGCGATAAAGGTTGGTTTATTTATGTTTTGACTGCTCTTAAAGTGATACAAGTATGGGGGTATTAGATGGACCTCTCGCCTTGTGGCACTGATGAGCTTTACCATGCCTTTGTGCTCAATGGGTGCTTTCTGTCATTTCTATCGCAAAGGGAGAAGTCCTCTTCGACGCATCTGAGTGTATACTGATTTGGGGAAATCTGACTATATTTAACACTGTGATTGTGTTTAGAAATGGTGTGTGTTTTCTTGTCATTCATCTTCTGTACTCATTACTTTAGCAATATCTTTTCCACTGAGGTGCTTGCTATTCATGAAGAGAACTCTCAAAGCAAAAAACCTGAAGGAACACCAATTGTTGGAGTTGGGAATGAGGACATGGTAAGAATGTTTAGTATCATGTCATAGAAGAGCTAAACAAGAGGAGCAAAAGTTATATTGGAATAACTGTAGGAATAATGAAAAATATATTTTGCGGTTTATAGGCCGTGTAATAACTGCTTAGCAGAAATGTGTTAATCTCATCATCGACCATTAGGCAACTTTTCTTCCTTTAGGTCAGCATTTTAATGTTGGAAAGGCGAACGATGTCAACTAAGTCAAAATGGCTGCATGAGGATACCGGCACACTGCTATTGTCGGCGCCTTTCTTTTTTCTTCGCAATAAGAAAAATTTCATCTTTTCTAGCTCTTTGTTGCCTTTCTTCCTGTTGGTGTCACGTTGTTTCCTGAAGGATGTATACATATGGAAGTTTGTTTGTGCATTTAGGGTTTCGGACAAGGGTTTCTCTTTGGTTTATCTTCTAGCTTGCGAATACTGAGGTGAGGAGGAGGATATCCAAGAGGTTAGGCCATTTAAAATAAGCACACGCAGAGATATAATATTGAGGCATCAAACAAGGTCCAAAGCTGGCACCAACTCCGAAGCTTCTGGTCCTCACTTTAAAGTTCTATTCTGCCTTGGTCGATGGAAAAGATATAAATGTACTTGAATGTTTTAGTGTTCCAAGATTAAACGAAACGAAAAAATGATTATTCTAGTATGGTTGTCGACATCTTGTCAACATCATATGGAAAAAATGATATTAATTGTGTTCAAGAGATCTTCAGAAAGTGGGTTTTATCATCTTCGACCAAGGTGTCTTTTGCTATTATTACGGGAGAGTGGAGCTCAATAGACTAGGTGGATAAGCCAGGCCTGTGAAAGAATCCCAAAGCATGACCAGCGTTGTTAATGACTTGTCTTAATCTATTGGATGTTGTTGATGAGTGCCTTATGGGCACTAGTTAAGCAACTAAATAGAAAGGTTTTCAATTTCATCCAACGCAGTTTTACTCGTACTTTGTATAATCCATACGTTCCGGAAACTCACTCAAACATTCCTTGCAAACTATATTGCCAAGGGTTGAAAAAATTTAATGCTAGAAGGGTATTACATTACATTCTCAAATCACAATAGAACTCCCCTCGTATCTCAGAGGCACTTCATAGATGAACCCCAGCACTATAAATGAGAGTAGAAGAAATGAGAGTGGAACTACGTTACTCTCCCCTATTCTAGAACTGGATAACTTCTCCAGCCATGCTGTACTGGTCGACGGCAATGGAAACTACGGCATTTACTGCTTTCTCACTCTCGACAGCCACCACGTTATTTGATACATTGGTTACTGCATGCTTGAGGAACCCAACCTCTCCTTGAGCATAAAAGGAGTACTGAAAGTGATTTATCTGGTTCGGGAAGAGCAATATAGATGAAAAATCAGCAATCCATTTGGTCCCATTACCCTTCACCGTCAGTTTGCCTACTGTCGATCTTAAGCTCATTCCGATCGCACTGTTGCTGTCGACCACCACTTGGTTGACATTAGGGAATTGGCCATCCAAGGCTACTATTGGATTCATGTGTTGCGGATTGCCACTGAACATATTGTTCACTACATTCAACCCCGAGACTTGACCCTTTATCGACTTCAATACTATATTAGCATCTCCTAGGAAGAATCCGTTGGTAATGTGTACCTGAACGGGGTCTTCCATGACTATGCCTGTGAAATCCATGTAGCAATTGTCTAATCTGGTTTGCGATAGTCCAGCTAGTTTTACCATTATTCCTATCCCACCAAAGTATGTGGCCTTGTTGTAACAATGTACTCCAGTGACCATGTTGGCCTGACCTCTCAGAACAATTCCGACAGCAGCGGAGAAGATGACGACGTCAGTAATTGCGTTGTCGTTGCTCTGAAGATCGATGGCTGTGCCTGTGAAGTTTCTTTCTCCTGGATCCCCACCGACTGTCGAATTCTGTCCTAGGAAGCATCCTGATATCAAAGTCTCGTGACCTCTCTTCACTAGGATTCCCTCTGTGGTGAAATGAAGAAAGAAGCAGTCTGTTACGTGAACTCTCGCCGAATCAACTATGTAAATTCCTCCTCCTTGGAAACTAGAATCGAAGAGGATGTCTCTGAAAGTTATGTCCTCGTAGTAGATTCTGTCATTCTGGACCTTCTTGGGGTAAGATGTTGATTGATCATCGGCACCCGGAGAATTTGGGGACCAGAGTTCAACGAGATGCTGGTCCTTCGGAAATGTTTCTGATGCACGCAGCGTGCCCCCTTGTATCTAATTCAGCATCAGCGACATTGTATTATAAGCGGCAGTGAATGTGAACAGAATTTTTTAATTCAATCAAATGAATTGATGAACTTGATGATATCCTCAGCAAGCAAAAGTTTATTATTACCAACTACTGGAGGTTCGTCTGGGGAAGGGAGTTGGTGATGGACAAATTGCAGTTGGGAGAGTAAATAGCCTTAAATGCTTGATTCTCAAAGACGACACTTTTGGGGGTGGTGGATTTTGAATGAGAAAGACCACACACTCCACCTAAATCTTGATGAAAGTTCCAAGGGCGTGAATGGGGCGACATACAATGCCACGTTGCCACGTGATACCAACTCACGAGAAAGGTAAAACAGTGGAAGAGAGAGGCACTGAAGATACAGTCTAGAGAGAGAGAGAGAGAGAGAGACTGACCACGACATTGCCTCCACCAGAAGCAGGAAACCTAATGGGCTTGGAGACCAGGTAGGTTCCACCTTGCAGATCAAGGATCACACCACCCAAGTCAGACACTCCAGGCAGCATCTGCTGCTTAGTTTGAACTCGGAATGCATCAGACAGAGCACTTAGGATGGCCTCACTGCTCTCTTGTGTCCCTGTCGGATCACCCCCATATCCCACTGGATAGAACACCCTCCCCATCTGAAAAAAAATAAGGCACCAAGCAACCACACGCGTTCCTCAAAAACACCCACATTGGCCTTCAATTCATGACAAACTCTGGCACTGGCCAAAAAAGAGAGAAACATTTCAAGAAACTGAAAGGGTGAGTTCTCACTTTACCTTCTTGGCACCATCCGGACCGGGTGGGCCAACCGGTGCAGCGAGGTCTCCCTTGGGACCGTAGACCACTCTCTGATGGAGCTTCGCATGGAACTCTGACAGCTTGAGGAGTCTCATGGAACAAGATGCTTCTTCAACCATGAGAATGAGAAACAAGCACAACAATGCTGCTGACAAAAGTTTCATCTGCTTGCTTTCGCAACCCCAACCGAGGAGGGTGTCCATCAGATGTACCAAATGTGGACTGGCTTTTGTCCTGCAACTCAGAGAGAGAGAGAGAGAGAGAGAGAGAGATTCTCCTTCAACTGTTTATAGTCGTTTCGATCTCTATAGTGGAATTGGTCTTTGTGCTCCTCTTGTCTCGGTTTCGGGTTTAGAAGATCATAAGTTCACATTAATATAAATAGCTTTAGAAAGGCCATCTAACTTTGCTTTCATCGAAAACCAAACTTTCGTCAAACACAAATCTTTGAAATTACCATCAATCGAGGAGCGCCAAAAGCCCAAAAAAACAAAATTGATCTAGATCACCATGCCGACAAATCAATCTTTCCCACAAAAAAATATGTGGTATCTACATGGATCGACATTTGCGAATTGGAGAATGCTTCAATTGATCAAGTTGTTCATTTTATATGAGACGGCTCGGATAGTAGATGGATTGATAGCAAAAAAGAGCTATGAAAGGAATTATTCTCAGTCGAGTTGAGGTAGGTTTAGTTGACATGATCCAACCTGAGAGTTTAATCCTACTTTAAAAGTTGGAATCATGTTCACCAAGCCCGGATTCTCAAGCACCTCTGAGTCCCTTCAGATTTTTGGGGAGATATCGGCTCGATTCGAGTGTTTCTTTTTATATGCCTTTAGTTGCTAAGATGTGTAGGTAAAACTTTTCAAAGAGAAGTATCAAATACACAGAAGCATGTTATCAAAATGAACGACTAAATAGAGAACACAGGACACTCCAATGTTTTCATAGAGCTAGTAGAATTGGTGCGATCCTTAGTATTATGCTTATTGATTGATGTAAATTATGTATTTCTCGTTTCATTACCTAGAAAAATCAAAAGTGACATGATAAGAATAAAAAAAGAAAGCTAACGATTCTAGCAAATCAAATGGATGCAAAGTTTAACGTAAGGTCATTCTTGTACAAAGCTTATTTGCTGGTAAATTGTTCTTCTGATAATGAATTGCTCGAATAATTGGAGCAAAGACATCCTTAAAGCTACCGCCACACTACATTATAGATTATAAATTAAGATAACGATTTTGAAGAATTCGCACAACCAGATAACTTAAACGACAAAACACCGACATGAAAATAAATTAAATGAAATTGGAAAATGCATAAATTATCACCATACGAAAAAACAAAAGTTATGAGATTTTTTTGACATTGGAATCAAATTGGCAAAAATTCCCGGTGATTATAGTAACCGCCTCCCTCTTGAACCCTGGATGCTCTCAAAACCCCTGTTCTTGAATCGCTGCCTCTTCCTCAAGAACACCATCTTCCTGCTGCTGCGCAGCCACGGGATCGATTCTCCCGAAACGCATAAGCAGATCCTCTCTCTAAAGCCATACCCATTTCACAGACCTGGACCCTCCGAGCAATGCCGGGCACCCATCAAATGCATCTACAATCACTTGCTCTAGTATTTTTCACACCTAGATTATACCCAAATTCAACGCATTTGCAAATACATAATTTATTTGGATGTAAAAAAAAAACTTACAGTGCAAATTACCGGATACTTAAGCTTTGTCCTCGACCAAGCAAAAAGAAACTCGACCCACGGCTTTTGAGGAGTTCAGTGTGGGGCCTCTCTTGAATCCCTTCACCGTGCGCATGGCACTTGGCTGAAGGAATGCCACTTTTTCTCGTGCGTATACAACGTTGCAGAAGAAACCCCCAGTCTATCACGGCTACTTTCATCGTGCAGTCGTCCCTTCTCAATCCTCTCCCATGTGCTGCTAGCCTGCTACCGAGACCTTTTTGCCCCCACATGTAAAATGAAAAGACATTCTTGTCTTTTAAGGTCCTCTTTTTCCTTTTAAATTTTTTTCTCAAAAGCATATTTGAGATAAAAATTCGTTTAATAACATAATTTCATTTTTTTATTTATGAAATAAATGTTTAATTTAAAAATAGATTTGAAACAAAAATGAGAATTAAAAAATTTCCATTTTTTTATTTATTTCTTGAACAAAACTGAGAAATAAAAACTTTTTTCATTACTCACCCTCTCAACTAGCTAGTCATCCACCTCTTGTCGCCCATCACCCATTGTCCATCCAGGAGGGAGGAATTTTGTGTCGTTATTAAATGAATTTTTATTTCGGGAATATGAATTTTATGTCATTATTAAACACATATTTTTGTTCAGAAATTTGTTAAGGGAATAGAAATAATAATAATAATAAAAATCTATGTTTGGCCATAAAATGATTTCTAAAATAGAATGATTTTCATTCACACTCTATCGAGCAAAATAATATGACTTGACATTGTGAGTCATGTGTTGGACCCAAGCCTATTATTTTTGTGCTGTCAATGACCCCCTATCGAGGCTGAGATCATTCAACCAACCACTACAAGCAAATCTAGTGGCAATAGAGCACATTCTTAGTCCTTCTCCATTTATTGATGCTAATAATGTTGTTTATAGTGGTCAACCCCTATATGAATCATGCAAAGGCTTTCTTCTAATCAAGGCCAGAACAATGGAAATAATCAAATTAGTGCTGGTCAAAATAACCAAATTAGTAACAATGATTTGGCGAACCAAACTACTCGACACGCTGGTCAACTGCCCAATATTGGAAATGACAAGCCAGTGGCTCCATTGGTATGACAAAATGTGAATATTCCTTGAAGGCCTAATTTGTCGATTAATGTTAAGAGAAATAATCCAGCAAAACCATCTTCACCGCCTAGGGGGTAAGATAGCCAATATAACCTGTTCACAGCTTGACAACAATTGGGGTTAGAGAGAGGTGTTATAAGACCTATATATAGGAAACCTTATCTTGGATGGGCTGATTACCAAACTTTTTCTAGAGGCTTTGAAACTCCTGATTTTGTCATCTTTACCGAAGAAGATGAACAATCGACAAGCATGCTGGTGTTCATAGCCCAATGTGGTGAAGCAAGGACAAATGAATTTATAAGACTTAGGTTATTTCCTTAATTTTTGTCGAAAATTGATTTCACTTGCTAAATTAATCTATCACCCGATTTTGTTGGTTACTAGGCTGAGATGGAAGGACAATTTCATCATCGATTTTATAGAATCATACTTGAGTAATTAATTGCCAATTTGGACAGACTCTATCAATACAAGAACAAGTTGGTTGATCAATTTATTGCTCGGTCTAAGATGGAAGGAAATAGCTTCTTCACTTTGCTCTCAAAGATAAAATTCACAAATTTGGCTATCAATGGGGTTAAAATCCAACATTAAAGAAAGATACGAATGCCAAGACGTTGCTTATTTATTCCAATTGACCATAAAAATGTCTAACTATGAGCAACTAAATAAAGAAAGAGATAAATGACCACATGAAAACTTTACACACAACATAGTTTTAATGGAAAGATATGAGTTAGCGGATTAACCTAGACGAAAATATTGAAATTGTTATGATAAGAGTGGTGCTTAGGGCGCGCATGACAACGTTTCTATTTCTCTAATTTTCTATTTCTCTATTTTCCAGAACAGGTTGGAAACAAAAATCCGGTTGGTAACGCAATTTCATTTTTCTATTTTTGGAACAAATTTCTATTCCTGAAATAGATTTGGAGTAGAAGTCAGAAGTTAAAATTTTTTTAGCTTTTCTATTTCTGAAACAGAAATGAGAAATCAAAACTTTCTTCATCATTCACTCTTGTCATCACCCCCACTGACAGCTAGCCACCGAACGCCGGTCGTCAACCATCGGACTCCAGCCGCTTGTCACCGATCACCGGCCGTCGGATGTTGGACGCTCGTCGGTCGTTGGCCGCTCATCGCTAACCACTGGAAACCGGAGGCTCACCGCTGACCATCGAACGTCCCCCACTGACCGCCTGTCGGTCACCACCAACTGTCGAATGTTGACCATTGGACTTTGGCCATTGGCCACCTGTCGCCAACCGTCGATCGCTAGCCGTTGGCCCCCCGCCGCCGACCACCGGACTTCAGCTTGGCCACCCGCCGTCGGTAGTCGGACTCCGGCCATTGGCCCTCATCGCCAGCCACCGAACTCCAACTTGGCCACTTGTCGCCAGCCACCAAACTTTGGCTGTTGGCCACCCACCGCTAGTCACCGGTAGCCGGCCTCCGGACATTGGACGCCGGACGCCGGACTCCAGACGTTGGCTATCGGACATCGGACTCCAACCACTCGTCGTCGATTGCCGAATGCCAAACGTCAGACTTCGGCCATTGAATGCCGCCCATCGTCACTCCTAGAAATAGAAATTTTATTCTCTTATCAAGCGAATTTTTACTCTAGAAATAGAAATTCTGAATCGTTATCAAACGTGTTTTCTTGCTGAGAAACTCGTTCATGGAATAGAAATTGAGAAATCAATTTCTGGTCAGAAATTGATTTCTATTCCAGAAATTTTGTCATGCGCGCTAATAATCCTTATATTTTTTTTTGGTAAAAAATAATCCTTATATTTGTTCAGCCTTAAAATCTGCAAAAAAAAAAAAAAATGAAACAATAATAGCTAGAGCTAAATATACTTTAATTTACTTGTCCGATATTAATAAAACAGAAGAAACCTTCAACATACTTTGGAAAGATGGCCTAATTAAACTAACTAAAGACTAAGTAATTCTAAGTAAAGAAGACATATATATAGCAAGTGGCACCATTCATTGAGTCATAATACAATTAATTGTTTTGTCTTAAGTATAGGAATTCAAGAGGCAATTTAATAGGGAAATATCAAATTTGTCGATGACAAAGGGTTGTATAATGACTCTTGATTATATAATTAAAAAGAATTGAATGGTCAATAAATCAATCAATTCTTTTATAACGGGGGCATATGTTGACACAAGAAAATGTCCAAAGTGTTGTAGTTGATAGTTTGGTTGTTAGAAACTTGTTAGAGGTCGAGTAGTTGAGTTGGTAATTGTCCACGTGATCGAGTTGATAACCGTTGAGTAGTAGAGTAAATGTAATTGTTAATGTACTCGTCAATGTAGTGGAGTCAATGTAACCATTGAATAGTGAAGTTCTAGCAACGGCTTGAAACTCTCGATTGTGGGCTATTAAAAAAAAAAAAAAATCCACATGGTACTCTTTGTAAGAGGGATGTCCCCATGTAATTACAGAATTCAATATTTTTTTTGCAATTTATCTTTATCTATTCTTTTCTGCAATCTACAAGCTGGAAACGATTGTTTATAGTGTTCATACCTTTAAATTTTTTATCATTTACGTTTTTATCCAAAATCAACAAAGGACCCTAAACACCCTTTGTCACACTCATTGATCTATCCACATTCCAGAGAGGCACTTCGTCATTTTTTTGGTGAATTCTCGAGACACAACTATAATGCCTATATTATTTAGCCTCATCAAATGCCGGCAAAATCCTGTAGCAATTCGCAATCTGATTCTGTGCCAAACTGAAGGTAAATCCCAGTTCCTCCGAAGTCGGTGGCTTTGTTGTAGCAATGAATCCCTGATAATGGTTTAGCTTTAACCAGACACCATGATTCCAGCGGCGGCTGAGAACACGTCGGCAACATCATTCTCGTTGATTATAAGATTCACTGCCGTGCTTGAGAATTGTCTTTCCCCAGGGTCGACCTCCCGCCGTGCTATGTTGACTTTAAAATGAGCTATGGACCATAGTTCCATGACCAGCTTTCACTAAGATTCTACTGCCGTTAAAACGAGTGATGTGACAATTATCTATGCTTGTCCTCGGGTAATTCAGAACCGGAATATGCCGCCGCCCCTGTAGTTACATGGTCACGCGACCCAACGAGGCGACACCAGTGTCGACTCCGCCGCTGACTACCAAGTGCAGAAGAGGGAACATGCCTAGTTGATAGGACTGAAGTTCATCAAGAAAGCTGAAACGAAGGAGGGAGGGAGTTACTGTGAGATTTTGAGTATTCTCAAGGTAGGTTTGTGACATTTTGCCAAAGGTGCGATTATTCTTAGTCTTAGGCATATGCTAATGTGTTGAGATACAAGTGTGATTTGTGTTAAAATAGTCATACATTAGAGAATTGATTGTGTGGAGTAATGGGGGAGAAGAACATCATAAGTGCCATGATTTTCATATGATACCCACTTAAGTGATATATCGGAGTAAAATCGATCATTTGAGTACCAATACAGGCAATTCATCTTACATGAATTTTTTTTTGAATTTTTTGAAATTTTGAAATTTTGAATTTTTTTTTGTTTTTGTTTTTTTTTAGGAGCCCTCGTTGGCCGTAAAACCCTCTCCCAATCTAGTAGAGGTCCGCCTTGCCCTTGGCTGTTGCCCTGACCCAAGCATTTGCGGCCATATTTAGGAAGTAGCCCTCGCCCTTGGCGGCAAAGGCCTTGGACAAGGGTTTCATGATTAGTGACCCTCATCAGTCAAAAAAAAAAAAAAGGAAAAAAAGAAAATAAAAAATAATAGTAAAAAGTTCAATTATTATTATTATTATTATTATTATTATAAAAATATTTTTAAAATTGTCACGTCGGCGCCGGTGAAGCCACGTAAGATAATCCGTGTTCACATCAAATTTTTCGGCGAGGTAAATCACCGATAACATTTAAGTAATCGATTTTTAAATTTTTAACACTTAAGTTAATGAAAAAAAGTTATGACCCTTAAGTAAATGCTGTAAGAAAGTTATAGCACTCTTGCTATTCTTACCTTAGAGTAATTAATATATTCTAGATCTGTATTGTTATTGTTCCCCCTTGCACATTTTCATCTTTTCTTCAGTTGTATATATCCCTCATATGTACAGTGTAGAAGAAATCTGAGTTAATACTAAAAAATCCATGATGGATATGTTGGGTCACGGGCAGAGTGTTCTTGCCGTTTGGTCTGGTGTTTTTTGGTATGTTGGAAACTTCAGGAAATTTTGAGGGCAATTCGGATCTTGTTATGGTTCGAGTGGGTATGATGATGGTTTAGGACTTAATTTTTGTTCGTCTTGTACTGGCTTTTGGGACATTATATGCTCAATAGGGACGTCTGTAGAACAACTTGGGATTAGAAAGAATAACACGATATTTACTTATCAAAAAGTAAACATGTGAAACCAGATAAAATATGGACACGTAGAAATCTGGAGAAAAAGAGGATCTGGGATAATGAGGACATGGACCTCAAGACCTGGCACTTGCGGGTCTTGCGGGTTTTCGACAGTGATGAAGACTGGGGGGAGTAGATGTTGTCAGCTTATAGCAGAGGCAATGGCGAACAGCTCTTTTTCAACTCAAGCTTTGAAAGTGAGGCATGACTCCTCTATCGGGACAGCTGCGTCACCCAAAAAAAAAAAAAAAAAAAAAAAACAGAGAGAAATAGTGATCCAAAAGTGATAAATGTCGACTTAACTTGGAGTTATTCATGAACTTTCAATCTTGTAAACTTTAATGGGAAGAGATATGTAATTTTCAATCGGAATTGAAAATCAAAGCCATGATTAGATTTCTTGAAATTATTGAATGCATCAGATGCATGTATCAATCTCTCACACGGCATTTGAATAATGGATGTAGGATATCCTATGAGATGGGAACACACCCGTACACCCCTTTTAACTTCTGTTCGTGTGATCTGGGAATGCCAAGGCTCACTTGACAAAGCAAACTCGCCCCCCAAAAAATGGTGTAAAAGCCTAGTTGCGTAGTTTTGCATGCATTGACTCTCGCCATTCATGGAGAATGATTGTTTTCAAGTAACAATCGTGGTAACTTCGTCGATGTGTGGATTTGATACTCCTTGTGAACCTACGTAGTGAGACATGATATGGCATACTTGTGCATAGATTAGTTGTGCTTTAAGATTTAATCATGGCCGACATGATTTTTGAAGATTAATCACAGCTAATGTGTTTTTTGAATCACCATAGAAGAGTGATCATAGGATTTCTCGACATGGTTATTCTATATTGTGTGTTTATGATAGGCTTCATACCTTATGACTTGTTAGGAATATATGCATCATATTTGAAACATGGGAGATGCAATTAATGCAATTATCTTAATACATATGGATGCTCACTCATTTCTAAAGCTGCATTATCTTTTATTTGATCCTACACGAGTGGTGATTGTCGCTTACCAAGCCACGATTTTGCTCACCCCACTTTTATTATCATTTAAGGCTACAAAAATTAGGAAACTTAATTGAGTCATATAAAGAGCGATCTCGAGTGGCATGGGACTCTATTTAAGATTACTCAATTAAAATATATCAAATGAAATTCGTTGAAACTCTCATTTTGATTAATTCACACTGCCCTAGACTTTGTTATTATATTTGTTTGGTGAAAGGTTTTATTAAATTGATATTTTCTAAAAACACTTTATTGGTTGAAGGTTTCATCCAATTTTTATTTTTTTTGGATGAGTGGTTTGAAAGTCTTAAAATTTGTTATGAAAATACAGTTGAATTCTACAACTTTCAAAAAGTGCAATTAAATCTTCAAATTTATCAAATTAATCCAATTGAGTCCTTTCATTAATTACACTTTTTGAAAGGTTTAAAGATTAATTGTACTTTCTTAACAAATTTTAGGATTTGATTGCGCTTAAGTTTTAAAACTTGATTGCACTTTTTGATTATCTTAGGATTCAATTGTACTTTCGTGATAAATTTTAGAACTTTAAGTACATCCCCCCCTTTATAGAGGATGCCCAATCATGCTCTGAACTCTAGGCATGGATTTGGGTTGTGACAACTCAAGTCATCTACCAATGTTTTTTTGGTTGCTTTAACAATCTAATAACATTTTTTTGGCATAGTTTACCAACCTAATAAAGTTACCAACATTTGCCCGAAGTTACTACTGAGTACACATGTATGAGATGTAAAAGAAAGAAGTCCCACTCTAGATGTATAAAGTTAAAATAAGCAATTGATAATACATAATTGGCTGTAACTCAATGACTTAAATTTTTGAGTAAAACTTGATCAAGTATGTTGTCAATGGGTTCAAGTATAGGCTTCCTCTCAGATCTCTTCTTTTATAGTGATTTACCAACTTTTCTTCAATTGGCTTACCAAGTGATTTTTGTTTATCATTGTTTATTGGGTCGCTTCAGAGTTATTGTCTTTTATTGTAACTTCAACACCCCAATTAAAATCCCTATCAAAATTGGTAACTTGGTCAAGATGGTAACGTGAGATAGACGGTATGTCTATAGACACACATTTAGACGGAGAAGCAAAAGACTTGACTTGGTCCGTGTCCGGCACTACAAAAATGGGTCAGATTTCTCCATAATCTCTTCAATGGTGTTGCTCTTGACTCCAAGTTGACCTGTCCAATCTTGTAGTGGATCGATTTACTCTTCTAGATGGGGTTTAGTCATCAACTTACAAACTCCAATCGCAAGAATGGTTGTTCCTTTTCTTCCTGATTATGATAATGACATGAGGACCTTACATAAGCTGAATATACATTCTTAGAAATGGTACACTTGCATACACGTAAGTAAATCTCTCCCTGCCCCTCCATATAAGTGATGCGGGTTCAACTAAAGAACCCTCAAACCCACTCTCTAAAGCATAGATTTATCTTTCCCTCGTTGTTCATGGGGAGATTTTGTTTCCAAGTGCTTGCACTAATCACTGTATTGCTTATTTTAGACAATTCATGTGTATGCTTATGCAAAAATTCAACATCTATTTGCATAAAGCAAGAAAGAGAGGTTCTACTCCAATTTAAACAGAATCTCTTAGACCCAATTCACTTCCTTTCTTCTTGGAAAGGCAAAGACTACTGCAAATGGAAAGGAGTCACTTGTGATAGAGTGTATGGTCATGTCATCGAGCTCCAATTCTTACCCCAAACTATAAGAGGTGAAAATGGTACTCTTGTTATTCCCATGGAAGAAAAGCTCTCCACAATTGGTAAGTTGAACTCCTCTTTGCTCAACTTGAGATTCTTGAACTATTTGGACTTAAGTGGGATCAATTTCAAACATGGAGGGATACTTGTATTCCTTGGTTCAATAAACAGTTGAGGTATCTCAATTTGTCATTTGGTAACTTTTATGGAACGGTTCCATGACAATTGGGAAACTTGACTGAGTTAGAAGTCCTTGACCTTCATGATGATCATGGAGATTTGTTTGTTGATGACACCCAATGGGTTTCTTATCTTCGGTCACTTAATTATCTCAACATGAGTGGTCTTAATTTTATCGGTCATGGAGACCTCATGCAGGTGATTAATATGCTCCCATCTTTATCACATTTGAGCTTATCAGCTTGTGGACTTTGCAATTTTCATCTATCTTCTATTCGCTTGGCAAATTCCACTTCTCTTGTTCATCTTCGGTACCTTGATCTTTCAACAAATTTCCTTGAAGGTCCCATCACAAATGATGTGTTTCAAAACATGACCTCTCTCCAGCATCTTGATCTTTCACGAAACTCTTTCAACTCTTCGATTCCCATGTGGTTTGGCAAGCTTACAAGCCTTGTTCTTCTCAATCTTGAAGGAAATTTTTTTCTCAGCATTGAAGGAGGCTTATTCTCATTCTTGAAGAGTAAGAAGTACCTCAAATCATTGAATTTGTGTGGTAACCAAATTAGAGAAGAGACTTTGACATCCCATGGAAATTCATCTAGATTCATTGAGAACAACTTAGAGAGTCTAGTGATGTGCAATAATTATCTTAGCGATGCTTTACCAAATTGGTTGGTGAGCTTCACACTCCTAAGGTACTTAGATCTTCATAGCAATTTCTTCCCGGGTCCAATTCTTGGAGTCATTGGAGAATTACCAAACTTGGTAACAATAGATCTTTCACATAATCAATTGAATGGGACCATTCCATCGTCATTAGGTCAATTGTCATCATTGAGATCATTAAATCTTTCATATAATCGATTGTTTGGGCATATTCCCGAGTCATTAGGGCAACTGCGGGCTTTGCAAGACTTGCGTCTTGACAACAATCATTTGAACGGCACTGTACCCAGTAATCTTGGAGAGCTTTCCCATCTATTGGCTCTGTATCTTTCCGACAATGCTTTAGGAGGAGTGATTTCAGAAATCCATTTTGCTAATTTGTCGAGGCTGAAGTACTTGGATATTGGCAACAATTATAACCTGACTTTTAAGGCAGAACCAGGCTGGAGGCCACCTTTTCAACTTAGATCCATTCGGATGAATTCCTGTAAATTCAGAACAACATTTCCCCATTGGATGTAGACACAAGTGGAAGTTAGCAATGTATATCTCTCAAATGCCTCAATTTTTGGGGCTTTGCCTAAATGGTTGGGCAACATGACGTTTAGCCACTTCGACCTCTCGCACAACCAAATCATTGGGACCTTGCCAAACGTATTTTTTAACTGTTCCATTTTAGATCTCTCTCACAACTTGATCTCTGGACCTCTTCCAGCCAATATTGGTGAGATGTGCATAAAGACTCTGTATCTCAAGGATAACCTCATCAATGGCCCAATCCCATCATCCTTATGTGACATGTTAGATTTGACTGATTTAGATCTTAGCAATAATAAACTATCCGGTAGTATTCCTGACTGTTGGAAGGGCTCTCGTTTATCTCACTTGATTCTATCATTCAATAAGTTGTCCGGAGTAATTCCAAGCTCAATTGGATCATTAAGTGATCTTTATATCCTACGCTTGAATGGAAACCATTTCAATGGGGAGCTTCCTTTGGCTTTGGGTTACTGCACAAGTCTGGTAATTTTAGACCTTGGTGAGAATAACTTCTGCGGAAGCATTCCTACATGGTTCAATGATAGCTTTTGGGTCTTGCTGATCTTGAGGCTACGAGAGAATAGTTTTAGTGGCAGTATCCCTCCGCAACTTTGCGCACTCCCAGGATTGCAAATATTGGATATGGCAATGAACAATTTGACGGGAATGATTCCACATTGCCTCGGCTATATGAATGGCATGAAAACCTTCAATCAAGACAGTTTAGCTAGATTTTTGGCGAGGTTTGAGGATTTGAATAAAGAGCATGTGGTTGAGATCATGGAGGGAAGATATAATGAATACACCAAAATTGTTCTGGACCTTGTGGTCAATTTGGATCTCTCGAGCAACAACTTGATTGGGTCAATCCCTGAAGAACTTACTTTCCTTGCAGGATTGCATGGTTTGAACTTGTCACACAACCTTCTCTTTGGAGGCATTCCCATTGGCATCGGGGACATGAAGTCACTTGAGTCTCTTGATCTTTGCAACAATCTCCTCTTAGGAACAATTCCGCCAAGCATTTCAATGCTAACATTTCTAGAGTACCTCAACTTGTCGAACAATAACTTCACGGGGCAAATTCCAAAAGGCAATCAAATCCAAACCCTTGACGATCCTTCAATCTACGCTAGCAATCCTCTACTCTGTGGCGATCTTCTGAAAAGAAAATGCCCAAGTGCTGAAGCACCTCAAGTATCGAAAATCTCTCATGAAGAGGACAAGCTTGAGAAGGCATTGTTCTATGTGGTTGTGATGCTTAGATTTGCGACTGGGTTTTGGGGTCTTTTTGGAGTTTTGCAGTTCAAGAAGGATTGGAGACATGCATATTTCAGTTTTGTGGATCGAGCAACAGACGAGGCATATGTTGCTATAGCAGTGAAGGTAGCCAAGCTGAAAAGACTAAGACAATCAAGAAGCGCCTAAGTAATTCATAATCCTATGCCCTCTTCCCTGCCTTTAGTATTTCATTTTGAGTGTATGAGACTTCTTGTGCTTTGTGTGATCTCTTCCCTTTGTTTATACTTCCTTCTTATAGTTTGCTCATTAACGTGTTGTACTCAGTATGCTATGCGGTTTTCAACTGTGCAATCCCTTGCCTGAAGTTCCATATGAAATGAAAGAGGATTTGAAATGTTATGAATACACCCTTATATCGTCGCCATTCGAAGGTCCAACCCATGCGGACTAGACTGAGCGATTAAATTGATTCTCCTTCAACCCAAAATGGCTAATGACTGCATAGGTATACTTGTCATCAATTTGAGTTTGGACCATGAAGGCGACAAGATCGACTATACAATAATATAGAGACGCGCAGGAATGGAATGCCGCATGGTTTGCTACCCACATTTTATCTGTCTCCTCTTGGGAACTTCATCATTTCCCAATCTCTTTATGTAGAACCTTTTTCATAATTAATTAGAAAGGGGTCTCCATTCTTCACTACGCTTGGTGAAAGTATAAGGAACCTATCTAATAATTTCTCCATTTATATACATCTCGTGGAAGTACGATAATGTGGAAGGCGAGTAATATGAACGCTATCGGTCGAGTGAAATTGACGTCAGTTTAAAAGTCAGCCTTTTCCTCTTTGTTCATTACAGAGAACGATCCTTCAGCAGACACCGCGTTACTTTTCTTAATTTTTCCAAGGAAAAAACGGATACTAAACAATTGAATTGATACTGTATTATCCATGATAGCACTTAGAGTATCCATAACGTTAAAATGTGTGAGCTGGAAGTTGCTTGATTTACGCAGAGGAAAGGTTGATTTCATTTAAATCATGTTAGTATTTTCATTTATTCAAAAGAAATGCAAACAGATGAACATTGACCCAAGTCTTCGCATAAGATAACGAAAGGGACCTCGAGACTTGACTCGGTGCTTGCGGATCTTGCACTGCAAAACTTGGCCATACATAAGTTTTCCAAAATATCGTTGTTTTGCCCAGCCCCACCACATTTGAAACAATTATCCAAAAAGTCCTAAATATATTACACTTTTGCTAATTCAGTCCTAAACATTTTCACATCTTACCAATTGAGTTCATTCGATCAATTTAGATCGAAAATCGCTAACATAAATGACAGTCATCCTACGTAAAACAACCAACACTAATATAGACAATTTTTAATAATATTATAATATTTTTCTCAATTATTTTATTTTATTTTATTTTATTTTCTTTTCTCTTTTTTTTTCAATCTTCCTCTAGTTGGTTGTTGGCTTGGTGACTTGCCAGAGGCAAGGGTTGTGAGGTTGACCTCACTAGCCTCTAGCGAAGCTTGCCCTGCCCGTCACTACCAAGGTCGACCTTGCTATTGCTTGCCCAACCATGGTGAGGCTGAGCTAGCCTAGCAATAGTGAGGTCAATCTTCGCTAGGGGCAAGTGAGGCTCACTCGAGGTTGACAAGATTGACCTCATTGGCCCTTGCCTTTGGCTAGTCATCAACCATTACCAAGGCTCAGCGACCAGCTGGAGGAAAAAGGGAAGGAAAAAAAGAAAGAAAGAAAAGAATAAATAAATAAACTAAATTCAAAAAATATTAAGATTTTATTTAAATTTGTCTACGTCAGTGCTATCCATGTCATGTAGAATAGCTGGCATCCATATCAGCAATTTTTGGCTAATATTGGTCGGATAAACTCAATTAGTAAAATGTGAAAATGTCTAGGACTCAATTGATAAAATTAAAATGTTTAAGATTAAATTCGAAAAAGTGCAACTGATTTATAACTTTTTGAATATTTTTCCTTACCAAATTGCATACATGTTGGGGCTATAACTTTGTGTTGCTCAGCTCATAGAAGTTCATTTCAACTTCAAGCTATATGGTAGTGGGACGGGGAAAATTATTAATTCGGTTATACACTTTTCAATTTTTTCTATGTACTCTTAAACTTTTGCCTAAATTTCCAATATAATCTTTCTAGCCAATTATCGCCGGAAATTACCACGTGGCAATTCACATAAGATGTCATTTCAAGTAAAGTTGTCCATGTTAGCATGTGACGTGGGATGGTCAACGATGACCGAACCCCATGTCAACGATGACTGGACATTGTAATTTTTCATTCCCTTTTTTTCAATTGAAATGCATGGCGATGATTACAATTGCCTGGAATGCATTTCTTGCGGGTAATCTAACTAGATGGGTCACTGAATTGTTTAGTGCACTCAAGGAGCTTAAAATTAATTCACGGCTTTCTAGCAATTGAAGTAATGGGGAAATTGCAAAATTTGGGGAGGAAATCTTTTTTGAGCCTCCTTCCTGGCTCTACCCAGACTTTCCTGGTAGTCATAGCCTTTTAAGGTCTTGCTAAGGACCTTGGTACTTTCTTAGGTCTGTTAAATAATCAATTGAATTGGTCCATTTCACAAATCCTTCGGCCGAGAGAAAAAGAAGTTCAGCGGCAATCTCTCTTCACATTGTGAATGTTGGACCATGGCTGTGAATAATCTGACAGGAAAGATTACGAGTTGTCTTGGCCACATGACAGGCACGAAACTCTCAGCTACCTCCCTTCGTTCACTGCAACCCCACGGACTGGAATCAAAAGCATGTGGAGCAGGTCGTCCAAAGGGGATTCACCTTGACTACACGACGCTTGATCTACAGCATCAATATGAAATACGAAATAAGGACATGTCTTTTCTTGACAAAAACAAAAATGAGGACATAAGGTTAAGAAGTACCCAGTTCGAAGAGAAACTTTTAGCCTCAGTCTCTTTTTCTTCTCTGCAAATTTAATACTAATAGCGGTAATCACACGAAATCTCTTGGCCATGGCTTCATAAAACTCATTTAGGCATGATGATGCTAATAGATTTGTCATAGCTAAGTGGATCGCTCAAATTAATTTTAATCAGCTACCTATTTCCTCTGAGGAGTTAGTGATGTCAAAACAATTCCTCAATGTTCAAAATAGAAGAATGAGCTTGTAACATACAATCAAAGTTGTTCAGTCTCAAGCGCGATTGCCCTTAGCTCTTTCAACCCTAATTCAACCTTAGCGTAACACAAGCAGCAGCCTGCATAACATTTCCTCTTTCCATAGTTTCTCTGGCGATTTCTACACACCAGTTGACGGAGTCAGCACTTACCAATCCCTCGCTTTCTTACACCGAATCAACTGTTTGACATTGTGCAAGCTGTGTCTCCAAACTGAAAAGTTGCTCACATGGTTG
The DNA here is from genome assembly GCA_014182375.1 of Eucalyptus virginea. Taxonomy (NCBI): domain Eukaryota; kingdom Viridiplantae; phylum Streptophyta; class Magnoliopsida; order Myrtales; family Myrtaceae; genus Eucalyptus; species Eucalyptus virginea. Next base: position 151,606 of record CM024517.1, on the reverse strand, counting down.
TTGATCTTAACGATGCGAACTCGGGCATTAATGTGAGGAAAAAAAAGGACCTAAACAAATCCTATTACTTTGTTTGGTGATTAAATTGACATGTGAAATAAAAGGAATTGATTTGCTGAAGGTCGAAGAAATCGACATGCAACTCGATAGTATTCCTACTCCTGCTGGTATTTACAGATGATCGAAATCATCATTTTGGCATCTTTAATCTGTTTATACTGTGTATAGTCCATTCCAACTCGTGGGTCCATCCTGTCCATGGCTCATGACCTTGTGTAACAATCTATGAAGTTTCCAAAACCCACAACAGACAAGAAAGTCCAGCCTAGGGCCAGGCCCATATAAAAAATTTATTATAGAGTAAAACTAAACCAAATTAGACATATTCAGCAGTTTCAAAGGGGGATTTTCAGTGTTTGTTTCGTGTTAACCTCCTCAGAGAAGGCTTTGACTCTGTTGTAATATATTAACGCGGAAGCTAACTAGGACCTTGCTATTAAGTGAATGCGAAATCACCGAAAAAATAAAAGAGGAACGATAAAAAACATTAAAATTCGATCTAAATGTAATAGCAAATAATCTAATCAAAGTTATAATCGTTCACACGTTCGAGTATTTTTTATATTTAAATTATACCCAAATTCAAAGTATTTATAAATATATAACTCAATTGGATGAAGAGAAAAAACACTGCACAAATTACTGGGTACTTGAGTCCGCCCTCGACCAAACAAAATAAACTCAACTCACGGCCGCTCTTGAGTCCCTTTACTGTGCGTGCGGCATTTTGCTAAAGGAATCCCACTCTTGTGGATACAACGTTGCTGAAGAAGCCCCACTCCATGGCTGCGCTTGGGAACTGCTTCCCAAGGGTCTTTGGGGAGCTAAAGGCCTTTGGGCCAAGGAGAGAGTGTTTGGGAAGATTTTTTTTACTTGCCTTTGGGGAAAGGCAAGCCCTCCCAAGGTTGAAAGCCCAAAGCAGGTTGGGGGCTGCCTTGGGCATTAAGCCTTTTCGGAAGGCTGATGGAGAGTAAGACAAAAAAATTTCTTCCATAAATGTCCTCGCTAACATTTCATTTTTCTGGTTTTGTCCTCGTAACTATTCACCTTCTTCTTCGTTGAGGTTGGCCGGTGAAGTTGCACTGAGCTGTGAGGGGCCGGTGACAAGCTGGACAGAGGTGGCAAGAGGTCGGTGTGTCATGGTGATCGTTGGCGACCTCCTGCGAGTCGCGTTGTCGCGATCGCTACAACCCCTGGCAACCACTCAGATCTGGGTTGCGGCAAGGTCATGCGACCGCTGCAACCCCAGCGACGCTGCGACCCCCAGCAGATCTGGGTCACCAGAGGTCTACGCGACCCAGATCTAGGTCGCACGACCTCCGGCGACCCAAATCGCACGCAGATCTGGGTCCTCGGAGGTCGCCGCGACCCAGATTTGGGCCGCGCGACCTCCGGTGACCCAAATTGAGCGATCGAGATTGCGCAATCTAGTCGCGACGATCTGGTCACGATTGGGGTCGCCGCAACTAGATCGAGCGGCCCTGGCGACCTCCGCACAGAGGTCGCGGCATGGCGGGTTGCGGTGACCATCCAACGAGGGTCGCAACGACCCAGATCTCCACTCAATCTGGTTGCGGTGACCCTGGCCGACCGCCTACCTGTCGCCGAACTGCTTGCCCCTCATCGGACCCTTGCTGGACCACCTGCCCCTCGCCGGCAGTAACCAGCCAATTCTCTTTTCTTTTTTTTCCTTTTCTTTTTAATGACAAAAGTCTTTTGCACAATTAATTTGTCAAAACACTATTTTGCTCAAATATACTTTATAATGACTTTTACAAATACGATTTACCAAATACAATTTGCATTTCCAAAAACACGTTTAGCTCAAAGGCCTTTACATTTTCTCAAGGACTTTCCCTAAAGGTCTTCCCAAACGCACCTATGACTAGTTCATTGTGAGGGCATGTCAAGAGCTGAGAGAGAAAACCCATCCATCCCTTCTCAGTTTTCTCCTACGTGCGGCTACTGTAGACTAAGGAATGAAGAAAACAACAACCTAGCCTTTTCTCTGTTTCTCTACTAAGGCCTTTCCGTCGCACAAGTGAGAAGAAAATGCATTATACAATAAAAAGTGTGCCCTTCTTTTTGTCTTTAAGTGGCTGGGGACTTCTTTTTTTCTTTGTGCGATTAAAACGTGGGCATCCATTCAACTCCTTTTTCTTTGTGCGATTAAAACGTGGGTATCCATTCAACTAGGTCGGGTTACATAAACAGCTCAAAATCAATTCATATTTTATTTAACTCAAATTGTTTATTCGAGAGGCATGAAAGATTTAGATTGTACATGGGTGTTGGCACACAAAATGGTCCAAGTGTTGTAGTTGACATTTTGGTTGATATAAACTTGATAGGGCCGGCTAAAAAAGTCAATATAATCATCAAGTTAGTGGAGTTGATGTAACCGATGAGTAGTGAAATTTATATGACTATTGATGTAACTGTTTAGGCAATTTAGTTAATGTAACCATCAAGTTGTGGAGTCTTAATAACCGTTTGCAACAGCTAATTGTGGGTTATAGATACCCTCATTGTACTTTTTGTAAAAGGCACCCCCAATCAATTATGGAAGCAAGGTTCTTCTGAAAATTTATCTTTATCTACTTTTCTGCAATTTACATTGCTCAAAACCATTGTTTCCGGTGTTCGTACCTTTAATTTTTTTGTTAATTACTTTTAAGTCAAAATTCAATAAAGGATCGTACATACCCTTCGTAGGGTCCTTTATTGATTTTGGACATCTTTGTTGATTCGAGGAAACTACAACAACAAGAGCCAAAAAAAAACCATAATCCGACAATGTGATTGACATTAACAATCCAATACCACAAATCGGTGACAAGATTGTTCCACACTTTGAATCTTCAGCGACCTAAAGAGTAGCAGAAGGAAATTGACGCAAAGAAGTTGATCTTTCAAGGCATCTTACTGAAGAACAATTAAAGGATGTTACTTCAAATTCTGACATGGTGCTGACCATGAGAAGAATGTTCAAAATGTAGCAAAATGATATGATCAATGATGTTATGAGTCATATATTGGACTCAAGCCGATCGTTATCAATACTATCAATGATACCCTATCGAGGCTGGGATCATTCAACCAACCGCTACAAGCAAATTTAGTGGTAATAGAGTACACTCTTAGTCCCTCTCCATTTATTGATGCTGATAATGTCAATTATAGTAGTCAACCCCTATAAGAATTATGCTTAAATCTTCTAATTAAGGCCGAAATAATACCGACCAAAAAAAAAGGGCAAGAATAATGGAAATAATCAAATTAATGCTAGTCAAAATAAACAAATTAATTTCGACCAAAAAAACCAAATTAATAGCAATGATTTGGTGAACCAAACTGGTCGACATGCTAGTCAACTGCCAAATATTCGGAATGACGGGTTGGTGGCTCCATTGGTATGACCAAATGTGAATATTCCTTGTAGGCCTAATTTGTCAATTAATATTTAGAAATAATTTGGCAAAACCATCACCACCACCTAGGGGGTAAGATAGCTAATATAGTCCACAATTAACCCCTACACAGTTTGACGAAGAAGTTTGACAACAATTAGGGTTAGATAAATATGTTATAAGACCTATATAAAGGAAACCTTATCGTGAGTGGGTTGAAAACCAAACTTTTTCTGGAGGATTCAAAACACCTGACTTTGTCATCTTTACTAAAGAAGAGGAACAATGGACAAGCATGTTGGTGTTCATAGCCCAATGTGGTAGAGCAAGGACAAATGAATTTATAAGACTTAGGTTATTTCCTTAGTCTTTGTCAAAAATTGATTTCACTTGGTAAACTAATACACCATCCAATTTTGTCGATTACTAAGTTGAGATGGAAAGACAATTTCACCATCAATTTTGTTCTTACCTGAGGTATCAATTACTGATTTGGAAGACTATCAATACAATAACAAGTCGGTCAATCAATTAATTACTCGATTAAAGAAGACTGGAAATAGATGCCTCACTCTGCTTTAAGAGAAAGATTTCACAAATTTGACTTTCAGTGGGCTGAAATTCAACATTAAAGAAAGTTTCGAATGCCAAGACTTTGCCGATTTATTCCAATTGATGACAAGAATGTCTAAGTACAAGCAACTACTTAAAAAAGAAATAAATGACCACATGAAAACTTTACACAAAATGTGATTTTAATGTAAATATATGAGTTAGCGGATGAACTTGACCAAGATGATATTACTGAAGTTGCTGTGATAAAAGTGATTGCCGACAATCCTTACATTTGTCCAGCCTTAAAATCTGCTAAAAGAATTGAAGCAATAATGGCTAGAGCTAAAGATACTCAAATAGACTAGTCCAACATCATTAAAATGGACAAAACCTTCGACGTCCTTGGAAAGATGGCTTGATTAAATTAATCAAAGACTAAGTAATTCCAAGCAAAGAAGATTTAGCAAACAAAAAAATATTGCACGTGGCACCACTCATCGAGTCATAATACAATTGATTGTATTGTCTTTAGGAAAAGAATTCAAGAGGCAATTTAGCAGGGAAAGTCAAATTTGAAGATAACGACTCTTGATTATTTAATTTAAAAGAATTGAATGATTGATGAATCAATTGATTCTTTTATAATGGGGCATATGTTGATACCAAAAAATGTCCAAGTGTTGTAGTCGATAATTTGGTAGTCACTTGTTAGACGTCAAGTGATGGAGTCGATAATTGTCAAGGTAGTTGAGTCAATATAATCGTGAGTAGTAGATTCAATGTAACCATCGACGTAATCGCAAGGGTGATGGAGTCGATGTAACCATTGAGCAGTGAAACCTAGCAATGGCTTGTAATCATCGATTGTGGGCTAAAAAAAAAAAACCACATTGTACTCTTTGTAAGAGGGATATCCCCAATAAACTACAGATGCATCGTTTTTTTTTTCTGCAATTTATCTTGATCTTTACTTTTCTACAATTTACATGTTAGGGACCACAGTTCCAATGTTCATACCCTTTAATTTTTTATCATTTACTTTTTTTTTTATCCAAAATCAACAGTGAACCCTAAACACCCTTTGTCAATTCACTCATCGAATCTATCCACGTTCCGGAACTGTGCTTTCATCATCTTTTCGGTGAAGCCATGGGACACAACTTTAATGCCTTTATTATTATTTAGCCTTGTCATTTTCCATCCCCCATGAGTTTAAAAAATGGTTAAGTGGAGGATGACATGAAATTTCGCTAACGCGGATAGTTTTGCCTTTATTTTGAGAAAAGCGATGTACTAGATGCTTCTAATCATATGTTCACCATCCCCGACCAGATGGCATACTCGAGGATGATGTACTGCTAAAATCTATTCTCAGCCACTGATCCTTCCCTTCAGCTACAACCAACAATCGGATCATGTTCATTCTGCCTTTCAATGATTAATGAAAGAACTGAGGTGAAATCGACTGTCCATGATGTCCCATTCCCTTCCAGTAGATTCTCGAGCAACTGTTGATGTCGCGTTCATCCCGTTGGCATTGTTCCTATCAACCACAACCTGATCAATTTCTCGGAAGGACCACTCGATTGATCCAATTGTACAATTCCGATTCCTTTTTTAGGCCCGCGAAACATGTTGTTGACATGTTAACCCTGCCCGTAACACCATTGGTTGATTTCAGGAGAACGTATGCATCGCCATGGAAGAGACTATGAGTGATGTCAAGTTGTATGGGGCCTTCTGCATCAATACCGGTTGAATTCCATGCAGCAACTCGCAATCCGATTCTGCGTCAAACTGGGAAGCTTTGCGTAAATCCCAGTTCCTCGCAAGCCGGCGGCTTTGTTGAAGCAATGAATCTCTGATAATGGGTTGGCTTTGAACAGACACCAGGATTCCAGTGGCGGCTGATTAAATGACCACGTCGGCAACATCGTTGTCGTTGCTTATAAGATTCTTTGCCGTGCTTGAGAATTGTAATTGTCTTTCCCCAGGGTCAACATCCCGCCGTGCTATGTTGACTTCAAAATGAGCTGTGGAACATACTTCCATGACCAGCTTGCACCAAGATGCTACTGCTGTTAAAATTAGAACTTGTGATTTAACAATTACCTAAGCCTGTCCTCAGGTAATTCAGAACTGAGAAATGCCGCCGCCCCTGTAGTTATAGGGAGGCGGCGCCCATGTCGCATGACCCCGCCTCTGACTACCAAGTGCAGAAGAGGGAATATATGTAGTTGATAGGACTAAAGTCGTCTATCAAGAAGGCTGAAATGTCAAAGCAAGGTGGGAGTTACTGTGGGATTTTGAGCATTTTCAATGTAGATTCGAGCCCAAAAGTTTTCTTTAAGATTTACCAAACATTCGATGCTCTTGCTTGAGGGACTTCGCGTGCCCAAATTCAGATTCGAGAAACATTCTCAAGCGCACCAACACCATGAAGAAAAGCAGCCCATATGGTTAAATTATTATATGGCCTCGTGAATCGCATCTGAAGGCAGGATTCATAGCATGGGAGAAAAGCAGTGACCTGGATGCGCAACATAGATCCAGATCAGAACCCACTAGACAGCACTTGATTCGGATTCATTCCTGAATAAGCAGTAAGACAATCGTGCAGTGGCTAGGTGGCATCGCCAATCTCGCAGCGTGGCGTGGGGATAGACAACAAAAATCCCTTCGACAGAATTTGTAATAAAAAGAGAAGAAAGATCGCAATTGAAGTTGATAAAATAAATGGGGTCGTGGATGGTGACGTGGCGCGCACACGGGCATGCGTGGGGCCCGCAAGGTCCCTCCCTTTCTTTTTTTGTCTCCCGTCCCTTACGTCGGCCGCCATCAATAGCGTCGTCCTATCCCGACGCGTCCATCAACAAAGATTTGTGTAATATCCGAAGGAAGTGGACGTGAATCTGCCATGTTTTGCTCCTTACTATTCAAACCAATGGCGGCCGATGCCGTGACCAAAGCAAAGAAAGGTCCCCCGGAAGAGGAGGAGGAGGAGCACGCTACGGGTGGCGGGTTGCATGGGCAGGGGCAGTATAAGTAAAAGCCGAGCCAGAAGGTGAATATGCGGACAAGACACGGGCAGAGAATCTGGACAAAGGTGGACAAAGGGGGCCCCACGGCAAGGAATCGTCACGGGCCACACCACCGAGTGCAGGGTGAGTGGCCATCTTGGTCTCGTGCTCTCTTTCGTTCCGTGATCTGCTTCTCTTGTTTATCCTCCACCTCGTCCTCCTCCTCTTCCCTCCCGTTTCTGCAGTGCCGGACGTGGTAATAAACCAGACCCATTTCCAGAACGTTCGTCTCCTGGAAGATAAAAGGGAAAAGGAACGGTCTTGGAGTCGATTTGAAGCGGTCCGGGTGTCGTGATATCGGGAAACTGGGTGCGGGGGCGATTTCTTTCCTCTCCGAGTCGCGCTCACCCAGTTTTCCGAAGTCCTTTTTCGACCTCCAAGATCGAGTCTTGGATTCAGCCTGGCCATGGGTCGTCTGATGTTCGCTCTTACCTTCTTCTTTCTGCTCTCGACCCTCGCATTTGCTGGTAATTTCGCGTCGCTTTGCTTCTCTCTCACTCTCCCTCCAATCACCGTCGTGTCAGGAGCATGCGCCTGCTCGTAGATCGTAGGCGTGCATCAACTTTTTTCTTGTTTTTTTTTAAATGATGAAAGGTTCGCACCTTTGACAAAAAGATCCGATTTTGAGCAATTCGTTTCATGCTTTTTCTATTTGGTATTTGCTCTTTGATGTTTTGTCTAGGACTTGAGAGTCGTTTTCACCATTCGGGAGGATGTATTTTTTTACTCGGACGTTTGTACTAATGCGGACGTCCTTTTGCACGTCCCTGAAGCATCGGTTGAAAGGAGTTACAGAATTTTTAAATCATTTTATTCTTGTTAAACTTTGATGGAGCATGTGTGGCTGCATTTTGGCGTTTCTGATGAGTGTGGAAATCATGGACATGGACAGGTTCATGGAGTGCTCAAAATCTTGAAAGCAGAAAGGATGATTTGTATCCAGAGATTTTAAGGGACGAGGCCGTGGCTAGACTCAATGAGCTTGGAAAGGTTTTCCTTTTTGCGATTGTGTTTTTTCTTGGATAGTGTGCTTTTCGAAAGCATGAGTTTGATGCAAAATGTTAAAATAAGTTTTTCTGGTCTTGAAGCATGAAAAAAGATGAAGGAAGAAAGGGTCCTTGACTTTCTGCTGAATTTCGGTCTCTTATCATCATAAAAGCTATCATCCAAGATATATCTTATTTTGACCAAAAAAAAAAGCTATCATCCAAGATAGCTAGCTGGGAGAAACTGAATTAGGTTCTTGAATGCGATCTGAATTCTGAATTTTCAGTGGAAGTGATTTTTCACCTAATTCGCTGCCTCCGATTGATGATCTACTAGCTTGATCCATTGATCCTGACTTTACAGCGAATATTTTCTAGTTTTGCATAATGATCTTATCTAGGAACTGGTTGACAATGACATTGCAATAATCTTCTGCTTATGAATAAGTATGGAGGTCTCCATGAGAAGTTTAATAGATGTGGCCGTATTAACAGGTCAGTGATGCTGAGGCTTATCTTGAGAGGACATTCATGAGCCCTGCTTCTGTTAGGGCTGGGAATCTTATACGTGGGTGGATGGAGGATGCTGGCTTGAGAACGTTAGCTTCTTGCTTTTCTCTCCCTTGCTCTTATTGAAATTGAGATACTCTGCTGATACCTTGGTGCTCTATTTAGATGGATCGACCAAATGGGCAACGTGCATGGTCGAGTAGATGGGATCAATGCAAGTTCCAAGGCTATTTTGATCGGTTCACACTTGGTATTTGCTTTTATTTTCTTTTGTATATATGAATAGGCTCTTTTCTGTTTCACACTTAGGCACCATTTTTTATACATCAGCTTTACGTGGCTCCTACAAATTGTAACCATCAGGACACGTGTCTCAAACATTTGTTCTAATATTCGATAGTTCTTTGTTTGACAAAGGATACTGTTGTTGATGCTGGAATATTCGATGGATCATTAGGTGTTGTCTCAGCAATATCTGCACTGAAGGTTCTGAATGCCCGTGGAAAGTTGGGTAATCTATTGCGGCCTGTTGAGGTATATGAAAATTTTGCTGCTTATTGTTCTTGAAGCTTCATTCGTGTCTTTGGCCATGTACTATTTTGCCTATAGAGTAGCATTCTTGCATCATTATTCAAATGCCCAGAATTGACATTTGCTGGATGCACTGGAAGGTGTGGATTTTTCTTTTTAGTCTTATCCTTTAGGAGTTTATCTGGAATAGGATATCTAGCACCTGAAATCACAGTCATTGCTAGAAAATTATGTTATATGTATTTGTGGTTAACTATGTGGGAGAACCATCTCCTTGGAGGTGACAGATTTCAATGATTCAATTCATGTAGGAAATTACATATGTTTGAGTGGGATTGTCAAAATATTCAGTTCAGAGGTCAAACCGAAATTCTATCTCATGGTGCCAGAGAGAAATGGGTGGTAATCCAGAAGAAGTTCACTCTTTGACTCCATGATTGATTAGACAGACCTTGATTAGATCATTTATTTCCAGTAGTCATGCTCTCCTGTTTATAGTTCTGCGTTGAATGCAGCCAACTAATTATCCAAAGTCGTCACTGATTTCCTGTATCTGTTGCTACCTCAACGATGATTGGACTGACCATATCTGAAATCTAATCAAGCATCTGCCTTCGTCTTGGAACTTTTTAGGTAATCGCTTTTAGTGATGAAGAGGGAGTTAGATTCCAATCTACCTTCCTAGGTAGTGCTGCTGTTGCTGGAATATTGCCAGCTTCAGCCTTGCAATTTTCTGATAAAAGGTTTCTTGAGTAACTCCCATCTTCTTCTTTTTACCCTTTGTATTCATTATCAATGTAGTTATTCCAATGTTTATGCAGTGGTGTAACTGTACAAGGGGCTCTTAAAGAGAACTCCATACAAATCAGTGAGGAAAAGTTAAACAACCTCAAGTATGACCGAGATTCTGTTTGGGGTTATGTTGAGGTATATTCCTTTTCTGCCTCGCTAAACCAACTGAGTACAGCCATCGTCTAACTTCTCATGTTGTCTATTCTGCTCCTGCAGGTTCACATTGAACAAGGACCTGTACTGGAATGGAGGGGTTTGCCTCTCGGTGTGGTGAAAGGAATTGCTGGACAGACAAGAATGAAGGTATAATGGATGTTTGAAATTAACCACGTTTAATTAGTTAATATTAGATGATCTTGTTGCGTAAGGGAATTGGTTAATGCCTGTGAGAGTTTACTATTTTCTGTTAGAGGTAATATCTTCACACGATTTTGCTATAGCTAATGGTGTGCATTACATTGGGAATAGGATTCACACTTAGCCTTCATATCATCCATCTAAGTTGCATAATTTGTCAATATGATGAGAGGCAATAGGTCTTCAACAGTTAACCCTAGGAAAATCTCTTCTTGGGCCATATTCCTGGGGATTATTCATATGCCAGGGTGCAATGTCTTATGTTTAGTTATCTAGTTTTGTTAGTGACACTTCCAGAAGAATGCATACATTATAGACTGTGAAGCTCTCTACCTTCCGACAATATTTTGCAGGTAACTGTCAGAGGTTCTCAGGGGCATGCTGGTACGGTTCCAATGTCTATGCGTCAGGACCCTATGTCAGCTGCAGCTGAACTCATTGTGTTACTGGAAAGTCTTTGTAAACGTCCTGAAGACTTTCTCTCCTTCGATGGTCACTGCAAGGATTCGACAGTGCAGTCACTTTCCACTTCACTTGTTTGCACAGTTGGAGAGATATCATCGTGGCCAAGTGCAAGTAATGTCATTCCGGGCCAAGTAAGAAATTGTTCATCTGCCTTCTGGTTATTATGGCAAGGCTGTCTAAAGATAGCTCAGAATTCTTGATTCATGTGGAGCGATTTAATTTGCCCGGTGGCAGGTGGTATTCACAGTGGACATACGTGCAATAGATGATATGGGACGTGAAGCGGTGATCTATGAATTATCTAACAGGATGTATCAGATATGCGACAGACGTTCTGTTTCCTGCATCATCGAGCGCAAGGTGGGATGTCTAATCGCATTGTGCATTTCCTCTTTTAATTTATTTTACTCTGTATGCAGGTACTTATGTTTTGGTGATGAACAGCATGATGCAGGTGCCGTTATGTGTGATGACGAGTTGCGCCGACAGCTCAAATTTGCAGCTGACTCTGCGCTCAAGAGGATGTCAGATAATCAGTTCCTAGATGAAGTTCCAGTGCTAATGAGCGGAGCCGGACACGATGCCATGGCCATCTCACATCTAACCAAGGTATGGCCTCCGCATCCCTTGTGCTTTCCCACAGTTTGGTCGGCAGTGGTGATTTAAAAGGAAGAACTGGTACCTTATGTGGAGGTATGTATCTGTATCTACAGGTAGGAATGATCTTTGTACGTTGTCGAGGAGGTGTGAGTCATTCGCCGGAGGAGCACGTGTTGGACGATGATGTTTGGGCTGCTGGTCTCTCAGTCTTGGCTTTCCTTGAAACCCACATGTAAAGAACTCTTCAACCATGTACAGTGCAATCTGATTAATCAAGAGGATTTCTAAAGCTGCGATTACCATCTCTTCTTTAGCAAAGTCTCTGCTGCTACTTTTCAGTTTATGTGCTGCTGTGTTGCTGTGAAGGCGTTTGGTCAGTAGATGTCTGTCTAAATGAATTCATGGTTTTCCAATCTAAAGAGACGAGTGATTGTGAATACTAAACTTGGAACGGAGGAGAATTCTGAAGACCAAAGTGCAAACTCCCTTATCAGAATCTCATCCCTTCAAAGTGGGCTAAGCCACTACAATACCGGGAGCACTACGAGGACCATAACTCCTGTCACTCGTTTGCAATTTTTGATACGGTGGATGGCTCTAATATCAATTCATACGAACCTAGTGCTAACATCACATCCCAAGTGGTACCCAACAAACACTCAGATATGGTAAATCTAAGAAAAACAGATTTCAGAGAGAGAGAGAGTGAATGGCGGGGTATTAATGCGAGCATAGCACTAAGGGTGGAGGTGATGAAGACAAGGTGAAGCTTGAGCAGTGTACGCAAATGGGCAAGCGGTGATGCCTCGTTTTACTTCCGTAGCATTATACAAAGACGAGTGCTCGAAGCATAGGGTTCCCCAGCATTGAAGCTGGATGAACTTAGCTTAGAACCTATGCCAGGCACTGAAACTCTCTCTCTCTCTCTTTCTCTCCGTGCATCAAAAGTGTACGTTTAACATGTCGTCTTTGACCTTATTCTCATTGGTACTGCTATTCCAATCACTTCCGTGGTTGGGGGTTCCGTGTAGGATTCTGCTGATCAGAAAAAGAGAATGGCCAGCGCCGTTGCTTTGCAATGGCAATATGGTAGGACGAGCGAAGAGGACTTTCCTTGTTGGTTCTCCTCATACTTCCTCCATCGAAAGGACTTCTGAAGCACCTTCTTTCCGTAGGATCTTGCATAAAAAAGCAGTCTTTCGGACCCCTCATTAAAGATACAACTACATTAAAAAGACTCGGAATTCGACTTTTTGAACGACACGTATGATCAGTTTTTCAAAAAGTGCATATTCTAGTCATTGAGTATGGTTAACAAGCATCACTTATTTCATCAATTCAAAGCTTATAGATTCGAGCCAACTCGTCATATTGTAATCCTACCTTCTTTATAAATCAAAAAGTTCGATCTACATAAAAATTTAGATAATTCAATTGAGTAGGTTACAAGGTATAGAATCTAATAATCTAGTTCCACGAGACTAGTTCCTCAAGACAACTCAACATTCTAGAGTTGTGCAACCAAAGCAAGGAATTTTCGTTTCGTGTTAGGACCACCCCACCTCCCTAGTAACTCAGATGAATTGAAAGGATTACGTTCCTTAATTTAACGTGTTGGTATTTACATACGTAACATTTCAAAGTTTCCATCAGTTTATTTATCTTCCCAATAAGGAAGGAGTACTCTATAGATAATTTACATTCTGAAAGTCTCTAGATTTGGATTAAATTAAGATAAAACTTTTTTAAGGATTTACTTAGATCTAAAACGATACTCATTTGGAAATTTGAAGGGGTGGGGGTTATTCTACGTATTTTCTCTTCATCTCTCAGACTGACGAGTTAGGTGGGCCTTCACGTCCTTTCGCCCACCTCCTCTGATCAGTAATTGGGTCAAAACAGAGGAAAGACCGGTCTACGTTGATGTCGCCAAAATCCTAAATAGTAAAATGATGTGTCCGAGACCACCTCGTGGGGTGTGAAACGATGCAGACATGGGGGCTGCGAGTGGTGGTAAGTGTGAGTGCAATGTGATGATGCGATGATGCTTGCCCTCTCCACCACCAGCCGGTCACTTTAAGCTCCTTTTCAGCACGACGGCAGCGAAAAAGGTGCGGCCTTTTTGAGAGGGGGAAAGAGAGATTAAGGGGAACTTTTTCCTAACGGCGATCACTTAGAATTTAAGGGATGCTGTCTTAACTCATAATGTCGACATCCGGGGTGGCTCGCCCACACACTTGTCTCCTCTCCTCCTGTTCCTCACCGCCTGCATGGACTCTGCATGTCGCCATATTTCCGCACTCCTCACTCACAACGCAACTTTGATCTTTCCTCTTTTCATCATTAATTTAAGGAATCTAAAGTTAAGAAGCTACCACTTGAAATTCACTTGTTTGAACTCATACGTAAGGATCTTGACTCCAGCTATAGCTATGTTCAAATCGGGTTGTCTTATCAGATTTGGTGAGAAACGAGTCATACTATTAAGTTCACTGAATGATGTAACTTTTTCGCAGCAATATGATAAGATCTAGGGATCGAATCTATAATATATTATAGAGATTTTTCTTCTTCTTCTATATTTTATTTTGATAAGGTGTTTGGCAAACTAACATGAACATAACATCTACAATAACATCAAAAGAGTTTTGAACAATCGAAATTCACTTTAGAATCTCACCCTCGGCTCTAGCCATGTTCGAGACAGGTCATCCAATTAGGTCCAATGGAGACGATTATACTATCGAGTTGAATGGACGGTGTAATTTCTTTGCGGCGATATGATAAGGTCTAGGATCGAATCTACGATATGTTATAATAATTTTTTTCTTTTCTTTTTAAGAATGTTTGCAAATTATTATGAGCAAAACGTCTCCGATGACATCAAAAGGGGTTTTGAACGAATATGGCCCCTTCATCATTTCCTCTTTTAGGGTTGAAACATCAATTTTTTTTTTAATAAACCAGTCATCTGGACGTACGACCTAAGCAGCATAACTCGCTCGGAGACCCTTAAATACATACTCCCGACTCCCGAAGCAGCAGTACTGTCATTTCTGTCTCGAAACCAGAAAAGAAACCAGAGAGAAGAAGACGCCATGATGATGACGATGATGATGAAGCTCAAGTTCTCGTGCATCTTCTTGTTGTTTGCGCTCCTCGTCCTGCTTGCTCCATCTGCCGAGTGCAGGTGCGAGAGCTCGACCGAAACCCAGTTCCCTGATCTCGAGAAATCTTACGGTAGCGCTAAGCACCAAGCTCTCAAGTACAAGCTGGCGGCCATCTTCTCCATCCTCGCCGCCAGCTTGCTCGGCGTATCGCTTCCTATTCTGGGCAGGAAGCTCCCCTCCCTCCACCCGGACAACCCCATCTTCTTCCTCGTCAAGTCTTTCGCCGCCGGCGTCATCCTCTCCACGGCCTTCGTCCACATCCTCCCCGACGCCTTCGCCAGCCTCGCCAGCCCCGCCCTCGCCAACACCCCCTGGCACAACTTCCCCTTCGCCGGTTTCATCGCCATGCTCGCGGCGATCGGGACGATGATGGTCGACACCTTCGCGACCAGCTACTTCGAGCGGTCGCATTTCGGGAAGGCGGTCGACGAGCTGCCGCAGCCGCCGGCGGCTGCGGCGGGGAAGGGGGACGAGGAGATGGACATGCACGAGGGGCACGTGCACGTGCACACCCATGCGACTCATGGACATGCGCACGGCTCCGCCCACGACTCCAAGTCCTCTCAGCTCACAAGGCATCGCATCATTTCTCAGGTTAAGACGAAGACCTGGTTCATATATCAGTTTGCATTTTTCTTGGATGCATGTTATTTGAAATGATCTGGCACCATTTGAAAGGTTAAAATCTTTCTGCAAGAGTTGGATTAAAATGTGGCTTTTGTTCATTTAAGTTCCCAGGGTTTCAAAACTTCATAACTAGGTCATTTCGGAATTAGGTAACAAGTGAAAAACGAGAAAGTTATTCTAAACACACCAGCAGTTCTTTCACTTTCTTGATTTAATTCATGTCCAAATCATTATCTACTGTTAAACGCCCCCAAGTAATTTTTTAAGTACAAATAGGAGTACTTGAAAAAACAGAAATAGCAATAAATATTTTCATTATTCATTCGAAAGTGAGCAGAATTTATTTATTTTATTGTAATAGACTGTTCAAGCAATTAACTTTTGGTGTAGTTCTAAGCCAATCCCGAATGCCGTAATTTTTTAAGTTACGGGCTGAGCCTTTAGGAGCACCAACTGGGAACCCCTACAGAAAAAACCCAAAAAAAATAAAAGAAAAGAAAAATCAATCCTCTTAGCGTATTTCTAAGGTCGAAATTCATGTAGAACGGGACTGTCAAATGTATGTGTTATCATGCCAATTTATCAAGACCTTGATGAATTATTTGTAACATCGTACTGTTGATTTTTGACATATCTGATACACAATCCGCCACATTAATTAAAAGGCAATTGCAACTAAGAATAATCCAATATACATAAATGATACGATGTCAGATAGACATATATATAATGTTGCGTGCAGGCTGTTGGTGGGGCTATTAGCATTTCATTGACTTGAAAGCTCCACCGCAGCTGGAGCTGAGAATATATTCTAGCCTTTTGACAAAACAAGTGTTGTCTCTTGGTGATTAAATCAAAGGGTCTGAATCGTGCTTTGGCACCTTGGAATGGAATTGGACTGCAGGTACTGGAATTGGGGGTGGTGGTCCATTCAGTGATAATAGGAGTATCACTAGGAGCATCTGAGAGTCCTAGAACCATCAAGCCTCTCGTCGCAGCATTAACCTTTCACCAGTTATTTGAAGGCATCGGACTTGGAGGGTGCATTTCTCAGGCGAAGTTCAAGTCCCGGAAAATAGTGGCGATGATGGCGTTCTTCTGCCTCACGACGCCAGTAGGAATTGGAGTGGGAATGGGTATGTCAAGCATATATGGGGAGGGCAAGCCGAGCGCCCTCATCGTGGAAGGGTCACTCAACTCTGCATCGGCTGGGATACTCACTTACATGGCACTCGTGGATCTGATTGCAGCCGATTACATGAACCCCATCATGCTCCAGAATCTCAAGCTCCAGATGGGTGCAAATCTCTCCCTCCTCTTGGGCTCTGCCTCCATGTCTCTCTTGGCCACCTGGGCATAGAACATGGCAAATGCATCTGTCTTTGTTTGTCCAAATAAGACCCTGCAATCTTTTTGTACAATTTTTCAAGGTTTTTCCTCTATTCCATCCACAAAGATTTACATTGTAGTTCTTCTTTCGGCAAGTCTAGATCTTACACCGCCTGAATGAAACGTTACCTGAATCAGTGCAAAAGAGAACTGTCCTATGAACATGATTGTGAAAGACAGAACTAACTGAGAAAGCTTTCCTATGCAGTAGTGATCGATGAGGTACAATCAATTGCTGTAAGAAATAAGAAGGAAATGCCTTCAAACAGATGATGGACATTTTGGCAAAGAATAAATTAATCAAGTCAGAGCAGGAAGTTTCTATTTTGGCTGGGAGAACAGGATCTCTATCTCGATACTTCTCATCCCTCATGCAACCCAAAAACAACAATATTTCTGTGCATCTTATAGCTCCTTCTTGCATTGCATCCAACCGTATTCATCATCTTCCTGGGTATGTTGATGCTCTGTCATCACAGCATTAGCAAGTAGGGCAACTGCGCTACAAACAACATGCCTCATAAAAGACTGGAACAATGGCCTAGAGGAGTAGAGTAACAAGTTCCTGATGTTAGATTCTTTTCTACCATAATCTAACCTGGAGGACAAGTAAATCCCGGACAAAGGCAGATCTCAACTGTTAACTCCTCTTTTAGTTTGCATGCCGTGAGGTTAAGGATGCTCTTTGCATGGATAGAGCAGTAACAAGACATAAAATCAGGATCACCTACCAGAACAAACCGATACAGAGGTTTATATAACAACCAAGAAACCGAGTTAGAACATAGTACCTGGCCTTAGAGCCTTTCTTCCGAACCACAATATTGCGTGATGTTAGTGGGAATTGACTAGCTACTCAATCCTAAAAGAACCATCTCCTAACTCTTTCCAGCCCACCAATCAATGCTCAACAGCACATCGAATTTTCTAAAATGGCCACATCATCACATCAGTCAACATTCCAATGACTATTTATTTAATATCATCCAGAGGCAAAAGGTATGATATAAACTGTACCAGACAAAACTTGCTGAACAACTTCCCTCTCACAATTTCTGACTATATGTTTCCCTCGACTTCCTGTGTCATCTCCATTGGCTTTTGTGCCAAGGTCTTCAAACTACATTGGCATTAAGGATGGTTACGATAAAACAGTCAACTGGTAAAACTACCTCTGTAAGCTTGTGATGTTTTGAAGGAAGAATAGCTAGGTAGTACAAATGTGCTTCTGTGTGCGTGCAGGAGTGAGAGCATTTCCAAAGTTTAATTCCTGAAGGAGTAATTCAAACAATTATCAAAAGCAATAAGATAATGCTGTTCTGCACAAACAACCATTACCTTTCCTGATGCATCCATGCATCTTCCAACTTTAGGCACCAAGATCTTGAGATTGTTGACATATTTCCCTCCAGTTCTGCTGTAAGATACTTGAAATAAGCAGATCCATGCTGAAACTCCAACTATAGTTCCCATCCACCAAACATAGAAAGCATATACTAAAGTGAAAATTTAATACGTGTACGGGAGCAGCAAGAGAAAATAATGCGGGCGCCCTGATATCAGTGATATCCAAATCATCAATCCAGAGTTAAAGCAATATAACAATATCTTATTCAGCATGATATAGTGCTTCAGGAAGATTCAGCAAATGATCATCATGCACAGTTTTGAAGTCTTGTAAATGGTTCTAAAGTCAGTATTTGATTAACAGAACAATACACCAAATAAAGCAACAAAAGCTTTGAGATCTTCCAAATGTTGGTCTCAGTCTCCTGAAGGGAACAATAGCACACATGATAGGATAGTGTCACCCATTGCTTTGCCCAAGAAAGCTGTTGGATATATAGAGAGAGAACAGTCCACATGGCAGTCTTAACAGGTTAGCCTCAATCAAACAATTGATCTCCTTAACCTAATGTCAGTGAATAGCTGAAATATACTAGTGGATTCGCACAATAGGCCACATCGAAATCATATTGATGACATCGAAGCAACAACGTTCAAATTGTTTCTCCAGCTAACAACCCTCGGCTTATCTAGCTTTGACCAAATCTAGCTTTGACCAAACCAAAATTTAGAATGTTGATGAGCATATTAATTAAACATTTTAGTTCTGAAAAATAAACCGACAAATATGTAGTGTAATAAAAAGAAGACACTCACCAGGAAAATGTCAGCAAACTAGGTCATTCCAGCAACTGTCAATTGCAGCTTGAACCTTTTTAGGTTTGCAAAGCTGCTGAACAGCCTTTTCCCAAGTAAATGCTTTTGGAGGCAAATACTTTTGCAGCATCACTTCTAAAATTCTGGATGCTCCCACAACTCTCTGGCGTTTGAATAGACGTAGCACTAGCTCGTCTAGAAATTCCCTTCCATCTTGAGGTGGATTTAACTTTTCGCTTAAAGCTTTTAGGAATATGTTACATGTGTACAAGTCAGGATCACATCCCTGATGCAGCATACTGTTCAGAAGATTTAGGGCATGGGAGATGTCACCCTGCTTGCATAATGCATTGAAAAGTATGTTATAAGTGATGACATCAGGTTGACAACTGGGCCCCTGACAGAGCATCTCATTAAATAGCTTCAGACCTTCTTTGAGCTCTCCCTTATCACAAAAGCCTTTAATTAATGAAGTGTAAGACACAACATCAGGTTGGAATCCTCTAGCAAGCATGTTCTTCCATACCATCATAGCCTTTTCCAGCTTTCCATTCTCACACAATCCATGGATAAAAACGCTATAACAGACAGCATTGGTAAAGTCATTGTTATTTTCCATCTCTTCCCACATAAGAATAGCTTTCTCTGATTTGTCTGTCCTGAGAAAACCCCTCAGCAATGAGCTATAAGTGAAAGCATTGGGGGCAATCCCCTTATTCATCATTTCCAACAGAATTTCCTCGGCTTCTTCTGGTTTCCCTTCTTGACATAAACCATCAATAAAAGTACTATACATTACAGTATTGGGTTCGCATTTCTCTTCAATTATGTCCCGCCACAATCTCCTTGCCTCCTGAAACTTTCCCTCCTTGAATAACCCGCTAAGGAGGGTGGAGTACACATACTGATTTGCACGGGATCCTCTTTCCACCATGAATTTCAATACCTGAAGCCCATCAATGGCTCGTCCCAGTCTAACAAGTCCATGGATAATTGTTCCGTAAGTGACATCATTGGGCACAAACTTACTAGCAACCATCCGATTCAAAAGGTCTACAGCCTTCTCCAACTTCCCCCTGAGACACAAACCGTGAATAAGCGTGTTGTAAGTCACCTCATTTGGAGCACATCCTTTAAGAAGCATATTGTCGACCAGCTTGGCTGCACGTTTCAAGTCACCTTTCTTGCACAACCCATTGATCAAAACGTTGTAAGTCATGGCAGTTGGAAAGCAACCCTCCATTTGCATCTCATCCAGCAAGGAAACCGCCTCCTCGATCCTACCCTCCTTGCACAACCCATCCATCAAAGTGCAATACGTGAACACATCGGGCACACAGCTTCTCAGAGGCATTTCCCTAAACAGCTCGACTGCTCTATCAACCATTCCCATCTTACACGCGGCTTTCACGACCAGATTATAACTAAGCACATTCGGCGAGATATTTATCTGGCTAGAACTAATGACATAAGAATAGAACTCAAACCCGCGATGATAAAGCCCATTTTGGATAATAACGTTGAGGACCGAATTGAAGGACCGGACGGTCCGCTTACACTGGAACTCGTCGACCATCCTGTGGAACAAATCGACGGCCATTTCGGGCAACCGCGCCCTGCCGTAAGCCTTGAAGATGCTGACGAAGCTCCTCTCGACAAGCACGCGCCTTTCGCGCTTCATTCGACGCAGGACCTCCTCCAAGGAGCCGAAGTTGCCCAACCGGGCGTAGTTGTCGATGAGAGAATAGAATGTGGAGTCGCCCGGAGTGTAAGTTCCCGACTTGGCGCCGGAACTGAAGATGTGGTCGGGAACGGGGGGCTCGGGAGGCGAAACGGGTTCGTGGGTCGGGACGGCGAGGGCTGAGGAGGAGGAGGAGCAGCGGCGGCGGAGGGGAGAGGAGGAGGGGTTACATCGACGCAGCACGGGAGGGAGGTTGGTGGGCTTCTTGGACTTGAACGCGTGTGCGGCGGTATGGATGATGGGCATGCCGGGGATCAGCTCAACGAGCTTGCTTCGCGTGGGGATGTCGTCGTTCCATTGAAGCTGCAAGCTTTGGAACGAGCGAGCGAGCGGAAGGAGAAGATAATGCGCTCGCTCGCTGCTGTTCCTGCTTTGAAATGCCTTCGCCTTGTTGGGTCGTCGGCCGGGGTCCTGCTCCTCGACCCGGCTATTTATACTTTGCAAAATTGCTGTGAATTATTTTCCCAAATGAGATGTCTTAGCGGAGATTCAGAAAAAGACACAAGTGAAATTGCTTGGTTGTGAGAGGGAAAAGTCACATTATTGTACAAAAATTCACCAAACATCATGCTAAAACATTGCAGATAACATTTGAAAATTTATCAAAAATATTAATTATTTCGATTGAAGATTGAATGTGCAATCCATTAAATGGTGATTTCATTTAACCAAACACGTTACAAGTGGTACCCAATTCGCTTTATTAATTGATTAACTTTATAAGTGTGTGAGATGTCATATTTGATTTGATCTCAAATATATTTCTCATGGATGTTATGGCCAGAAAGATGAATAAAAAATTCCCTCGTGAATTTTCAATTTGGGCATGGATAATTTATTTGACTCCATGGATTTCACTTTTGATGCAAACAAAATGTAAACAAAATGCACGACTCCAAGCCACACAAAAGAAAAGAGAGAGGAGAGAGAGAGGGAGGCAGCAGCAGCAGCAGCAGCAGCAGGAGGAGAGTAGCAAGAAAAACCCCTAAAACCCTCAGAACAGAAGCCAGCAACCAAGCAAGCAAAAGCCAAAAGCTTTCAAAAAGAGAACCGACAAATCTCACAACCCTTCATTTCTCTTCTCTTCCTTTCCTCTCGAGTTTTCCCACCTTCTCCTTCTCCAGTTCAGATTCATCATCATGAAGCTCCTCCTGTAGCAACCACAAGAAAAAGATGAAGACTTTACGAGCTCTCAGAACTCTCGCCGCCCTCCACACCCGCCCCCGCCCTTCCCCCGCCGCCTTCTTGCCCCGTCCCTACTCGGCTCAGCCTGAGGAGGACTCCGACCACAACGACTCCGATTCCGTCTTCAACAGCGCCGATTACGCCCTCCCCGCCGCCGCCGACGCCGACGCCGACCGCCGCGCCTCTCGGCAACCCACTTGGAGCCACGAGCACCGGAGGAGGGCCGACGCGGTGTTGTTCGGCGATAGGGCCGTGAGGGTTCTGGAGGTCGAGGAGGAGGAGGAGGACAAGAAGGGGGATTTGGAGGAGGAGAAGCGGAGAGTGCTCGCCAAGGCGCTGCTCCAGGCCGCCTTGGCGGCTCCGGATGAGGAGGATGACGACGAGGAGAGGGCGGTGAGGGAGGAAGATCAGAAGTCTTTGGCCGTTGGGATAATCGGGGCGCCCAATGCTGGGAAGTCCGCTCTCACTAATTATATGGTATGGGTTCCTGCAATTTCAAGGATGTTGTTGTATGTGCTTAGTTATTCTTGGAACTATGCGATAGAGCTTTTGGACCGAGATCGCTCTCGATTTAGTCGTCTTTTGATCGATTGTTGACGTTTTGTGATGTGTTTTGAGGTGCACGAGATGGTGAGCTGTTTAGGAATGGGTTCTTTAACTTAGCATTGAGTAATCCTCAATCTAGTTCATCAGGGAGAGGAGAAACTTAGTGGAAGGTTTATTTAGTTGGTGGTTCAAACTGAATTTGGTTGTATCTGATTGAGATCAAGTTTTGCGACATATTCGGATTTGCTCACTACAAGCAGAAGCGGTCATAGGTTCATTGCAAATAGCTTGTAGCGGGACTGCCAGTTTGTGCTTATATATGTTCTGAAGGAAGTTACTTGTCCAGTGAACAGGGATAAGCACATTTTTACTAGTCTCCTGAATATTAGCAGGACTTCTTTCGTCCTGCAAGTCCGTGGATCGCTTGACCTGTACTGTCTTTGGTTAGATGGAGCGTGAGCTCGATATCCTATTAACTTCCTTTTCAATTTGGAATTTTAGTTGCATAATAGGTACCCTTGCTTTTTTGCCAACCATCGACATCCGCATTCGTCTTCTGTTTTTGAGTTTCGTAGTGAAACAAACTTATGCCTGTCTTTACTTGAAATGATTCTGCACTAATTCCCGTACTGGTTTTTTGTCGTGTTAATCTAGACATCTGTCATGTCTGTTAAGACATGGTCTTGTAACTATGGTGTACTAAGCATGGTTTAGAAAACTGTAAAGACATTGAACCCATATGATCTCTTAAGATCCCAAGAAAAATACAGTTTAGCTGACAGAGTTCTGGAATTAAATGGCTGATCCTTGTTAGTGACCATGTGATGAATATCAAGGATTCAGTCCATCAATTTGACTAATGTAGTAGATCTCTTAAGTAATAATTGTTGATTAGAGCTTAGGAGCCTTATGTTTCCTCTTACAATATAAATTGAAGTATATTCTATTTTTTCTGAATCATGGGCTACTCATGGAGCTTGGTTGTCCAAATCTAGCTTCCATACAGGACTCTTCTTTCCTGAAGTTTTCGAGGAATTAAATAACTCACCATTAAAGTTTTTGAGTACCTTCAATTTCGTTATTCAACCTGCTGTCACTATTTTCTGCTTCCTCTACCCTCCACAGATGACTTAAAATTTAACTTTCTGTTGTAGGTTGGAACAAAGGTTTCTGCTGTCTCACGGAAAACAAATACAACCGTTCATGAAGTGCTCGGAGTTATGACAAAGGAAGATACTCAAATAGTATGTTTCTTTTAATGTATGCTCACGTATCTTGTGTATAATTTCATTTGTTGCCATTCATTCCCAGCATGTGCAAAAAGTCTATGCTGGTCTTACTAATAGTCAGCTGTAGATAGTTTGTTTAATGGACTACCATGGACCGACATTGTCCATAGTAGAGTTTCCCTCGTCAAACCGTTGGTGTTATTTGCCATGTGTTTGGTATGACTCACACTTTTTTGAGGTTGCTCAACTTTTAGAGTTGGAGATTTTACTTTTTTCTTGACACTAAACACTTCAAACCTTACTTTTAATATTAATCACGTTTGACATATTTTTATAGTCATGATGTAGAACTTTCTTATAATAATATAAATTTTTGCTGGTGGGAAGTTGCTTTTGTTTTTACTATGTGCAGCCAAATATGCACTTACTTATGCTCGTTGAATATTTTTCAGTTGTTTGTCTCTGCTCGTTAAGCTTAAATTGATTATGAACTTGTTTTTATCTGCCATGATGATGATAATTGTCAACATAGGTCAGCGCCATCTGCTGAGGGATGTAGATTGAGGCTGTCAAATGCCTTGTATCTTATAAAACCATCATTATAATGATCTCTTATTTCTTCAAAATTCAATGCAGTGCTTCTTTGATACCCCTGGCCTTACGTTGACTTGCAGTGGGTTTCCCCATAAGGACTTGAAAGCACGTGTTGAAAGTGCTTGGAGTGCAGTTAAACTCTATGATGTGCTCATAGTCTTATTTGATGTTCACAGGCATCTTACCAGGTTATTATTCACAAAGTTAAATTTTTAAATATCTGGTTGTTTTCGTGTCTATCTTTGATTTAACATACATAATTAGATACTTTTGTTACATAGCCATTAGAGAAATATCATGGCATGAAGTTTGATCATGTTATATTCTGCTGCTGATGCCAATGATAAAATTGGTTGCACATGACTTTTTTGTTTTGTGAGTACTTATTACATATATATATATGATACTCAATACCCCCTTATTGTAGTTTCCAAAGTGGGTTAGTAGGAATCTAATCAAACAATTTTAAGCATTTTGTTGTAGCAAGCGTGAATCTGACCGATTCTGGGTAGTTTCGTTCCATAATTGCGTAGTCTTTGTATTTTCTACTATCACACATCCAATCAACTTTGCATTATTAATATACTCAAAAGCAGGGAAATAGTGTACATTTTTATAGCATAATATGCTGGCTTCGTGCTTTATTAGTGATGGCACTTTAAAATGTGAAAGCTTGAGTTCCTTAATTGTGTTTTGATTTGAACTTGTTGTTTATTTGGAATATGAAGGTGGAAATATGCAAGTTAGACCCAGAACTCCTAGGATAAAATGGGCATGAGTGGGTTGTACTTAGACTGAGGCTCTATTGCAAGTTAGGATCCATTTGGCCGACTTGCTATGATTTGGCTCTTTAATTCTATAGTATGAAACATAAAGTTATCGTAATTATTATCTTCCGCTTCCATGACCCTGTATGTACTCTTAGCAAATATTTGTATTCTTTTGTTGAGCTCTGACATAGTTAGTTCTGTCGACAAGTATAGGTCATAGGTCTCTTTCCATATTCTAATTATGAAATGAGAAGAACTAAATGAAGATTGAGCTAGAGCTAGGGTTGTTCTGTTGCTTAGCGAAATACTGGAGTTTTTAGGTCTTTTGATTATGTTCTCTGAAATGTAAATTCCTCCTTAGCTTTTGTTTTTTATTATCACTTATATTCTTTGATCTTGATGCTTTTAAACCATGTAGACCTGATATGAGGGTAACTAAATTGATTGAACGAATGGGAGCTCAAGCTCACTCTGGACAAAAGCGGGTATTATGCATGAACAAGATCGACTTAGTGGAGAAAAAGAAGGACCTCCTGCAGGTTGCAAACCAATTTAAAGATCTTCCTGGTTATGACAGGTTAGTGTTGTCTGTCACTGTAAAGAAACTACTACAGTATTTAGCAAACAAGGGAAAAAAAGAAAATAGAGAAAGAGAGGTTATCAGGAGTGTTTCGTGGGTGCTTTGGAAAACTTATTGACTGCAATTGCTCTTTCTTCTATTATCAGGTATTTCATGATATCTGGACTCAAGGGTTCTGGGGTGAAAGATCTTTCTCAGTATCTCATGGAGCAGGTAAGGCTCTGTTTTTCCAATCATCTGTAATAATTCAAGTTTAACAATTCTACGTAGAAAAAATCTCTTTTTGGTTCAGGGTAATAACTGAATTTGGGCAATCATTTAAGGCAGTTCAGTCTGCAACCAAATCAGGCAAATGCTGAAGCTCCTAAAGGAAATCATAACGTCTCACCAACTTCTTGAAATTTTTCACTCACTCGGACACAATCCTTCTATCAATCTCTCCGCTCTTATAAACCTCACCTTTCTGCCTAAACCACAATCTCTTGGGCAGTGAACTCCCTTTGCCTCCCTCATGCTGCCATTATTGTGCCCATCTACATTTATATCTTTTTGCAAGTGGTCATGCTTGTTGATCTACAATAAGATATATTTAAAATGTGATCCATCAATTCCATTTCCAAACACACTACTCACATGGTCTGTCAATTCATGTGAGTCTTCATTGATTTCAATTGCACTAACACATTTCAGCTATTTCTTTTATGGGGATAAGTATGAGAAGTGCAGTCTGTTAAATTTAGCTATATGGGGATGACAAAAAGAAAATGTGCTTCTTTGGGATTGTTTTACACGGAATTTTGGTTTCTCAAGAGATTTGGGCTCCCTTTTAACAACCTCTTTTTGCACGAATGATATATTTAACATTGATTGCTTCAAGCCTTGAGAATGGTCTAGTATGTATTTGCTGAAAGTGCAAGATGCCTACCTAGCGTCTACTTCATTTAAAGAAATTTCATGGACCAGTGGTGAAAAGTTACTGTACATTCAGAGATGGGAGAATCGACTTTATAGGAGGCATGAAAAGTATGTCATTGCTGAAAGATCTGCTTCTTCCATGCTAAGTCTTTCCGAGGAAATCAATTGATTTCCTTTTCCAGTTTTATGTATTCTCAGATTGCATGATAATTGGTTCCGTAGCCTTTCAGAAAAACTTGAAGCAAAATTACAAGAAAACCTGCAGAAGTAGCTGTACCATTTGATTACTACATGTGATCATTTTTTAATAAACAGGCAGTTCAAAGACCTTGGGATGAAGATCCAATGGAGGTGAGTGAGGAAGTCATGAAAAACATATCTTTGGAAGTCGTGAGAGAGAAGTTGTTGAACTACATACACCAGGTACGGTTTGCAGTTTACCCTCTGCTTACAAGCTGTTTCCTGGACATGAGTTTTATTTGGCTATGAACTTGGATTATGTAGGAAATTCCCTATGAGATTGAGCATCGCTTGATGGGCTGGAAAGAGTTGCGAGATGGTTCTCTGAGGATTGAGCAGCACCTCATTACCCACAAGCAAAGTCAGCGCAAGATTTTGGTTGGAAAGAAAGGCTCTAAGATAGGGTACATTGCTCTTGCCACTCAGTTTCTTGGTTTAATTCTAGAGGCTTGCATGCTGATTTCTGCTTCGAACATGCAAATTAAACTTCAGCTCAAGAATATTCTAACTCGGGAACAACTTATGCTGGTTCTTATGCAGAACGATAGGGATTGAAGCAAACGAAGAGCTAAGATCCATCTTCAAGAGGGATGTCCATCTCATTCTCCAGGTTAGGGTAAAGTGACACCATTTGTATCGAGATGATTTCTACAGCAGATTCTTTGCCTCGCCGTCCTTATGGTGGGTACACAAGGAAAGTTCTTCGTGATCCATTTGCACCTATTTCATGTCACATCACAAATTTCGTGACAAGCAGCAGTCAATGATGGTAATTGCTGTGGAGACTCGTGACAAGCAGCAGTCAATGGTGGTAATTGTTGTGCATCCACACTGCTGTGAAAAAGGTGGTGGGCAAGAACGGGACAGGATGCCGCTGCAATGCAAAATCCTATGAGGAGATTCGCATGTGACACTAGGTGGAGAAAGTTCAAGATGGAATGCCTCTTATAGTCTATTGCTGTGTTGTTTCTTTTCCCCTTGTTTTGTTTCTAATAAGGGTCAATCATGGTGAAGGTCCATCTTATGTTTCGTCTATGAAGGGAGTTACTAATTTTGAATTCTTGCGGTGATCACTGTATACCTTATTTCACAGAAAAGGCTATCTTGCGTTTCAATGTCATATACATAATACAGCTCCAAAAGGCAATGGAAGCACCACTCTTTTTTGAAAGCTCTTTTTGTTCGTTTCCAACGCATTGCAGTACTCAAATTAATGGTGGGATGATAATTTAGGACCTTGGTTTTTCATTGATCAGTAAATTATACCTAGACATATTGATAATTTTTCCGATGACATAGGCATCAAAGTAATTAATTAATTTTGTTCTTGTATTATCTAATCGGATAATGTATGTATGTGTGGAGTTGAATTTGTCTGTTGGTGGCGTTGAATCTACATGTAAGAATGGGATGCAACCATATCTATAAATTATGATGTAGCACCTCCAACTAATAAAACAATCATTGGTACTTCTTGCTGTCCACACGATCCATGAAAATCTTGCAATTAAATAAAACAAAATACATGAACGTGACTAACAAAGTATACATTGAATTTTCAAATGCCAAAAGTTATCTATCACTACAAAGAAAGAAAAAAATCGATTAGCATAGTATCTATTACTTAATTTAAAGAGTTATATATTGATCATTGCTAATTGTTAATTAGTCACTATCTTCATGGAAATCGTTACTCACCGGAAAGAAAATTATAAGTAATGATAAATACATACTTATATTTCTCCAATGCGAAAAAGGATATTAACAAAAGAAGAGAAAGAAAAAACAAAAAAGGAGGTAACCTCCTTTATAAAAAGTAAAATCAAAAGAAAAGAAAATAGAAAAGAAAAAAAGAAGGGTTGCGCCCCAAATGCTTTGGAAGGAATTGTTGGAGGGAAAACAGAGGAGCGAAAGGAAGAAGGAGGAGAAGAAGAAGAAGAAGAAGAAGAAGGAGAAGAGAGATGCCGGTGGCGAGGCCTGTATTATCAGATGGAAGGGTCATTGCCCACATCGACATGGACTGCTTCTACGTTCAAGGTCTCTCTCTCTCTCCCCACCATTCTTCTTCTCCAATCAATCTTGTCTATGAGCACTTGGCTGCGCTTCCTTCATCTTGATTCTGGCTTAGTAATGGATCTTTCCGCGACCCTTTTGTGAGTAAAACGACCCTGTTGTTGGCAGTGGAACAGCGCAAGCAGCCGGAGCTCAGGGGCTTACCCACGGCCGTCGTGCAGTACAATTCTTGGAAAGGCGGGGCCTTGATCGCCGTTGGTTACGAAGCCCGTGAATTGGGTGTCAAGCGGTGAGTAAAAACCAAAAAAGAAGGTGTCTTTCGCCTCTTCTCTGAGGCTCTTTTCTTGGGTCAGGTGTGCGAAACTGAACTTCTCCACCTTTTCAGCTCGATGCG
The DNA here is from genome assembly GCA_014182375.1 of Eucalyptus virginea. NCBI lineage: Eukaryota > Viridiplantae > Streptophyta > Magnoliopsida > Myrtales > Myrtaceae > Eucalyptus > Eucalyptus virginea. Next base: position 122,704 of record CM024517.1, on the reverse strand, counting down.
AGGAGAAGAAGCGAAAGAAGTTTGCCCGCAAATTCGTCTGGTCCAGGTACCAGTTGCCCGCGGTAAAGCTGACTTGAATTCTTATCGGGAAGCGGGATCGGAGGTCTGTGATGTCTTTAGTTTGTAATTAATTTACAGTTAATGTGATGGTAACTAGCTCTGAACGTGTGCTTGATGACAAACCCATCCTTTTTCATAGGTGGTTTCCATTCTTGCTAGGATGGGTCGATGTGAACGAGCTTCGATTGATGAGGTTTATCTTGACCTTACTGATGCAGCCGAAACTATGCTAGCAGAAACCCCTCCAGAGAGCTTGGAAATAATTGATGACGAAGCACTGAAATCGCATATTTTGGGCCTTAAGCATGAGGTAGGCTATGGATTTTCTTCTTCTTTGTTCTTGAACCTTTTTATTTCCCTTGCCATGGACTTTTTTTTCATCAATGACCATTTCTGGAGTGGGATCTCTTGTATTCAGGATGGAAGTGACATGAAGGAAAATGTGAAGGGGTGGCTACGTCGGAGTGATGCTGATCATCGAGAAAAGTTATTGGCTTGTGGGGTCCTCATTGTTGCAGATCTCAGAATGCAAGTTTTACAGGAAACTCAGTTCACATGTTCAGCGGGAATTTCTCACAACAAGGTCGAATTATGATTTCTCTTCCATCATCCTTTTATAACTTAATTTAGTCTCAGCATCTAATGACTCGAATTTTAGCAGATGCTATCCAAGCTTGCTAGTGCCATGAACAAGCCTGCACAACAAACTGTCGTGCCCTGCTCATCAGTTCAAGGATTGCTCGAGTCATTGCCAATCAAGAAAATGTAGTTTTCCTAGATACAAGACTATGGACTATTCTACTCTCCAATGTAGTAGCTAGCACCTAAATATTTTGTGTTGCTGTCTTTATCTGGCTATTCTTAGAAGCAGTTTATTGTTTGTGCAGAAGATTTCAGTTTATTTTGTATGCTGTGCTTGTGTGCGATCCTCCTAATATATTTCTTTCAAGTCTTTCATTTCCCCCTTTCGACAAAAACATTGCAGGAAACAACTTGGAGGAAAGCTAGGGAGTTCCTTGCAAAGTGAGTTGGGGGTGAATTTCGTTGGCGATCTATTGCAATTTTCAGAGCAAAAGCTACAAGAATATTATGGCATAAACACTGGGTAGTTGTCTGTTCTGCTTTATTACAACTTTTGAGTTTCTGCTGCTTTGCTTACTATAGAAAAAGCCAATCATGGTTTTATAAGCTGATTTTGTTCATTCAAATTTCAAATTTCTTGTAAATAGACTGATAATATTTTGCTTCCTTATTGGGAAGTTTTTCTTTTCATTTGTCTAATCATTTAGGCATTAACAAATTTACTTTACATCTGCTACTTTATCATTTTGTCATATTCTTCTTTGAACATTCTAATCTGGAGCACTGGTTCAACATTAGCATTTGTTTCTATCAGATGCTGTTGTAATTATGGATCCACTAGTTTTGATAGGTGCTTCTTTGTAATTTTTTTTTCCCTGTTTGAAACCAACTTTAGCACCTGGCTGTGGAATATCGCAAGGGGAATTAGTGGTGAAGAAGTTGAAGGGCGCCTTCTTACCAAGAGTCATGGCTCTGGGAAGACGTTTCCTGGTCCTCGAGCTTTGAAGACGCTTCATTCTGTAAGTACTTCTTTTTCATTCGGTTAGTGCTTGGCATTATTATTGGAGGCTTGCCACCATATCGAAGAATCCGCATCCAACTAATGAATTTTCTTTAGTACTGGAATGCTTTTGATTGTGCCAATTTTTTTGTTCCTCTATTACTGTCCCTGTTTTCCTATGCTTTCTGTCTTTCAGACTTGTTATTTTTATTAACATGGCTTAGAAACACCTATTGGAAATCTAAAACTATGCATGTCATTGTTTGTTGTGTCACTGCTTTGTTTAGGGCTGACTGCACACTGCAGGGTCCATTGGTGTCATTACTAACCTTTTGAACTTGGAAGCCAAAAAGTAGATCTACTTTGATTGAATAATTTTCTGTGAACATTGATAAATAAGTTAATCAGATAAATTTTGCTGCACATAGCGCTTTTCTTTTCCTTCACTCTGTCATTTGGACGACTGTCAGTGAGACCATATTATCTTATTTATGAGATTAAATTGTTTGAAGTGCTCACTACCTCTGCAAAGGAAAAACATAAAAGCCTCAAATTTTTTTAACTGTGTTTCGTGGAATTTGTCTCTACCCCGAAAATCCATCACCATGCCTACGAGCCATTGTCATATCATTAAACTATTACTGGTAAAACCAAAAAGTTCGATTATTGGCTTTCGTTTGGTAGCTTCCTTCGATTTTAGACACGAACTTGCTCGATTTTTAGTTACTGTATCTTGTAAAATATTTTTGCCTACCACAAGTTCCATTTTATTTATGGAGCTCAATTTGCCTGGTAGCATTTGGTTTTGGTAAGGTTTGGCTTATAATTTTGTGCAAATCCATTACAGGGATCCACGTGAATTCTGGTAATGCCATGTTAGAAATTTGGCGAAGTTGCTTTCCTGTTGGGGGCAAGTTAATTTACCAATCTGTTTGCTTTATTTTAGGTGCAACACTGGCTTAATCAACTCTGTGAGGAGCTGAGCGAACGTCTTCAAACTGACTTGGATCAGAATAGACGGATTGCCCGCACACTGACTCTTCATGCTAGAGCATACATGGTAGCTCCATATCTTTGCTTCAACCAATTCTGCCATGCATTACTATAGAAGTTGTTCTTTAGATGGGTACTTGATGCACCTCAATGTCATCCTTCAGTCCAGTGACTCAGATTCACATAAGAAGTTCCCTTCTAAATCTTGTCCCTTAAGATACGGGACTACCAAGATGCAAGAAGACGCAATGAACCTCTTTCAAGCTGGATTACGTGAATATTTGGGTCCCTTCGAGGTTAAGATGCAAGGAAATAAAAAAATTGGATGGGGAATCACAGGACTTTCTGTATCAGCAGGCAAAATATCTGATATACCATCTGTAAGTTGAGAAGTTTTTGGTCTATAAAGCTGATAAATTTATTTTAAGCTGGTATGCATGCTTTTGATGCCTGCGGATCTTTTAAATTATCTATTCCGTCTCCTGTGGAGTCAGCACCAGTCTACATTATTAGTTCATAAGTAATTTTAGGTTAGGTTTACTTTTTGTTCTGGTGGGGCCTAAGGTTACATTTACTTGGTTTTCCTTTATTAACTAGGCAATCTATTTTGCCTCTAGTTTGAGAAATTTAGCCCCTTCATAGTCTGGTGAACATTGACTATCCTGACTACAGTTAGTCCAGAAATTTCTGGATGGCAGTCAGATTTATGTGCTTCTTCACCACGGGTGACATTTGGGTGATGAATCCTCCCTTTTCATTCGAGAGGATGTCATCTTCGACTTTTCTGTGCAGTAACTGTCTGATCCTTGAATAAATAGAGTATTTCCCCCACCACTGCAGTCTGTACTTCTGTATTTTTAGGTTTATGCTAGATACATCAGTTTTCAGTTTTAAAGAAGTCCACTTAAAAGTCGCAGTTTTGCCCGATGTAATTAATGATAAACATTGTTCCAGGGAACATCTTCAATCATGAAATATTTCCAAGGTCACGATCAACTTTGCTCTCCGTCAAAGCTAGCAAAAGAAAAGTTTGAGCTAGAAGATCCCTGTTCATTTTCTGGTACTGTATGGCTAAAAAAGTACAGTTTTTTTTTTTTCTTTCGTTCTATTTACCTGTTAAACTTCTTGATCAATCTGAATGTGCCTTGGCTTTTTGTTCAGAGAATGAAAGCAATTCGACTTTGGATATAATCGAACACACGAAACTACCAGAGGAGGAAGCCACTGTCAATAATGAATCCTCAGATTTGGAGTCAATGGAACATAAAACGAGTACAAATTCACTAGAGGTATGCATAATCAATGTTCTCCTTTTCTTTTACAATTGACTTTGATGAAGATGATCGGGCATTATCTTGTTTGAGGAACAGAAATATGATACTTAAAACTGTCACCCCTTAAATCATGCAATCAATCTTTACCTTGTTGTAAAGGATGAAATAAGTCGAAATTCATATAGGATCCTACCGCGGGTTGAATTTGTGGGCAGTTGTGAGTTGAATGCGAACAGCATTTTAACAACTAGTGATTCCTATATGATGAATTAGGATGAGAAATTTACTGACTAACCTACTTTGATAATTAACTTCTATAATAGCTGTAAATCAAGAGCATCTGCTTCTCTGAGGCTAACAATAGTTGTTGACTGTAACATTTTTGCCTTTCGAAAATTCCAAGTCTGGCAGTTATAATTGGAAAACTGGGACCATTGTCTTTTTTCATATTACTTGATGTGCAGGTTCCATTTTACTCTTCAATGTCTTCATTGAAAAAAGCAGATTTCAGCCAGGAAACTCCATTGTCATTTTCAGGTACTTTCTTAGTACGTGGTGTCAGTCTCTTGTATTTCTTAGAATGCTTCTCTAGTATTACCCTGCGCAAGTATTTCAAGGCTTTGTATAATCTAGGAAGAGAATCCCATCTAGAACCAAAGCTGACTGAGCTGCAAAGTAAAGTTTCCAGCAAAGAATCTACGTTTGAGTCTGGAAGACATGCTTCAGAGCAACAAGTGAAAAGAAACGCACTGAGAGACAAGGTTCTTTCATGCACTTCCACTCCCTGAGTCATTTCTTTAATATATAATAATGATATTGGTGGAATCCATCTGATATGATTGCAAGGGATTTCTATTTCAGACTGTCAATTTATTTTACATACTTCACTGTGGTGTAGAATCAAGAAACTTCATCTAATGTCGTGAGACCTTGGTTTTGATTGTTCAATAATGCATTTTGCAGTCTCTTTCTTTTGGCGCTCGAGTGTAGGATTAAAAAATCGAAATATGGAAATGAAAATTCTACTACTAAGGTCATGTTCATGCGTGCTCTATAATACTAACTATCACACAAGTATGCTGAAGTTCATACATGCATATGAACCTGATATCTGTTACTCATGACACAATTGATGTGTTAATTGTTCTGTATTCTGATGATTTAAATGTCGACCAATTATGCCCATATCTTTTCTTGGCAATTCTTCTTTTGCACAGTCCTACTCACCTTTCCATGCTACCTTTGTTGACCTCTGTTTCTTTCATCTCTCAGTTGGACTAATTTGGTAAATTGTATTAAGCATTTTCGATAACTGAAGTTAATGCACGTTGAGAATGGATAAAGAATTGTTTTTACCATATAGAGGGAAAATGATAACTTGAAAATTATCTTTTTGATTTCTGTAATATATAGTGCACAGTGACTGGATATGCATGGTGCTTAGTGACTTGTGACATGGAGAAATGCAGTGATTTAGTTTTACTATGGGATGCTACCTTCCCTTGTCTGATGAACAGTAACATGTAGAAATCGCTCCTGGGCATTTTATATTTGCAATCCCAACATTTAGTCACACGATAATCTAAGGCAGATGATTTAATGGATTTTAACTCCTTAGTGTATGTCATGGTATGCTGTGGCAGGGAACGCCTTCACTCTTGAGATTTTTCAGTAGGGTTGATCCTTCTTGCTCAATCCAGAGTCAAGTCCTTGCCCAATCTTCTGACAATACCAATATACGTTCCTCTTTAGGTAAAATTAGACCCATGTCCATTCATCTAGACAAAATCATATCAAGCTCTTCAGAAGGTTTTTCTTTTAACAGAAAACAGCAATTCTATTCATGGGGATAGCTTGAGTGAAGATGTACAAAGAAGGGACATGTGGCAATACAATGTCGATGAGATTGATCCCTCTGTTATTGACGAGCTGCCTTCAGAAATCCAAGAAGAAGTCCGTGCCTGGCTTCGTCCTCAGAAGCGGCAAGCTAACTCAGCTAGACGGAGTGTTGGCATTGCCGACTATTTTTCTCGAAATAAGAAGTTGTAACCTCTGAAGAAATGTCTTGTACATAGTGTAGCATATGCTGATTTTTATTCATTATCCTCTTCCGTGTACATTCTTTAATTACATTCCCTTCGAGTCTTTCTGTAAATGCACTAGCATTCAATTACTCACTCAACTAAAACTCATTATTTATTGTGGTGGCTATTGAGGATAATCTTTCATTTTCAGGTCGGACCCGACGAGGAAATTCCAAGATTTTGAAAGAATATAATAGGCTACACTTATATTTTCGTGGCTGCTCGATCGCATTCACAATTACAACATGTTACCCTTTGCAAAATTGTGCACGACTTAATTTAGATATAGAAAGCAGATTTCAACTTATGTCGTATGAAGTGTCTAATTAAAAACCTGATTAACCCAAAAGTTGTATGGATCTAGTTTCATAAACACAACTCACCGAGTCACGTACCCGATTTTGTAACAGTTATGATGCCTATTAAGTTCGACATTTTATTTATTAGCTAGAATGAAAGTTGACCCGAAAACCTAAAAGAACATCGTCAAATGCTATGATTCCACAATTGAATGCTGTGGTTCCGGTAATATCGACGGAAATGAGGGAGACTGGTACCCACAGAGTTCCTCCTAAGTAACCCGGTTTTGCTTCGAAAGATTTACGGCAAACCAGAAGCGAAAACCAAAATGGGCATCATTGAGGGAAAGAAAAACTGCACGGGACGCGGGGAGCTCATGGTCTTCAAGGTCGGTCGTCGGCTGGCTGGGGTATAGTGTCGGTACAAGTACCAGGACGTGGAGACTTGCTGGTGGAGTCCTAGATTTTGGATTTTCTATCTCTATCGAAGTGGCCAAAAAAAACCACATCCTGTTTTGAGTCCTGAAAGGCAGAGATACCACCGGCTCTCAGTCCCTGGTTTTTGGCTCCATGTTTTTATCTTTAACTTTTTTCCTTCTTTGGTATATATTCACTCCAACGCGATCCTTCTTCAACATCGGTTGATCCACCATCCCCTGTTCCCTTCCTTCTTCCCTTCTGTTTCTCCTCCCTCAGTTGAAATATTTAAAAATCCCCCCCCTTTATCCTTTGCTAGGAAGCCTTTAAAAAGATGAGAAGTTGCATTCCTGGGGAGTGATTATCTCTGTACATTTCTCTCTCTCTCTCTCTCTCTTCCTTGGATTGGAGTGGACGCCATGCTGTGGTCATAGTAAATAAGGAATCTCAATCCTATCCGCCTGCCATGACGAATGCGTAGGTGAAGCCAACTTTGCCGTCGATGGTCGATTTGTCCAAAGCGAATTGCAGGGAAAGTCATCTCCTTTTCAGCTCCTTCGGCCTCTCCGCCATCTGGGTATGCCCCTAATCTCCCCGTTTTCTTTCTCTGTCTAATCAAGATTCGAATCAGAATACATTTCTTTGCCTGATCATATGCCTTTTTCTGCCCGACAAGATCGGATGCTTCTCAATTTGCATTTCTTTTATGATGTTGATCTAGCTGAGGATGCCCGCATTCAATGATCTAGGAACTAATATGGGCCGCACCAGTGGTTGTGCCAAAAGTCAATCGACTGTGCATCCTGCTGATTGTGATGCCTCAGTACTGATCGCCATTTTGGCCGGATGGTAGACAGTTTTTGACTCGAAGATTAAGGCATTGTGTGTTTTCAATGAGTTCACCGTCTTCTCAATGCTTCGTTTGTTGGTCATATCACTTTACAAGATTTGTTCTTTCGGGGCAAATATATTCAGCTGACAAAAGTGCACCTTCTTATGAATCTTGCCTGTTGGTATGGATTATGTGATGACTTAACAAAATTTTGTTGTTTAAGCAGATGGCAATTTGTATTTCATTCCCTGCACTCTTGCCTTCCTAAATCATATTTTCAGTTTTAAGGCAATCTTTTTAGTTTGCTGCTTGCTGTCTTAGGAGATAATGAAGTCCTTGTTGGGATGGCGAGTAGTTCATTTCTTGGGATGTATGACTAGAACTTAAGTGCCTAGGATTCCTGAGTTATCAGCATTGGTGCTGTCTTAAAAAATTTAGCCACCGAGTTTTTGCTCGGTGTTTCATGCCTCTGTTGGGAAAGCTAGTGTTAGTAGCTCCATTTGCCGGTGCCATCGTATTTAATTTTTATAGATGTTTGAAGGAAGATAAGAATTCCCTTTTCTCAAAATGTGGATTCTTCACGATAAATATGTAGTATGTGTCAATTAATTCCATTAGCTTGAAGGATGTTTCTGGGTCGTGTCTTTACTTTGACCATGTAATTTTCCAGAGCCAGTTACCTATGCACGTCCTATTTTCTGAGCTCATGATGAGATACCGAGTGATCTGTGATGGTTGCAACATTATCATTTTCTTTTCCTGGTTTACTTAAGTAGAAGCAGGTCATCCAATTGCCTAGCTTTATGTCTTTTAACTCATAATTTGTTCTGGTTTCTTTCTCTCATTGTAAGGATGCATTGATAGGCTTCCTCTTTTCTGGCAATCTAATTGTTGGGATGTTATGCTCATTATTTGTCTGTAGTTTCCTCCATTTTTGGTAAATGTGCCGTGGCATATGTTACTTTTTGCTTCTTGAGAATTTGCTTTTATCTAACTTTACAACTGCACACACAACACATGGGCATGCTCAGTGAACTAGGGAGAATGTTGTGGATCAAAATCATCAAATCCAAGCCAAATTCGAGGAAGGACTGTCCGTTCTGCTGGGTTAACCTTTTCGTTAACATTTTCCAAGCTGAATCCCTCAGTGTCATGTTGTAGATTGAATGCTTGAGCAAGAAGCATGGAAAACTTAGGCCTTAGCTCTTCCTTTGCAATTATCATGCTGAAAACAATTGGAAAAGTCTCTTGCATATATTGTGTATGACACTGACATCTGTGAGACTAATATTTAAACCCTTTGAATCAACCTCTCTAGCTGTGTGTAGAGATCATTTATCTCTTGTGCACAACATAATTCACGAGCTTGAATGAAATTCTAACATATTGACATTATCTTTGTATGTTTAATAAATCTAAGATTGGAAATTGGTGTTATTGTTCCTTTACTTACTGATTAATCCAACTCATCCTTTTTTGCAGATGTGTGGGAACTCAAGTTACTTTAACAGTTGGTCGTCCAAATTTATTTTGGTGGACTCCGGAATTTACTCTTAAATCCTTATCCTCCCGATCGAGAATCTGCAAATGAAAATCCTATCCAAATTACGATGCATCACTGTAGATGTCACTGGCACACTCATGGCCTACAAAGGGGAGCTTGGTGACTATTACTGCATGGCTGCCAAATCAGTCGGTCTTCCATGTCCCGACTATAAACGTGTCCATGAGGGCTTTAAACTTGCATATACAGAAATGGCAAAAAAATATCCATGCTTCGGATATGCTGCCAAAATGCCAAACATTGTATGGTGGAAAACTTGCGTGAGAAATTCATTTGTCCAGGTAAGATAGCCAAGCCTATGAAATGGAGCTCGGTAAGTTGCTTGTTTAATGCAGCTAGACTACTATTTTCTTTTGCATGTCTGAGTATGTAATCCTGGTTCCAGGTTTATCTTATTAAATTTATGAAGCTGTACAGTTATTTGTTGATAACTTAATGGTTTAATATATCGAAGTGCTGTAACTGTCATTCTGATTGCAACATTTTGTGATTTTAGTACTGCAAGTTGAAAAATTCTGCTGATAGCTTGAGAGTTCTATTTACTTCTCAAAATTCTATGCCTGGATGTGTTACTAATCTTAATTTTTTTGCTAACAGGCAGGTTATGAGTTTGATGAAGAGACATTTGAGAAGATATTTAAACGCATATATGCATCTTTTGGTTCAGCTGCACCTTACACCGTCTTTCCAGACTCCCAACCATTCTTGAGGTGGCTGCGTCAGCAAGGCCTTAAAGTTGGAATTGTGAGCAATGCAGAGTACCGGTACAAGGATGTGATTCTTCCAGCCTTGGGATTGAACCAGGTAGACAGGCTTTTGTTAGATTACCAACATATAATTGTGGTTTCAACATTGGCAGTTTAGCTTTACCCCGTGATAAGCCTGAATTTATGATTTGCTGGGCACATAAATGCTCCTGTAGGATATCATTCTTTTCCTATCTCAGCATTGGATAAGTTGATTTAGCTTGCTTTTTCTTAACAGTGCATTTTATGCACAAAATAATTGGTCGTGTAGATTCAAGTACATGTAGTGTGATAATTGTGTATCTATGGCTTAACTTTCTTAACAGTGCATTTTATGCATGCGATCATATATTTGAGTTGCTTATTGGTACAGAATCGTGATAGAGTAGTGCATTTTCAAAACCATTGAGTAAAGAGGGTGAACTGCTATTCCAGGGGTCCGAGTGGGACTTTGGTGTATTCTCAGGGCTAGAGGGTGTGGAGAAACCAGACCCTAGAATTTATGAGATTGCCCTTGAGAGGGCTGGAAATATTGCACCAGAAGAAGTGCTGCACATAGGAGACAGCATGCGCAAAGACTATGTGCCGGCAAAGAGCGTGGGAATGCATGCATTGTTGTTAGACAGGTTCAAGACGTCTGATGCCGAGGAATGGAGGAAATCCGGTGCAGTTGTGCTTCCTGACCTGGTGGCTGCACAAGATTGGTTGTCCAGGGATGAGCAAGTTCCATCATAGTTTCCTCCTATTCTTTGCAAAGAGACTCTTGTTGTTTAAATATCCATCTCTGTTACTGGTATTTGGCAGGAGGTGCCATCCCTAAATTCTTTTGTCACCTTCTGCAGCTTACGGTCTCAAGGAACAATTTATTGAGCTTGATTTCGATGAACCTTGTGTAACAGAGGAAATTACATGAGATTCCATTCTGGCCATTTTCTTTTTTTTTTTTACATCACGAAACTTTGTGCACTGATTGGTATATCACAAGGGCAGACTATAATCTTGTCCTAAAAAATTGTCTCTTGTTCAATGGAAGTCAGCAAAGGATAATAAACTTACAGTCGCTCTGAAAGCAGCTACACAGAAGATAAAAATTTATGCAAAATCAACCGTTTGGAAAGAACACACTGGATCTGACCATAAATCATCTCTCAGGCTTAACGTCCAACTTGTAGTCTATGCTTGGAGATGACGCAAGATATGTGCTGGTTGGTGCCATGCTGATGGCGTGTTTGCTGTGCTAGTGGTAAGATTACTTTGGAGGGGCTTGTCAACGGAAGGGAGGGAAACGTGGTCAAATCTCTAACTTCACAGAGCAAACTTCCTTGCCAGGTATGTAGTTTAGTTTGGCGTCATCCTTGCCATGCGTGGTGACACTTCCCAAATTTCATATTCAATGGACTTGTCCTATTGTGCATTTTTTAAGTAAACATACAGCTCAAATGGTCAATAACTTGTGTGGTCACTCAAAATATTCCTTTTAGGAGCTTAGCCCCCACGTACAACAGGCATGATCATTATAAAATGATATCAGAGCAAGACCCTCTCTAAGAGATATGCGATTCGTAAATGGTCTAGGCCTACAGACAATCTAATGAGGCCGAGGAGCGATCACAAGAGCAAAAAGATGAAGTGCAAAGACTGCACTAGTAACTGGTCCGGTCCTTGCTCCTTTGTTTCGACTTTGCTTCTCCAGAATTTACTTTCATCACTTGGCTTTGTTTACTTGGTGTTCGAGCGGGAAGAGACAAAAGGCGCTTTCCTAGTCTATTGTCAGTTTCTTTTCTTTTTTCCCCGGGAGAGAAGATGATGTTGTTTAGAGCCATTCTAATGAACTTTATCAGGGAACGGGAATAAATTTGAGAATAAGATGATTTGGGTGATGTAGACCGAGGACTTTGGAGTTTTCAAAGGACGAAAAATCGCCATCGTTGTCATCGTTGTCAACAAAAAGTCCGCGTGACGGGACAATTGGCTGTCCCGACAAAGGCGAAATATTGGAGGAGCCGGGCGGAAGCAGGGCGGTCAGTTGATATCACCTCTCTTTCCAAGTTAGACTGATTGCCAAAAGCCAAATTTCTACGGATCCGTGGTCCCCTGGAAGAAAAAATGAGCCCAGGACCAGCACCAGCACCACTCCTCCCTAAATCATTTGACAAAAAGGATTCGACTCTTTCTGACTCCATCCATGGAGCGCGCAATCGGGTTCACATCATCTACTTGCAAATACAGGAAGACTCATTTATCTTTAAAGGCTAAAAAAGAATTTGACATGGACCCGTAATCTCACTAAAAGTTGGAAAAGTATACTAAGAGTTTTGAATTTGTACGGCACTCAATCTAGTATTACAAATTTTGGATCACGCATCTAAGCTCCTTAATTTTGATTTTTGTTCATTGAAGTTACTCGCCAAGAATATCGACGTGATGTTAATGTAATGATAAAATCACTTCCATTTACTTTTTTTTAAAAAAAAAATTAGCACCACATCAACATCAGCGAGCAAAAATGATCAGTGTAAGTTAGATAAAAGAAGTTAAAGGACTTAAATGAGCAATCAAGAAATTGTGGTATTACACTGAGTGCCATACCGAAGATTTTGAACTTCTGCTTTTAACTTTTCCCGTCTAGGAATCTTCATATCGATAAGAAAAATTAGGAAAACTGTCATAATTCAAGGTGAGAAAAATCATTCACTTGCTGTCCATGAACTAGTAGACTTTCCAACAGGGGGTCGCTTACTAACCAAAGTGATAAGCTATGATACGTAGCTGTGGCTGCGAGACTGGGAGGGGAATAAAGAAAGTGGGGAAACGTTTCGGCTTGTCCGCTGCAACTTGCAAGTTGATGAAGCGTCTCTAGTTGATTTGATACCGTGGGAATCTTCGCCGTCTGTTACGATAGGAAAGAATCTCTCACGAGACAACGGGAGTATGCATTATTATATCCAGAATATGGACATTTCACTAAGCAACGATCCGAAAATTCCTGCTTGACTGTTAGTCATACCTTCCCAGCCTTTGTCGTCGACCAAAAGGTCAAGACGAGACGAGTAGTGATTGGATGAATGAACGGCGAGTATCAGACACTTGAGGGCATCTTCTCCTATAAATAATGGCGCATCTATCCAGGAGTGGCCAGTAGAGCTTCCAACTAGTATCTCAAACTTCCATCTCAATAACTCGGTCTAGAGAAACCATGAAAAGTTCTAGCGAAGAACCATCCAGTGATCAGGTTGGAGGAAGAAGTTACTGGAGATGGAGCAAGCAAGATTTCTTCCCAGAAGAATCATTTAAAAGTTGGGGATCCTACAGATCCGCGTTGCGGCAGACATGGTTCCGGCTGAAGGATAGGATCAAAAGTAGGTCGGATGATATCACTGAGCTCGGGGAGCTCCGGAAACGGAGCGAGAACGACATGAAACGTTGCCTAACCTGGTGGGATCTCACATGGTTTGGATTTGGGTCGGTCATCGGAGCAGGCATTTTCGTGCTCACTGGTCAAGAAGCTCATAAACATGCTGGACCGGCCATCGTCCTGTCATATGTCGCATCGGGTGTGTCTGCTATGCTTTCAGTCTTCTGCTACACAGAATTTGCAGTAGAAATTCCCGTGGCCGGTGGATCTTTTGCTTACTTGAGAGTAGAACTAGGGGATTTCGCTGCCTTCATAACAGCAGGGAACATACTCCTGGAAAGCGTTGTTGGGACTGCAGCAGTTGCCAGGGCTTGGACTTCCTACTTCACAAGCTTACTGAACCGTCCCTCCGAGTCGTTACGCATACATACGAGTCTTCACGATGGTTACAATCTCCTGGACCCGATTGCTGTTGCTGTTCTGGCTATTGCCGCCACAATTGCAATGATCAGCACAAGGCACGCTTCGTCCATCAACTGGATAGCATCTGCAATCAACACCGTGGTAATTTTGTTCGTCATAATTGCAGGTTTTATTCATGCAGACACTTCTAATTTGACACCTTTTATGCCTTACGGAGTTAAAGGGGTCTTCCAGGCAGCGGCTATTGTATATTTTGCATATGGTGGATTTGATAACATAGCCACCATGGCCGAGGAAACAAAGAACCCCTCGAAAGATATACCGCTAGGACTGCTCGGTTCAATGTCAATCATCATGGTGATATACTGCTTGATGGCTCTCGCGCTTAGCATGATGCAGAAGTACACAGAAATAGACGAGAACGCAGCCTATTCTCTGGCTTTTCAAAGTGTGGGAATGAAGTGGGCAAAGTATCTGGTAGCTCTCGGTGCTCTCAAGGGCATGACGACAGTTCTTCTGGTCGGGGCGCTTGGCCAAGCACGGTACACCACTCATATCGCGCGAGCCCACATGATCCCACCGTGGTTCGCCCTTGTCCACCCGAAAACTGGAACTCCCATCAACGCAACCCTTCTGATTACAATCTCAAGTGCTGTCATCGCTTTCTTCTCCAGCCTGGACGTACTTGCAAGCTTGTTATCTGTAAGCACACTATTCATTTTCATGATGATGGCAGTCGCTCTTCTCGTGAGGAGGTACTATGTACGAGACCAAACACCTCCACAGAACCTGTCGATGCTGGTTGCTTTCTTGCTCATAATTGTGGCTTCCTCTATGGGGACTTCAGCTTACTGGGGATTGAACCCAAAAGGCTGGATTGGGTATTGCGTAACTGTACCACTTTGGTTCTTGGGCACTTCTGGGATTTACTATTTCCTGCCACAGCAGAGGACGCCTAAATTTTGGGGAGTTCCGCTCGTCCCATGGCTTCCATCACTGTCTATAGCAACGAATTTGTTTCTAATGGGGTCATTGGGTGCCGAGGCTTTCGTACGATTCGGGATATGCACCGTAGTGATGCTCCTTTACTATCTTCTTGTCGGAGTCCATGCGACCTATGACGTGGCACATCCGCCACGGCAACCCGAGGAGAAACTTTAGCAGGCTGACAATGAAGACGATGGCAAGAGCAAGACACCGGAGGCGCATGTTTCTTTCCACCAATCCATCTTGAACTTGGTGGTTAAATTCTACTACGGTGACGATACTGTAGGGGAGGTCCCTTAAAGGTCTCACACTTTCAAGCTCTAAATATGTATCCGCCGTTTAGGCTTACAATAATATTATGAAGAAAGTTCAGCAAGTTCTAGATAATTAATAGCAAGAATCTGTCTCTTCTTTGCCAGAAATAACAAAGTTAATAGTATTTTTGCCATTTAGTCTCCATAGCATCACCTGCTTTCATTTTGCAGCTGCCTTTCGAGCAAATTTTCTTCAGTCGGTGAGAAGCTTATCTGTACTCATTTCACAGAGAATACCCAAAATAAGCGCAGGAGACGCGTACAAATGAAACGCTAAGTTCAAATCAAACGATCGATTGATCTCAAAAGTATTATTGTACCGAGCTATGGTCCATCTATTTACATTCGGTCATAATATAAGAACTACGATGCACAATGACAATTGTCACGTTCCACCATCGCCCCAGCATGTTCTGGGTTTTACTGATACTTTAGGAAACCCCAGTTGCTCCATTAAATCACTCAGCATACCAACACTTGACTAAGCCGCATTTCCATCGTTTACCTGTTCCTTGTGATGGATGCAAACCGATATGCCAAGTCTGTAAACACAGAACGAATCCAAATGCTTCCACTGAGATTTGCCCTCTTTGTTGGACTATATGCCTGCTGGCTCCTGAAGTGGATTTTGTAACTGATGAAAGCATGAAAATTGACTTGGAATTACGAGAGAAAATTTACTTTGGATTAGCAACATGTTTCTGGTAACCACACAAGATAATCAACATCTGTAATTCAGCTGAGTTTGTGATGCATGTCCAACCAATCTATACTGGAGGTTGAAAGTAAAGACTTAACCTAACTTAATCACTATTCCAAAGGCTGAAATACCAGCACTCTAGAGTCGATGGTGCTTGGCACCAGACAAACTGATGAACAATGGCTAATTTTAATGGGATAAAGTCACAGACAAAGTTAAATTATGACTCAAATACTATTAAATGACATGTCCCATTCATTTCGCCAAAACATCTTCATTACAAAAGGGGAAGAAAAAAGAGAGCTAGATAAACAGAATATCAACCGCCAAAAATACAATTCTAACTGACAATGAGTCAAAATGTGCACAAATAATGTGAGTATCCCAGTTTCATTTGCTGCGCTTCACAGCACGTCTTCCTTGGCCCTTCTTGGGTGGTCCCTTCCCACGACGCTTCAACATTTCAAGCTTTGATAAGCGCCTGGAAAAGAGTTAAAGGGAAAAAAATGTCAGATAGTACAATACATAGTGCATGATTATACAAAAATTATCATTATCTTGCATGAGGAGTAGACTTCAAAATCAGATGTCATCCTAGCTAGCAAGCTTGCTCCAGTAGACAGAATGAAAAACAGTTTATACAGTGAAGAAAATAAGCTAGGGATGATCTAATATTGTAAAATGCAAGTGATCCCATTATTGTTTTCTTCTCTTTCTTTTTTCTTCCACTGACTAGAGGCAAAAATATCACTGCCCACAGATAATTTCAGCACAACACCAATTCAGCAGCCAGGAACACCCTCCCCCCCAAAAAAAAAAAAAAAAAAAAACACTCGGCAGAAAAACCAAAGAAAACTGCACTGAACCTGGAACCTTCCTTTTGTACTGGAGATATCCCTACTTGCAGCATACGATTAGGCTCAAGAAAGAACTCAAAAAGAATGTGGGCCAAAACTTCCATTTGAACTTGCAATAGAAATGCAGACCAAACACCAAACATGGATACTGCAAACAGTTGATATCTCATCTTACATTATTTATCCTGTAACAAAGCATACAGAGTTTTACACAATAGGCATCCCCTTGATGCCACATTGATAGTTAGAAAGTTCGTCCAGGACCATAGCGGAAGAGATGGATCGAGCACACATTTAACAGCAGAAATTAAGCTTGTACATGGAGCCAACTGGCAGTGATAACTGAATTAACTGCCTACTCAACTGAGGTGGAGAAAGTAGATTAACATTCTAGCACTACCATTCCCATCATCCCAGGCTAACTCCTTGGTTACTGCACGATGTACATGATTTCTCGGATTTTCTTCATCGTGCACTTGAGATCCTCACATTCATAAGCTATCTCACGTTTGTTCCCATGAAAATATAATTGCATCAAAGGAGGAACCCTCCTCCTTCACTAGGTAACAGCACCATACTTTCAGGCACCAATCCAATCTTTAAAAGGCTAAAGTGAAACCAGACACCAAAAAGTCCGGCATGCTTTCGCCACATAAACATACAGATGCATATCTCGTTATGTCCGCTAGAGAGAGAGAGAGAGAGAGAGAGAGGATTACTCTTGTTCTTGACGGGCCATGACAAGAGGGTCGTCCTTCTTGATGTCATAGGGGTACCACTGCGCGACTTTCTCGCCAAAGAGCTTCTGCCTGAGAAGCTTGTGTGGGGATCGCTGCCCCGTGGGATTCAGGATGTGCCCGAATATCCTCCCCTTCGCCTCCGCCACCCCCGTCGTCACCGCCGTCGAAATTAAGCTCCTCAGCCCACCGCCGCCACTCATCCTCCCTCACTCCCCCCCTCTGAGAACCAATGCAATCACAAGCAAACGCATAAGCAAGAAAGCCATCTCCTTTACCCACTTGGGAAGCAGTAAAAAACAGGAACGATGAGAAAGAGCAACGGAGAAGGAAGATGAGAAGAACCTCTCGACTTCTGCACCTGGAGACCCCGTCCCCCCCGGTCGAGTCGGAGGAAGTCGAGCACTGGCTCCGTCAGTTTCAGCAAAAACAGAGAGAGAAAAGGGAAGAGAGGTGTTTAGGTTTTGCTGTGAAAGAGAAGAGGAAGACGACGATACAGCTGATTGGGTTGGACCTTTCATGGGCTAATGGGCCCTCGAGGGCTGGAGCTTGTCATATGTAGTACTCCAATCTCTTCAATTGGCTCGAAAACAATTTTTGTGCCAAGAAAAGTTCGCTACCCAATACTTAAAATTGCATGACTTGATTTTCGTGAGTAGTAAGTGTAAAAATCAAGTCAATGAAATATCGGACGAAAACCTTATGCCCAATCAAAATTTGGTCACATCTGTCCAAAAAACAAATGAATATAATTTTTCAAAAAGAATTTTAATTTAACAAATTCAAAACACCAAATCACAATGTCCAAAAATCGAGTCACTGAGACGTGGATGAAAAAATTCTTAAAAATGATATCTTTTATGTCCTTCTTCCAATTGACTCTATGTTTTTATTTAATAAAGTCCATGACCCCATACTTAAAATTGCATGAAAATATTTTTAAGAAAAATTCCCTTTCCTATTGACTCTATTTTTATACTTACAGAAGGCAAGTAAGCTAATACTTAAAATCACATCTTGATATGTTCAAGAAAAAATTATTCTCTCACTACCTCAATTTTTGCACCTATAGGCTTTTCATCGGTGCAACAGTATATATACAAGAAAAATTCATTCTTGCATTGACTCAATTTTTGCATATACAGGCTTTTTGTAGGTAAAATCGAGTCAATAGAATACCAAATGAAAATTTTATATCCAATCAAAGTTTGGTCAAATTTGTCTAAAATACACATGAAAATGATTTTTTAAAATTTTACCCAATTTGATAAATTCAAAACATCGCGTCTCGATTTTATAGAACCATTTTCTTTCAATAGTATAAAGAAGAACTGATTATAGATGCTAAGGCAAGGCTAATAACAGCCTTGTTTGAATTTCATACATAAAAGCACTACGAAACAAGTTTAATTTTATGATGTTTCTCCTATCATTAAACTATCTCTTTATATTTTTGTGCGGCATTCAATTTGTTTAAAAATTCATAAAGTTCAAAAGTGCCTCCGATGCATTAGCCACTGTTGTTACCATATAATATGTAATCTCTTTAAAAATTTTATCCAAGAAGAATATTACGTTTGTCAGCTTCCGGCATATTAGAAGAGTTCCAATCTCCTCACGTCTAGGAATTGTATGCCTTAGGTCAACGTTGATAGTATGTTTAAGAACACTCAAATTACTCAAAGCAAAAAATTGGATTCTGGAATCAGTGTCAACACTATGTCTCACATTATGCATATGCTTTAACTGAAAACCAACCATGTCTTTGCTGAGAGGCATTGAACATCCACATAAGTATATGACCTCCCAAGCACTAATTAAGTATTACTTGAAATAGTTAAAACTTGGCAATTTAGCTGAAGATGAAATCAATCGAGCAAAACAATATTTAAATTTGTCAGGCAAGATAGAGTTTACATCTTTCCGGATTATTCGGCGTTTGATTTAACTTGAGCAAAAAGCTGTTCACCGTTTTCTTATACAATTTCCTCACTAGTTCAATCCGCTCATATAAGCTTGTCGGAGAGAGTCTATTGAATTTTCATATACTTCAAGATTATCTTGAAGAGCTTCATCGCCGGGGAAATTAATATCTTTTACACCCTTCTTCCCATTGACTCTATTTTTGTACCTATAAAAAGTTCATGATTCGACATTTTTGGTGGAGAGAGTTTATCGGCTAAATCAATGCCCCTGTACTACAGAAATCTTGTAGGTGCAAAAATGGAGTAATGAGAAAATGAATTTTTTTTTTCTTGAATATATCGAACTGTGATTTCGTAGGTATAAAAAAAGAGTTACTAGGAAAAAGGAATTTTTCTTGAAAATATTTTCATGCGATTTTAAGTATCGCCTTACAGACGTTGTGTAGGTATAAAAATAGAGTCAATGGGAAGAAAGATGTAAAAGATATCAATTTCCTCAGAGATAAAGCTCTTCAAGATAATCCGGAAGTACATGGGCGTCGATTCAGCCGATAGATGCTCTCCACCAAGCTTATATGAGCGGATTGAACTAGTGAGGAAATTGTATAAAAAAAACAGTGAAGAGATTTGAGCTCCATGATGAGTCTCAAGTTAAATCGAACACAATATTCTTTTTGAATGAAACTTTTAAAGAGATTGCATATGATATAGGAGATTGAAGCTCTTCTAATAGGCCAGAAGTTAACGACGGAAACTTAGATATGTTCCAGAAGGAGCTCCAGGACACAGCCGTAAGGAGAGTAAAAAGAATCAGTGGAGCAGCGGCTAGTATGCCCTCCTCAGAAAGGCCCGGCTGCAACCCAGGATTCAAATCATGGATTGCGCAAGGAGACAACATCAAAACATTGCACTATAATCGACTATGCTTCAACCCATCGAGGGATATAAATCATGGTAATTTTGAACTTTATGAATTTTTTAGCAAATTAAATGCCACGTAGAAATATAAAAAGATAGTCTGAGAATAGGAGAAACATCATTGAACTGAAGTTTTTTGTAGTTTTCTTATACATAAAATTCAAACACGGTTGTTATTGGCATTTCCTAGCGTCTATAATTAATACTTCTCTTTACTACTGAAAAAATGGTTATACAAAATCGAGACGTGATGTTTTGAATATCAAGTTGGGAAAATTAAAAGAAAAAATTATTTTAAAGTGCTCTTTTAACAAATTTGGCCAAACTTTGATTGGACATAAGTTTTCCATATGATATTTTATTGATTCAATTCTCACACCTACTGTCTTTGCACCTATAGTCGCACCTATGGAAAGCTTGTAGATGCAAAAATTGAGTTAATGAGAAAGTGAATTTTTCTTCAATATAATGAGATGTGATTTTAAGCATCAATTCACTAACTTTCTGTATGTATAACAATAGAGTCAACAGAAAAAATGGATTTTTCTTGAAAATATCTTCATGTGAGTTTAAGTTATCGAATCATGGACTTTTTGTAGTACAAAAATAAAGTTGATGGGAAGAAGGATGTGAAAAATATCAATTTCCCCAAGCTCTTCAAGATAATTGTGAAGTACTTGGATGTTGATTTAGCCAATAGACTCTCTGCCAAGCTTATATTAGCCAATTAAGCTAGTGAGAAAATTGTATAAAAAAGGGTGAAGAGATCTGCTCAATGATGAGCTTTTTGCTCAAGTTAAATCAAACATGGAATAATCCTTAATGCTGTAAACTCCATCTTTCCTGACAAGTTTAAATTTTATTTTGCTTGATTGATTTCATATTGAGCTAAATTACCAACTATTTCAGACAATAGTTAATTAGTTCTTAGGAGCTTATGCACTTATGTGCATGTTCAATACCTCATAGTAAGGACATGGTTGATTTTCAATTAAAATATATCCATAATGTGAGACATGGTGTCAGTACTGATTCCAGAATCCAAATTCTTGCATTCGATATTTGAATGCTTTTAAACATACTATTAAGGCTAGCCCAAGGCATACAATTTCCAAATGTAAGGAGACTGAAGCTCTTCTAATAGACAGGAAATTAACAATTATAATATTCTTCTTGGACGGAACTTTTAAAACGATTACATATGATATGGCAATAATAGTGGCTCATGTATCAGAGGTACTTTCGAACCTTATGAATTTTTTAGCAAATTAAATGTCGCGTAGAAATATAAAGAGATATTTTGATGATAGGAGGAAACATCATTGAACTGAGCTTTTTCGTAGTTTTCTTATATATAAAATTCAAACACGGTTGTTATTGGCGTTGGCCTAGTGTCTATAATTAATTCTTCTCTTTATTACTGAAAAAATGGTTATATAAAATTGAGACATGATGTTTTGAATTCATCAAGTTGGGAAAATTTTTTTTAAAAAAAAAAAAAAAATCATTTTAGTGTGTTCTTTAAACGAATTTGGCCAAAATTTGATTGGACATAATTTTCCATCATATTTTATTGACTCAATTCTCACACCTATTGTCTTTGCACCTCTTGTTGCACCTACACATATGTGCAAAAATTGAGTTAATGAGAAAATGAATTTTTCTTCAATATAACGGGATTTTAAGCATTAGTTCACTAGCTTTCTGTATGTATAAAAATTAAGTCAATTAATTAATGAGTTTTTTTTTTTTTTGAATATCTTCATGTGAGTTTAAGTATCAGATCATGGACTTTTTCTAGTACAAAAATAGAGTCAATGGAAAGAGGATGTAAAAAATATCAATTTCCCCAACGACAAAAGCTCTTCAAGATAATTGTGAAATATGCAGGTGTCGATTTAGCCAATAGACTCTCTTTGCCAAGCTTATATGAGCGGATTAGGCTAGTGAGCAAATTGTATAAAAAAAAATGGTGAAGAGATATGAGCTAAATGATGAGCTTTTTTTCTCAAGTTAAGTCAAACATAGAATGATCTTGAAAGGTGTAAACTCTATCCTTCCTGACAAATTTAAATTTTATTTTGCTTGATTGGTTTCACCTTCAGCTAAATTGCCAAGTTTTAACTATTTTAGACAACACTTAATTAGTGCTTAGGAGATTATGTACTTATGTGCGTGTTCAATACCTCCTAATAAGGACATGGTTGATTTTTAGTTAGAGTATATCTATAATGTGGGACATGGTGACGGCGTTGATTTTAGAATCCAAATTCTTCCATTCAGTAGTTTGAATGCTTTTAAACATACTGTTAGGGCTAGCCCAAAGCATACAATTTCCCAACGTAAGAAGATTGAAGCTCTTCTAATAGGCTGGAAGTTAAGACATTCTTCTTGGATGAAACTTTTAAAGAGATTACATTTGATATGGCAAAAATAGTGGCTGATGTATTGGAGGTACTTTCAAACTTTATGAATTTTTTAGCAAATTGAATGCCGCCTAGAAATATAGAGAGATAGTTTGATGATAGGAGCAAATATCATTGAACTGGACTTTTTCGTAGTTTTTTTATACATAAAATTCAAACACGGTTATTATTGGCGTTGCCCTAGCATCTATAATTAATTCTTCTCTTTATCACTGAAAAACTGGTTATATAAAATTATGACATGATGTTTTGAATTCATCAAGTTGGGAAAATTAAAAAAAAAAATCATTTTAGTGTGTTCTTTAAACAAATTTGACCAAACTTGGATTGGACATAAGTTTTCCATCAAATATTTTATTGACTAAATTCTTGCATCTACTGTCTTTGCATTTATTGTCACGCCTACGGAAAGCTTGTAGGTGCAAAAATTGAGTTAATGAGAAAATGAATTTTTCTTCAATATAATGAGATGTGATTTTAAGCATTAGTTCACTAGCTTTCTATATGTATAAAAATAGAGTCAATAGAAAAAGGGAATTTTTCTTGAAAATATCTTCATGGGAGTTTAAATATCGGATGATGGACTTTTTGTAGTAAAAAAATGGAGATGTAAAAAATATCAATTTCCCCGCAACGAAGCTCTTCTTCAAGATAATTGTGAAGCACACGGGTGTTGATTTTGCCAATAGACTCTCTCTGCCAAGCTTATATGAGCGGATTAAGCAAGTGAGTAAATTGTATAAAAAAACGGTGAAGAGATCTGAGCTCAATGATGAGCTTTTTGCTCAAGTTAAAACAAATATGGAATAATCTTGAAAGCTGTAAACCCTATCTTCCCTGACAAGTTTAAGTTTTATTTTGCTTGATTGATTTCACCTTCAGCTAAATTGTCAAGTTTTAACTATCTCAGGCAGTACTTAATCAGTGCCTGGGAGCTCATGTTCAATACCTCATCACAAAGACATGGCTAGTTTTCAATGACAGTATGTTCATAATGTGGGACTAGGTGTCGACACTAATTCCAAAATCCAAATTCTCTCTTAAAAATACTATTAAGACTGGCCCAAAGCATACAATTCCCAGACATGAGAAGATTGAAGCTCTTCTAATTGGCCTAAAGTTGACAGCCATAATATCATTTTTGAATGAAACTTTTAAAGAGATTACATATAATATGGCAACAACAGTGGTTGATGCATTGAAGGTATTTTCAAACCTTATGAGTTTTTAAGCAAACTGAATGTCGCACAGAAACATAAAGAGATAATTTGATGATAGGAAGAAACATCATTAAATTAAACTTGTTCGTAGTTTTTTATGTATGAAATTTAAACATGGTTGTTATTGGCATTGCCTTAGTGTCTATAATTAATTCTTCTCTATACTATTGAAAGAAAATGAGGTGCAGATCCTTGGAGTGCCAAGATTTGGCACGGAGGACACTTAAGTGCCAAAAGTTTGGAAATGTATACTTAAGTATCAAAATTGAAGCAAAATGGATTAATTAACTACCAACAGTGAGAGATTTTGACCAAAATGCCAACAACATATTTTTCCGACAAGACAAGTGCAAAACGACATCATTTTGCATATTGATGTGGCTAGTAAGCCGAAAACGACATCATTTTGCCTCGAATTATAAATTTAATATAAATATTAATTAAATTAAAATTAAAACTAAATTATTTTTAAAAAATTAAAAAAGAAAATGAGTAAATTGCATAAAGGTGAGGGTTGTGCAAGCCTTTGCTCGCTAACTCCCCATTGTCATTGGCCTGGCAACAGTGGAGGAGGGGGGAGGGTCGACCGAGGTCACCGGGCTGTGGCTAAAGGCCAAAGACCTTGATTGATTGATGACGAGGGCCTATAAGCCCTCATGCGGATTTGGGGTGAGGGTTGCGGCCCTCTCCTAGATTTGACAAGGGTTGCCGGCCCTTGCCCAGTTGGGCCAAGGGCCACCGCTAGCTATCGACCTTGGCCAAGCGGCAACGAGGGCTTGCAAGCCTTCGCTATTTTACAATCTCCTCTTTATATATATTTAATTTAATTAATATTTATATTAAAATTCAAATGAGAGGCAAAATAACGTCGTTTTGGCTCTTCTTTGTTGACTTAGCTTTCCAAAAAGCCACATAGACAACTTATATTACTAAAAATAAGCCACGTTGGATTTTTAGTACCCTTCATCGGAGTTGGCACTTTAATATTCAATTTTTCAAAGAAAGTGGCACTAAGTGTACCTTTTGGAGCTTTTGGCACTCAAATGTCCCCATGCCAAGTTTTGACACTTGCGCTGTACTTTTGCTAAAAAAAAAAAATGGATGAATAAAATTGAGACACAATGTTTTGAATTCATCAAATTGGGAAAATTTTTAGTGTACTTTCGACAAATTTGACCAAACTTTGATTGGACATAAGTTTTTCATTTGATATTCTAATTGATTTGATTTTACCTACGAAAAGTCTATAGGTGGAAAAATTGAGTCAATGAGAGAATGAATTTTTCTTGAATTTATCGAGATGTGATTTTAAGTATTAGGTCACTAGCTTTCTGTAGGTATAAAAATAGAGTCAAGGAATTTTTCTTGAAAATATTTTCACGTGATTTAAAGTATGGGGCCATGGATTTATGTAGGTACAAAAATAAAGTCAGTGAAAAAAAAAGACGTAAGAGATATCATTTTTAAGAATTGTTTTGTCCTAAATCCCAGTGACTCGATTTATGAACATTGTGACTTGATGTTTTGAATTCGTTAAATTGAATTTTTTTTTTTTTGAAAAGTCATTTGTTTGTTTTTTAGACAGATTTGACCAAATTTTGATTGGGCATAAATTTTTCATCCGATATTTCATTGACTTGATTTTTGCACTTACTACTCACAAAAATAAGTCAATGGGAATGATTTTTCATGAATAAATCAAGATGCAATTTTAAGTATTGTGTCACGAACTTTCCTTAGGTACGAAAATTGTTTCAATGGAAATGACGTAATGGTTCGGTGCCTAACTGAAGGAAAGTTCCCTTTGACACTCAAAACTGGAGTAGACCACTGCTCTCTCATAAGATTCGGTGTGCTATCATTTGAAAATGTGCGGACTAAAACAATAGAAGCTCTTGATACATATCCAACGCCCGGATGACTTTTTGTACGTACAACTTCCGATGAAGCCTATACCTGCGAATATCAAAGGTTATACTTTGTCACTGACCATTGGAAAGAACAGATATCAACACTTGGGTACTCAAATAGCATGAAGTTCCTGGGATGCTCAGATGAGAAAAACTTACTTAATTGCAGCTTCGGATGTCCTACTTTGTGGCATGGAATCTGTGAATAGCATTAAAGTGGATATCACGCATATCAAATGATAATCAAGTTAATCAACCAAGCAACTAGATTTAGTTTAATATTTTCTTTACCTAGTATTTCCTGGTCTTGCTCCAATGTTGTAGGGAATTGCGCAAGCATCCGTTGGCATTCTTCTTGCAATTCTTTTGCTGCCTTTCTTTCCACGCTGGGCACTGCAGGCAGATCTCTATCTGACCAAGTGGGTAGTGCTCTTGCAGCTGCAAGAACAGCTCCATCCACGAAAGTGCCTCCAACATTGGCTAGATGATCTGGACCTGTTTACGAGATTTAGACAATAATGTCAGAGTAAAATGCCTGGGGTGCCGTTATATAGTGGAAACAATGATGAGGGGATTGGTCTTTTTCATACTCTTATGGTAATATTCATCAGGAAGGCCAGCTATGTCGAAGACAGACAAGAACGAATCCAAATGAATACGAGCATTGCCAGAGAACTCAATAGCATCCCAAGGATTCTGCCACAATTAAGCAATATGTATCAAGGAGTTAGCTCTGCAAAGATACTTAAATCTAAAACAATTGAAATCAGAGGCCGAGAAATTATTAGCCATATGTTCCATGCAACACTGAAAGTAACACAGGCAGATCCATATTTCACAAATAGACCTTACAAGATCAAGCAACCCTGGCAAGAAAGCTCTCCAGATGACAAAGAGGACTAAGTATATGCTAAGGGCCATTGATGGCTTTGGATGTAGAGGTATTTCTACAGCTTCAGCCACAGCCTCACTCCTGACTTATGCTGTTCAGTTTGCAATACTGTTAAGTTCAAGAGTCATTTAGACACCTTCAATCACAAAGATAAGTGGAATTGGATGAAATATTTGGCATCTTGCTAGCAATGATGAAAGAGCCAAAGCAAAGGGTAGTGATGGAAGAACATCTGGAGTTGGCTGAAATTGTTGACATGTTATTTTGGAGTGTTCATGTCAATCTTCTGGCGAGGTAATCATTAGGGTTTTGTATTTTGTTTCACCTCTACTATCAATCTTGCATTTTCAAAGAAATTACAGATTCTTGATGAGTTTTTGCAAGCAACCAGCACCAAGGCCGAATGGTATCTAAAAGAGCCAATTATGAATCAACTCTCGAAATAACCAATGCTTTGTTTGTCTAGGCACGACAGACCAATTATAAAAAGTTTTTTCAGGCTGATCACCACTGTCTGCTTAATTCTCATTAATCTGTCACCATGGTATAGCATTTTCCCTTGGTTCTGCCTCATTTGTCAGTGTCAGAGCATCAGCAGTCACCTTTCTACAAACACCATTTTATACATGTACTTTTTGAGTTCCATCCTATCACTCCATTCAATTAGATCATTTTCTCTTTTGAATACAAAATTACTGTTTTCATTCTAAAGAAAGATATATCACCAAAGTGCCCGCGTGTTACTCCCAGAATAATAGTGCTAGCTAGCCAAAGTTGTCCTAAATGAAGCACAAAACCATTGGCATGACAGAGAATGTATAAATACCACTCCGGTGACCATGGGGCATAACCCTCACTGTATGTTATATCAGGTTATATCAAGTGCAGCATGCATAAAGACAAGCGACTCAGTAAAGCAGTTTGCATAATTGATGCTTGTAAACGTAAGAAAATCATATATTCACAAAGCATTAACTTACCACAGGTGATGAAAAGCCGTATCTTTGCATGAACATGTTATTCTTCTGGCTGCCAAGGTAATTGATTGTCATCTGTCAAATTGAAAGACTCAACCAAATTACAGTCTATCACCATTCCCATCGTTCATTTACAGGACAAAAATGACTTTTTCAAAAAGCCTTTGCCCCACAGGCAATGACATAAGTAGCTGCTCCAGGTCCAGAACTGTATAAGCTGTGAAATTTTAAGCAACTTCACATTTAACATGTCAGAATCACCAAGTGTTGGTTCCGGCTAGCAGGCAAAAAACAATGCCAATCATCTAAGAATAATTATTAACCAAACCACCATACCATCTGACATTCCATGACATGTCAAGGCCTTGGTTCATTCTACCAAATGTACTAACTGACGGTTTAAACATTCAGTGCCTAACACTTAGATTCACTGGCCTGCCTCTAACAATTACAAGAAAAATTATTTTGTTGAAAGGTGAATGTGCCATAGAGAAAAAATGTAACTATTACCTCATCTCCCTTTCTTATCCTTTGTCCAGCATTTATCATCACCTCAAGCATGCGATCCTTAAAGCGCCAATGTAGAAAACAATTTGGTTCAAAAGAATGATTCAGCATGTCTGCATGTCCACTCAAAGGTATTTTATAAAGTCAAGTCAGTCTGACAGCTGTTAACAAAAGTGGGAATTAATGAAGAGAATACAACAGATGCAACAACATATACAGCATTGACAAAATACAAAAATTCAAAGTAGACAGCAAATTCCACTGTGAACAAATGAATCTCGTAACATAGAGAAAATAACAGATAAATACCATTTGAAGGCATGTAAAACTAACCAGCATAAGGAATTAGCATATTAGAATCCTGAACAAGAGCGCCTATCCTTATTTGCAAGCCAATACTTCGTGACTGAGCCACGCTCACTGCCCAAGTGAATCTCTCAGGATCACGAGCAAGACGCTTAATCTTGAGTGGTGCACCATTATGCTACGGGATGTTAAGACCACAGATAAATATTCAGCAAAAGAGAAAAGTATACCATTCAAAATTAAAACTAAAGAACATACAGACAGCATGGGTCAACTAACCCAATGCTTTTCCCAAAAGTCCAAGGCACGCCTTTGCTGTTGTTTCATAGTTGTAGCAAGGGTTGGATCCTGCAGCTCCAAAAGATCACCCTGTAGCAATTAATCCATGAATGAGCAAGATACATTCTAAGAAAAAGCTGGAGAAGGAAGCAGAGTGTTCCCCAAAAACCTAATAGTCCATTATAGTGGCTACAATATACAAGTTGCGGCCATTGCGGCTACCAAAATCACCAGTATAGTGCTGAGCTAAAAAGTCACACTATTAGCCGTCGGTAGAGGCTGCTATCAGCGGTATTTCAGTGATAATGCCAGTCCCAGTGTCATTGCCATCATTTGCTGTTCAACCGCAGAATGACCCCAAAAAAATGGCACTAAAATAAGAATCAATCCAATCTTAGATCAATGAATTAATAATTTTTTTAATAAATCTGTCAATTCAAATTCAGCATTTCTGTTATTATTACTAGAAGCAATGGAACCACCATAAGATATATTCCAAAATTACAGCTACCTAATACATTCAAATATTCATATAGCTTAGCCTCTTAAAATCTTTATATACATTGAAAAGCAAGCTTAACATTCTTAAGAAATCACAACGGAATGTATATTTGACACACGGAAGTATTATGATTTTACCATATGTTGTGTGAATGCTTGAAGAATTTCACAGAGAAACCTAACTACAAAGAGAAACAAGTTAAAGATGATACTAGATACGGAAGCAAGTGTAACAGCTCCATGTCAATATGTTAATAGATGCATACGTGCAGTGCTCCAGCCTTTCATCAGCCAAAAGCTTAATGACCAAGACATATTGCACTAAGATTAAAATCAGCGGATACTCATGGCGACAGGAAGTCTGACATAGAGTTTACATAGAGTTTGAGGCAAAAATCTTGTCAAAGTCCAAGTTAAAAAAAAAAAAAAAAAAAAAGGAGAAGAAAAGAGAGGTAACTCAAAAGATCTCATTGCTTAAAGAATTAAAAGAACTCAGAAATTCATCTAAATAGAAAAACAATTCAAAGCTTAAAGGAAAAGATAAATAATAGAAAATAATGACCTCTGTTGCTAGAAGCAAGCTAGTGCACTCATCTGCACCTGGTAAAAAGTCCCCATATAACTGCCAGAAGTTGTCCTGATTATCAAATGCATATAGAAGAAGACATGCCATTCTCAGGTCCCAGTCCGTCTGCATGTAAATTATCACATGTAATTATCTTGTCAGTGATATACATGCTACCAAAAAAAATATATAAATAAAATTGCAGAAGCAGCATCTGTTTTTGGGAACACAAGACTAGAGCAAACGGTCATTTATGTCACTGAATAAGAACAGCAGTGAATTACCTCTGGATCGGTTGAGTTAATAATATCAAAAATGGGATGACCGATCGGTACTATATCTGGGAAGAACATCCAAGGGGGCTTTTGTCTAATGGTTAACATTAGTTCCAGCGGAATTTCCATGATTACCTGAACAAAAGCAAAAGACCATCATGCCTTATCTTAAAGTAGCCTCGAGAGAATCCAACTGTAAATTACCAACAGCATGACGATAGATTTCACATCAAACACCGAAAAGAAGAAGAAGAAGAAGAAGAAGAAGAATGCAAGCACATGAAGATTCACAGTCATCCTTGGGTTAGTGATTCAACGAAATGTCTTATGAAGTAAACAGTCCACACACCCTAGCACGGCGCAGTGGCTCAACATCTTTGGAAGCGTAGACTCCAAATCCATCAGGCCCTTCCTTGAATTCTATTCCATAAGCTCGCATACTTCGAACATATCCAATCTTGTAAAAGTCGGGGTCTGCTGGTTCGAGCTGTAGAGTACAATCCAGAGTTGAAATCACACTTAGCAAATGAAAGTAGACATGCATCACTGTATCCCCTTAGATTTTGGTACGACGGTCAACGTAATCCTCTAGGCCTTCCTAATCGCAGTAAAAGACATAAGCATGCATGTAATGTAGACTTCTTACAAATAGATGGCGGGCAACTTCTGCTGCAATTCGAGATAAACGGGCAGGCAAACAGAGACCCTCGAAAGTGTGCAGTGGAAATGGAAGAAGCAAACAAAAGAAACGGCAAGCTCCTTCTTTTCCTCACAATTCGATACGCAGAGCTAGCATTGCATACAGATGAATGTTGGTAACTGGGTCGGGGGCTACCTCGGAGAGAGATTCTTGGGCAGGGGGAGGCTGATAGAGGGGGAACGAGGAAGGCGAGTCCACCAAGGAAAGAGCAGCCGTTATGGGTCCAACGTTAGACGCTCGCCGGTCGCGGTCCAGGTGATGTCCGGGTCTTGCCGGTGGTATTCCCCCAGGCAAACGCTTCCACTGTCGTGTAAAAAAGGTGACCTTTTGAGAGTCTGCCCACAATATCATTCAATACCCAGAAAGAGAAAGAGAGAGATGGGTTGGACCTGTTGAAGGGAAGAGGTCAAGAAGTGGTTTGGCTGAGGGAGAGGAACAGAGAGCTTCATGTTTGACAAAGCACGCCAGCAGTGATTCTCCAAGAAGAGGAGCAGCGGCAGCAGCAGCAAACGGAGATGAGACGAGCTTAGCTGATCGGGGGGGCTTTACCCTTTAGCAACAGGAAATGGATAATTCCCCGCCCGGTCTAATTCTTTTTCATTTGTATTTATTTTTATTAGCAAAAGGAAAGAACTTTTGTGGAAATCGACTATATATATATATATAAAGGAGCGACCTTTCCAAACGTTCTTCAGTTCGTTGGGCCAGAACTGGATCGTCGTCCTCTGCACCGCGCCGCTTGGCCCCGACTAGAAGAAAGCCGCCACCGAGTCGTTGTTTTGTTAGCGGTGGAATCCCAACGCAAAGCCCTGTTGTTAATTTTTCTTCTTCTTCCCTCGCCAAGACATGCCACAAGGTTCGTCTCAGTATCGTCCTGGAACTCTCTACGATTCTGTTGGTTCTGTCTCTGGCTTTTGTGGTCTTTCTTGGGTATTCTGTTTCTTCTTCTTCTTCTTCTCCTTCTGTGTTGATGGGTTGTTTGTGGAATGTGGTGGGAACAGAGCTTCCGGGGTACTACTTCGATGCGGAGAAGAACCGGTACTTCCCTATCAAGGGCCCCATTCCCGGCTCCAAATCAAAACCCCCCAGCTCCAGCTCCAGCTCGACTCCCGCTCGGGTACTTTCATTCTTGCTTTTTTTACATGAGATTTTCTCATATCAGGAAAAAAAAGTTTTGATTTTGCGGTCATGGCATTGGAGTAACCAGTTTCCCTTGCATAATGTTTGCGTGATTAGTTTTTCCCCCCTAATGGTTTCAGCGTAGACCCGTCTCGGGCCGAACGTCCACTCTTCTTGAGATGAGGGAATTGAATGGCAATCCTTCATGGTTGAAGCATGCCAAGTGTAATTTCCAGGACGAGTTCCTCAAGATTCAGGTTTCCCATCCTCAGGTACTGTTATTGCTTCTGTTCTTTCACCAATTGGCCTTCAGGTGTGAATCACACTGCCTTCAATGTCGCACGCAGTTTCTTAAGTGGATGAGAGTATGCTTGATTGAAACATTCTTTTTCCAACTTTATAAAGGGCTTGATTAAGAACCCAGGATGTGAAGTTTGTTGTGAAGATGATATGACCTGCTGCAGTTGCCTTCATGGCTATCTAAACCCAATAGGATCCCTGTTATCAACCAACCCAGAGCGCAGCTTTACCTTTATGCTTCATTGTGCAGGTGTGGGCATTTCACGGGACAGATAAGATGGCTGATGGTGCTTTGGAACAGATGCGTCTCCATATAATGACACCAGAGGGTGAAACTGCAACAGTTGGCCTGCTGGCTGGGGGCATGAATGGCTCTTTGAGGTGTGTTGCTCGCCATGCTCTCCATATCTGAGTATTTTGATCCCCAGTCGAAATTGCAGGGCAATAAGCTAGTGTTATCCTTCCTCCAAGTTTGCTCCGTGGGTATTTGGAATTGGAATGCTGAACGTGTGTCTGCACAGAAGTATTGTCAGCCATTGTCTTGTCAGTTTAATTTTAAAGTCAAGCTGATGTAGAATGATTCCTTTTCGATTTGAATGTGCTCTTTTCTTGCTTGACAAGTCAATGCAATAAATGTCCTATGAACTCTGTAGCTTAGTCTACTACATCTTTTAGTGGCTTCTTTGAGTCTCGCTCGTCATTCTCACATCACTGTCTATATGCTCTCACCTGGCCATCTTTGTTTAATCTTGTCCACATAATTGATGCTAAAGATCTAATTTGGTATCTAAGTCCTCTGTATTCTTATAGATCAGTTGCAATGGAGCATCTGTACTTTCGAGCACTTTCTGCTTGAGATACCTGTTGTCTTGACAACCATCTAGGTGTAGATTTTGCATAGTTGCTCTAAAGTATGGCCAATTTATTGCCTTGTTATTCCATGCACGCCTGCTTGAGGACACTATTTCATAATGAATGGCTGCACAGCTTGGTTTTTTGAAGAGGAAAAAAGAAAAGAAAAAATGAGCCGCATCATTCTTCTTTTATGTTCTTTATGCGGCCATTTTCCTTAGCTACATCTAATAATATAATCCTTACATTGTGGAGTACATGGCTGATGTTGCTGCTTCATTATTCTTTTCAAATATTTCTCTATTCATAATCTGAAAAGTTATTCTGGATGTTTTGCAACTTTTGGGATATGAAGAGATAGTCTTGCTAGATAGAGACACAAAGAACTATGTGAAAGAATAAGGATATTGCTTTTTACTTAAAATGTTCATCCAAGAATATAGATGAGTGCAAGAAACTTGAGATTTTGGACTGAAAGTTCAAATGCTGAGCTGTGTGTGGCATGAAGATCATACAGTAATAGAACTTCTATTACTCTTCAGAGAACCCCAAGTCATTGCCTCAATGGAATCTCAAATCAAGACAAAATGTGTATCTATCTTTTTTAATAGATGAGATGAACTTATTACAAGCTATTGCATCGAAAGTTTGGTGCTTTTCGCAGTTTTTGTGAAGTTGGAAAAGTTGGCCGACATTTTGATTATGGGGTCGATTGCATGCCAGAACATGTGTGGCCTCTTAAAAGAGAACATGAAGATTGCAAAGTCCCTGTTCATCTTTGGAGACCTCCAACAGCACAATTTCCTTCAGGCGTCTCCTGCATTAAAATGCCAAGAAAGCGATCCACTACAGTTGATGGCAATCATTTTCAACATGCACTGTATCCTTTACTCAGTTGGATGTGCTGTACTCTTTAGTCACAGTTACATGATATTTTGCCTCTTGTCCTTCTCAATTTATATAATCATTACATACTCACTTGATCTTCTTGTTTTTCTTTGCTTGACTTTCACTCTGGTGTTTGGCACTTCTCTGGAATTTAAATGATCGTGTTTAATGTTCTTTGCTTAATGACTAGATTTGCGATCTCTTTACCTTTGCTTCCCACTGTCTTATGCTCCAATTCACATGTTGAGGCTGGGCATTGTGAACTGAAAATATAGGTTTATTCAATGGGTCATGTTCTTTGTTGTTTAATGTTATGTTCATTCTTTTGTTGCTCTTTAGTAATTAAATGTCCATAAATGAATGGTTCTTTCTTTTGATACAATAAATTAGTCTCTAGGTGCATGTCATCTATGTTCTTTAGCTAATTTAAATATCTTGGTCTATTCGTTGGCTGTTTTCCCCGAGTTTGTTGTTCGTATTTGAAGTAAGCTATGAACCATTGTTTTGAAGTGATAATTTTCTGCTTTCAATTCTCTTAAAGCAGCCAATTTGTGTGCTGATAATAGGTAAAGGCTCTTTCTATACTGTCATTGTACTTTGATGTTCCAGGTTTTTTCTTGATTCGTTTGCTCCAAATTCAAAAAAGATCATATTTAAAAGCTCTGGTGTGCCTTAGTTCTAATTATCTCGTCTGGATTAGCAATACTGTGACTTCCACCATCTTATTCGAAACAATTTTAAATAGTCATTCATCAAGTTTGTTTCAATACTCTGAACAAATTGAAAGGAAAAAAGCATTCTCTGTATTCGGCAAACAAACTTGTTTAGGATTTTGTGGTTATGATTTATGAAGACATTCTTTCAAGACGAGATACCTTAACCCGCATGCAGGATAAGTACTTTAGGTTCAGATAGATCCGGTGGTTCTGTTCATATCCTTAATCTAGCTGAACCTTTTGATTTTCCTCTACGTGCTTCAACCGTAGGGCGGAGGGTGTGTCATATTGTTTCTTTCCATTGTACCATATGGACAGCAGATTGCTCTTCTAACGGCAGTCGAGCAATTGTTGGCAAGTCTCTCTCTCTCTCTCTCTCTCTCTCTCTATCTCTCTCTCTCTCTCTCTTTGACACTCGTCCAGTGCACACACAAATATTATCCTCTTTGGGAAGCTTCCATTAGTTGCTGAATCTTTGAAACTGTGAGAACTTAGCAATTGCTCAAGCATGAAGAACCTACTGTAGTATGTCAGATCAGGTTCTTGGTTGGCTGATCTTTTTGCATGACCAATGATATACATAATTCTTCTTTGACCTATCTTTTACTTTTTACTTCTAGATTCATGTTTGAGGGTTTTTTCTTAGTGGCACTTATTCAACTTGTGGTTAAGAATATAAGTTAGTTCCTGGTGCCAAGTTTTGCTCTGTGCACTGCGGATGCATTTTCACCAATGCATGTTCGTATGAAGCTCAATCTTTCGCTATTAAACTAAAGCAAGGATGTTTTTCTAATTCAATTTGGACTTTTTCTGGCTAGTTCTTCCATTATTTATATGTTGCCTTTGTATATCTAGGCACGAATTTGGGAGCTGCGGTGGTCAATTTGGAAAATGGGGCGATATCCTGGGTGTGTCGTGGTAAAAGTGATGTTCTGGCATTGCAATTTGACCAGTCGGTAATTCTTCATGTCTTTCAAGATTCCAAAGATATAGAATCGTGATGTTTTGTGCTTTTCCTTCTTTTTAGTGGATTATTATTTTGGCAATCACAATGTTTATCTTTTGTTGAAAAACAAGCTTTTCTTTTTTTGCCTTTAATGGATAGGCAGTCTCCTCCTTTCTCTGGATGCTGACACCTTTAATCCTTCTTGAAGGGAAATATCGCATTGTGTGGATTCAGAAATGGGGCTATTGTTACAGTCGATGTCCGAGAAAACCAAGGGTTGTCTTCTTCTAGACTGATCAGTCATCAGATACCTTCCTCTCCTTCAGAAAAATTTCATGGGCATTCTCAAAAGCAATGGTTTAAGGTAATCGTTAGGGCACTTTTGTTTAGAATTTTAGAAATGAAAATTACTTATTTGCTTTCCCAGCCAAATTTAATTAATGATTCTAATTTCAAAAATAATGAAAAGACTATGTGCAAATTTGAGCGCTGATATTTGTCTATCATGAAAGATTAGTATGTTTTGGGTTAAAAAGAAGTCAAAGTGCATGACCTGTGAGATTTTTAAAAAAAAAAGCAAAAGGAAAAAAAGTAAAATCTTCTTGATGATGTGAATTATGAAGTAGATGTGCTGAATGGCCATTATTTCGATCTTCTTCCCCTCCATTCAGAAAAGCTGTTGGCTTTCAACCCACATTTGTGACAAGAACTGCCTTAAGCTCTTGTAGAATCTTGGATTCTTGTGGTTTTTTCAGGCTTGGCCGAGAGTATTTTTATTCTCATCTTTACTTTCTCAACTTGGCTTATATAATTTTTGGCATCAATGCTGTCTGAATCTCTTGTCAGAGTACAGGAGAGTACTAGAAAAATGTCAAGTGATATGTTTTGCTTATGCTTTTGTAAATGGCTTTTCCTGTAACATTTCACTTTTCATATTTAAATCTTTTTTGAAAATTTCCTTGTCTTGATGTCTTTATTTGAATGCATCATGGGTTTCTCAAGTCGTTGGTAATGCAACTTGGGATTTGATACCTGCAGCTCTCTGGAAAAATATGTCCAACCAATACAACTTATATGCCGAAGTCTATTTGCAGGTTCGTTTGCCTTTAATGTCATTGAAATAATTGTTTTGATTTGTTTCATGCAATGCTTTTGCTAACATTTACCTACTTCGAAACAACTAGTTTGGTGTCACTCCAGTTGTACGACCAGTACTTCTTAGCGAGTTCTATGGATGGCTCGGTTAGTGTCCATAATCTATCTATTTTTATTTGTTTACTTCTGTAAAATAGTTTACTTTTCCTGTGCAGTCTGGTAATCTTTTGAAATTTATGTCTATATGAGTGGTATGAGGTCTTATTGATAGGTCATTGTACACTTTAATATGAACAATGGCTGCTACACATTCCCAGAGAGATTCGTTCACATTATTTGTCTCATTAATGAACAGATCAATCTGTATGATCATCGTCAAATAAAAAAAGGACCTGTGCAGTCCTATGAAGGGCAAGTGAATTCCCATACCCGTACACAGCTTGGGACGGACCCATCAGAGAAATTTCTGTTGTCAGGTGGTTATAGCTATTCTCTGGATGTTTTTATTTTAAAATCGTCACTAGAATCTACTGACTTCCTTAGCATGCCTTTGACCTTAGGTGGAGAGGACTGCTTAACGCGGCTCTGGAATATCAAGTCTGGGAAACTTCTGTTTGAGGATAGATTTTCAACTTCGGTCCCCTTAGTTTCTTGCTGCCAGTCGACTGAAAGTAATACAACTTATCTTTACTTAGATTAAGCCCAATTTCCATGGTTCTGTTGGTTTTTGAGTATTATTTACTAATTATGCCCATTGACTTGATTGTTTTGACTTGTTCAAAGGATATCCAAGCGAGTTGTATGGCAGACAAAACCATATGGGATACTCACATGGGCAGCATGAGAGCTGGGGGTCATGGCTTGGGTCACAGGATGGATTATACTATGCGCAATGGTACTGATTCATGATTCTGATATCTGACTCTCAACTAATGATCCATGCATCTGGAAAATGAATGCTGAAGTTGGATGCTTAAGCCTTGCTGGCGCCTCCGAACGTCATTCCAATTTGACCTGTTATACTCCTGAGTTGTGATAAGCACTTTTTGGGTATCTTGAGGAATAACTCATCTGTCTGGAGGATATGAATTGAGGTTCATCCACGAGACCTTTTTTTCGGCCTAAAAGGAGTGCTGACTTTGTATAGCTATAACTTTGCTTTTTAGTTCAACGATAGCAAGCAAAATCTTAAACCGGTTTCTTAGGCCACGTGGTGTTTTGTTTTTATTTTTTATTTTCCCTTTTGTTGTTCTGCAAACAGACATGATTTTATAAGTAGGGATCTGTGCTTTCTAAATTGTTTAAGCCTTTGCGTGGATGTAGCTGTTTTTGTAGTACTATCTTTGCCTTCATTTCAACTGGCTTCTCACTACTGCGAGAGAATGTAGCTCTTACACTTGTGGAATGGAGTGATGGAAATTTTTAAGGAGAATTTTGCGTCTACTTAACGGCTCAGCTTCCCTGTAATCAGCTTCCCTGTAATCTTCTTCTCCTCCTCCTCCTCCTCCTCCTCCTTCTTTCTTCTTTTTCCTGTTTGAGAAGATGCGATAATCAAAGATTTGTTGACCCCTCAATGTGGAGGAAGAGCTGCTTGTATGAGGCCCTGAGAGCCTGCAAATGCGAGGATGATGTCGGAGAGACGATAGAGATCTCTCCTAGGATCTCCTGTCTAGGCTTTATGTCAGATTCGGGTTCACTTG
The DNA here is from genome assembly GCA_014182375.1 of Eucalyptus virginea. NCBI lineage: Eukaryota > Viridiplantae > Streptophyta > Magnoliopsida > Myrtales > Myrtaceae > Eucalyptus > Eucalyptus virginea. The sequence goes on along the minus strand of CM024517.1, from coordinate 84,463 downwards.
GCTTTCAATTTTTTCGATTTCAAGCTAAGTTGGATTGAGGAAGTTAAATTATTTGATTTGCGCGGGTTTGGATACGGTTACAATTCTTTTGCAAATTGTCAGGACTTTTCTTAGTTATATCTGGACGGATCAAATTTGTGGTCGAGCAGATTGGGCAGAGTGTTGGGATCATCTATCATTTGTGCTGCTGCTACTTTCAGCGAGAAAAAGTAAAGCACTCCCAATGATAGGCAGCAAGTGCAGACACAATAACAACTTTCTGGATTTGGATATGAGTCGGCTATTGCTATAAGTCGAATTGGCCGTGTGGCAGATACATCGATGCAACGGATATCACCATGAGCCGTGCTTCGATATATTCACTCCCCAACGTAGTTAGAAGATACTTGGAAGCAAACACAATGCAATGATACGTATGTAGTTTCCAAGGGTCAGGGGACAATGTTGGAAAGAAATCGAATACGGTCGGATATTTCAATCATATGTATAAATGCACTTGGTAATCGGAGCCTGCGATACCCAAGTTAGCCGCTTTAACTTACGGTCCAAATGGAGACGGATTTGCTCGTCTTGTCTCCTGGTTCAAATGGAGACGGAGGTTATCCATCCAGTTGAAAGCAGAGCAGAGCCAGAGCAGAGTCGTCGTCGTCGTCGTCGTCGTCGTCTCAAACGGTAAATAACGCCCCGCCATGTCCTCCATTCCCGCTCCCGTTTCGACTCACCCCGTCTCCGCCTCCTCTTCCATCGTCCCACCCCACCACCACCACCCTTCTCACGTTTCTCCTCCGCCAGTAGCCAGCAACACCTTCCCCATTTCCTCTGCTTCTCTTCCTCCTCCTCCGCACCCTTCGCTTTCGACCCCTCCTCGCTCTTCATGGATCGAGTCCCTCCGCTCCCAAGCGAGGTCAAATCTCTTCCGAGAAGCCATTTCCACCTACGGAGATATGATGGCTCTCGCCGGTATCCCTCCCGACCACTTTGCTTTCCCTGCTGTCCTCAAGGCCGCCGCGGGCCTCCGGGACCTCAATCTCGGGAGGCAGATTCATGCCCATGCCGTTAAACTTGGGTATGAGCAATCTTCCGTTACCGTTGCTAATACCCTGTTGACCATGTATGACAAGTGCGGGGATATCGGGAACGTCTTTAAGCTGTTCGACAGAATACCCGAGAGGGACCAAGTTTCTTGGAACTCTATGCTCGCGGCACTCTGTCGGGATGAGGAGTGGGTTCTTGCGTTGGATTGCTTTCGTTCGATGGTGTCGGAAAATTTGGAGCCCAGTTCCTTCACTTTGGTAAGTCTGGCGCTCGCTTGCTCAAACTTGCCGCAAGTGGATGATGGCTTAAAGCTCGGGAAGCAGGTTCACGCTTATAGTTTGAGGAAAGGGGATTGGAAAACGTTTACCAGCAACTCTTTAATGGCTATGTATTCGAAGTTGGGAAGAATGGGCGACTCAAGGGCTTTGTTTGAATCGTTTGAAGACCGTGATTTGATTTCGTGGAACACCATCATAAGCTCGTTCTCCCAGAATGAATGCTTCTCGGAAGCTTTGATGCTCTTAGTTCGCATGGTTCGTGATGGAATTAGACCTGATGGAGTGACGATAGCTAGTGTTCTTCCTACATGTGCCCAATTGCAGATGACAAATGCAGGTAGGGAAATCCATGCTTATGCCTTGAGGAATGAGGCCTTGATTGGGAATTCTTTTGTGGGCAGTGCTTTAGTTGACATGTACTGCAACTGCGGACGGATTGAAAGTGGTCGTAGAGTTTTTGACAGTTTATCTGATCGGCAAATTGGGGTTTGGAATGCTATGATTGCTGGTTATACACAAAACCAACAGGATCATGAGGCTTTGATGCTCTTCCTAGAGATGGAAGCAATTTGGGGGCTTAGTTCAAATGCTACCACCATCGCAAGCATCTTGCCTGCTTGTGCACGCTGCGAAGCATTCTCTGTCAAAGAGAGCATTCACGGGCATGTCATAAAAAAGGGCTTGCAAAGCGATATGTATGTGCAAAATGCACTCATGGATTTGTATGCCAGAATGGGGAAGATAGGAATTTCGAGAATCATCTTCGACAGCATGGAAGTCAGAGATTTAGTTTCTTGGAACACAATGATCACTGCATCTGTTATTTCCGAATGCCACGAAAGTGCACTTGCTTTGTTAATGGAGATGCAGAGTAGAGGGAAAGATGCTAACAAGGAGGAGGATACGTACAATGATGAAAAAGCACATTCTTGGAAACCGAACTCGGTCACCTTAATGACAGTGCTTCCGGGTTGTGCTTCACTAGCTGCTATTCTGAAGGGAAAGGAGATCCATGGTTATGCCATCAGAAATTCATTAGCATTAGATGTTGCAGTGGGAAGTGCATTAGTAGATATGTATGCAAAATGTGGCTGCTTGTACTTATCAAGAAGAGCGTTTGACCAAATGCCGGTTAGAAATATAATCACCTGGAATGTCATTATAATGGCCTATGGCATGCATGGCAAGGGTGAGGAAGCATTGCAATTATTCAACAATATGGTGGAGGATGGAGCCAGAGGTCAAGGGGTGATGCCCAATGAAGTTACCTTCATTGCCGTATTTGCTGCATGCAGTCACTCTGGAATGGTTGAAGAGGGAATGCGATTGTTTTACCGTATGAAAGATGAATATGGAGTCAAACCATTGCCAGATCATTATGCTTGTGTTGTCGATTTACTTGGTAGAGCGGGTCAAGTGGCTGAAGCCTTTCGGTTGATAGATTCCATGCCTTCTGAATATGACAAAACGGGTGCCTGGAGCAGCTTGCTTGGCGCTTGTCGAATTCATCAAAATCTTGAGGTTGGGGAAATCGCAGCTACGAATCTCCTTGAGTTGGAGCCGGATGTGGCTAGCCATTACGTGCTACTGTCAAACATTTATTCTTCTGCAGGACTTTGGGACAAGGCAATGGATATCAGGCGGAAGATGAAGGAAAGGGGAGTAAGAAAAGAACCTGGATGCAGTTGGATTGAGTTTGGTGATGAGGTTCACAAGTTTATAGCAGGGGAATCGTCACATCCGCAAAGTCAGGAGCTCCACCGATTCTTAGAGACATTATCAGATAGAATGAGGAAAGAAGGATACGTGCCCGATACTTCCTGCGTTCTGCACAATGTTAACGAGGAGGAAAAAGAGGCCTTACTTTGTGGACACAGTGAGAAACTCGCTATAGCTTTTGGGATCCTGAACACTCCTCCGGGAATGACCATCAGAGTTGCCAAGAACCTCAGAGTTTGCAACGACTGTCATACAGCTACCAAGTTTATCTCCAAGATAGAGGAGAGGGAGATCATTTTAAGGGATGTGAGGAGATTCCATCATTTCAGGGATGGGAAATGTTCTTGTGGCGACTACTGGTGAAGTTCGCCGGCTGAAGTCCATGAGGAAGAGTCGGACGATTGCATTGAAAGTGCAGGGCGCTTGCTCTCTTTCTAACGAAAATAACTGCAAGTTGAGAGAGACACGTTGGCTCACTGGTTTTTTGGATGCTGTGGAGGAGCAACATGACAAATGAGGGGAAATTCGAACAAGCTGTATCCTGTTGTTGTGGTTTTAGTCTAAAGCCAATATATTGTCTATCAGAGTCTCGCGTGCTAACGCAGGTACCATATTATTGGGTGTACATGTTTAGGATTTTCTCCATTCTTTCACAGTTTCACTAGAGGACTATGTATGCGTTTATAATAAATCAAAGATGCATGTCACTAATTGGCTTTTGGTGATTTGATGCTGATCAAGTAGTACATAATTTAATGAAAAAGTCGGGGAGAGAGAGAGAGAAATAATTTTCTTGCAATGGTGGAATGAAATCGACGATTGTTTTTAGGGTCGAAATTGCGACTAATGTTTTGTTCGACCATCAACCTTCATCTTCAATCTTTCTTCTTTCAAATCACTTGTTCTGATTTGGATAGTCCAAACTAAATTAACTAATCTTGATTCTAAATTGCCCAAATTTCAGATGGAGTTCATAAGGATCCACACTAAGTGCAAATCTAGAGACGATATCAAGTTTGATTCATACTTTGTATTTATCTTCTGTGGTCAGGTTATAAGAAGACCATTAATCTTAGTCTTGACATGAATGATGAACCTATGTCCACAGTAGATATCCATCTGGCAAAACTGTAACCATGCAGGGTAATTGTTAAGAAAACCTCCTAATATCTTTTGAAATCAACAAAAATATCCATAGCTTATATCGATCTTGAAAAATACAAGAAGTGTTATTTTCAGGTAATACTCGCACCGAAAGGATTATTTATGACCGAAAAATCTATACGAACAAGTTTAGAAAATAACAATGTTTTTTGTCTATAGTATCTTCATCTTTATCGTTGTCAAAGTATACTCATTAGAACCATCGAATCATATCCAATGGTCCAGAAGCAACCAGCTGCATGAACAGTTACCAAATCCGCTTGCCCTTATCTAAAGTTTAAACTCTAGTAAATACTTGACAATCATACTCATTCATTGCTCGATAGTTAAACTGCACTCAATAACATCAATATGACCTAAACCTGCTTATGTTCGTACTCTGTTTTACTTGTTCCTACCAATATCGATATTGACTCTTGAATTCCACTATATTTAATTAAAATTTACTGAAATCACCTATTCAACCGCCTTGAGTGATATTGATAGTCACTTTTGATAATGATGCAAATAGTTCTCCAATTTTGACATAATATACAATATAATCCCTGAATTTTCATCTTATTCAATGTAGCTTTTGCCCTATAGCCCACTGTATAATATCATTATCGAGTTTTTAATTTGTTCAATATAGTCCTCGAACATTAGGTACATGTTTAGATTAGTCCCTAGATTATATGAGAATATTCAATGTTGCTCCCAAACTTCAATTAATTAAAAAATAACATTGAACATATTCATTTAGTCAAGAGACTAGTTTGAACATGTACTCAAAACTCAAAGATCACATCGAAAAAATTAAACTTTCAGGAGTGGAAATTCACATTGGGTTTAAGTTCATGGACTATTAAGTATCATATCGCATATTGAATTATAGTTCAAGGATTATCTATATCATTTTTTCCTAACCACGCCCCTTCGAGCAACCGCAGTATGCATCAAACAACCCATTGGGCTAGTCCATAACGGAAACGGGCCTGAACGAGGCCCATTAACACCGGCCCGCACGTCCCTCGCCGTCACCGCTTCTGAGCTCTCTCTCTCATCAACGAACACGACGCGCCTCCGCTCCCCTCCCCTTCCCTCCGTCGAGTGCCTCGCGCTGTAGCAGACCGCCATGGCGTCGAAGCTCCTGAGCCGTGTCCGCGCCGTCCCCGCTCGTCTGGGATATCCGCGGCCGTTTTCGCCGACCCTCGCTGCCTTCGCTCCTTCGAGGCTCCTCTCCGACGCGGCCGCGGCCGGCGATTCTCCTCCCGCTTCCGCCTCGCCGGCTCCTCGACCTTCCGGAAGCTCCAGGAAGCTCGAGCGTAATGCGAAGAGCTCCTCCGTTCGCTCGTCTCTCAAGGATCCCGAGCTGGCCAAGTTCTCCGCCATCGCCGATACATGGTCAGTTCCTCGATTGCCCATTCGTATCTTTCGTGAACGGTGATTTTCCCGATTTGGCGGCTTTCCTTCGTTCGCCTGAATTCGGCATTGTGCATTTGCGATTGATCGCAGTGGCACCGCCTTCTGTATTTTTTTTTTTTCATTTCATCTCGTTTGGCAGCTGAGCAACTTAGCTGAAGTTAGTTAAAAGAGTTGAGGCTCCTCGATTTTGCTGGAACTATTAGAAATTCAAAGTCTTTGAAATGCGTAGTTTTATAGCTTTTAAGTTTCGAGATTGCTGCAGAAGTTGCGTTGATTTCTTGTGCAAATGTGATGATAATTGGTCTCTCCGCGTGCTGTGAATAGGTGGGATTCTGAAGGCCCTTTCAAGCCTCTGCACCGGATGAATCCTACGAGACTCGCTTTCATTCGCTCCACTCTTTGTCGGCATTTTGGGTATGTCAAATGTGATCCTTTGCTATTAGCAAGTTGTTTGCACGATCAAGTTTAATTACTGCATATAATGGCTTCGTGCCTGATAACAGGGATGAGGTTTCAAGTTCGCCACATTCAGTCGAACTCATTAGCTCGAGACAAAACTTCAATAATATTGCAATATCTGCAATCATTTCAGTTGATAGACTTCTAGGACTTGAAACTCAGTTGTTTAGCATGGCTTCCATCAGATACATTGAACTCTGTTCTTCTTTTGTCAATAATTATTTTATTTTGAATGAGAATCAATTAGTTTGTCCCTGCTAACCATATTTTGCAGATTTGTCTGACTTTTCTTGATTTAGGAAGGATCCATCCTCTGCAAGGCCTTTTGAAGGTTTGAAAGTTGTAGATGTTGGTTGTGGTGGTGGAATTCTTTCGGAGGTATGCAGTCCCTTTTTTTCCTTGTTTTCCTACTTTGGCATGAATGGCTATATAGAAGATGGGAGTAACCACCTTCTGGAAGGTCCTAGACAGCAGGGTTTGTAGGCTTAATGTGTCAAATACTGACAAGTTTGTTGGTCTTATTTATGCTTGTATAACAAAATCATGATGCACCTACGCCCATTAAATCTGTCTCCTTTTCTCTACTGGAGGATTTTAGTACACTTAGTTCTGTCATAGTCATATGGTATGCAGCTGCAAACAGTATCATACTCAATGACGAGGTCTAGGTTTCTTTTTCTTTTTTCTATCTTGAAGAGGTGTACAACTGTCAATTCCACATGCTATCCTATTGGCTGATTTTGTTATGTTACAATGTGAACATTTTACTTAAATAGTAGTGATAAGGAGTTCATCTTAGGCCATGGTGACATTCTTCAATAGTTCTTGTATCTAGATATCTCTATCATTCAATGCCGGAAGCTGGACTTTGTGGTGGTTTCCATCACAATGATATTAGACACAAGTCATTAGCAATGGTGATGTGGCAGTGGGAATGCAGCACCATATGTTGGGTTTGTTTGATAAAATGTCTTTTTTGGGCAAAAATGCTGGTCCCCAACCATCAAGGCTGCTGGTTTTGCTCAATGAGCAACATGAGGGTTTGACTTGGGGACTGTTGCACTCACGAGGCTTGTTTTGTGCTTTTATTTAGTTTATTTAGTGCAGATGGTTTGAGTCATAAAAAAAGCAAGAAGGGAGCGGCATTTATTTAACAAAGTAAAGAAAGCTTTTATTTACCAATGATATCATAATTTTGATAGGGGAATGTATCTGCCTTGTTGTTACTAGTCATGCAAGTGGCCACTTAATCATCTATCGTACGGTATACTGACTGTTGCCGATGTGCTGGCTGGTGTGAATTGTAAATTAGTTCCCTTTCATTGCCGTGGGAGCATAAAAGGTGTATGAACTACAATTGTAATTTATGGTTAGAATTTGGTCAGTAGAGAGGATGGTGTATTCATTTTATTGAAATAACATGATTTTGGTTTCCTTTCAATTCCAAGTATGTTGCATTTTGAGTTCGTTCAGTATATTTGGACATCATAATCCATCTTCAGTTGTTCAAGTGGAAAGGTGTATTGGTTAATAGTTGTCTTTTGCCTTTTCAGCCGTTGGCGAGGATGGGAGCTTCAGTAACAGGTGTGGATGCTGTGGACAAAAACATCAAGATTGCACGCATTCATGCTGTATGCTCATTTCTCCAGTGCAAAATGAACATTTTCTTATGGAAGTTCCACAGCATAAGTACTACAATGATCAATTTCTGTTATTGATAGAGTTACTTCAGAATGGATTCTATAGAAATTAGAAGATTTTCTTGAAGCTCTAAAAACATTTTTTAATATGTACATGCATTGAATTCATCTAATTCTCAGTGTAAAATCCACAGAAAAACCCTACAGATGCCATTATGAATGCAGTTTATATGTGAAGCTTCAGACAAAAGCATACAGTCTGAAGATTCTGAGTAACATAGAGCAAGCTAGATACTTTTAAATACTTTGAAGTTGCCACCAATCGATGCTTGGGAATAGTCTCTTAACCTATGAGTTACTCCAGCTATCAAGAATTTTCTGGCAGATTGTGCGATTGACTGTGAATCCACAAATCACTTTACTATTGTCCAGTCCCTTTGTATTATGATCGTTCTTGTTTGATTATCACAGTCAATTGCTATGAAGCCTGTGATAAGTTTTACTGACAATTAAGTTCTGGATTGATGCTGTGAATCCTTTTTGGATTTCCTGGTTGGCATTTAATGTTTTGGCATAAATAAGTATTGCTCATTACATGCTCATTACAGATTTTTCTTTTCCTGATGATTATTTGGACTTGAGTGATATTATGAAGTGTAATTTCTTGGTTAGCTGAAGCAATTTTTGCTACTAATCATGATCAACTTTCGACTTTTATCTGGATGCTTGTAATATTCTTTATCAACACAGGATTTGGATCCAGTGACTTCAACGATTGAATACTGCTGTACAACAGCTGGTATGTTCATCTCACAATTTGATCAAGCATTTTCCTCTGGTAGTGATTCACATAGATTTAATGCATATTTTCACGTTTTAGTTGGATTGTTTCCCTCTGAAGGGAGAACTCCATTTTTCTGTCAAGTTTTTGACTTGTCCAGTCCTGAGACTCCCCTCATAGTTATCATTATTTGTAAATGCAAAGACCAAGATGTTCTAATATATGATTAAGAATTCCTAGCTGGAGGTTTCGAATAATAACATCATGGTTGGTGATTATATCGCCATAAATCCAAAATGTATTACGCCTACTACTTGCAAGTCCTGTAGTTGGCAAAATATTGGTATTCGGATGCATAAAATTCTCTTTCTAAGGTAGTTCTCTCTCTCTTTCTTTTTTCGACCAAAAAAAGAGGCGGTTCTCTCTTTGGTTGAGATTAGCTTGCGTTTTTCAAGAGTCTCCAATCTAGCTGCTTAAGGTCTTCGGATCACCATCCTTAGTGCTATAGTAACTGTTTGGCAGGATTCTATATCTTCTGAAATAACAGCAGTGATTTATATCTGGAGTATATAATTTCAGAACTCAAAAGCAGTAGTACAGAAAACATTGGGTTAAATGTCAGTATAATATAGGGATGGTAGAAGTGCTATAGCTTTAACAAGGCACTTGGGCATGGACTGAGGCTTACTTTTAGAAATTTTCCTGTATAAGTGCTGTTTTGGGTCTTTTGGCTCACATGCAGTTGTATCACCATAACATGATTGTATATCTTTTGCCTTTCTTCTTTGCAAAGGGAGAAAAAAAGGAGGATAATTGTAGAGAGAGTAATGTATTTCACAATATTACGTCAGTCAAAACATGAGTTGTGAAAACTTATGTGATTCAAATAATTGGCAGAAAAGCTTGTTGAAGAACAGAGGAAGTTTGACGCAGTGATCTCTTTAGAGGTATCTATTCTCTGCCCAAATCACATGCTAACTCCTTTCAACTCTTTTTCTTTCATGTTAACTTAGATCTTTCAAATTTTTTGATGAGACAGATTTACTTCATTACTTTCTCTTCCTTCTAGTTTTCTGCTTTTCAATCGTGGAATGAATTTTCAGGCTACAGCAGCGCCATCCTATCTAACTTTCTTACATGGGTGCTTGATGGACATCTTTTTATTATGGATGTGATAAATGACAAAAGGGTTTATATAAGTGCACTTTTGAATGACTAAAGGTAATAGAGCATGTAGCAGATCCTGCCGAGTTCTGTAAGTCACTTGCGGCACTGACTATTCCTGAGGGAGCTATAGTGATTTCAACTATTAACCGTTCTATGAGAGCTTATGCTACTGCTATTGTCGCTGCTGAGTACCTCCTTCGTTGGGTATGTTTCCTTTCCTTTCTCCCTGTCTTCATCTCTACTATCGATTCTGTTGCAAGATTAAGCTCATAAGTAATTTCTGCTGTTCCTTGACACATTTCAAAATGCATGTTATATTATAACATAGCACTGGAGACAATGATCTGTTTTGCCTTGGCTGTTAATATTCATATCTGTCTAGACAAAAGTATGAGATGCAGCAAGTCATCTTTTGTTGCTGGGTTAGGAAGCTCCTAAGTGGCTAGATATATATGAATGGATCTCCTTGTTGAAATTGCATAGATAACCGCAAAATTTAAAACTGGGCGATGATTCTCTTAATTCCGCAGTTTCACCTGCAGTTTTCAGCTAGTTTGTTTGCCTCTAGATATAATGGTTGGTTGATCAGTTGATAAATTTCCTATGAACTGTGAAAATAATTTAGCTTGGAGACATCACTTCTCGGTTGTATCCTAAAATTTAACAAAGCAATGCATCTTCCCGTTTCGACATTGCAGCTTCCGAAAGGTACACACCAGTGGTCAAGTTTCCTTACCCCTGAAGAGCTAGTGTTGATCCTACAACGTTCTTCTATCAGTGTAAGCCACGATCGCATGCTTGTCCATCCTTCCGCATGCCTCAGTTATTTTTAATGTGATCAATATACTTTGGCTGAATCGCGGTCGTCCATCTCCAGGTCAAAGAGATGGCTGGATTTGTGTACAACCCCTTGACAGGAAGATGGTCTCTTTCCGATGATGTTGGCGTGAATTTTATTGCTTTTGGAACGAAAAACAGCCAGTGAATGAATATTCATGAGAAATCTCTCCTGCCAAATGTTAACAGCTTTCGTGTTAGGTTTGTGTCTTATAGATGATTTTAAATAATATGCTAAATCTTTTATGGAAAAAATAAAGAAAGAAAGAAGTCGTTTTCTTGTACTTTCTCAAGTCAAAACAAATCCTCCTCTGGGGTTTTTTTTCCTTTGTAGGGGTCATATTTTCTTCTCCTATTCTAATTACTTAAAGTGTCTGGGTCATGCTGATATTAATCTCGTCCATATTAGAGAGACATTGGGGGCATTGGCATCGTCATCGGCATTGTCGTTTTCACGTTGGAAACGAGCATCTACGGCAATTTTATATGGCAATTGCCCCTACCCGATGGCCACGTATCGGATAGTTCCAATGCTTCTGTAGCGGAATCTTGGATTGGTTGCTCTATTGCTGATAATTGTGGAACTTGTGCTTTTCTTAATGATATTTCATGGCCTATCGAACGGAACAAAAGATAAGGCGGGTTAGATTGGGCATTAATTAGGGTGTCACGGGAGTTGAGAGAATCCTCACCGTGTGATTTTGGGGGCAATTCCAACACGCCGTGCTTGTCAAAACGGATGGGAGTCCATCATGCACCAGCCTAACTCCTTGGATTACACTGACCATCTATAATTGAAATCAAAATGGAGGCTAGTATGATTGATCCTCTCCAGCCAAATCCCCCTTTCTTTAATGGGATTCTAATGATCTTTATTGCCCTTTGTTGTTCTTTTTGGCTCGAATAGTGTCGTGTCCATCCTTTGTTTAACCCAGTCATTCAAATCATTAATACACCATGATGACCTTACATTAGTGAAAGATGAACCTTTTGAGCTAGAAAGATCTACTGGTCAAGCATTCTTGACCTGAAATTTTTATTTGACGATATGCCCAATCCAGATGATAACCATTTTACTATGCTCAATCTAATAGTTGAAGCTGACCTTTTGCTAGCGTGAAGTGTCGAAGTTTGATTCCTACTCAACATAATTTAAGCTTTACTAAGAATTATTATTATTTTCATTAAATGGTTTCCCTTTGAAATCAGCAATATGAGATTGATCATATGCCTGCTACTTGTCCACTGTATCACCACAGTTCTGTGTCTTTATAGTTGTACCGAAGTTGAATCGGATTACTGAGTGAAAAGCTTGGGTTAATCCTAGTAACGAGAAAAATTCATGTCGATACTTGGTTGATAGGTCGGTTCAGTCCGACTTCCCAAACAGTGTTGCAATTCCCCACCTCGTCTAATCTTGTATCTGCCACCGAGTAGAAACTTATCTACTTGTGTCAAAAGTTATTGACATGCTTTACACCCTTGGCAGAGATTAGCTAAAGATTAGGATAAGCTATTCGCCAAAAATTGTTAACAAAAGGGGGTTGGTAAGACAAACTCTGGAGTTTTATGACTGGTGAAGTGAGAAAGATTTTCGAGATAGGATGAATTGGAGATGAACTTGTGAGTCTGGCTAAAGGAGTTGCATTTGGCATTTTCCATAGGAATTGTAGGGGCCAAATCGAGTTGGGTTGGACTATTTCTGGGGAAGGCCATTTTTCTAGACAAGATTTTACCTTGCTAGACCAAGCAATAGTTGATTCGTGTCAGATCACAGCTTTTAACTATAGCTATGTAGTGGCGTTGGAGGGGGGCATCAAAGGGACTGTAGCTCAGACAATGGAGAAGCTGGGAGTCCAAAGGGGAGAGGATTTGATAAAGGATAAAGAAAGAGAAGTCAATCAAAGGGACAAAAAAAGAAAGAATGTTTTAATAGGTAGCTGAAACCAGCAGGAATTTGAAAAGGTTACTTGTTAATATTATGGTCGTCAGCAATGAATAATGAAGGGGAGAGACTTGCTGGACAATAAAGAGAGAGGGCCTATTCATGGTGGAGTTGGAGTTTGTTGTACTTTGGAAGTTTGCTGCAGGGTACACTAAAGGAATATCACAGGACGTCGACGTGAGATATTTTAGGATGCTTCGGGTGCATGTGCGGTCAGCGCATCCTGACCCTCGGATCATATGGATCTCACTCAAGACCCCTTCAATATCAAGGGCTCAAATGCATCGACGTCGCGCACACCAGAATCATTTAAGAATCGTTTGTGGATGTGGACGTGGTGGGGTCTGCTTTTGACTTGGTGAAGCCTTTCAAACCGTTCTATGGTATTCTATACATTGCCAAAGTTTAAAGAAATGGGAAAAGTGGCAACTCAACCGCTCTCTTTCGAACGGAGGTTTCGGTACTCCAGGAGCTAACACACTCAGAAGCAGCAAAGAACTAGAACATCAGCAATTCAACCACTGCGTCTTTCCTTTTCTCTGTTCTTTGGACTTGGACGTTGGAGTACCCAAAACCCAAATAAAACCCAATTATCAGCACCGCGTGGGCTCGCGCTCTTGGTGCAAATTCATGAATAATTTAGATTGTTAGCTTATCAATATTATAAATATGGTTTCATGTTTTGGAGTTAGTCACTGACTGGATAGCTGTAGCAACCCTTCCTTTTCCTATTATTTCATTACGACTTTTTCACGCTGCATGCATACATTAGACCCATCCTGCCTGACCCTCTTTGACCTTATTAATCCCATCCTCCTCTGTTCTCATTAACTCTCTCTCTCTCTCTCCTCCGTTCGGTGGTCAGTCATGGCGGTTCATTAACAGCTGAGCAGGCCTGCGCCCGTGTGGGATTTCAAGGCAAAGGGCTGTCTTTAAGGGCTCTGCAAACACACCCAACTCTTTCCAACTCCAACGCATGCAAGCACTCGAATCCATGCACCCCTTCCCATCCCCCTTCCTCCACCAGCCAACGACCACCGGTCACAGCAGGAGCGCTTAACTCGGCCATAACCATCGGCGGGAACGCGCGGTCGTGTTCCATGCTCTGCTACCGACGCATATAGTGAAGGAGACGCGTTGCGCCCAGCGAAAGCAATGGCGATGTTGTTCATGCCTCGCGGAGCTCGTGATATTTGGGTTGCTGTGATCCTCCCGCTTCTGGCGTTGTTCTGCGCGGTGGGACATGGCGAGACGACCCTGAGAATACTTCTGGAGGCCAAGGCGTCGTTCGCGGAAGGAGACCCGGGAGTGCTGTTCGACTGGTCTCCGAGCAACCGGGATTTCTGTACGTGGACTGGCGTGTCCTGTGATCAGCTTCAGCAACAGGTGGTGGCCCTCAACCTGTCGGCTTCCTCTCTGTCGGGATCGATATCGCCGTCCCTGGGCCGCCTGCGGAACCTGCTTCACCTTGACCTCTCCGGCAACAGCCTGACGGGACCGATCCCACCTGCTCTCTCCAACCTCTCCTCCCTTGAGTCCCTCCTCCTCTTCACCAACCAGCTCTCCGGGTCCATCCCTCCTCAGCTCGGCTCCCTCTCCTCCCTCCGCGTCCTCCTCCTCGGCGACAACCCTGCCCTCACCGGCCCCATCCCTCCGTCCTTCGGCGGCCTCAAGAACCTCGTTACTCTCGGCTTGGCCTCATGCAGCCTCACCGGCCCCATCCCTCCGCAGCTAGGACAGCTCCAACTGCTCCAGAACCTCAAACTGCAAGAGAACCAGCTCACCGGCCCCATCCCGCCCGAACTGGGCAACTGCTCCAGCCTCACGCACTTTGCCGCCAGCCTCAATGGCCTCAACGGATCCATCCCGAGGGAATTGGGCCGGCTTAGGAATCTCGAGTTGCTGAACCTGGCAAACAACAGCCTGTCCGGGGAGATTGATGACATGATTGGCGAGATAAGCGAGCTGTACTACTTGAACTTGCTGGGGAATCAGCTGGAGGGTCCCATCCCAACATCCCTGGCCCGCCTGCACAAGCTCGAGACTTTGGATTTGTCGTTGAACCAGCTCACCGGCAGCATACCTGCGGAGTTGGGGAGCATGGGGGAGCTGGTTTCCCTGGTTCTTTCCAACAACAACCTCTCCGGTACCATTCCCGCCGCCCTGTGCTCCAATGCCACTAATCTGGAGCAGCTGTATCTGGCTCAGGCCCAGCTCTCTGGCCCCATTCCCCCCCAATTGAGCAACTGCCGTGCTCTGAAGCAGCTCGACCTTTCCAACAACACGCTCACCGGCGTCATCCCCATCGAGCTATATGAGTTGGTCGCCCTGACAGATCTCTATCTCCACAACAACAGCTTGGCGGGCAACATTTCTACATCCATAGCAAACCTCAGCAGCCTGCAGAACCTGGCTCTGTACCACAACGATCTGGAGGGGAGCCTGCCGCATGAGATTGGGATGCTTGGCGAGCTCCAGGTGCTGTATCTCTACGACAACCGCTTAGGCGGGGAGATCCCCACGGAGATAGGAAACTGCTCGAGCTTGCAAATGATCGATTTCTTTGGAAATCACTTCAGTGGGAGGATACCTGACAGCATTGGGAGGCTAGATCAACTTAATCTCCTTCACCTGAGGCAGAATGAGCTTGTAGGAGAAATTCCCGCCGCTTTAGGCAACTGCCACCAACTAATCATTCTGGACTTGGCAGACAATGCTCTGTCTGGCGGTATTCCCCCAACACTGGGGAATCTCCTGGCATTGAAGCAGCTCATGCTCTATAACAATTCTCTCGCTGGTAATCTTCCCGACTCTCTCATCAATCTAAGGAACCTGACCAGGATCAACCTTTTCAAAAATAGATTCAGTGGTAGCCTCTCTGCCTTGTGTAGCTCGCGCTCTTTCCTTTCTTTCGATGTCACAGATAATTCGTTTGAGCACGAAATACCTCCCAAACTGGGTAATTCGCCTTTCCTGGAAAGAGTCAGATTAGGTAACAATCGATTCAATGGGAGTCTCCCCTGGACCTTGGGGAAGATCCGCGAGCTCTCGTTGCTTGACCTATCCGGAAATTTGCTCACTGGACCGGTTCCTGTTCAGCTCTCCTTGTGCAAGAAATTGACCCACCTTGATCTAAACAATAACCTTCTCTCCGGGCCAGTCCCCTTGTGGCTTGGCAGCTTGCCTCAGTTGGGGGAACTTAAGCTTTCGAGCAACAGCTTTACTGGCCCCGTTCCTCCACAGCTATCTGAATGTTCCAAGCTGTTGAAGCTTTCTCTTGATGGAAACTCGCTGAATGGAACGCTCCCAGCTGAAATTGGAGATCTTGCCTCACTCAACGTCCTCAACCTTGACCGCAACCAACTCTCTGGGCCTATCCCTTCTTCCATAGGGAAGTTAGGCAAGCTTTATGAGCTTCGACTCTCGGAAAACAACTTCACTGGTAAAATTCCTGTAGAACTCGGACAACTCCAGAATCTCCAAACCATTCTTGATCTGAGCCACAACAATCTCAGTGGCCAAATCCCACCCTCTATAGCCATGCTGTCGAAACTCGAAGCACTTGATATGTCTCACAATCAGCTGGTTGGTGAAATTCCTTCGGAAGTTGGCGAAATGAGCAGCTTGGGCAAGCTTGACTTCTCTTACAACCAGCTTCAGGGCAAACTGGGGAAGCAGTTCTCACGGTGGCCAGCTCATGCATTCCAAGGGAACCTGCATCTCTGCGGGAGTCCTCTTGTCCCATGCAACAGCTTCATACCCAGTAACCAGCCACGTCTGAGTGAAACCGCAGTCGTGATCATCTCTGCAGTGTCGACCTTGGCAGCTATTGCTCTTTTAGTGCTTGGAATTGCCCTGTTCTTGAAGCGCAGGCGAGAGGCTTTCAAAAGATTCAACGAAGTGAAATGTGTGTCCTCCACCAGTTCTTCCCAGGCACATCGGAGATTACTCTTCCACCAGGGCGCTGCCAAGCAAGACTTTAGATGGGAAGATATTATGGAAGCCACCAACAACCTTAGTGATGAGTTCATGATTGGTTCGGGGGGATCTGGTAAAGTCTACAGGGCTGAGATGCCTACTGGGGAAACGCTGGCAGTTAAGAAGATAGTGTGGAGGGAAGATCTTCTGTCAAATAAGAGCTTCATCAGGGAAGTCAAGACGTTGGGCAGGGTCCGGCATAGACACCTTGTGAAACTGATGGGCTACTGCAGCAACAAAGCAGCAGGTTCCAATCTGTTAATTTATGAGTACATGGAGAATGGAAGTCTATGGGATTGGTTGCATCAGAAGTCAGCGAATTCAAAGAAGCAGAGGAGCCTCGATTGGGAAGCAAGGTTACGCATAGCGCTGGGTTTAGCTCAAGGTGTGGAGTACCTGCATCATGATTGTGCTCCAAAGATCGTTCACAGGGATATCAAATCTAGCAATTTGTTGCTGGACTCCAACATGGAGGCACACCTAGGTGATTTTGGGCTCGCGAAATCGCTGGTGGAGAATTATGAATCACTAGACACAGAGTCCAATTCATGGTTCGCGGGGTCGTACGGCTACATTGCTCCAGGTATTTAAAAAAATTGATGCTGCCAAAGTCTGCACCATTATGTTCCAATCTAAATTTTCATTCGACCTAATATATGCAAAGATAGTACAGGCTGTTCTTACTTGCTGCTTTGCTTTCTCTCAGAGTATGCATACTCCTTGAAGGCAACTGAGAAAAGTGATGTGTATAGTATGGGAATCGTGCTGATGGAGCTCGTCAGTGGGAAAATGCCAACAGATGCATCTTTCGGTTTAGACATTGACATGGTCAGATGGGTGGAGACTCATATTGAGACGCAAGATTCGGCTCGGGAAGAGTTGATAGACCCTGCATTAAGGCCGTTCTTAGCTAGGGAAGAGAACGCAGCTTTTCAAGTGCTCGAAATCGCACTGCAATGCACGAAAACTGCCCCACAAGAGAGGCCATCATCCAGGCAGGCGTGCGATCACCTTTTCCACGTATTCAACAACAGGACGACGGATTTGGAGAAGACCAGTCTCGTTCCCTACACGTAAATGACATAATAGCCTCTTCTGAATGAATGATGAAAGGTTGGTGGATCGTATAGCCGTAAGAACTTCCTGTAGTTATATTTTTCTTGTTGACAAATGCTCGAGTCTTGATACTGTTTATTCCCACCTAAATGCCGCGAGCAAACGTTGTGCGGAAATTCTCAAATTCATCAGGTATCTCCATCAAACGGAAGCGTAGGCGCAAGTCGTTCTGTCGCCATTAGATGTGAGTCTGTCGACACTATACCACGGACCAATGTTCTTGAAGGGTGAAGCGCTACTTAGAGGATGGACTAGGCAGTTGATTAAACTATATTAGAATAGCTGACCAGATCGATTCTTGAGTGTGTAGTAGTTTGGCTGCTCGGCCCATGGGACTATGTACTGTTCTAGTAGGCAAATGGTTAACTAAGGGTATCGTCTGTCGCTTCTTTTTCGATTTGAGGAGAGATTTCATGAGCCACTCACTCGCATGAAATTGTGCCGATTCCTCGAAACCAAATACGATGAGCCTGGTGATCGGTTTCACGGAGAGTTCGGTTCAAGTTCATGCAGCCGATCATATCACTTAGCAATCGTCATCTGATCTGATTGACAAGCTGAACTGATGTACTAACGTTGGCGACGATACAAATCATCGACCACCGCTAATTACAACACCGCGGTCGCTCTCTTTGCATATTATAGGGGCTCGGGGTCTTGTTTCTGGTCCGATGAATCTTCCATTTTCTCACATGCGTACAATCCCCGCCCGTCGGCACCTCCGCTAGGGGCTTTCCCGCGATCGGTTTCACGCATCCGAGACGAGATTTAGTCAAAATCAAGTCAAATGTTAATCATACACGGCCATCCAATACAAAGAAAATGAGGGGTGAACATAAAACCTAACGCATCGATCGAGTCGAGATTTGTCATGGCTTCGCGTCGGCATTTTAGCTGGTGTGGGGGCTAAAGTCGCAACGTTGGATCGATTCACGGCTAAAATGGGCCGCAGAGAAAAAGCCCAAGAAGCGAAGCGAAGCCCAGGCCCATCAGGGCTCTTTTGGCGGGAGCCCATGGACGGCCCTCCATATCTTCCCGCCAAAACTCCGTCGTCCTTCTCCTTCCTCCTTCCTCCTTCCTCCACCATTTCCATCATTCCAACCCTCAGAGGCGAACTGCTGATCTGCAGAGGAGAAGCGGACGAGGGCGAGGAATTCAATCGTCGTTCGCCGCCCCCCCAATGGAGTCGTACTTCGTCGACCGCAAGGCCGTCCAGGTGGAGGATGTCTTCCTCGACTTCCTCAAGAGGTAACCCCTTCTTCCCTTTCCCCTCCCGTTCCCTTCCGATGAATATAATCTTTGCCTTGTGCTGTCGATTGACGATGATGAGGAAAAACCCACTGAAAAATCGCAGCTTTACGGTGGATCCGAACTCGAGAGGGCCGCCTTACTACTCGGCGGAGATCGAGGCCATGAAGGCCAGCGAGTCCAGCACCATCTTCATCGACTTCTCCCACGTCATGCTCTTCAGCGACCTCCTCCAGTCCGCCATCTCCGACGAGTTCTTGAGGTCCGTCTTTTTATCGCCTCCGTTCCGGTTCCGCCGCCTCGATTGTTCCCTCAATTTCTGTATTTGACTGTTGTGTGCGCGCGCTGTCAATTAGGTTCGAGCCTTACCTCAGGAATGCTTGCAAGCGGTTCGTCATGGAGCAGAAGCCCACCTTCATCGCCGACGATAATCCCCACAAGGACATCAACATCGCCTTCTTCAATCTCCCCTTCGCCAAGAGGTTTCCTTTTTTTTTTCCTTCCCTCATTTCTACTTGCTCATAACAATTGTAAAGTTCGAATTTTTAGAGCCAGTTACTCTGCCCTTTCTGCTGCGCCTGTCAATTCTCGTTTGCCCGAATTCATTAACTTGAAACGATTAAATTGATCTAAAACTGTAGGTTGAGGGAACTGACCACCGCAGAAATAGGGAAGCTTGTATCGGTGACTGGCGTGGTCACTCGCACGAGTGAAGTGCGGCCGGAGCTTCTCCAGGGTACATTCAAGTGCTTGGACTGTGGAGGCGTCATAAGAAATGTGGAGCAACAATTCAAGTATACTGAGGTTGCCTAGTATATGCCTTGCGAGTGTTTTCCGCTAGTTCGCATTATCTCTTCCTTATAATTTATTTATCAGCCTTGCGGTGTCGTGCTCAATTGCAGCCCTCAATCTGCGTGGATCCTACGTGCCAAAATAGGATGAAGTGGGCATTGCTCCGCCAAGAGAGCAAATTCGCAGATTGGCAGAGGGTGAGAATGCAGGAGACCTCCAAAGAGATACCGGCTGGATCCCTGCCCCGATCGATGGATGTCATTCTCCGCCACGACATAGTTGAGCAGGCTAGAGCTGGTGACACGTAAGGATCAATCGCTCATTTTTCAGGGTCGCTATGAGGCCTAATTGTCCAGTCATCTTTTCGGTTTCATCCTTACTCTAGTTTTTAGTCTTCCAGAATTTATTTTCTTCCCAAAAAGTAACAGGCAGGTGATCCTACGGTAGGAAGCTACCAATCTCAGCATGTAATTTCTTAGCATGAAAGAATATGATGAGTTTGATTCTTTTGCGATGGAAGCTACGAATATCAGCATCTTCATTCCAGAATACATCTGGTTAAACTAGCTATTGGACAACGTTCATCTCAGACTATGTGGTCTTGCCGGTGCCAATCTATTTGAAATAGTGGTAGCTAATTAAGATTGCAAATTTATTGCTGTGATAGAATTATTCCTTCTACTGTAAATTCTAGGCCATCGTCGATGCCAATTGTCAAGCTGGATGTGAGAGTCTTTGCCATGTCTGACTTGTCGGAAGAAATGCTATGTATATGAATTTGTGTCCCCTACATAAGCCATTTGAAGCTGAGTGGATCATATCTGAATTTGCCTTTTTGCAAACGTGCAAGTTTCAGTGAGAAAGAAAAGAACAAAGAAAAAATTGGTGTAATAATTGGGACTGCTTTTTCCTGAAGACTACTTGTTTACACAGATCAACTGATAACTACTGAATGTGATGGAACATTCTCCTACTCACATTAAGCTTAGGAAGTTATCTAGAATTAGCTTGTCAATCTTTCTTCTTTTATTCATGTACTTCTTGATGCTTCTTCTTCTGAATTAATTTGATCATTTGAATGATTCCAGGGTCATTTTTACCGGTACTGTTGTTGTCATTCCTGACATATTGGCCCTGGCTTCCCCTGGCGAGAGAGCAGAGTGCCGCAAGGAAGCTTCACAGCGCAACCCATCATCTGTTGGAAAGGAAGGTGTGAGAGGTCTTCGAGCATTAGGCGTGAGAGATCTCTCTTATCGGCTTGCCTTTATTGCCAATTCAGTGCAGGTTGCTCACTGGGGGAATCAGTTGATTAATTAAGCAAATTGTGCACAGAGTATTTGCTAATGCTAACTTTACCTCTTTTTGCATCGGTTCAGATTATGGATGGTAGAAGAGACATTGACATTAGAAATAGGAAGAAGGGTGCTGATGAAGATGACAATCAGCAATTCATGGTTCGTCTCCAATGAACAACCTTCCTTTAAGTGATAGTGTGAACAATAATGTGACTTAAGAATGTAGCTGAATCATTTTACTTCATTCAATAAAAAATATCTATCTGTATATGGGTTCGTTCAATTGATTGTGATAGAAACAAGTAATCTGGTTGGGGTTTCCGTAGTTCCAAAATCCAATATATAAGATAGTGAAATAATATTCTGTGCTTTAGTTGGCATAGTTGTAGTTGAAGAAATCTTTTTGACATAGCAGGCAAAAAGCTTATGTCTGTATGAGACCAAGTTTACTCTGTAAGTCACATGAACTCCCTTCTAGTAGTACCATGTAACTTGAATTCTTCCAAAGTAGCTAAAACATCATTTGACCTGAACCATTATCCTGTAATGGGCTTTCCCTGGCAACCTTGTGCAATCATGGCGAGTTACAGTAGTCACAGCTGACCCAGCAGCTTCTGATGTCTGTATCTGTCACAGGCTGAAGAGATTGATGAAATTCAGAGAATGAGGAATACCCCTGATTTCTTCAATAAGCTCGTCAATAGCATTGCTCCAACAGTTTTTGGTCATCAAGACATAAAGCGAGCTATTCTCCTTATGCTTGTTGGTGGCGTTCACAAGGTAACTCACGAAGGCATCAACCTGAGAGGGGATGTCAATGTCTGCATTGTTGGAGATCCTAGCTGTGCAAAATCCCAGTTCCTCAAGTACGCTGTCTTTTTTAATTCAATTCGTCAACCCTATGATCATGCTTGCTGAATGGAATCCATGTTTTCGTGTATTATTAGATTTATGGACTTATTTATGTGCTCGCTTGTGTTTCAGATATACTTCAGGCATAGTCCCGAGATCTGTATACACATCAGGAAAATCTTCCTCTGCTGCTGGGTTGACTGCAACTGTTGCCAAAGAACCAGAAACAGGGGAATTTTGTATCGAGGTAGCTGCTTCTTATTCTTTCTTTTTAGAACATCTTTTGGTTTGATATGGTATATGCAAAAATGGTTATTGGCATTAAAGTGTCCGATGCTGTCTTTGCATCTTTCCTGGAAAAAGAAGAATTAAACTGCTGCAGTGCATTGTGCCTGCAAAATTCAATTTCTATTCTAGCATGTGCCTTGCTGGAAGTTGAAGAACCCACTGAAGGAAAGATTGGACTACTTTCTTTGTCACAAAGTTTGGTCTTTCTGATGGAAAGAACACTCACCTTGTTTGACTGCTGTGACTTCAGATTTGCGATAATTCTTGTTGAAGATGCTGTCACCTCTCCCTGGTCTACCTTTTCCATAATATCAACTGTACGCAACTAAGTGCAATCACAGAGTGTGGGGTATGTGGGACCACTGGATACTTTTAGATAATGGTGGGGGTTTATACACTTGCTACTTGTGAAAAATTTTAGCGAGATATGTTGTCAACCAACAATGACAACCATTCACCTAATCTAATAGTTCTTAGTTGTGTTTTGCTTGCAAATGGATCTTCCTTGGTCCTTCAGGCAGAAATCCACTTTTTGCCTTTTCATTTAGAGATCTTGCAATAGTGACAAAAGCCAATAATATTGTAACGGTAATTTTTTCTGAAACAACTTGGAAGCCACAAGTTTGACTATTGGATCTCTATTTAGAGCCATTTCATAGAAGGTGGACTTGCAGAATGCATAGTGCAATTATGGTTGAAGCATCTTCGTAAAGTGCAAAATGAAGTAGTGATCTGTTCATTATAGGAGTACCAAAATCTTTGACGGTATTCTGGAAGTAGCAGAATGTACCTTAGACTGTTTATGGTCCTAGATTCGCCTTTCCTATTCATCTCCTCCAATGTAACTGGTGGTAAGAAAATTTACTGTGGACTCTTTCTTATCAGTTGTAAATGCAGAGTTGAGGAAGATATCCCCTTTAAGTAAGCTGCTTATTAGGTGTTATTTTGCACGATTCTGTTGAAAAATGTGAGAAATTGGCTTCACTCTTTTCACATTCCTGACCTGTTATTGAGTGTTTACTGGCACCTTCTTGATTGCCTCTTCTTTCAATTGTCTTACATTCTCTTGTCAAGATAATATCTTTTGTTGAATTTGGACAAATAAAGTTCAACTGGACAGAACAAGGGAAGCTGTCTCTCTTTTCTTTAGTTGTTTTCGTTGCTTCTCCGGTGCAAGAATTACTGCAGGTTTCTGAGATCATATGATTATTTTAGGCTGGTGCCCTCATGCTTGCGGACAATGGAATCTGTTGCATCGATGAATTTGATAAAATGGACATCAGGGATCAGGTGAGTTCACTTCCTTGCTTCTGTGACATTGGCCACATTTAAATCTGGTACTTAGGACTGAAATTGACTTTCGTTTTGAAGGTTGCAATTCATGAAGCTATGGAGCAACAGACAATAAGCATCACAAAAGCAGGTATTCAGGCAACTCTAAATGCCCGGACATCAATCCTAGCTGCCGCCAACCCAACAGGGGGCCGTTATGACAAATCTAAACCACTCAAGGTGAGACGATGAATTTTTGGAAACCTTGAAGTTAGACCTTTACTTAATTGACATTTTTCGATCATTGTAGACTTATGATGCTTGACTAATTTAGTTATGCCTGTACGCAGTATAACGTAGCTCTACCTCCAGCTATACTTTCGAGGTTCGATCTGGTATATGTAATGATTGATGACCCAGATGATGAGATCGATTACCACATTGCCCACCATATTGTGAGAGTTCATCAGAAACGTGAAGATGCTATTGTTCCTGCATTTAATACTGCCCAACTGAAACGTTACATTGCATATGCAAAAACTTTGAAACCAAAGGTTTGTTTCTGATTTTTCAGTGGTGACTTTGTTCTTTGTTTTACAGAAAAGTATCTGCAGCTATATATTGATCATTTTAACCGGACTAATTAATGCAGCTGAGCTCAGAAGCAAGAAAAGTGTTGGTCGAGTCATATGTTGCACTTCGAAGAGGTGATACAACTCCTGGTAGCAGAGTTGCTTACCGCATGACTGTCAGGCAACTTGAGGCATTGATCAGGCTGTCTGAGGCCATTGCTCGAAGTTATTTGGAAACTCAGGTACTTTTCTTGAGGTCCTTGTCCCTTCATTGGGTAATTTCGAGTAATATTTTATTAAAAATAATGTTCCTTATAGGTACAACCACGCCATGTTGATGTAGCAAGGAAACTGTTGAAAACATCTATAATAAGGCAAGATCTCAGCTAACTTTTAAGATTTCCTCCTCACATTTAAGTGTTGTCCCCTGCCTTTCACTCCTCTAAGCGAGCGATGTACTGCTCAACCCATCTCACATACCATTGCCATAACCTTTCTTGGGATTTGTTCCTGGTTTTCCCTCCATACAGTGTGGAGTCAACTGAGATTGATCTATCTGAGTTTCAAGATGGTAATCGTGATTTGGGCGATAGCAGCGGTGGTAATGGACCTGATCCTCCTGCCCAAGATGACGCTCAACCCACAGATGCTGCGTTGGACACGCAGTTTAGCAATGCAAGTGAGTATTCAATCTCCACTAGCTTGTTTCAATCTCCACTAGCTTGTTATTCTTTTGATTGTATTTTGGATCTCACAAAAATTAGATTATGGTAATGCAGAAACTGGAGCAAGTTCCGGTGACAAGCAACGAGAAAAGCTTGTGGTCAGTGATGAGTATTTCCAAAGGGTAACACAAGCCCTCATTATGCGCCTGAGACAGCATGAAGAAGCTGTAACACGAGAAGGTAGGTAATCGTTTCTCCTCTGGGCATATAAGTTGATCTAGAGGTGCATCGGTTGGAGATTGATTTTTCCACCAGTTGTTACATATTGCCTGATGCTCTGCTCTTTGTATAAATGATCCGGTGGGAACTTTCTCTATTTAAAGTTTGTTGGCAGATTGATGTAGTTTTATTTGTTTCCTTATATCTTGCAGGGGATGGATTGGTTGGAATGAGGCAAAGGGACTTAATCATGTGGTATGTCCATCAGCAGTTCGATGAAAATAATGATATTTCAGAGAAGGAAGCAGCGAGTGAAATCAAAAAAGTCAAAACTATCATAGAGGTATGATGCAACTGCTGAGAACTCTTACCATTTATTACAGAAGTATCAACAGCTCTCATCAGCATTCTCATGCCGAATTTCTTGTGATGCAGAGCTTGATAAGAAGAGAAGGTTATTTAATAGTTCTGGACGATGGTGTCCAAGCTGCCGCAGAGGATGAAGGTGCTAGACAGGCTGTTAATCGAAATGACAGAATTTTGGCGGTGGCCCCTAACTATGACCATGCTGCTCTCTAACTAGAGACTAGATGAACAGCACAACGCCTCCCTAAATATCACAGCAAATCTGCTATCTGTATACTTGTAGTTTGTGGACCGGTGCTTGCCAGAACAGTGAGAAATTGCCCGCTCTATTATGTCCAACATATAGATGCTGGATCGGGGTTATGGAATGGAGGGCAACGGCTGATGTTTTGATCTATGGTCCCTTGGGTTCTTGTTGTTTGTGGCCTTTAGTAACTAAATACAGAATTAAGCGACATCGCTACAAAGAAGCACGAGCCTAACCGTAGCACCTGGTCTTGATCATCATTAAATGTACTGACTTGTTTGTTGCCATGCAAAGTAGGAACCTTTATCCCACTATCGAAGACATGTCAGTTTAATTTTGTATTTCCTTCATAGCAATTAATCAAGGGTTCTTGTTTTCCGGTTTTTTTGGTGGAGTTCGAGAGGTTATATGTACATATTTGTAAGTTTAGTGAAGTTCTTGCGTACTTAGACCAAGTAGACAATGATGATATGGAGCTGAAACCAACCAATAACTTAATAAATCACACTTGTCGGGTTTCATACGCGCTTCGAATATATGTTAATTTGGAGCTCAGTTCAGTTTCGATTTAATTGCTCTTTCCAAAATGGAGACGTGGACATCCGTGTACACAACTCTTTCACTCTACCTGAATCCCTGTCATAATTTGGTATGCATCCATTATTTGTCTTTTGAACCTGAACTTAGGCTTGGGAGAACGTGTGGAGTGAGGAGATGGGGTACCAATTATAGAGATGATGAAACGTTGAGCTAAGTAGGGCATGGTTTTAATTGGTGACAGGGAACGAAGCCGTAACTTTCAGTGGATTATAGGCTCTTAATCAAAATATGAGACTTTGTCCAATTTAGACAGGGAGAAAGTTGTCTCTAAAATGTACGTTGTAATCTAATACATCAATCAACCCGGATTAATTAAGAACAGAGCCTGTCCATGTCGAGAGGAGTTGTGTACTCAATTGCCAAAGTGCGTCATCTTTCTTGTAATTATCTTTTTGGGTTTCCTGCAATAGCAATTGACGCAGACTCCTTCACTTATGCCCCCCACGGTGATGGAGACAGGCTTAAATGAGCCACGGACGAATTAGTCAAATCCCGGATAAGAGGAGTCTTAAGATGATGCACCAAGTTGAATGGTCAGTATAGAAGGAATCTAGTGTTTGACTAAATGAAATTATCTTCTGGGCTTTTTCCACCATTCGACGCAAACTAAATTATGCAAGGTCCAAGAGGGGTGGTAAAGCTTAAGATACTAGCACATTACTTTGGATACTTTGTCTCATGTGTTATGGGTAATTTGCGAAGTGGGTCGATAAAATCGTTCTCCAATAAGATTATCTATGTTCTATAATTGATAAGAGAAGGCCCCTACGTACAAATTCTATTAAAATCAATTCTTGCAATCCCCGCATATCTTTGCCCTAAGTGCGCAACAAAGGTGCAATTATTTCATTTAATCATACAAGCAAGGTTAGAGAACTAAAATTACGGGAAAGAGAAAGTAATTGGCAACTCCAATGAAACATTTGTAATCAAATTGTATAATGTCATCAATGAACTTTTACAAAATATACAATCAAATCCTTAAATCTTTTTGCCACGTATTGGGTTCTTGATCTCTTAAATTCTGTGTTTACCTTTCAAATGAAACATGTACAAATAAAATTCGAAAAGTGTGAAAAAATTGATAAATACACTTTCTGGTCTAATCAGCACTGACATAGCAACACATGTAAGCTTTTTTCTTCAAATGCATGTTTGTCCCTGAAGAAACCAACACGAACCAAAAAAAAAGGGAGTACAAGGATTTGATAAATAAATTTCGTAGGACTTGAGAAACAATTTGCAAAAGTTTAAGAGCTGCCATTGCCTCTCCCTCCTCAGATAAAATAAATGGTGATAACTTGGTGCATATTGATTTTAAGAAAGTGTGTATAAAAATGAGAAATTAAATTGGAGACAGCTGAAATTTCAATTAAAATTGAGCACACAAAATATCTTCTCTAATCTCGTACAATATTAGAGAATCGCGTGTTTTGAGTAAATTATCAGTTTCGTGCAAATCACTAGTTCCATGCGAGTCGTGATAGCATTATCAAATCAACACAAACTCTAAAATAGAAACAACTAGATAGTAGAGATTGAGGTTGTTCGTGATGGGTTTAAGCTTCATCATCAGGAGGGGAACAATTCAGATGACACATTAAGATCCCTATATGATCGTTTAGTGATAAGATTTGTGCATGTATGGATACAATAAAGAGGTTTGTTTGGAAGCAACCATACCATCGAAAGTATATTGAATAGCTTACTAATTGAGAGCCCTCATACAAAAGACAAGTTGGGCTCAGCTATGCGTTCGGAATATCTTGGGGGTAGACTTTGACGAAATCTGTAGGTAAAGTTTCGACAATGAAAGTCTGCAAGGATTTGCTTTTAACGCTGAGAAGTCTATTAGCAAGAATAGGGGAATTTCATGGCCAATTCCCTTCCCGTCTGCTTGTTTTGGGGGTTGGTGCCAAAGATGGAGGTTGGATTAACTCTTCTGCTTGTCTTTATCTATGACCATAGGCCTGTCATCTCAATATAACGTGCATAAAGCACCTTGATGGTTGCGGTTTCTTCTAAGAGTGGATAAGTATCATTTTAAAATGGAATGCTTAGGTTGCTTGGGACCGTTAGCTTGAACTTATCGAAAGCTCCTCTTCCACCAATAAACGAGTGTGCTTGAAATTTTCCCTCTAAGAATTATCACATTGCACGTATTGTAAACTTCTTGACCTGTATACTTGATAATTTGTCGTATGGGGTTCATGTACACCAAGCATGAATGCGTCCACTTTCTAAACGAGAAAACCCATCATTCGAAAAACCAATCCGATGCCGTATGGAGATTCTGCATCTGAGCAAAGGAGCATATGAACAAATAGGCAATAATGTGCCGATCCATTTTCCATCAAAATTGTTTATGAAGGTGGTGGGACGTAGCTTAGCTATTATTTGGATGTCGTGCTAAGGGAATCAAAATGGGGGAGGAGGGCGGGGGGTCATTGACGGCCTAATTGGGGTTGTCTACCAGCGAAGCCACGTGAGATTCCATTGACTCTCAATCAATCTTTTACAGATCGACATCAGGCAGCGTTGGAGGTAGGCCCCGCGGTCGACGTTGCCAACCTTTGAATGAACGAGCTTGATTGCCATTGCAAGCTGTCTTCTCTTGGCGCTTTCGCCGCTATCCCCCCGAGCGAGACACCTGGAGCGAGGGCTCCGGAGGTCGTTTCGGCACCGGGTGGCTGATACCGACTAATCATGAAGTGGGCAACTTCTTGTGAATTTTCAATACCAAAAAACCCGTCCATTATTCTATCATCTTGCGTGAAGAGATGCTTTGATAGCATGTATTTTAATCTCTCTCTCTCTCTCTCTCTCTCTCTCCCCTTTGTGTTGGGCTCTATATGTGCCTTGATTCGAAGGGACAGTAGGGCTATCTATAATCCACAACAACAATCCCTCCCATCCCAGGTCGAACGTATTCGCCTTCAGACTCAGCACCAAGAGAGACGTAACAGCACGAGTAAGTTCAGCTCAGCAGCTTCACCAAATAACATCTAATTCCCCTCAACTCTCTCTGAACTTGATTGGTTTATATTTTTCAAAGTCCATCGTACTCACTTTTGCAGGATTTGCTTTCCGTTCTATCTTCTACAACAGAGAGTGAAACATGGGTTATTGGTCATCGAAGGTTCTTCCGAAGATCAAGAAAGTGTTCGAGAAGAATGGAAAGAAGCCTGCGGCTGCGGAGGCTTGCAAGTCCTTTGATGATTCTAAGGTCCCTTGAGGGTTGATATGTTAATTTCCCTGGCCTGGTTAACGTGGCTAGTTGGCATAATTAATTACATCTTTATAGGTTTATTGATTTGCGTGGTTCCTTGAAACAGGGGGAGATAGATAAGGAGTTCGAGGAGAAGAAGACAGAGCTTCAGCCTAAAGTAGTGGAGATATATGAGGCTTCCTCCGCAGAAGTTAAGGTACGGGCGGAACGTCTCCACTTCGATCCAATACCTATAGTCCTATGTCTATACATACGACCTAAGAATAACAAGTGCGCTCGGTATGCCATGTGACAAACAGGCTCTTGTTAAGGAGCCCAAGGAAGCAGGACTCAAGAAGCACTCGACCGCTGTCAACAAGTTCCTAGAAGAGCTTGTGAAAATCGGTACAGTTTCTTTTTTACAACATGTTGCTTATATTAGCATATATGCATCGATGTCTCATGTGATTCAGTGACCGCATCATATGTATAAGTGCCTCATACGCATGTGCTTGTACCTCTCTGCATGTGTATCATCCTTATCTATGCAAGAAGCAAGTATACATGATCTGATTCTGTAT
This sequence comes from Eucalyptus virginea, assembly GCA_014182375.1. NCBI lineage: Eukaryota > Viridiplantae > Streptophyta > Magnoliopsida > Myrtales > Myrtaceae > Eucalyptus > Eucalyptus virginea. The sequence goes on along the minus strand of CM024517.1, from coordinate 54,735 downwards.
GCACGCACGGTTGATCACCTTAATGCGGCTGTGCAGAGTTTCCTGGATCGAAGCCAGTGTCAGAAGCTTCCACAAAGTATGGACCAGTCTTGGTGTCGGGGCCCGTGTTATTTGTATTTGAGAAGGTGTCCACCTTCATAATCACTGAGGAGAAGGAAGTCGAGGCTCCTCCTGCAGAAGCAGCAACTTCTGGAGAGGTAACTGTGGCGGTGGAAGAGAAGGCGGAGATTGTCGTCGAAGAAGAGAAGAAGGAAGAAGCGGCCGTGGAGGCTGCGGAGCCACCCAAACCATAAAAAAATGGGGAAAAAGGAGCAGTATCATAAATCATTTATAGTGAAACTCTGTGCACATGGTTTACGCGATACCATTGTAAAAGCTGATTTGTTATTCTTTCGTTGTATGTCCACCTCTTCGTCTTGTATCTCCGTCTTCAGTTGTTTATATTTGGCGAATCAAACGTGTAGTTTTCATTTCGTTTTCATTTTTCCGGAATCAATCAATTAGTTCGATTGTCACTGGTTTCGGGTGTGGTCTCTGGGATATCGCAAGGTGAACGCGATGAAGCGGTGGCTGCTACTTTTGATCTTCAGGACCTTCAATCTGTAAATCACTTTTTAAAGTGTTTTTGTTCATATTTTAATTACTAGATAGCTAGGAAGTTGGTGAACCGATAGTGATTCTATGGAATTTTGCATAATGGCTTGCAAAACTTTGTGAAAAGGATCCTGGGCCTATGTGGGTCCGTCCCTTCCATGTAGTGCATTGTATATAATATTTTTTGCAAGTGTGATTCTTGGTTCTTTTTTGGGTCTTCACCTATGGCCCATGAAGCGTTTGCCTTGAAATATAGTTTTGTACCCCTTTTGACATGAGTGATCAATTTAGAGGAAGCTGTACCTTGAAGGATCTAATTTGTCATGTCAAATATTAGGTTAAACTATCATTGTTCTCAATGTATTTTATCAGAGATAGACCCTTTCATTGGCTCACTTGATATAAATATCACATGAAATGCATTCTTCCTGTAAAAGCTGTAACGTTACTGGGCGATAAGCATCAATGATCCATTGATACGTTCATAATGCTGGCATGCTCCGTACTGGATGCTCCAAGGCCATAGGCAAAATTAAAGCGCAACTGCTAATTGGATTGTGAATGCTACTCCGATGCTCAAGTGTTGAACGCTATAGTAATTAACAAAATTAGGAGCATGTTTGGGGACTTTTTGCTTTTAACAAGTCGAATTGCGAACTTTTACAATTTACTTGTTAACAATGCAGTAGTTACAAATCTGCATGCTATAACTTGGTACGCCATATGTGGAAGATTTTATATTTACAAAATACTATCTGCAAGAGCCACTAAGAGTTGTTCTATTTTCGCTCGAGGGTTCTTGTTACTGGCCTTCTGAGTAGCAAAAGAACTTCGGTAGAGAAGACTGAACTTGTTTTAGAATGGAACCTATGCTTAAAACTTTTTTTTTATTGAACTCAGAAAGCATTTATGAATATTGGTCAAAGCTGATAACTTTCTAAAATTTATTTACTAGCTCAAAAAGCAATGGCATAAAAATTGAAAGTATCAAGCAATGACAAGATATTTATCAAAAACCTACTAAACTTCTTACTCATGTGTTCCCTTTTCAGGTGATAACTCCCTGTTTTCTTTTTCTGGAAATGGTTTGTTGGCCCAAGCTTTCCGCGTTGATACAAAGCGGAAATCAATGGACAAAGCCGGAAATGAAAATAACGCCATTGGTGTTCGATACTCGGCAGATCACTACAGCTTGGGACAGGAAGAGGAGAACGTGGCATCTATTTTCGCGTAGTTTCTTCTTCGGTTTAAAGAATTGAGGGATTAGCTGCCAATAACTACCTCCAAACACAAGCTTAACAATAGAAAAACCAAGAAAGTCGTTCAAGAGAGTAGTCTGCGAACCGAGATTGTGCTTCAGCATCGGGGGCTTCAGCATCGGGGGTTGAGCTAACTATTGCACTAGTTGTGACTGAGGATTGTACACACCAGACCATCCTTTGAACCAGGCCAACGTCTCGGACTGTGACCCTTGGCAAGCATGGTTAAGACTTGTCTTGTCAAGAGAAGTAGGGATGGAAGGCAAATTGATTTCGATTGATTGCTGGGGATCAACAAAGGCAAGGATTATTAGGAAGTCTTGATTAAATGTGGTCAGAACGTTTGCAGGAATCATTGGTTGTCAAGCGTGGATATGAAGCTCTAAAGGGCCTTAGTCCTAAAATCTCTACTGAGAAATGCGGAGGTCGCTTATCTATGTGTTTATTATGTGGAGAATGCAATGAAGCGCATAATCTTATGTATAAAATCAATAAAATAACAAAAAGTTCTTCAGATTTCAAGTCATGTGAAAGAAGATTGTCATTTAAACTACACATGAAATCTTTCATTAGATATGCAACAATATATGAATCAGGTTAGGATACAAATGACTCCACCAAGTAAATCTACATGCTTCGACCAAGAAAAAAAAATCTACATTTTAATGCTCATCAATGTAATTTTAGCAGCAGTTCACTTAGGAGCTCTTTCCGGGCATGATCTTCATCTTGTCATATTAAGTTAATCTTTTGGATTAAGACACCATGTCACGTGCGAACAGGGTTTAAGGAAAAAATTATAATTACCAAGGAGCATCCATGATGATGGTCTGTGAACGTGACTTCATTGGTTAATCTTGTCTAGTAGGAGGATTTAGTTTTCCAACTAGGTCTTCGTTAAATTGCTCTATTTATGGATTAAAAGAATGAGAATTGAACATTAATTTTGAGTAGCTAGGATAAAAAAAAAAAAAAAGCAAAAAGACTAACGGTACAAAAACCTAATAATTTAAACCATAGGCTTCAAATATATAGAGAGAGAGACCTATAGTTAGCTGTGCTCAATTTAGATTGGCATCAACTTATGTGATATCTCTACTTATAAATCTCTAATAGTCAGCCAATATCAATACATCTAATTCACATAAAAACATTATCAATATAAGCAATGTAGTCCATACCTCTCATTCAACTTGACCAATGCAATTTAAATTTAAGAATCTTTAATCAAATGTTTACAATTTCTTTCTTTTATCCATTAACAACCACAATATCATGACAAATTAGAATTACCATTTAATAAAGTTAACTACCCTGTCAAATCTCACTTTGTTGGATAATGTTCGTTTATTCCACGCACTTACTTAACCATCGTAACTTATAATATTGAAACAATCTTCACATTTTCTTCTCGCTATCCATATAATATTTAGAATATCGAAATATTAATTATCGTCTGTATAACTTAAGTAACTATTTCCATTCAATAAGAATTTCGTGGTGAGAGTTCTCGGGCAGTACACATCACTAAGCTATTTCGTTGATCACAGTTTGTGAATACATGGCGTCCATGGAATAGACAGCGAGTAAGTTTCCCAAAATATCGTTGGCTACAAGCTACAGAGCGCACGACAAGGTTCTCCAGATGCGCGTGGTCCCTTGTGCTTCAGTGCTCATGAAGAGAAGACCCAAATCAACAGCTGGATGTTGGATGTTGGACGGACTGTCAGGACACCGCGTGGGAGCGGACGGTTCCCATTCCGCTATTGGATTTGAAGACAAGCGGAGACCATCATTTTCTAAGGTGTAATGACCGATACCATTTCGAGCTCAAAGAAAACCGTGGCGTGCCGGATCGTCGAATTCTTACTTCGTCCACGTCGTAGCTTGATGGAGGTCCGATGCTGATAAAATCCTATGCTGCTGCTGCTATTGCTTTGAGCAAAACACGAACAAAGTAAGTACTTCCTATTCTAGGAGTGATCTTTAGATTCCCATTCAATGCCGGTAGGTTTTTCTTTTTGTCTCTTTCCCTCCCTCTCTCTCACTATGGACTTCGAATATATTCATTCAGTACGAAAGATGGCTGGCACACTGGAGCAAGCTGTTGGGGGAGCCTCAGCGAGGTAACTCGGCTGCCACTTGTTAGCTGGGTTCACTCCTATGTGGAGGAGGCCCAATGAGTTGCAAGCCCAAAAAGGGTTTGAGCCCATATGATAAATTATATGAGGAAATAGGGTTTCTCACTATCTATATAAAGAGGTAGCTGCAAAAAAGGAAACAGTAACAAGAGAAAAAGAGAAAGCAGAAAATTTGGGGTTTGAGGCAATATCTGATTTACATCAAGCTGGCGTCGAAGGTCGATTCGTGGTCCGATTGAGCTAAAATTTTGTCAGCATGTTCGTGGCGCAATTTTATCGAATTTGAACGGTTTGATTTTCGTTTGAAGCTCCCTACATCAGGTTTTTCGTAGATTGATCAAAACCTGCGTTTTTGGTCAGATTTATCCTTGATCTCTTGTGAAGTTCATGTGTATTGCCAAGAATTATGTTCTTGAGATCTTTGCTGCTATGTACCTCTAGTATTTGTTAGAGAAAAACAATTTTGTTGATAGTGAAGAAGTTTGGGTGGACTCCGGTCCCGTGGTTTTTGATCTCCTCACATCGAAGAGGTTTTCCACGTAAAAATCGTCTTGTGTTCGCGTGCTTGGTATTTATTTTACTCTACTATATCGATTTCTATTAGGTTTACACAAGATGGGAGATTATTTTATTCCGCTGCGTTGATTCGATATTGTTCGAATTATTACCGTTCTCCCATCAAAGTGGTATCAGAGCATCTGGTTATTGCTTGATTTTTCTGCCTTGTGTTAAACAATGGAAACAAATACGAGTAGAATGGTTACACTAAATGGTTCAAATTATCATATTTGGAAAAGGAAGATGGAAGATCTTTTATATGTGAAAGATTTTTATTTGCCTGTATTTGCTGAGGAGAAACCAGAGAATAAAACTGATGCTGAATGGTCTATATTTCATCGTCAAGTGTGTGGTTATATCAGGCAGTGGGTAGATGATAATGTTTTGAACCATATTATTGAGGAAACACATGCACGCAGTTTATGGGATAAGCTCGAACAGTTATATGCTCGAAAGACTGGGAATAATAAGTTATTTTTGATAAAACAGATGATGGCTCTGAGATATCATGATGGTACTCGTTTGACTAATCATTTAAATTCTTTTCAAGGAATTATAAATCAATTGGCTGCGATGGGAATCAAGTTTGATGATGAGATACAAGCAATATGGTTGCTTGGTACTCCTGGGAGATGTTCCGAACATCTTTGTCTAATTCTGCCCCAGATGGTACAATTACCATGGATTTGGCCAATAGTAGTATTTTGAATGAAGAGATGAGAAGGAAGATACAGGGATCGTCCTCTTCACATTCTGATGCCTTGGTTGTTGAGAAAAGGGGGAGAAGTGAGTCTCGAGGTCTGAGAAATAGAGATAAAAGTCGAGATAAAAGCAGAGGTAAGTATAATAAATTTGCTAATGTTGAGTGCCATATTGTCATCAGAAGGGACATATTCAGAGGTTTTGTCGCCAGTTAAAAAGGGAGAAACAAAAGGAGAAAGGTAAAGAGAAGAAAAGTGATAATGATAGTGATGACAATCATCTCACTATTTTTTATGGTGATGTGGTGAATTTTGTATCTCATGAGACCAGTTGGGTAATTGATAGTGGTGCATCCGTTCATGCTACGTCTCGTAGGGATTTCTTTACACCATACAGGTCGGGTGACTTCGGATATGTGAAGATGGGAAACAATGGACTAGCTCAAGCTATAGGCATCGGTGATGTGTGCCTAGAGACCAGCAATGTCACAAGGTTAGTATTGAATAATGTTAAACATATACCTGATATCCGCTTGAATTTGATTTCTACAGGCAAGTTGGATGATGATGGGTATTGTAGCACCTTTAGTAATGGTCAATGGAAGCTCACCAAAGGTTCTCTTGTTGTGGCTAGAGGTGAAAAATATTATTCGTTGTACATTATGCAGGCAAAGTTGTCAACATACAAAATTAATGCAGTAGACAGCGAAGATGTAGCTGAATTATGGCATAAGAGGCTCAGTCACATCAGTGAGAAGGGTTTGTCAATATTGGCCCAGAAGAAGCTCCTTTTAGGATTGAAAAGGTCGGCGCTAAAGAAGTGTAATCACTGTTTAGCGGGAAAACAGAACAGAGTTGCATTTAAAAGCTCCTCTCCTTCAAGAAAGTCAGGTATACTAGAATTAGTGCATCATGATGTTTGCGGTCCTATGAAAACAAAATCACTTGGTGGCTCTCTTTATTTTGTTACCTTCATAGATGATTTTTCAAGGAAAATTTGGATTTATACCTTGAAAACTAAAGATCAAATGTTAGATACTTTTAAGCAATTTCAGGCTTCAGTTGAGAGACAGACTAGAAAGAAACTGAAATGCATCAGAACTGATAACGGGGGAGAGTATATTGAACCTTTTGATGAATATTGTAGACAACAAGGTATTCGACATCAAAAGACACCTCCCAAGACGCCTCGTTAAATGGCTTAGCGAGAGAATGAACGTAACACTTGGTTGAAAGGGTAAGATGCTTACTTTCACAGTCAAAGCTACCTGGATCCTTTTGGAGTGAGGCTTTAAGTACAGTTGTGCATGTATTAAATCTTACTCCATGTGTTCTTTTAGAGTTTGATGTTCCTAATAGAGTTTGGACAGGCAAAGATGTTTCTTATGATTATTTGCGTGTCTTTGGGTGCAAAGCATTTGTGCATATTCCCAAAGATGAGAGGTCTAAACTTGATGTGAAAATACGACAATGCATATTTATTGGTTATGGACAGGATATGCTTGGCTACAAATTTTATGATCCGCTTGAAAAGAAAATTGTAAGAAGTAGAGACGTTGTGTTTATGGAAGATCAAACAATAGAGGATATTGAGAAAGCAGAGATGATTTCAGCACCACAGGTTAGTGATAATCTGATTGATTTAGATCTAGTTTCTCTTACAAATATTCCTACACAGGTTGATGAAGAGCAACAGGAAGTCAATGTTCCAAATAACGCACATGTTCCTGAACATGTTGAAATAGATAATACTATTCCTGAACCAGAGGCTCAATTAGATGTTCTAGTCCGAAGATCCGTTAGAGACCGACAACCTTCCACCAGATATTCTAAAGATGAGTATGTATTATTGACTGATGCAGGTGAACTAGAGTGCTATGCAGAAGCAATAGAAGATGAGTACAAAAGCAATTGGTTCGATGCTATGCGAGATGAGATGCAGTCACTTTATGATAATCGTACTTTTGAGTTTGTGAAGTTACCTAAAGGTAAAAGAGCTTTGAAGAACAAGTGGGTATATAGATTGAAGCAAGATGAACATACTTTACAACCACAGTACAAAGTTAGATTGGTTGTTAAGGAATTCGGTCAGAGAAAGGGTATTGATTTTGATGATATATTTTCTCCAGTAGTGAAAATGTCTTCTATCCGTGCGGTACTAGGCTTGGCAGCTAGCCTAGATTTGGAAATTAAACAAATGGATGTTAAAACAACCTTCCTACATGGTGACTTAGAGGAAGAGATATACATGGAACAACCTGGTTTTAAAGTGAAAGGGAAAGAGGATTATGTGTGCAAATTGAAGAAAAGTCTCTATGGCCTAAAACAAGCACCGAGGCAGTGGTATAAGAAATTTGTGTCAGTTATGACAGAACAGGGCTATAAGAAGATTTCCTCGGATAACTGTGTGTTTATCCAAAAATTTTCTGATAATGACTTTATTATTCTCTTACTTTATGTTGATGATATGCTGATTGTTGGCAGGAATGCTTCAAGAATTGAGTTATTAAAGAAACAGTTGAGCAAGTCTTTTGCCATGAAAGACTTGGGCTCGGCGAAGCAGATTCTTGGCATTAGAAATACCCGAGACAGAGATGCTAAGAAGTTATTTTTGTCGCAAGAGAAATATATCGAGAAGATCCTTAAGAAATTTTACATGGACAAGGCTAAAGTGGTTAGTACTCCTCTTGCTGCCCACTTTAAGTTAAATATGAAGCAAAGCCCTACGACTGATAAAGAAAAGAAAGATATGGAAAGTGTTCCATATGCCTCAGCTATAGGAAGCTTAATGTATGCGATAGTATGTACACGCCCAGACTTGGCGCACACAGTTGGCATTGTTAGTCGCTATTTGTCAAATCTAGGCAGAGAGCACTGGAATGTAGTGAAGTGGATTATGAGGTATCTTCGGGGAACTTCAAATTTGAAACTCGGTTTCGGGACTGGGAAACTTGAGTTAGTTGGATACACAGATTCCGACTTGGCAGGAGATATTGATACTCGTAAATCTACTTCTAATTATTTGATTTCTTTTGCTGGTGGAGCTGTATCATGGAAGTCAAGATTGCAAAAGTGTGTTGCACTTTCTACAACCGAAGCTGAATTTATTGCAGCGACTGAAGCTAGTAAAGAGATGCTATGAATGAAGAAGTTCTTAGAAGAATTTAGGTTCAAGCAAAAGAGGTATGTGCTATTTTGTGATAATCAAAGCGCAATTCATCTTGGTAAGAATTCATCTTTTCATTCTAGATCGAAATATATTGATGTTAGATATCATTTGATAAGAGATGTTCTAGATGAAAAGTTGTTGGAGCTTGAGAAAATTCATACGGATTATAATGGCTTTGATATGATGACGAAGACTCTACCAAGAGAGAAGCTTGAACATTGTCAATTAATAGCAGGGATGGTGAATCCCTCCACATTGTCGTGAGGGGGAGATTTGTTAGCTGGGTTCACTCCTATGTGGAGGAGGCCCAATGAGTTGCAAGCCCAAAAAGGGCTTGAGCCCATATGATAAGTTATATGAGGAAATAGAGTTTCTCACTATCTATATAAAGAGGTAGTTGCAAAAAATGAAACAGTAACAAGAGAAAAAGAGAAAGCAGAAAATCTGGGGTTTGGGGCAATATCTGATTTATATCAAGCTGGTGTCAGAGATCGATTCGTGGTCCGATTGAGCTGAAATTTTGTCAACATGTTTATGGCGCAATTTTATCGAATCTGAACGGTTTGATTTTCGTTTGAAGCTCCATACATCAGGTTTTTCGTGGATTGATCAAAACCTGCGTTTTTGGTAAGATTTATCCTTGATCTCTTGTGAAGTTCATGTGTATTGCCAAGAATTATGTTCTTGAGATATTTGCTGCTATATACCTCTAGTATTTACTAGAGAAGAACAATTTTGTTGATAGTGAAGAATTTCGGGTGGACTCCGGTCCCGTAGTTTTTGATCTCCTCACATCGATGAGGTTTTCCACGTAAAAATCGTCTTGTGTTCGCGTGCTTGGTATTTATTTTACTATACTATATCGATTCCTAGTAGGTTTACACAAGATGGAGATTATTTTATTCCGCTGCGTTGATTCGATATTGTTCGAATTATTACCGTTCTCCAATCACCACTCGTACTGTTGACCGGCTTCGGCGGGTCCCTCCAAAGCTGGTTTTTCTCTTCGATGTCGTCCTTTGTCAGCCTTCTGGTGTCTCTCCGTGTCTCTCCGTCTCTCTCTCCATCTGCAGTAACGCCTGTGTCTTTCCTTTTTTTTACTCCTCTGCATTATTCCCTCTGACACTGCATGCATGGAAAATGATCTCATACACTCGGCTGTGCATGTCCCGTTTTTTTTCTTTCTCTTGATATTATTCCGTGTGGCTCGGCCAAGTGAAATCTAAATCAACTTTTGATGAATTTCTTCGGATTCGATGGAAGAGTTCACATGTATTTTTCTTCTCTCTTCTCTTCATGTCCTCCTCCTCCCTTGCACGCCGGTTCTTACATAACCTCGGGATTGATGGCCAACGTGTCTTTCTATCAGACTTTGGGTCTGGCAACGTACCTACTACCCCCTTCACAATTAAAGCATCTCAGCTCATTGATCAATGGAGAGTTTGAAGTTAGTAAATAAGATAAAATATTATGGGTCGCAATACCTACGAAACTATTTGTAATGATGTTCCCTTTTGAATTCATGGAAAAAAAATTACATTCCAAGACCAAAGCAGAAGAAAGTGGTGACAATAAATTATTTTTAATGATTCGAATCTCAACTTCCCATCGTAACTAGTTTTCTTCAAATTCGTGCTTTTATGCGATATATTTTAAAATCTTCCTATTGAAAAAAGATGACCAAAACAGATCTTTTACAAAAAGTTGGGTAATTCACGTGGTGTTATTATCTTTTTCTCATCCAATGATCATGTATTTACCAATTGATTATTGTAAATTTGCAAAGCTTAATATTGTTTTTACCATTAACAAACCAAAAAAATAAAGCTCGTTAGGCTGTTTGTTAAGTAGATTTACTTTGGAGTTGTATTCTTGTCTACTTTAGTTTTTCCGCAAGCTTTTGAAATTGGGAAGTGATATTTCCTCAACCCAAAAAATTTCCACACCGTTTTCAAATTATGTGTTTTGGTTAGATTAATTTATCCTTAAAGCTCATTCACAATATCCATGAAAATTCTTGAAAAACCGTGAACATAAAAGATGAAAGTTTGCTAATGCTAGCACACTTCACTTTTCATGAAAAGTAAATGCTATTTCTTTTTAAAAGATGCCAGCTCGCATTTTGAATAAAACATTATAAAAGGAAATATAAAGTTTCTTTGTCCTAATTATTATGATATATTATTTGAACTAATCTTCAAACATCGTCCAAATAAAACTATATCGTATCAATTGTCACCCGCACGCGGTGTACTTTAATAAATTATAAATAAGAAAAGGATTTAGGTAATTGATGATTCGATCATGATTTCGTGGGTTCCGAAAATGTAAGAGGGCGTCGCACATATTTAGCTAATGCCTTTGCTTTCTCATAAGCTTTATAATTGTTAAATTGTATATTGGGTTTGAGACACTTACGAAATATAATCCGGTTTCGTAAGTCTGCACTTTTTACAGTTTCGAGGAAATGGGCGTTCCCCATAAAGCTTGACAAAAAGTGAAGTGTCGTTAGCAGCTGTCACTAATTGAAGCATTACCAAGTGAAGAAAGTCGAAGAACTTATGATAATTTTGCTGTTTGCTGGGCTCTCTGTTTTAGCCCTCAAAGTGGAAGAGTTTGAGGGAAAATTATATTTCAATCGATATATTATTTTACTTCATGACTCTTGACCTCTTAGCCTTTGATTATACGACAGATACGTGTTTGCTATTTTGGATTACTCTTAATGGATTAATTTTTATGCTTGCTATGATCCATGACCTTAAAGACATGAGAAAAGGTCGCAACTCATAAAGTAAAATAATGTATAAATTGAAATAGCATTTAATTAACACTAGTCTTCTTTTAAACGTAATTGACAACCGATAGGCATAGTGCATTTTGATCGGATTATCGCTTCCATACCTTTAAAAGGCCAGGTGCGTTGAACAGCTATACTTACTTCATGGATTTTACTCTAGACAACTTTAGTTTTTGTTCATTTGGTGGTTATGAAATGGTCCCTACCGTATGAAACTTTTCAGGTCCTCGACATAAGGAGCCTGTGGTGGTTTGACAGAACGAAGCACATCACTTCAAATGCTGTAATTGCATCTCCTGATAAAAACTATTGCGAATGAGTCGGTTGCTAACTTGCTACATAAAGCAAAGGAACTCAGTGTTGGACTTTAATGGTTATCTGGCGTGATGATCAGACTATTGTTTAGATAGTCCGAGTAACATTTTCATAGTGAATGAAATACATAAAAATTCATCATGATTTTGGACAGCGACAAGTTCTTCATAGCACTGATCTCCTTGCACGTATTCATTCCATTAATTAGACAGCCAACATTTGGAATATGGCACAACCATCTAATTACTTGAGCTGGAAACTCGAAATACTAGACCAACTTGTTTAAGAGACGCTAGAAATTGAATATTTAGTCTTAAACTCATTATAAGTTCATGATTGCTAATTCAGCCCATTACCCACTCTGATCTACAGAGAATCAACCCAAAGTTTGTTATCAAGAAATCCAAATTGTTTCCTGCCGCATGGGCACAGAGTTGATTTGAACTCCAGTTAAGTGCCCTATGAGATTCAACAGCATTTAATATGAAAATGACCAAGAAAGGGACTCTTCAAGCAATGTAGATAATCGAACCATGATGCCTCTGCCCTTGATATCTCTCCCACAGCCAATACACATTTTCCAAGTGATATATTTAGGTAGAGAGCCCTCGATAATGCAGCAATGACCCCATTTGACAAAGTCACGTCACTACCATGAAATGAAATTGTCCAAGTGCACAAAAGGATAGGGAGAGGGAGAGGGATACACACAAATGGTGAAAGTAATAAAGCTTGATGATTTCCCAAACTGAACATAAGAGAATCAATTAAGAAATAATTAGAAGAAACATTGGATTAGAGAAGCCATCCACAGCAAACTACAAACACACATATCATTCGTTTATGCCTACAAATATCACACCATGACCAATCTCAGGACACAATACACTAGTTATTCAACAGAAATGGTCAATGAGATGCCCCGGTTGCATACTGTTGCAAAGAAACAAACGCTTGAAACAATGGCCCAGTTTTATTCACTCCTTTCTGCACCTTCAGTGGTGGCTACGCTGGGAGGTCCCGAATGCCTCCTAGGACCAGCAGGGGAAGAAGGGAACAACATACGTTGTGATTCTGGCAGAACCTCGATCGTTGTACTCTACAGAGGTTCGAGTTTCCCATGGCCGGGCTGCCATCCACCGCTCTAACCAACTCGAACCCTGGTTGTGCGGGTACATGGATGTCAAACTTGGGAGTTTTATTCCTTGTCTCTTGGATCTAAGTTTGGGTTCTGATAATGGTTACTGGGAAAGCATATTACACTGAATTGCTTGTAAATGCTATAAAGTAACACTGTGCTAAGCTTCGTTGACCTCGCTGAGTCAAAAAGGATTAAGAAATCAGACTCTTCCTACAGTCAACTTAAGGAGTCTCAACGGGAGTCTCAATGCATAAATCACTTTCTGCTCTTGTGGATGTTATCAGTGATTTATCTTCTTGTGGTCGGCACACACCATATCAAAATCATAAGTTCACAATTCTAATGAGTGACTCAACTGGGTAATGCAAATCTGAACATTGTTGATTAATGTTCCTATATGGAATGGCTGACCACATGAAGATAATCACCAAGCCTGATTTCTTAACTTTTTTCTGACCAGCAAGATCAACAAAGTTAAGCCACATACATAAACAAGGTCACCACTCCTTCTCCCCTCCCTCTCTCGACTCCTCTTCCCGGTTTCTCTCTCTCTCTCTCTCGGCTTCCTCTCCTTTTGATCTCCTCCTGCTTGCGCCGGTCACCTCACCATTTTAAAGGCCAAGGGGCTAAAGTAACTTTTCATAAATAAACAATCCAATTTAAACGTAAACTCACAAGCGCGTTCAAGGTCTTCTCATACGGCAAAAATAAGGACGTCATCCCTCTTGGAAACGCGGCTCTTATTCTTTAAGGAGCGTACGCCTGCGGTTTTTTACCTCGCGCGGCCGAAAGAAGAAAACCCATTGGCGGAGTCCTTTTGGCTGCGTTTGTTTTGATTTCTTTTTTCTGTTTTTGAACAATTTTTATTTTGTTTTTTTGTTCCTGGGGACAAAAAATGAACAGAAACGCGTTTGTTTGCGTTTTTATTCCAAAATTATTTTTTTTTTTAAACACATCGTAAAACAAGAAACAAAAAAAAAAAAAGTTATTTATTGTTTCGGAACAAAATTTAGGAACACAATTCTTCTCTCTTTTTTCTTCTTCTTTTTTTCTTTCTTTTTTTTTTGGCCGGTCGCCGGCCTTGGCCTTGGCCGGCGACCGGCCGTCGAGGGCCGGCGAGGCCGACCTCGCGCCGGGTTGGGCGAGCTCGATCTCGCCAGTCGAGCTCACCCCGGCCGGCGAGGCTCGGCGTCGCCGGGCCACCGCCCAGTCGGCGTCGCTCGGGCGGTGGCCGGCGACGCCGAGCCTCGCCGGCCGTCGGGCGAGCTTGGCCTCGCCAGATCCGGGCGAGCTCGAGCTCGCCCGGCCAAGGCGAGGCCAAGCCTTGCCTAGCTACGGCGAGCCTCGCCGTGGTCGGGCAAGGCCGCCCGGCCCTTGTCGGCCGGTCGCCGGCCATGGCCGAGGCCGGCGACCGGCCAAAAGAAGAAAAAAAAAAAAAAGAAAAAGGAAAAAGAAAAAAAGAAAAAAAGGAAAAATAAATAAGAAAATAAGAAAAATAAGAAAGAAAATAGAAAAAATAAAAATAAAAATATTAAAAAATTAAAAGAAATATAAAAATTATACAAATTTACCAAACGTGTTTCTATTCATTTTTTATTCCCGGAACAAATTTACCAAACGCGTTTTTTTTGTTCAAAAATTGTTTTTCGGAATGTAAGACTTTTTTTCTATTTCGTTTTTTGCAGACAATTTTTAAATAGAAATGTTACCAAACGCGCCATCTGTGTCCCCACTTTCATTCGTAAGGAGTCCATGTGCCGCTGGTGCTTCTGTAGGAGAGAGAAAAATCGCTTCTTTAGGGCCATTTCCAAATACAGCAGTGCCCAGCCATCACGTGATTGCACGTGTCCATGGTGCGGTACCACGGAGTAGTCTCTCTGGCTCTTCCTGGCTCTGTAAAAAGAGTACGAGAGAGAGAGAGAGAGAGAGAGAGAGAGCGAGCGGCCCACTCTGCGTTTCGCTTCGATCCTGTCAAATATCAAAATTATTGTACTTCATGAGAGAGAGACAGAGAGTACAATAACGGCATGGCCATGTGCAACCTCCGCCAAAGTGAGACAGTCTACCTCTTTAACACGTTTGAAATTTTTTCTCTGTTTTTTCTTTCCTCATTTCTCAATTCCATTTATTCACTCTTTCTTTAAACATTAAAATATGTATATTTTGCCTTCTAATACCTTCGGAGACCTCCTCTACGCGGCTGCTGAGATCAGACAGCATCGAGAGACAATTGCTTCCGGTCTTGACTTTGGCTTGCCATCGCCGATGAACGGAGAGTAGAGAAATTTCGAGACTTGGATTTCGCTTTCAACAAAGAAACTGAACTTTGGAGAAGGCGGGTGCTGGATGTTCGATGCCGATCGATTTTGAGGGCTTTGACAGGGTTTAAGCCTGGCAAAAGCTGAGCCATTGTGTTTTTCCAACAGAAGGAGACGAACTAGCGGAGTGTGACAAGGGCCTTTCTCGTTCGATGTTGCTCCCCAATAAATAAATAAGAAATGTCACGAAAATTATAATAATTACTTAATGTCAGTTTTGTCCCGAGCAACGTAATAATTTTTGCTTCTTCAGACAATTTCGAGGGATTTTCGGACTTTTTTGTGAATTGATGATGACACATATCTACAATTGGAATGCCAATTTTCTAAGTTGAGGATGCAATTGTATTTGAGACTTGTGATACACCACGGCTAGTTAAGCCTGAAGAAATTCCGTAGAAGATGATATGCCATAACTTAATTCTCACGTAAAAAGCACTTTGGAATTCATTATATGGTATAAGAAGCAAAAATATCTATAGGTATATTCATGTCTTTTTAGGACTTGTTGATGAGATAAAAGAAATAAGACTATTTCATAAATGCCGTTCCGCATCAACGTTGACTATCATAGTTATGTTGATTTTTAACTATAAATCTTAAGCTTTATTTTTTTTTTCTTTTTCTTTTCCAATTTTAGTCATAACACCAGTATTCCGTAAATTAAATGCTATTTCAATTCATACATTATTTTACTTTATGAATCGTGACTTTCTCAATGTCTTTTAAGGCCATGGATCATAGCAAGCATAAAAATTAATCCTTTAAGAGTCATCCAAAATAGCAAACACAGATCTGTCGTATAATCAAAGACTAAGAGGTCATGAGTCATGAAGTAAAATAATATATCAATTGAAATAGCATTTTCCCTCAAACTCTTCCATTTTGAGGCCTAAAACAGAGAGCTCAGCAAAAAAACAAAATTGTCATGAGAGGTTCTTTGACTTTCTTTACTTGATAATGCTTCAATTAGTAACAGCCACTAGCAACGCTTCACTTTTTGTCAAGCTTTATAGGAACACCCATTTCCTCGAAACTGTAAAAACAACGTAAAATGGTTAAAGATTAAGAGAATAAAGAAATCAAAATCACGTCGGCTGGGACAGGACCTAGACCTAAACGATGGAGTAAACACGAATGCTACCCTTCAAGAGCACCATCTAATCACGGATCTCTCTTAATAATGATACTATAAATAACAGAAGAGGAAGCATATTAAATGCTTGAAATGTCAAAAGTTTCTCCACTTGCTTATATTCTCCAAAAGCAAGCTCATACGAAGGTGAAACTAAGACAACAATCAAAATCTTTTATACGTTCACGACTCCACAACCAGCTTTGCCGCGACCTTGTACACGTGATTTTACGATGCAAACTCTATTAAAACTTCATCAAGCTCATAGGTGTATGTATCCCAGTTATTCTTCCACAGTTTCAACCTTTTCATCTGATCATCGAATGATGCATAGGACTTCAATCACTGCATCATGAAAAAGAATAAACCACGTGTATATGTATTGCCGATGCATATTTTGTTTTTAAGGAGCTATATACAAAAATTGTAGAATCAGAAACCTCATGCCGTAATTCCACACAATCAGCAACCTATCCCCCAGCATTGGGAGTTCACAACCTCACAAATACCTGAACTTTTCCGAGAACTAAAAACGAGCAAAACCTTGTGTCTCATCGTATGTAGATACCACTTATATGGAACTTAGAAGCCATTCATTAAGATAAACTGTGAATGCCCGTTCATGATCTATCTATTCGTGTTTGCCATACTAGACTTTGACTCATCCAAGACTCAAAATAAAATGCAAATTTCAAATTAGTCACGACAAAAATGTTATGAATGGAGAACCTAAGACTGGATTGTTTACCCTTAGATAAAAGAAAAGAGTACTCCTTTTAAAAAAAAAAAAAAATTGCTAAAATGTATAATATCTTAAATATTATGAAAAATATATATGTGAATTTACGTGTCAACATTTAATTATTCTGAAAATTTCAAAAGTTTCAAGTTTAAAAAAATATATTAGATTGAATAAAAAGTATTAGTCAATTTATACAATCTTTAAACAAGTCTGTTTTAATCAATAGACCACCCATATGAATGGAAATAAAATATGAATGATTGACATAACCTAACAAATTATCCTTTTTTGAATTAAATACCAATAAAAAGGTAAGACTTTTTTAAAGTTAAAAAAAATTGAATGAACCCAAATGGGTTGGTCAGATTTGTTGTTCTTGTAATCTTACATTTAAGCCTTGTTAGGAGTAATCTAGGAATAAAATTCTTAATGCACCAGGTCGATGAGGGGGAGTACCCCTTAAAATCGTCGGAGGAGGTGCAACAATCAAGATGCGCGAAACCTGGTTGGGCACTATCTAATCAGAGTGTTCAACTTAAGGCAATGATTAACTATGTAACATTTCTTTTAAAATGTTCGGTAATTTCGCTTCTCAGCTTATTATAACGACGTATTCAGGTAGTATAATATCTAGGCGGAGTGAACCACGTAGACTTTCTTCAAACACGAGGCTAGTAATTCAACGCGCATGGGATTTCTTCGTTAATCAAAACAACAGTAGTCTTTTATAATGGTTGTGTAATCATTATACGTGGACCAATTTGTGTCGTTTGACAGGTCTAGGTTATGCACGTGCGATTCGTTTCAGAGCTACTCGTGCCTTACATGGAGCTCGCGGAGGAATGGTTTTACAGGACCCTATTCAATGCAGGGGATTATGGGGGCGGCCAGGTTGAGTTAACGACCAATCCTCTCGGGGAATACGTGCGAGGCGTACATGGTTATGGGGTCTGTATATGCCAAAATCTTTTGCTACTAGGTTTTGGCATTACATTAGTTGTGCCAAAATGATTAAAAAAAAAAAAATGCACTTGTTCTCAAATGAATAGGATGCTCAAATGGTGATGATTAATAAGTTGAATCATGTCCATTAATAATTTATTCGCATAGATTATTTTCAATGATTAATTCTAACCCTCATACCTTGAAATTGCTATATCGTTATAGTAAACAAGTGCATGGCATCGAGCCAGATAATTTTTCAGCGAGCTCACTCAACGTAAGAAGTTGGAACCCACAATTATACCCAACTCGCCCATTCTAGGAAATGTATTCCACATTTCAAGGTATAGATCTTTGATCTCACTCGAAGTACTGAGGCCTCTTCTCCATTGAAGAAAATACGAGCAATTGCAGGTATTTTCTTTCTATCATCATTTTGAGAGACGCGAAACAAAGGGAAGATGAGTTATGTGGAATCTTCGTTCTCTTGTTTCACCGGGCCTTCAGGGTGCTGTGATCTGCAAAATGATGGGTTGGATGGAACTAAAGCTTTTGGAAGCCATGTTTCCCAACAGATTTCCAATTGTCATGGTTTTTCAGCCAAAAAATGGTCGGAAATGGAATTTTCTATGGAAAAATAGGGAATTTTCTCTGTGGAATCTTCGTTCTCTTGTTTCATCGGGCCTTCAGGGTACTATGATCTGCAAAATGATGGGTCGGACTGAACTAAAGCTTTTGGAAGCCATGTTTCCCAACAGATTTCCAACTTTCGGGGTTTATCAGCAAAAAAATGGCCAGAAAAGGAATTTTCTATGGAAAAACAGGGAATTTTCTCTGTGGAATCCTCGTTCTCTTATTTCGCTTGGCCTTGGGGGTGTTATGATGTCCAAAATGATGGGTCGGACGGAACAAAAGCTTTTGGAAGCCATGTTTCCCAACAGATTTCCAACTGTCGGGGGTTTTTTAACCAAAAAATGGCTGGAAAGGGAATTTTCTATGGAAAAATAGGGAATTTTCTCTGTGGAATCTTCGTTCTCTTATTTTGCCGGGCCTTCAGGGTACTGTCATCTCCAAAAAGATGGGTCGGACTGAATTAATGATTTTGGAAGCCATGTTTCCCAACAGATTTCCAACTATCGGGGTTTTTTAAACAAAAAATGGTCGGAAAGGGAATTTTCTTTGGAAAAACAGGGAATTTTCTCTGTGGAATCTTCGTTCTCTTGTTTCGCCGGGCCCTCAGGGTGCTATGATCTGCAAAAATGATGGGTCGGATGGAACTAAAGCTTTTGGAAGCCATGTTTCCCATCAGATTTCCAACTGTCAGGGTTTTTCAGCCAAAAAATGGTCGGAAAGGGAATTTTCTATGGAAAAATAGGGAATTTTCTCTGTGGAATCTTCGTTCTCTTGTTTCACCGAGCCTTCAGGGTGCTATGATCTGCAAAATGATGGGTCGGACTGAACTAAAGCTTTTGGAAGCCATGTTTCCCAACAGATTTCCAACTTTCGGGGTTTTTCAGCAAAAAAATGGCATGAAAAGGAATTTTCTATGGAAAAACAGGGAATTTTCTCTGTGGAATCCTCGTTCTCTTATTTCGCCGGGCTTGGGGATGTTATGATGTCCAAATTGATGGGTCGACGGAACAAAAGATTTTGGAAGCCATGTTTCCCAACAGATTTCCAACTGTCGGGGGTTTTCAACCAAAAAATGGCCGGAAAAGGAATTTTCTATGGAAAAACAGGGAATTTTCTCTGTGGAATCTTCGTTCTCTTGTTTTGCCGGGCCTTCAGGGTGCTGTCATCTCCAAAAAGATGGGTTGGACTGAATTAATGCTTTTGGAAGCTATGTTTCCCAACATATTTCCAACTATCGGGGTTTTTCAGCCAAAAAATGGCCGGAAAGGGAATTTTCTCTGTGGAATCTTCGTTCTCATCTTTCGCCGAGCCTTCAGGGTGCCATAATCTGCAAAAATGATGGGTTGGACGGAACCAAAGCTTTTGGAAGCCATGTTTCCCAACAGATTTCCAGCTGTCGAGGTTTTTCAGACAAAAAATTGCCGGAAAGGGAATTTTTTTACGGAAAAACAGGGAATTTTCTTTGTGGAATCCTCGTTATCTTGTTCCGACAGGGCTTCAAGGTGCTGTGATGTCCAAAATGATGGGTCGGAGGGAACTAAAGCTTTAGGAAGCCATGTGTCCCAACAAATTTCCAATTGTCGGGGGGTTTTTTAGCCAAAAAATGGCCCTAAAGGGAACTTTCTATGGAAAAACAGGGAATTTTCTCTGTGGAATCTTCGTTCTCTTGTTTCGCCGGGCCTTTAGGGTGCCGTCATCTCCAAAAAGATGGGTCGGACTGAATTAATGCTTTTGGAAGCCATGTTTCCCAACAGATATCCAACTGTCGGGGCTTTTCAGCCAGAAAATGGCAGGAAATGGAATTTTCTATGGAAAAACAGGGAATTTTCTCTGTGGAAACTTCGTTCTCTTGTTTCGCCGGGTCATCAGGGTGCAGTCATCTCCAAAAAGATGGGTCGGACTGAATTAATGCTTTTGGAAGCCATGTTTCCCAACAGATTTTCAACTATCAGAGTTTTTCAGCTAAAAAATGATCGGAAAGGGAATTTTCTATGGAAAAATAGGGAATTTTCTCTGTGAAATCTTCGTTCTCTTGTTTCGTCGAGCCTTCAATGTGCTGTGATGTCCAAAATGATGGATCGGACTGAATTAATAATTTTGGAAGCCATGTTTCCCAACAGATTTCCAACTGTCGGGGTTTTTCAGCCAAAAAATGGTCGGAGAGGGAATTTTCTATGGAAAAACAGGAAATTTTCTCAGTGGAATCTTTGTTCTCTTGTTTCGCCGGGCCATCAGGGTGCTGTGATGGCCAAAATGATGGGTCGACTGAACTAATGCTTTTGGAAGCCATGTTTCCTAAAAGATTTCCAACTGTCGAGGGTTTCAGCCAAAAAATGGCCAGAAAGGGAATTTTCGAGTGAAAAACAGGGAATTTTCTCTTTGGAATCTTCGTACTCTTGTTTCGCCGGGCCTTCAGGGTGCTGTGATGTACAAAATGATGGGTCGGACAGAACTAATGCTTTTGGAAGCCTAGTTTCCCAACAGATTTCCGACTGTCGGGGTTTTTTAGCCAAAAAATGGCCGGAAATGGAATTATCTATGGAAAAACAGGGAATTTTCTCGTGGAATCATGATTCTCTTGTTTCGCCGGGCCTTCAGAGTGTTGTCATCTCTAAAAAGATGGGTGGGACTGAATTAATGCTTTTGGAAGCCATGTTTCCAAACAGATTTCCAACTGTCGAGGATATTCAGCCAAAAAATGGCCGGAGAGGGAATTTTCTAGTGAAAAACAGGGACTTTTCTCTTTGGAATCTTCGTTCTCTTGTTTCGCCGGGTCTTCAGGGTGCTGTGATGTACAAAATGATGGGTCGGACTGAACTAATGCTTTTGGAAGCCTAGTTTCCCAACAGATTTCCAACTGTTGGGGTTTTTCAGCCAAAAAATGGTCGGAAATGGAATTTTCTATAGAAAAACAGGGAGTTTTCTCTGTGGAATCATCGTTCTCTTGTTTCGCTGGGCCTTCAGGGTGTTGTCATCTCCAAAAAGATGGGTCAGACTGAATTAATGCTTTTGGAAGCCATATTTCCCAACAGATTTCCAACTGTCGGGGTTTTTCAGCCAAAAAATGGCCGGAAAGGGAATTTTCTATGGAAAAACAGGTAATTTTCTCTGTGGAATCTTCGTTCTCTTGGTTATTTGGGTCTTGTGGTGCTTTGTGATGTCCAAAATGATGGGTCGGACTGAACTATTGCTTTTGGAAGCCATGTTTCCCAACAGATTTCAAACTGTCGCGGTTTTTCAGCCACAAAATGGCCGGAAAGGGAATTTTCTATGGAAAAATAGGGAATTTTCTTTGTGGAATCTTCGTTCTCTTGTTTCGCCGGGCCTTCAGGGTTGATCTCCAAAATGATGGGTCGGACTAAACTAATGCTTTTGGAAGCCGTGTTTCCCAACAGATTTCCAACCGTCGTGGGTTTTCAGCCAAAAAATGGTCGGAAAGGGAATTTTCTAGTGAAAAACAGGGAATTTTCACTGTGGAATCTTCGTTCTCATGTTTCGCAGGGGCCTTCAGGGTGCTGTGATGTCCAAAATGATGGGTCGGACTAAACTAATGCTTTTGGAAGCAATGTTTGCCAACAGATTTCCAACTGTCGAGGGTTTTTAGCCGAAAAATGGCCGGAAAGGGAATTTTCTAGTGAAAAACAGGGAATTTTCTCTTTGGAATCTTCGTTCTCTTGTTTCGTCGGGCCTTCAAGGTGCTGTGATGTACAAAATGATTGGTCGGACTGAACTAATGATTTTGGCAGCCATGTTTCCCAACAAATTTACAACTGTCAGGGTTTTTCAGCCAAAAAATGGCCGGAGAGGGAATTTTCTATGGAAAAATAGAGAATTTTCTATGTGGAAGCTTTGTTCTCTTGTTTCGTCGGGCCTTCAGGGTGCTGTGATGTCCAAAATGATGGGTCGGATTTAATTAAAGTTTTTGGAAGCCATGTTTCCCAACATATTTCCAACTGTGGCTGTTTTTCAGCCAAAAAATGACCGGAAATGGTATTTTCTATGGAAAAACAGGGAATTTTCTCTGTGGAATCTCCGTTCTCTAGTTTCGCCAGGCCTTCAAGATGCTGTGATGCCCAAAAGGATGGGTCGGAATGAACTAATGATTTTGGAAGCCATGTTTCCCAACAGATTTCCAGCTGTCGAGGGTTTTCAGCCAAAAAGTGGCCGGAGAGGGAATTTTATACAGAAAACAGGGAATTTTCTCAACGGAATCTTTGTTCTCTTGTTTCGCCGGGACTTCAGGGTGCTGTGATGTCCAAAATGATGGGCTGGACTGAACCAATGCTTTTGGAAGCCATGTTTCCCAACAGATTTCTAACTGTCGCGGTTTTTCAGCCAAAAAATGGCCGGAAAGGGAATTTTCTAAGGAAAAACAGGGAATTTTCTTTGTGGAATCTTCGTTCTCTTATTTTGCCGGGCGTTTAGGGTGCTACCATCTCCAAAAAGATGGGTCGGACTGAATTAATGCTTTTGGAAGCCATGTTTTCCAACGGATTTCCAACTATCGGGGTTTTTCAGCCAAAAAATGGCTGGAAAGGGAATTTTCTATGGAAAAACAAGGAATTTTCTCTGTGGAATCTTCGTTGTCTTGTTTCGCAGGGCCTTCAGGGTGCTTTCA
Source organism: Eucalyptus virginea (assembly GCA_014182375.1). Lineage (NCBI taxonomy): Eukaryota > Viridiplantae > Streptophyta > Magnoliopsida > Myrtales > Myrtaceae > Eucalyptus > Eucalyptus virginea. Next base: position 31,669 of record CM024517.1, on the reverse strand, counting down.
CCTCCAAAAAGATGTGTCCGATTGAATTAATTCTTTTGGAAGCCATGTTTCCCAACATATTTCCAACTGTTAGGGTTGTTCAGCCAACAAATGGCCGGAAAGGGAATTTTCTATGGAAAAACAGGGAATTTTCTCTTTGGAATCTTCGTTCTCTTGTTTCACCGGGCTTTCAAGGTGCTGTGATGTCCAAAATGATGGGCGGACTAAACTAATGATTTTGGAAGCCATGTTTACCAACAGCTTTCCATCTGTCGAGCTTTTTCAGTCAAAAAATGGCCGGAAAGGGAATTTTCTATGGAAAAACAGCGAATTTTCTCTGTGGAGTCTTCGTGTTCTTGTTTTACCGGGCGTTCAAGGTGCTGTGATGTCCAAAATGATGGGACGGACTGATCTAATGCTTTTGGAAGCCATGTTTCCCAACAGATTTCCAACTGTCGGGCTTTTTCAGCTAAAAAATGGCCGGAACGGGAATTTTCTATGGAAAAACAGGGAATTTTCTCTGTCGAGTCTTTGTGTTCTTGTTTCGCCGGGCGTTCAAGGTGTTGTGATTTTCAAAATGATGGGACGGACTGATCTAATGCGTTTGGAAGCCATGTTTCCCAACATATTTCCAACTGTTGGGATTTTTCAGCCAAAAAATTGGCCGAATAGGGAATTTTCTATGGAAAAACTGGGAATTTTCTGTGTGGAGTCTTCGTGTTCTTGTTTCACCGGGTGTTCAGGGAGCTGTGATGTCCAAAATGATGGGATGGACTGATCTAATGGTTTCGGAAGCCATGTTTCGCAACAGATTTCCAACTGTCGGGCTATTTCAGCCAAAAAATGGCCGGAAATGAAATTTTCTATGGAAAAATAGGGAATTTTCTCTGTGGAGTCTTCGTGTTCTTGTTTCGACAGGCGTTCAGGGTGCTGTGATGTCCAAAATGATGGGACGGAATGATCTAAGGCTTTTGGAAGCCATGCTTCCCAACAGATTTCCAACTGTCGGGCTTTTTCAGCCAAAAAAACGGCCGGAAAGAGAAATTTCTATGGAAAAACAGGGAATTTTCTATGTGGAGTCTTTGTGTTCCTATTTTGCCGGGCGTTCAGGGTGCTGTGATGTCCAAAATGATGGGACAGAGTGATCTAACGCTTTTGGAAGCCATGTTTCCCAACAGATTTGTAACTGTTGGGCTTTTTCAGCCAAAAAATGGCCGGAAAGGGAATTTTTTATGGAAAAACAGGGAATTTTCTGTGTGGAATGATAGTGTTCCTATTTCGCCGGGTGTTCAGAGTGCTATGATGTCCAAAATGATGGGACGGACTGATCTAATGCTTTTGGAAGCCATGTTTTCCAACAGATTTCAAACTGTCGAGCTTTTTCTGCCAAAAAATGGCCGGAACGGGAATTTTCTATGGAAAAACATGGAACTTTCTCTGTGGAGTCCTCGTGTTCTTGTTTCGCTGGGCGTTCAGCGTGCTGTGATGTCCAAAATGATGGGATGGACTGATCTAATGCTTTTGGAAGCCATGTTTCCCAACAGATTTCCAACAGTCGGGCTTTTTCAGCAAAAAAAATGGCCGAAAAGGGAATTTTCTATGTAAAAATAGGGAATTTTCTTTGTGGAGTCTTCGTGTTCTTTTTTCGCCGGGCGTTCAGGGTGCTGTGATGTCCAAAATGATGGGACATAATGATCTTAGGCTTTTGGAAGGCACGCTTCCCAACAGATTTCCAATTGTCCGGCTTTTTCAGCCAAAAAATGGCCGGAAAGAGAATTTTCTATGGAAAACAGGGAATTTTCTGTGTGGAATCTTCATGTTCTGGTTTCACCGGGCTTTCACGGTGCTATGATGTCCAAAATGATGGGACGGAATGATCTAATGCTTTTGGAAGCCATGTTTTCCAACAGATTTCAAACTGTCGCGCTTTTTCAGGCAAAAAATGGCCGGAAAGGGAATTTTCTATGGAAAAACAGGGAATTTTCTGTGTGCAGTCTTCGTGTTCCTGTTTCGTTGGGCATTCAGGGTGTTGTGTTGTCAAAAATGATGGGACAGACTGATCTAATGCTTTTCGAAGCCATGTTTCCCAACAAATTTCTAACTGTCGGGCTTTTTCAGCCCAAAAATGGCCGGAAAGGGAATTTTCTATGGCAAAACAGGGAACTTTCTCTGTGTAGTCTTCGTGTTCTTGTTTCGCCGGGCGTTCAGGGGGCTGTGATGTCCAAAATGATGGGACAGACTCATCTAATACTTTTGGAAGCCATGTTTCCCAACAGATTTCCAACTGTGGGGTTTGTTAAAACAAAAAATGGCCGGATAGGAAATTTTCTATGGAAAAACAGGGAATTTTCTGTGTGGAGTCTTTATGTTCTTGTTTCGCCGGGCGTTCAGGGTGCTGTGATGTCCAAAAGGATGGGACAGACTGATCTAATGCTTTTGGAAGCCATGTTTCCCAACAGATTTCCAACATTAGGGCTTGTTAAAACAAAAAATGGCCGGACAGGAATTTTTCTAGGGAAAAACAGGGAATTTTTTTTGTGGAGTCTTTGTGTTCTTGTTTCGCCGGGTGTTCAGGGTGCTGTGATGACCAAAATGATGGGACAGATTGATCTAATGCTTTTGAAGCCATGTTTCCCAACAGATTTCCAACTGTGGGGCTTGTTAAAACAAAAAATGGCCGGATAGGAAATTTTATGTGTGGAGGCTTCGTGTTCTTGTTTCGCCGGGCGTTCAGGGTGCTATGAAGTCCAAAATGATAGGACGGACTAATCTAATGCTTTTGGAAGCCATGTTTTCCAACAGATTTGAAACTACCGGGCTTTTTCAGCCAAAAAATTGCCGGAAAGGGAATTTTCTATGGAAAAACAGGGAATTTTCTGTGTGGAATCTTCATGTTCTTGTTTCGCCGGACGTTCGGGTGTCTTTGTGTTGTCCAGAATGATGGGACGGACTGATCTAATGCTTTTGGAAGCCATGTTTCCCAACAGATTTCCAACTGTCGGGCTGTTTCAGCCAAAAAATGGTTGGAAATGGAATTTTCTATGGAAAAACATGGAACTTTCTCTGTGGAGTCCTCGTGTTCTTGTTTCGCTGGGCGTTCAGCGTGCTGTGATGTCCAAAATGATGGGATGGACTGATCTAATGCTTTTGGAAGCCATGTTTCCCAACAGATTTCCAACAGTCGGGCTTTTTCAGCAAAAAAAATGGCCGAAAAGGGAATTTTCTATGTAAAAATAGGGAATTTTCTTTGTGGAGTCTTCGTGTTCTTTTTTCGCTGGGCGTTCAGGGTGCTGTGATGTCCAAAATGATGGGACATAATGATCTTAGGCTTTTGGAAGGCACGCTTCCCAACAGATTTCCAATTGTCCGGCTTTTTCAGCCAAAAAATGGCCGGAAAGAGAATTTTCTATGGAAAACAGGGAATTTTCTGTGTGGAATCTTCATGTTTTGGTTTCACCGGGCTTTCACGGTGCTATGATGTCCAAAATGATGGGACGGAATGATCTAATGCTTTTGGAAGCCATGTTTTCCAACAGATTTCAACTGTCGCGCTTTTCGGGCAAAAAATGGCCGGAAAGGGAATTTTCTATGGAAAAACAGGGAATTTTCTGTGTGCAGTCTTCGTGTTCCTGTTTCGTTGGGCATTCAGGGTGCTGTGTTGTCGAAAATGATGGGACGAACTGATCTAATGCTTTTCGAAGCCATGTTTCCCAACTGATTTCTAACTGTCGGGCTTTTTCAGCCAAAAAATGGCCGGAAAGGGAATTTTCTACGGAAAAACAGGGAACTTTCTCTGTGTAGTCTTCGTGTTCTTGTTTCGCCGGGCGTTCAGGGGGCTGTGATGTCCAAAATGATGGGACATACTCATCTAATACTTTTGGAAGCCATGTTTCCCAACAGATTTCCAACTGTGGGGCTTGTTAAAACAAAAAATGGCCGGATAGGAAATTTTCTATGGAAAAACGGGGAATTTTCTATGTGGAGTCTTCATGTTCTTTTTTTGCCGGGCGTTCGGGGTGCTGTGATGTCCAAAAGGATGGGATAGACTGATCTAATGCTTTTGGAAGCCATGTTTCCCAACAGATTTCCAACTGTAGGGCTTGTTAAAACAAAACATGGCCGGATAGGAATTTTTCTAGGGAAAAATAGGGAATTATTTTTGTGGAGTCTTTGTGTTCTTGTTTCGCCGGGCGTTCAGGGTGCTGTGATGACCAAAATGATGGGACAGATTGATCTAATGCTTTTGGAAGCCATGTTTCCCAACAGATTTCCAACTGTGGGGCTTGTTAAAACAAAAAATGGCCGGATAGGAAATTTTCTGTGTGGAGGCTTCGTGTTCTTGTTTCGCCGGGTGTTCAGGGCGCTATGATGTCCAAAATGATGGGATGGACTAATCTAATGCTTTTGGAAGCCATGTTTTCCAACAGATTTGAAGCTATCGGGCTTTTTCAGCCAAAAAATTGCTGGAAAGGGAATTTTCTATGGAAAAACATGGAATTTTCTGTGGGGAATCTTTGTGTTCTTGTTTCGCCAGGCGTTCAGGGTGTTGTCTTGTCCAGAATGATGGGACGGACTGATCTAATGCTTTTGGAAGCCATGTTTCCCAAAAGATTTCCAATTGTCGGGCTGTTTCAGCCAAAAAATGGCTAGAAAGGGAATTTTCTTTGGAAAAACAGGGAATTTTCTTTGTGCAGTCCTCGTGTTCTTGTTTCGCCGGGCGTTCAGGGTGATGTGATGTCCAAAATGATGGGATAGACTGATCTAATGCTTTTGGAAGCCATGTTTCCCGACAGATTTCCAACTGTGGGGCTTGTTAGAACAAAAAATGGCCGGATAGGAAATTTTCTATGGAAAAACAGGGAATTTTCTGTGTGGAGTCTTCGTGTTCTTGTTTCGCCGGGCGTTCAGGGTGCTGTGATGTCCAAAATGATGGGATGGACTGATCTAATGCTTTTGGAAGCCATGTTTTCCAACAGATTTCCAACTGTTGAGCTTTTTCGACCAAAAAATGGTTGGAAATGGAATTTTCTATGGAAAAACGGGGAATTTTCTCTGTGGAGTCTTCGTGTTCTTGTTTCGCGGGCGGGGTTTGTGATGTCCAAAATGATGGGCGGACTGATGTAATGATTTTGAAGCCATGTTTCCCAACAGATTTGATGCTTTTCCACCAAAAAATGATGGGAATTTTCTATGGGGAATTTTCGTTGGATTCCTCGTGTTCATGTAATGATTCCAAAATGATGATTGATCTAATGCTTTCGGAAGCCATGTTTTCCAACGGATTTCCAACTGTCGGGCTTTTTCAGCCAAAAAATGGCCGGAAAGGGAATTTTCTATGGAAAAACAGGGAGTTTTCTCTGTGGATTCCTCGTGTTCATGTTTCACCGGGCGTTCAGGGTGCTGTGATGTCCAAAATGATGAGACGGACTGATCTAATGCTTTTGGAAGCCAAAAATTTCCAACTGTTGAGCTTTTTCAACAAAAAAAATGGTCGGAAATGGAATTTTCTATGGAAAAACGGGGAATTTTCTCTGTGGAGTCTTCGTATTCTTCTTTTTTCGGGCGTTCAAGGTGCTGTGATGTCCAAAATGATGGGTGGACTGATGTAATGATTTTGGAAGCCATCGATTTCGAGCTGTCGGGCTTTTTCAAAAAATGAATTTTCTATGGCTGGACGTTCATGTTTCGCTGGACGTTCAGGGTGCTGTGATGTCCAAAATGATGGGACGGATTGATCTAATGCTTTCGGAAGCCATGTTTTCCAACGGATTTCCAACTGTCGGGCTTTTTCAGCCAAAAAATGGCCGGAAAGGGAATTTTCTATGGAAAAACAGGGAGTTTTCTCTGTGGATTCCTCGTGTTCATGTTTCACCGGGCGTTCAGGGTGCTGTGATGTCCAAAATGATGAGACGGACTGATCTAATGCTTTTGGAAGCCATGTTTTCCAACAGATTTCCAACTGTTGAGCTTTTTCAACAAAAAAAATGGTCGGAAATGGAATTTTCTATGGAAAAACGGGGAATTTTCTCTGTGGAGTCTTCGTATTCTTCTTTTTTCGGGCGTTCAAGGTGCTGTGATGTCCAAAATGATGGGCGGACTGATCTAATGATTTTGGAAGCCATGTTTCCCAACAGATTTCCAACTGTTGGGCTTTTTCAACCAAAAAATGGACAGAAAGGGAATTTTCTATGGAGAAACAGGGAATTTTCTCTTTGGATTCCTCGTGTTCATGTTTCGCCGGACGTTTAGGGTGCTGTGACGTCCAAAATGATGGGACGGATTGATCTAATGCTTTCGGAAGCCATGTTTTCCAACGGATTTCCAACTGTCGGGCTTTTTCAGCCGAAAAATGGCCGGAAAGGGAATGTTCTATGGAAAAACATGGAGTTTTCTTTGTGGATTCCTCGTGTTCATGTTTCGCCGGGCGTTCAGGGTGCTGTGATGTCCAAAATGATGAGACGGAATGATCTAATGCTTTCGGAAGCCATGTTTTCCAACAGAATTCCAACTGTTGAACTTTTTTAGCCGAAAAATGGCCGGAAAGGGAATTTTCTATGGAAAAACAGGGAATTTTCTATGTGCAGTGTTTCTATTCTTGTTTCGCCGGGCGTTCAGGATGCTGTGATGTCCAAAATAATGGGACAGAGTGATCTAATGATTTTGGAAGCCATGTTTCCCAATAGATTTCCAACTGTTGAGCTTTTTCAGCCAAAAAATAGCCGGAAAGGGAATTTTCTCTGGAAAAACGGGGAATTTTGGTGTGCAGTCTTCGTGTTCTTCTTTTGTGGGGCGTTCAGGGTGCGGTGTTGTAGAAAATGATGGGACATACTGATCTAATGCTTTTGGAAGCCATGTTACCCAATAGATTTCCAACTGTCGAGCATTTTCAGCCAAAAAATGGACGAAAAGGGAATTTTCTATGGAAAAACAGGGAATTTTCTCTGTGGAGTCTTAATGTTCTTGTTTCGCCGGGCGTTTAGGGTGCTATGATTCTTGAAATGATAAGACGGACTGATCTAATGCTTTTGGAAGCCATGTTTCCCAACAGATTTCCATCTGTCGGTTTTTTTCAGCCAAAAAATGGCCGGAAAGGGAATTTTGTATGGAAAAACAGAGAATTTTCTTTGTGGAGTCCTTGTGTTCTTGTTTCGCCGTGCGTTCAGGGTGTTGTGAAGTCCAAAATGATGGGACAGACTAATCTCATGCTTTTGGAAGCCATGATTCCCAACAGATTTCCAATTGTGGGGCTTGTTAAAACAAAAAATGGCCGGATAGGAAATTTGCTAAGGAAAAATAGGGAATTTTCTGTGTGGAGTCGTCGTGTTCTTGTTTCGCTGGGCGTTCAGGGTGCTCTGATGTCCAAAATGATGGGACGGACTGATCTAATGCTTCTCGAAGCCATGTTTCCCAACGGATTTCCAACTGTCGAGCTTTTTTAGCCAAAAAATGGCCGGAAAGGGAATTTTCTAGGGAAAAACAGGGAATATTCTTTGTGGAGTCCTCGTGTTCTTGTTTCGCCGGGCGTTGAGGGTGCTGTGATATCCAAAATGATGGGACAAACTGATCTAATGCATTTGGAAGCCATTTTTCCCTACAGATTTCCAACGGTCGAGCTTTTTCAGCCAAAAAATGGCCGGAAATGGAATTTTCTATGGAAAAACAGGGAATTTTCTTTGTGGAGTCCTCGTGTTCTTGTTTCACCGGGCGTTCAGGGTGCTGTGATGTCCAAAATGATGGGACAGACTGATCTAATGCTTTTGGAAGCCATGTTTCCCAATAGATTTCCAACTGTCAGGGTTGTTTAGCTAAAAAAAGGCCAAATAGGGAAATTTTTTGTTTGGAGTCTACGTGTTCTTCTTTCGCCGGGTGTTGAGGGTGCTGTGATGTCCAAAATGATGGGACGGACTGATCTAATGCTTTTGGAAGCCATGTTTCCCAACAGATTTCCAACTGTGGGGCTTTTTAAAACAAAACATGGTCGGATAGGAAATTTTATGTGGAAAAATAGGGAATTTTTTGTGCGGAGTCTTCGTGTTCTTGTTTCGCCGGGCGTTCAGGATGCTGTGATGTCCAAAATGATGGGATGAAATGATCTAAGGCTTTTGAAAGCCACGCTTCCGAACAGATTTCCAATTATCGGGCTTTTTCAGCCAAAAAGGGCCGGAAAGGGAATTTTCTATGGAAAAATAGGGAATTTTCTGTGTGGAATCTTCGTGTTCTTGGTTCGCCGGGCGTTGAGGCTGCTATGATGTCCAAAATGATGGGACGGACTGATCTAATGCTTTTGGAAGCCATGTTTTCCAACAGATTTCAAACTATCGAGCTTTTTCAGCCATAAAATGGCCGGAAAAGGGAATTTTTTTGGAAAAACGGGGAATTTCCTATGTGCAGTCTTTGTGTTCTTGTTTCGTCAGCCGTTCAGGGTGCTGTGATGTCCAAAATGATGGGACGGACTGATCTAATGCTTTTGGAAGCCATGTATCCCAGTATATTTCCAACAGTCGGGTTTTTTCAGCCAAAAAATGGCTGGAAGTGGAATTTTCTAGGGAAAAACAGGGAATAATCTTTGTGGAGTCCTCGTGTTCTTGTTTCGCTAGGCGTTCAGGGGGCTGTGATATCCAAAATGATGGGACAGATTGATCTAATACTTTTGGAAGCCATGTTTCCCTACAGATTTCCAACGGTCGAGCTTTTTCAGCCAAAAGATGGCTGGAAATGGAATTTTCTAGGGAAAAATAGGGAATTTTCTCTGTGGAGTCTTCGCGTTGTTGTTTCGCCAGGCGTTCAGGGTGCTGTGATGTCCAAAATGATGGGACGGACTGATCTAATGCTTTTGGAAGCCATGTTTCCGAACAGATTTCCAACTGTCGGGCTTTTTTAGCCAAAAAATGGCCGGAAAGGGAATTTTCTATGAAAAAACAGGGAATTTTCTTTGGGTAGTCCTCGTGTTCTTGTTTCGCCGGGCGTTCAGGGTGCTGTGATGTCCAAAATGATGGGACAGACTGATCTAATGGTTTTGGAAGCCATGTTTCCCTACATATTTCCAACTGTCGGGGTTGTTCAGCCAAAAAATGGCCAAATAGGGAAATTTCTACGGAAAAACAAGGAATTTTTTGTATGGAGTCTTCGTGTTCTTCTTTCGCCGGGTGTTGAGGGTGCTGTGATGTCCAAAATGATAGGACAGACTGATGTAATGCTTTTCGAAGCCATGTTTCCCAAAAGATTTCCAACTGTCGGTCTTTTTCAGTCAAAAAATGACGCGAAAGGGAATTTTCTACGGAAAAACAGGGAATTTTCTTTGTGGAGTCCTCGTGTTCTTGTTTCGCCGGGCGTTCAGGGTGCTGTGATGTCCAAAATGATGGGACAGACTGATCTAATGCTTTTGGAAGCTATGTTTCCCTACAGATTTCCAACTATTGGGGTTGTTCAGCCAAAAAATGGCCAAATAGGGAAATTTCTATGGAAAAACAGGGAATTTTCTGTATGGAGCCTTCGTGTTCTTGTTTCGCCGGGTGTTGAGGGTGCTATGATGTCCAAAATGATGGGACAGATTGATCTAATGCTTTTCGAAGCCATTTTTCCCAATAGATTTGCAACTGTGGGGCTTTTTAAAACAAAAAATGGCCGGATAGGAAATTTTCTATGGAAAAACAGGGACTTTTCTGTGTTGAGTCTTCGTGTTCTTGTTTTGCCGGGCGTTCAGGGTGCTGTGATGTCCAAAATGATGGGATTGAATGATCTAAGGCTTTTGGAAGCCACGCTTCGCAACAGATTTCCAACTGTCGAGCTTTTTCAGCCAAAAAATGGCCGGAAAGGGAATTTTCTATCGAAAAACAGGGAATTTTCTGTGTGGAATCTTCGTGTTGTTGGTTCACCGGGCGTTGAGGGTGCTATGATGTCCAAAATGATGGGACGGACTGATCTAATGCTTTTGGAAGCCATGTTTTCCAACAGATTTGAAACTGTCGAGCTTTTTCAGCCAAAAAATGGCGGGAAAGGGAATTTTATATGGAAAAACAGGGAATATTCTGTGTGCAGTCTTCGTGTTCTTGTTTCGTCGGGCGTTCAGGGTGCGGTGTTGTCCAAAATGATGGGACGGACTTATCTAATGCTTTTGGAAGCCATGTTTCCGACAGATTTCCAACTGTCGAGCTTTTTTTTCAAAAAATGGCCGGAAAGGGAATTTTCTATGGAAAAACAGGGAATTTTCTCGTGGAGTCTTCGTGTTCTTGTTTCGCCGGGCGTTCGGGGGTGCTTTGTGATATCGAAAATGATGGGACAGACTGATCTAATGCTTTTGAAAGCCATGTATCCCAACAGGTTTCCAACTGTGGTGCTTTTTAAAACAAAAAATGGCCGGATAGAAAATTTTCTATGGAAAAACAGGGAATTTTCTGTGTGTAGTCTTCGTGTTCTTGTTTCGCCGGGCATTCGGGGTGCTGTGATGTCCAAAATGACCGGACGAAATGATCTAAGGCTTTTGGAAGCCACGCTTCCCAACAGATTTCCAACTATCGGGCTTTTTTAGCCAAAAAATGGTCGGATAGGAAATTTTCTATGGAAAAACAGGGAATTTTCTGTGCGGAGTCTTCGTGTTCTTGTTTCGCCAGGCGTTCAGGGTACTGTGATGTCCAAAATGATGGGATGGAATGATCTAAGGCTTTTGGAAGCCACGCTTCTGAACAGATTTCCAACTGTCGGGCTTTTTCACCCAAAAAATGGACGGAAAGGGAATTTTCTATGGAAAAACGGGGAATTTTCTATGTGGAATCTTCGTGTTCTTGGTTCCTCGGGCATTCAGGGTGCTGTGATGTCCAAAATGTTGGGACGGACTGATCTAATGCTGTTGGAAGCCATGTTTTCCAACAGATTTCAAACTGTCGTGCTTTTTAGCCGAAAAATGGTCGGAAAAGGGAATTTTATATTGAAAAACAGGGAATTTTCTGTGTGCAGTCTTCGTGTTCTTGTTTCGTCGAGCGTTCAGGGTGCGGTGTTGTCCAAAATGATGGGACGGACTCATCTAACGCTTTTCGATGCCATGTTTCCCAACAGATTTCCAACTGTCGAGCTTTTTCAGCCAAAAAATGGCCGGAAAGGGAATTTTCTATGGAAAAACAGGGAATTTTCTCTGTGGAGTCTTCATGTTCTTGTTTCACCGGGCGTTCAGGGTGCTGTGATGTCCAAATTGATGGGACCGACTGATCTAATACTTTTCGAAGCCATGTTTCCCAGCAGATTTCCAACTGTTGAGCTTTTTCAGCCAAAAAATGGCCGGAAATGGAATTTTCTAGGGAAAAACTGGGAATTTTCTTTGTGGAGTCCTCGTGTTCTTGTTTCGCCGGGTGTTCAGGGTGCGGTGATATCCAAAATGATGGGACAGACTGATCTAATGCTTTTGGAAGCCATGTTTCCCTACAGAGTTCCAACTGTCGGGGTTGTTCAGCCAAAAAATGGCAAAATAGGGAAATTTCTAAGGAAAAACAGGGAATTTTTTGTATGGAGTTTTCGTGTTCTTGTTTCGCCGGGTGTTTAGGGTGCTGTGATGTCCAAAATGATTGGACAGACTGATGTATTGATTTTGGAAGCCATGTTTCCCAACAGATTTCCAACTGTGGGGCTTTTTAAAACAAAACATGGTCGGATAGGAAATTTTCTATGGAAAAACAGGGAATTTTTTGGGCGAAGTCTTCGTGTTCTTGTTTGGCCGGGTGTTCAGGGTGCTGTGATGTTTAAAATGATGGGACAGAATGATCTAAGGCTTTTGGAAGCCACGCTTCCGAATAGATTTCCAACCATCGGGCTTTTTCAGCCAAAAAATGGCCGGAAAGGGAATTTTCTATGGAAAAACAGGGAATTTTCTCTGTGGAATATTCGTGTTCTTGGTTCACCGGGCGTTCAGGGTGCTATGATGTCCAAAATGATGGGACGGACTGATCTAATGCTTTTGGAAGCCATGTTTTCGAACAGATTTCAAACGTCGAGCTTTTTCAGCCAAAAAATGGCCGGAAAGGGAATTTTTGTGGAAAAACAGGGAATTTTCTGTGTGCAGTCTTCGTGTTCTTGTTTTGTCGGGCGTTCAGGGTGCGGTGTTGTCCAAAATGATGGGACGGACTTATCTAATGCTTTTGGAAGCCATGTTTCCCAACATATTTCCAACTGTCGGGCTTTTTCAGCCAAAAAATGGCCGGAAAGGGAATTTTCTATGGAAAAACTGTGACATCCCAAAAATAACTCACGGCATGTGTTTTATAAGTAGGAGTTTATTGAATTATGATTTCAAGATTTATGGCTAAGTGGATAAGAATGATCTGGTATTTATATAAATGGATAATTATTGTTGTTGGAAACGCATCCTATGTTCATGTGAGACCAAGGATTTTATTTGATGAGGAAATTACGTATTTGGCCATGAATTTTATAAGTTGGATTTTATTAAACTATGTTGCAAAGTCTTTTGGCCTTTTATTATGCAATTAGGTATTTATTTAAATTGAGGATTAAGATGTATTATTAAAAATAAACTTGGGCCATTTAAATTTGGGCTTTAGGCCCAAGTGAGATGGGCCTAAAGTGGGCCATAAGCCCGGCCCATTGTCGACGCATGGAGGGGGAGGAGGAGCCGCATGGCCTCCAAGTGTCTTGAACAAAGGAGACACTTGTCTCCTCCTTAGGGACAAGTGTCCCCCATGCAAAATAAGAATGCATGCAATATATATCCAACCAAAAAGGAAGAGAGAGAGGGAGTGGCTGATGGTGGGGGGCTGTCGTCCAAGAGAGTTGCGAGAGAGAGAGTGAGTTGCGAGAGAGAGGGAGGCCGAGGAGGAGGAGGAGCTCGCCCGTCACCGCCCGCACGCCATCCATCCGTCGCCGGTGTGCCGTTCGTGTGTCGCTGTCCGCTTGGTCTTTGAGGCAAGTTGGGACTGATTTCCACCCTTGCATGTGTGTCTCGCATGTGTGGTTGAATTCTTGGATGTTTAGAGGTTAGAAATCGAAGTACATGAGGTTTGTTTTTGGAGATGCATGCTGTTTTCGTATGAACCGCCTGAACCAGAATCTTGTGAGAGCTTGCATGCATGTTTCGAGTTTGATTTTGACCTTGATTCCTTCATGAAAGTTGTAGAAAACATCTTAAACTACAAAATAATAAAATTTGGTACAAAATGGTGGAGATTTAAGGGGTCAAACCCTCATCCTACGAAGACACTAGATCTGGAACGATTTTGCTGACCTTTTGGCAGATCTGTGGTTGCATGTCGATTTTTACCGAGAATCTCACTTAGACTTCTTCACAAAATTTGTAGAAAACATCTCAAAGTATAACATACTAAAATTTGAGACAAAAAGGCTGAGTTTTGAGGGGTGAAACCCTCCCCCTACGAAAACGCTAGATCTGGAACTGTTTCGTCGACCTCTTGGTGGTTTTGTGGGTTGCATGTCGATTTTTACTAAGAATATCTCTTCGACTTCTTCATGAAACTTGTATAGAACATCTTAAAGACTAACATAATCAAATTTTAAGTGAAATGAACAAGTGTAGCCTAGTGAATCGACTTACTCTTGAAGACGGTAAATCTGGAGACGCGGTACTGGACACCCGAGACTTCATGGACCCATATGGTGACTGTTATTTGGAAATTTGACTTATATCCCTTAATGAAAGTTGTAGGGGACCTCTTGAAGTAAAATATATCCAAATATCAGAGGAAAAAAGAAGAATAAGTGGGTAAAAACTCGGTATTTCGGAGATGAGTACACTGGACGTTTCGGTGTGAGAACCAGAAGCTTCGGACGACTATAGGAAATTATCTAAAACGAATATGGCCTATAAGTCTTCATGAAAAATGTACTTTAGTGTCTGAACTATAACCTGGTAAAATTTCATAATTTTCGGAGGTCGTTCAGGTATTTTAATCGAATTATTTCAAAAACTGCACATTCTGTTTCTATCCGAAATTGCATGCTGTATTTGTGTGAATTATATCTTTTGTGTGGAACTCTATTGGGCATGTGTTTTTCATGAAATTATTATCTTATTGTCTTGTCTATCACATGCCTTGATTTCATGATTTTTGAGAAGCATATGGATATTTAATTTAAATATTTTCTAAAATGGTACATGCTGGAATTTTGTAAACTTTGAAAAGGCATGATAAATGGACTATTCTAAATTGCATGGACTCCATGAATTGTGTTGTTATGAATGATTGTGTCTTGCCGCATGTATGATGATGATTGGAGATGCATGTATGAATCAAAGGATGAAAGTGATCTTGTTTGCCATTACATGATATGACATGCTAATTTTGAGACATAAATTGGTGAACATGAACAATGATAAATGAGGAAACTGTTAGAGGCGGTTGATAATGCCCCGGGAGTGTCGGGATGCCCGGTGGCCTAGTGGCGTAATTCCGGAGGGTCCTCGGGAGTTTCGAGATGCCCGGTGGTATACGGTACGTAATTCCAGAGGAGGGGGGGAATCCTGGTGGTATGTCGGCACGTAACCGGGAAGCCCCGGAGGTTTGTGCCCGGGGGGATGCCTCGCGATGCTAGTTGGGATGCGAGATGCCCGGCCAGGGAGTGTAAATGCCGGATGCCCGGTTGTATCTTGGATACATGCCTGGAGGTTCCTCGTGATGCCAGTTGGGATACGAGATGCCCGGAATGTGGGGGTGTCGGATGCCCGGTTGTATCTTGGATACATGCCCGGAGGTTACTCGCGATGACTGGTTGGATGCGAGCGATGAATTGTGGGATGTAAACATTGGTCCCTGGAAAGAAAAACTGATGAGATCCTTGTGAACGATAAGAATTGAAAATGAATCATGTGCATGGGTGTATGCATATGGCATGATGCATGATCGGCTTATGAAAATAAATTGATGCTATTTGATATTGAAAATGCGATCATGAAGGCATGAATGGATCTCATGGTGATGTATGCTTGATAGCATGGATGATATGAATTATGGATGTATGTGTACCTATGGCATGATGGTATGTGTGACATGATGATGATAAGTGCATGGATGTATGTGCACCTATGGCATGATGGTATGTGTGACATGATGATGGTAAGTTCATGGATGTATGTGCACCTATGGCATGATGGTACATGTGATATGATGATGATGAGTGCATGGATGCATGGTAATGAGGATGATACATGTGATATGATGATGTGTGCATGGATGCATGGTAATGATGATGGTACATGTAATATGATGATGATAGATGATGGTAAGTGTATGACATGATGGTGATGACTATATGATGATGTATGTACATGAGGTATGATGATATGTGCATGATATCAAGGTAAATTGTGCATGGATGCTTAAATGTCATGTGATGCTATGATTGCGATGATTGTGTGGCATGATGCATTGAGTGGTTTATTGGTCCTTTACCTGCTGAGTGGTTGTACTCACCCCTTTGGGGACCAACATTTCAGATTAGTAGATGGATCAAGTGGTTGGATATGATCGCGAGGAGGAGGATAGCAAAGGAAGGAACCTTTGGACGCCGACACTGATCGATGGACTTTAAGTATACAACTGTTGGAGGAGATGTCGATCATCTTTTGAAGTATAGCCGAGTATAGAAGGCTATGACATTTTGATGTACCGATGAACGATGTCCATCTGGTTTATGTAAATAAAAGTGTTCGGCTTTAACTCATATAAGATGTTTAGTTGGTGTGCATCGTTTTCTGAATATAGGGAAGGGAGTTGTTGGACGTGCTTCCGTATATGAATTGCGCAAGGGACCTTTAGTCAAAAGAAAAAAAAATGTAAACCCCCATGGTCGTATGGACCCGCTGCAATTGAAATGGTATTAGAGTGACAGGTTAATAGGGAAAGTGAAAGGCAAGCGAACTGTGGCGACCCTAACGGATCGGGGGCCGTCGAGGGGTGCCACAAAAACAGGGAATTTTCTTTGTGGAGTCCTCGTGTTCTTGTTTCGCCGGGCGTTCAGGGTGCTGTGATGTCCAAAATGATGGGACAGACTGATCTAATGCTTTTGGAAGCCATGTTTCCCTACAGATTTCCAACTGTCGGGGTTGTTCAGTCAAAAAATGGCCAAATAGGGAAATTTCTAAGGAAAAACAGGGAATTTTTTGTATGGAGTCTTCGTGTTCTTGTTTCGCCGGGTGTTGAGGGTGCTGTGATGTCCAAAATGATGGGACAGACTTATCTAATGCTTCTGGAAGCCATGTTTCCCAACAGATTTCCAACTATGGGGCATTTTAAAACAAAAAAAGGCCCGATAGGAAATTTTCTATGGAAAAATAGGGAATTTTTTGTGTGGAGCCTTCGTGTTCTTGTTTCGTAGGGCGTTCAGGGTGCTGTGATGTCCAAAATGATGGGATGGAATGATCTCAGGCTTTTGAAAGCCATGCTTCCCAACAGATTTCAAACTGTCGGGCTTTTTCAGCCAGAAAATGGTCGGAAAGGGAATTTTCTGTGGAAAAACAGGGAATTTTCTGTGTGGAATCTTCGTGTTCTTGGTTCAACGGGCGTTCACGGTCCTATGATGTCCAAAATGATGGGACAGATTGATCTAATGCTTTTGGAAGCCATGTTTTCCAACAGATTTCAAAATGTCGAGCTTTTTCAACCAAAAAATGGACGGAAAGGGAATTTTATATGGAAAAACAGGGAATTTTCTGTGTGCAGTTTTCGTGTTCTTGTTTCGTCGGGCGTTCAGGGTGCGGTGTTGTCCAAAGTGATGGGACGGAATTATCTAATGCTTTTGGAAGCCATGTTTCCCAACAGATTTCCAACTGTCGAGCTTTTTCAACCAAAAAATGGCTGCAAATGGAATTTTCTATAGAAAAACAGGGAATTTTCTCTGTGGAGTCTTCGTGTTCTAGTTTCGCTGGGCGTTCAGGGTGCTGTCATGTCCAAAATGATGGGACAGACTGATCTAAGGCTTTTGGAAGTCATGTTTCCCTACAGATTTCCAACTGTCGGGGTTGTTGAGCCAAAAAAAAGGCAAAATAGGGAAATTTCTATGGAAAAACAGGGAATTTTCAATATGTAGTCTTCGTGTTCTTGTTTCGCCGGGTGTGGAGGGTGCTGTCATGTCCAAAATGATGGGACAGACTGATCTAATGCTTTTGGAAGCCATGTTTCCCAACAGATTTCCAACTGTGGGGCTTTTTAAAACAAAACATGGCAGGATAAGAAATTTTCTATGGAAAAACAGGGAATTTTCTGCGCGGAGTCTTCGTGTTCTTCATTCGCCGAGCGTTCAGGGTGCTGTGATGTCCAAAATGATGGGATGGACTGATCTAATGCCTTTGGAACCATGTTTCCCAACATATCTCCAACTGTCGGACTTTTTCAGGCAAAAAATGGGCGGAAAGGGATTTTCTATGGAAAAACAGGGAATTTTCTCTGTGGAGTCTTCGTGTTCTTGTTTCGCCGGTCGTTCAGGGTGCTGTGATGTCCAAAATGATGGGATGGACTGATCTAATGCCTTTGGAAGCCATGTTTCCCAACAGATTTCCAATTGTCGGACTTTTTCAGCCAAAAAATGGCCGGAAAGGGAATTTTCTATGGAAAAACAGGGAATTTTCTCAGTGGAGTCTTCGCGTTCCTGTTTCGCCGGGCATTCAGGGTGCTATGATGTCCAAAATGATGGGACAGACTGATCTAACGCTTTTGGAAGCAATGTTTCCCAACAGATTTCCAACTGTCGGGCTTTTTCAGCAAAAGAATGGCCGGAAATGGAATTTTCTATGGAAAAACAGGGAATTTTCTCTGTGGAGTCTTCGTGTTCATCTTTTGCCGGGCATTCAGGGTGCTGTGATGTTGAAAATGATGGGACGGACTGATCTAATGCTTTGGAAGCCATGTTTCGCAACAGATTTCCAACTTTCGGGCTTTTTCAGCCAAAGAATGGTCGGAAATGGAATTTTCTATGGAAAAATAGGGAATTTTCTCTGTGGAGTCTTCGTGTTCTTGTTTCGCCGGGCGTTCAGGGTGCTGTGATGTCCAAAATGATGGGACGGACTGATCTAAAGCCTTTCGAAGCCATGTTTCCCAACAGATTTCCAACTGTCGGACTTTTTCAGCCAAAAAATGGCCGGAAAGGGAATTTTCTATGGAAAAACATGGAATTTTCTTTGTGGAGTCTTCGTGTTCTTGTTTCGCCGGGCATTCAGGGTGCTGTGATGTCCAAAATGATTGGTAGGACTGATCTAATGCTTTTGGAAGCCATGTTTCCCAACAGATTTCCAAATGACGGGCTTTTTCAGCCAAAAAATGGCCGGAAAGGGAATTTTCTATGGAAAAATAGGGAATTTTCTCTGTGGAGTCTTCGCGTTCCTGTTTCGCCGGGCGTTCAAGGTGCTGTGATGTCTAAAATGATGGGACGGACTGAGCTAATGCTTTTGGAAGCCATGTTTCCCAACAGATTTCAAATGTCGCGCATTTTCAGCCAAAAAATGGCCGAAAAGGGAATTTTCTATGGAAACACAGGGAATTTTCTCAGTGGAGTCTTCACGTTCTTGTTTAGTCGGGCGTTCAGGGTGCTGTGCTGTCCAAAATGATAAGACGGATTGATCTTATGCTTTTGGAAGCCATGTTTCTCAACAGATTTCCAACTGTCAGACTTTTTCAGAAAAAAATAGCCGGAAATGGAATTTTCTATGGAAAAACAGGGAATTTTCTCTGTGGAGTCTTCGTGTTCTTGTTTCGTCGGGCATTCAGGGTGCTGTGATGTCCAAAATGATGGGACGGACTGATCTAATGCTTTTGGAAGCCATGTTTCCGAACAGATTTCCAACTGTTGGGCTTTTTCAGCAAAAGAATGGCCGGAAAGGGAATTTTCTATGGAAAAACAGGTAATTTTCTCTGTGGAGCCATTGTGTTCTTGTTTCGCCGGGCATTCAGGGTGCTGTGATGTCCAAAATGATGGGACGGACTGATCTAATGCCTTTGGAAGCGGTGTTTTCCAACAAATTTCCAACTGTCGGCCTTTTTCAGCCAAAAAGTGGTCGGAAAGGGAATTTTCTATGGAAAAACAGGGAATTTTCTCTGTGGAGTCTTCGTGTTCTTCATTCGCCGGGCGTTGAGGGTGCTGTGATGTCCAAAATGATGGGTCGGACTGATCTAATGCCTTTGGAAGCCATGTTTCCCTAAAGATTTCCAACTGTCGAACTTTTTCAGCCAAAAAATGGACGGAAAGGGAATTTTCTATGGAAAAACAGGGAATTTTCTGTGTGGAGTCTTCGTGTTCTTGTTTCGCCGGGCATTCAGGGTGCTGTGATGTCCAAAATGATGGGATGGACTGATCTAATGCCTTTGGAAGCGGTGTTTTCCAACAAATTTCCAACTGTCGGCCTTTTTCAGCCAAAAATGGCGGGAAACGGAATTTTCTATGGAAAAACAGGGAATTTTCTCTGTGGAGTCTTCGTGTTCTTGTTTCGCCGGGCATTCAGGGTGTTGTGATGTCCAAAATGATGGGACGGACTAATCTAATGCTTTTGGAAGCCATGTTTCGCAACAGATTTCCAACTGTCGGGCTTTTTCAGCAAAAGAATGGCCGGAAATGGAATTTTCTATGGAAAAACAGGGAATTTTCTCTGTGGCGCCTTCGTGTTCTTGTTTCGCCAGGCGTTCAGGGTGCTCTGATGTCCAAAATGATGGGACCGACTGATCTAATGCTTTTGGAAGCCATGTTTCCCAACAGATTTCCAACTGTCAGGCTTTTTCAGCCAAAAAATGGCCGGAAAGGGAATTTTCTATGGAAAAACAGGGAATTTTCTCTGTGGAGTCTTCGTGTTCTTGTTCGGCCGGTAATTCAGGGTGCTGTGATGTCCAAAATGATTGGACGGACTGATCTAATGCTTTTGGAAGCCATGTTTCCCAACACATTTCCAAATGACGGGCTTTTTCAGCCAAAAAATGGCCAGAAAGGGAATTTTCTATGGAAATACAGGGAATTTTCTCTGTGGAGTCTTCGTGTTTTTCATTCGCCGGGCGTTCAGGGTGCTATGATGTCCAAAATGATGGGACGAACTGATCTAATGCTTTTGGAAGTCATGTTTCCCAACAGATTTCCAACTGTCAGGCTTTTTCAGCCAAAAAATGGCGGGAAAGGGAATGTTCTTTGGAAAAACAGGGAATTTTCTCTGTGGAGTCTTCGTGTTTCTTCTTTTGCCGGGCGTTCAGGGTGCTGTGATGTCGAAAATGAAGGGAAGGACTGATCTAATGCTTTGGAAGCCATGTTTCCCTACAGATTTCCAACTTTCGGGCTTTTTCAGCCAAAGAATGGTCGGAAATGGAATTTTCTATGGAAAAATAGGGAATTTTCTCTGTGGAGTCTTCGTGTTCTTGTTTCGCCGGGCGTTCAGGGTGCTGTGATGTCCAAAATGATGGGACGGACTGATCTAAAGCCTTTGGAAGCCATGTTTCCCAACAGATTTCCAACTGTCGGGTTTTTCAGCAAAAGAATGGCCGGAAATGGAATTTTCTATGGAAAAACAGGGAATTTTCTCTGTGGAGTCTTCGTGTTCTTGTTTTGCTGGGCATTCAGGGTGTTGTGATGTCCAAAATGATGGGACGGACTAATCTAATGATTTTGGAAGCCATGTTTCGCAACAGATTTCCAACTGTCGGGCTTTTTCAGCAGAAGAATGACCGTAAATGGAATTTTCTATGGAAAAACAGGGAATTTTCTCTGTGGAGTCTTCGTGTTCTTGTTTCGCCGGGCATTCAGGGTGCTGTGATGTCCAAAATAATGGGATGGACTGATCTAATGCCTTTGGAAGCGGTGTTTTCCAAGAAATTTCCAACTGTCGGCCTTTTTCAGCCAAAAAATGGCGGGAAAGGGAATTTTCTATGGAAAAACAGGGAATTTTCTCTGTGGAGTCTTCGTGTTCTAGTTTCGCCGGGCATTCAGGGTGTTGTGATGTCCAAGATGATGGGACAGACTAATCTAATGCTTTTGGAAGCCATGTTTCGCAACACATTTCCAACTGTCGGGCTTTTTTAGCAAAAGAATGGCCGGAAATGGAATTTTCTATGGAAAAATAGGGAATTTTCTCTGTGGAGCCTTCGTGTTCTTGTTTCGCCAGGCGTTCAGGGTGCTGTGATGTCCAAAATGATCGGACGGTCTGATCTAATGCTTTTGGTAGCCATGTTTCCCAACAGATTTCCAACTGTCAGGCTTTTTCAGCCAAAAAATGGCGGGAAAGGGAATGTTCTTTGGAAAATCAGGGAATTTTCTCTGTGGTGTCCTCGTGTTTCTTCTTTTGCCGGGCGTTTAGGGTGCTGTGATGTCGAAAATGATGGGAAGGACTGATCTAATGCTTTGGAAGCCATGTTTCCCAACAGATTTCGAACTTTCGGGCTTTTTCAGCCAAAGAATGGTCGGAAATGGAATTTTCTATGGAAAAACAGGGAATTTTCTCTGTGGAGACTTCGTGTTCTTGTTTCGCCAGGCGTTCAGGGTGCTGTGATGTCCAAAATGATGGGATGGACTGGTCTAATGCCTTTGGAAGCCATGTTTCCCAACAGATTTCCAATTGTCGGACTTTTTTCGGCCAAAAAATGGACGGAAAGGGAATTTTCTATGGAAAAACAAGGAATTTTCTCAGTGGAGTCTTCGCGTTCCTGTTTCGTCGGGCATTCAGGGTGCTATGATGTGCAAAATTATGGGACAGTATGATCTAATGATTTTGGAAGCCATGTTTCCCAACAGATTTCCAACTGTCGGGCTTTTTCATCAAAAGAATGGCCGGAAATGGAATTTTCTATGGAAAAACAGGGAATTTTCTCTGTGGAGTCTTCGTGTTCTTGTTTCGCCGGGCATTCAGGGTGTTGTGATGTCCAAAATGATGGGACGGACTAATCTAATGCGTTTGGAAGCCATGTTTCCCAACAGATTTCCAACTGTCGGGCTTTTTCAGCAAAAGAATGGCCGTAAATGGAATTTTCTATGGAAAAACAGGGAATTTTTTCTGTGGAGTCTTCGTGTTCTTGTTTCGCCGGGCATTCAGGGTGCTGTGATGTGCAAAATGATGGGATGGACTGATCTAATGCCTTTGGAAGCGGTGTTTTCCAAGAAATTTCCAACTGTCGGCCTTTTTCAGCCAAAAAATGGCGGGAAAGGGAATTTTCTATTGAAAAACAGGGAATTTTCTCTGTGGAGTCTTCGTGTTCTTGTTTCGCCGGGCATTCAGGGTGTTGTGATTTCCAAAATGATGGGATGGACTGATCTAATGCTTTTGGAAGCCATGTTTCGTAACAGATTTCCAATTATCGGTCTTTTTCAGCAAAAGAACGGCCGGAAATGGAATTTTCTAGGGAAAAACAGGGAATTTTCTCTGTGGAGCCTTCGTGTTCTTGTTTCGCCAGGCGTTCAGGGTGCTGTGATGTCCAAAATGATGGGACGGTCAGATCTAATGCTTTTGGAAGCCATGTTTCCCAACAGATTTCCAACTGTCAGGCTTTTTCAGCCAAAAAATGGCCGGAAAGGGAATTTTCTATGGGAAAACAGGGAATTTTCTCTGTGGAGTCTTCGTGTTCTTGTTTTGCCGGTAATTCAGGGCGCTGTGATGTCGAAAATGATTGGACGGACTGATCTAATGCTTTTGGAAGCCATGTTTCCCAACAGATTTCCAAATGACGGGCTTTTTCAGCCAAAAAATGGCCAGAAAGGGAATTTTCTATGGAAATACAGGGAATTTTTCTCGTGGAGTCTTCGTGTTTTTCATTCGCCGGGCGTTCAGGGTACTATGATGTCCAAAATCATGGGACGGACTGATCTAATGCTTTTGGAAGTCATGTTTCCCAACAGATTTCCAACTGTCAGGCTTTTTCAACCAAAAAATGGCGGGAAAGGGAATGTTCTTTGGAAAAACAGGGAATTTTCTCTGTGGTGTCTTTGTGTTTCTTCTTTTGCCGGGCGTTCAGGTGCTGTGATGTCGAAAATGATGGGAAGGACTGATCTAATGCTTTGGAAGCCATGTTTCCCAACAGATTTCCAACTTTCGGGCTTTTTCAGCCAAAGAATGGTCGGAAATGGAATTTTCTATGGAAAAATAGGGAATTTTCTCAGTGGAGTCTTCGTGTTCTTGTTTCGCCGGGCGTTCGGGGTGCTTTGTGATGTCCAAAATGATGGGACGGACTGATCTAAAGCCTTTGGAAGGCATGTTTCCCAACAGATTTCCAACTGTCGGACTTTATCAGCCAAAAAATGGCCGGAAAGGGAATTTTCTATAGAAAAACATGGAATTTTCTTTGTGGAGTCTTCGTGTTCTTGGTTCGCCGGTAATTCAGGGTGTTGTGATGTCCAAAATGATTGGACGGACTGATCTAATGCTTTTGGAAGCCATGTTTCCCAATAGATTTCCAAATGACGGGCTTTTTCAGCCAAAAAATGGCCAGAAAGGGAATTTTCTATGGAAATACAGGGAATTTTCTCTGTGGAGTCTTCGTGTTCTTCATTCGCCGGGCGTTCAGGGTGCTGTGATGTCCAAAATGATGGGTCGGACTGATCTAATGCCTTTGGAAGCCATGTTTCCCTACAGATTTCCAACTGTCGAACTTTTTCAGCCAAAAAATGGCCAAAAAAATGGCGGGAAAGGGAATTTTCTATGGAAATACGGGAATTTTTCTCGTGGAGTCTTCGTGTTTTTCATTCGCCGGGCGTTCGGGGTGCTATGATGTCCAAAATGATGGGACGAACTGATCTAATGCTTTTGGAAGTCATGTTTCCCAACAGATTTCCAAGCTGTCGGGCTTTTTCAGCCAAAAAATGGCGGGAAAGGGAATGTTCTTTGGAAAAACAGGGAATTTTCTCGTGGAGTCTTCGTGTTTCTTCTTTTGCCGGGCGTTCGGGGGTGCTTTGTGATGTCGAAAATGAAGGGAAGGACTGATCTAATGCTTTGGAAGCCATGTTTCCCAACAAATTTCCAACTTTCGGGCTTTTTCAGCCAAAGAATGGTCGGAAATGGAATTTTCTATGGAAAAATAGGGAATTTTCTCTGTGGAGTCTTCGTGTTCTTGTTTCGCCGGGCGTTCAGGGTGCTGTGATGTCCAAAATGATGGGACGGACTGATCTAAAGCCTTTGGAAGGCATGTTTCCCAACAGATTTCCAACTGTCGGACTTTTTCAGCCAAAAAATGGCCGGAAAGGGAATTTTCTATAGAAAAACATGGAATTTTCTTTGTGGAGTCTTCGTGTTCTTGTTTCGCCGGTAATTCGGGGTCTTTGTGATGTCCAAAATGATTGGACGGACTGATCTAATGCTTTTGGAAGCCATGTTTCCCAATAGATTTCCAAATGACAGGCTTTTTCAGCCAAAAAATGGCCAGAAAGGGAATTTTCTATGGAAAAACAGGGTATTTTCTCAGTGGAGTCTTCGCGTTCCTGTTTCGCCGGGCATTCAAGGTGCTATGATGTCCAAAATGATGGGACGGACTGATCTAATGCTTTTGGAAGTCATGTTTCCCAACAGATTTCCAACTGTCGGGCTTTTTCAGCCAAAAAATGGCGGGAAAGGGAATGTTCTTTGGAAAAACAGGGAATTTTCTCTGTGGAGTATTCGTGTTCTTCATTCGCCGGGCGTTCAGGGTGCTGTGATGTCCAAAATGATGGGATGGACTGATCTAATGCCTTTGCAAGCCATGTTTCCCAACATATTTCCAACTGTATGACTTTTTCAGACAAAAAATGGCTAGAAAGGGAATTTTCCACGGAAAAACAGGGAATTTTCTCTGTGTAGTCTTCGTCTTCTTGTTTCGTCGGGCATTCAGGGTGCTGTGATGTCCAGAATGATGGGTCGGACTGGTCTAATACTTTTGGAAGCCATGTTTTCCAACAGATTTCCAACTGTTAGGTTTTTGCAGTCAAAAAATGGCCGGAATGGGAATTTTCTATGGAAAAACAGGGAATTTTCTATCGAAAAACAGGGAATTTTCTCTGTGGAGTCTTCGTGTTCTTGTTTCGCCGGGCATTCAGGGTGCTGTGATGTCCAAAATGATGGGATGGACTGATCTAATGCCTTTGGAAGCGGTGTTTTCCAACAAATTTCCAACGTCGGCCTTTTCAGCAAAAAAATGGCGGGAAAGGGAATTTTCTATGGAAAAACAGGGAATTTTTCTGTGGAGTCTTCGTGTTCTTGTTTCGCCGGGCATTCGGGGTGTTGTGATGTCCAAAATGATGGGACGGACTAATCTAATGCGCTTGGAAGCCATGTTTCCCAACAGATTTCCAAGCGTCGGGCTTTTTCAGCAAAAGAATGGCCGGTAAATGGAATTTTCTATGGAAAAACAGGGAATTTTTCTCTGTGGAGTCTTCGTGTTCTTGTTTCGCCGGGCATTCGGGGTGCTGTGATGTCCAAAATGATGGGACGGACTGATCTAATGCTTTGGAAGCCATGTTTCCCAACAAATTTCCAAGCTGTCGGCTTTTTCAGCCAAAAAATGGCCGGAAAGGGAATTTTCTATGGAAAAACAGGGAATTTTTCTCGTGGAGTCTTCGTGTTCTTCATTCGCCGGGCGTTCAGGGTGCTGTGATGTCCAAAATGATGGGTCGGACTGATCTAATGCCTTTGGAAGCCATGTTTCCCTACAGATTTCCAACTGTCGAACTTTTTCAGCCAAAAAATGGCCGGAAAGGGAATTTTCTATGGAAATACAGGGAATTTTCTCTGTGGAGTCTTCGTGTTTTTCATTCGCCGGGCGTTCAGGGTGCTATGATGTCCAAAATGATGGGATGGACTGATCTAATGCTTTTGGAAGTCATGTTTCCCAAGAAATTTCCAAGCTGTCGGCCTTTTTCAGCCAAAAAATGGCGGGAAAGGGAATTTTCTATGGAAAAACAGGGAATTTTCTCTGTGGAGTCTTCGTGTTCTTGTTTCGCCGGGCATTCAGGGTGTTGTGATGTCCAAAATGATGGGACGGACTAATCTAATGCTTTTGGAAGCCATGTTTCCCAACAGATTTCAAACTGTCGGGCTTTTTCCGCAAAAGAATGGCCGGAAATGGAATTTTCTATGGAAAAACAGGCAATTTTCTCTGTGGAGCCTTCGTGTTCTTGTTTCGCCGGGCGTTCATGGTGCTGTGATGTCCAAAATGATGGGACGGACTGATCTAATGCTTTTGGAAGCCATGTTTCCCAACGAATTTCCAAGCTGTCGGGCTTTTTCAGCCAAAAAATGGCCGGAAATGGAATTTTCTATGGAAAAACATGGAATTTTCTTTGTGGAGTCTTCGTGTTCTTGTTTCGCCGGTAATTCAGGGTGCTGTGATGTCCAAAATGATTGGACGGACTGATCTAATGCTTTTGGAAGCCATGTTTCCCAACAGATTTCCAAACACAGGCTTTTTCCAAAAAATGCCGAAAGGGAATTTTCTATGGGCGAGGAATTTTTTTTCAGGGTGCTATGATGTCCAAAAATGGCGGACTGATCTAATGCTTTTGGGAATTTTCTATGGAAAAACGGGAAAGGGAATTTTCTTTGGAAAAACGGGAATTTTCTGTGGAGAGTCTTCGTGTTTTCATTCGCCGGGCGTTCAGGGTGCTATGATGTCCAAAATGATGGGATGGACTGATCTAATGCTTTGGAAGTCATGTTTCCCAAAAAATGGCTAGAAAGGGAATTTCCAACAGGGGAATTTTCTGTCGAGGCTTTTTTCAGCCAAAAAATGGCGGGAAAGGGAATTTTCTTTGGAAAAACAGGGAATTTTTTCTCTGTGGAGTCTTCGTGTTCTTCTTTTGCCGGGCATTCGGTCTTTGTGATGTCCAAAATGATGGGAAGGACTGATCTAATGCTTTGGAAGCCATGTTTCCCAACAAATTTCCAACTTTCGGGCTTTTTCAGCCAAAAAATGGCGGAAATGGAATTTTCTATGGAAAAACAGGGAATTTTCTGTGGAGTCTTCGTGTTCTTGTTTCGCCGGGCATTCAGGGTGTTGTGATTTCCAAAATGATGGGACGGACTGATCTAATGCTTTTGGAAGCCATGTTTCGCAACAGATTTCCATCTGTCGGGCTTTTTCAGCAAAAGAATGGCCGGAAATGGAATTTTCTTTGGAAAAACAGGGAATTTTCTCTGTGGAGCCTTCGTGTTCTTGTTTCGCCGCGCATTCAGGGTGTTGTGATGTCCAAAATGATGGGACGGACTGATCTAATGCTTTTGGAAGCCATGTTTCCCAACAGATTTCCAAATGTCGGGCTTTTTCAGCCAAAAAATGGCCGGAAATGGAATTTTCTATGGAAAAACAGGGAATTTTCTGTGGAGTCTTCGTGTTCTTGTTTCGCCGGGCATTCAGGGTGCTGTGATGTCCAAAATGATGGGATGGACTGATCTAATGCCTTTGGAAGCGGTGTTTTCCAAGAAATTTCCAACTGTCGGCCTTTTTCAGCCAAAAAATGGCGGGAAAGGGAATTTTCTCTGTGGAGTCTTCGTGTTCTAGTTTCGCCGGGCATTCAGGGTGTTGTGATGTCCAAAATGATGGGACGGACAAATCTAATGCTTTTGGAAGCCATGTTTCGCAACAGATTTCCAACTATAGGGCTTTTTCAGCAAAAGAATGGCCGGAAATGGAATTTTCTATGGAAAAATAGGGAATTTTCTCTGTGGAGCCTTCGTGTTCTTGTTTCGCCAGGCGTTCAGGGTGCTGTGATGTCCAAAATGATCGGACGGTCTGATCTAATGCTTTTGGAAGCCATGTTTCCCAACAGATTTCCAACTGTCAGGCTTTTTCAGCCAAAAAATGGCGGGAAAGGGAATGTTCTTTGGAAAAACAGGGAATTTTCTCTGTGGTGTCTTCGTGTTTCTTCTTTTCCCGGGCGTTCAGGGTGCTGTGATGTTGAAAATGATGGGAAGGACTGATCTAATGCTTTGGAAGCCATGTTTCCCAACAGATTTCCAACTTTCGGGCTTTTTCGGCCAAAGAATGGTCGGAAATGGAATTTTCTATGGAAAAACAGGGAATTTTCTCTGTGGAGCCTTCGTGTTCTTGTTTCGCCAGGCGTTCAGGGTGCTGTGATGTCCAAAATGATGGGATGGACTGTCTAATGCCTTTGGAAGCCATGTTTCCCAACAGATTTCCAATTGTCGGACTTTTTCAGCCAAAAAATGGACGGAAAGGGAATTTTCTATGGAAAAACAGGGAATTTTCTTTGTGGAGTCTCGCGTTGTTTTTTCGTCGGGCATTCGGGGTGCTATGATGTCCAAAATTATGGGACAGTATGATCTAATGCTTTTGGAAGCCATGTTTCCCAACAGATTTCCAACTGTCGGGCTTTTTCAGCAAAAGAATGGCCGGAAATGGAATTTTCTATGGAAAAACAGGGAATTTTCTCTGTGGAGTCTTCGTGTTCTTGTTTCGCCGGGCATTCAGGGTGTTGTGATGTCCAAAATGATGGGACGGACTAATCTAATGCCTTTGGAAGCCATGTTTCCCAACAAATTTCCAAGCTGTCGGGCTTTTTCAGCCAAAAAGAATGGCGGAAATGGAATTTTCTATGGAAAAACAGGGAATTTTTTCTGTGGAGTCTTCGTGTTCTTGTTTCGCCGGGCATTCAGGGTGCTGTGTGATGTCCAAAATGATGGGATGGACTGATCTAATGCCTTTGGAAGCCATGTTTCCCAAAAATTTCCAACTGTCGAACTTTTTCGGCCAAAAAATGGCGGGAAAGGGAATTTTCTATGGAAAAACAGGGAATTTTCTTTGTGGAGAGTCTTGTTTCGCAGGGCATTCGTGTTCTTGATCTAATGCTTTTTTCGGTCTTTTTCGGCAAAAGAATGGCCGGAAATGGAATTTTCTAGGGAAAAACGGAATTTTCATTCTTGTTTCGCCGGGCGTTCGGGGTCTTTGTGATGTCCAAAATGATGGGACGGACTGATCTAATGCTTTTGGAAGCCATGTTTCCCAAGAAATTTCCAACTGTCGGCTTTTCAGCCAAAAAATGGCCGGAAAGGGAATTTTCTATGGAAAAACAGGGAATTTTTCTGTGGAGTCTTCGTGTTCTTGTTTTACCGGGCATTCAGGGTGTTGTGATGTCCAAAATGATGGGACGGACTGATCTAATGCTTTTGAAGCCATGTTTCCCAACGGGCTTTTTCAGCCAAAAAATGGCGGAAAGGGAATTTCCATTTTCTGTGGAGTCTTCGTGTTCTTGTTTCGGGCATTTTTCAGCCAAAAGAATGGACTGATCTAATGCTTTTGGAAATGGAATTTTCTATGGAAAAACAGGGAATTTTCTGTGGAAAAGCCTTCGTGTTCTTGTTTCGCCTTCGTGCGTTCAAGGTGCTGTGATGTCCAAAATGATGGGACGGTCTGATCTAATGCTTTTGGAAGCCATGTTTCCCAACAGATTTCCAACAATCGGGCTTTTTCAGCCAAAAAATGGCGGAAAGGGAATTTTCTATGGAAAAACAGGGAATTTTCTGTGGAGTCTTCGTGTTCTTGTTTTGCCGGTAATTCAGGGTGCTGTGATGTCCAAAATGATTGGACGGACTGATCTAATGCTTTTGGAAGCCATGTTTCCCAACAGATTTCCAGATGACAGGCTTTCTCAGCCAAAAAATGGCTAGAAACGGAATTTTCTATCGAAAAACAGGGAATTTTGTCTATGGAGTCTTCGTGTTTTTCATTCGCCGGGCGTTCAGGGTGCTATGATGTCCAAAATGATGGGACGGACTGATCTAATGCTTTTGGAAGTCATGTTTCCCAACAGATTTCCAACTGTCAGGCTTTTTCAGCCAAAAAATGGCGGGAAAGGGAATGTTCTTTGGAAAAACAGGGAATTTTCTCTGTGGAGTCTTCGTGTTTCTTCTTTTGCCGGGCGTTCAGGGTGCTGTGATGTCGAAAATGATGGGAAGGACTGATCTAATGCTTTGGAAGCCATGTTTCCCAACAGATTTCCAACTTTCGGGCTTTTTCAGCCAAAGAATGGTCGGAAATGGAATTTTCTATGGAAAAATAGGGAATTTTCTCTGTGGAGTCTTCGTGTTCTTGTTTCGCCGGGCGTTCAGGGTGCTGTGATGTCCAAAATGATGGGACGGACTGATCTAAAGCCTTTGGAAGCCATGTTTCCCAACAGATTTCCAAGCTGTCGGACTTTTCAGCCAAAAAATGGCGGAAAGGGAATTTTCTATAGAAAAACATGGAATTTTCTTTGTGGAGTCTTCGTGTTCTTGTTTTGCCGGGTAATTCGGGGGTGTTGTGATGTCCAAAATGATGGGACAGACTGAGCTAATCCTTTTGCAAGCCATGTTTCCCAACAGATTTCTAACTGTCAGGTTTTTTCAGCCAAAAAATGGCCGCAAAGGGAATTTTCTATGGAAAAACAGGGAATTTTCTCTGTGGAGTCTTCGTGTTATTGTTTCGCCGGGCATTCAAAATGATGGGGGTGCTGTGATGTCCAAAATGATGGGATGGACTGATCTAATGCCTTTGGAAGCCATGTTTCCCAAGAAATTTCCAAGCTGTCGGCTTTTTTCAGCCAAAAAATGGCGGGAAAGGGAATTTTCTATGGAAAAACAGGGAATTTTCTC
The DNA here is from genome assembly GCA_014182375.1 of Eucalyptus virginea. Lineage (NCBI taxonomy): Eukaryota > Viridiplantae > Streptophyta > Magnoliopsida > Myrtales > Myrtaceae > Eucalyptus > Eucalyptus virginea. Next base: position 1,164 of record CM024517.1, on the reverse strand, counting down.
TGTGGAGTCTTCGTGTTCTTGTTTCGCCGGGCATTCAGGGTGCTGTGATGTCCAAAATGATGGGACGGACTGATCTAATGCTTTTGAAGCCATGTTTCCCAACAAATTTCCAAATCGGGCTTTTTCAGCAAAAAAATGGCGGAAATGGAATTTTCTATGGAAAAATAGGGAATTTTCTCTCGTGGAGTCTTCGTGTTCTTGTTTCGCCGGGCATTCAGGGTGTTGTGATGTCCAAAATGATGGGACGGACTGATCTAATGCTTTTGGAAGCCATGTTTCCCAACACATTTCCAAGCTGTCGGGCTTTTTAGCCAAAAAATGGCGGGAAAGGGAATGTTCTTTGGAAAATCAGGGAATTTTCTCTGTGGAGTCTTCGTGTTTCTTCTTTTGCCGGGCGTTCAGGGTGCTGTGATGTCAAAATGATGGGAAGGACTGATCTAATGCTTTGGAAGCCATGTTTCCCAACAAATTTCCAACATTCGGGCTTTTTCAGCCAAAGAATGGTCGGAAATGGAATTCTCTATGGAAAAATAGGGAATTTTTCTGTGGAGTCTTCGTGTTCTTGTTTCGCCGGGCTTTCGGGGTCTGTGATGTCCAAAATGATGGGATGGACTGATCTAATGCCTTTTGGAAGCCATGTTTCCCAACAGATTTCCAATTGTCGGACTTTTTCGGCCAAAAAATGGCCGGAAAGGGAATTTTCTATGGAAAAACATGGAATTTTCTTTGTGGAGTCTTCGTGTTCTTGTTTCGCCGGGCATTCAGGGTGCTGTGATGTCCAAAATGATGGGACGGACTGATCTAATGCTTTTGGAAGCCATGTTTCCCAACAGATTTCCAAATGACGGGCTTTTTCAAGCAAAAAATGGCGGAAATGGAATTTTCTATGGAAAAACAGGGAATTTTTTTGTGGAGTCTTCGTGTTCTTGTTTCGCCGGGCATTCAGGGTGCTGTGATGTCCAAAATGATGGGACGGACTGATCTAATGCTTTTGGAAGTCATGTTTCCCAAGAAATTTCCAAGCGTCGGGCTTTTTTCAAATGGCCAAAAAATGGCTTTGGGAAAAGGAATTTTCCATTGGAAAACAGGAATTTTCTCTCGTGGAGTCTTCGTGTTCTTGTTTCGCCGGGCATTCGGGGTGTTGTGATGTCCAAAATGATGGGA